>CM020000.1:14963776-16282477 GCA_009771035.1 Lupinus albus
ACATTTGAAGGTACCAAATGTATTCCACAATTGGAAACAAGAGAAAATCAACCGTTCTATTTCTCAGTACAAGCTTATAGCAAGAAAAATGAACATCACAAATGCATTATAGCTTCACTTCCAGTTATTAGCTACAATATCAGCTAAATCCACAACCCTTTGTGAGTAACCCCATTCATTATCATACCATGCAATAACCTTCACCATGTCATCTCCCATAACCATTGTCAATGATGAATCAACGGTGGACGATACATCGCTGCATCGAAAATCGACAGACACAAGTGGCTCATCACATACAGATAGAATGCCATTAAGTTCCTTATCTGCACTTTCTCTAAAAGCTGCATTTACTTCCTCTGCAAAGGTCTTCTTTGTGACTTGAACAACAAGGTCCACTACTGAAACATTTGGCGTTGGCACGCGTAGCGCAATGCCGTTGAGTTTGCCTTTGAGGCTTGGGAGGACAAGAGCAACTGCCTTTGCTGCTCCCGTTGACGTAGGCACAATGTTAAGAGCAGCCGCTCGGGCACGCCTGAGGTCACGGTGACTTGCATCAAGAAGCCTTTGATCACCAGTGTAAGAGTGAGTTGTTGTCATGGTACCCTTGATAATACCTGTCATATAAAATCAGGTTCCATTCACACATTGGAGTAATGATATAATGTTAATGTGAATAACTTTTATCATCTCATGGGACACTATATAGTGTCCCTTTTCTTGTCTTGTGATATATAATGGGATGAGAGAAAATATTAACATGTTGGAGTATAAATAGGGCGTTGATGTTAAAAAATGTATAGATAATAAAACTTAGTTGAAAACTAATATCTTGTTTATTCTACACCAAACAATCACGTTTGTAAGTAGTGTCTACTGCATAGTCACCTGATACATTGTTCTCTTTACTACGGGTGTGGGTACATAATATGTGATATGTTACCATGTTAAATACTAGTATGCTAGGAGTATACTCATTAGGGTTTCTATACCTCTCTGCACCGTCGTTTCTAGTGCTGGTTGTTATAGTTTGAATCAACTTTTGTTTCACTATAATAGAAATGCCCAAGGATAAAATTATTTTTTTGCTTGTTGTAACTCATTCATGTAAGTGAGTGTACATTACCAATTATTATTCTTTTCTCTTACTTAAACTATAGGTATAAATCCGGTTTTATTACTTGGAATCAGTTCACAAAAGAACCACAAATTGGTACGAGAGAACTTAGTTCTCTATCAAAAAGAGAGAATTGTGTTTCAATGGTCTAGTACATTAAAGTATGATGCTACATTTTCTATGGTATAATCTCAGTTTTGGGTTGGTCTATTGATAGTTTGAGCTACACAATTGGTGATCTTTCATCCTTCTCACATAAATCTTATTCCTTCACTTCTAAATGAAATTTCAACAAGCCATTTCCAAGTAGATAGATATGTTAGATGTAGGTATACTTCCCTAAATGCCCCCTCCGCATAAGTTTGCTGGGACAGGTAAAGGGTTACCTTTGTTTGACCCATGATTAAAGGGTATATTTTGACCCAACAAGAGAGAAGTTGAGCTCCGACTCTGAGTTGTAAGCCAAATAGTACAAAGCTTAAGAACTAAGGCTCTTTCAATTTGACGAGAGAGATAGACTAATAAGCTTGATAGAAAACATTGTGATAAGGTGAATTACCAAATTTCTGATCAAGGACTTTTACAAAGGGTGCAAGGCAATTAGTAGTGCAAGAAGCATTGCTGATAATTGGTTCATCTGGGTCATAAGCATCAGCATTGACACCAACCACATAGGTAGGAATGTCTCCTTTGCCAGGGGCTGTGATGAGCACTTTCTTAGCTCCTGCTTGAATATGCTTCCCGGCACCTTCTCGGTCCACGAACACTCCGGTCCCTTCGATCACCAAATCGATCCCCAAGTCCCTGCAAATGTATACTCAACTTCATTCATATAACTCTCTTACTCAAGATACTAGTTTTTCTTCAAAACACAACAAACTAGTCTAAGTAAAATTAGTTAGGATAGTTTTAAGGAGTTCATTGTTCAAACTTTTGTGTTGTCATTGTAACCAAAACATATTTTTGGTTGCTATATATGACGCTAGAAGGTGAGACTTGGCGCAACCGATAAAGTTATTGCCATGTGACCTATGTTCGAGTAGTTCTCATCGCAAATCTGTTTTTTCATGTAAGGACTAAATTGAAAACAAGTATCGCGTACATGAAATAAAACTCGATTTTAATACAAAAAATTGAAAGAAAAAAGAAAATGAGCTTACTTCCAGGGCAGGTTAGCAGGGTTGCGATCCGAGACGACCTTGATGATCTTTCCATCAACAGAAATGCCATCATCACCAACAGGCTTAACATCGGCATCGAAAATTCCGAGGGTGGAGTCATACTTAAGAAGGTGAGAGGCCTGCTTGACACCTCCGGTGTCATTGATAGCAATGACATCGAGCGGGGAGTCCTTACGACCGTGCCAGCACCTCAAGAAGTTCCTTCCAATCCTACCAAACCCATTTATGGCCACCTTAAGTTTTGCTTCTACTACACCTTTCCTGTATCCTCCACTTCTTCCAACCTTAACAAGTACATATACACAATGTTGTAACTTGTAAAAATTTCTCTATACCTCTTTGTTATTGTATTTATCTTTCATGCATATTCACACTTTCACATACCACAAGGCCTAGTTTGAACTATGATTTAGTGGCACAATACAAATGGGATAAAAAATACATGTACAAAGTGATTATCATGCTTTTTTGTGTGTGTATACACATGGTTTGACATTAATGTATGTAATAACTATTTAATTCATAAATAAATAAATATATGAACTCTTCAAAATTTGTTTTTGCCACTTGTCGTCATCTGTACTCAGTATTGGATCCTCTAGTACCGAAGATGAACTGGATCCTGATCTAAAAGGGCCTAACTCTAGTGGTGAAAGAATATAATAACTTTTTAATACACCATGTATGTCTGGCAAATGTGGATCTTGGAATATAATTTTAGAACTAGTATACATCATTATTCATCAAAGATCAATGGAAGAGTTTAAGTCAAGCATTTAAAGAGTTACTTTGGTGATTATGATCATTTTCTTGACATATATATGCATTTTCAAGGGATGGTAGATGTATACAATGTTACCCTGTAAGTAAGTGGAGAGGCTGTTTCTATGATTGGAACATGTGATCTCATGATCACTAAACAACAACCTTACTGTTATGTCGAGGCTCACTCACAATTTTAAGATAAATTAGCCACTCATTGGAACCAAGTACTTACTGCTAAGGTTTGGAAGGTAATGGCTGAATGAAAATCCTCAGAAGTCCTTCTGGATAAGGGAAGGTACCCTAATGATGAATTGTGAAGACCAGAGAACTCAGAGAAGCCCTTCACATTTACCTGAATATAAAGCAAGGAATGGTGAACTATAAAAAGTTAGCTATGGCTTTTTTAGCATAAAAATGGAACTTCTAATATAACTTTCATATATATGTTAAATCAATGAAACATGATAAAATAAAATAAAACTTGTTTAACCTGAAGAGTTGGTTTGGCTACAAAGAGAGTAGCCGAAGCCATTATTGAATCCAACAATGGAGAATAAATTATGTGATAGAGTTTGGTTGAGAAGTAGTGTAGAGCAAGCAAAATAGTTGAACAAAATATTTTCAGGTTTAGTGTTATGCATGTTAATAATTTTAATATAGTTCCAAAAAATGTAACATTTGGATTTGGATGTGTGGTTGTGACACATGATACCAAGTAAGGATTAGATTATGGATAGGCTATGATTTAAATGAATGGTTGTGATTGGGTGATTTCTTCTTGTGCTTGCGAGTCCAATCATCTTATGTTTTGTGATACTTTATTTATTAATGATTAGTTCACAAATAACAATGTATCACTTTCTTGTAGAAGCCTTTCACTTATAAGTTTTTTTACTAGGGATGGCAAAAATACCTAGACCCGTAGGTAATTGTCAAAATATTTACAATGAGTACCCGCAAAAATAGCTCATGAGTGAGAACGGCTATCATGATATCCGCCCCGCGGATACCCGCTTATAAATTTAAGATTATATTTTTCTATTTTATTATTATTTCATAATAGAATTTAGTAATGAAACTTTAATAATAAAATTATCATATATATATATATATATATCATATTATTTAAGTAATAATTAATTTTATAGATTAACTATTGTAAAATATATAAAAATATAATTAAAATTAGAAACTTGTTGGGTACTCGCGAATATCCGCTACCCGCACGGATACCCGCACGAGTACCCGCAAATAATGCGGGTACGGACATGAGTATGCACTACCCATACTTGTGTGTGCTCGTTGCCATCCCTACTTTTTACATCTATTTACAATTGTTAGTGATTGATCAACTACTTCTACCAAACACTTTTAATTCAATGAATTAACATCAATCTTATGACTTTAGCCACTAATTTTTTGAAGCATAATCTCAACATGTTTTCTTTCCAGGCTTTACTAATTTTTTCAGCACTTAACTGATTTATGCTGGTTTATACCAAATAGAATCTTAATTATTCCACCAAACAAAATTTGGTGATTATTTTACCAATTTTTATTTGGGACCAAATTATCTTGTGAATAGAATTTTTAGGGATTATTTGGTGTTTACTTTTTATATTTAAATGATTCCAATTATTTGGATCTCTATTTTTTAAGCCTTATTATGGTTGGGCTTCAGCCTCAAATCCACAGTGGCCCTCTTAATGGGTTTCTCACTTCTAATTGAATGGATAATAAAATTCTCTGTCTAACCAAATATTGAATCCCAAAGCTCATGAGTCCAAATGGAGAATGGCATGACTCATAAACTTTTCTTTGCGTGAGGAATTTTACTTACTTCATTTTAATTAAACACACCTCATCAACCCACTCATTTTTAAAAAGAGAAAAAAAAAAGTGTAGTATTTATATATTATTATTGTATCACTCACATTTATGTTTAATCATTATTGATTATTCAAAAAATAATAATAATACAATTGAACGGTAAAAGATGTATTGATTTCGTATAAAGTTTTACAGTGACAATTCACATATTACACTCTTTTAAAAATACCCTTCTCCATTCAAATTCTTCCAAGTCATTACACAACACACCTCACTCATTCATCTCACTCCATTTATCAATACACAAGTAAAAGTCAAAGCTTTCCCAAGGCATGAGGATTACAATTATGAACTTAGTTTTTCAAAAGGATAAACCAAAATACTTGAGAAAAAACTATACCTATGAACTTTCCCAACTTTAAACAATAGTAAAAATGACTTTAGGTGAGTGTACTTGAAGATTATGTATGTATGCCTAAAATCAATGAACTTGGTTACTTATACATAATATTTGAATACTTTGCCCAACCACAACCACCTTCAGCAAGAAAACAACAAATAAACCATCCACAACTAACACCTCACCAACATCACTAGTTCAATATACACATAGATAAATTAAGATAAAGATGACAGGTTTGTCCTTCACCTGAAAGTAATTATTCATCATGGTTACTTTTATGTAACCAAGAAATAGCATAACATTCAAATGCCACCCAAGATATCAAAAAACTTCAAAATATTCATATCTTTAGATTGAGTCATGAGAATTGTATAGCTGGTCTTTCTTGAGAAATCAACCACAATCTAGTAGAGTTGCCATTGCCATGAGGTTACATTGACAAAAGAAAAAGTATATGTATAAAGCATATAGGTAATGAAAAACTGAACAATACATCACATTGATGGATCAAAAACTAAATGGCAAAGTCTTGGTACCATCGAATCCAAGTGAATTTTGGAGGTCTTAATCGTACTAGCAACAAAGCTTTCATCCAATCGTCCAAAGCGAAGTTGCGGGTCCACGGTGAAAGACGCTTCAATCAGAATCTTCGTACACTTCACCATCATCAGATAACTCATCAAATGATCTGATGTCAAGCTGGTAGCGAAGGATACCGCCAATACCACCAAATCCTCGGCAAAATTGTGATCCTTCTTGAGATTTATTGGTCACAAATTCCAGACAGCATCCAAATCGTTTGTACTCATTGGCAAACCACTCGAGCAAGGGCATCTTCTCCTGCACCTCTAACTCTGCAAGGGTGGCTGAATCTCGGAAATTGCTTTGATCATTCTCTTGTTCCTTGTTCAAGTGCTTTATGACAATCTCCGCAGTAGTACCATTTTTCAGCACGTACCTACTAATATCCAAATTTTCCCATACAATAAGTGTCTCCACAGCACCCATATCCAGAGCCTTCAACGTGTCATCAATCCCAAAGACATATTTCCCAGTATCCTGGCTAATCTCTTCAAAATATTTCCCTATCAAACGTTTCTCTTGAATGAACTTCACGTTTGATAAAATCTCTGCAGATAACTCAATCGCCTGATTAAATCCATTTTCCCCACCATAAGAAACATCAACCACGTTCAATATCTTTGCCTGCAAACGAGGATCAAACATATCTGACTGGCTCAGTTCAGTCTTGAAGTCAGCTGAACCGGCAAGTATGAGTCCAGAGACATTAGGCTGACTAGTAGCAGGATTGATGTAAAACTGAGTCGCAAGTTCTGCAGTCTTTCTAACATAGTTGTGACGCTTTTCCATCCGAAGACGAGCAAAACGCAAAGCTGACTGACCTCCTCTACCATGTTTCTTGGGCAGGTCAACAGTAAATTTATGAAGCACTTCACGGGTGTTTCCACTTAAAGTCCCGAAAAGGGTGCCATTTCCATCCATAACAATGAAACCAAACTTGTCATCAGATTCTAAAAGTTCATTCAGAGCTTCTGTATGAAACTTGTTATCACAGAGGTAGAGTGATGCATTGATAGGCTTGAAAGGTTCAAAATCAATTGTAACCTTCTTTTCCTTACCATCTTCAGTGACAATGGTTCCAGTGTAAAGGACCAAACCATTTGGAGGAACCTTATTATATAGTTTCAACCTCTGCTGAGCAGACGTAATGGCTCCCAACACTGACTGCCTGTTTACCCGACTTTTGATATTTGACGCAGTTCCAAATTCATCTCCTAACATCTTAGTGACCCGAGATACCTGATCACGTGGAGGCATGATCAGAGAAATCATGCTGGTACCGTTACCTCTAGCAGATTCCAATGCTTTGATCAATTTCTTGATCTTCCATATCTCGATGTTCTTGTCTGATTCTTGACCATCAGCCATTGTTGGTGATAACAGGAAGAGTAGCCTACAGACATAAAAACACATATATGGTAGCAAATTCAGTAAACAGTATATTTGGACCCATTGACCACCATATAAAAAGCCGTCATTATACAAATGTTTTAGAACATTTAATGATAAAATTAAGAGACCATTAAGATAACTATGAAGGAGACGTACATGTCTGGCTGTCTGTTAGAAATAGGTATTGAAAAACAATTAAAGCAAGTGAAAAACTTAATATGCAAATATGCATCTTTTCAAATATTACAGACTCAACAGGCAACCATGGGCATTACAATATTAGAATCATTAGCATGTTGATACTGCCACAACCGAGGATCAATGTGAAAAGGTACGTTCCACAGGAAATAAGAACGATGAAATCCTACATCAAGCATTTAGGTTTCAAAAAATCAAATATTTTAATTTCATTCTCCAGTGATAGAGATCGACACATAACTAGAAACTGGTAAGTATGACAAAATGTTCTATAATTATATTTCTTTACGTACGCTCAAAATAAAAAAGTTGATTGGTGATTTTTATAGGTTGCAAATGGATGAATTGTTGGATATTGCATCGTAATATAGTAGATGGATAAAAAGTAGACATCAATCCATTAAAAAATTATAAAAATATTCAATTCATCCATGACGACAGGCACCCGATTCATCAGCTAACACATTGTTATGGATGATATCCTAACCATCACCCATTCAAAATCATATTTTTTTTTCTGTTTTAATAAACTGGCACCTCTTTCTCCGCTTTCACTCTCAATGCACTGAATAAGTTCAGCAACACAACTACAGTAAGTACCTAAGTCAGTTAAGATATAAAAAAACCTATATTTCCCCAACTAATAATTCAGATATATAACAGCAAAGTTCAAAAAACACCTTGGAAGAATATATATCTATAAATGTAAAAAAAAAATTATAGAGCACACACAGACGCACCTACACACATTTGTTTTTTACTATCACATATTCACATCTTGACCTTTGTAGTAAGAAGTGCACTCCACTTGCAGGGGATAGACCAAGTACAAAAACTCTCCACATCGACAAAACCCACCAAGCGAGAGCCTTATGCACCGAGCTTCCGTTTCCATCTTAGGATTTTTAAACATAGTTATGCCTCATTGTTTAAAAAAAAAGTGCCCACCACCTTAAACTCGATGAGTTAGAAATATAGAGCACTACAAGAGAAGAAGAGTCGGAACATTATACACTAAAGAGCTATTACTAGTTGTAGAACAAAGGAAGTGATGGTTGGGTGTGGATGGAAAAGACTTGTCTGAGGACTCTACAAAAGGAACAACTGGAGAAAAGGAGAAATGCTGCAGTAAACAGCGATAGCATCGCATATTGGCTGTGATGATCGCGATAAGCCGATAAGTATGTAACACCCACCACAACATAGTACCACAATAGGTGAAAATCCCACAGCAATAACACCGAAAAACATGAAATTTAGGGAAAATTTTGAAGTAAAAAGTATTGCAGACAAGAACTGAATTAGATAACTTTAATTTCTTGCGTCAAAAACCATGAGCTGATAATTCAAAGAAGACCACAGATAACCATTCAAAACTGAATGAATCCAAATTCCTTTAAGTTTCCTTTTAAATATTCTCATAAAAACCTAAAATTCGTGAGACCAGAAAAGTGCTTCAAAATCAGAAAAACAAAGTATCAAACTTACAATCAAACCATGAAAGAACCAAGTCAAATTACAAATTTTTACATCAATCAGCTTAAATACCAAGATTTGTTTTCTTGCAGTTACTACTAACAACACACATTAACAAATGAAAGAAACAAAGAAAGAGTAAACAAATAAAAGCAATTGAATAAAACCCACTTAGAATTGTATCAAAAGCTTAAAAGAAAGAAAAAAGATCTAACACGTGAGATTGGAAAAATTAGAATCGAATTGGAGGATATGAAGAAAAGAGTATTACCTCTGCGGGTTAGGGTTTTCACTTGTGTTTGGCTCCTTCCACCTTCAACCTCTTTTTTTTTTAAGATTTTAAAAAGATTTTTTTTTTTTTGGTATAACTAACACTTCTGACTTAACTAAATTAGGAGGACAACGGACACGAGCAATAATGGGTACCAACACTTCTGACTTAAATGAATTAGGGATGACAATGGATATGGGCGGGCACGGGTACTCGTGCCCATACCCACACTATTTATGGGTGCCGTGAGGTAACGGATATCCAACGAGTTTCCAATTTTAATTATATTTATATATAGTTTACACTAATTAATATATAAAAATATTTTTTACTTAAATAATTTAATAATTATATTCTCATTACTAAATTTTATTATGAAGTAGTAATAAAATAAATATAAAATATTTAATTAAAATATATACGCGGGTACTTGCAAGGCGGATATCATGATACCCATTCTCACTCATGAGCTATTTTTGCGGGTATCCATTGTGAGTATTTTGACGGGTACTCATGAGTCCGAGTATTTTTGTCATCCCTAAACTAAACCCCTTTGTGATTGTCTAATCCAATAAGTATTGTGATTGGGAATTGAATCTTAGACTAATATGTATAACACAAATTGAATCATTATCCTTTTCTTTATGAGAATAATGTATCACATGATATAAGAAGATAAATTATATCCTTCAACCACTAAAATCTTGACATGTGTATCTATTAATCATTTTTTACAAAAATATTTCTAAAACTAAACAAAACAATACACATGTCATTCTTTTACTGACTGAAGAGGTAAGTTAATGAGATACATTATTTTCTTTACTTATATTTGAATAATTACTCTTTTAGTTATATCTTATCTCTTCTATACTAGAGGCTAATATGCTAGTATGGAAAAGGTGACTACGATCAGTGATAAGTGAAAATTAATGATCCAAATTTTAAATTGAAAATTAATTTATGTTGAATTAAAAAAAGAAATAGAGAACCAAAGAAACTTGTGAAGTAGATCGGAATATAATGATCAAACAAATCATTTTTTACAATGTAATGTTTGTTTTATGTACAGCTATTGTTTCAAATATCATGTAATACATATGAAGTGCAATATTGAAGATTTTTCAGTGTTAACATTGGCACGAGTTTTTAGGTTTTGTTATGGTTTTTGAAATTTCTATACAGCTATTGGTTCGAATATCATCCAAGTGTTTTTTCTTCTTATGTTTGTCTTCTTGTTTTAAACACAACAGTGAAGATTTTTGCAATATTAATTTGACACAAGTGCTTCTTTTTCTTATGTTTGTCTATTCTGCATCATCAATTTCAATAGTCAAAAGTCCATAGAAATTGATTGATAGTATTAATAAAAATATTTTGAAACAATTATCCCACATGGGAGTGAAGATTGAATCTGAAGTAGTTGACAATGATTTTTATAATGAGTATAAACAAATAAGTACTTTCCTTATTCATTGAAAATATGCAAATAAAAAAAATGAGGTTGTTAATTCAATAAAGTTCTCATGTTTCAAATCGTGTAAATGAGGTGTGATAAATGAGACCAATTGATAAATCAACCTAGAGCAAAAACTAGAACATGATATGAACCACATATGTTTATTTCACTTGATCTAAAGATTATGAAATACCAGGTTGTCAAATTTGTATTTGAACACAATCACTCTCTTCAACCATAAGTACATGTTCATATGATTCACTCTCATCCACAAATATCTATTACATTTCTACGACGTGTAAAAGTGCAACTTTGGTTTTTATAGTTTAGAACTGATATAGTATTTCAATTTTTGATGTACCTGAATAATTTTTTTAATATGCACAACCATCTAAACTACAATTCAATTTATCAACCTTAAGCTAGTGTAGTATATGTGTGGAAGCCAAGTTTTGAATAAGTCAAATTGGAAGCTTAATACAATGAAAGCGATCGTTTTGCAGTGTTATGCTAATCGATAATTAGGAGTATAAAAACTTCCTATGGTGTCGGAATTCGAAAACAAGTATAAAAGTAAGGGGTTGTCGTATCCACAAGGACTTGCTAACTTAACCTTTCCAAATCAAATTATTATTCTTAACTTGGTTTTTCAAATGGGTTTTGAAGTTGTTGGTTTGGTTGTGCACATTTAATAATAAAACATGTTGGAAGTTATATGTGAGATTGACTCACTATTATTTCAGTAATATGGGCAAATAATCAAGCAACAAAACAAGTATGACTCTACACAATCTTGGACCTCAATTACACTAATAGCTAATACTTTAGTCTAATTAGCAACTCATAAAATAAAGCTAAAACTTTAAACACAAGATCAATGATTATGTTTCATACACACCTCTATTTTAGCAATCTATGCATTCGAATTGAGTTTAGTGCACATCTCAATAGTGTTAGCCACCAATGTCTTGGTCTATGTTAATACTTTATCAAAATAGATCTCTAACAACTACAATATAATATTAAACATTTATGAGCAATCAAACATGCCTCTATGTCTAAAAACACAAACCATCAAGTTTGAGAGTTATTCAATGTAAACATGAATCTATGTCTAGCATTTATATGAACACAAGCACCCATTATGACAATTAAACATACAAACTACATTTAATTTTATGCAAAAACGATGAATTACATGTTTTGGGCTATCGAACCGGAATTTCTTCACTAAGTTCTTTTCCTAAGACTAACGAAACATTTCATCAAACACATAGTAAGCATTATGCATAACAAGAATAAATCATGAAAATCAAATCATGTCATTCTTAAATCGAATTCCAAATATATCAATAGATAATTAAACCAATCTCAGCTAAGAAACAATCTAACTAAGCATTTTCATACAAGCTCGATACAAGAGAAATTTGGTTTTGTGATTCATAGATAAGTGGCGGCTTCTCCAAGAACATACAAGAACTTCACTATTCCTACTTCCTAACCTTTAGATCATATTTCCAACTTCATAAACTAACAACTAAGAAGAAGAGAAAACATCCTAAGAAAAAATCAAACTCAGCCCTAACTCCCTAGGTACTGAATTTAGGACTCAATATCTATCATCTTGTGTTCTGGATTTTTTTTGTATTTTCCGAGTTTCAGTTCATGCGCTGCGCGCACTGGCGGTGCACTCAATACACCTCTTTTCGCATAAGACCATTCGCTTGGCATTCTCCATGTCTGGTGTGGCTTTCACGCTCAGCGCCTCCTGCGTTAAGTTCAGCTGCTGCGCTGAGTGTAGGTGACCTGACTTTTAGATTTTGCACGCTTGTACCAGTTTGGCCCATTCTTGGCCCAATTTGTCATTTTTTCAGTCTCGAAACATCATGAAAACTTGACAAGTAGGATTAGTATAATTTATCATCAAAATTTCAATTATGATTACGTACTCTAAGTATTTAGAGTCAAAATATGTTAAATTATCCTTATGAGTTAAGATAATTTTGACACCTAACATGTTAGCCAAAACCAATTAAATAAAGTGTAGAGAATAAATAAAAGAAAATAAGTGAAAAAAATTTGTTTACGTGGTTCGACCAAGTGTGTTAGCGTCCCCAAAAATGTTGAGAGACTGTCAATATATTATTAAAGAATAAATATTACAAGCTATAATACACCCATGGCCCAAGGCCCATGTGTACTTCTAATTGGTGCTTATAATTGATGCTTATAGTTTGTGAACATTATAACAATGAGTTTGAGTCTAATATATAATATTGGTTTCTCTATTCTATTTCAATATTAGGCAATGAGACTTCATATAATCATATATTTAAAGTATCCCCAACAAACTCCACCTTAATTGAAATAGACAAATATTTCGCTTTTGCGGAAATCTACATAATAGTCTCCACCTTAGCAAATATTTGACTCCAACTTGCTCAATAGCCAACTCTCTAACAACTCTTCCACACATGAACATACTCCTTTTAGAAAAAGTCTTTTCGAGTATCTTTGGCGATGTTACCAAGAGTCTAACTCTCCAAAGTTGTAGTGCAACTTTCTGTACCGTCAATTAATGGAACATGCCACAAAATGCTTCATTGTTAATGTGTCTTTCGATATTATGGAACCTCTACACTAAGTTCATCAATAACCCTCCTATTTAATACTCATTTAGTTGAACCATGAAGTTACCTTAGAAAGCCTCAGTTGATACCACCATATTCTACTTCAACAATCATAGTTCAAAAGAACTATCATACTCCACCATAAAGGAATATACCCACAACACACACTTCACGTCAATGGCAACCAATGTCTGTCTCATCCTTGCATCTAAGTCAATGTCCATGTTAGAGCCTACATATCTACCAATGCATGTTTTACACCTTGCATCTAACTCAATGCTCATGTTTCACTCTACATGAAAGTAAACGAGTGCCCATGCGCTTTTGTGGATTTGATAGCAATTAACATCTTTCACCATGACGTCGCAGACACACCGTTAGGATATTTTGCTTCTCATATCAAATGAAATCATAATCTCCAACATCTAGAGTGATATTATTGGCACTTATCTCAGAGCCTAACTCAACAATGAGTCCATGTCTCCACTTTGGTCTCAATTCAATACATGAACTTATGGGATTCTGGATCCAACATAGGTGTGGTTGCTAACCGATAAATAGGAGTATAAAACTACCTCGGTGTTGCAAACAAGTATAGAGTAAGGGGTTGTCGTATCCACAAAGAGTTGCTAGATACTAGTCTTTCAACAAAAAATATTATTTTAAGTTATGATTCAAAAGATTGTTTGTTTGGTGACACAATAAATTAAAAGTGTAATACAATGATAAAAGGAGTTGGGATTGAACTTCACACTTATCAACTGTACACACCTGATTCTTAAGTAAATTCATTCAGTAATGAATATTCCATGCAATGACCTCAAAATTACTAAAAGCTAATGTCTTAGTAAATTTAGCAACTTATGCAAGAAAGTCCTATGTCTAGCAACTTCAATTCATAAAATTAAGAAATATGACTTGCAAAATTATGCCTCTATGTCTAGTAATCCATTCCAGCAACTAAATGTTAAAATTCAGTTTAATGAACCTTCAAACATACTCTATGTCTAGTAGTCTATGTCATTCAGTTTGAGAGTTATAATATTACAAGATTAGTGTTATGTCTATATAGTAATGAGTAATACACATGAGATGACAAATAATACAAGTCTTTATTTAGCAAATGTACTATTTGTTGAGTTATGCAAGTTCAAAATAATACAAGAAAGAACTTAAGCAATTTATTCAATAATCATGCAAAAAGTTGATCAGACTCAAAGCAAACATAAAGTAAATATGCAACTTAAATGTAATAAAAAACTTCGTGAATTAATGTTGAATCAATGTTTATATACCAAGCTCATCCTACATTCAATCCCAACAAGTGTTTTAGCCCTTCATGTTTACAAGGTTTAAGTAAGATAGAGATAAAACATAATTTAATAGTTGATGTAATAAGATTCGGACTAACATGATGGATCTACCACCAAAAACAGAGAAACTATCATGTAGACAATTATCAGAATACATGATTTGACTTTATTGTATAGAATACACATGGTGTAAACCAACTAGAGTAAGGAAAAAGAAAAGTTTCTTAAAAAAAAATTAACTAGAGGAATGTCTCTACTTCCATACATAAATTAATGTATTACTACTCTCAATATAAGGCACAAATATCTTGAATACAAAATCTTTTAAAGTTGTATTCAGGAGTGTTCCCTCTTGTTATTTATTATCTTGAGCATTTGATATTTTCTTTCATATTACCAAACAACTAGTAATGGAATACAACTAAGGTGTAATGAACTAATCCACTTTTCGGAATCTAAAGGCAAGTATTATCTAGATTTTAAAAGTGATTATTTTATTATTGTATTTAAGTGGTTACTAAACTCACATGCTCCAAGTTTTATAGTTAGAATCTACATCTATAATGGTAAGAAGGTAGAGTATTTGTTCATCAATTCATGGTTATGAACTAGAAAAGACCTTTGCATGAAAAATGGCAAATTTCTTTCTAAAACACAATCTGTGTTTGGTAGACACTTTAACCTATGGTATTGATAGAGATAAGATTTTTTGTTTAACCAATAATATCATATCATTCTATGGGTAAAGAACTAATTTCGAAATATATAGTTGTATCAGCCAACAATTTTTATTTATTGTATCTTTAACAACCAATTTTCCCTCGTTATGATTATTTCCCACTGATGGAGTGTTAATATATAGCTCCACACAAAATTAAATAAAAGATATTACTTACGCAAAATATGTCATAAAAAATATTATATTGATTAGAGAGCCAAAAAAAAACAAACATATTTTTGTATATAGATGTATATTTTTTAATAAATTGGAAAAAAAGTTTTTATTTGATTTTTATGTTATTTTACAAGTATCAAGAAAGTAACAGTGTGTCTCCATTCATTGCACCTGCTATATATATATATATGGCATTGTATAGATATGTGGAAAATGATAAATTTAGATTTGAAATCTAAAAAAGTAACATCATGAAATATTTATAATTTTGAAAACTTGGTGACTTAAGTGATACGTATTTAGCTTAATAATAAGGAAAAAATTCTATAGAGACATATACAATACATTATATTTGTTGTTAAGATTTTATTAATTTTATTTATATAGATTCGTTTCCATAGAAGTATATTTCTCATGTAATAAATTAAACGTTGATGATGATGACTATTCTAATAAGATAAATTGTGGCGTGTAGGTATAGTATGTGGACCCAACAAAAGCAACTTTGCTTTGAAATATTCGAACATAGGAATGAAAAAAGCAATGGATGACGGCGCAAGATAAGATTCAAAATAAGATTCAAACTTAATGTCACTTTCACATTTTCATCTTCACAGGAATATCAGATTCGTCATTTCTGCATGGCTATTGGGAGGAAACCAAAGGACATAAAACTAACTATGTCTCCAGACAAAGTTGATGAGTTTCTAACCAATAGTGATCAGAACATATTACTTTAGTTTCAATCAGAGTCTCTCAACCAACCAATTGTTTGAATTCTCTTGGATATTCCAGTATAATTTCGGTTCTAAAGTTTTTTTTAAAATGCGTTGATCTAGTAATATAAGATCCCACTAGATCTCCAAAAAGACCAAAATATCAAATGTTTAAATTCTAAGAGTTAGTCACATAACCTGAAAGAGATTAACTCTTTACTGAAAGGATATGATTGATCTACATAAAAAAAACTATATTACTTTTGGAATTCAAACTAGAAAATATCATATATAAGATGTAAGTGTTTTAATTGGATAGAACATCATATATTGAAATAGACCATATTATATAATTAATAATATATAAATATAATTATATATTAAAAACTAATTATATTGTATGGCTTAAAACTCTACATAATGGTCTTAAGTATAACATTGGACCTTATTATCATGTTGGATAAATAAAATATTCTAATCCATCCAAAGATTATTGTCTTCATTAAATATTAAATTGACATTGTTACTCAGTAGCGTAGTTTGAACATAACTATTCATATCTTCTTTAGGAAAAGAGTCTAACTTAAGCTCTTAATATCATTCATTTATTCAACAACATCTTAAAATTAAACATAAAAAATTTCCGTATGTGGTTATTCTGAAAAAATAACAAGTACCATAATAAATTTTTGGATATTTAGAATATTCTAAAAACATATATTCATTATCTTCAATTAAATCAAATATTAGATTTATGTTAATTGATAAGGTTAATTTAACATTTTTTGACTCTAAATACTCACTATATGTAATCATAAATTGAGATTTTGATGATAAATTGTGCTAATTCTACTTTTCAAGTTTCCATGATTGATTCAGGCCGAAAAGGGGCTAATTGGGTCGAGAATGGGTCGAAATGGCATAAGCATGCAAAAGGCACAAATCAGCTCATTTGCACTTAGCGCAAGAGCTGAGCTCAGCTTAGGAGGCGCTAAGCGTGAAAGCCATGTCAAGCATGAAAGAAGCTAGGCAAAAGGTCTATTAAGAAAAGAGGTGTGCTCAACGCACCATTGCAGTGCTTAGCGCATGTGCCAAAACTCATAAAGTACAAAAGGAGATCCAGAAGGCCAAAGAGAAAGAATTGCATACCTAGGAAGTTAGGAACCCGAATTTGATATATTATCCTAGGATTGTTTCTTTTCTTATAGTTTTATGTAAGTCAGAAATATGATGTAACAGCTAGAAAGTAGGAATAGTGAAGTTCTTGATGTTCATGGTGAAGCCCACATTTCTCCATGAGCTTCCGAATTCCATTCTTATCGAATTATGTTGAAAATACTTAATTAGATTCATTCCTTTCTGAGATTGATTCTTTTCTATTCATTGATGTATTTGGAATTCGATTTATGAATGAAATGATTTGATTTTTATGAATTATTCTTGATGAACTTTAATGTTTCCTTTGTGTTTAACGAAATGCTTAGTTTGATTTAGAATAAGAACTTTGTGAAGAAATTCTGGTTCAATAGTTTAAACCATATAATTCATCCTTTTTGTATAAAACTAGATGTAGTTTGTATGTTAAATTGTCACAACGAATGCATATGTTCATATGTTTGCTAGACACAGATTCATATTTATGTTGAAAAACTCTCAAACTTGATGATATGTGTTAGTAGACATAGAGACGTGCTTGATTGTTCATTGTTTAATTTTATCATTATAGTTGCTAGACATAGAGCAAAACATTGGTGGCTAACACATTTGAGGTGTGCATTTACTCAAGTCGCATGCATAGATTGATAGAAATAGAGGAGTGTGTGAGTCATATTTGAGAATCTTGTGTGGAAGGTTTAGGCTTTATTTTATGCGTTGCGAAGTATACTAAAGTATTTGCTTTGAGTGTAATTGAGAAATTATAGTTGTTTTGTTGATTGGTTGTGTGCCCAAATTACTAAAATGAATAGTGAGTCAATCCCAATCAAAATCTCAACACTTTAATATTAAGTTTTTATAATCTAGAACAAGTTTAGAATAGTAATTTGATTTTGAAAGGCTAAGTTAGCAAGTCCTTGTGGATATGGTAACCCCTTACTTTTGTATACTACGCCAGATACATTGAGCAACAACGTTTTTTTTGTTTAGGACAGCGCATCCCGCCGCTATCTGTTTGACCGAAGTCGTAGATGATATGTTTAACAGCGCTTATGTGTGCATTGTTGTATGTCATACATACAATAGCGCCATCTCCAACAAGCGCTGATGTATGTCATACATACAACAACGCCACCTCCAATAAGTGTTGTTGTATGTCCCCCTCCAACAAGCGCTGTTGTATGTCCCCCTCCAACAAGCGCTGTTGTATGTCCCCCTCCAACAAACGTTGTTGTATGTCATACATACAACAGCGCCACCTTCAACAAGCACTGTTATATATGTACATGACTTTTAACCACGCTCATCACGGGTGTTGTTGATATGTCACTCTTAACGGCACTCATTTAACCGCACTCATATTAAATAAGGCAAGATCTCTTTCAGACATTTTATCAAACACATAAGAAGCTTCAATATAATAAGAATGAATCAAATTATTTTGGGAACATGTCTCTGTTAACCATATGCAGTAATAAAAAAGACGAATATGATGAAGATGTAGATGACAAATCCATGATTTTCTACTATCCCTTAACCTAAGAAATAAGAGGACATAAAGATACGGTCAAATTCAATATAATAAGAATGAAATAAAAAATTACATAGAAAATATGAATGAAAAAATAATAACCAAATACAAGAAATACATATCGGGATTGTAAGTTTGGTAAATCAACGACAACTTCACGTAGATTCAACATTGACATTTCCTGTAATATAAAATAAGAAGTTAACGCATAAGAATGTAAATGCAAGAAGAAAAAGTGAATCAAAGAGAATGATTCACCTTATGCTCCAATAGAGAAAACGTGAGCTAATAACTTGCTTGAAGAGAGAAACTAAAAGAAGAAGAGTAAGAGCTGAAAATGTTTTGTTTTTAAATCTGCAAAGATTCGCGCCTACTGAAACAAAAAATGTGTGACTTTTCAGCTACTCTAACATTATCAAAACACATTCACTATAAAACTGGTAAAATAAAAAAGAAATAGTAAAAAATGTTCTTTTTTAATTTCAGGGGGCACTTTTCTAATATAGTGAGAAAATTTGGATATAATGAATTTTTCTACCCCAAATACATATATAATATGTTCAGTTTTGATTAATGGTTCAAAAGTTATGTCAAAAATAATGATATAACATCTTTAACCACTCTTATTTACGCAAAATGCTGTTTATATGCCACATGTAACAACGCTTTTTACACAAGTGCTGTTAAGATGAAGATGACATCTTAACAGCACTTGTGTAAAAAGCGTTGTTACATGTGGCATATAAACAGCATTTTGCGTAAATAAGAGTGGTTAAAGATGTTATATCATTATTTTTGACATAACTTTTGAATCACTAATCAGAATTGGACATATTATATATGCTTCTTTGGTAGAAAAATTCATTATATCCAAATTTTCTCACTACATTAGTAAAAAATGTAGTGAGAATAAAAGGTAAAAAATGTAGCTACTCTAACATTATCAAAACACATTCACTATAAAACTTGTAAAATAAAAAAGAAATGGTAACAAATATTTTTTTAATTTCAGGGTGCACTTTTCTAATATAGTGAGAAATTTTGGATAGAATGAATTTTTCTACCCCAAATACATATATAATATGTCCAATTCTGATTAGTGATTCAAAAATTATGTCAAAAATAATGATATAGTATCTTTAACCACACTTATTTACCCAAACTTCTGTTTATATGGCACATTTAATAGCGCTTTTTATACAAGCGCTGTTAAATATGTCATGTAAACAACGCTTGTGTAAAAAAACGCTATTAAAGGTGACATATAAACAACAGTGTGCGTAAATAAGCGTTGTTAAATGTGTTGTATCACTATTTTTGACATACCTTTTGAATCATTAATCAAAACTGAACATATTAAATATGCATTTGTGTAGAAAAATTCATTCTATCCAAATTTTCTCACTACAGTAATAAAAAATATAGTGAGAAAAAAAGTAAAAAAAATAGCTACTCTAATATTATCAAAACACATTCACTATAAAACTTGGAAAATAAAAAAATAATAAAAAATGTTTTTTTTTAATTTCAGTTACACATTTTTAATGATAATTAAAGTTAGCCAAATTTAATTTTGTAACTAAGTCAAAGAGTTTTATTGGACTTGAAATATCTACTTAGTCATGATGTTCTGTCCAAACCATTATCAACTGAAACTTATGAATAGTACCATAATCATTCAATTACTTCACATAGTTGATAAGTCCATCCTGCCCCAACCCTTGTTGAGTTTTCAGAACTTGCTTCTCAATCAGATTCTTTCCTCTTGGCTTTTTGATTTTTCAATACTCTTTAACTCTTTCTTTGTTATCAACCTTTTGAGTCAACTCTATTAAGCCTGTAACATCTCAGAAATCTAAGCAACAAATCAAAATACCCATCTTCTTATCAAATGCAAAAGTTTCAATTTTGCCTGTGAGTCTATCATTTTTTTGAGTGGGGTATCTAGAAGAAAAAAACAAAACAAAAAATTGTGATGGTGAATCATGTATATATTATGATGGATGATAATTCAAATTGTTGAATCAAACCGGGGAAGGTGAATCAATTCTTGTAGAGATTAAGATGCAAAGAGAGAAAATGACAATATATGACATTTAAGTTTTGAAGTAAAAAATATATTTCTAGGATGCGCCGTTCAAGAACCGCCTTTTGTTTAACAGCATATTTCTAGGATGTACGGTTGAAGAACCGCCTTTAAAGATGTTTTCTGGCGTAGTGATACTTGATTGCGACACCGCATAAAGTTTTTATACTCCTAATTGTCAATTTAAAAATCACATAAAAGTATATTTTATGTTTCATCATATTCAAGAAATGGTGCATCTTTTTATGTAATCCAAAACTTATATTTTTTATACTCTTATAGTGGAATCAAAATTTATTCTTTTTTTATTGGCCATATAAGTCTAATAGTGTGATATATGAATACAAATACATAAGTTATCAAGTAAAACTTAACAATTAAGTTATAATGAAATTTGAATAGAAACAAACCTAATTTTTAAGTTCAATTTATACTACTCATAAAACATCATTCAACATTATTCATCTTTTTATATATATTCTTTCAAATACACTGTTCACAAACAGATGTTATATGACTCAAAATTTGGATAATTAATTGTGATAGTATAGCAACACTAAATCCAAATTGTGACAATCATTGATATAAAATAAATAATAAAAAGATTAGTATTATAGAAGTGTTTCAAAATTTCAATTATCATTTTGTTTGAAGAACCCCAACTTTATCATGAGGAATGCAACTTTAATTTACTTGAAAAAGTCAAACTTGCGAGTTGTAAATTTTTCTTGGAAAAAATCAAGCCATCCTTGTTGAACCTGATAAAAAATTCTCCTAATGTTGGAATAAAAAAGTAGGCAACACAAAATAATTATGTGTGAGTTGCTTATTTCAGCTTTTCTTGATAATTGTTTTATATGGCTTATGCAATGAAATTTTTATCCATCAACATACTCTTAACAGTTTTACATGACCTATGTCCCATCAAACATATAAGAAAGATAAGGCCAATCATCATCAACAACATTTACGAGGAAACATATTAGTGCGGCCATAATATTAACAACAATTACAAAATCATTTCAAAACTTATTATCCATCATAACCTCCATAAAACTATTGGCTTTCTTATGGCTCTAATATTTAATATTTAGAGGTAGTAAAATATTTACTAATGACCCAGTCTTACAAATAATATTTGTGTTTACGAGTGCTTTTGAGTGCAATCAAGGTTTTTGAAAAACGAGATAAATAAGGATGTATGATTTCTTTCCACCTTGTCCTTTCCTTAACCATATCAATAAAAACTCATAATTGTATACAAACTTTGTTATCTCAATGCAATTTTAGCTAAGGTATTGACATGCATGCTCAATTTTTCTAATTTATCCTAAAATCAAATTTAAACAATGTGTAGCACAAGGAAACAAATAGATAGATGAAAAATTTTCACTAAAATATATCCCTTCTAGTTTTATAATTTGTAGCGTTATCGGTAACCAAATGCACAACATTTATTTAATCACTAGACTCAATTAACTCATTAAACAAATTACACTATTTTAACATCTTTATTGATATTAAATGCATCAATAAATCCCACAAAATTTATTCCCACAAAATTTATTAAAAGCCCACTAATTCTTTAATAAATCCCAAAATTTTTATTTCTCTAGAAGAATACACAATAATAATAAAAAGATTACTATTTTTTTTGGTTTTACCAAACATCAGTCATAATAGTGCAACTACTTTCTTTAAGAAAACCTCTTAAAAATACAAGGATAACTTAACCTTTTTATTCATTGGATAGAACAAATTTGATGTTACTGTATAAAAGTAGGACCTTTATAACCAAAACCAATTACAGCAATTACATCTATGATAGATTGATAATAAATTAAAATTCGACATCAATCAAAAAAGAAACATGCAATAATCATATTGTCCCTATGTGTAACATCTTTTCCTTCAAAACCCATTATGATTGAAGGTTAATCTCCTAGAGTAGTTCTTGGAGAAAAGTAATTGTTTACACGTCTACTTTTTTATTTGTTATTTAATTTCTTTTTCCTTGGCTTGAGTTGGTATTGTTGTGGTGTTAATTATTTTGTGAGTAAAAATTATTTTAATTGTGGCGGTTTGATATGATCCAATGTGATTGAGTTACAGCCTAATGCGATCCAAATGCAGTCTGATGCAGTTTGTGAGTCTCGAATGCTAGGAAGGCTACTCAGCAGTTGGATCATGACTTGCATATCATTGGTTGCAACAAATTTGTTGGAGGGAAATGCTTACTCAACGTTAGTGAAGGAATAAAAAGGGATTTTTTTTTTTAAATTATCAATTTAGATACTTTAATTACGGTCCCAAGAGAATGGAGGTTAGAAAAGAAACCACATTTGTTGATCCATATTTTATGCCCTTCATATCCAAACTATTATGATTGGTAGAACATAAAAAAATTATTTAGAGTTTTGAAAATGACCCATGAAATAATAATAAAACGTGTGAGAAATAAGATTTTTAAGCTAGAAAGACCCTTTACTTTAGCAAGAAAGAACCTTCAAAATTTTTTATATTCTTATCGATAAAGACGAGTAAAAAAATTGCTCCTTCATGCATTTCAAAGAATTATCTCTTTCCTAATAAAAGTTGACAGCAAAAGGATCATTCAATAATAGATATTGGAGACCAATAAAGAGAAGATAAAAGTGCAAAAAATATAGTTAATTGAAGAAGGTATTTCTTAAAGACCAATGAAGAAGAGATACATAGGCAATAAATGTTGGTATAAACATAATGGGTATGGTGTGACTAATTGGTCATTCATTTCACCTTGTATGCCATGGAATAATTAAGTGGCATTGGAATAATTAAGCTTTTGTGGACATAGATTAATTTTCTCTATCCATGTTTAATTTTGTCTTGCTTTTAACACACACACGTAAAATGAGAATGATAAGTATGAATAAACTAACTACTCTTTCAAAACATGGCTTCTTTTAGGAGGGTTTGTAGAAAATTATGTAGACTCTAAAGAATCTATGTGAAAAAGTTTTCTTCTAGTAGCCTTTTGATTATTCAATAAGAGAAGGATGTATGTAGAAAATTACATAGAACCAAAGTATGACATAAATTCACAAGCAAAAATTGTGTGGAATTAAGTTGCCAACTTAGTTAAGAGGTGATGACAATGTTAGGTTTTAAAATTGCCTTAATTCATAACGATAGTTGAACACCTTTTGATTTAAAAGCTAAGGAAATGTTATTCATACTTGATACTTTTATTATTTATTGCATTAATAATATAATTTGAGTTTCCATGTCACCTAAAAATAAGGAAGGATTTGTGTTAAGCAGCCAAAAATCAACTAACCAAGATCATACGACCTGTGCCCAGTGCAAGAGTCACGCTAAATGAATTCACGCTAAATGGATCCACGCTAAGTGTAGAAGTTGTGCCAAACACAACAACTTGGGCTAGGAGAAAGGTCGAGTCAGATGAAGAGTTGCGTTGAGCGCAACTCCCCTGCGCATAGGAAAGATTAAAAATAAAATTGATTAAAGAGGATGAAAAATAACTCTGAACAGATCCAAAATTGTTCCCACAAACTGTTTCGGTTATAATTAGAATATTTTTTATTTCTCTTAGATTCTAAAATATTATAGGCTGGAGACAAGATGGAAACACATGAGGAAGATTAGAGGGGTTGATGTATAATTATGGAGGAGATATCCCTTATCTTTTGGGTTATATTTTCTCACCATTATATTTGCTATAGTTTTCATGAAATTGATTTGCTAGGTTTCTCCCTTGGTATGATTAAATATAGTACTCACCCAATGTATAACATTTGGACTCGAATTTATGCTTAATTGTTATGTATCGAATTTAATGAGTTGCTATTTTTACTTAATGCTTCTTTGGATATTGACAACCTCCTTTGTATGATTTATGGATGCATGAATTCATGAAGGAATTATGGTTCTAAGAGCCTAAACTAGGAACTCATCTTATTTGTATAATTCTAGACGTTTGTGCTATTATGCTATATGTGTGTCTGTGTTAATATGATTGCTACACATAGATTCCTATGAGCATCAAATAACTCTCAAACTTGTTAACTTAGATTTATAAACATAGATGTAAAATTAATGATTCATATATCTTCGTCCAGTTAATATAGTAGCTAGACAAGGAGCTATTTTAACAAACTACTAATATGACCAATACATTGACGATTAGTGCATTTGAGGTATTGCACTTAATTTAATTTCACAGGCATAGACTACTAGACATTAAAGTATATTTTGCGGGTCACAAACCTGCATCTCGTATGTTAAGTTGTTAGACATAGAGTTTTATTTCATGAGCTACTAAATTGACTAAGACATTAACTTTTGGTATTATTGAGGTCCATTGGTATGTAAGAATCATTGCTTTGAGAGAGAAGTTAAATTTGTATTACAATATATGATAGTATCTTAGAATATCTTAAGAGAATATATCATATTATGATCATATCTTAGATTTTTTTAGAGTATCTTAGAAGATCTCTTCGGATACATATTATTTTATTATGATTTGTTTGTTATTTAATTAGGAGTATGATATTAGTATAAATATGAGTTAGTTGTAAGCCTTTGATATATCAAATAAACACAATATCATCGTTCCTACTACTTTACAATTTACTATTTTGAACATTTTATTTTCTCTTTCTATACTTCAACCCTATAAATTCAACAATTCGATCACACCATTTTTATTCCATCATTTTTATCTAATATTTAGTTTGTATTTATTTTGTTAAACAAATAAAACAACGCTTTCCAAAATCAACATGGAATAATAATATTTGGTTGAAAAGCTACTACTCAGTAAGTCCTTGTGAATTGTTAAGTGTCAAATTGATCATATTTTATACAGTTTTTTTACGACACTTTAACTACTTCAGCAAATCAGATGAATGAAATTGTATTAATACATGATTAAAACTTGTTTAATTGGTCAAGTCTCACATTTGAAGTGTTTTTTAGGCTTAATCCAGAGGAATAATTGCAAAAGGATGAGTTTTGGATAAAAGCAAGAATTCAACCATGACTAGTCCGAGTAAAGTTGCGATAACACATTTGTTCACCGTTGGATCGAGATTAATTTTGCATATGTTTGTTCTTAAATAATGTATATTCAATGTGAACAGTATGATTATTTAAATGAGCAAAATTAGATACGCTAAACGCAAGTTTATGCACTCAACACAAATAACAACAAAATTCAGCATTTAGTCATTGTTTCGTACGCACTTAGCGCACATACTTGTGTTTAGCGCAATGGGTGATGCACTGCACCCACAGAGGTGCGGCCAACACAAGCTAGTGTGTTGAAAAGTTTCTCATAGCTTGCTGGAGGTGTGCCTAGAACATAGGCGATGCATTGAACGCAAAAATCAGCATCAAAACACTATTTAAGGACTTCCAACTCGAGCTATTAGACACACATTGTAATATTGATTTGTAATACATCTTGTTATGGGATCAATGTGTAAGTATTAGAGGAGTTAATCTATACTCATTTGTGTGTGGTTCTACCACCCCATGAGTTGTGTTTTATCCATATCTTACTTACACCTTGTGAATATGAGTAGCTAAAACTCTTGTTGAGATTAAATGTAGCATGATCTTGATGTATACACAATGAGTCACAATTAATTCATGAAGTTTTGATTATATTTGAGTTGTGTATTTACTTTATACTTGCTTTGAGTTGTGCATTGAATAATTTGCTTAATTTATTACTTGCACTATTCTGAACTTGCATAATTCAACAAATAGTACATTTTGCTTAACATAGATTTGTATTATTTGTTATCTCATGCGTATTACTCATTAGTATCTAGACATAACATTAATTTTGTAACATTATAACTTTCAAACTGAATGGCATAGACTACTAGACATAGAAATACGCTTGAAGGTTCATAAAAATTATTTTTATCATTGTAGTTGCTAGACATATAACTATTTTTCGTAAAGTGCTAGTATAGACCAATACATTTGCTACTAACACAATTGAGGTGTTGCATATTTGCGCTAAACACAATTATGTGATTTATAAAAGTAAATAAAATAAAATAGAAAATAAAGATATTCAATTAAAATTCGAAATGCATTAAAACAATTAAATGTCCACAATTTTGTTTATAAAACTGTGATACATAGAGTACAAGAACTGTAGTCACAATGTGTCTGATCTCCATAGAAAATTTCGTCTACGAAAAAGTTGTTAATAGATATAGACCCATATTTTTTCCTCTACATGGTATCGGATATATCAGTATTTTCCCTGTATGGTCCCTAAATACCTGTATTAAAGAGATATTTAGTTATGATATATGGTGGTTTTCAATTATTTTTTAGTTAGTTGTGCACAATACATTACTTTCCAACATATATATTCTGATCGAGAAAAAAAGTGGTTCTTTAATTTCTAGCACGTGATATATCCTTTTTTCTTTTTGATGGAATCTTCATCATAAGGTGGACATTTCTCAATAGCTAGGTTCAAGTGCATATTTTTACTTTTCAGAATGAGTAGTTTTTAAGAAATAATATGCACGTAACTTTCAACTCGTATAATGTTTGTTTGAAGCTACTTTTGATTTATGTTTTGATGTTGAAAATGTTCTTAAAGTCACAAAGGTGCTTTTGCAAATGGTTGAAATGAAATAGACTAATCAAACCTTAACGGCATAGAGTTTGAGATGCGATAAATGAAGGTATAGATACCCTTAGTACATTGAATAAATTATATTTCATGTTTGTATGGCTATCAAAATCTTTTCCATTATAAAAAGTGAAATGGTTATATTTTGATTTGTAAATATTATGAATTTGAACTCTATTTTTTATGTGAAAGATATTTGTAGCTAGAAAATATATCAATATTGAGTAAGAATCAAATCAAAGACATGCAATTAAAATATTGCTAATGAGAAGCAAGTACTCAAGAAGGATTACAATAAAGAAATGATTAAATTGACAAATTAAAAGAGTGATAAGTGTGGAAAATAACAATTCAAAAATTATAATTGAAAGAGTGATAATTATGGAAATTAACAATTCAAATTTTATAATTAAAGGCAGAAGACTGGCAAGCATAACATTAGAAAATAAGTCTCATATCACATACACTATTTTCCCAGGATATAGTTTAAATACATGTTCGACTACCCCTCTCATTACCAGTTGGTTTTGAGATGAAACTTTAACTTGTAGTAGAGTCATAACACAACTTCTTTCTGGTTGTTATGAGTCAAAAGATATCATTTAGTCATGGATCAAAAGTAACACTTTGTCTGGTCTGACAACCTCTTGTGGAGGGGACATTTTGGGAAATAAGCATCGCATTGCATACCTCATTATCTCGGGTATGATTTAAATATCCGTTGAGTTACTAATCTCATTGTCAATTGGTTTGGAGATAAAATCTTACCATGAAATCAGAGCAGTCATACTTCTTTCTAGTTGTTATGGATAAAAAGATGTTATTTAGTCAAATGTCAAAGTTAACTATTTGCTCGGTCTAAAACCATAATGCATGAAGTTGATCAAACTAAAAGCAAACATAAAGTGAATACAAAACTCAAAAGGAATCGGACTTCATGGATTAATTATGAATCAGAGTGTATACATTAAGTTGATGCTACATTCAATCCCAACAAAGGAGTACTTAACTACTCATTTTCACACAATGTAAGTAGGATATGGATAATACACTCATAGGGTGGTAGAACCACTCACAATTGAGGCATAGATTAACACATGTGATGCTTACACTTAGTTTCTATAATCTAAGTGAGTCAAGCTCTCTAAAACTTAGCAAATAATGATTACAATTTGAAGGAGTAAGAGTGTGTGTCTTTGGTTTGTCCTTGAAGCCTTTAAATAGTTTTTTGGTGCTGGCTTCTACGCTCAATACACAACCTGTGCGCTGAGTGTTGACTCCAGCTGGCTAGACACGACTGTTGGACATGCCAGTTGCACTTAGTGTGACTTTCTACAATGGGTGCACAACCCACTATGCTCAACGTGGTAAGGTGCGCTGAGCGAAATCCAGGCATAGAGTTTTGTTCCAATTCTTTTAACTTAGACGCTCAACGCATGATTTGCACTGAGCGCGGCTTTGGTGCTGAGCGCAACTATCATATGTTGTCTTTTCACTGAGCGTGATCTTGGCACTAGCTTGACCGAATTCCACCCAGAAACTTAGAATTGTATGCTCTTTCTTCTAGATTAAGCGTGTAAAACCACTTGATGTGGAAGATTTGTGACCATATTTTGAAGGTTTCATGTGTTATTATGAACCATATTCTTTACTTGCAATTGAAGATCGTGAATTTGAATAAAATTCACAATGTTACATAAACGATCTCGAAGTAGCCAATGATCAAACCATAAAGAGCTTAAACCATTACTAATGTTGAAGGAAAAGCCTTTTACAATTGAGTGTTTGGCTTTATAGATGGAATTCCAAATAAAAGAGCCACACTATCTTATTGCATACAAGTCCCAAAAGATAATATTTGTCCAAAGTAAATGGATATCAAGACACTCACATCTCAGAAGATTTTTCTATTTCCATAGGAATAATTAAGAGTTAATATTGAGCCTCTACTTTTTATATTGGACTTGGATATGTTTATTGAGCATATCCAATAACATGTGTCACCATGCATGCTTTTTGCAGATGAAATTATCCTACTATACAACAAGTTACTATATTTAAGTATTTTAGGTCAACCATACAATAAGATAGAGAAATTTTGAGATATATAAACCTTAGGATGGATGAAAGGTGCCTCAAATACAAGTGGAACTTAGGACCAACAATTCAACATAGTGCAAGACGAAATTGAAGTAAGGATTGAGTGGGCTAAGGTCACCTACCATGCTTATTTAGAATGCCATATTGGACATCTTTCCAAAATTCAAGTAAAGCTAATATAAGTTGTGACATTGTATCAAATTGCACACCTTATTACAAGATGCAACTACAAATTATGGTTGTCACATCACCCTAGAATTGTGGTGCAAACATTAAATCACAATGATGCAGACATAATTACATTAGAGTGCATTTAGGATGCATCAGACTGCATTAAATTCAAAAAATTTAATAGTTGTAATAGTCATAATGCCCGAAATTGCATTTAATGAGTCTTTTATCAAGTCATTGACCATTCATACTAACTCTCGCAAGTATCCAATGACCAAAATTGACATTCTCAGTAATAGCAAGAAAAAGTTTTTCCATGCAAAGAACAAAGAGATAGAGGAAAAAGTGTCTCATGTCTTAACCCTCTAAAAAGTAGAGAAACTTGGGAGAGAAGATCCATTCCGTAGAATTGATAGGCTTTTTCTAAATCCAGTTTCAAGGCAGTAGTCCACATTTTTTGCTTGGAATTATGAATAATCTTGTACAAGATAATAACATTATCTAAGATACCTATTCCGGATATGAAACTACTTTAGAAGAACTTACCAAATTATCTAGCAAGGGACTGAGTTTATTCATAAGCATTTTAGTGATAATTTTGTACAACAAATTTATACAATTTTATTTTATAATAAAGTAAAAAAGAGTCCTTCAATTTTTTATGACTCTTTACCCAATAAATAGTTGTAAAAGTTTATTGTACAATTTTGTCATAAAAGGACATTATTTAATCACGTATTATTAGAGATGTGGGTTAAGATTCAATCTCAAAACAAATTAGCAATGAGATGAGTAATCCAATAGGTATTTAAATCATTTCTGAGACAATGAGATAGACGATGTGAGACTTGCTTTTCAACATGTCCCCTCCACATAAGTCTGTCGGACCAAGTGAAGAATTGAAGGAAAAATTGTGGTTGTTCTTAACATACGCAGCGGTAAAAAAATAGATCTGTTTGTGTTTAAAACTATATATAATCGAAACTGCATATAAAATGCGTACCCGGTTGTAGTTCTCCCGAATGTTTATAGTTGTTCTTCAATATTGTGAAGACTCTATGCGTGTATCCACACCGAGACTAACCTTTGCTATCAACTATTTGATCAATGGAGGAGAAATATAACACTCTAATTATATGTATTTGTGTAGCAAATAAGGAAGAGAAAAGGATGACACAAAACAACACAATTTTGTTTTTCCCTTTTCTGTAACAAAACAAAACTCTCTGTCTCACGTTTTGTTTATTTCAAATAACCTACAAAAACTGTCTCTCTTTGTTTCTTTCTTTCACAACCCTATGTTAGCATGGTCACACATATATATATATATATGGATGCAAACATGTTTCCGTTGAAACAATTTGCCTACCGAAAAGGCATATCTTCCGAAAAGGCATATCTTGATATTATTGAAGTGATACCTATTGGTTGAAATATTACAAACCAATTATCACATATTATTTTATGAAATAATACAATAATTATTCCTATATTTTTAGCTACACATTAATATTTAGAATGTGCTCTATTATTTAAATTCTTGGTGCTAGCAAAGAATTAAAATAATATTCCATAAAACTATTTATTTGATCAAATTAAATTCTCTAATTTAATTATCAAATAATATAATTTATTTAGCAAAGATTAGAACACTCGTTAGTGTGTGACCCCGTAGGTTCAATATCAAGCTGGTAGTAAAATTAAATAAATAATTTACTAATCAAGGTTAGCGTCTAGCAACACTCCTTAACGACCAATTAATATGAAGCAATATATATATATTTCACTTTCAAGAACCACTAGAAGATCAATTAAAATACTTCCTTCCATCTTTACAGCTCTGACTAACTTTAAAGTATGGTACATTTGTCAAACTTAATAAGTTGTCATGATAACTCAAAGAAACTCATTTCTTTATTAATTGTAATACCTTGGCCAAGGTTTTATTTATAGAGCTCAAACTCATTACCAAGAGTTGATGGATCCCTTCTTGATTAATCATTAATTCTACATGCATTTAATCATACCCAATATTCATTCAAATAATATCCTAAGATATTATGTGTCCGAAATCAAAGTATAATAAATAACATGTTAATTACTATGTTAATCTCAGGTCAAAGGAAACTATTTCATTTCTTCTTGAGAATTTCCTATTGACAATTTAAGGTAATATTAACCATTAGGAGTTCTCAGTTGAGTTAGTTCAATGATCATATTCACATATGCATCATCTATATGTGCTACTTAATAAATGAGATCTATTAATATTTATCTAATAAATACTATAACACATATATTGATCTATCTAAGTCATTGATGTCCTATTCTCAATGATTCTACGATCAAGAACGATTTAGACAAAATTATAAAAGACATGTTTCTCATTTATTATAATCTCTATTATAATAACAAGTCTTTAATTTTTAATCAAGGACTTTATCATATAATTTATTTAATTAGATAACAAATATGATAAAATAAATAAATGCAATTACTTTAATTGTATTTAATGACAGATTGGGTCTTGGGAATATATATAGAAGTATAAATACATTTTCAAGAAGAATTACATTTGACCCGTAACTAAATGACATCTTTTGGCCCATTCGGAAAGAAGTTGAACTTTGACTCTAATGTCATGTTAAGGTTTTATCTCAAAACCAATTGGCAATAAGAGGAATGACCCAACATATATTTAAATCATTGTCGGGACAATAAGGTATGTAATGTGATACTTACTTTCCAACAATGTGTGTTAGAATAAATATGTACTTTTGTGACAAATTAATATATCTTAAAATTTTACTTGTGTGACTTTGAATAAAGATTTTGAGATTATAGTGTCTTCTCATAGAGACAATTAATCACATGGATTAACATGAAAACAGTTTCAAAAGGAAAAAAAGGAACATATAAACACACGATTCGTGTTGCCAATGTTGAGCCACGTAGGTTGGTCGAATTCCAAAATACTTATCCTAAGAGCACCTAATGAATCATTTTTAGTTCATGTTGGTGGAATCCTCTTCATGGGTCGAAAAAAGTTAAAAGCGATCCAAGCAACCGATTATAAATAGCATCCTCAAGGTTGTTCTTATATCAAAGCAAACAAGTATACAAATATTAGAAAAAATCACTTTTTTTTTAAAAACAGCTTTTACTACCCACCCATCATGGTTAGTCGTAGTAGAAACCCTCTTGTTGTTGGACGTGTAATTGGGGATGTATTAGACCCATTTGAAAGTTCGATTACTATGAGAGTCACTTATAACAATCGAGAAGTTAGCAATGGTTGTGAATTCAAACCTTCTCATGTAGTGAATCAACCAAGAGTGACTATTGGTGGAGATGATCTCAGAAACTTCTACACTCTGGTAATTAATTATTTCTCATCACTCATTATGTGGTTTGTAACTTTATCTCTAAAATTAATATTCATATACCTTATATTTAGATAGAGACATGTTTGAAAATTTTATTTTTTTCTTCTTCAAAATTATTAAGTATAGATAGTGAGTGAAAATACCCATCTTAGATTGAACAAGGTGCAAGCAATTTTATTTTTGATAAGTAAAGGTGTAAGCAAATTTGATGGTAAGTATTTGTGTAATATCAAATAGAAGTTTATTGAGTCCTAGAAAATAATCTCATGGAGATGATTAGACTAGGGAAAAATAAACAATTCCACTTGTATGTTGTATCAATGATTAAATGTTTTATGATATGTCAATAAATTACTTTCTTTTAAGTTAACAAATAAAATTTAAAGTGTTTTGATTAATTAGAAAGCTTTATCAAATAAAATGAATTGGGACAGCAAATTTAATTCCTCTAGGAACCTTTCTGTCAGCTTTCTAACAAAAAAAAGAAAAGATAATAAGTGAAAATATTTAGACCTATTGATACATAATTTGAATTATAATTCGATATATACATAATATATAAGTTACAATCCAATGGTTTTAAAAGCTTAATCCTTTTTTATTTTATTCCTTTTACTACAGGTGGTGGTGGACCCAGATGCACCTAGTCCAAGTGACCCTAATTTGAGGGAATACCTTCACTGGTGAGTGACAAATTGTAGTGCACAAACATTCACAAAAATATAAGTATAAATACATTAATTTTACCATATATTTAGAGTTGTATATAATAATACAAACTTTAGTTAGGTAAAAATTATTTTTATACCAATTCTAATATCTCATTGAACTGTAGGTTGGTGACTGATATTCCAGCAACTACTGGGCCTAGTTTCGGTATGTATTTTGTTATAAGCAAAATATTTTGGAAATAGTATAAGAATGCTCAGCCAAATAATAGATAGGAAAAAATGCAAGAATTATATCATTCATGTTTAATCATTATCGACTCTTCAAAAAAAGCAATACAAATAAATTGTTGATGATGTATTGAGTGTGTATAAATCTTTACATTGATAATGCATATATATTATACTCTTAAATATATTCAAGTCCACCATTTCCCTATAATAAAAGAAAATATTCTGGTATATATTTAGTATGATATTTTATGAACTATATTAGTAGCATAAACAATCATTATTTTCATATAAAACCTTAAATTGATTATAATAAAAGTCAATCATTGACATATTAACATATAATAGTTATATGCTACACTCTAAGGTTATGAATATACAATCATCTACAAATGAGGGATTCTTGTAATGAAGGTGGCCTGGTGAGAAAATTAAATTCTTGAAGTTTGCTTTAAAAAATGAATGATATCTAAGTCTAACTGAATATTCTGTCTAAAATCTACAGATTTGCCCTCTAGAATGTAGGGGTGCACTTTACACTATAAAATAAATTTAAGTATTATTATAAGGAACTATATGGAGTCATTAAAATATCAACCATTGATTTTTGGACAAATAACTCATCAATTTATCCTCTTAAGTATATCCTTCATTTTAGAAAAGTAAAATCCAAAATCTACCTCTAAGAGCCACATAAGTAAAATGACATGATTTTATTTTTAATTTGTATAACTATGGTCGAGGTGCACATGGAACAAAATTATTGAATTATTGAATTAAAACTTCACTATCATGATTAGTTAATTGATTACATCCAAATATTTAAGACTTTTGATTGGTTATAACTGCCCTATACATATTACCTAGGAATGAAATGAATTATACAACATTTCAGATATATTTTGGTGACTATCACATCATGCATATGAAAGACATATATCATTTTCAAACCATTTGTTGTGTATATTGTGGTCCATGTCTTTTGAAATTAAAAAGATAATTGCATTTGATCCTAATGCATGAAATATAGGCATCCAAGATATACATGTGGGCCATTTCATCTAAAAATAAAGAAGACAGATGAGTTTGATAATAATAAGCATCATATTCTGAATGGAAAGCAATAATTTATTCCTTCTATAATTGAGGATTGCAAAATAGCATCTTAGTTTTCAAATTTAAAAAAAAATCTATATGCAACTCTTTTTTTTTTTTTGTTTATTTTTTCATGAAACTCTAAGGGCTTAATTCACATTTTTAAAGTTTAAGTATCAAAACCAATATGTGTTGGCATCAATAGAAGTTCCTTGATATTGTATATGTAACAAGTATAGGAGTGGCTTTTTTTGTTGTTGTATATATCAATGTTTTAAATTGCAGTAATGGTCATGATTACGGTAACGGTTGCGATTACTGCTATTGTGGTCATCGCGATGTGGATTGTGGCGGTTATGGTGTGAATTAATTTGTGATTAAAACAATATTTTTTTAATCTAATGCGGTCCGATGTAGCCTGATGCAGTCCAAATGCGGTCTGATGCGACCACATCATTGTGATTCAAAATCACACCGTAATTGCGGTATGATGCGGTTGCGGTGACCACCGCAACTGCAATTTAAATCAATGGTATATATTACTCTTATATTTAATATTTGTTGCTTCCCCATTATTCAAAATTGAGTCTATGCCACTCCATTTAGCACAACATAACTTGCTTCATATCCCCATGTCCAAGATCCGTCACTGACTAGGAGAATACCATGAAAAAAAACTAAATTTTTTGTATGAAAATGCTAATAATAGTAAGTTAGAGGGAGTAAATTTCTTCAAAATATTGACTATAAATTGAGATTTTTATTAGATAGATATAAATTGTTAGAAAATGGTAGATATTATCTACATGAAATTATACTTATATATATACTAACAATAAGTTTGCATTATTGGCATGTTCAGGTCATGAGGTTGTAAGTTATGAAAATCCAAGACCCTTAATGGGAATTCATCGAATAGTTTTTGTGTTATTTCGTCAACTTGGTAGAGAAACAGTGTATGCTCCAGGATGGCGCCAAAATTTCAATACAAGAGAATTTGCTGAACTTTACAATCTTGGATCACCAGTTTCTGCTGTCTATTTTAACATTCAGAGAGAATCTGGTTCTGGTGGAAGAAGGTTATATTAATAATTAATGAAATTAAACACTTTATTTAGTTATAAAAAAAATAGGTAATTTAAGAAATAAATGCTTGGTTAGTGGCATAATCAAGTATATATAGTTACATAATTTTATGTATATGTATTTTGAGTTTGTTGGAGTAAGTTGCAGTGAGAAAACAGAGAAGAAGAAGTAAAGCTTATGGCTTTGTGAATTAGAAATAGTTAGAGAGGAAAAGAGTGATTGAATGAATACTTCAATGCATTATGTTGAATGGTAGGTACATATACTCTATTTATAGAGTTTCACATTCAACTAACTTTAACTAACTTCTATTTATAGTATGGATTATTTCTAACACTCCCACTTAATCTATACTATAAGCTACACTCTACAACACTCAAAAGTCTTCTTAATTCTCTAAATCTTTCTGCTTTGAGTGGCTTTGTCAACACATCAGCAATTTGAAATTCTGTTTTGCAATGTTTCAAGTTGATCTTCCCTTTTCCAACTTGATTTCTAAGAAAATGGTATTTCCTCTCAATATGTTTGCTTCTCCCATGTGCAACTGGGTTCTTTGCAAGATTGATGGCTGATTTATTGTCAACTTGCAACTCTATAACTCCATTGAAGCCAAGCTTCCATTCTTCCAGCAGTGAGATTAGCCATAAGGCTTGGCAGGCTGCATGACAAGCTGAGATATACTCAGCTTCACAAGTAGATAGAGCCACCACTTCTTGTCTCTTAGAACACCATGAAATAGGAGATCCATAGAGCATGAAAACATAGCCCATAGTGCTCTTCCTCTCAAGCATATCACCACTCCAATCTGAGTCTGAATAAGCTACAAGCTGCAGGCTGCATTGTGATGGCTGATTGGAGAAGAGGATGCCAAATTTGCTTGTGCCTTTCAAGTATCTTAGGATCCTCTTAGCTGCTACAAGGTGTGATCTTCTTGGATCATTCATGAATCTACTCACCAATCCAACACTATATGAGATTTCAGGCCTTGTGTGGCATACAAATCTCAAACAGCCAACCATTTGTCTATACAAAGTGTTGTCAACAGCATCTTCACTTTCAGCCCTGTCAAGCTTCAAGTTTGTCTCTGCTGGTGTCTCTGCTGCATTGCAATTTATCATTCTGAACTTCACTAAGACATCATGAATGTATCTTCTTTGGTGCATCAACATTCCCTCATTGACTTGAGTGAATTCAATGCCAAGAAAGTATGCTAGCTTACCCATATCAGTCATTTCAAATTCTGATTTCAGCTTGAGCTTCACCTCTTCAATTCCACTTGCATTGTTGCCTGTGATTAGCAAATCATCTACATATAGGCAGATGATGAGAGTGTCATTGTTGCTCACTGACTTGATGTAGACACCATGCTCAACATCACACTTCTTGAATCCTGTGCTGGAGAAGAATGAGTCTATCCTCTTGTTCCAAGCCCTTGGGGCTTGCCTTAAACCATACAAGGCTTTCCTTAGCTTGTATACTTTGTGCTCACTTCCCTTTATCACAAATCCAGGAGGCTGTTGAACATACACACATTCTTCAAGTGGTCCATTTAGGAATGCAGCCTTCACATCTAATTGCCACATTTCCCACTTAAGCTTGCTTGCTAGAGCCACAATTAGTCTCACTGTTTCTAGCCTTGCTACTGGTGCAAACACTTCAGAGAAATCTATTCCTTCTCTTTGCATGAAGCCCTTAGCAACAAGTCTGGCCTTGTGCTTAGCAGTAGAGCCATCAGGCTTCAACTTTGTCTTAAAGACCCACTTCACAGCAATTGGAGCCTTATCCATTGGAGGCTGAACCAGTTCCCAGGTCTTGTTCTTCTGAATGGACCTCAATTCTTCATCCATGGCTTCCTTCCATACTTCACTGTTAACTGCTTCATCTACAGAGAGTGGTTCAGTGTCTGCAAATAAAGCCATGAATTGTACAAGTTCTCCTTCACTGCTCACTGCATCATCAGGTGAGATGATGCAGTCTCTAAGTCTTGCAGGCAAATTCCTTGCCCTGGTGGGTCTGTCTGCATCAATTCTATCACCAGAGTTCACTGTTTCAGGTTCAGCTTCAGTCACTGTCTCTAACTCATCTTGACTGTGATCCTTATCTGACCATTCAATGGGAACTTGCACACAATTTGTTGATCTAGACTTGTCATTCTTCCAAGAGCTTGACTCCACAAAGTGCACATCTCTACTGAAAGTCACTTGATTTGTTCTTGGATTGAGCAGCTTATAAGAACCAGTAGGATGATAGCCAACAAACACCATTGCTTCACTCTTATCATCTAATTTTCTCCTTCTTTGGTCAGGGATATGTTTGTAGCACAAAGACCCAAAAATCTTGAAGTGACTTACTGAAGGTTTAACCCCTGTCCACAGCTCTTCAGGCACTTTAAAGGCTAGCTTCTTTGTTGGGCAATGATTCAACACATACACTGCAGTAGCAGCAGCCTCACCCCACAGACCTTGTGGTAAATCTCTGCTTCTAATCATGCTTCTAACCATATTCATAATGGTTCTGTTCCTCCTCTCAGCAACCCCATTGTGTTGAGGAGTGTATGGGGCTGTTATCTCATGCAGAATCCCCTGCTCCTTGCAAAAAGCTTCAAACTCCCTTGAGGTATATTCACCTCCTCCATCTGTCCTCAACACCTTTATGAATTTTTCAGATTGCTTTTCAACCATGCTTTTGAAAGTTTTAAACACAGAGAACACCTCACTCTTTGCTTTGATCAGATACAACCACATCTTCCTACTATAATCATCAACCAAGGTCATGAAATACTTGTTTCCACCTAGAGATGGAACCTCTAAAGGGCCACATACATCAGAGTAGACAATGTGTAGCAGACTGTTAGCTCTGGATGCAGTGAATTTGCTAAAAGCTGTCCTTGATTGCTTGCTTACCAAACAGCTATCACACACTTCCTTAGGCATCTGAAATGAAGGCAAACCAAGCACCATTTCCTTCGACTTCATGAGGCTGAGATCTTTGAAATTGAGATGACCTAGTCTCATGTGCCAAAGCCAAGTATCATTTGTAATGATTTCAGTGTTGAAACATTGTGATTCAATAGCATTCAAGTTGACTTGAAATGTCCTGTTTTGTGTCAAAGGAGCCCTTATAATTTTCCTATCAAATGAGTCATAAACCTCCAAGCAACCTCCTTGCATCCTCACAGAGAAGCCCTTCTCCAACAGCTGACCCAAACTGATTAAGTTTGTCTTCATGTTAGGCACAAAGAGCACATCTGTGATCATTGCTTTCTTGCCATCTTTCTTCTGGACTAAGACATCTCCTGTCCCTTCTGCTTGAATGAGTCTATTATCTGCAAATCTAACTTTGCTGCCTTTACTTGGATCAAAGTTAACAAGCCAATCTCTATGGCCAGTCATATGGTTGGAACAGCCTGAGTCAATATACCACACTTCATCACCTCTGTCTTCTTGGCTTGTGGTCATCATTAACAACACAGGAGTATCCTCTTCCTTGACTCCCAATTCTTCCTTCACCATGTGTGCATCATTGTGTTGTCTGTTGTTGTAGTCAAACTGCCTAGGTTGTGATTGACATTCAGAGGAGAAATGTCCAATCTTGCCACAGTTGAAGCACTTAATCTTCTTCCTATCTAGCTTCCTCTTGCCACCTCTGTTGGAATTGAATCCACCTCTTCTTGGATAGCTTCTATTCTGTTCTTGATCAAAGCTTTCTTGATCATGGTTTAAACTTCTTGCCTTATGGTCTCTGCCTCTCACTTGGTTTCTGAATCCACCTCTGCCATTGTAGTTCCCTCTTCTTGAGGTCTGAACTTGCAATGCCTGATCCAGTGATTGCTTATCTGTGGATCTCTCAATGAGCCTTTGCTCATGAGCCTCAAGTGAGCCTTGTAACTCCTCTAGCCTCAATTCCTCTAGCTTCTTTGATTCCTCAATGGCTACAACTATGTGGTCAAACCTAGGATTCAAGGTTCTTAACACCTTCTCTACCAGGGTCTGATTTGAAATCAACTCACCATATGCCTTCATCGCATTTGTATGACTGATCAATCTGTTGAAATATTGAGCCACCTTCTCATTTTCATCCATTTGCATGAGCTCATACTGCCTTCTCATGGTCTGCAACCTCACCTTCTTCAACTGTTCTGCTCCTCTGTTCCCCTTTTCCAGTATTTCCCAGGCTTCTTGAGATGATTTTGCAGTGGCAATTTTCTCAAAGTGTGCATCATCTACACACTGATGAAGAATACACATGGCCTTGCAGTCCCTTTTCTTGTTCTCCTTATACGCCAATCTTTCTTGATCTGTTGCTTCTGGATTCAGTGCAAGAAACCCCTCTTCCACGATTTCAGTGAGTTCTTGACCTCCCAGAATTGCTTTCATTTGAATACTCCATCTGTTCCAGTTCTTTCCATCAAGAACAGGGATTGTGTGTTGAAAGCTTGTACTTGATTGAGCCATGTGATGCAAGAATGAAGAAGGAAGTGAATCGAAGGAGAAGAGGGTTATGGTGTTTCGTCGAGGAGAAGAATGAAGAAGGATTCCTTGGGATCTACCTTAGCTCTTGATACCAATTTGTTGGAGTAAGTTGCAGTGAGAAAACAGAGAAGAAGAAGTAAAGCTTATGGCTTTGTGAATTAGAAATAGTTAGAGAGGAAAAGAGTGATTGAATGAATACTTCAATGCATTATGTTGAATGGTAGGTACATATACTCTATTTATAGAGTTTCACATTCAACTAACTTTAACTAACTTCTATTTATAGTATGGATTATTTCTAACAGAGTTGAAGTGTGTTATATATATATATATATACATGTAAACCATATACAATAACATATAATTATGCATGGCTACTAGGAATATTAGGAATGTCAACTCATATGTAATTGGAAGGTATATTTTATGATTATATGTTTACTTTTCAAATATAAAAAGATCTATCTATGAGAATGAATAGTTAAGAAATTTAGGCACGTAGCTTTCAACTCGTATAATGTTGGTGGGTTTCAATTCCTTCTTGATTGTGTTGACGTAGAAAATGTTCTGAAAATGATCATGGAACTTTTGCAAAAGTTCCAAAATGAAATAAATGGACAAAACGTAAAGGGATAAAGTTTAAGATACAGTAAATGAAGGCATGCATAAATTTCAATAATTTATGTGTGTTGGCTTGAAAATTAAAGTAAATTACACTCATATCCCCTGAGTTTTAATGAAATTACACAAACCACCCCTTTCTTCTTTGTCCTTACATCAACCACCCCTCTCTCCTACACAAACTACCCCTAAATTTATACATACATTATACTGACTACCCCTGCATGTTATAAAAGTGTAATATTTTAAAGAAAAAATGTGCGATGAATGTAATTAAGTTAAAAAAAAATATTGTATATTGTGTAACACTTCAAATGTGCGATGAAGACGCGTTGACTCTTATATTATTTGAATTTGTCTATACAATATACAATATTTTGTTTAATTAATTACACACATCATACATTTTTTTGTTTAAAATATTACACTTTTATAACATGTATGGGTAGTCAGTGTAACATATGTACAAAATTAGGGGTGGTTCATGTAATGACAAAAAAGTGAGGGGTAGTTTATGTAATTTCACTAAAACTCAAGGAGTATGAGTGTAATTTACTCTAAAAATTATAATTTTCAAGATAAAGTAAACCGGGTAATTTTCATTTAAGAATCTAATGAAGTACTTGTTGTTACCTAAATTGTTGATAAGGGTTTTACTTTTGCAAATAACTCAATTGTTTTTGAGTTAGGATGGTGTTCATTAATGTTGATCAGAAAACAAAAGTAAATACAACTTTTAATAATAAATTTATCATTTTAGTTATACTGAAATTACATTTTTACTATTAAAAATAAATTGAAAATATTTATCTCTCCATTAATGGAGATGATATTTGTTCCTTTGTTTTTACTTTCACAAATGACTCACCCATCATACTTAACACAAAACTCATCACCCTCTCCATCACCCTATCCAACCATTAAAAGACACTCAAAAAAGAACCAAGCAACAAATTCCCAATTTCAAATTTTATCTTCATCTTAAACTCATTTCCTTCAATTCAACCTTTGAAAAACATCATTGACTATTTATCATTCATGGCTATCGCCCTTCTCAGAATTATTGCGCCTACTATTGTCTCTCGTGGGAGAACATCTGTTTTTTTAACCATCACAAAGAGTGACACATTTAGTGGTACACTTTTTAGTACAAAAGATGTTCATCTGTTTAAGCGTGCATTGCACAGCCTCTACCCCTTATCAAAACTAGGGGTGTTTGTGGTCCGTTTGGATAAGTTTTTAGACAAAAATCATTTGATCCAAACACATAATTAATATGCGGTTCGGTCCGGTCTGGTCTGTTCATATTAAGATGTCCGATCCAAATATTATATATGGTTTCGGTTTGGTTTGAATCGTTTTTTCTATAAAATGTTGAAATTGCACATACATTCAAAACTCATAAAAACAGCTAAATATTAAGCATAAAACAATAAAAAAAATTAGTGTTTAACAACATTACAAAATTGTCCAACAAAATAACATAAAACATGAATAAAAAGTAAGCTAGACACCAACAATAAAAGAAAAAGATAGCAAAAATGGAAATAATAGCAGCAGCAACGACAAGACAACAACAATAACAAGACATCAAAACAACAAGATAGCAACAACATCAATATTAGCACCTGCAACATAATTTTAATAATTAGAAAGTATTCTACCGACGATTAATAACAATAATACTTACACAACAATAAAATTGATCATAATACACCTAATGGGAGTCAACATTGAAATCTTCATCATTTGGTTGTGGGATTTGTTCAAGTTCTAAAAAAATGTATAAAATATAATCAATATGATTTAAAAAATAGTAACATATACATGTGTTATAGAATATAACAAATAAAAGAGAGACAAAATATTAGAGTTAGGACTTAGGATTAAGTCTAAAATACACTTAAAAGTGTTACACACATAAACTTTACATACTATTTCAATCTGGTCTGAATCTAAGAGGTGAAACCAAAAACCGGACCGGACCGACCAGACATTAAAAAATAAATCCAACACAAATACAATCCAAACGTATTTGGTTTTTACGGTTTCGGCTATTTTAGATCGCTTTTTCAATTTTATTTTTGGATCGGTCTGGATTTGAACACCCTTAATCAAAACATTCACATTCTCCACCTTAGACCATTGTAGATCTGCCCATCAAACCAAAATATCAAGATGCACGCCATCCATATTCATTATGCAATAACTTTATGCAAGACTTCTCCCACTCCTCTTGTCATAGACGTGAATAACCATCCTATTGTTATAGATTGCAATTTAATACACTAATTCTTAGTATTCCCAAAGAGTTTGCTCCATCTAGAGATGTCAAAAATACCCGATCTATGGGTACTTGTCAAAATATTCATAATAGGTACCCGCAAAAATAACTATTGGGTGAGAACATGTATCATGGTGCCTGCCCCGCGGGTATCCGCATATATATTTTATAATTAATTATTATTATTTTAACATTATATTTGTCTATTTTATTAATATTTCATAATAAAATTTAGTAATTAGACTATAATCATAAAGTTACATATCATATTATTCAAGTAATAATTATTTTTATATATTAATTATTTTAAAATATATAAAAATATAATTAAAATTGAAAACTTGTTGGGTACTCGCGTATCCCGCTACTTGCAATGATACCCGTAAATAGTGCAGATATGGGTACGGATATGTATTACATTTGGTCATCTTTATAATAGTTCTATTCATCTTCTCTGCAACACCATTCTGCTAAGGAGTCTTCTTCAGTGAAAAGTGCATCTCAAAGCCATGTTCCTCACGGAACTTCTGAAAATGTGAGTCTTTTTACTCTATATTATTGTCTGACTTATGTTTCAGAAAATATACCCAGACCTTGCGAGAAAAGTTATCAACGAAGGTAACAAAATACCTAGAACTGCATAGGGATGGTTCCTGAGTGGGTCCCCACACATCATTGTGGACATAGTCTAGAATGCATCGAGTCCTGTGTTAGTCAACCTTGAAACTAACTCGTCTTTGTTTCTCAAGCATACAATACTTGCACAAATCTAACTTGCATTTGTTGACTCCTTCAACAGCCCTCTTTTGCATAATTCTGTCATGCTATGCACACTAATATGACCCAAACGCATGTGTCATAATTTTGCAGCATCATGGTCTGAATCTACTAAAATATTTTCAGCCGCTCCAACAAGTCCACCTACAATTGTTCTCCCTTACAACTTGTAAGTGTTCCCAACAGTCCTCTTACCATTCATCACAGTCATACCACATTTGCATACTCGAAGAATATCACTATCTCATTAGCTTTTTAGCTAAATCCTTTAGTCTGCAATATTTCCAAAGAAATCAAATTCTTCTTCAAATCCGGTATGTGTCTAACCTCATATAACGTTTTTACTACACCATCATCAATCACAATTCTGATTTGTCTCATGCCAATAATTTCATATGCTTTATTATTTCTAAGATACACGAAACCAAAATTGTTTGCCCTGTATGTGGTGAATCATTCTCTATTTGGCGTCATGTCGTGAGAACAACCAGTGTCAAGTATCCACTCATCACTACAATGATTTGATGATACAGATAATATATCACCTTCACTGTTGTAGCCATAGTCATCTTTCTATACAACATTTGCAGATGTAGATACTTCATCTTTCCCCACCGGCTTGCTAGGATTCCATTCATTGGGACAATCCGTTTTGTAATGCCTAGTATGTTTGCCTATGGAATTTGTTATTTTCCCTTTGGCATGACCTTATCTGCCTTGTCTCCTCCCACACGCTTGGCTCCCTTTCACATACAAACCATCATCCTGAGAATCTTCTCCTACATTATGTCTTCTTTGAGTGTGGGACAAAAGTGCATATGTGATCACATCTAGTTTGATTGAGTCTTTCTCGTACGTCAATTTTGTCACCAAGTGTTCATAGGAATTTGACAAAAAACATAGTAATATTATTGTTTTGTCCTCATCATCAACCTTCACATCAAGTCCCACAAGTCATTGATGACTTGATTAAAAGTGTTGAGATGTTGCTGCAAATCAGTACCCTTTTGCATATTCAAGCCAAATAATATAACTTATTTGTTAGAGACTTGGACATGAACCGTTTCTCTAATGTCTCTCATACCTCTATTGGTGACGTCAAATCCATAACATGATACATCACCTTATCTGATAGATAGAGTCATACGGTTCTCGTAGCCTTCTCCTTCAACTCTTCCCAATCAGTTGGTCTATACCATCTGGTTCATTCTCACTCAACGCCTTTGATAGACCTTGTTGAGCCAACACATCCTTAACTTTCATTTGCCACAATCCGAAATTACCAGTTCCATCGAACTTCCCCACCTTGAATTTGGCATCTGGGTTACGAGTCACCTGATATCAATTGTTGGTTTGTGTTTAACGATTGTTCTCCTTTTTACATTAGGTTTACATAACATAAATATATAGCCCTCTACCCTCAACCCCTTTACATTAGCCCAAACTCATAACTTGTATTGTTGTAATGATGAGAAAATGTTCGATACATTAAATATGAGCCATTGCACAACATAGGTTGATAGAGTCAACTTAAACTTCATAAATATATAGCCCTCTACCCTCAACCCCTTTACATTAGCCCAAACTCATAACTTGTATTGTTGTAATGATGAGAAAATGTTCGATACATTAAATATGAGCTATTGCACAACATAGGTTGATAGAGTCAACTTAAACTTCACAATTTGAAGAAACCATGCTATGAAATCACCCTTAATTTCATTATGGAGATTGTTTATATTAAGTGATAATTCAGCAGAAGGAATAGAATTTATGAATTATTGTTGGGAAAACACTCTTTTAATGCAAGATTCTCTCTAAAGTGAGAAAGTGGGTGTGTTTATAATTGGGATTTGGGTGAAGAACTCAACACTATATCAAATCAAGGATGAGTACATCATCATTTTTCTCAGTGTTTATAATTGGGATTTGGGTGAAGAACTCAACACTATATCAAATCAAGGATGAGTACATCATCATTTTTCTCAGTTTACAGAGACTCATCTTCCATGAGCTTGTCTCTATTACACAAGTTTACTATACAACAATTAAACCTTAATCCCACTAGGTATAATTAATTATATGGATTGAACGACGTCATAATATTTCATCATAAATCATATTCGTTTTTTTAATATCTTGTGATCTTTGAATGCATATAAAATTTTGAGGAAGAAAAAGCTAATGATTAAATTGCAAATCGGATGGTATGACCAGTTTTGATCAATTTTGATCGGTTTTAATAACACTGAGTTAAACTAAAAGTGAGAAAAGAGAGCAAGATGATGGAACCTATGTGTTTCAAGTATATAGCAGGGCCTCCTTTAAATAACTTAGTTAGCAATGATAAAATAAATTTATACGATACTAATCCTTTTCACATGATCATATGTATGACACCATTTGTATAACCAATATCTACACAATAAAGGGATTTGTACACTCCCTTAGCTTTCCTTCGGTTTAAGAGAGTATGGAGAGAAAGAAGATGAGGGGAGAGAAGTATGAGAGAAAGTGGGTTTATCACCCCTTTGGTTGAGAAGAAAGAGAGGGTGAAGTAGATAAAAAGGATATGATAGAACATAAATTAACTCCTCTACTACTTACATCTTGATCCTATGACTAAAATAAGCTAAACAACTCTAGAAACTCATAAAAGAAGTATTACAAATCAATATTAAAAAAGTGTGTGTCTAATGGTTCGAGTTGGAAGTCTTTAAATAGTGTTCTCGTGTGGGTTTCTGCACTCAACACATTGCCTATGTGATGAGCATGAGATCCAGCTAGTTGGGCGCAACTTATAGCGTTGACCGCACCACCCATTGCGCTCAACATGTAAGGCGTGCTGAGCATAATCGAGACAGAGTTTGGCTTCAATTCCAATAATTTAGACGCTCAACACGCAATTGACGCTAAGCGTGGCTTTGCTTCCGCTTAACGTAGACTCGGCGCTAAGCGCAACTATCAGATGCTGTCATTTTTTATGAGTGTGATCTTGGCGTTGAGCCCAAAAGCTTGAAATTTTATGCTCTTTTGTCCGGATTAAGCCTACAAAACCACTTAGGGATAATACTTAGCCAATCAATTGAGTTCTTAATCATATATAAGTATATTTTCAATTATTTAAATTAATTAAGTTGTAAAAATACCCTAAAATAAGTGTAAATTATAGATACTTAGCGTAAATTAGAGAAATATGTAATCATGTCCCAACATCAAATACACTTGAAAAATCATTAGGTTGTGGTTGCAAGCCAGGGTAATTCTGATAACAGTCATGATTCTCCTCCATAAGGAAATTGGAAGGACATTTTCATCCATTGCTCTTTCTAGTTATGCTGACACTTCCCTCTGCATACAGGTACAGCATTTTAATATCAAGTTATAACAAATTGAACTTGTGATTCTGTGTTGCCATTTGCGTACTTCAAATTATAAGCATTTTTATTCTTTTGGTTGCAATTAATATTGTGTCTTTGATGCACTGCAAAGGAAATGTCTGAAATTGTGGACTAGTAGTAGCTTTTTCTCAAAAGCTCGAAATGTCAGAGCTCTGGAACCCCGGAAATCACAATATTGTTGTCACAATTGCGAATCGCAATTGCGAATGTGAAGTGTAATTTAAAACACTGGAGTATACTAACTCACCATAGATCACAGTGAGTTAATTACTGTGTTTGTCCTGTTATTGTACTCCTTAGACAACAATAATAAGCTAGCATCTAAGGAAATGCAAAGAATCAAATATTGCAATAGTTTGAAGCATAGTTACAGAGGACAAAGCTAATCAAACTTCACAAAATAATATTAAAATATTAATTTCTGATTTTGTTATTTTTCTATTTAATTGAATGGAGTATTCTGATTGGTTTGGTACACATAATGGGACATGAATGGGGACATGTGATCCTCATCCCGTTATGGATGCTCTATATCCGAATAGGGATCCTCTCCAATAATGGAGAGACAACTACTTATATTTCTTTATGTTTTTAATGGCAAAAATGTTACTTAAATATGTTATCAATTTTTACTTAATTAGCTTACAAAAATCACTGAAATTCAAATATGCAATGATCAGGTAAAATTAACTATAATATTAGTCCATAAAATGAATCCATCATCATCAAAACAAATAATAATACCACAGTAGTAGACAATTAAAACTCAGCACTGAAGCAAGTAAACTAAAGGTACAATCAAACATTGACCCTTCAGAAGCCATAACCCACTAGGTGAGATCAGCTACACACGTAAAATAATTTAAAAAAATTCAAGAACTGCCGAAACTCGTGAAAATCGGAATAACAATGACAAGAATGAGAATGAGCAAAAGTATAATCCCAATACACATCCACTTCCTGCTACCCCTCTGCAACTTCTTAGCACTCTCAAGATTCTTAGTCCCATCCTTTACATAATGAGAAGAATGAATAACATGATGTTCAATATCATCCATTTTCTCACCTTGAGCCTCAACCATAACAGCCATATCCAAAAAAACTTGATGCAGCTCCAACAAACTCTTCTCAATTTCCTTAGCAGCATCATACCTATCCTGAATTTCTATCACAGTTTCCATAACCTTCCCTCTTCCATGTTCCTCAATAGCTTTCCCTAAAAACTCGTCTTCGCCATTCGATATAATCTTCTCAATCACTTCCTCATTTGGGTACTCACCAATCACATTATAGTACCTTCTACCTACTGTGTCCTTATACTCAGTCATAATTTTTTGCCTAAGTCCTTGAAATTCCATCATTACCTCTTTCAATTTCTTCCTTAACCCGCTCGTTACCGCGATTCTTGTTCTGTAAATCGCAGGGGACCCATCTTTAAGCCCTGAGAGTCTTCGATTCGCGGCGTTGGCTTTGTCCATTTCTTCCAATTGGGTCTTAATAAGTCTTGCTTTTTTCAACACTGTGATTATATCAGCATTGATGATGTTCCTTAAGGATTTCAATGCTTCTGGCTTGTGAAGTGATTTGCTTTCTTCATTTGCAAGTTTAAGCTTTTCTAGTATGTCACGAAGGGTGTTCATTTCTTCTTTCACCTTCTCTGCTTCTTCAAGGAAAAGACCCATATCGGTATCGAGTTTTTCGGTGGAAGAAGAGGTTAGTTCTACATTGTTGTGAGGATTACCAGCTTCCAAATCCACTTCATCTTTCAGTGCTGCTTTCTTTAGATCAATGTAGCTGGTGAAAGATTTTGTCATAAGATCATTCATTTTTTTTTTGAATGATGAGAGAAAGAACAGAAACTGTGTTGAAGAATTTTGGTGGAAGAAAATAATAAGATAAGGTTGTTTGAAAATTGAAGGGAAGTGAAGGAGTTTTTATTATGAGCAGAAGAAGAAAGTAACGGATAGTTTATGAGAAAAAGTAGCTGTTACCATTTCCAACGGCTACATTTATTTTATATTTATTATCATTATTCAATGAAATCTATTTTTTCTTCTATGATCTGAAATAAGTTTAGTAAATTTAATAATAATGAACAATGATATTGTTATAGTGAATGGTATAAGACCTTATTATTAGATATTAGATAGAATAAAAAATATGTATTTAATTTTTGTGACCAACACTTACTTTTAATTTTAAGAGATGTAATCACAGAATCAGAAAGGGTTAGTTCCATTCTCACAAAGTGGATGTATATGTTATTAGTTAGAAACTTCATCCTCTCTCTTATTAGATAGTGTAGTTTATGACATGTGATTAAAAAATTTAACTGTATAAATTTTAAATTATTTTTAAATAAAAAAATATATAAATCATAGAAATTAATCTGAACAATAAGACTAGATCTGGAGAAAATTATTTTTCTATTTTTCTAATAAGAGTCAGATCTGTTAACGGATAGTTTCAACTTTTCTTTTCTCTTTTTTTGTTGGTTTAATTGTTTTTGCTTTAATGGTTTGTTAATTTTCTCTCTCAACGTTTTGAATGGCTTCAATAGTTTATTTTAATAATATTTTTTTGTCAAATAACAGATTAGGCTTCAATGGGGTGTGTATTCTTCATTTTTAAACAACTACGAGTTCTTTGGGGATAAGTTTTGAAGAGGAAGAAACTAAAAAAAGTAAAATTTTATAATTATCTACCCCCAGAATTATATTTCATTGTTCCAAAGTCCTTTTCTCCTACCTTTAAAATTTTAGTATCATACCTTGAGCTTTTGGTATGACTTTTGGAAATTGATAACAGTAAAGTTTATCTGGTAACTTTTGGAAATAATCTATTCACTTAAAAGAATAATGTGTGTTCCGAGATCCCACTATATGAGGGTATCATTCATTAGAAGTTCATTTTGCATACATAGAATTATGTTCATGATCTTTCTTTGATGTCTTTAAAATGTTAGTATAATAATATTTCTCAACTAAATCCTCGAATTTCAACTTCATTTTTTGTTTGATGGAAGAATGAAAAATTATTTCAATTTAGTGTATTAGGATCATAATCATTTCCGTTAACATATACATTTCTCATTATCCTTTATAGCCGAATATTAGTATTCACTTATTAAACTCAAGTTATACAAATTATCTAAATTATATTATTTATTTTATATTTCATAATTGTATTAAAATATTGACCAACATGGTTAGTACTAGAATGTTTTGATATTTTATTTTGTCATTGGGACATAGCACACCACCTTATTACTTGGGCTTGGGATCTAAAGCCCAAATAATTATACTAGTTATTGGGGAAAATATCTACACATCTATATGTTTATGTTCCTATGCCAATTGATAAGAATTTTAAAAGAGCAAAGTCTTTAAAAAAGAATTGTTACAGGGAATTCATTCTATTTCCTATTTATAAATTACATTTTAGAAAGTCTAATTGTTAATAAATATAGGTTACTTTCTTCATATTTACGTAGCATTGAATACAATATCACACACATCCATAATTACATATATATTATGACTCAATAAACCTTTAACGTTTGCATAAATGAATGAACGATGAATTTTAAAACGTTGATATATTTTTTGATAAAGTTTAGAAATATAACTATTTTTATCTACTTTTCTTTTCTTAATTTGTGTAGTTATTAGTTACTAATGTATAAGGACAGAGGAAAAAGTAGCAACTCTCCTTTGTTTAACGGTTAAGAGGAAAGTGTGTCCATATAAAAGGAATGGACATTAGCTGTTTTGCTTTTTATATTCTACTGTATTTCAATCCAATAGAAATATGATATATACTTGAAAAGAAAAATAAAACATAAAAAATAACATTTTTATGTTATTTGGTGGGATATGAAGATAGAAAATTTTGGGGACAGAAGGTCCTCATTCATGTAAAAATATTATATATATTATTATTATATTAATAGATTGATCTTGGGGAGCAAAAATATTTGAAGTATCATTATTATGATTAATACATTGATCTTGAGTAAACCTAGAAGAAAGAAGGATCTATCTTTTACATGTATTTTGCCTAAATTCCCTACTTGACTAGGTTGCTTGAAAAATTGGTTTGAATATTCTTGGACGTTCGGGGATTATATCATTATTTCCAACTTCACTTAATTCGGGTTCGAGTTCGAATTCGGAGTTGAGTAAACACAAACCTGCCCGTTGTCATTCTTATTCATGACAGAAAGATCCACCTCATTCCCCCATGCGACCATCCCCTTAGATCGCTTACGAAGGTATCTCTACGTATACATAAGGTTTTCGTCCTCTAACCGATTGTCTTTCCAAAATGTAGTATTTTTCTCATCCTCAATTTACAACCACAGTCTAGAACCATTGCATAGAATCCACCCTCTAGCATCTAAGTAATCTATATCTCCAATCTAGAGTGAAATTTTTGTTGAAGGTGTAATGACCACATCTTTGAAAAAGTAAGTGATTATATGTCCATACTTAGATCTCAACACCCTATACTAATGACTATCATTCTTAGTTTGCATCTTCTAATTCCATTTTCCGAAAAGAGCTAGATTGAAGAGATGCATATTTTTAGCTCTGAAGCCTCCATCAGTTTTTTTTGGGTACATGGTATCCTATTTGACTTAATTTATTTTTCTTTTGCTTACACTAACTTGAACTCGAGATTCTCATACCTAAATATCTCATTAAGCCAAAATAACTTATTATATGCTTGTTGGTAATTACTTGTAGTACTTCACACATAATAATATATAATATATTTGTATAATATCTATGTATTGTTAGCGTAAATACATAGTTAATACACTATTTACTATTCATTTGTATCACTTTTTTGGAAGAGTGAATGATAACTAAACAAAAATGATACAATAAAAATATATAAAACTCATACAGTATCATTGCATATATTTTTCTCTCATATTATATCGAGTTTATTTACAAATAATGAAATGCACTAAGAAGTACAAAAAGAAAGAAACTCCTTTCTTCATAAACACGAACCCTACTTTGTAACCTAAAGATACCTTGTGTGAAACAAAAATATGCATTATTTATTATTTACCATTTAAATAAAACTACTAATATTTTTACAGTTTTAAACTAATAGATAAAATTACAGTTTTTATTTAATAATTTATATTCTTTAGTATATGATCTATATGCACCTTAAAGAGAGAGAAAAATCATGATCACGTCCTCGATGACGTCACAATCATCACATTTTTAAACTATTATTTACGATTTAAATAAATATTTTTACAGTTTTAAACTAATAGATAAAATTACAGTTTTTTATTTAATAAATATATTCTTTAGTATATGATCTATGGGCACCTTAAAGAGAGAGAACAAATTATGATCACGTCCTCGATGACGTCACAATCTTCACATTCACGCCGGGGTTTGTTTTAAAACCATGCCAATGATTATTCTCTATGACGGCATGCAAAGAGGAGGTGTGATGTTTGCACGTCATTCTAAATAGTAATAGAAATAAATGATATATTTATTTCTATTACTATTGATAGTCTATAATTATTTCACTCATTATCTTATAAGTTAGTTGATAATTCATAATAAATGAGGAGCATAAAACTAAAAGTATATAAATTTTTTTTTGTAGTAATGAGAGCATCTCCTCAACTTTTGAACAATAGATTAATTCATTTTGAGGTATGACACTGATTCCCAATAAGTATCATTTCTGATAATAATCTTTTGGTCTTTCTAGAAATAAAGTATAACTTTACATCATTAAACTAATATTTAATTAGTGAAAGTATTTAAGTTAATAGTGAATAGTTGATATTGTTAAAATAAAATAAGTCAAGTTATAAGTTACCTTTAAATAACTTATTAAATATATACCTCAAGTGAGACAGATAAATAAGTAAGTAAATTTTATGAAATGATATTGTACTTATAACTCACTTAAAGTCATTGCTAAACACAACCTTAGAAACCAAGCATAGAACCATGGTTCACGCTCTGCGTCACAACACGTCATATATGAACAAACACACCGCATTTCTTTTGCTTTGCTGTTGAGTTTCCTTCAACAAAAGTCAAACAATTTTATGGTATAGTTAGAGAGTTTCATAAGCCTTCCAATCAATCTAAAGCATCCCATGGGCTTTAAAGAAGATATTTTCCGGATCGACAAATATTTGTTTTTCCTTGTATTGTTAATAATAAAAATGTCATTTCAATATATAAAAAGATAAAAGTGTATTAACATATTATATTTTTCTTTGATTTTTATAGTATTTACTTTTTCAATATGATCCTTACTTATGATTATTTGCTATACCTTCTCCACTCTTTGTTTACTATTTAAGTTTAATATCTATCCACTAGTATTATAAATTTTTATACATATCTAACATTGATATTTAATATTTTATTTAAGAGATCATATGATTAAGATATGAATGGTATTTAACACATTCGAACTTAAAAAATCCTTATGCTATAAGTGTATAAGTAATAAATTCCTTATATTTTGTGGTAATTATATGCAAATCAATTTATACAAAATTCCGCTAATACAACATGACATTAAGCAATGGTTATAGGGTTCAAATCTTAACAATTGTATTGTTTCCTTCCACATTAAAAAACAAATTAATTGGGCAAGTGTAGGAATAAAATTTAGAAGGGTCCACACTTTTATTACTTGATTTGTCTAAAAAGAGAAATTATTGAAATGAGGTAGTTTTTCGCATTTAATTGAATATTAATCCTTTTAAAGTGTAAAGATCTTGAAAGGCAATGTTATTAAAATAGTACCGGTTATCAAACCGGTCAATGTATTAGTATAATGGTACAATGGTTAACCGGTGGTTCAGTAATTAAACCGCATGTCGGTTAAACCGGACATATCTGCTTATATATATATATATATATATATATATATGTATATATGTAAACCTATAACAAAAAATTTCAAATAAGAGATTTATAATCCATATTCATAATGTACTCCAAATTCACACAAACAAATAACAATAAGTCTTTAACAAAATCAAAGTCTAAAGTGCAAAACATATATCAATCCAAAATTATCACTTAACAAACGCAAAATACAAATAAATGACACAAGTGTCAATCCTTGAAGTTGAAGAATGGTGAAGAATTGAAAATTTGAAATGTAAGGGGATGAAATTTAAAAAAAAATATAATGTACAAATCGGTCGGTTTTAACTGGTTCACCGGTTTTGACCGATTTTGACCGGTTCTATTGCATATGCGGTCTAACATATGTACCGTACCAGTTAGGAGTTCGGTTCACAGATTTTTCAGTTGAACCGGCCGATACGGATACGGTTTTTATAATACTGTTGAAAGGTATTTCTATCCCCAAGTCCACACATATTGCACCGGCCACTAGTGGCCTAGCAGGCTAGCTTATAAAACTAACATGTGATAGAAGGTTTCCAAGTGGGTGGAAGCGTTAAAGTTGTTACCCGTAATGAATGAAAAAAAGCTTTTTGATGAACCAAGAAGTATAATAGAATGTATGAATAATCTTTTCATTGAATTGAATAGGAGAAAACCCCTTTATATACAACTACACTAAACTAGAAAACAAAAACGATTAGCAGATAATCGATTAACTCAATTGATCGATTATCGTACATAAAGTTCATCTTGTCTAACTGAAGCAACTAAACAATTAATCGATTAACTATTCTGATAATTGATTAACGAATATAGAATTACCCAAATAATCGATTAACCATATAGTTAATCGATTATATACAAAACTATTTTAACAAGAAGTCTTATATTATATAAAATTGAATGAGTTAAAAAAAACATATAAGTGGATTAAACCATAAACCTAATAATTTAAGGTTTTTTGTCAAAACATGATATCAAGCCTCTATATATATATATGTGTGTGTTTCTTTCATTTATAGGACGAATAAAGATACCCAACAAAACATGACTTAACAACGTCCAAGATCAAGTTTGTAATGTAATTCACAAAGAAAGACTCTCTTATTGAGCATTTACATTAGCCATGATAAGGTAGGAGAATGACCTCAACCATTTACATTACATCGAAAGTATCTTTAATCCATCATCGCTTTATTCTCTCTAGATTCTTCACCCCCTCTATAAATATTGACATGAGCATCAAAATATATTTTTAAGTACCCGCTTAAGGTCAATTCTCAATTTAGTTTAGACACCAAACTTAAGAACTCTGTGAGATTGGTGGCCATGGCATTATATAATGTTAGCAATAATCATATATTTTTTATTACCCTCCTTTTATAAGTTCTAGGTGTTATTCATTTAGATTATTGAGGCTCTAGTTTGTTTTCTTTGCTTTGCTTTTGCCTTTTATATTTGTACAAAAAAAAAGATATTTTTTAATGGAAGGTTTTATTAATAAAGAAACAGTAGAAAATGAAAGGTTTTTTCAAGGGAGATTTAATCTACTTGTAATAAGTGATAGTGTATCGTCTTATACCAAGGGAAAAGTACTTGAGAGGGCCGACCAAAAAAAGTGATTGAGAGGTGCATCAATAAGAGAGAAATATTTATCTGTCGATAATATAAAGATTTATATATAATTATTGTATTATCTATCATTCATTTGAATTAATTTTAGTTAATGATCATTGAAAATAAATGGTACATAATGCAGCGATAATGTAAAAATCAATTACACTATCGGTGCATACATTTTTCTCAGGTAAAAAATGTTAGGGGTAGAAGATTAAATGTCTAATGCAATAAACAATGAAAGTAATATCTATGCAATATGCAATGAAAGTGTAAAAAGTATTATCCACCATGCATTTTTATTATTTTTATTTAAGAGTTAATGATAATTGAAAATGAACAATAAATAATACATCTGTAATATAAAAAATTATACACCATTAATATATACATATTGCATATATTAATGACAGGTGTTCGGCAGGAATAGTGGCTGAACATTTTTTCCTTCAACAATTAATAAATAGATTAAGAAGAAAAATGTAAGAATTTTTACACAAATAACTAATATAAAACTTTACTATAACAATCCATACATTAAAATATAGACTAATGTTACACTAGTCATAACTTATATTTAACATTATTGTTTTAAGGGTGAAAAACAGTTGTAGAGCTCAATTATTGTTTTAGGGATATTATCAAGTGTTAGCTTCTCATCTTATAGGTAATGAATTAATTTATTTCAGGGTATGTAATTACTCTTCCAAGAAATATTGTTGTCAAGAATTGGACCATTAACTTTTGAGTAAATTACACTCACATCCTCTGAGTTTTAATGAAATTATACAAATCACTCATCCCTTCTTTGTCCTTACACCAACTACCCCTCCCTCCTACACAAACCACTCATAGATTTATACATATCTTATACTGACTACCCCTCCATGTTATAAAAGAGTAATATTTTAAAGAAAAACGTGTGATGAATGTAATTAAGTTAAACAAAATATTGTATATTGTGTAACACTTCAAATAGTACAAAAGCGAGTGTTTCTTTATTATTTTTGTGTCATTAAAAAATACATTAATAATTTCAAATAAATGTTTAAATAACTCTTATACTATTTTATAATGAGTCAAATAATGAAGACGCATTGACTCTTATATTATTTGAATTTGTCTACACAATGTATAATATTTTGTTTAATTAATTACACATCATACGTTTTTTTGTTTAAAATATTACAATTTATATCATGCAGAGGTAGTCAGTGTAACATATATACAAAATTAGAGGTGGTTCGTGCAATGACAAAAAATTAAGAGATGATTTGTATAATTTCACTAAAACTCAGGGGATGTGAGTGTAATTTACTTTTAACCTTTTAATCATTTTAAGGATCCAACACGATTTTATATCACTAGACAAATATTGACATGACTAAATGATTAATTTGGTCTTTTTTTAAGAGATTGTTAATTTGACCATCCAAAGATAGGATAGTCCCTAATACTTTAAAACGACTTTCTTTATTTTCATGAATGCTTAAAGGATTTACACAAAATAATAATAATATCACACAAAATACAAATTTTTGTATTTATCAGAATGACAAATCGTGCTTTGGATCAGAGACTAGTATTATTAGAAATTCTATCATTATCCCTCTCATCAAATGTGCTCTCAGCAATAACAATCATATAAAAGGACAAATTTAACATTTTGAATATTTAGAAAATGAAGAATAAAATTTTAATGTGTTAGACTTTACCCTTTATGTATAAACTTGGTAATTTCCTCTTTGTTTAGGAATAAAACTCAGCAATATTTATTTTTGTAAAATCAAAGGATTATGAATAATTAATCTTGGCAGGTGTGTGATTGTTTATTCCAACAAATGTCGCTCTCAAGAATCAAATACTGATATTTTAGTCATTCTGAAATCTAACAAAACCTTATATTACTAGATCAATATTTTCTTAGTAAATTGAATTAGTTAAAGAATAAAATAATATAGAGTGCATTTCCGAAAGAAAGAGATAACGACATGTGGTATATTTATTGATGTCCATAATAGTATCATAGACCAATTAAAATGTATCATTTAATTAAAATAATTATAAAAATATAAACTAATATTTTATACTATTTTATATACTTCTATCGGAAAAAGACTTAGAAACATTTACTTAGGGATGACAATGAGTCTAGATAGGTCCGAAAGTTAGAGAAAGTTATGATTCCAATAACTTCATATTGATTATAATATCAGTGGCATTATACCATTTCTCTATTCAGTATCATGAACATTTATTGTATGATTTGGTCACTGCTTATGTATAGTTATCATGATCAACTCCTTTCTTTTATGTTCATCATTGTAATTACTCCTAACATATTTATAGGATCTCATTTATACTACAATTGTGTATATAAACGCAATATGTCAAACTAATAAGATAAACCATTTTCACACATTTCTTTCTTGGTATCAGAGCACTTAAGCTTGAAGGCTCTCGATCCAATCATGCCATCCTCATCCGCTTCTTACACAAATCACAAAAATAACCTACCTACAACTGTTTCTATCAAGCTCGATAGAGATAACTATCTCCTATGGAAGTCACTAGTTCTTCCATCGATTAGAGGTTGCAAACTTAACAGCCACATACTAGGAACTCAAGAATGTCCTGAACAATTTATCTCCACAAATGACACAACTAAGAAAAACAATCCTCACTATAAAAAATGGATTGCACACGATCAAGCTCTCCTAGGTTGGCTAAGAAATTCAATGTCCATTGACATTGCAACACAACTGCTGCATTGTGAAACCTCTAAGGAACTCTGGGATGAAGCCCAAGGCCTAGCAGGTGCACACACAAAATTAAGAACAATCTACCTCAAATCAGAATTTCATAACACTCGCAACGAAGAAATGAAGATGGATCAGTATCTTCTCAAAATGAAGAACCTTTTTGACAAATTAAAGCTGGCAGGATCATCAATCTTCAACTCAGACTTGATAATTCAGACACTGAATGGCCTGGATGCTGAGTATAATCCAGTGGTGGTCAAATTATCTGATCAAATCAACCTTACTTGGGTTGATCTGCAAGCCCAATTATTGGCATTTGAAAATAGAATAGAACAACTAAACAATTTCAGTAATCTCTCAATGAATGCTTCAGTAAACTTTGCAAGCCAAACTCAATTCAGAGGCAACAAATCTGGGACACGAAGCAACTAGAGAGGCTCTAACTTTAGAGGAGGTAGAGGAAGAGGTAGATCTAAACCAACATGTCAGATATGTAACAAGATAGGTCACACTGTAGTACAATATTTTTATCGTTATGACAAGTCATACACAAGCTCAAATCACTATATTGGGAACAAAAGACAAGAAGATCACAGTGCCTTCATAGTCTCACCTTACCACGGCGAAGACAATGAATGGTATTTTGACAGCGGAACTAGCAATCATGTGACTCATCAGAATGAGAAACTCCAAGATCTCAGCGAAAGCAATGGTAAGAATTCTCTGCTAGTTGGCAATAGTAACAGGTTGAGAATATTGGGCTCTAACTCGACTGAACTAAATAAACTCAAACTGCATAATGTCTTGTATGTTCCATAAATAACCAAAAATCTGTTGGGTGTATCTAAACTAACTGCAGACAATAATGCAATTGTTGAATTTGATGCAAACTGTTGTTAAGTGAATGACAAATTAACAGGGAATGCACTACTAAAAGGGAAACTTAGAGATGAATTATACCAACTTTCAAGTGTCAACTTCCAAGTCAATAAAGACCCATGTACCTACATGTCAGTCAAGGAGAATTGTCATAGAAAGCTTGGACATCCCAACAATAAAGTGCTGGAAAAGGTGTTGAAGAACTGCAATGTGAAGACATCATCAAATGATCACTTTTCATTATGTGAAGCTTGTCAATTTGGAAAACTTCACTTGTTACCATTTACATCATACTTTTCTCATGTTATGGAACCTTTAGATTTAATTCATAGTGATGTATGGGGTCCATCCCCAATTTTATCTCCATCTAATTTCAAGTACTATGTTCACTTTATTGATGATTTCAGTAGATTCACTTGGATTTTTCCCTTGAAACAAAAATTATAAGTAATACATGCTTTCACTTAATTCAAAAACATGGTTGAAAACTAGTTTAACAGGAAAATAAAAATCCTCCAATGTGATGGTGGACGTGAATATAAACCTATTCAGAAAATAGCCATAGAGTCAGGAATCCAATTCAGAATGTCATGTCTGTACACCTCTCACTAGAATGGAAGAGCAGAAAGAAAACATAGACATGTGGCAGAATTAGGACTCACACTACTAGCACAGACCAAAATGCCTTTACACCACTAGTGGGAAACCTTCTCGACCTCAGTTTTTCTTATCAACATATTGCCCTCATCAATTAACCCAAATAAAAGTCCATATTCATTATTATTTGGAAAGAAAATTGAATATGATGCATTGAAGCATTTTGGCTGTGCTTACTATCCTTGCCTCAAACCATACAATCAACACAAACTTCAATTCCACACCACTAGGTGTGTTCTTGGGATATAGCAACTCTCACAATGGATATAAGTGCCTCAATTCTCATAGAAGAATTTTTGTCTCAAGACATGTTGTCTTCAATGAAAATCACTTTCCATTTCATGGTGGCTTTCTTGACATAAGGAATCCACTAAAAACTCTAACTGAAACTGACTCTATTGTTCTTCATCCTTTACCTACAAGTACTACTACAAGTCACACAATTGAACCAACTAACAATGATGTGAACCCTCAGGAAGATGACCTAGCTGTCAATCAACTAGTTCTCAGTGAGATCTCTGCAGATGAGGCAACTCCATATACAAATGAAGCACCAGCAACAATAGGTCCAACATAGGATACATCAGAGGACGATCAACATGTCCAGAAGATACGTACTAGAAGCAAGACAAGGATCTATAAGCCCAAACTGCCTTATATAGGACTGACAGAGACACACAAAGAGGAGAAAGAACCAAAAAATGTCAATGAAGCACAAGCTATACCGAGGTGGAAAGAAGCCATGAATGCAGAATTTAAAGCTCTAACAGCAAATCACACTTGGACACTAGTACCATTTGAGGGGTAGAATAATATCATAGACTCAAAGTGGGTTTTTAAAACCAAGTACAAGGCAGATGGCTCAATTGAAAGAATGAAAAGTGATGTGCCCACAGTAGATCCAATTGCAGATTGCCTAACTAAACCTCACACACACACAAGGTTCAACATAATGAGAGACAAACTTGGGGTAACTATGTCACCATCAGTTTGAGATGGGGAGTTAGAGAAAGTTATGATTCCAATAACTTCATATTGATTACAATATCACTAAATTATATCATTTCTCTAATTTCAGTATCATGAACATTTATTGTATGATTTGGTCCTTGCATATGTATAGCTATCATGACCAATTCATTCATTTTATGTTCATCATTGTAATTACTTATAGCATATTTATAGGATCTCATTTATACTACAATTGTGTATATAAACACAATCTGTCAAACTAATAAGATAAGCCATTTTCACACATTTCTTTCTCCGGGTAGTAGATTACCCAGACCCGTCTCGTTGCTTCATTTTTGGACCCAGACCTGCCACAGACCCATGCTAATATCCGCTGAGTATACTACCTGCGGGTCCTTGGGAACCCAGCGGATCCATGGGTACCAATAAATTCAAAATATGAAAAATAATTGCAAGTATTTTGTGCACTATGTAGTTGTTTCCTACGATTTTATAAGTTATTTAGAAAATCAACAAGATAAAAAAATTATAAAACTTAATTTAAAGTATTAAACACAACTTAATTTGATTATTAAACACAATTCATTTTAATCAAACAAACATTAAAAACAATTTCAACATTAGGATTCTTCTATTAAGGTAACATTATATCGATCATACATATGAATTAACAACATAATATTATTGCTTAAAAACATAACAACATAACAATCACATTTTTGAAGTAATATGATATTATAATTATGGATTAATATGATATGACAATATAGATTCACATGATATTACAATATAGATTCACATGATATTACAATATAGAGCCAGACGCAGATTGGCCCTCGAGTGCAAGGGCAGAAGGGAGCTTGACTGCAAGACCCACCCGTCGAGCAGGGACGAAAGTCGGCCTTAGTGATCTGACGGTGCCGAGTGGAAGGGCTGTCGCTCAACAGATAAAAGTTACTCTATGGATAACAGGCTGATCTTCCCCAAGAGCTCACATCGACGAGAAGGTTTGGCACCTCGATGTCGGCTCTTCGTCACATGGGGCTGTAGTATGTATATTACAATTATGTTGATATATATATATATATATATATATATATATATATATATATATATATATTTAGGAAGAAATAGCGGGTCCGGGTACTCACGATTCTGGATACCTCATTACCCAGACCCAGACTCATCTAACAGCTGATCTTAAAAATGCGGATCTCAATTACCTACGGGTCCAAAATATGGATCCAGACCCAAGCCATTGCAGGTATTATTTGTGGGTACCCGCAGATCCGGGTACCCATTGCCATCCTTACATTTACTACAGAGGAAACCCTCTTCTAGAAAAGTGATGAGGCATGGAAACAAGGGTCTACAAGGATGCACCTTTTCCTTTTAAATCCATATTTCGACCACATTCCTTTCTAAACGGGTAGATATAGGGGAGAAGTACATAGGTATCAAATTCTAGCTATTTGATACAAATATAAAAAAAAAGTTTAATATATATCGAAAAAATATAAGAGTTTTGTTTTACAAGTTTATCCAACCTTTATAATTTATGTATTAACCAAGGTCGGTCAATGTGTATGTGTGGTAAGTGTGATGCACATAGTTCATAGTTAATGGAGTCAAAAAATTTATATTTATACAAATAATTTTCATTTTTCATAACTTTTATTCTTATATCAAAAAATCCTACTCCTTTAAAAAGTATATACTCTTACATTTATTACTTATTACATTAGATATGAGTTTGTCTAATATTTTGTTGATTATTATATTATAAGATAATAAAAATGTAACCATAAAATATAAATATGTTGGACTCAAATCCTTACTAAGTAACAATAATAAATGAGTAAAAATAAAATATATCACATGTTCTCACGGGAAACTATTTTTATAACATTTGTATAAATTATTTTAAATAATTAAATTCTCATTTTCACATATAGATGATTTATTTTCTTATGATAAATTACGACCTCAATTTTTCCCTCAAAGGGCCTACAAAATTCCAATACCCACCCTATTAGTCATCTTTAACTAATAAATAAAAATTAAAATATAAAAATGGTGAAAGTTGACTATTTAAAATTTTGTAGACTAAAATTGTATAGATATTAAAAGTATAAAAAAATTGAAATGGAAAATCAATATTTATAAGCTTCCCTTGGAAGTGCCTTGCTCACTACGGATCTCATAACTTATGTATAACTATTAGCTGTTTCTATTTAAACACAGCATTTCCCATTCTTTTCACTTTCTCAAAATCTCTCTTCAAATTCTTCTTTCTTCCATCACTAGCCATAGCTATTTCCCTGTCTCTTTCTTCTCAAGTTTCTTAGTATTTTTGTTTCATATAAATTCTATATTTTTAAGCTTCTTCTTAATACCCCATTTGTTATATAAAACTTACACCATCACCAAACCCATATCTTAGTGTAGAAGAAATTTGTTTAGGTAATGGAAGAGCCTATTGTGGTGAACAAAGCAGAAGAACCACTAGATTTGCCTCCAGGTTTCAGGTTCCACCCAACAGATGAAGAAATCATCACTTACTATCTCACACAGAAGGTGTTAAATAACAATTTTAGTGCAATTTCTATGGGTGAAGCTGATTTCAACAAGTGTGAGCCTTGGGATTTGCCTAGTAAGCCTCTCATAATCAACTTTTCCTTTATGATCATGACTTCTTTTTTTCCATTTGAAATTTGATTGATCATTAATAATTATTATCATGGATTTAAATTAGGGTCTAGTATTTACCACAATTATGAAAATATGTGTCTGTGATTTCTCTGTAGTTTTGTAATTGCAGAGACTTCTAAAACTATAATGTTTCAGGTCAATTGCTACCATGAACTTAGATTTAAAATCTTGATTATTGTTTTTTATCGGGCAAATGTTAGTACATTAGTATTTTGTTGTGGGACGAGACTTGAATCTTCAGCCTCCTTCTCTTCACATCTTCTCAGTATATCAAACCACCTTATAACTTTTCTTTTTTAATTTGTTATGGGTAAGACTCGAACTCACAACCTCATTCATTTCATTCCTTCGACACTTTCATTACTTGATTATTGTTATTGAATATTTCAATATCATAATAACACATTAATTGATATGAACTAATATATTTTTGTAGATTTTAACCATGTCATATGACTATAATTGTGTAGAGAAAGCAAAGATGGGAGAGAAAGATAATTGGTTTTTCTTTTGCCAAAGAGATAGGAAGTATCCAACAGGAATGAGAACAAATCGTGCTACACAATCAGGGTATTGGAAAGCCACTGGAAAAGATAAAGAGATATACAAAGGGAAAGGTAACTTGGTTGGGATGAAAAAGACCCTTGTTTTCTATAGAGGAAGAGCTCCAAAGGGAGAGAAAACCAATTGGGTTATTCATGAATTCAGATTAGAAGGCAAATATGCAAATTATAACCTCCCTAAAGTTGCAAAGGTACATTCTCTTTTCGGAAGGATTTGTTGTCCTTCCCGAACCTGTCCCATACGAATCAAAATGAAGCAAAAATATAAAAAATTATGAATATTTAATTTTTATAATTGACGTATCATATTTTGATTGGTCTGGGACAAATTTGGGAAGTGTTTGGGGACAACAAATCTTTGTCCATTCTTTTTTATTGATAATGTTGAAGGGTAAAAGATTGATAATTTAATCACGCATTTTTTTTCTTCCAATTTCTCTATATTGCTTTATGATGATGACTATTTATTTAGAAAGTGCCTTTTTTGTTTGTTTGAGAGTTTCTTTCATATACTTTAATCATTCATACTTTTTGCATAATTTATTGAGTTAAATTGTCAATAATCTAAACATTTATGACTTATTTTTTGTGTGATATTATTGCAGGATGAATGGGTTGTCTCAAGGGTTTTTCATAAGAACACAGATGTTAGAAAAATCCCTCCTTTTAGGATGAACTCAATTGGAGAAGATCTTCTTGATTTTTCTTCACCGTCACCTCTCATGGATCCTTCTTATGGCACTAACCAACCATCTTCATCATCAACTAAACCATCATCAAATAATCACTATCTTTCAAACTTCTTCATCAATAACAACAATCAAAACCAGAACATGCTGATGAAGCTAGAAGAGGATAGAACCTATGAGATTCCTAATAATCTTACCAATAACTATACAATCAATAATATTCAATGGAATTATTGCACTAATGGTAGTCCAATAATGTTGAACACAGTTTCTCAGTCTCAACAGAACATGATCTCAGATTATTATGTACACCAAGGGAATAATAATAAAGAAAATATGTGTGTATTATTGAACAACATGCAGTGCAAGATGGAGCAATTCACTTCTAATAACCAATCTATGGTAAGTGTCTCTCAAGAAACGTGTCTCAGCAATGACAGAAACACTGACACAACATCTTCAGTGGTTTCTAAGCATGACAACATAGGAAGGAACAATAATGGAGTATTGTATGATGATCTTGAAGTTCCATCATCAGTTGCTACCCTCTCAGATATGGAATGCATGTGGGATAATACTGACTACAGATTATGAAGAGAGAAATTATCAAGTTTGCTGAATAAATGGTTTCTTATATTTTATGATAATTAATTTTATCATTTATATTTATTCTTACCATATATCTTTTGATATTTAATTCATATTTATATGTTTTTAGATTTGGAAGTTAATTGATATACTATACTGTATAGATTTATGGTTATCCAGGAGTTAGGTTTTTATTCAGAAATCATAGAAAAAAGAAGGATTTAATATTACTCATGTACATTTTTCTATTGTTATATTTGTGGGATTGTTTTTTATTTACTTTTTCAGTGGCTTTTTATAGGTTCAGCTCATTGCTTTGGTATTGTTAATTTTTTTTCTTAGACATGTTCTTAGTTCACCAATTTCCCCATTAGTTTTTAGTCTCTAATTTAGATGATGATTTTATTTTTGTTTATTTTTTTTTGTTATCATTGTTTATGTTAATAATTTGTGAACACCACAATTAATCACTTAATTAATTAGAGTGAGACTCCTCTAAAGTAATGGAGAATAAAGTTTTTTTTTTCCATTTAGTTTTAAAGGTAAAACTGTAATATTTTATGTAACTTAAAATGATATAAGTGTTATTTTATTTGTTTTTCTCCTATCTTCTCTCTTCATTAATGAAGAGTAATCTCACACAATTAATTAGTTTAACATATGTGATAGGTTGTTGTCAATCACATCATCCCTACTGATTAAATCTAAAACTTTGAAATATATAAGGACCAAAATAAAAAATACAAATTATCAGAACAAAACCAAAACTCAACATAATTTCACTCAAAAAATACATTTAAGTCTTAAAATTTTATTTTTAGTAAACCTTGTTGTATATATCATTTAGTTCATCTGCTATACATTTTTGGTTGATATTCCAAAGTTTAATTTATCTTTAGGCTCATTTCAAACTTCAGTTTCAATTCTTTCTGCTACACAATATATATTTTATGGAGTGCAGAACATATCTATGTGACATCCCACCAAGAGTGGGGAGCATTAATTCCAAAGGAAATTGTGTATTAGTTTTTTCAACTTTGGAATTTAAAGATTCTGACTGTCATATGAATATGGATTACATGTCTTCATTTCCATCCCAAAATCCTATTCCGATTTAATGAAGTTAAAAATTAAAAAAATGCAAAATAATCTTTCTATATTACTCGTAAAAATTTAATTGATTTGTGATATATAAATATTAATATTTTGGGACAAGTGATCCTCCTTACATATTAGTCTAGTTAGTGCTTCCACGAAGGCATGAATTGTTTCCTTAACATTTCAAGTAAATAAATCACAAGTTGCCATGTTTCCACATAAATAAATCACAAGTAGGCGTATTCAATATAAATTGAACCGATCCAATCAAAAATGGAAGGAAAAAAATCAAAACAAAACTAATTGAATTGGTTTAGTTTTGCTGTTTTGGTATTGAATTAAAAAATTGATCTACCACACCAAGATCAAATGAAAGAGAATTGTTCTAACTAATTAGAAGTTATGAATACATGTAATTCAATCCAATCTGATTTTGTTTATATAGGTTATGAACAAGGTTCAACACACTTCAAAAATACCTTGCTTTTGATTTAAATTTATGCTGTTTTGTAAAATTGACTAAAAACAAATCTCTACATTAGATTTGATTAGATTGAGATATTTTTATTCAGTGATAAGTTTAGAGAAAAGATATACTCTTATATAAAATTATCTTATAAATAATTCTACAATACAAAAAAATATAACATTACAATTAATAAATAAAATATTATTTTATGGCACATGTCATTTTTCATGTTGTTTAATAGAATTTATAGGTTAATTTTATACTTGAATATATTATTTTTCGTAAATTTATCATTTTAACCGGATACTTATTTTAGTTGTGTTAAATAGTTCATAAAAATTAAAACTTTATGTCTTACTAAAAATTAATCGTATAATATCATTAATGGAGCAATTAGATTTAAATCCTTTTCCAATTTTGCTCCTCTTATAAGGTGCACTTAAAAGACAAAATTAGTAAGTATAAAGGTAATCCAAATGTAAACATGTGATTTTAATATAACTCCATAATTTGTTAAGTATATGCATATACATATACATTTCTCATAATATTACTAGTTGACTTTCTAATCAACAATTATATTTTTATTTTATCCTCTAAAATGCATCTCTCCACTTTGGAAGGGTAAAACTTGTTTAAGTTAATCAAATTTTAGATACAAGTGAAGCTTCTCTAAAGTAACTTCGAAAAATGAATTTGTAATTAATAAATAAATGAAGTTATTCGGCAAAAAAAATTGCATATTGTATTAAAAAATAATTTTTTAAGAAACAAAAAAATCATGTAGCTATTTTACCAATAAAATATATGATCTTTTGGTTTCTTAACCTAAAAGAAAAAACCCCTATATTTATAAAAATTAAAATTTATTATTGTGATTTTACAAAAATTAGGCAGGCATATTGATTCTATTGTCTAGTCTGTTTAAGAAAAGCCATTTCCAAAATGACTTACACTACTATTCTAGCAATAAAATTAATTAAATTGCTTACCATTTGATCAAGTTAATGAATCACGTGAATAATTGCCCGAATCTACGCATAAGATGCCTAAATGGAAAAGATTTTCAGAATGATGTAATATTTATACATTGTCACCGTAAAGATTTATACATAAGTGTTATATTATCGACTATTTATTTATATGAATTTTTTCTAAGAGTCAATGATAATTAAACATTAATAATAAATGATGTAGTAATATTATGTAAAACTCATTCATATATTTTTCCTCTTTTCAGAATACATCTAAAACTGTCCGTGACATGTACAGCAATGGTTGGTTTCTTGAATCATGGCTAAGTTTCTGTCCAAACAAACCTAGTCATCTCATATTACTATAGCAAAAGAGTTCTATTAATTGAAAATTCAGATTATAATATGTCATTCATATCTCATTTATATTATAATATATGATTTTTTTCGGATCAAAGGTATCATTCCTTAATGCTGATTCATCTCTAAATGTTTTTTACACGCCACATTTATAATTTGCTAAGTGGATCACTTATTTTCAATATTCAAGAGACATTTTTCTTATCCATAGTGCTTTAATCGCAATTGTGTTTATTTTACGTTTGTCACAATTGTGAGAAAATATGGTCTATGCAGTTATGATATCATTGTGGAGACTCCCGAAAACACATGCTAAGTTATGTCGTTGTGTTAATTAAATAGATTTGCATTTTTTTCCAAACCTGTTTTATGACATTTGCGCAAAATATTCATGTTTCTTACACTTACACATAAAATGCATCCATACTTTAAATCAATAAAGCCATCTACTAGCAACCATACTTTAAATCAATACTTCAATATAGACGCGATTTTAGTTTTTTCCTTCTATTTTTTGCATTTTTTAAGTGTTTCTTAGACTCATAATTGTGCCTAAAGGGATAAGATCATAGGAGGAAACTAAAACTAGAAACAAATGTGAGTGTGAGAAGAAAGAATGAGATAAAAGAGATGGGTTTATAAGCAATGGGATAAAAAGGGTAAGAGATAAACCATAGATAGTATGGATAAAAATATATAATGATATTTAGCAAAGTACGTGGCCAAAGAATGGGGTAAAGGTATGCTATCGATTATTAGAAGACAAGAAAGGTTCATCATTTTACTTAGTTTAGAATATTTTGGGTCACGGTTTGATAAGATTTAAAAATATGTGAAATGCATATTCCTTTCTATTCAAAGCAAAGCGTTCATTGTGGTTTCATGCTTCAGGAGAACTTAACCGCCCCTTTATATATATATATGCAAAAATATTATAAAGGGCATAAAGGTTGTATTGAGATGTTTGAAATATGTTATTATATTAAGTCTCACGTTTTCTAGTATTAAAATAGAGTAAAGTATTAATGTTATATATTGAACTCAAGTCCATTGTTGTAATGTGCACAAGATATAAGCACCAAATAGAAACACCTCATGGGCACTTGAGCCCATGAGTGTAATAGAGTTTGTAATCCTTATTCTCTAATAATATATTGGTACCCGTTCAGCGCTCCCGGAGATATAGGTACAATTAGCTGAACCTCGTTACCAAATTCTTTGTTTCTTCTCTTCTATTTATCCCATGCACTTTATTTGATTGTTTGTGATCAAACACTGTGCAACGATCGCTTTCGCTGCACCAACAGATTATCAACCCAATTACAGGTTACATAAAAGTTTAATAAGAAGAATGAGCGATGCACCATTGTGTAAAAGAAATAGAAGTTACACAAACTAGATTAGAGAGCCATAATCAAGATCTAGCCCGAATCAAGTCTATGATGTGAATATAACTAGGATCCCAGAAAAAAGACTTCATTCCTCATTATCCACACAAAAACCATCGTACCTCTTGATAAAGTCAATAATAGTAGGGGGAATATTAATCTGGACTTCAAGCCAGGAATAAAAACCATCCAAACATTTGCCCTTTGTTTGGCATCTTTTATTTTAATGCACTTTAGATATATTAATTAATGTATCTGCAAGAGGTTAGTTCAAATAGTACGTGTATGTTCTTTCTCTTAATAATACAGGTCGAAATCTTATATATGAAAATTTTCAATTCGGTGTGAATATTTTGGACTTGAAGAACTCTCTCATAATTAATATTTATAGTCTAACAAAAAAAAATACATGGGTATAGTTCATAAATGGAAGGTTGAGAATGTGATCTACATATAGGAAAGCAAAGAAAGAAAGGAACAATACTTATTCATCTAAAAATGACTTTGAAGAAAGAGAGATAGAAAAAGGGATGAAAATGTAAGCAGCACTTATATACATGCTTGTTTATGAATCAGAAAACCATGATTTGTTGCATGAAAACATGGGGAAAAGGGTGACATGGGGCGTTTACCAACCAATGAAAAGCCTCCGTTAAATAATCATCAAGTGTCACTATGAAAATGATATCACTAGCTATGTAACCTTATTTTATATGTCATAGTTCTTCTGAATTTCATGTCCATTCATTCCATCTGGCTTATATTAGTCACCTTCCATTGATAGAGGTTTCCCTTTTGTATTTTAGGTCTATATCTACAATTATTTTCATATTATTATTAATATTTTATACTATTTTTTTATAACAAGACGTCGGTCTAGTGATGTAAGGACTCATTAGATCTCGATAGATGAAAAGGTAAAGTTTGATTCCTGAGAGTGGCAGTGTGACACTTGTTGGGAGAGACAATTATAGACTTTAAAAGGTATTACTTCCTTATTGTAACATGATATTCTTGGTTATGCAAAAGAAATATTTGCTTTTTAAATTTGTAAACAAGGCTTGATCCTATTCAAATGAATTCTAGAACATATCTCCAGCATCATCTGAAAGCAACAAAATTGGTTACTTACCTAGTAAGCATATAGGTTAGGGGGTATAAAATATATGGTTTTTGGATTGGTGTGTAGGGCTAGGTTTGACAAAAATGAATTAAAAGTTAATTAGTCGGTTAGAGATTGAAAAATCAGGAACTCAAAGCATATGGTTGATAACCTAGTAAATTGGACAATGTTTAATTTGATAAAAATAGTATATTAACTAAATGATTAGTGTAAAATGAGTCACTTCAATTAGCTAACTTTTCATACTAGATCTTATAAGTACAAAAATTTATTTTAAAACAAAAATTATCTCTAATTGAACATGATTAATAAATGATTCATCTTTAGTCAACTAAACTCGCTCACTAATTTACAATTTCCTTGGTGATATTGGTAAACCAATGTTCATAAGTGACTTAGTTTGAGACTCAACCTATCAACAATCTCATTCTAATCTCGAGAAACAACACTTTACATATTTGAGAAATTGAGAATATATTCACTTAGAGTAAATTTAAATCTAATGATTTAGATCTATTCACTAATTCAAACAATTGAATTTCCTTAAAATTTATGGCTAAGATGTGAAGTAAATCTTTTAAACTTACTGTTGGAGTAAGTGAATCCATTTGTAGCTTTTATTTAATGGTACTTAAGTGATTGTCTATTATGATTATTTTAGTTTATCCCAAAAACTAAAGATTGGTACACTATTTGAATCATATAGAAAAGCATTGCTATTTACTATATGATCAACCAAAGGATTGGATCAAGGAGAAAGAGGTCCTAGCTTTCTATGCCAACAAAGATCTTTCATTTAGATAGACACCAAAACCAGATCAACCTTGTATTTTCCTGAACTTTGCTTCCAAGAATACAAATATTTTCTGGGGTCTTCAATGAGAGAACCTCAGCTAATGACATTGTTGGTTTCTGAGCAAACCCCATCTCCTGAGTTCATCTCTTGTACAATATAGTTTCATATCATACTTTTAGGGTTTTTATTAGAGTTATGAGGGAATGAGAGGAATCAAGGGATAAGGAGAGGGAGAAAAGAAAAAGGCAAAACAAATGAAGATAAATCTCTACTTGGTTGAGTGTATGATAATTTAAATGAGAGGATACTGAAATAATCATGATGCAAGAATATTATTTTACTTCCCCTTCAAAAAATGTAACTAACAAATGGAAATGGACAATAATGTAATTATAAGTATAGATAGCAAACTAAGAGGGAGTGAATTAGTTTTATGCAGATTTTTTATCCTCTTAATAAATGTAGGAATCAGATTGTGCAACGAAAAACGTTAAAAGCATAAATCAAATGCAACACAAATAAAAGTGAGGGGATAGAGAAAATCAAACATACCTCTATATCTAGTAGTCCACGCAATCGAGTTTAAGAGTTATAAAATTATAGAATTGACTTCATGTCTAGATATCAATAATGAAACACACATGAGATGCCAAGTTGATACAAATCTATGCCTAGAAAACATATATTTCCAATAAACATGTTATTCCTTAAGTAAAACTTTTCATGTATAATACAAGTCAAATCATGCGGCCAAACACATTTAGAAGCCAAAATTTCATTAAAACAACCCTCAAGTAAAACTTTTCATGTATAATACAAGTCAAATCATGCGGCCAAACACATTTAGAAGCCAAAATTTCATTAAAACAACCCTCACAATACTAATCAACATAAAATAAAATGAAATGAAATAATACTATATAGATTTGAGCTAAGTATACAACTTGGCAAAATTCACCCCTTCACAGAGTAAGCTCCCATTTGCACAACAGTGCACGTCAAAGAACAAAAATATAAACACAATGACAAAAGAAAATGAGAAAATAAACAATGGGTTACCTCCCATTAAGCGCTTCTTTAACGTCACTAGCTTGACGTTACTTCGTGGTGGATCATAGAGTTGAACAAACCAAAATAGTATGGCATTGATATGTTGATACAACTACATAATGATGTTTAACTGTTTCCAGCAAAAGTTACTAGACTTAATTGATTTGATCATTTTTATGCTCTTCCTAGTACTCATATGTTAATTGATTAACTCTCTTAATAGAGGATGTATGTTAATGATAAAATCATTCACAATGCTTAGTATGATCCAATATAACTTCTGTAGTACATGGGTTAATGACTAATAATTATCGACTACACCTTTCTTCCGCAATTTTACCTGTTGATTCCTCAACCAAGTGAGTGAGAGGTTGATGCTCAGTGTAGACTGGTGCAATTTTATCTGTTGATTCCTCAATCCTGTAATATGAGTAAATCTGTTTTGGAGATCAAGAATTGTCTCTCCAGACTTCATCTGAAATATCTCTTACTCTTGTGAAAGAATATTGAGTCTAGACCTCTGTACTTCTTCTGTACCCTTGCGGGTCGTTTATGCCTAGTGTTGAGGCTGGGATGTTTTTGGCCTTGAGATCATGTTGAACTCTCATTTTATCCTCATGATTCCATATTCCCTTTGACTTTGGTTCTTTGACTCCATTTATGATAATACTAGGGATGTATAGACATTCCCCTATTGCACTGCATATATCTAAGTCTTGAAATTTGATCTCATCCGAATTTTCCAGAAATCATAACATTCTCCAACAAAACTTGGAGGGTGATTGATGTAAGAACCTTCACCTAAGAAATACTTACTAGAGGCCATCTAAGATATTATGGCAGGATCAAGGAATATCTTATTCATCATAAATAAAAGTGAAAGGATAGAAAAATGGCACTAGTATGTATTCGGGTTCACCTTCAACCACCAAAGGCTACATCCAGCACTCTTGAAAACACAAGATATTTTCACTATACTTTAAGTTCAAAATTTACAAATCTAAAATCATGATTTCTCTCAAGTTTTTCACTAAAATCCCCAAAAAAAAGTTTGTTTTTACATTTTTTCCTCAACACACCCTATGGTGATTCTTCTTACACTGAAGAATGAAAAATTCTAACAATGGCTTAAGAATTGCTAATATTTACTCTCTTTTGGTATGAATCATTATAAGACAATTACAATCAATTAACGCAATGCTCTAATTTTTTTAGACTTTATGAAAGTGCATAAAAAAAAGTTTATTGAAAAACTTAAGTAACTTGAATGCATGATATGAAAGTGTAATTCAAGTTGTTAGGAATTGTGTATGAGAGTTATGATTTTGTTTCTAAACATTAGGTGAATTATATAGAGTTTCAACTTGTCACCATGCCTTTTCCAGGATGTAGGAATTGTTTGGAGTGACAATAGTTCTTTTGGGAAGTTGATACTCAATGTTTCTGTCATTGAGATAATCTGTTACTCAGTTTCGCAGTTTCGTGTAATATATTACTCAGTTTCGGATAACCTGTTACTCAGTTTTCTAAAAGTTCATCTTAAAACATTTAAAACTTTTTTCATCCTAGTTTAAGTTTATAAAAAACTTTTTGAAAATAATTCCTAAGAACATTGAGATATAAAGATGTAATAGACTTAGGAAAGAAGAACTTAACCTAGAAAGCAATAAAATTTCTATCTAGATGTGTGTTTGCTTACCATGCATCAACTATTCAATCTTCTTCACAACAATTATAAAATTTAAATTTTACTAAAGAAATTTAACATATTTGTCTCCGAAAAACCTGAATTCTCTATATTCCAAAACATAACTTTAGTATATTTCATTATGCAGATAACATTAACTTCCATGTCACATGGTATGTTTTCCTAAAGGTGGATGTATTTAATATTTGTTTTCCATCCATGCTTAGAAGCATTCAACTATATAATTAGTAGTTGCTCATTTTGTGTGTTGGAGAAACCCTCCCTTTGTTGTAAAATGTATATATCCTTCTATTCACCAATATAATATATATAGTAACTTATGTTGTATTTTATGGCGATTAATTATTTCCTCTGCAAGTTTTATTATTTATCCCCACCCAGTTTTGAAGAGATTGAAGTTGTTAGAAATGTTAAGATTGAAGAGTTGGGTTAGATTTATGGTTCTGCATTTATTGTGATTTTTTTTAGAGAACATGCTGCAACTGAACTACTTATTAGGTTCTGGTGAGTGGTGAGGACATGAAATTATTGCCTTCTGGAATTAAAACCTCACAGTAATTATTGAATAGATAAAATATTAATGGAAGGAGGAAAGGAATATTCATATGAATTATGATAATTGAACATTTTTAAGACAAAATAAGGACACTATGGGAAACAGAAAAAAAACAAATTAATCTTTAGAAAAACAAACAAAATCTTTCCATTAGAGAAAAGGCAACAAGTGTTAATGTATTCTCTTTCTATATGGGTCCAGCTTGACAAAGAAATTCATATTTGTTTCTCACAATGTTGAATGGATTGTGACACATAGTAAAAATAATCTTCCAATGATCATGATTTTATATTATTTTTAATAAATGATAAATAAAATATTTATAAAATTTTTAGCATTATATTTCAGTATTGACATCTCAAGGAATTGAACTTTTTGAATGGGTAAAGATACAATAGAAGCTTCAAGACTAAGAGGAGTGTATTCTTCTCCTTCCTATTAGGCCTATACTTTAAGCCAATCCATAACATTATGGCCTTGAATTTGATTACAAAAACTCAATGTTAACTATTGATAATCTGTGTAAGGAGTAGATTTTCTATTGGTTAGTTTAGATGGTACCATCAATATATTTCTTTCTTTCTCTTACTAAGTACTGGTTTGCTAATTATTACTGGGGTGGATTTATTGACTCTAAAAATAAGTTTTTTAAACTTACTCCACATTTTAGCCATCAAGATCAATTCTAGATAAATCTAATGGTTTGAATTAGTGGGTAGATCTAAACCATTGGATTTCCCTAAAATTGATGGCTAAGATGAAGAGTAAGTTTGGAGTAAATGGATCACTACCCAATTATTATTGAGAAATCCAATAAAAAAGTTAACACAAATATAATTAATTTTTCTAAACTAATTAAATATACCATTTTTTAATATTGATATTTCTTTTTTAACTTTCTAAACTGTAAATATATTTTTTTCTAACTAACTAAATTGTTGTAAATTATGAGACGTCTTTTTCAATTAATAATGGCTATAAACCTATATTAAGAAGTGGGACCAACAAAGAATTAGTCTATAAATATAAAAATTTATTTGATCTTGAAATATTTTCCAAAATTCTAAAGGTTAAGATTTGATCACTAAAAATAATATTTGTTGAGAAGAAATATGCCACAACTAATATTAATTTCTCACATTAAAATAATTGTTCCATCAATTTGATGATCGAGAACTTTGTAACAAAACATTGATATACATTCACACCTAGCAAGGTCATAGCCTTAAGCCATTGAAGATTGAATATCATTTCAATATTGGAAGATTCCGTAATAGATAAAGATAATGACATATGTCTTTTAGAAAAAATTAATGGTGTAGATTTTGAATTAAAAATATATAATTCATAAAACCAATTTTTATCTTAAATTTCAGTACTGAACTTTTTAGTATCGGAGAAGTTTCAAGCCCGACCATTGAAGCGGTTGTCTAAGGCCCCAAAAAGTTATTTTTTAATTTGTTTGACTTATATTAGATTAAATTGATATTATGATTAGAGTTCATGTTTCTTAAATAAACAACTTGTACCATAATAATTTGCATCTATTATCAAATTTTATATTTAAGCTATTCTTATAATTTTCCTATTAATTTTATCAAATAATAATTTTATTAATTACTATTTTTATATTATCTTATCCTAATATTTTATTTGTTATCTAATATTTATTCGGTCATGTTTTTCCTCTATAATCTCTGTGTCTTCATCTTTCTTCTTAATATTTTTTAATCATAATGTTATCAAACATATTATCCTATTTTATATTTTGGTTCACTCCAAATTAAATAATTAATGAGATATTAAATTAGGCCCCAATTAAAAATTGTCTTAGGTAATCGAAAATATAAATACGAGCCTAGCTCTCTTCCAATAATATTTTGTCTAGCAAACAAATTTCAGGATCAAACCTAATAAGAGTAATAACACATGCTTGAATAAATTCCTTCCACTTACAAGTATTAGGGGCATCTTAATGTACATCTTTGCCTGCAATTAAGACTAATAAAAATAAATGATAATTAGTAACTAGTTTAAGTTTTTGGAGACTACGGCCATCTTCAGAAAAACTAGCTTGTAGCTAGTTATGAAGGTAGCTGAAAGTTTGTAGCTGTGAATATAGCTTATTAAACTAGTGTTGTTCGGTAAAACGAGCTTTGTAACTAGCTAAAATTTTAAAAATAACTAAAAATAACATACATTATTTATTTTTTATTTATCAATTGAAGTAATTAAATATAGATAATTGAAAATAGCCATTTATTTTATATTTTAGTTATAATTGAATATGTAATATTTTATTTGTTTGTTTTTTTTTAATAAGGTTTTTTAATTGAATGCATGTAATGTAATTTGTTAAAATATAGAAGGACAATATTTTAAAGTGAATTATTGAAGGTTAATTCACTTTCTAAATTCTACTTGAATTAGCTTTCTGAAAAGTAGTTTTCAAACGCTAAAAACTCATTTTTTAAAAGATACAAACTACATTCAATTTTTGTTTACCGAACATCTCTAATAACTTTTTAAGTGACTCAAAAAACTACTTTAAAGGTTTGCCGAACAGTGCGTATGAATAGAAGATATAGACAATTAACTAGAGTTTTGGGATTTGAAGCTTAAGCTAATAGGGTAAACATTTTCTTTATCAAAAGATAATATTGATAATTAGTACTATTTTTGGGGTCTAATACTTTACATTGAAACCTTACCATTGATATAAATTCCGAAAACATATTTGATAATGCTGAGAATGTGTGTGGTATGAAGGTGGAACGTGGCCTTTCTTGCCATAGCACAATGGACAGTTGAATTGAATAATTGCAAGAGCAGTCGATTCTACGATCATTTTTCAAGTTTGGTAGAGCCTAGTATTTGAATTCAAACTTTAACATTAATACAATTTCCAATCTTTTACTTTTAGTTAAAAGCTTTGCATATTGAAAAGAGTGCTCATAGTCAGATTTGAAGATTGTCATCAATCAACAAGACCCAACCTAATTGGTAAATGATTAAATTATTACTGAAAAAAATATAGGAAAATGCATTATTAGTAGAGGCAAAACTTACTTTAATGATTTCTACCTCTTAAATAAAATTAGTCTTTAACTTTCGGCTAGAGGACACTTTTGGTGCAAAAATTATGATCAAAATAAAACTTTGTGATAAAAATTTAAAATTTAAAATACTAATATCTCAAATATTATATTTTTCAAGTTACAATTATTTAAAAAAAAAACTAGCTAAAAAATTAAAGGACAACTAAAAAATATCATAATTTGGTGTGAAGGTAATATTATTTTTATACTTTATTGCTAGTTCTGCCCTACATGCCGAGATGAAAGTGAGACCCACATCAAATAAGATGCATCACCGTTATTCATGTTAAATAAATGGGTGTAAAGAAAATACAAATCATTTTCTAAATGCATAATGGTTAAAAATCTTTAAATACAAACATATTTTATTGGGAAACAGATTACTTAATAGATTATTAAGGCAGAACGATTCTAGTTTTTAAATATAGACTTTTCCTGTAAGAATAAGTTTTTTAAATTTATTTCATATCTTAGTTATCAATTCTAGGGAAATTCAATGGTTTAGATCTACCCACTAATTCAAACCGTTAAATTTCCAAAGAATTAATTGTTAAGATGTGAAGTAAATTTAAAAAATTTACTCCTTGAGTCAATGGATCTCTCCTCTAAAAACAATTTAGATTTTTTAAGCATCGTGCTCATTTTGTATGCCAATTGACATGTCTATGAGTTTGGAACAAATCTATCTTTCCAAACCATATCTCAGACCAATGATAATAAAATAAAAACGGAAAAAATAATATATATTTATTTTTTAATTCACATCGCATGTTTGTATTGATATGTGATATGGTTTGAGAAGAGTAAGATTATTCTCTATTAATGGAGAGAAAGAAAAATTGTGTGAAAAATAAAGAAAACACAAATGAAGTGACACTTATATTCTTGTTAATTATACTAAGATTATATTTTTACTCTTAAAAATCAAAGTAAAAAGAATTTCCCTCTTCATTACTTGATAGGAGTCTCACTCGTTTGAGACATGTCATCATATCCTTATTCACGAGTCGGTGCAAACCAGTATTTTATGACAAAAACTTTTGTTAAAAATCTGTGTGTATATATATTGACAAAAATTGTCATAAATAGAACTGCTTTTTTTTATATTACAACATGTAAGTAAGTTTTACTTTTCTGACAAAAGTAAACCCTAAATCCTACCATCAAGTACCATTGGCAATTTGGGTCAAACATTTGGGTTTCGCCTACCTATATTTATTTTTTATGTCCACAACATTTCAAATGAGCAAGACGAGTGTATTTGTATATATGTATTTGTATATTAAATGTAAAAAAATATTGATATTTTACTATTACATATATTCATATGTATTTTATATATTATATATATATATATATATATATATATATATATATATATGTATATGTACTGTTCATTTTGTATTTTGTATTACATATATCCATTTGTATTTTGTATACATTTTTCTATTAATATATACTATTTATTATGATAAATATATTTGTATATTTATGTAAAAAATATATATTGTTTATTTTCTATGATAAGCTTTTATATATATATATATATATATATATATATATATATATATATATATATATATATATATATATATATATATATATATATATAATCAGAGGGCGCAGTTGGCCAAATAAGTGAGTGAGCAATTTAGTAAAGCGGTCGGTCGAGTACCAACAAAAAGCATTGAGTGCCTTCATTAAATTCGATTCAAAAGAGCACTGCAGTCCTGACACTACAATGGTTGGTGAGCCAATTGGTAAGGACATTGATGAGGAATTAGTTTATGATAATGTTGTTGATGAAATGAGTGATAATGTGTTCACAAGAGAGGTTGGAACAAATGAGAGTAGTTATTAGTGGTTATAAAAAATACTAAAAATAGAAAAGAAGAGAGAAATAGTGAGTTATAGAATAGAGTGGATGAGTATAGAAGAAAATAAAAGGAGAACTTCTATTATTCATGTCTAAAGAGGGTGAATATCGTACTGAAGCGGTATAAGCAACCAAATGTTGTAGTATTTTAGTTGCTTCAACTATATGATCCTTAAAACACATCATCCGTCAAGGTATTGTCGTTAAACGGACGCTTCTTGGGAGGCAACCCATTTATTTTTATGTTTTTACATTTGTCTATGTTTTTGTATCTTTTGTACTTTTGATGGGTGTTAGTATGAGGTTTTAAGCTTAACTTTGTTGGATTGAGAACAATCCAAACTCCACGGAGGGTGTGAATTTGGCCAAAATTTGGAGCTTAACGAATTTGTATAGTATTTCTTTTCATTTTTTGATGTTGATAAAATGTGTGGCCTCTTCTTTATTGAGAATTTTTTGCTTCTAAATGTGATTGACTACATGATTTGACTTGTATATTGCATGAAGAGTTAAGTGCTTAAGGAATAACATGTTTATTGAAAATGTGTGTTTACTCTAATTGTGATAAGTCATACTTAGTCACTATAGTCTTTTAAACTTCAAAATTACAACATGAAGTTGTCTTAAATCAGGAGGTTGTATGAGTGAGTTGAGTGATGTGAATATTGAGCTATACATTTTGCATGAAATTTTTGACAAATTATAATAACTTTCACTGTTAATTTTGTTTGCATATCTAAGTAATCTAAGTTGATAGAGAAATAAGGATATAATCAATGTATTGTTTGATAAAACTCAGTTGGCCTAAACACGTCCAAATTAAATGAAATTATTATAATTTGTTAACCTCTTTGAGCCTGAATTATTTGTTGATTGCAGCCTTGAGCTAGTAATGAAAGTTATCATCTTATCCAAGTTCTAGTAGGATAAGATAGCTAAGTGTACAATTGTAATCAAGTTGGGGAGAGGGAAAATGATGTATGAAAATAAAAGTGAAAAAGGAAAGTGGTTTATCCACCACTCATTTTATGAATAAAAAAAAAAACTCTACAAAAAGAAAGAGTACCATAAAAAGATGAGCATGAAGAGTTAAGTGCTTAAGGAATAACATGTTTATTGAAAATGTGTGTTTACTCTAATTGTGATAAGTCATACTTAGTCACTATAGTCTTTTAAACTTCAAAATTACAACATGAAGTTGTCGTAAATCAGGAGGTTGTATGAGTGAGTTGAGTGATGTGAATATTGAGCTATACACTTTGCGTGAAATTTTTGACAAATTATAATAACTTGTGATACAGGTGACATAAAGTTAGAATATGCTCTCTTAGACTATCAAAACATCTTTGTATCCGGAAAAACCATGTCTTTTGTAACCCAGCCACATTACAACCCATGAAAAACATTAGTGATCCATATTCTATGTCATTCTTGATTAATCATGAGATAAGATCAAAATCAACTTTTTTGCTTGTTTATTGCATGCTTATGAGAGATATACACTATCAAACACTTGAGAGTTCACACTTCCTGATTTATTGGCATATGAATTGTAAAACAATGAAGTTTAAAAATGAGTATGTAACTAGGAATGTCTTGCATGGATTAGATATCATATTTTGATCGATTTTGAAATTCCTTAGCATACTTGTCTAATTGTGTGAACAACATGTTCTTTTAATGTATGTCATGATAATTGATGTGTAAGTCCTACTTAAGAATCCAAGCATGTTTTTGAAAAATCTCATCTTGGACCCTTGTTTGAGAACAAACAATGTTCTAAGGTTGGGATAGTTTGTTAAGTGCCAAGTATCGCCTCTGAAGTGTTTTGTAGGCTTAATTCGAAGGAATAATTGCTAAAAAAATAAGTTTCGGAAAAAAACAAGGATTCATCCATGACTAGTCCGAGTAAAATCACGATAATTCATTCATTTGTTGTTGGGTCGATCTAAATTTTGGATATGTTGTTCCTAACTAGTAGATATTCAATGTGAATGGTCGGATCGGTGAAATAAGCAAAAGTCAATACGCTGAGTGCAGGTTTCTATGCTCGACGCACACATCATTGAAATCAACATTTAGCCATTGTTTCGTGTGCGCTCAGTGCACCCACTTGCGGTCAATGCAATGGATGGTGCATTGAGCGTATCGAGGCGTGTCCATCGCAGTTTGATGTGCTGAAAGGTTGCAAATAGCCAGTTGGAGGTGGGCCCAATGCACAAGCGGTGCGCTGAGTGCAATAACCAACACCATAACACTGTTTAAGGACTTCCAATTTGAACCATTGGACACACACTTTATAATATTGATTTTTAATACTTCTTTTCTGAGTTTTTAGGGTAGTTTAGCTCATTTTAGTTATGGGATCAAAGTGTAAGCATTAAAGAAGTTAATATATACTTATTTGTATGTGATTCTATCACCCCATGAATTGTGTTCTATCCCTATCTTACTTACACATTGTGAACATCAGTAGCTAAATTTTGTTCGGATTTAATGTAGTATGAACTTGATTTATATACATTGATTCACCATTAATCCATGAAGTTTTGATTATATTTGAGTTGTGTATTTGCCTTATGTTTGCTTTGAATCTGATCAACTTTTTGCATGATTATTTAATAATTTGCTTACTTTCTTACTTGCATTATTCTGAACTTGCATAACTCAACAAATAGTACATTTGTTAGACATATATTTGTATTATTTACCACCATATGCATATTACTTATTTGTATGTAGAAATAGCGCTAATTTTGTAATATTATAACTCTCAAACTGAATGACATACACTACTAGACATAGAGGTATGTTTGAAGCTGCATAAAACTTAATTTTATCATTGAAGTTGCTAGACATAGAGCTATTTTGGTAAAATGTTTGTATAGACCATGACATTGGCGACTAATACAATTGAGGTGTTGCATTTTAACTCAATTTGCATGCATGGATAACTAGACATAGAGACATGATTTATAAGTCATATTTCTTAATCTTATGAATTGAAGTTGCTAGATATAAGGTTTTCTTGCATAAGTTTCTAAGTTAACTAAGACATTAACTTTTAGTACTTTTGAGGTCATCGTGTGAAATAATCATTACTAAATGAATCTTCTTTACGAATCAGATGTGTACATATAGTAAGTGTGAAGTTCAATTTCAGCTTCTTTTATCATTGTGTTACAATTCTGATTTATTGTGTCACCAAACAAACAACTCTTTGAATTATAACTTAAAATAATATTTTTTAGTTGAAAGGCTAATATCTAATAAGTCATTGTGGATACGACAACATCTTACTTTATACTTGTTTGTAACACTAAAGTATTTTTATACTCCTATTTGTCGGTTAACAATAGTCATTATAATTACTCAAGTTGAATGGAAACAAAAATGTATGTTGATCCATTTCTCGTTTTATTAGACAATACAATTTGCTCTATCTTCAAACATGTAATTATTTTTTAAACAAGGAGGGCATGAACTAAAAGTCATAAATTAATCACATTTCACCAAATAATATAAAAAATTATTTTATACCTTTATGTTTTTTTTGTTAATTTTGTGTCAATTTTTAATTGGATTGGAACACAAATGAGATACAAAAATGGGACATTTGATCTCTATTTTTTTTATAGCAATTATTAGGATAAAGATCTCCTCAAAATAAAATAATAAAATAATGACAAGTTTTGAATTCTTGAACTCTAGGATAAAATTTCATTAACCATGGTATATTTCTCACTTCTCCTATTACTCCATACTAAAAGACAAAAGGTGTTACCTAGAGCAAAACCACCCACTTATTAGCACTTATTGATACAAACGATCAAATAGCAAAGCAATCTTAACCACTTAATAGCACCTATTTTGGGAATGTTGTAATAATAAAAACATACTAGCATATGATAATAATACAATTCTCCATTATTTCATGACTTAAAACCCTACATAATTCATCATCAATGACCCTCTTCTAAAGGCAAAGAAGCATTTGGAGCATGATCATCACTTGTCTTTTGTGTAGTGGACTTGAGATTATCAAGGTAATCTTGATAAACATATGACATAAAACCCCAAACAGCTAGCACCAATGATATAGCCTTAACTCCATGCATTTTGTCATGAAAGAATATCACAGCTAGAATAGGAATAAAAGGCACACCCAAGATTCCTATAGCATTAGCAAATACTGAAGAAACCTCATAGATCAATCCCGTACAACCAATATTAGCAACTTGCCAAACTATAGCACTAAAAATAATAGTAAGAAAATATGATGCCTTCCCCATCTCATAATCTTTCACTTCATTTTTCAAACCTTTCCACTCTCCACTAGCAAAAAGTCCAACTAGAATAGCAATACTTGCTACAAGGCACTGATACATTATCAAATCCATTAACACTTTCAAACTTTCTGTTTTCAGAACCTTCCTGAGGACAAGCTGTGTAAGAGAAAGCAAAAGCCCATACCCAGAAGATGCAACAATGGTGCATATGAACCCAATCACATAGTTTTTTTTGGTCACATGTATTGAACCTGATGATGGTTCATTTTGAAGCACAAGGAGGGTGGAGGAAATGGTTAAAAGGAGTAGAGAGTTTATAATATAAGGTGTGAACTTTAGTGAATTGAGGAAGTAGGAGAATAATGCATTGAATGCAAGCTGAGATGAGGAAATAAGTGAATAAGTAGAAACAGGTAGGAATTGAAGCCCAACTGAATATAAAAAACCATCTAATGCTGCTATTAACCCAAGGGAGACATAAACAAATGCTAACATTGAAGCAGAAGGTTTATGTGAATTTAAGTTATTTTCAGGTTCACGAAGGATGCAATTATAAGGTAGCAAAAATGGGAACCCTGCAATTTGGATAAGGGTCCCTAACCATTTACTCTTTCCACCTTTCTCATAGTACAATCTTCCAAGGAGTGTTGCACTTGATTGTCCCAACAACATAAATGCTGCAAATATAGCTATTTTAATGTATCTGTAAGCTTTTTTTTCCTTCTTCTTGATTTCTATTTGATTTACTTGACTGGGAAGATTACTATTATCCTCCAATGAGTTTGCTTCTTTGGTTCCACCATCAGCTGCTACAAAAAATTACCAAATAATCAATAAGATGAACATAGATAATATTTCATTGATTGGAAAGATGCATAGAGTGATTGTTTATGCCCTAAAAAAGTAACTGATAAGCTTGGAAATATAAAATTACAAAAAAGCTAGAAATTGACATAGATATATGCTTCTGTTTTGTTTCAAAAGATCTCCTTAATTTTGCTTATAATGGGAAGTATTTCATATTAGAAATGCTTGGCTTCTCCTAAGCTAGAAATTCTTGCTCTTGAACATTGAAAGTGTACTACCATTACCCCAATCAATGAGATATTAATGTCCAACGCTTTTATGTATATACTACCATTACCTCATCATGATCATTCATTTTTTGGAAATTCAATGGTTTGAATTGGTACTACATCTAAACCATTGGATTTTCCAAGATTGGATGGCTAAGATGAAGAATAAGTCTTTTCCAATTACTTTTGGAGTAAGTGGATCCCATATACTTTTATGTATATAATCTTTTCTTTTTCTACTTATGTCTGTATGGACTAAATAGGATATAAAACTCAATAATTTACATAAATCCAATGAACTATATATTAGAGAATAGAACCAGATTTTTTCATCACATCCATAAAAAACACTTAGTTTTTCATGTTTTGCATACATGTAAGGATTTTAAATCATGATTACAGCTAAACAAAAAATAGCTTAGGTAAAAGTGACAAGAAAATATGATCTATATATAGGAAAGCACACATATAGACACTAAACTTAAGCTCTTAATCTATGACTAAGAATTTCAATGGAGAAGTGTTATCTTTGTCTTTTCAAATATAGAAAATGAAATTTTAGCTTACAAGTTATGCGAAGTTGCACTTCTTGAGGTTCTTTCATTTTCAAGTTGAGGGAAGTTTCAGAAATTAGAAGTAGGAGGAAGAGGGAATTTGCGGAGAAGAGTGATAGAAGGGTTGATAAAAAGAGAGGGAGCTTCGGTAGAAAATGCAATTCATGCACACATAAATATAAAGAATATAATTTTTTTGGGTTGGGATCCTCTCTATTATTGGATATCCAATACACTCGAATTCAAATGTGAATTAAAAGGTGAGTTTAGTATTTTATAAAAAATATTTAAAATCTGGAGGTTAAAATTTCTTCAGGAACACATATCACTATTTTAATTCAGTATTGGGGTATTCACGATCTTTAATACAAATAAGAAATAGTGAGATGGTTATAGTTGTTTCTTAGTAGTAAAGGGATGATATTAAATAATTGAGTTCAAAATAATAGGACATGAAATTTCCTTTCAAATAATGAGGGAAAAGAGTTTTTTAGTTGGTAGTTAACTCTTATATTTTAATTATAATAAAGTTAGCAATAAGGATAGTTTTATAATTTCCATTAGCTCACTCATCCCTAACCTCCCCCCATTAACTCACTTATCCCAAAACACCAAAACCATTCACCACCACTAAACCTCCTCACACCACCGCACACACCACTACACCATTGCCACAACATACTGCCGCAACACATCGCCGCACTGCCGTAGCACACCGCCGCAACACATGGCATGGTGACTCGAAAAAGGTGTATATCAAATGAAATAATGAGTCAATCGGTCATTGTTAACTTATACATTTATATTTTAAGGTATATGTTAGTATATAAAAATGCTGCACAAAATGTTTCCATTATATATGTATAATTTGTTGCTGGTGATAAACATCATTGAGTTTTAAATTATTAGTTATTGTGGTGTCTTTGTTTCAGATTGAGTATTTATTAACCATTTTTTTATTGAAAAATTAAAGAAACAAAATGGATCATGAGAAAAAGTATAACTTTAATAGTTTTAAGTTACTAGGGAATTAAGAGAGAAAGAAAATGTAAGATGAGTGGAAAATTGATGTTATGAAAATTGAGAGAAGAACAAAATGGTGAAGACTTCTTTTTCTACATCCATCTAACCAAAATTCAGTGATATTAATGTCTCCCTTTTTAATATCTTATTTGCACGGGCTTTTCATTGTAGAAATGGTTGGGTAAATTAAATACATTTCCTCCAATTAGTACTCATTATTGCAATTAAATGAAATAATAGTTACGTAATTATGTTAATTGAATTTAATATTTATTTTTTATTGTTGAGGATGAAAATAAAATATAGAAATTATATCTATAAAATTATATGCATGTCATTTTTCAATGTTTTGGCTTTTTATAGTAGTGTATATAAAAACTTTATCCTATTATTACTTATACATTAAACTCATTTAATATTGTATTTATTTATTATATGTATAATATTTTAGATAAGTTAAGTCAGTTTTATATTATTCATAAATATTGAATAATTGATATTTTAAATATTTTATATTATTAGGAAAGAAAAGTGTTTGATAGGCAAAAATATTAAAGCGTTTTTTCCCGAATCAGTTACAAAAATGCTGGATTTACGGACTTTTTAGCTTCTAAGTTTTTTATTTACTTTTAGAATGTATTCTCTATAAAATATTTATACAGTAAATATATTATTCACGATTCTCATTCGTATTACTCTTATTTCAAAGTCGATATATGGATAATAAATAATACAATGATAATATAAAAATTCCTTATATTTTAGTAGATATATTTTTTCTTTATTTTATACCAAATAAAAATATCATTTCTCTCTTCTTTCTGTCCTTCTTAATTATCTTCCCTCCTAATTATATCAAAGAAAACATGCTTTATCAGAATATTGTTTATTTTTCTCATTTATATATGTGTATATTGTCACATATTTTCTAATGTGTGTTCATTTAGAAAATCCATTTTTATTTGTGGGCCAAATTCCCCATTCTGCCTAATCTGCCCCACTTGCTCAGTGGTGTGGCTTGAATATGAATTCTGGACAGAATGTATAACTTTATTACTATCTTGTTGTTAGTTATATGTCTAATCTAAAATATATATTTTTATTTATTCGTCTCCATTAGAATTTTAGAGTATATTAATTATTATTTACATGTTTATTGTTATTCAATCTTTTCTTGATTCACATAGTACTCAAAAACTAATAAAATATGATATATTATTAAAAATATATAATAAATATCATATAAAGTAATATAATTCTTATATATTTTTTATGGAACGTATTTATTTTCAATGAGAACCATAAATTAAAGAGTAGGTAGTATTATTCTAGCTCGTGTTTACATCCGTTAACATTTTTACTTTGTTGATGTTTATTAAATAATTTAAAAAACAAAAAAATATTAAAAAAACATGGTTGGAGTGATAGAGAAATATTATATAGGGTAAACCATTAGTTGATGAAACAAATACTAATTTTTTAATTGCTAGCTATCAACGCTATAGTGTTATTATGTTTAGAAAAATTACATATAAATATATAATTGTTTGCCACAATTATTTTAATTGAGAAGTAATCTCTAAATTTAAGGAATCGACAAATGTTACATGCAATAATTAATTTTCAGCTTGATATGACATGTGCATATGTTATTACTCCTGCATTATTTTGAAATGGAGCCACCAGTGATAAATTTAGTACAAATGCATAGCTTGCAATTTATTACAACCAAACAAAAGAAATATAATTTAATGGCATGTATTGGTCATTGTGGTAGGTGGGGAATAAATAACGTGAAGGTTGAGTGCTAATAATACAAGTAATCAAGAATATGTTTTTGAACATATTTTTCAATGGGGTTTTTTTGGTAAGGTGATAATGAAGAAATAAAATAATGTTTTTATCCGAAAATAATATTGAAGTGGTGTATTTTTCATTTAAACAAATTTAGCAAATTTCATGTCAATATATTTTACAACCTACACCAACAATAAAGTTTTTATACCGTTAAATATGATAAGTTACATTGATCAAAAAATGTCATAATATCTATATTTATATAAGAATAGAAATGTCTCATCAATTACTAAAATATACTACCACATTTGTGACACCTAAATTTTTCAAGGTCAATTTTGTAATTGTGCATTTTTTTAATTTATTATAACAATTAAAAATATTGACAATTTATATTTTAGATAAAATGTCATTTATCACTTTTGGCAAACCTCTTCCTTGGAGTCACTTCCTCTTCCACGATCTCAATTCAAAGTCTTTATCTTCTAAAATCTCACTATCACTCTCTTATCTTTCTTCACTTTGTATGTTCACTCTCACTCTCACATCTCTCTTCACTTTGTAACCAATTTCTCACAGTCTTACCCTCACTCTCACTGTGTATGCTCACTACCACCCTCACTCTCATCACTTCCGAATGGTTACAAACAGATGTAACCATTCCAGGCTCACGATGGAACCATTTATTTTTTACATTACTTTTTTTTTATTCCAAATCATTTCCTTTTCTTTTTGTTCGAAATCATTTCGTTTTCTTTTTGTTCCAAATCATTTCATTTTCACGTTTATTATAAAGTTTTCATCTTTATCTTTTTTTTATTTTATCTTTATGATATATTGAATCTTTTTCTGTTTTTTGAGAAGAAGAATGTACTTAAAGGGTGTTTCGGATTGAGAGACATGTTTGCCAAAAAAATGATGATTTCTTACCTACTTCTCTATTGTTTATTGAAATTGTATTAATATTTGAATTAACCATTTTCCTAATATTACTATTCTAATTTTAGGTGTAATCGTATCAAATCATTCATTACCTAAAAATTGCAACTAATCACTTTTAGAATTGGTAGGAGAAATTTAAAATCACACATATATTAAAATTTATAAATTGTGTTGGTTATAATTTCAAGGTTATAGTTCTATTTTTTTAAATTATAATATTTTGAAATTATATTATTACACCGTTGGAATTGTAATGTTACAATAACTTAACAATGTGAAAATAAAAAAATATATTTTATTTACTTTTTAATAATAAAATTGAAATTACTATTCAAATAAAAAAATGAATATTTTTATTTATTCTTATTGTTACAGTTTTTATACTGCAATATTATGGACTACATAATTATTATGAGTTATACATATATCTTATTACATATTTTATAATTAAACAATAAATGGGTAGAAATTTATATTAGGCATTGCCTAAAATTAAGGAATGACAAATAAGATTTATTGAAATTGTATTAATATTTGAATTAACCATTTTCCTAATATTACTATTCTAATTTTAGGTGTAATCATATCAAATCATTAATTACCAAAAAATTGCAATTGATCACTTTTAGAATTGGTAGGAGAAATTTAAAATCACAAATATATTAAAATTTATAAATTGTGTTAGTTATAATTTCAAGGTTATAGTTCTAATTTTTAAATTCTAATATTATGACATTATATTATTACACCGTTGGAATTGTAATGTTACAATAAGTGCACAATGTGAAAATAAAAAAAAATATTTTCTTTACTTTTTAATAATAAATTTGAAATTACTATTCAAAAACAAAATTTTGAATATTTTATTCCTTCTTATTGTTACTATTTTCATACTGCAATATTATGGACTACATAATTATTATGAGTTATACATATCTCTTATTACTTATTTTATAATTAAATAATAAATTAGTAGAAATTTATATTAGGCATTGCCTAAAATTAAGGAATCACAAATAACATTTATTGAAATTGTATTAATATTTGAATTAACCATTTTTCTAATATTACTATTCTAATTTTAGGTGTAATCATATCAAATCATTCATTACCTAAAAATTGTAACTCATCACTTTTAGAATTGGTAGGGTAAATTCAAAAGCACACGTATATTAAAATTTATAAATTGTGTTGGTTATAATTTCAAGGTTAATAATAATTTATTTACTTTTTAATAAAAGTTGTAATAATATTTTATTTATTTTTTAATAAAAAAATTGAAATTACCAAAAATCTAAACTGTCAACAATAACTACATACTTAATTGAGCTTTGAAAATACTTTAAAGTCTAAATTGACCGGTTACAAAATGTGAATAACTACATACTTAACTGTGTAATCTTATACAAAATGTGAAAATAAGAAAATATATTTTCTTTTATTTTTAATAAAAAATTGAAATTACTATTCAAATAGAAAATTTTGAATATTTTTCTTCTTCTTATTGTTAATATTTTCGTATTACAATATTATGGACTACATATAATTCTTTATATTTGTTTGAAATTACTAATTCTTTACTTTTCTTGAAATTACTAATTCTTTACTTTTATTGAAGAGTAGTGTGAATTTTTTAAATGACGTGACACAATGTTATTGGTTGGGACAGTGTTGCGGACAAAATTTTGGGACACTCATCTGTAAAAAAAAAAAAAGAAACTTTTTACATCAATTCATTACTTTTCCTCACACAACCCAACATTTTCTCTCTCATACTCCTAAAACCTTTCTTCTCAGTCACCTTAAAAAACAATGCATCTCCTAAAATTTCATAATAATAATATAATTTTATTATAAAGTTTTCATCTTTATCTTTTTTATTTGATCTTTATGTTATATTAAATCTTTTTCTGTTTTTTTGAGAGGAAGAAGGTGTGTTAAAGGGTGTTTATTGAGAGAGATGTTTGCAAGAAAATGATGGATTTCTTTCCTATTTCTCTGTTGTTTATTGAAATTTTATTAATATTTGAATTAACCATTTTCCTAATATTATTATTCTAATTTTATGTTTAATCATATCAAATCATTCATTACCTAAAAATTGCAACTGATCACTTTTATAATTGGTAGGGGAAATTTAAAATCACACAAATATATTAAAATTTATAAACTGTGTTGGTTATAATTTCAAGGTTATAGTTCTTTTTTTTTACATTCTAATATTATGAAATTATATTATCATACCGTTAGAATTGTAATGTTACAATAACTGCACAATGTGAAAATAAAAAATATATATTTTCTTTACTTTTAATAAAAAATTGAAATTATCATTTAAATAGAAAATTTTGAATAATTTTTTTCTTCTTATTGTTACTATTTTCATACTGCAATATTATGGACTACATAATTATTATGAGTTATACATATCTCTTATTACTTATTTTATAATTAAACAATAAATGGGTAGAAATTTATATTAAGCATTGCCTAAAATTAAGGAATCATAAATAAAATTTATTGAAATTTTATTAATATTTGAATTAACTATTTTCCTAATATTACTATTCTAATTTTAGGTGTAATCATATCAAATCATTCATTACCTAAAAATTATAACTGATCACTTTTAGAATTGATATGAAATTATCTACAATATCCTATTTGTTAATATCTTTAATTTACAAATAATACATAAAAATAACTTCAAATGACTTAATAATTATCATGTTTTTAATTTAATATTTACTTCTTTTTTTAAATAAATCATTCGAAAAACATTACCACATGTGCGCATGCACGGGTATCCTACTAGTTATATCATAAATGAATTCAAGTCTAACCTATTAATTAAGTAAAGAAAATGTTGAATGTTAACAAATGTTCTTTGGGCCTTGATTATCAAGAAAAATAATATATAAACCCTGAATTTGAAATGGTATAATCACATATATTAAGAGTTAAACTGCTATCATTTCCAATATATTTTTTTTTACTCGTTGGAGAATGATCGGAATGGAAAATTCATGAATTTTATTAAAATAAAAAGTAATAAGATGATATGATAGGATACATGCAATGCAACTAAGAGAATTTTATGATTTAAGATGCTATTAACAAGTGCAAGACAGTTGTGGAGAGGCCTTAAAAAATAATAAAGTCAGAAAATTTAATAGTTCATATATAGTACACCCCATATTAAAGTATTGAAAAATATCTTACTAGTATTTTTCTCAGAAGTATTTAAATTAGGTCTACTTGACTAATTATATAATGGTTTTTTAAAATGTGTCTTATGATACATGTTAATTAAGGAATCCATTAAAAACAAAGCTTTATTGAAGAATAAAGTAATTATCATTTTAAATGTAAAATACTTATTTTTCCATTAAAATATCATTAACCTAAACATGTCCCTAAGACACGCTACAAAAATTAATCCAGTATATAATTACTTGATTATTGTATTTAATCAATAATTAATTTACTCCATAATAAATACTTAATTCAACCTCTTATTTTCTGTTTTCTAGTTGGTTCTTAACAGTTTTTCGTTTCAAATAACCTATTAAAATTATATTCTGTTTTTAAATTGGAATTTAGTATGTTTTTTATTCAGAAATCATTGACGCCAAAGTTGTAAATTGTAGTTAAGATGAATTTGTGCTGAGTAAAAATCTAACAATATGAACTAAGTGGATAAATTGAAAAAAGCTGCATGAACAATTACATTTAATATAACACTAGAGTTTATCTAAGAATTTCTCAATCAAGTTATTAAAATATACGTAAGTATCTTAAAATATTTTAATTTGTCTTATAAAGAATATATAGAAGATATTGTGAAAGATATTTCCAAAATATCTGATTTCCCATAAGGAGTATATACATATTATATTTTCATGAAATATGAAACAAGATTACAATTGATTGAATGACTGTGTCTCTTAGAGATGAGTTAGAGGTCTTGGGTTCGCTCACTAGTTGGTTTTTTTGTTCACATTTTAAAATGAGAAGGTGCAACTGCTTGGATTTGAACCAGGGGCATAACACTTGCCAAGCAGCATAATTGTCGCTAGGCTACGGGATCAACTCATTCAAACTGAACGATTATTTTATATACATGTTATTTAATGTGTATAAAAATTGAAATATGCATTTGTTGGGAATTTTACAAGGGACATAATGCTTGCAAAACAGCATGGTTGTCATTTGGACTACATGACCTATTTGTTTAATGGGTGAACCGTTATTGTATATATCTATTCGGATCAACTAGTGCAGAATCCCAAAGGTGCTTCACTCCACCAAATTGTTCACATTTTAAAATGAGAAGGTGCAACTGCTTGGATTTGAACCAGGGGCATAACGCTTGCCAAGCAGCATAATTGTCGCTAGGCTACGGGATCAACTCATTCAAACTGAACGATTATTTTATATACATGTTATTTAATGCGTATAAAAATTGAAATATGCATTTGCTGGGAATTTTACAAGGGACATCATGCTTGCAAAACAGCATGGCTGTCATTTGGGCTACATGACCTATTTGTTTAATGGGTGAACCATTATTGTATATATCTATTCGGATCAACTAGTGCAGAATCCCAAAGGTGCTTCACTCCACCAAGTGACATGATTTTCTTTATAAATAGAGGCACTTTAAGGCATAATTAAATACGAAATTTTCATTTCTTGAAATCATCCTTCATTTCTCTAATGCATGAGAGAAGTGTAGGAAACATAAATTTATAAACTACTATTGAAAAATAAGTTTGTTGTGCTTATGCAAATCACATCAAGGTTTTCCAAAATATCATGAAGAGGATTCGTTGTTCATCTCATTTGCGTCAAATATACTTAAATTGATATTTCAAAGCTAGATTTGTTGCAAAAAGATTTACACAAAAAGAATGTATTGACTATTTTGATACTTATGCACATGTTGCAAGAATTGCATCCATTAGAGTGTTTTTAGCACTAGCTTCCATCTATGAGTTGGTAATCCATCAAATGGATGTTAAAAATTCCTAAATGGAGAATTAAATGAAGATGTGTACATGAAACAACTTGAAGGGTTTGTTGTCAAAGGACAAGAACACAAAGTGCGTAAATTGACTAAGACTTTATATGGGTTAAAACAAGCACCCAAACAATAACACCACAAATTTGACCAAGTTGTGTTGGCTAATGGATACATATTAAATAAATCTGACACGTGTGTTTATAGTAAATTTCAAAATGGAAAAGGTGTTATGATTTGTTTATATGTTGATGATATGTTAATCTTTGGCACTGATTTAAATGAGGTAGAAAAGACTAAAACTTTCTTATCTAAAAATTTTGATATGAAATATTTAGGTGAAACATATGTGATTTTAGGCATTAAAATCATAAGAGATAGAGAGTGCTAAAGAAATTTGATCTTTTTGATTGCAAAATTGTTTAATTTCTACCTCATTTGATCAAAATGTTAGTTTACAACCACATAAAGGTTGTCCGGTGGCACAACTAGAATATTCAAAGATAATTTGATGTTTGATGTATGTTATGACTTGTACTAGACCTCACATCGCATATACTGTTGGTAGATTAAACATATATACAAATAATCCAAGTAAAGAACACTAACATGCTGTTAATAGAGTATTGAAATACTTGAAATGAACAATTAACTATTGTTTAACCTATCATGGATATCTTTCAGTTTTGGAAGGATATATAGATTCTAGTTGGGTAACTTATGTTGTATATCATGCTTCCACAAGTGGATGGATCTTTAACCTCGGTGGAGGTGCAATTTCTTAGGGTTCAAAGAAACAAACTTACATAGCCGACTCCACCATGGCTGCAGAATTTATTTCCCTGACTGTAGGTAGTAAATAGACTAAATGATTAAGAAACTTATTGTATGAGATACCTATTAGACCAAAGCCATTGGCACGAGTATCTGTACATTGTGATAGTCAGTCTACGCTTTCAAAAGCGTATAGCCAAGTGTATAATGGAAAATCCAGACATGTTGGTTTAAGACATAGCGATGTAAAAGAATTAATGGCAAATGGGGTAATCTCCACAGTGTTCGTAAGAATTGAAAAGAATCTTGCAGATCATTTGACGAAAGGTCTGACAAAAGATATGGTGTTGAAAACATCATTGGGGATGAGACTCAAGCTCATGTCTAATTGATTTCCAATAGTGTTAACTCAACTCACACTTGAGTAACATCAAGTCTTGAGTTCAATGGCGGAAATATATTATTAGAGTGATTGCAAGTACTTGACTATAGATGCATCCCAAGGGTAAAAGTACTTGGACCATAAATACAAAGTTGGAAGGTTGAGTTTTTACTGTTAATGGACATATAGCATGAATTTGCTGGAATGCATATTATGGGTGCATTTCTGATATAGTCTACCTATATGAGGATGAAGTTGGGCCGCTTCATACAGTTAAAAGGGCTTGACTCTTATATTCTTATGAAAAGAGTACATGACACAAGGCCTTATCAAACGTGTCATACTTGTAATTTTTTCAATAGTACCGAGATTTCATGTGTAAGTTGTGCACACTTATTCAAATGAATAGTTGGTTCAAAGCTAGTCTACCAAAGTCTATTCAGAATAAGTGGAACCCATAATTTTTTATGCAATGGTTCAAATTGTAAGATACCAATATCTGAATCCATGATATTTCCAAATTTATAAGATTTCTTATATTTTGAAAATGACGGGGGATTGTGAAAGATATTTCCAAAATATTTGATTGCGCGTAAGGAGTATATACATATTATATTTTCATGATATATGAAACAAGATTACAATTGGTTCAATGATTGTGTTTATTAGAAAAGAGTTAGAGATCTTGGGTTCACTGCTTGGATTTGAACCAAAGGCATAATAATTGCCAAGCCGCATACTAGGCTACACGACCTACTCATTCAAAGACTGAACGGTTATTTTATATACATGTTATTTAATGTGTATAAAATGGAAAGATGCATATGCTCATATTCGAACAAGGGACACCTCGCTTGCCAAACAGCATGACTGCCATTTGGGCTACTTGACCCGTTCGTTTAATGGGTGAATCGTTATTGAATATATGCATTCGGATTAACTAGTGCAAAATCCCAAATGTGTTTCACTCTACCAAGTGACATGATTTTCTCTATAAATAGAGACATGTTAAGGCTGTTGGGAAGTCTCACATCGCCTACCTCATTGTCTCGGGAATGGTTTAAATACATATTGGGTTACTCCTCCCATTGCCAATTGGTTTTGAGATGGAACCTTAACATGGTATCAGAGTTGGAGCTCAACTTCTTTCCGGTTGTCATGGGCCAAAAGATGCCCTTTATTTATGGGTCAAATGTAACCCTTCGCCTGGTCCGGCAGGCTTATGTGGAGGGGGCATGTTGGGAAGTAAGTCTCACATCGCCTACCTCATTGTCTCGGGAATGGTTTAAATACCTGTTGGGCTACTTCTCCCATTGTCAATTGCTTTTGAGATGAAACCTTAACAAAGACATAATCAAATACGAAATTTCCATCTCTTGAAATCATCCTTCATTTCTCTAATGCATGAGAGAAGTGTACGAAACATAAATTTGTAAACTACTATTGAAAGATAAATTTGTTGTGTTTGTGCAAATCACATCAAGGTTTTCCAAAGTATCTTGAAGGGGATTCACTATTCATCCCATTTGCATCTAATATACTTAAATTGGTGGAGGTGAATCGAACCTAAAGGTTACAGTGGTAACACACTTTGGAGGTTTCTACGTGCATATCCGTCAACTTTGTATTTGTTCAAGTGGTGTAGCATCTTTCCATTAATCAATATTTCCAATAGATATTTGGATATTGAAATAATATCATTATTATATTTTAGATTTTGTTAGAATATCTTAGAAAATCTTTCAGGATTGAGATTATGTTATTTTATGATTTGTTTTATTATTTAATTAGGAGTATAGTATTAATATAAATATGGTTTAAATGTTATGTCTTTTATATCAAATATACACAATATTATCACATCACCGTGCATATTACTTCAATACAATTTACTATTTTGAGCATTTTTTTCTCCTTTCATATCTAAACACTATAATTTAAACATTGTATTAAAGCCCTAGCATATGTCCACCTCAAGGGAAACTTAGACTTGTGATCTTTTGCTAGTTGGTTTTCTGATTGTTACTTTCTGTCCCACTTGGTTTTACATCTATCATGGTCTTGTTATGGTTAGTTCTTGTGTTGATCAAGGTTCTTTTCAATGTTCTTGATGTTGTCTCCATTACTAGTTAAATGGTGGTGGTTTCTAGAAATTGGTACTCTCTATTTCTTTTGTATTGAGGATCAATTTTCAAATTTGGTCCTTCTTATTTGGTATTGCTTGTGGTGCGCCCATCATTTAATTCAATACAATTCATTTCAATTTCAATATTTTTCTTCCTTTCTCTCATCTTGGGAATAAATTGACCATCTTTAAATTCAACTAATTCTTGTTAATCTCCTTTTGTCCACGTCAGTTAAGCATTGAGGTAGTTTCTGCCATGGATGATTAAGTGTTATTATCCTCATATTCTTCAATTTATTTTTCCTAGACCTTGCAAAGCTTATCATTAATCATTAATCAATTCATCTTCTTCAATCTCTTTTCCTAGAGCTTGCGAAACTCATCATTGATCGTTGATCAATTCATCTTCTTCAAAAAATTCCTAGAGTTAGCAAAGTTGATCATTCATCGTTGATTAACTCATCTTCTTCATCTTCAATTTATTTTTCCTAGAGTTTGGAAATCTCATCGTTTATCCATCCAGTTCATATTTCGTCAACATTTGTAACCACTTGAAGTTGTGTTTGGCAAAGTCCATGTAATTATTATAGTTGCTTTCACTTTGAGGGAGTTATTTGTAACAAGCTTAAAGCTCACTAAGTTTTAACTTGAGTGAGACTATTACATTATATAGAAGTATCTTAGAATATCATAATTTATCTTATAGAGAATATCAACAAAATATTTAAATATCGAGAGACTATTATTAATATATCTTATATTTGTAAGAGTATCATACAATATCGCTTATGATTAAGATTATTTTATTTTATTATTTGTTTTCTTCCTAATTAGGAGTCTAATATTAATATAAAAAGGGGTTGTTATGTCTTTTGCATCAAATAAACATAATATCAACATATTATCATTTATACTACTATCCATAAATTTATGAACATTTATTTTTATCCTTCCATATCTGAACACTATAATTTCATCATATCAACATCACTTTTATCCAATAATAAGGCAACGGTAGGCCACAATTATCATATAATGTCAAAATCAAATATTCAATAATTGGATTGGCATTAACAAGAGGACCACCTAGAGTGGTTGGTGGCAATCATAATGAACCGTGTGCACAGCTAATTAACATGTGAGGTGGAAAAAAAATCAAAATTTAGACTTTAGAGTCCCAACTTTCAGTTTCCTAGCTAATTAATGTGTGAGGTTAAAGAATCAAAATTTAGACTTTAGCTTGCTTGATATGAATTGTGTTTTTAGTTTCAGTTTATAAACTGTGAGATTATTTTTATAATATGTTTATGTTTAGATATCTTAGCTGGAAACTGAATATAATTTAATCTGTTTTGTTTGGGTAATGTAGAAATATTACTTAATAGTAAATGATAGGAAATGATATGTTATTATTTGTTTATGTTATTATTATTTTGATTGTTTTTTATACTAATTTTTGATACATTTTTTAATATTACTATCATAATATTTTTATTTAATGTTTAATATTGCATAAAACTAAAAAATATATTAAAATAAAATGCAATATAAAAGCAACAAATAAAAGCAATTTTAATTTTAACTAGTTTTGATTTTCAGCAGTTTAAGTTGGACTCTGTTTAAAATCTTTCTGGGTTCTCACATAGCTTCTTGTTAGTATAATACTATAATTGGTGAATAGGGTAATAAATTGTTAGCCAAAATCTTTGACACTGCGTTTTTTAATTGTGTTTAGTCTTTATTTATTTCTTTGTCTAATCAGAAAATGTAAATGAAAAAAAGAGGGTTAGATATAGATGGGGATGTTTCTGATATCTTAGATAAAAGATACATTTTACAAACTACGACGCCATGTTTTGCTACTTAAACTATTATTTAATGTGTATGAGAAAGTATTTTTGAAGATTAATAGTAGTATAGGACAATGTTATTAAAACCGTACCGGTTATCAAACCGGTTAGGGTACTGGTATAGTGGTATAGTGGTTCAACCAGTGGTTCAGTAATTAAACCGCATGCCGGTTAAACCGGACATACTTGCTTATATATATATATGTAAACCTATAACAAAAAATTTCAAATAAGTAGATATTCATATTTATAATCCATATTCATAATTTACTTCAAATTCACACAAACAAACAACATTAAGTCTTTAATAAAATCAAAGTCTAAAGTACAAAACATATATTTATCCAAAATTATCACTTAACAAACGCAAAATACAATTAAATGACCCAAGTATCAATCATTGAAGTTGAAGAATTGGTGAAGAATTGAAAATTTGAAATTTAAAAAAAATAATAATAATAATGTACAAACCAACCGGTTTACCGGTTTTCACCGGTTTTGACCGGTTTTGACCGGTTTTCAACCGGTTTTGACCGGTTCTATTGCATATGCGGTATAACATACGTACCGTACCGGTTAGGGGTCCGGTTCACCGGTTTTCCGGTTGAACCGGCCGGTACGGCACGGTTTTCAAAACTATGGTATAGGACTATATGTAGTATTTTTAACATCATTTTCATAACCATGTTCAATGTGCCATAAATGCTTTTGTTTTAGGGATTTTTTTAGGTTAATGGTAAGTAGTGGTTAAGAATTACTCATAGGTTGATCATGGGTACTGTGTAGTGAAGTTATCTAAATCACACTCATATCATAAATAGCATCAATCATGTTGGATATGAAGTAGACTACAGTGCACGTTTGATTAGATTGTTTGGAAACTAGGGTTATGGAATTTGGTGTTGGTGATACGAAGAGTTATGAAGTTTAATAGGAGAGTAAAAAAGAGAAGTGAAATAAAGTTATGATAGGGTAAAATGAGAAAAAGATAAATTGAAGAAAAAAAATAAGCTAACAAAAAATAAACCAATCTATAATTTTGAAGCTTCTACTTTTGTTTTTTTTTAAAATAAAATGAGTTTATAATTTTATTTGATTGTCAAACATAATAATTTACATTTTAATTTTATTTTTTAAAAAATAAGCAAAAATTTAAAATTTTAATCCACACCAAATATTTACTTAGAGTAAACAACTTTCACTTTTCTCTAACAAAAATATAGCTTGTCTGGTTACAAAAATATCTCCTGGAAGACAATTTCTATGTTTGTCGCCTATTAGAATTTAGAAGCTTATTATTCCATATACAATTAATTAGATTAGAATTTTTTTATAAATAGGGTAGAATTCAGACATTCTAAAAAAAATCTACTTAGAGCTTAATAGGTTAGGTTTTATGTCATTTAAAAAATATAATAAAAGTAACATACTGACATACTTAATTATATTAGAGGAGGGATCCATTGACTCCAAGAGTATGTTTTTTAAACTTACTCTACATCTTAGCCATCAATTGTAGGGAAATCCAATGGTTTGAATTAGTGTGTATATCTAAACCATTGGATTTCCCTAGAATTGATGGCTAAGATGTGAAGTAAGTTAAAAAAAACTTACTCTTAGAGTAAGTGGATCCTCACCCATTATATTATATACTAATATTTTTATTATACTATTTTAATATATTTAATACTAATATATATGAAATTTTAATATGAAAAATTATATATAAAAATATATTTTAATTGTTAATATTAAATTGGTCTATATAAAAGTTGAAATATCAGCTTATTTAAAAATAAACTTGTAGACTTATTTAAAGTATTTATAATATAGTAGATTTTTAGATAGGCTAATATGTCATATCATATTTTTAAACAAGTCAAACTTTAAATTTAAATTTTTTAAATAGATAAATAGATCAAACACAAACTATTATATGTTTTATAAACTAAGTATATTTAAGCTAAATCATGTTTGGTCGAACGTGTTTCCATATTTAATTAGGAGATACAAGAATGCTTGGGTGGTTTTCTTTTCATGATCTCAACATTTGGAATGGAGATTACATGTCCTGTTTTTATGTATCATATTATGTTCTAATCCAATCAAAAATTACTAACTAATTAAGAAAATAATCATAAAAACATAAAATAACTTTTTCATATTACTTGGTGAAATGTGATTAACTTGAGATATAGAGATATATTTTTTTTTTAAAATGATTGGTCCTACATTTGCCACGAACTAGAATCCTCTCCATTAATATAAGTTGGATTTCTCTTTTATTTTTGAACCACTTACCTTTTCATTAATGGAAACGATCCTAACTCATTTGCCACCATATAAAGATCCCCCAACTTAGACATCATAATTGAAATTTATAATAACCATACAATAGCTTCATCTTATTATCCGACTATTTAAGAAGGGAGTTAAGTGTTTTTGTCATCATTTATTACTAGTGGGCTTATGGCAGTTATATCACTTACACGTGATTTAAAAGAGTAATAATTAAGGAAATTGACAAAAGCAGCTTTAATTTTAAGATATCATTCTTAAATCTATTTAGATACTACTATACATATATGATACATATCAATCACGGGGAAGAATAAAATATTAAAGGGTGTTTTCAAATGTGAACATATTTTTGTCTATCATCACTAAATATAATTTTTGGGTACATCATTCAATGCGGCTAACATGCAAAAAACAAAAAAACAAAATGGAAATACAAATAAAAATAACTGAATGTTTGATTTCACCCTAACTTTTTGTGAGTATTGTGTCAATGAGCAAGATTTTACTAAAACAAAATCACAAATAAGTTGAAAGAATTATTAAACAACATAAGTTTTACACTTTAATCATAACAAAAGCGCACAAATAAATTTAAAATTAAATTAAACAATTAAAATTTTGTTAAGACATAAGCTAACAAATATAAAATGTAACTAGAATAATAATAATAAAATAACTATAAATAAGTTGAAAACACCTAATTTTTCTCTCAAGATATCACCCTTTTGAATAATTTTTTAAAATGATTGAACTAACCAAGTAGAACCGATCCTAGTGGTCAAGTCACCAGTTTTATACTTCCATTAACTGAGTCGAATCAATTTTTACAGATTTTGATTTATCATTGATCTGATGAACCAATCAAATGTCCGATTCACTATCAGAAGAGGTTAATCTAAGCCGAATTTAATAACTATGGTGGTTCATCTTCAATTCTTTTTAGTACTCATGTATGTGTGGACTACTTGGGCCTATTCCACCTTGGACCTCATCAATGTTTACTGGCAACATTAACATTGGTCTTATTCACCTAGTCCACATTGACGAACACAAGGTTTCAATGCTTATTGCTCACACCCACCACACGATTCAATAGGATTTTGGGCCTCTAGTACATATTAACTTTAGGAAGGGATCATATCTTTTGTTTCAAAAAATGTGTCACTTCATGTGCCACTTGATGTGATTACACTATGGTAGATATGTAAATCAACAGCACACATTTCGGGGATATTAAAAGAATACAAAGATGCTAGAGAAGGATTTGAAGTGAGTAACACTTCTTTAATGAACACAAAAATGAAAAATGAATGAAGAAAAGTGAAAAGAATAATAGCTTTCTTTATAGATTGTATAAAATTGAATGAGTTTCATAATGAACCCAATACTATATTTATACATAATGAAAACATGCAAGTATATAACTAACTTACCTAACTAAAATACAAGAATCAAAAGACTAAAGAATAACTAAAGATGAGTTTTGCAAATGAAATTAAATAAGTAGTAATTGCTACATCAGTTTGAGAGAATTATCTATGCACTATTATTATAATATTCATTATTCATTTAGATTATTCAATAATAAAATATGAATGATAAATAATATAGTAATACTAATATATTAAACTCATATGTTGTTGGTGTATACATCTTTTTTTCTTTTAGTTTTAAAACATTATTATTTATGTAAGTGTACCACTTGAGTGGTTAATCTTACTAATAACTTTAAGGTTTATTTCCTATTTAAGATTTTTTTTAACGTCGAATAAGAATCAAAATTTTATTTATTGGTGGAGATACTCTAATGATACTACTTAATTAAATGTCTAGTCCAAAATTGTCTCAATTGCCTATGTTTGTGACAAAGACTAAGGGGTTCTAAGAATCTTCCTTGAGAAAAAGGAAAAGATGATTATATACAATTCAAGTTACAAAATTCTTCTACAACATTTTGGAATAAGATTCCTCCATTTGCCAGTGGACAAAAACATTTGGAGGCTCAAATTTGTTTTAGTAACAAATGCAACTTGTCTATGAAAGTATAGTGCACACAAATTATATTGGACAAGTGTTTTCTTGAAGTAAAGAGACCCCACAGGAAGAATGACACCATTTTTTTAAAATAAAGATGCCGCATCAGATTCAAAAAATATTGTTTTACATCGCAATGGTTACAATCGCAGTAATTACAACTTTTGCCATAATCGTGACCGCAACCGCAATTTAAAACAATGCTATGTAGTAATCATTCAACTCTGTCATCAACTTTCCGTTGTTCAAAATATTTTTGTCTAATGAAGGCAACACTAACATGGATCACCCTTCTGTCCAAAAATTCGGAAATAAATGAGGCATTACATCAAGAACAACCGTAACTTGTTAAGTAAATGAATTATAAAAATTCAACAAGCCTTATTGATCTTCAAAGTACAACTATAAGATTTATCCCTTCTAAGTTCTAAATAATAAGGGCTAGCAATCTCACATTTTATTCCTTTTTCTGATCTCCAAGTCCTTTTGCTCCAAAAGATTATTAAGTTAAATTAATAAATTTGAGTGGTTTATTACATTCAATGTTATTCATTACATGTGTATTTTAAGAGCATATTCTCTTTAAACCATTTAAAGTTGATCGTTCATATTTATTCCTCTAAAGTTCACTACATTAGTTTGCTTGGAGATGAAGCAAACACTAATTTCTCAAACAAGCTTTCTAGCATCTAGACCCAAAAGGGTACCTATATATATTCCTTGTTTGTCAAAAAGTTCTTCTCAAAGAAAAACCATTTTTCTAAGGTTCTAGTTTTTCATACATTGTGTCAGCAATGGACAAGGTGCTAGGTGAAGCTATGAGAGGAAAGAGTCTTAGACCCAAGACTAAGATAGTTTGCACTTTAGGGCCATCAAGTAAATCAGTGGAGATGCTAGAGAAGCTTTTGAAGGCGGGGATGAACGTCGCTCGCTTCAACTTTTCTCATGGTTCTCATTCTTACCATCAAGAGACCCTTGATAATCTCAGAACTGCCATGAATAACACTGGCATTCTATGTTCTGTCATGTTGGATACCAAGGTTTGAACTTTTTAAGATTGTCCTACTTTATTTTATCCTTACTATCTGATCATGTCATATTGGTCATAGTTACTAGGTTAGCTTATTAACCTTATGGACTATATACTAAGTTTGCTAAGATGTGTATGAAGTTAGTTTTGTACTAATGCATCATGATACTCATACGGGTGTATAATTCACTTTGGTATGCGGTTCGTCACTTTTTATATTAATTTTATAAGATTTTCTTTAGGACGACCGAGTATATGTGTTACCATGAATTTAGTACATAGGATAAATGAGAGGAATTATGTAAATATGGGAGCATATTATAAGGATTGATGTAGTGTGCTCACAGATTATGTCTCTTAGCTTAATCAACTTCAATGACTTTAGGGACAGATTTCTCTTTTTAATGTTCTCAATATTTCTTTTTGTGGATATGCTCTTAAGAAAACAAATAGAATGATAGAATACTATTTGTTTTCTTAGTTTAAGTACATAATAATGGTAAGGCAAAAGATTTATGATTATGATTTTGTATTGTATACACTTGTCCAATGTTCATAATCTTGAATTGAATTGAAAGTACTTGATGCTATTGATAATCCTTATGTTAGTGTTTATTTGAGAATGATAAATGTGTAAAATCTATGTTCAAAATATTACAGGGTCCAGAGATCAGAACAGGGTTTCTGAAAGATGGGAAGCCTATACAAATCCACAGAGGACAAGAAATCACAATTTCAATTGATTATAGCATTAAAGGTGATGAGAACATGATAAGTATGAGTTACAAAAAACTAGCTCACCATTTGAATCCAGGGAGTAATGTTTTGTGTGCTGATGGGACAATTAGTTTCACTGTCCTGGAATGTGATAAGGACAGTGGTTCGGTAAGGTGTCGATGCGAAAACTCTGCGGTTCTCGGTGAACGAAAGAATGTTAACCTTCCTGGTATTGTTGTTGATCTTCCAACTTTGACAGAGAAGGATAAGGAGGACATTATGGAGTGGGGAATTCCTAATAAGATCGACATGATTGCTCTCTCTTTTGTTCGCAAAGGGTCAGATCTTATCGGGGTTAGAAACCTACTCGGGAAGCATGCAAAAAGTATACTTCTCATGTCCAAGGTATCCTTATTATCAAATTTCTAAGCAAAAAAATAAGATTTTTATTACATTGATTAATACCTCGAGATTGTACTTGCTTTTGCTAGGTTGAAAATCAAGAGGGTATTGCCAATTTTGATGAAATACTTGAAAATTCAGATGCATTTATGGTGGCAAGAGGTGACTTGGGAATGGAAATCCCAATTGAGAAGATCTTTCTTGCTCAGAAAGTTATGATTCTCAAGTCAAATATACAAGGAAAGCCTGTGGTAACTGCTACCCAGATGTTGGAGTCCATGATCAAATCACCCCGGCCTACTCGAGCCGAAGCCACCGATGTTGCCAACGCAGTTCTCGATGGTACAGACTGTGTAATGCTTAGTGGAGAAACCGCTGCAGGAGCTTATCCAGACATTGCTGTTCAAACAATGGCTAGAATATGTGTTGAAGCAGAGAGTTTTATAAACTATGGAGAATTATTCAAAAGAAAAATGGAAATAGCTCCAACTCCAATGAGTACATTAGAGAGTATGGCTTCTGCAGCAGTAAGAACAGCAAATTGTGTCAATGCTGCTATAATCTTAGTTCTAACTAGAGGTGGAACCACAGCAAAGTTGGTGTCAAAGTATAGACCTAGCATGCCAATTCTATCTCTTATAGTCCCTCAGATAACTGCAGACTATTTTGAATGGTCCTGCAGTGAGGAAACCCCGGCAAGGCATAGTCTTATTTACCGCGGATTGATACCGGTTTTAAGCACAGGGCCATATGGAGCATCACAGATTGAATCTACTGAAGAAACCATAGAGTTCGCTCTTCGGTATGCGAAGGAAAATGAACTGTGCAAGCCCGGAGATTGTGTTGTTGCATTGCATCGCGTTGAGACGAGTACTGTCATCAAGATATTGGATGTTAAGTGAAGACATGAGACTAGGATCAATGCCTTGTTTTCTTCCTGAATTTTACATAGTCTATTTTGAAGGCTTACTTTTTACTTTACCGCGGATTGATACCTGTTTTGGTCCTGTTTTTTCACTTGATTGAAGATGATCCTATATGAAAATTAAAGAAGGTACCTTGATCATTTTCTTTAGATTGGCAAATAAATAGAGTGCACACAAGAATTGAGTAGAAAATGCTAAAAATTTGTTATACAAAGAATATAGACATATTTGAATGGAACAAGAAAGTCATACAAGGCAATCTAAAACATATTTAAAATTAGGCAAGACAAGTGAAGAGTTAGTTGTTCCTGGTGAGGATCGATGAGAGACACTACTACTCCCCAACAAAGTATTGACCATCAAGAAAATATTAGAGTGATCATTTATTTACTAGTGATTGATTTACAAGTGACATATGTCATTTTCTCGTGGGTAAGAGAATCATTAGAAAGATTTAGTAGAATGATATAACATTTTCCGAAAATATTAAATGATTGCAGCATTGGAAACGAAGTTCTTCTATTTCTCATCTGAAAGGACCTTAGTCATTAGAAGAAGGACATTGCCTCCAAAATGTATAGACTTTGTGCATCTAAGGCAAACTCGTCAATATCATATCCAATATAAGTAATTATTCACTATATTCTCAAATACATCCAATGTTTGTATTCTTCGTGAAATCAGACAATATTGAATGTCTATATTCTCAAATATTTAATTTGTGAATGATTCAATATTTATATCAAAGAATGTAAATCTTTAGATTTAATTTTTTTCATTTATATTAAAAGGAAGTGAAGACCATTCCCAAAGTAGCAATGAAGAAAATATAACTTAGTTTTTTTTTTCAGTTGCTCTTTTCTTCCCTTTTCTGTTTAGTTTGTTATAGTGTTTTGGTCCTGTATTAGTTAGCCCAATGTTTTTTGTTTCTTCTTTCAGTTTTAGTTAGTTAATCTGTTAGGCTTTAGTTGCTATTTAAGGGTATTCCTATTCTCTAGTTTTCATTCATGCAAACATTAAACAACACTGTATTTTTTTGCTTCTCCTTTCTTTTTTCTTCAATAAAAAGCGTTTCTTATTCATTCACTGTTTCTTAGGCATTCTTGCATCATCTTGTTCCCGATTCTTTGTTCATCCATGGATAACCATATTTTTAATAATTTAATGTAATGTTTGTAAGAGAAACTTGATGACACTAAGATATCTAATAAAACCATTTTAGATCTCATTCAAAGAGAAAGATATCTATATCTGAAGTTTATTTTTGTATATTATATGGATGATGTGGATGATTCAATTAGGAAGAATCATGAATTGGAAATTGCTTGATTGTCTTTATCTGAGGAAGAGGTGAAACATAATCAACTTAAATTTGGAATAGCTATTCAAAATCTTAGTGAAAGACTGAATTTATTATTTCATATTTGCTTTTGGTGAAAAATGTAACATCAAAAATCAAGTTATATAAAAAATACCACCAAGGCTCGCCAATAATATTATCTCAAATATTGATTATACCTTATAAGAGTCGGATGGGGATCTTCTGTCCCAAGATCTTTGTCCCTCCAATCAGAATTTCTCACATAATTTAAAAATATACACATCATTTTAAAGTTAATAAACAGTGTTTAACTTTCAGACTTCCCTATTCCTCTTCTTCCTCTATGAGAGAAGTGAGTTTGATATAACATTAAAGTTTCACTTTATTCTCTTTTCCTATTGAAACAATTATTTCATGTCAATGGTAAAGCTTCTCTACCATATGTGGTGTTTGTATTCACAAACAATTATTCACCATATTTATCTTCAGGTCTGTAGTGTTATGCGGCTCTCCGACGGTGGTGACATTTCCACCAACGGGGACTAGTTTTTTTCACGGTGTCATTGAAGGTGATGGGAAAGTAGGAGGTAATGAACGCATGAGATTTGAGACGGAGGAGTGGATGGTGAAAACTATGATGGGGAAGTAGGAGGTGAGGGGTGAAGAAAGAGTGAGTGATGCAGCTGAACAAATTTGAGAATTGTGATGAGAAGATAAAAAAAATGAAAGAAAATAAAGTAGAAAATTGTTAAAATGGTGTTAGTACTCTGTTTATTAGAACAATTTGACATGTATATTTTAAGTGTATGGCAAATTTTGATTGGAGGGACAGAGACTGGGACAAGGATCTTGGGACAGACGATCCCCATTCATAAGAGTCTACCATATAAACCACATAAAGGAAAACGAGAGGTTAGTTTATAGGTATAAAGCTCCACTAGACTTCACGATGACCAATAACTTAACGGTTCGATTTCTAAAAATGACATTTATTAAGAAGGACACAAAACACAAAAGATATTAGTTCCTTACTGGAACTATACACTTGATAGTACCCAGAAAAACCATACAAAGGAAAGCATATCAAGGGTATATAAAGAAAATGGAAGGGGTCCACTTACTACACATCATAGTCATCAATTCTAGGAAAATCCAATGATTTAAATTAATAAGTAGATCTAAGCATTAAATTTCCTAGAATTAATGGCTAATATGTGAAATAAATTTAAAAACATACTATCGGATAAAGTTACTCTCGAAGTAAGTGGATCAAAACAAATTTCAGCTTTCTTGAGGAACATGAAGCATATTGCTAGTCAAACACAAAATCAAAGAGACATGAGACTAGGGAATCTTCATCGTATTGAAGATACCATCCTTTGACTAATATTATTTGTTTCTGTTTCGATGCAAAGCAATATATTATTTTCTCTGTCTATGTGCTTCAACAGTGACTCATTCACCGCTTCCATTAATTAATTAAACTCCAATAGGCAAGTGATGACATTCACGATGCAAAAACAAATGGCTACTTTCTTTTATTTGTTTTCATACTATTCATTCCGTACTAATTAGCCATCGATTAAAGAGTAGCAATTCTCTCTATTAATGAAGAGACAAGTGAGTTATATAAAATGAAAAATAAAAAGACAAGTCAATCTTTCTATTACACTTATAATGACTTATTTGTCCTTAAAACCAATTGTAATAACCTCACTTACCTCTCCATTAATGGATCCCTACTCTAAAGTGGTGTCGTGCTTCATGAAGGTGATACCTATGATAGGAACAATCACATAGTCTAAAAGGGATTAGTTACATTCCTTAAATATAAGCTGAAAAATATGTTTAGTTCTTATTACCTATTCCTTGGAGAAAAACAATTATTTGTGAATTTAGAGATTTAAGAAAATAATAAAAGCTTAATATATGCACGAGTCAATGTCAACGATAATATGTGTCTTAATTATTACTATCATCAATTCTCAAATCAAAATAATATAAATAAATGGTAAATGACATACTAAAAATATGTCCTTAATATTAAAAGTTAATATTAGTTTTTAATAACAGGAGATAATTAATGGTTAACATTAATAATGGTTACCAGAGTAATAAATGGTATAGTGTGATTTTATATATTTATTTATAAAAATCAGTTATATTAATTCATTAATTGGTTTGTATAATTATATTGTTTGTTAAAAAAGAAAGGAAAATTCATTATGATGAAAATAAGTAGCATTCATATTAACAATTGCATTAACTGCTTTTCAAATATTTTCAATGAGTAATTAGTTTTTCTATTCCTAATTTATCCAAATTAATGTAGTGCTCAATTAAGGTAGTGTATTGCACAATGGAGTAGGAATAATGATGGAGTGAGATAATAAAATTAATAGAATAATGTAGGAATGATTAATATATCTTGAAAATTAAAAGAGTAAAATTATAAATATTATAATACTTCTTATAACCATGGGAATACCTGTCGTTAATCAGTCTTATCAAAATCTCACATCACTTGATGGTTCAACTTGTAAATTGGTGAACTAGTCTCTATAGTGATATGGTACATCAAAATTGATTGATTTTATTTCAATTGTATAAATTATATTGACCGATTTCATTAAAAATTATAATTTTTTTTATGAAAGTGACTTAATTTTTTCAAAATATTGTTTGTTTATACTTCTAAAACATTATGTACCATTAAGTTACACATTTTGTTTTAACAAATATTATAAATAAAAAGTATTTATCATATTCTTTATTATTTTGCTATTAGTATAATATATATGTATATCTAACTTCACATGTATGTGATTTAATTAGTGAATCATTAGTTGAACAAATATTTCATCATATCAGTACCTTGATAATCAACATGCTATTAATTACCTAATATTAACTATTTGGATTGATTATTCTAATTTTATTAAAAGAAACTTATAAATATAATTCACTTCATTACACATATTTAGTGTTATTCATGGTTGTCTACGATGAATAGTGAAAGCTAGAATAATTAATTTCGAATTTAAACCATATTTAACAACCAACAAGGTGTTGGTTTAATGGTGTAAAATATCGCTAGATCTCGAAAAAGATCAAAAGGTCAAATACCCTATTTGGATTGATTCTTCTAATTTTATTAAAAGCAACTTATAAATATAATTCAATTAATTACACATATTTAGTGTTATTCATGGTGAAAATAATTAATTTCAAATTCAAACCATATTTAACAACTAACAAGGTGTTGGTTTAATGATGTAAAATATCGTTAGATCTCAAAAATGATCAAAAGGTCAAAGATTTGATTCTCGAGTGCGATACTTCTTGGGGGGAAAACCACTCACCTCGGAAGAGATTAGTTCCTTACCATATGGTGAAAGGATATAATTGGTAATATAAAAAAATTATATTTAACAATATTATAAAAATAGTTGCAACCATAGTTATAAAAATTGTACTGTACCAACCAACTTATATCCAATCAAAATACATAATTAAGTTGTAATTCGATTTGATTCATTTATATTAAGACATCCAAATATTATATGAGGTATTAGTTCATTTTGGAACGATCTTCTATAAAAGATTGACACTGCATATATACTTCAAAATTCATAAAAATGACTAAAATATTAAGCCTAAAGTGACAATTTTATATTCATTCATTTTAATATTGTCATAATCTTATCATAGTACTATTTATATACACTATAAAATATAATGGTAGAAGTCCACAACCTTATTCATAGCACCATGTTATCATAAACAAATAAACGACCGTAATATAAATTAAAAAAATTATATGCATAACAATATGTTCTCATTAAAAGAAAGAAGAAACAATTAGGCATACTAAGAAGTTGACATTGATTTCTTCATCCATTATGATTGTATTGTATATCAAAGAAAAACAAATCTAACAACTTAATTATATTTATAAAAAAATGGTATCTCTACAATTATAAATGTTATCAATATGTACAAATATATTAAATAGTCATATTAAATGAATATTACTAAACCTACAATATGAGTAATTGTTTGTTGACTTTACATTCTGAACTGAAGTGTTAAAAACTTAAAAGTACAAATTTTTGTGTGAATATTTGTAATAAGTCAAACTAATTTAGTATGGTTTATATCGGCTGGGTTGTAGGACTTGGAACCTAACCCCAAACGAACTGACTGATTTTTAAAAAAGCAATCCAACACAATCCAACATTATTCGAGTTTTGCGGTTTCGATTTATTTTCAACTAATTTTCAATTATCTGTAAACAATTGAATACTTAATAACAACAAAATAGGAAATGGTAAATGTTGGTACTTGTAATACCCTCAAACATTTTTTAATTATGTTTTAAGAAAACATGGGGAAGTAGAGGCAACAAAAGAAGTGGATAGCGGTGGAATTTGAAAGAGAGAATTTTGAAAATGAAAGTGAATTCAATTGACAATAACTCATGCATTGTGAAGAAGATACTACATTCCAAAACATGTAATGCTAAATCCAGACATTAACCCTGAAAATACTCTCCAAATTTGAATTCCCACTTTCACATAATTCAAACTCTCTCTCTCTCTCTCTCTCTCTCTCTCTCTCTCTTATTACATTTATATACAAGTTCTTTCTTTCTAATACTTGTATACATTCCTTCACTCTTTCTCATAACTTTAAAGCATAGCTTCAATATCTTCATTTTTACTTCTTTTAAAGGTTCGTTTTTTCCTATGTTCTGTTTGATTTATTAGTAAAAAGACCCATTTTTTTATTAGTAAATATCTCCATTTTTAGCTTCAATATCTTCATTTGATTTATTGGTAAAAGACCCATTTTTGTTCATGAGGAAAATGAAGTTGTGAATGTTTGTTTTTTTTTTGGTTTATTTACTTTGTTGCTGAGAAAATAAAATCACCTTGTTCTACCCCTTTTTGGTGAATGCTTTAGAAAGATAATGTTTTTCGTTTAATTTGTGAAAATTTAAGTGAGTAGTTTTACAACTATCTAATTTTAAACAGCCCCATTTGAAGGATTTAGTCATTTATTCGTATTTTGTATAGAAAAGTTGTGAACTTTAACTATTGCTTTCATTTTCTGCTAAGTAAAGTTATGAACTTTAGCTCAATGCCGTTGAATCAGTTAATAAGGGGAAGGGTTTGCAATAGAATTACCCAAAATGAGATATTTTTATATAATGCAATATAATTGTTCATGGCACTTTATATTTCACTTTTGTTCTTGTTATTGTTGTTGTTTTGGTTTCAGTTAAATAATGGTGGGAAGAGCTCTCAGTCCAGTGCTGCGGCGCGAGCTTGAAAATCTTGACAAAGATGCAGATAGTCGCAAATCAGCAATGAGAGCATTGAAGTCATATGTGAAAGATTTAGACTTTAAGACAATTCCTATATTTCTAGCACAAGTTTCTGAGACCAAGGAAACTGGTTCTTTGTCTGGAGAATTCACGATTTCGCTCTACGAAGTTCTTGCCCGGGTTCATGGTGTGAAGATTGTTCCAATGATAAACAGTATCACACAGTCCATAGTTCAGACCTTAGCTTCAAGTGCAGGGTCTTTCCCTCTTCAGCAGGCTTGTTCAAAGGTGATTCCAGCTATTGCAAGATATGGAATTGACCCTACAACACCAGAAGACAAGAAGAGACATATAATTCATTCACTTTGTAAACCTCTTTCGGATTCTCTCTCGAGTTCTCAGGAGTGTTTGTCTTCCGGAGCAGCCCTTTGCTTGAAGGCTCTTGTGGATTCAGATAATTGGCGATTCGCTTCAGACGAAATGGTAAACAAGGTTTGCCAGAATGTAGCTGTGGCATTAGAAGGAAAGGCCACTCAGACCAATTCGCACATGGGCTTGGTTATGGCACTATCTAAGCGCAATCCTTTGATTGTTGAAGCCTATGCAAGATTGTTCATACAATCTGGATTGCGAATGCTCAATGCCGATCTTTTGGATGGAAATTCGCAGAAGCGATTTGCAGCTATTCAAATGGTGAATTTTTTGATGAAATGTTTAGACCCCAGGAGCATTTTCTCAGAAGTTGAGCTGGTAATTGAAGCGATGGAGAAGTGCGAGTCTGACAAAATGGCATATGTGAAAGGTGCTGCTTTCGAAGCATTGCAAACGGCTATGAAAGTTGTAATTGACAAAAAGTCAAGATATGTAAAGAGTCCTGCTTCAGTGACAGGGTCCAATTTCAGCAGAAGAGACTATATTGAAGGTGACAGTTTTTCTGCTGATGGAGCCTATTCTCCGTCATCTATTTCACCCGAATCGCAGACCTTGGACTATTTCCCTGGAGATGAATCTATTGTCGGGTCTCCCATTTCAACAAACGAGCCTTCACTGAACTCAAACTATGAGCGGAGGAGTGTGAATAGGAAGTTATGGAGTCAAGAAAATGGAGGGGTTGATCTGTCTCTCAAGGATGGTTTGTTCTCAGAGGCAGGGCATAGAAATGGCTTGTTTGAACACTCTATGGATCATGAGCTTTCTAATGGAGGTGATGGATTTACCGAGGAATTTTCCGGTTTCATGCACAGAAATCAATTGAATAGGGTATCCAGAAGTGCCAACACAAGCCCCCTGGTAAGTCTCTTATTCTGTGAATGAGGTTGCATCTGCTATGAGGAGTCCTTTTACATATCCATGTCAGTACAGTATTTTTTGTGGAAATAAGCTTAATGGAAAACATATATATTTGATAATGAAGATTCTTTTATAGCCATGAATACTTGAAATAACCAATTTTAGGATAGTGCATGAAGTCAAAGTCTGCACCTTTTTAAGTTATTTGAAACTTAATGATTTCCTAAGCTATCATGTTTGTGATTAAAATCACAAGTTCTTGTTTTGTTCTATAGAGATAACATTTGTGTCTTCTGATTTGTACTCAGAGATCACACACAGAGGTTACTGTTGACAGCAATAAAATCTTTCAGTCCCCTAGGAAGCTCATCAACTCTCTTCAAGACCCCGATGATGTGAATTCAGAAAGCTCTGAGAAACAGAATAGAAGGATCAGGAGTCAATCGTCGAGCGATATCGAGTGGAGCCTGACACCTAATTCTAAATATAACCCGAATGATTTTGAAGATCATGTAAACTATGATGACGATGAAGATAATGAAAGCTTATATGCTGATGTGCTGTTTGAAGGCGGATTAGAGTCAGTCTCACCAAAAGATGACCTTCCTGGTGATGTTGATATGCAGATGCCTCCTGAGGTGGTGGTTCCTGAAAATCGACTTCGAAAGACGAAGCGCAAATTGATTTGTTGTCTTTCTTTTGTTCTTGTTGCAATGGCTACTCCCTTATTTTGGATCAACAGCCAGGAAGAAGGTCATTATCTTGTGCCAACATAATGCCCTTATTCTAGTGTACAACCTAAGAATTAAGAGCCTTCTAGGTACTTTCTTGTGAAACTATTAGGTTAATTCCAACTAAGGTTGGGAAGTTCAGTTTAGAAGTAAAAGATCATGAACATTCAGTAATTTCATTGTTCTTTTAGTTTTCATGTCTGTAAGACCTTGTTGAATTCTACTTTTCTGGTGGAATTGAAACATTAATGCCATGTTTGGAATTGATGTATAATTTTATTCTGTTCCATCAAATATAAGGTAGATGATGAAGATATGGAGACTAGATGTTATTATACTTATCTTAATATTTCATGTTATATCTGAACTCAGAAGTTACCTGGTTTTTTGAAGTTATATCTCATTGATTAAATGACTTTTAAGAATTAGCATGTTAAATTTTTGCTTCTTGGTTATTGTACTAGGTGGTTAATTATCTTAATAACTATTTTTAGTGGATTATAATGAAAGAATCATACCCAAGATTTAGCGAAGGCAGGATGTGCAGACCAAAGTTGGCCTAAGCAGGGCCAGTCCAAGGCATGACGTGGCCGATACCAAGATGTCGTGCCAGGGTCAGGCGCATCAGATGCATCAGGCGCATCAAGTATCAAGACCAGTGTCAAACTGATGCACCAGTGACATAGCAAAGGCAAGTGCCAAACTCACACACCAATGACCAAGCCATGGCCCATGCTAAATCATGAAGGCACTTTTTGGAAGAATCAATCTTGGAGCAAAGCACTCTTTTTGTATGAGATTTTATGTTAGCATCTTTTGAGAAAAGTGAATAGTGGTAACCTCTGATAACTCCAAATTGCTGAGGCCAAAGTAGTTCCTCGTCCTAGTTCTCATTTATTACAACCGTAGAATGTGTATCACATGTCAAACATGAAGAATAATATTATTGTCCATGACTAACTTATAGCTTTAGGAATTACGTAGTATTTGGATCAAATGATGTTAAGATCTACAAGAATTTAAAGTCGAATGAGATATTGATTATGAATGGAGACTGAGTTGAGTAACATAAATAATGAATTATGCAAATGTCAAGAAGAATTTGAAAGCTATGTTCCAAATATGCAAATGTAGATCCTAAAGTGTATAAAGAAAAACAACAATTATGTTTTTTTTAATTCCAAACATATATCACTAATTTTTCTCACTTTTCCGACAACTTCATACATTATTGGTATAGATATTATAAATTAATTATTAATTAAAATGTAAAAGAAATAGTTTTATTTATTTATGTTATATAATATTACAAGCATGATATCCACCATAATTGTTTTATTTTTATTTTACGTTAGCAATTTTAATGAAAATCGATACCTTGGCTACTTCAATAATTACAGTATATGTTGCTGGATATATGCATCATAAACCAAACAAATTTTAAAGCTATTTGTAGGATTTTCAAAAGATATTATCATGAAGTTTAGAAGTTAACCAATTAACCAAGCATATTTTCTAAGATATCTTATTGTTGGGTTTATTTAAGTGTGAAGTCTCATATTGAATATGAGTGGAGGAGTGAAAGAGTTTATAAGTGGAAAATGCACATGAAACTAATACCTTAAATTTTTCGTTCAAGACGTGATATCTCACTTGTGTCTCTTCACTCTTCCCATACCCCGATAACAATGGAACTCCTCGGTGGTTGGAGGCTCCCCTGTCGCAGTCTGATCCAACAAGTTGTATCAGATCCGATGGTTCCGTTGAGACATGATGAACTTAAGGGGGAGCGACGGAAAGTGTGTGGTACCCACACTTTAGGTGGAGATTGTTGGACTTATTCAAGTGTGAAGTCACACATTGGATATAAGGGGAGGAGTAAAAGACTTTATAAGTGAAAAATGGCTATGAAACTAATGTCTTAAGATTTTGGTTCAAGACATGGTGTTTCACTTGTGTCTCTTCACTCTTCTCATATTCTGGTAACAATGAAACTCGCCCAATGGTTAGAGACTCTCCAGTCGCAGTGTGGTCCAACCTTATACTAGCATTCCTAATAATAACACTTCTGAAAATGTAATTATGGGTAATATAATTTCGTAGCTTATTAAAAAATGTCTCTAGTTTAGGACAATTAGCAAGGTTACTCACCTCATGAGCAATATTTTCTCTATTTTTTTTCCTAAAGGGAGAATACATAACATTTGCCGTTCTTATACTTTTTGTCATTTTGTTTTTTATTTTAACTAGTAGGATACCCGTGCATTCGCACGGGTGATACCATATTTTGGATCAATATATTTAAGTAGCATAAAGTAATTTTTAGCTAAACATTTTTTTATGATTATATCATGGAAAATGATATTTATATATTTGGATGACAAATTTAATTAGTAACTCATAAAATCCATTCATTGACAAATTATAATACTAACAAAAATGTAGAATAAGATGCAAGATAAGTTGTATAATACCTTCAAAGATTTTGGAAAACTTCTTTATAAACCACATTTGTTGTTGACTTCAGTGGTTTACCATCCTTGTCATGTATCAAAATCTTCAATCCATTTTTAGTTTGAACTCTTGACATAGCTACGTATAGTTGACCGTGACTGAACACTGGTTTAGGTAGATATAATCCAACACTTTGTAATGATTGTCCTTGGGATTTGTTGATTGTCATAGCATACGAAACAATTATAGGGAACTGTCTTCTAATGAGCTTGAAAGGCCATGGAGATTGGGATGGAGACATTGACATGCGAGGAATATATATGATATGACCAATGTTTTTACCGGAGATGATCCTTGATTCAAGTACGTGGTTTGCCATTTTAGTCACCATCAATCTTGTACCATTACATAATCCTTCTGTCTGATCTAAATTTCTCAACAACATTATTGGAGTTCCAACTTTTAACTTGATCTTATGATTGGGAAGACCAGATGTAGAAAGTGAGTTTAGAAATTCTGGAGTTAATATATTGGCTACTTCAATTTCATTAGCATCAGACATATCAACTGAATCTGAACTCAAATATTCCTTTTCCTCACCTGCCGTTATAACATACAATATTTATTAGTATAATTGTAGCAAAGATATTGTATACATCATACCAAGAACTTGAAGATAAAAAGATTACCTGGAATTATGCTTAGAACATATTCATTGATTTGATCAACAATGTCAATTGTTGATGCAAGTATTGCCTTAGTCTGTAGATAGTGTTCGTCCTTGTAGTGATGTTGTATGTTAGGATAAGTGCTACACACTATTGCATCAATTGGGTTATCAAAATCAAGAATCAAAAGTTCTTCTGGAATATCAATTTCAACACAACCATCGTTAGGCTCAGATAATTTCCCATCTCCAACATTTAATATCCATTCTGAAAATTCCTTGATCTCCATTGTGTTGTCACTATTTTGTAAACGCATGTTCTTTGAAAGAGTTAAAATTCTACATTGATGCCAAAGATAAGATGAGTTGATTGTTGCATGTACAATATCTGAACGACATCCTCTCGGAATAACCGGCAAGATTTGTCTAAAATCACCTCCAAAAACTACAACTTTTCCTCCAAATAAGATTGAGTCATTAGACGTTGTACCCATTATGTCTGCAAGACTTCTATCAAGTGCCTCAAAACAAAACTTATGTGTCATTGGAGCTTCATCCCATATAATTAGTTTTGTTTGTTTCAATAAATCAGCAAGTTCAGAACCTTGATGAATGTTGCAAGTAGAGTTCTCAAGACTTGGAACAGGTATTTTGAATTTTGAATGTGCAGTTCTACCTCCTGGTAATAATAAAGAAGCTATACCGCTAGAAGCCACAGTTAATACAATTTGTTTTTGAGCTCTCAATGCATATGTTAGAGTTTTCCACATATGTGTTTTACCAGTTCCTCCATAACCATATAAGAAAAACATACGACCATGTTGATGGTTGACAGCTTGGATGATGGTATGGAATATTTTAGATTGTTCTTCTGCAAAGTATAATATGAATACGTCTTAGTGAATTTTAATAGTAAATATAAATTAACAAACAATAATAAAAGTATAATTACATAGGTAAGCAAATACAATACCTGTGAGAGATTGGTAAATAAGATTGAACTTTTCCTTTAATTCGATGGTATCATAATTAAGTTCTTCATATATTAGTCTATTGCCCAATTGACTTGTGATATATCCATTTGGGTAAGGCATGGGTGGATAGTCTTTCAAGCTTCTGCGATTTCGTTGAAGTACTTTTTCAATTTCCAACAAAGTTAGATTTTGCAATTGTTCATCACTAAGCACCAATCCTACAATTTTTTCAAAAAGATTTGTATATCATTGTTCAACACTTTAACATATATTAGGAAAGAAATTAAAAAGTAATTATTGTGTACCTTGATTATTAGAAATAATTCTTTGACTATGAAGAATACCATCAGATAACCATTGCCACGTTTCTGCCCAAACCTGATCAGGTTTATTTACAGAGGTTGATAATAACATGGTTACAAATAATTTCCTTAAGTAGAATCCAGAACCCCAATCCTTTGCTTCTCTTATAGCATCAATATATTCCCTATCATCTTTAAGTAAGCCCATAGCAAAACATGCATCCCTGAAAGTGGGATATTGATTTTCTGAAATAGTCCTAATATCTTCATAACTTCTTGGCCCCTTAACTACTGTCAACATCATCCTAAGATAATATAGTTCACCGGTGCATGGAGGAACCCAAATTAGTCTACCAATTGTATAACCAGATTTTCTTGGTTTCCAACATCTATTCCTTTTGAGATAAACAAATTTTGAAACATATTGTGCATAACTTAAAGTTCGACCTTCTTCATATTTTTCATTAGCTTCCATCCAAGATGTGAACATGGACTCTGATACTGTTGGTCTTGAAAGTATATTGTCAATGTCCTCATTATCATTGAAGTAAATTGGTTGTTCTCCTTGAAGATGAAAGGACAATCTTTCTACTGCAGGTTGTCTCCCATGAATTGGAAATCTAAAAATCCTCCAACATGCTTCTGATGGTGACACATATCTACAATCAAGATATTGTTTAACCTCGTCAAGGTTTGCTTGATTATGTACACCATTTGGTGAACTTTCAATAACAGCTGTGATTCTGTCATAACCTTTGTTGATATACTTGAATAAGTACTTAATTGAAGTACTTTGGTTACACCACTCCATATTAATGTGTGCTTGGTATTTCATCAACAAATGTGGGTTGTAAGGGACAACATAACGATTGTCAAGAGAAATACCATTTTTTTCAACATAGTTTCCATTATCTCTTCTCCTATAAACTGGATAGCCATCTTGATCAACAACTGTAGTTTGTTGGAATTGTTTTGGAAAATACCGAGAGCATTTACCATCTACCATACATGGAGAAGAAATATTGCAAGAACCACACGGACCATGAATCATATGTGATTTTACCAAGTTGTGTAATTCAGGATGGTCACTTTGATTTGGAATTTCTGCGCATATAATTCTGTCAATGTCATCAGGGGTAGGGTACTTATTAGACGGATGCAAAAATATAAGCAAGTGTGCATGTGGCAAACCTCTCTTTTGGAATTCAATTGTGTACATATCTGCAAAGTTGTTAGTAAAATAGAGTAAGTAGTATGTAAAATTATTTACATAAATAAGAAATGAACAATTGGATGTGAGAAAATGTGTTGCTTTAAAAATATACTTACATGCAAGAATTTTACCCAAAATATGTCTTTTCTTCAAATCTTGTAGTAATTCTTCAAACTTCATTTTGAAAACCCTTGAGATGATATCTGGTCGATCATGTGGTTTTAAACCCATTGGCTTAAGTAATCTAATAATTTCAGGCCAATTCGGATTGCATGTCATAGTCAAAAACAAATCGGGGAATCCAACTGAACCACAAATGGCCATCCCATCAAAATATAATTGATCCATGTATCTACGACTACCAACAAAAGTTGAAGGTAGTATCACTCTTTTACCAATATTAGATGCTTGACTTTGTTCCGTTGGTTGGGATTCACTCAAATTTCTATATTTATCCACCCTTAGTTTTTTCTGGTTTCTTTTTATAAAAGACAACCTTTCAGATTCCACCATAATGTAACCGTCAACTAAAAATTGATGGAATAGTCTTCTTGAACGAAACAAAGTTTGAGCCTCATTTTTTCTAGACTGCAAACGAAATGACATCCATTCTCTTACCGTTACACGGTTCCGTTTTCTGTTATGAGAATCGACTCTTACTCTATGACAGACATCATGTCGATACCCATCTTCTCCATATGGAAACAATAACGGATATTGGAAAGCCAAATAGCTAGCATGTAACTCATCAATTCTCTTCAATTGGCCACTTTGTGTCTCCATAATTATATCTCTTTGACATGTTGATTCTATATCTCCAACTACTAAAGCAGCAACTTCAGAAACAGTGGGTAAGTTGTTTATTCTCCCATCAGAATTTCTTTCAGCAATAAGTTTTAATTTTAAATTCTGAACAACACCATCTTTTAATCTTTCACTTGCCATTCTGAAGGACTTTGCATGTACATTGTTCTCATCTAACATCTTTGATAATTGCACAACAACTTCTGGGTCAACCTTGTTATTCCTATGATTCACAATAGTAGAAATGAATAATGGATATTATGATAATTAAATATATAATCTCTATATACTTTATATACTTCTTATTTACCTTATTCCTTCCATCCTATTCTGAATTTCATGCTCTGTATCATAGATATATAATTGTGCAAACTTCGGAAATTGACCAGGTAAGGGCAACATGCTACCAATGCGATGACATGGTTGTCCTTGTATCCTGATAGTTGGTGGACCTCTTCCACTATTCATAGATCTATCAATTTTGGCACCGAAAGATGTGAATGCAAACATCATATTGTATAAACGAATATTATCTTGATAATTCAAACTATCTTTTTCCTTTATGTCAAAAAGTAAGTGATGAAGAAATGGAGGAGGTGATTCTAGTAATGGTAATTGTACTCTTCCATCACCACAACATAATTCAAACTTTGGTGTTGTAGCATTTCTATGTTTCCGCTTTCTCTCCTGATACCACATGCATGCTCCACAATGTTGACATTGCATAATAGGATCACCGATATCAGAATATCCTAAAAAGAACAAACTATAAGTAAAAACATATTTTTATTATTCTATTAAGAAAAAGATAAATCATAATGTGCAACCTTGATTTTTGTCGAATGTCGATGTCAGAGTTGCATTATTAAATTCATCTTCATCTTCTGAACTAAACTCAATGTTTACCTCTTACATATGTGAAGAAAAAATTCATTAGTGGACATTGCAAACACAAATTATTAAATGACTATAACAAATTTGAGATTTTTGCAAGTATAGTCAAATTTTATAGTGTAAATACCTTCCATGGCAATCTCAAAGATTTCATCATCTTCATTGTTGACATCACAACTTTGATAGCTATAACCTTGAGTTGATGAATAAGGCAACAAATTTTCCATATCATCGTTAGGCATAATGGTGCTTGGTTCATCTTCATAGAGGTTGTCATATCGATTCATTAGATTTATTCCTACTGAATTTTGATTGATAAATCTCTTTTTCCTTCTATAATCATGGATGCTACTCGGTTGAGTATGTACTGTAGAAGTTGAAGCTTCATTTCTGTTTCCGGAAAAAAAACACTGATCTCTTTGACTTAAAATATTTAAAGGAATTTGAGATAGAGGTGATCTACTCATTTGCATTATTGTTGTCTTTTCCTTTTGTGAAACCATTGATGAAGGTGGTTGCTTTTTTGATCTAGAATAGTTTATACCCTTATCTCGTAAAGCAGACTTCCGTTTATTACGTGCAATTGAAGCACAATTATCAGGAGTGTTACTTTCCATATCTCGTAAATTGACAAAGAAAAATGTTAATCCAACCAAGCTTGGCAATTACAGAAAGTATAGAGACGTTAAATAATAACTGGAATTACTGTTAAATAATAACTGGAATTACTGTTAACATGAATTCATCTCCCTCGTAATATATATCCTAATGTATTATCGTTGTTTGAATTTAACAGAACATCATATGGATTGTATCAACCATTAGAATGAGTAGGATGAAGAGAGAAAAAATTACCTTATGGACCACCTCACTTGCAATACATTTGTTAAGATGTAGACAAAGTTGTTTTCATAGTATATAACAATGTTAAACAGTGAGAACAAAGTGAATCAGTTGAAGAATAAAATAATATATTTTGAGAACAATGTGAATCATGGTAAAAATAAGAACTAACAAATACAACACATTTATAACATGGTCAGACTCCTGCTATTGCATTCTGTAAACATGGTCAGACTTTATTATCGTTGTTTGTATTTAATATAACATCATATGGATTGTAATGACATTCTAGAACTAACAAATACAACACATTTATAACAGTCCCTTTGTGAAATACAACACGTTTATTTTATCCAATATACAAACAATCCTTTTAATCCCAAAGCATGTCATACATATCATCTATTAAAGTCTTTCTTGTAAAGTTCATACATGTAAAATTAGCACAACAATATTTGTATTGTAATCTAAGTAAACAGGTATTCATCATTCAGTCTGTAACCAAAATCATGCTACTTAAATAAACTCATCAAAATAGGATCCACTATTAGTTGGGTTGGTTCTATTAGGTAATATAAAAATTAAAACAAAACCGATTCGGAATATATCTTGTGTTGTATCAACCATTAGAATGAGTAGGATGAAGAGAGAAAAAATGACCTTATGGACCACCTCACTTGCAATACCTTTGTTAAGATGTAGACAAAGTTGGAGTAATAGTATATAACAATGTTAAACAGTGAGAACAATGTGAATCAGTTGAAGAAGAAAATAATATATTCCATCTAACAATGTGAATCAGTTGAATCAGTTGTAGACTTAGTTGCCGTAGTCGTATTTAGCAAGAAGATTATAACAATGGAGTTTTGTTATTTTTAAAGGATTTTCAAAAGAAACATTGGTTTGTGTGAGGAAAAAGCAGTATTGGGTTTTGGTTTGCTTCATAGTTTATTTTTTCAAAGTAGTAGGGGTAAGCCTTGGAGTATGTGATAGAAAAACAAACCTCTGATTTTGGAAAGTTCTTTTCCCTCTAAAAGACTTTTTGTTGACATAGTGTTACTTATTGGATAGAATTGTTACTTGCAGAAAAGAATATAAAGTATAAAGTTACAATGTTTAAGGTACACTGGAGAATAATAGTTGACTTACATTGTGAAATTTTGGTTTTGTATGGTAAACTTTTTTCCTTATTGTTATGATTTTTCCAATGTTAGATGGAAAGTAATATCTGCTGCAACCTGCAATATTATGATAGGTGAAAAAATTATCAATCATTTCTTCATCCAAATTCAGATTTTAGTGAATTTGGAAAAGTAGTATTTAAATGGTTGGATGGAGGTCTTACAGTGATGTTTTTTTTGTAAAAGTACAGTTTCAATGGTTGGATGGAGGTCTGACACAATGATGGATAATCTGCAACAAAATGATTCAAAACAGTGAACTTATTTTTAGAATTGTGTCTATGAAAATCTAACAATTATATATGATTTGTTAGATGTTTAATGTGAGGAAAAACACATGTTAGACCTTGCAATGGATGTGATTATTGTCTTCCTCTTTGACGATATATTTGGGTGTGGTGCTTCATTAACATTTAATAAGTTAAATGAATAGTAAGATATAATTTATTTATAGTAAGTATGAGATATTAAAAACTTAAATGTACTATTTTCTAGTTCAGTTGGCTTTTTAATGTATCATTGTTAGTGATGATATTTGCTACATGATATATATTATAAAAATAATACACAAAATTGAATGGAACAAAGTTAGACGGCAGTAATGGACTTGGTTATTTTCTTCCGCTTTGAAAAATTATTTGGGTGTGGTGCTTCATCAGCAACACTAAAAATTAATAAGTCAAATAAATAGTAAGATTACACTGCAAAGGTATAGTGATGATATTTCGCTACGTGATCTTTATTAACTTAATAATTTTTTGTCTTTATATATTCTATGTGGTAAAGGCTGTTACACTGTTACATGTAAATTAAAGAAAGTACTTCAATGATTTAAAACTAATTAGTAATTGAAGTCTTGGAATATACAAAATATTTAGAGGGTTATATATATGGTTGCCCACTTAATGTGAAAACATGGAAATACTATGTAACCATGTAAGCACATAAGTTCACAAAATATCAGGTTAAGTCAAATACATCATAGTGTGATGCATCAAAAGAAAGGTTGTTCAAAGGTTACATTTAATTAGTGAGAGGAAATAACTAAGTCAGTCAATGTTGATATGCTTTGCCACCTTTGAAGATGACAACTGGGTAGAATTATACAGTGGACTTTGTATGAGGTCCACATCAATGTCAGCCGATAATCGTTTGGCTGGAGTTAAAACTTGTAAAAGGTCTGGATCATGATCAGCAGTAATAGACACAGACTACTCATCAAAGTTAACACAAAAGTTACCTGAATTAGAGGCATGATATACAATACCTTTGCAGTGTAAATTTTGTAAAAGAAAATATGTGATGCACTCACAGAGTCTAACTGAAAGGAATCATTAATATCAGACTTTGCTTTCATATCATCAGAATTTGTTGGCTGTGTAGTAGGACATAACATTAAAGGAAGAAATTTATAGTCATAAAACGAAAGTAAGAATTAAAGGGAGTATACATAATAGGAGGAGTTATTTATAAAGTACCTGAAATATGACAATTTGATCAAGTATAGTCTTGATTAAATTTGGATCCTCAGAAAGTCTGATAACAGAAGATTGGTTGTATGAGGGTTGCACTTTGACCCTTAGAGCCATTGTTCTTGCAAGCAATTCATCCAGAATTAAAGGGAATGCCTTGGGATCATCTTCACCTTCCTACAAAAAGATATATGATAATAACTATTATATAAAATTAAGACTTAAACTATTGATTTCAATTCATAGAATGAAATAAATCTATACTTACTGCGACCATCTGATCTCTTAAGTCAGATGCCGATACGCCAATGATGTCAGCACATTGACGATCCCAGAAAACAAACCTTCCACTCCCATGTTGGTGTATGACTTTAATATCCAGTTTATACCTAACATAGAAAGAAGTGTATCGTTATAGACTGATAGGTACTAAATGACAAAAAAAAGATATGATAAGCAAACCAAATTGCCTTGGTGAAGACTTCTGATTGTATGTGCCACACTTGCATGTGAATGGGCCATCTTTAACATCAGTCTTCTTTGTACATTTAGTACAACCTTCATAGTACCATCCGTGTTTGCCAACAACAAACATTCCTGTCGTCCCAACTGTTACACATGTTATTTCCTACATATTATTAAAACATGGTTAGTAGCTTATAACCGTATTTTTATAAAAAATCATCTAAAGATGCAATATACCTCAGAAGATGTAATTGCAGAAATTTCTGTAATACTCTTGACTTCAGCTTTATACATAAATCGCTCATCATCAGATAAGTTAGAATATTGTGACATTTGGCTGTTACTATGGCTCAATGTATCACATGATAGACTAAAAGTTGAAAAACTACAATGAAGCATGAGACATTAGTAACTGAACATTTTGAAGCATGATAAATACAAAATAAATACCGCAGTGTCAACATACCTTTGTTTGTACTTGTCAATGTTGGGAATTTCTTCACCAATCAATATTTTTGATCCGCACCATGAGTTGGAAATGCTATGTGGATACTTACCTAGACCAAAAAATTAATATCATTGGAAAGTGTGTGATAACAAAATTAAAATAGAGGTCCAACATTAGAGTGAACAAAATTATCATCACCTTGTCCTTCTTTGATTCTAGCATGAGTTAACAAAATTATCATAGGTTCAACATTACAGTGGTTGTTATAGTTTTTCTCGAATTTGGTAGCATGTGATTCCCACAGAGTACAGTTAATAAAATCACCACTGTTGATAGAAAAAAATATAAAGTCAAAAATCTATGATATAGCTGTATAAATTAAATAGATGAAAAATACCTAAAATCTTTCAAACTGAAGACAACTTTCTTCAAATTGCCTTGTGTTTGGGAGAATATTACCTTATCAAAAGCACCAATGATATCTAGGAAAAAGAAATAGAATGATGTAAAAAATAATATACTAAATCAGAGAAACAGTTGAACCTATTAGTAAATTAGAGCAATAATCTAACCTATTAGTAAATCATTTCTACCGTTTCCGTCAAGGATGTCACCAAACTTTTTGAAATCATATTCCCATTCAGGAATATCAGGAAATTCTCTTTGTTTGAGAGTGGTACCGGCAGTGAATTGCATTCTGTAAACATGGTCACATGCCTTAAATTGGATGTCATTGTGCATGACATTAAAATTGTGCATGACATAAGTTGAACTCTCAACCAAATGTTCTCTCCATTCGTTAAACTGATCCTTTCGGACAGAGACTTGAATTCTGTCCCCCTACATTAATGAAAAAAAACGTTAAACATCAATTTGATATAAAAAATAACACTTGAAGATGATGGTATATTGGTACCTTAGAATCCATTAATATCATTTCCAGATGTCCGGGTTTGGGAGGTAGTTGCACATACCAAATGTCAGTTATTCTGACTGCAATCTTCCACAGGTATTTGGAGTCATTCAAATCCATTATCATATCGAACGGCCGTGATGTAGACATGATGCTGATATATGAAAAAATGCAAACATCACACATGAATCAAATAAACATGATTCAGTAATTGTAAATTTTATAAATAGATGAAAATGTCTCATTTTTTTACAAAAAAAAACATACAAAATGGTAAACATAAAAAAAGAAACATCCAACGGTGTAAAATGCAAAAATCACAAATATGAATGCGATAAACATGATTCAGTAACTTGAATATATGAAAAAAATGCAAACATAACACATTTGAATAAAATAAACATGATGATTCAGTAACTTTTGCATTTTATAAATTGATGAAAAGGTCTCATCTTTTTAGAAAAAAACATACAAAATGGTAAACTTAAAAAAAGAAACATCCAACCATGTAAAATGCAAAAATCACACATATGAATGAGATAAACATGATTCAGTAACTTGAATAGCGATAAATAGATGCAAATGTCTCATTTTTTTACAAAAAAAAAACATGCAACATAGTAATATGCAAAAATCATACATATGACATAAGACAAAGATGATTCGGTAAAGAAAATAGCGATAAATACATGCAAAGGTCTCATCTTTTTACAAATAAATAAACATCCAACCGGGTAAAATGCAAAAATCACACATATGAATGAGATAAACATGATCCAGCAAATTGAATAGCGATAAATAGATGCAAAGGTCTCATCTTTTTTTACAAAAAAAGAAACATACAACATGGTAATATGCAAAAATCACACATATGACCTAAGACAAACATGATTCGGTAAAGAAAATAGCGATAAATACATGCAAAGGTCTCATCTTTGTAAAAAAAAGATTATTTTTCTCAACAACTGAATGTTATATGTAAAACCTTTACAAAAATGAAAGCTTTGCAAAAATATAAAAAGTATGTCAGTGCATAAGATAGAGGATAAAAGAGAGAGTATCTGAAAGGATTCATTGATAAGCAAAACCGTCCACTTTTTTGTCCACTTCGACATTCGATGAACCACAAATTACCTGAGAAAAGATTTCAGAGTAAGGGTGAGAGCGTGAAAGTGAAGCAGTAAAAAAATGAAGAAATGAAAGAGATGAAAGGGCTATTGAGATTGTGAGAGAGGGAAATGAAGAAATGAAGAGATGAAGAGATGAAGAGATGAAGAGATGAAGAGATGAAAGAGAAATGTTATGATGATGAGAGTGAAATGAGAGTGAAATGAAGAGACGTGAAGCAGCAAAAGAAAAAGTGGCAGACTGTACTTTTGGTGCAATAAAGACAAACTTGTTTTGGTGCAATAAATTATTTTTTTTAATTGTTAAATAGAATGACTTTTTTATCCCTGTAAACAACAGGTGTCAACAATATGGGATTCTAGAATAGTAATTTTCCTAGCCCTTTGCATTTCTATATAGTAATAGATATACGTTCCAACGTTTTTCTTCATGCGTATTTCATTTTGTATGGTTGCGCCCAAAGCTATATTTATCATTTCACAAATTCACTACCATGATTGTTTCGAAAAAAATTAATTAATTTAAGACATTAGTGAATTTAAATATTCATAGAAATAACATCAAATTGAAATATCTTTATTAAAATTATAACAATAAAAGAACAAGACAATTGAGTGGAAATGAATTTTAAGAAATTTAAAAATATCCCAATTAGGCCCACAAACTAACTTATAGTATCCATCTCAATATATCTCAATAGATGAAGATGACCAATCCTAAAATCGTATCCATTGTCTCATCCAATGAAATATTGACATTTATTACAAAAAATTGAATAGTAACAAATAAAATGAAAATTAAATTTGAATTTTTTATCATATGTTAATATTTTATTGGATGAAACATGATTTTGAGACATATGATCTACATTCGTGGTAAATAGCAGCCGCAATTATAGGTATAGTCGAGTCGAAAGGAGTAGAAACATGATCTCAATAATTTAGGCCTCCCAACCCCTAAGGACAGTAGCCCTTGCGACACGGTTAACTGCAAGGGTGAAAGCTCCCATACGTAGATCACAATCATGGGTTTTACACATTTCTTTCACATCTTTGAAACCTTTGTTCATGTATCTCTTTAGCTCATTGTTCACCTTCTCTTCATCCCACATAAAACCTTGTATGTTCTGCTTATAACAATATCAACCATATTAAGAAGATTACTTATAAACCTTTCCACATGTACTAGAGCATTGTTACTAGAAAATAGACATGAAAAAGTGATATTTTAGTTTCTTAACTTTTCAATTTGGCCAATTCATCTTTTTTCTAGTTTTCTCTTAACCTTGATTTTTATTACTACGTTAGTTTAGTGATTTAAATTACGGACCACTGATGCGGCTGCAATATTACGATTGCAGTAACTGCCACAATCGTATCACATCACAATTGCGGTGTGTATTCGAATCAATATGAAGCAGCCGTAACTGACTGTATTTGGATCACATTAGGTTGCATCAGACCGCATTGGATTCAAAAGTATTGTTTTAATCACAAAATAATTCACACCACAACAGTTGCAATCCGCATCGCAACGACCGCAATGACCACAATCACAATAACTGTCACTGTAATCGCAACCACAGCCGCAATAATTCTGCATTATTCTATCCATTAAATTCTTTACTATATACCTCCTTTTCTTGTTGTGCTAGTGTCTAAACGTGTGACATGTCTCTTTCTAATAATGCTATATTAACAAAAAAAAACTACAAAAAGAAACTAACATGAGAGCAGGAACAAAGTTAAGAAAAAACAAAGATCATGACCAAAAAATGCGTTTTTGACAAAAAAATATTTAACTAAAAAATTAATATATTAAGGCATGTATGTGAAAGCATACACACTTGATTATAAAAATAGTTACCTGCACCCACTCAAAGTAACTAACTGTAACTCCTCCTGAATTTGCAAATATATCTGGTAGAATCACAACCCCTTTCTTTTTCAAAATCTGTAAATTAGAATTGTAATTACCAATAATCCATTTTCTTCTTATTTTTCATTCATTGGTTTCTTTATTTGGGAAATTGAAGGAAATAAAAGATACAAACTAACCTCATCAGCTTCTGGGTCAGTTGGGTGGTTGGCTGCTTCAACTATAAATTTGGCTTTAATATCATTTGCATTTTCCCTTCAACCATATAAAAAAAGTTGGAAAAAAACCTTAGACTAAATATTTATCATACTTCTTCACCTTTATAAATTAAAACATTTATTTATAAAGGTTATCAATATTTTTAACTATAGTTATCAACACAAAGTTGAATATTACCAACACTACCAAATAAACTTTCCTATAAATGCCCATGACAATATAACCCAAATGGCAGTGAGGCTCTACTTGAATTTGAAGGGAAAATCCATTTTGACTAGGTTTAGGTTTATTTTTCCATTCTCATTTGGGTGTATCTTTTCAAAATATATATATATATATATATTTATTTGTAAAAAGGGTTTGAGGATTGATGAAACTACATTTTAGAATAGTAAAAAGAATTAGAGTGGGGTTGGTAACGGATTCCGATCCACTCCGTTGTTATTCCTAGAGCTGCATTTGCTATAGCAGAGGGTAATGTAAAACACTTTCACCATCAACCACAACCCATAGTCCTCCATCCTGACCCAACCACCACATCCATGGCCTACTTTGATACCACCACAGCCAGAGGTCTCTACTAACGTATAGAAAACACCTATTCACAATAGTATCATATTCTCCATTCCGGACCAATCACAAATTAGACAGGAAGAGAGCGATGGAGAGGACAAATAAATTAGCCAGGAAGAAGACGGAGAAGATGAAATTAAAAAAAAAAATGTAGTGAAGGGATTCTCTAATGAGCACCTTTGTTAAAATGGTGCTAAATTAATAAACCAAAAAAATGTTGGTTGCTGTTTGGATTTTGATTTTTTCTTTTAATAAGCATGATTATAATTTATTATATAGTATTACGATGTTGTTCGATTTATGTAGCCCATTTAATTTTGTTGTAATTAGCTAACAATAAAGTAGTCCATCTAGTTTGATAAATAAAGAGATTTAATTAAAAAAACACCTATTGATGACTCCCCCAAGAGCTGCAGGGATAAGAACATCACAATCTTCACTGAATATTGATTTTGGGTCAATTGGATCACCACCATGGAATCCTTTTACACCCTTCTTCTCTTTTGAATGCTTCATTAGGCTTGTGATATCAAGACCTTTGCTATTTTTTATGGCTCCTGTTATGTCACTCACAGCAACAATTTTCCCACCTTTTTCACTTATTAATTGTGCAGCCCAAGACCCCACATTTCCAAAACCCTGATCAAATTACACAACATGGTAACACTGAGTTTGTCTCAAATTCATATAATACTAATCAAATTACACAACATGCCGATATTCTGATGTGGTCTGATGCGACCACGTAACTATGATTTGGGACAACAACATGTTACATATTGTGGTAGTAATTACAACTTCAATATTATTATAACCTTATCTGGTGATTAAGATTTACCTGTATGATAAATCGTTGTCCGGATATACTCTTTCCATACTCATTAAGCAAAGTCTCAGTTGCAAAGAGGACTCCTCTTCCTGTAGCTGCATCTCTGCCTAGAGATCCACCAAGTTCCTATTTTGAAAATATATAGAGAGAGAAATGAGAAAAGATATATTAACCATTGTTTTCTTAGTTGGTACTCTGTATTAAATTAATTTACTTACTATAGGTTTCCCAGTCACTACTGCTGGAGAATGGCCATGAAATTTGGAATACTCATCTAGTATCCATGCCATAGTCTGTATTCATAACAATTTAAATAACATAATCAGTGCTAAGTTCCAAAATCAAATTACAGCATATTTGAGTAACATGTAGAAAGCCAGTTTTCGAATTGCGGACCACATCACATGATATAAACACAGTAATGTGGTTGCGGTGACTAGTGCAGCTACATCACAACGTAATCGCGATGCAACATGAATTATAATAATGTGACCAAATTGGATCATATTAGGCCGTAGTGGATCGAATCAAATTCAAAAATAATTATTAATCACAAAAATCACTCCCCAATGAACGTGGTCCGCATCGCAATGACTACAATGACTACAATCACATTAACTACAACAGTAACCACATTCACGACTGTAACCGCAATTTAAACTACCGGCTAAAATATAATCTTGTCAGAGGAAATTCAGAAACTGACCTGTGGTCCTGTTCCCATATCAGGTGCAGGTACATCTATTTGGACACCAATAAGATCATGAATTTTTTGGGTAAAAACTCTAGTAAGCCTTTCTAACTCAGACATACTTAGTTCTGTTGGGTCACACCCTATCCCTCCTTTGGCACCACCATATGGTATATTTGCTACAGCTGTTTTCCATGTCATTAGTTGTGCCAAAGCATTCACTTCATCTGTATTCACCTATTTAATCCCAATATATCATTGATTCAGAATTCAGAACCTAAAGCACACATAATAATACTTATATATAATAGGAAATAAACAAAGTTAACATAGTCTTTAAGAAAAAGTTACTAAAATGACACCAAAATTTTATTATATTTATCTCCATGTTATACAATTCGAAGGGATAAAACCAAAACTTTAGTATAAGTTAAAGGTTCTATCTAAACCAATTGATAATGAAAGGAGTAGTCCAACATGTATTTAAACCACTCCCGATAAAATGAGGTAGGCGATGTGAGACTTAATTCCCAATATGTCCCCTCCACATAAACATGTCGGACCAAGCGAAAGGTTATCTTTGACCCATAACTAAATGACATCTTTTGGCCCATGACAAACGAAAATAAGTTGGGCTCTGACTTTAATACTATGTTAAAGTTCCCTTTCAAATCCAATATGCAATGAGACGAGTAGCCCAATATGCATTTAAATTACTCCCGAGACAACGAGATAGACGATGTGAGACTTACTTCCCAACAATATTGATAAATTGATAAAATATCTAACAATTTGTCTTAAGAGTCTAGTACACTGGTTCACCCTTTTATCCGATACTATTATGTGTAATAAATTATAATTTTTTTACTAGTAATTGAGATTAGTTAGAACTTAAAATATAAATAACCTCAGGATGGTATCTGATCCCTCCTTTCATAGGGCCTCTAGAATTATCATGTTGAATCCTGAATCCAACATAAGTTGCCAAGGTTCCATCATCTTTAGGTATGGAACATTCAACCTGCATTTACATTGAACAGTCTTTGAACCTTGTGAACCAAACTAGGAAAAAGAACCTTAATTTGTAGGGAAAAAAGTAATGGTAATACAAAATATATTTTAGGTTATACTTGCCTTGATTTCTCTGAATGGAATGAGCAAACTTTTCTCAAGCTTAGAATCCAATCTCAGAATCCTAGAGGCTAACTTAAAGTTCCTATTGGTGGCTGCTAATGCATTCATTGTTACTGTTTTACAACTTGAATAACAAAGAGAAAATATAGATATTGCATTATTGATTTGATTAGGTGTATATATAGGTATCATGTGGAAGAAAAAGAGAAAATAACTTGTGAGAGGAAATAGATGAAGTCATTGTCAATGACAATATGTTAGTAAAAGTTGGGTAGATGCATGTAAGACAATCAACATGGATAAGTACAAGCAATATGAAACATCATGTGGATCAAAGTCAGCAATTAATATAGTAAGATTATGATGACAGGAATAATATATAGGACATAAAAGATATGTACAATTTCTTAGGTACAAATGATGCTTGTAGCCTATTAAAAGGTGACACATGTTCATTCATATCATTAAATCTATCTCTTTTTTTGCAATTAAGAACCTCTCTCTTCAAAGTTTAGGTGGTAAGTGAACACATGTCACATTTTAATACGCTACGATCATCATTTGTACTTATAAAATTGTACCTAAGTTTTGTACTATTTAAAATTGTTGAAATTTGAATTTAAGCCCACCAATTTTTTTTGGTAGCTCAGATTTTTAAAGCCACCAATATTATTACTATTTCCAAAATCATTCAATTCTATATATGTTTTCTGTGAATTAGAATTTGATGTATTCTGGAAAAGTAATTACATTTTTTCTTAAACATCTTTGAATGTGTGGGGTCATTTTCATTGATACATTAGGGGATACTTTTTGCAAAAGTGTTGTTATTATTAGAATAAAAAAATCATAGGAAAATCACCTATATTTAGTTTTAATATTATATAACAAACAAATTCAAATTACACTATTAGTAAATTAGTTACTTACGAGTTAGGTAGAATTAAGTCTATTGTACTTTTTATATAACAAGTTGTTAATTTCTTTGCAATTTCAATTCATTCAATCAATGAAGTACACAACCATTTGGGTGTAAGCGGTTCTGGTTTAAATCACGAAATCGGGGGAACCGAACCAAACCATAAAATGTGGTTCGGTTTGGTTATTTTCTTAAGGAACCATTCATGTTCGTTTCGGTTCATGGTTTTTGAAATTTAGGAATCGATGGAACCAAAACCACACATTGTTGTTTGAATTTGTAACGATGACTATTTGTCCATGAGGTCACGGGTTCGAGTCGCGGGAGGTTCCCCTTTGTGGGGGAATAAAATATTGCAGGAGTATTTAAGTTGATGGATGTCAATGTATTCATGAGTCCAGGGGTCGCATGTAAGGACTGGTGTATTACATTATATGTGATACTTTTCTAGTGGTGATTTGTAACATATCTTCTAACTTCCGTGGTACTTAGTTTGAAAAATAACATATATCATAAATTGATATACATGTACTATTATATATATTACTAATTGTAATGTTATATATGTTTTAATAATTGATATATATGTTACTAAATTGTTATGTATGTCACTAATAATGAATTGTATTGTTATATATATTATTAATTCCCGATTATGATAATTTGTTTTTTACTTCCTAAATCAATATTTAATGAGTATAATGATTACGGACTCAGAGTTAAAACCGTAGTAGAACCTACGACAAAAAGACAATATTCGGACTGTTTTAAGCAGTTTTTATGTGATAGTCTAATAGTCATTTAGATTTTCTGAATTTCCTGCATTACCTATTAGGAACATAAATAATGCACTTAGACAAATATCTCTTCAACTTCATTTGTTGTATAGATCCAATTTGGATATAGGTGGAGTAATGAACCAAATTGCATGAATAATGAATTAGTCAACATCATTTATGAAACATGTGTTTTCCAAGCTAAATATAGGAATTAACATTTATTTCATTCATATTATAAACCCATGAGAAATCTATAGCTCAACTATGATCTTCAAATTCTTAGTTTGAACATGATCCATCTCTTGCATCTAATATTATTTGTGAGCAACAAAAGATTCTAAACTTGGTAACTTTTTTTCCACAATTGAAATAAATGTGATTGTTATATTTGAAAACAAATTAGGAGTATATAATTTTTTTCATAGACTATGATTATACTTTTACAACAAGGAGCTTCCCTAATATCACAAATATAGTTAGGGGTGAGTATGAGCCAGGTTGGGACGGGTTAAGGCTTATCCTTATCCGGCTATAAATGTTGGTCGGATCATTTTTTTGAACTCGGACTTGGCCCTAGACCCGAAGTTAACCCGACCCTAAATATTCACATGGTCAGCCTTTAAACTCGATCCCGACCTTAGACCCGATTAAATATAATGTATATCCATTTTACATAAGTCTTCTAAATATTATTTATTATTGCGAATATGTAACTTGACATATAAATATATATATATATATATATATATATATATATATGTATATATATTATTAAACATGTATTTATGATGAAAAAATTTGAGAATCAATGATATTTTGGACAAAAAATGTATCATTACTATGTATACATTTGAACAGAGATACATACAAACATCATGATCGAGTGACCATGAGACGAGTCGGGATGGGTCAGACTCAATCCATACCCGACCCTAAATATTGTATGGTCTAATTTTGAACCCGAATCCGGCCCTAGACCCAACGAGACCATGATTGGGCCATACCGGGTGAGCGGATAGGGTCGGATCCTGCTCACCCCTAAATACACAACCACCAAAATTCCAACTTAGATCCAATTCAAAGCCATAGAAGCAATGCATATAATCACATGAGCTATTGTTGGGAATAGAATTGGTCATTTGGTATATATCTTTATCATATGCCAAATTTAGTATTAGAAAAAGATAATTCTAGACGTTTCTTATATTTTTGGACTTCAATGATGGCAATTACAAAACGTGTGTGACATATATGCATTTATTCAAACTATGACTTCTTGCCACATGATGTCTTGTCATCATATCCTCTGACTTGTATAGAATGTATTATACTCTTTTAGTTAGTTTATTTTTTTGACTAAAGATATTTTATAGGGATGTTAAAAAATAAAATTATGAATAAATGATCATGTCCAACATGCACGATCTGATGTTTTTTTAACCATAGTTGCTATAGAGAAGAAAAAAGAACATGTAATAAACTATTAATTTAATTTCTGGTTTTTTCTTTTTCCTTACACTAACTTGCTTCCATTAAAATGGAAGGAATGAAAGAATTTTTTTTAAGAAAAGTGATTTTTCTCTTTTTCTTTTCTTCATTTTTCTTTCAAACTAAACCACTAATTAATTTTCGTTCCATTTTTTCTTTTAAATTAAACATTTTATTTTTTATACCTATTTTCTACTATTTTTTATTCCTTAAACTTTCTTTCTCTCTCTTTTGTTTCCTTCCATTTTCCTTTAAAACCAAACACAATATTGTAAAGCAGTTAAAACAATGTCTAACCAACCAACTCAAATTTAAAAGAGAAAAATGTCATAACACTAGGCAGCACAATGAAAAGATTATGCAAAGGCAAGTTAGCCTTGGCTTATCTCTAATTTATTTTTTATCTTTTATATTACACATATAAAAATTACAAATAAAATAAATAAAAGAGAACAAAAGTTGTATATTATTTGTCATACACAAGACATAATTGAATTCTCTTAGCCCAAAGCACCAAGTGGAATGTAGAAACATAGTTAAAGTTTAGAAAATTCAAAACTTATAAGAAAGTCAAGTTCTAAACCCATAGCTAGATGAGTAAAACATGCATGCATTCATATGATAAGAGTCATCATAGATAATCTACTAAAATTTGTGAAGCCAGATGTGGCTGCACGAAACCGTGAAGACCCTACATGCAATTGAAATAATAGTAAACAAATATTATCATCTTCACAACATGTCATTCTAAGAAGATAGATGCACATATTCTAAAGAATGTGGCCAACTACCAGTTTTTAGCTTCATGCAAATACTATTTCTTTGCCCATACAATACTAATCTAGTTCAAGAACACGTCAGGTTCTTATTATTGGATATGTGAACACATTTAAAAAACGAATTGTGGAAAAATTATACATCCTTTTTTTTATTCAACAAGCCTTGAATAAGCATAATTTATACAAAAGGAAATAACCGTTAAAATGGTTAAGCCATGAAAACAGAAAAGGAAAGAAAACCGAGAACTCCAAACTACATTGTAACCACTGAAAATAAGAGCAAACAAAACCATCAACAAATGGGCTTCAGGTCCAATAGGTAAGCCCAAAATAGTGAAGTGTAATAGCCCCCTTAAGATGGAGAGTGGATATTGATAACTCCAAGCTTGGCAAGAAGATGATGAAAAGGTTGAGGGTCAAGAGGCTTGGGGAAAATATCACCAAATTGTTTGGTTGTATGAACTCACAGAAGATGGAAAAAATGTAGTTGGAGCCTTTCACGACAGAAAAGGATTAAAGGAGAAATATAATCCATTGAAGTTCGCAAGAGGTGGCAGCCAATGACCTATATTCTGCCTCTGAAGATGATCTAGAAACAGTGTGTTGTTTCTTGGCCTTTAATGAAATAAGGGAATCACCTAAAAAGACGCAAAACCCAAAAATAGATCTCCTTGTATCAACACAAGCACTCTGATCTGAATCAGAAAAGGATTTAAGCTGGATTATAGAAGAAGCAGGGTATAGTAAACCTTGGCCAGGAGAAGAGTTGAGGTATCTAAGAACTCTTGTCAATGTTTTGTAGTGAGTAACAATAGGCTGGGCCATGAACTGACTTAGTTGTTGGACAACATAAGTTATAGCAGGCCTTGTGTTGGTAAGATATAACAATCTTTCAACCAATCTTTTTATGGATTTTTGTGGTTTTAACCATAGGAGTAGAAATATGTCTTGCATATAAAAATCCTATATCAGATAATAAGTCAAGACAATATTTTCTTTGACACAAAGTGATGCATGTGTGTGATCTAGATATTTCAAGACCAAGGAAATACTTAGAGGTCCAAGGTCTTTGATTTTGAAATTTTGATGGAGATGCTTCTTCATAGAAGATATCTCAGTGGCATCAATGCCTCATGGGATAAGATCATCCACATAAATGAGGAGGAAAGTGAACTTGGTACCATGGTGTTTGATGAATAAGGAGTGATCATGAGGAGATTATTGATAATTGAGAGAGAAAATGATAGTGGAGAGTTTGGTGTACCATTGCCTACTGGCTTATTTTAAGCCATAAAGGGATTTATGAAGATTACAAACTTGGTTGGGTTTGGGAGTGACAACACCACGAGGTAACTCCATATAGACTTCTTCATTTAAATCACCATGTAGGAAAACATTGTTAATGTTCAATTGATGTAAAGTCCAATTTTGAGAGGAGACAATGGCTAATAGAAGTCTCACAGTAGTGAGTTTGACAACAGGGGCAAATGTATCCATGTAATCCAAACCTTCAGTTTGGGTGTACTCATTTGCAACAACTCTAGCCTTGTACCTTTCAATGCTTCCATCAGAGTTGTTTAATTTTATAGACTCATTTGGCTCCAATTGGTTGCATGTTAGGGGAATGGTCAACAATGGACCAAGTGTGATCAAGGTTTAAGTCATCAAATTTAGGCTGCATAGCATGAATCCAATTCTTTTAGATGGGCTAGCTTGATTATTGGTCTTAGGTTCATAGTGGATAGAAATACTGAGAGTGTAATGCTTTTGTATAAGGGATAAAGAATGGTAAGAGAAAACATAGTAAATGGGATATTTAATGTCAGAGGGCTTATTGTGAGATATCAGGGTGAGGAGGTCGCAATGAAAATCTTGGAGATAACCAGGGGCAACCCTTGTTCTGGTGGATCTGCGTATAGATTTGGACTCAGATTGAGGCTTAATGCAAATTTCCCTATGTAATGGAGATATGTGAGTGAGATTGGGGTGGAGAGGTTTATGTCGTGTAATCATAGGTGAAGAATGAGTGTTGAGTAAAGCATGTTCGTAAAGAAGAAAATCGAGGTCAGTAGTGATGGTTGAAGGGTGAGTAGAATCAGGGTTGGTATGTGTGGATGTAGATGGCTGGATGTTTAGGGGAAGAATGTGTTCATGGAAAACAACATTTCTAGAGCTAAAAATCTCTTTAGAGTTGATATCCAACATAATAAAACCTTCGTGACCAGATTGGTATCCAAAAGATATGCACTTTCTTGCTCTAGAATCAAGTTGGTTCTGTGAATAGCTAGACTAGAAGCAAAACATAGGATACCAAACCCCCTAATATCAAGAAGGGAAGGCTCTTCATTGTGCAAAAGAGCATGTGGGTTTTTTCCTTTCAAGACATGGCTAGAAAATCTATTGATAAGGTAGGTAGCATGCTTGACAGCATAGGACGAGTAGTAGTGAGGAAAGTTGGACTGAAAAAGGAGATATCTAATAACATTTAAAAGATGTCTATATTCTCTTTCAACAATATAATTTTGTTGGGGGGTCTCCAAACATGAAGTTTGATGGATGATGTCTAATTCATGATAATAAGATGGCATGAGAAACTCAACACCATTGCCCGTCCTAATGACTTTAATGGTCTTATTGTGCTGAGTTTGAACTAATTTGACAAAGTTGTGAACAAGGTCACAAGTTTCAGCTTTGGACTTCATTAGATAAATTCAATTATGTCTAGTGAAGTCATCTACAATCGAGAGGAAATATTTGTGACCATGTATAGAGGTAAAAGAAAGGGCATCCCATATGTCCACGTGGACCATGTCAAAATGGAAATGAGTGTTATGTTAACTTGTAGAAAAAAAGTAATTTAGCCTGTTTGGTCATGTAGCAAAAATCAGAAACCTTAGCAGGATCAAAATGCACATATAGAAACAATTTGCATATATTGTGTAAGACTAAATGTGAGGGATGTCCAAGTCTAAAGTTCCACAAATCAAAGAAAGAAATGTTAGGATTTTTAATAGTGATAGAATTGATAGTATGTAAATGTAAAATACTTGGAGAATGAAGCATTTTGAGAACATATAAACCATTGCAAGCTTTAGCGTGTAAACTACTTGGAGAATGGAACATTTTGAGAACATATAAACTATTGCAAGTTTTAGGTTGTCCAATCGTCGTCAAGGTAGTCATATCCTGAATTTGGCAATGAGACTTATCAAAAATCAATCTGCAATTCATGGAAGTAATAAGCTTGTGACATGAAATAAGATCATAATGGAAATTGGGAATAAAAAGAACATTTTACAAAACAATCTCATTAGTCAAAAAATAGTTCCAGAGTACCTTCCAATAGTTGTTGACAGAGATGGACTTACATGGTTAGTGGCCCCGATGTCTAAGATTTAAGAGAAGGATTTACTTGAGATGTTGCCAAGATGAGAATCTTGGTTGTTTGTGTCACTAGCAGAGGCTTTTGCAGGTGCAAGACTCAATTGGTTTATGTTATGTCTTATTGGTTCCACTTCAACATGTTGAAGCAGAGCAGTTAATTGGGCATATTGTTCATAAATGAGCTTTTAAGGATGTTTGGGCTTGACAATGTTGACAGGATCCATGCTTTCTATTTTAGTGATGGATCTCTCTATGGTAATGTTGCTTACGGAATTAGTTGATGGCTTATACTTGTTGTAGTTTGGGGGAAAGCTATGTTTAAGATAGCAAATGTTAATAGTGTGGTTTTCCCTTCCACAGTGAGTACAAACCCTTGTGGAATTACTCTTAGAATTAGGGAAGCCTCGCCCAACAGAAAATCTATCTCTACCCATATTCCCAAAGTTGCTTTTGCTTTGCATAGATCTAAATCATTGGTTCTGGTCATTTGCATTAAACAAGACCTTTGATTTAGTGAGATTGACTCAAGTAAATTGTCTCTCTACTTGAGCAAGAAGGGAAAATACCTTATTAATCACAGGTATGGGTTCCATTAGAAGAATATGAGGCCTGGTTGTTTGGTACTTATCATTCAAACTCTAGAGAAAGCAGATAACATATTCCGATTCTTTATGCTTCCTCACACTCGGGACTAGATCACAGGTGCATTGAATCTCACATTTACAGCATGGTGTAGGCTTGAGGGACTCCAATTCTTCCCACAAAATTTTTAGGGCAGTGAAGTAAGTTGAAATATCCCTTTCTCTCTGCCTTATAGAGTGTATCTCTTGTAGAATGTCAGAAATTCTAAAGTAATCACTTTTAGAAAATCGTTCTTTAAGATCTTTCCATAGATCATAGGCATTGTCTATGTAAACAAAACTTTGTGAAATTTGGGGTGATAATAATCTAGTGATCCAAGAAACTACCATTGTATTACTTCTTTCCCATGCATTATGCTTGGTTTAGTTCTAAGGGGAGGAAAGATAGATCCATCAACAAACTTAAACTTATTTTTGGACATAAGGGCTATTTTCATAGGTCTACTCCATGAATAATAGTTGGCACCTTCTAGAGATGGTGAAATAAGGATTGCTCATGAATTTTCACTAGGATGCACATAATAGCTAGGCATTGTATGGATCATTCCTAAGGGCTAGAAGTGATTGATTCTCTAAATCAATTTCTGACATGTTTATGAATGAATATCGAAGAAGATGAATGGAAAATTACCTTGCTCAAACAACCAGAACAAGATGAAGCGGGTTGAGAAAGATTCAGATTACCTTGCTCATTCAATCAAAAGAAGTTGAGACAAATTTGGGAATGATGCTCAGAAACGAAGAGAGTGAGAATGGATGATGCTAAAAAATGAAGAGAGTGAGAATGTGCAACAGAGCTCTCAAAAAGAGAGCTATGATACCATAAAACGAATTGTGGAAACAACATACATTCTTTTCTTATTCAACAAGCCTTGACCAAGCAATAATTTATACAAAATGAAATAACCGTTAAAATGGTTAAGCTCTGAAAGTAGAAAAGGAAAAAAAACCAAGAACTCCAAACTGCAGTGCAACCACTGAAAATAACAACAATCAAAACCAACAACAAATGGGCTTCAGGTCCATTAGGTAAGCCCAAAATAATGAAGTGTAATAATTTATACAAAAGAATTTATATTTAATTTTATTTAAAATAAAATAAAAATATTTTTTGTTTAAATAAAAGATCTACCATGCACCATGAACTCGGCATGAAAGATGAACTATTGATTTGATCAATCTAGGGATGTTTGTGAAGGTCTCCAATCTGTAACGTACGTTTCTATTATTTCGTGTTAAAATTAAAATTGATTTGAACTTTTTATTTAATTATAAAAGATTGAGAAGTAAATCTCATATATCCTACTCATTTTAAGACTTATGTCTCATATATTGCTTTAAAAGTTAAGGACATACTTAAATCATATTTGATAATTTATGAAAGAAATATCTTTATTATAATGTTTTTTCTATTTGAATATTAAATAGAATTAAATAATTTTTATTTTAAAAATGAAATGAAATAATTATTTTGAAAGTTCATGAAAGAAAGTGTCTAATAGAAGCATCTGAAGTAGTGTTCACTTTGCCCAACGAAGTACAATATTATCTCTACCATGTACTAGACCTTAGAATTAGTATATTTATGGTGGTTTAAACATGATGCATATAAACTAATCAAAGTTTACATAGTATCAAAAGACATAGGTTTAAGAACTCATATTTTTTAAGAATAATTATGAGAATGAGAATCATAATGTTTCATAGATGGTGATTTGACCCATAAATGGCATTTTTGAAGAATTTTGTAATGTTTAGAGAAGCCCAATATGATCATTTCGTTTGAATTATGATAAAAGAATATTTGATTGTGAATTATATTATTCAATGATATGTGTACACCTTCAACTATAATTGTGAAATCTCAATATTTTAAACTTGTCTTTCCACTATAAAGATGAATGAATGTATGATTGATAATGAACTGAATCAATTCAAAATTTGTTTGAAACTCGATTCACTTTTTAGTTTGATATTGGTTCATAAACCAAACAAGTTGAGTTTAGCTAAAAATTGAGCTCGTTAAATAAATAAGTCGAATTTGAGCCAAATGATAATATACTATTTTTCAATGATCATATATTATTCATTAACTAAATGATATCAGATAAAAACTTGTGGGGAAACATATATAACACGTCATATTTGGAGACACATTTATTTTATGTTTTTAGATCCTATCATTTATGAGTAAAATTTAATTTGAATTACATTTTTAATATATTATCAAGATTTTATTCGTCTCTCATATATAAGTATTGAAAGTTTTTCTCATAACTTTAAACAATTACAAGCAGTATTGCTCAAACAAATGTCTCATGCTATAAATGAGCTATAAGAACCACTCGGATGAGCTATAAGAACTCGACTGAACCTTTTATGGTTGGGTCTACTCCAAATGGATTCATGATAGGTTGAATGACCCAATTGAATATATGAATATATTAAATATGCCTAAGTCTACAAGGCATATTATTACCCCAAAATTGATGGCAGATTACATTATCAATTAAAATATTTTGTTGCAGTTTATTTCTTTTTCCTAAAAATATATCCATTAATCAAGATGATATCAAGTGTATGGCTAACATCATAATTAGGGTATGCTTATTTCATTTAAGCCAAACTGGCTACTGGCTAGAAAATATATGAAATATTTAGAGTATTTCTCAACTTTTTCTTTACCTTATACATTTATTCAGTTTTAATCATTATCGGTAAATCCATCCTACCTAATCCACAGACTCCGACCAATCTCCAATGTCCAGTCCACTACAGCGTCCAGTTTGTTGCAAGTTTAAGGTGGCTTGTTCTTAGATCTATAGTTTGGATCATATTTTGCAATTTTGGAGCTACAATCACATATCCTTTATGGTACACTTATGAATCACTAAATAAGCTATTAGAATTGTTGGGTAAATAAAAATTAAAGGAAAGTTATATATTTAAAAAAAATAATTTTTAGTGTTTGAAAGCTAATTTTTAGAAATCTACTAGAAGTAACTTTTAGAAAATGAAAGAAACTTTCAATAATTCACCTACCAATTTTAACATTCAAGATTATATTAGTTAGCTCTAACTTAAAAAAATATATTATTACTTTTTAGTCAATTTCAAATATAACTACTAGATTTTGGTTATCTTGAATTTCACAATTATAAGCTAGTTTTGTTGGGGGAAAACGGTTTATTTTCAAGTTTGATATTAAATGTTAGAGTTTAAGTGTTATGGTGATGACTTTGGACACTAATGTATGCTAGAGCTAATCACAAAAAATCACTTTAATAAATATAATCTAAGTATTTTTTAATGTAAATCTATTATTTTAGTTCTCAACTTCTTTATTTTAGTCCCATAACTTTGCTTGTGTTAACATATTAATCCATCTGTAAAACTTTTATCATGTTTCTCTTTTTTGTGGTGCCATGTATTAGATGTCCCTTTCTAGTCATGTCACATTATCAAAAAAGTTACATAAACACACTAACTTGAGAGAGGGAATAAAGTTGATGAACCAAATAAGAAAAAATGATGGAGATGTGAATACTAAAGAGTCTAGAATTTTGGAGGAAAAATGAAGACTTGAGAGTAATGAAATACACTTTGAGATGACTCTCAAGCCTTTCATTTTCCTTCATTCGCCTCCAAAATTCAACTCGTAAACAAATGCTAAGGTTTTTTCATTGCTTAATGGGAAAGATGCCTTCCTAAACAATATTATCATATGTATTTATTTCTCCATTTTCTCTGAGATTATAAAATACTTCTATTAAGATTCATTTACTCCTCTATTTGAGGAAAATGAAGAAATTTATGAGAACAATGAGGAGGATCAAGAAGTTGCAATAGCAATGAGGAAAATGACTTGGAGGATGAACCATTTACTGTATTAATCAGCACACGGAAAGATTTGTGAATTTTATTTTATTTCTAGAAATATGAATATAATTTATTTTATGTTCAATAATTTTATTTAGATTTTTGGACTTAAAAATGCTAATATTAATATTATATTAATATATGAAGTGAAAGTAAGAAAGATCTTTCCATTAATGAAGAGACAAATGCATTTATGTTCTTTTCATTTTAATGAAAAATATAATTTTATTATAATTAGAAAGATAAATATATCATTAAAAATTATATTTTCCTTTACTTTTTAAAGTATTTGTGTGGATTGTTACTCCATTGTATTAGTAGAAAATTTGTAGTAAATTTATTGCCATGTGGCCCACAACCTATTTCTTAACGGGGATTCATTCCTAGCTTTTCATAAAACTATAAACTTGAAAACCCAACTCACCTAAACTTTGAATACTTTGATATTAAGAAAAGTGTTGTGAAAATATTATTACTATTAACTAAAGGAAAAGTGATTCTTTAATATTGGAACTCTTGAGATGAGTAGAGCTTAATAAATGCATAACAAAAGTGGTTCTTATTTGAAAAATTCAAACTCAAACTTAAGTTAACTTGTTGTGGCTTCCCATACCTGTTGACCTAAATTTTAATATTTTAATTTAACAAGCTATATCTAAGAGAATATTATTTAAAAAAATTAAAATCTAATAGACTATTGAGATGACTTTTGCTTTATTTAAATCTTATGTTTTTGACATTTTTTATTTTTTATTTTTTATTTTTTATTTTTTATTTTTTATTTAAAAAATTAAGTAGTGATAGGCAATTAGCCTGCTTCTCAAAATAAGTTGATGTAAGAAATTTATGACTTTGTTTGGCACATCTATTTATTTGATGTTTATAAGCAATGATTTTATTTATTTGATAGGCCAGTGTATTTATTGTAAGAAGATTGGTTAAAGGAACAGTAATATTATATTGAAAAAATTTAAACTCTTATATTGATTATTTATTAATTTTTAAATTATTCTTTTTAGTAATATTTTAATTAATTTGGTACCGAAAATGAGACATCATGTGAGACATGTGATGACCACAAATTTGGTCTACTTTGTAAAGCAGCTTGTGAATGTAGAAGATAAAATCAACCCCAACTAGTAGTGCTGTCTCACACCCAATTATACAATTAATTCATATTATTTTTTTTCCTTTCCTTTACTTTTTTGGGTGCTTGCCTTCAATTGCAAGGAACATTACATTATTCTATTTTTATTCAGATCACCATCTTCATTCCAAAAACTATGCTCCAATATGCAAAGGACACTAATTAGTGGTTGAAGCACCAACTTTTTTGACATTTTAATCAAATCAGTCTCAAACAAATTATACTTAAAGTCACTTAAATTTAAATAATAGTTGTGGTCCAGGTTTCAGAATTTTGACACTTGAGATAATAATGGCATATGCAGCTGATAATATCATAATTACCATTAATTTTGACAACTCTAGATATATGGATAAATACTTGATCAGTTTATTACATCATTTTTATTTAATAAAAATAAATAAATATTAGCCAAATTTTTATTGATATTTTATATTTAATTTCATTTTTATAAAAATAATAAATAATCAAGGGAATGTTCCCCCTCTGCTACCTAGTCTGGTTCCAAAATTTATTCTGCACTATGAAATCAATTCCTTATCCATTAAATCTGATATGCTTCTTTTTTTACCTTCCTTTTTTATATTAATTTTATTTTAATCATAAATATTATTGTTAAGTATTAAATAGGAAATAAAGTATAATTTCATATATAAAATAAACCTATTTAATATCAAGTAATAATAGGGATGATAATGGGTAGGGATGACAATGAGTCTGGATGAGTTCGGGTAGTGCATTACTCAAACTCACCTCACTGCTTTGTTTTTGGACCTAGACCCGCCCCAGACCCATGCTAATACCCGTTGGGTATGTTACCCACGGGTCCTTGGGTACCCAACGGATCAATGGGTACCCAAAATTCAAAAATATTAAAATATTGTTCGTGTACTATTATTTCAATTTCCCGAATGGTCAGAAGATTTTAGGGATTGGAGTAGAGAAATGTATATTAAATGCACCTATAATGGCGTTCAATTATCCGAAATCGAATTTCCTCAAAAATGGTTAACAGATGGTATTCAGATAAAAATTGCAAGTAATTTATGTATTTGCATATTTGTTTTATACGATCTTATATGTTATTTAGAAAATTAACAAGAGAAAAAATTATAAACACAACTCATTTTACTCTAACAAACATTAATAACAACTTCAATATTAGGATGAAAAGTTCATTTAGTATGAACTATTTGATTAACATAATATCACATCATATATACGATTTAATAACATAATATCATTACTTAACAACATAACATCACATTTTGGCAACATAACAATCACATGTATGAATTAATATGATATTATAATTATGAATTAATATGGGTACCTTATTACCCGAACCCAGACTCATCTAAAAGCGGGTCTTAAACCCAAATCTGACCCATTTTGGATATTTTTTGCGGGTACCCGCGGATCCGGGTACCCATTGCCATCCTTAGTAATGGGTACTTGGACCCGCAAGTATTCACTAAAAATACCTGCAACAAGTCGGGTCTAATTTCATATTTTTGGACTCGTGAATAATTGAGACCTCTGTTAGATGGGTCTGGATCTAGGTAATTAGGTACCCAGACCTGCGGGTACCTAGAGTCGATATTCTTTCCTAAATCTAAATATATATATATATATAGCAACATAATTGTATTATCATTTTAATTATAATTGTAATGTTATATTGTTAATCCATAATTATAATATCATATTAATTCATAAATGTGATTCTTATTTTATTAAACTCTCATATTATGTTTTTAAGCAATGATATTATGCTGTTAATTCACATGTACGATGTAATGTTACGTTGATTGAAGAGTTCTTACTACAAGAGTTTTTCATTATAATTTTGAATTTTTTTTTATGTTTGTTTTCAGTAAAATAAGGTGTGTTTAATAGTCATATTAAATTGTGTTTAAAACTTTAAATTATTTTTTATAATTTTTTCTCTTGTTGATTGCATAAATAACATATAATATTATAGGAAACAAACACATATGTATAAGTTACTCACAATTATTTTTAATATTTTTTAATTTATAGTACTCATGCATCTGCTTATTATCCAAGGACCCGCATGTACTATTCCAGTGAATATCATCATAGGTTAGGGATAGGTCTGGGTTCAAAATAAAACAAGGCACAATACCGAATTATCCAAATTAATCTAGATTTATTACCATCTCTAAGTAGTAACAAACATCATTTAATAATGATGAACAATTAATAAATGATAATGTTTAAAAGGACAAATATCAAAAATCGAATATAATTTCTTTGTATAGCAACTAATTAAGAAACTTTTTCTATAATTAAATAAATTTACTATTAATTAAAAATAACCACAACTTCTTACTATAATTAAAAATCATTTGTTTTAAAAATATCTTTCATATGACAATTTGTACTATTGTTTATTAAATATCTAATTTATGGGATCCTCGTATAATATTCAAAATGGTTTAATTTTGACACTATTCATTTGATTTAACTCCTTGTAAAAAATAAAAATTATTTCTCTCAACTAAGTTAATTATTGGCAGCAACAACAATAATAAAAAATTATTTTCTCATAAATATTGAATACCAAAAATTAAACAAATAATTTATTTTAAAAAATATAAAAATGACTAACCACGTCAAGGATGGAGGAATTGCCACCAATGATAACTTCTTTTACTTAATTCATTATTAGGACGGTCACATTGTACTGTTTCTGCTCCTAATTAAAACATTCAACTAACAAACAATTTTCTAAAGAACTATGTATCCCTGATTTGCTATTGCTCATAGGGATACATAGGAGTAAAAGTTCTTCTTGTCAAACACAACAACAAAATATTAAATAAAATTTCTCACTTTTTTAATTTAGTAAGATTACTATTTAGAACGACATATGAGTGCTAATACATTCTCTATTGTGTAACCAACTATCGAATCCGAATATCAAATATAAAGTCTAATATAATCCAAAAATTTAGCTTAACATATTTTTCCTATAATTTATTAACACGAAAAAGATATAGTGACAACTCCAACAAAATTGAGTAAGCCGACCGAACAAAAATTAATTATTATCTTGAAAGTCATACTAAGAAATTGACAATTTTCTTTCTATTCCAAACACAACAACGTGCCCTTTGCTGCTTTTGGTTTTTCTTTTTTCTTATCATTGACTCTGTCTTCTTTTCTCAATCTTCACCTTCTCCCTCTTTTTCTGTTCTTAATAATTAACTAACAAACCCCAACATTCTATTACACTTCTTCTCTATTGGGTTGTCTTTCATTGCTTCAAAACCAAATATTTTTTGGTCATTTTTTTCTGGTTATTGTTGTTGGTGTTTCTGTGAGACATGTGTCCTTTAAGGTTCATCTTGGTTTTCTTCTCCGCCGTGTTGGCTGGTTATTTCGCATGGAGGACGGTACGTTCCAAGCCGGAGATTGCCACCGCTTCCGGCGGCTCAGCTGTGGAGAAAGAGGACAAGAAGGAAGGTTTTGATATTAAAATGGTATCCTCATAATCATTTTTCTAAGATACACTATGATTATTCTGAATTCTTATGTATTTGACATTTTTTTCCTATTTATCTCCTTATTTTTCAATCAATGTTTATAAAAATCAAAATTAAAATCTTCATTGTTAATATAAAGGTTTTAAATAATGACTTTTCGTAGACTTTGATATCTTAATATTACTAATTATTATCGACAAATGTAACTGATGTGACCACAATTTCAATCGAAATATAATTTTGGTGTTGCTTGTAGTTATCATAAGAAGTATAGATAGGCAATTAGAAGAACACCCTACCCTACCCTACTACCCTTTTGTTTTGTTTCAATCTTTGCTTGTTTAACATCATAATTTTTGTTTGGGGTTTTCAGATGGTTCAGAATGGATTCTGGGTTTTTGTTGATATGGCAAGTGGGAGATATCTATGGAGGAATTTAAGGTCCAACAACAATGATATTGACCAATTAAAGAGCTCTTAGGACACCCCCCCCCCCCCCCCCCCCCCCCCACAGTTTATTGTTTTTGGATCCCCAATGATTGTGTTTCAGATATTTATAAATTGTAGTATTCTCATTATTCTTTTTCGTTAATTATGGGTTGAAGAATATTTGATATATAAGCGAGTAGGGGGTGCTTGTAGAATTCTATTCACTCTTCATATTGTCAATGTTTGTTTTCCAATGCTTAATGTCTCATCATCTTAGATTTGATTTTCCCCTTTAATGCCTAATGCTGCACACAATAACTCTGAATGGTGGATAGTCTAAGGCAGTCATTCAAATTGCTTACCACATCACATGATTGCGGTCACAATATTGCAGAGATTGTCATAATCGTATCATGCTGCAATTGTATGACACCAAAACATAATAATGTGAACTGCGTTATATTGCATTTAGGTCATATCATATCACATATAATTAAAAAAATTAATGACAAAGTAATTCACAACGCAATACACATCACAATTGCCACAATTATAGCAAAAGAAACCGTGCCAGGAATCACAACCATAACTGCGATTTAAAACATTTTAGACTCAAACTTTACTAAGTTTTTTAAGAAGTTTATAGGCTTACAACACCTTCAAAAAAATCAACAGGCACTACAACATTTATTTACAATTATTAGAACTTATGTGCAATTGCAGAATTAGAGTCTTTATATTTTGATCAAATAGCTTAATTGAAACTTAGACAAGTTTTAGCAGAGCAATCAGGGAAATGTTGTATAACACTAACTGATGCATCCATAAGACCATAATTTCAGCAATATCATATAAATATTAATAAATATACTATTACACAACCGATTTTATGGCCAGTATCCAACTTCCTTGAATCCTTAAAAGTTATATCATAGAATAAGATTCTTATGTTTTGTTTTGTCCTCATAGCATCTCCACCAAGTATTATCCAAATAATGAGGATGCTAAAGTACCTAAACCATATCTTAAATCATGTCTCATGCATTATTTATTTCTTTTGTTTTTGTTTCATTGTTATTGATACAGAATATAATTACGAACATATGATAGTTCTTACACATGTCACGATTTTAGTAGTTGGAGGAGATATCTTATCTCCTTGTATCAGGAGATACATTATTCCCCCTAAACTTTATGCATTTTACAATTAATTACTATAAACTATTTTTTTGTCATAATTATCCATTAAACTTTAAATGCGGGTGAAAATGGTTTTTGCATAATGATAATGTTAAATTTCTAATAATGAAAAAATTTCAATCATGCATTTTTTATTTTGGTTGTGGTATATTACACATGTTATTTTATTGTCTCATTTTAACCCTAAAATTTATTCATCATCTTCTCAATCAATTTGTATTTTAACAACGGTTTCTTCTAGTAATCGACCCTAGCTAACATGCACTATTGCTATTAACAAACGGTATCACAAACAAGTATAGAATAAGAAGTTGTTGTATCCACAATGACTTACTAGGTACTAACATTTCAAGTAAAAAATATTATTTTAAGTTATTGTTCAAATGATTGTTTGTTTGATGATGTAAATGTAGTGTAAGATTATAATACAATTATCAAAATGAGCTGTGAAAGAACTTCACAGTTACTATCCGTACACACTTCGTTCTTAAAGTAAATTCATTCACTAATGATTATTTCATACAATGACTTTAAAATTAATAAAAGCTAATATCTTAGTCAATTTATCAACTTATGCAACAAAGCTTTAAGTCTAGCAACTTTACTCATAAGATTAACAAATATGACATACATAACATGTCTCTATGTTTAGTAATCAATGCATGCAAAATTGAGTTAAATGCAACACCTCAATTGTATTACCCGCCAATATCTTGGTCTTACTAACACTTTATTAATCTATCTCTATGTCTTGTAGTCTAGATTAACAAAAATAAGCTATATGAATGTCAAACATATCTCTCTGTCTAGTAGTCTATGACATTTAATTTGGGAGTTATAAGATTACAAGATTAGAACTATGTCTAGATATTAATAAATTAAAAATGCATGAGATGACAAGTAACACAAGTCTATGTCTAGAAAATATACCAATTGTTGAGTTATGGAAAGTTCAAAATAATGCAAGTAAGAGACTAAATAATTTACTCAATAATCATGCAATAAGATGATTAAATTTAAAGCAAACATTAAGCAAATACAAGAACTCAAACATAATCAAGACTTCATGAATTAATAGATGAATCAGTGCGCATACTTCAAGCTTATGTTACATTCAATCCCAACAAAAATTTTAGCTACTCATGCTCACAAAGTGTAAGTAAGATAGAGATAAAACACAACTCATAGGATAGTAGAACCATACAAAATTGAACATAGATTATCTCCTCTAATACTTATACATTGATCTCATTACTCAAATAAACTAAACTACCTTAGAAACTCAGAAAAGAAGTATTACAAATCAAATTACAAAATTTGTGTCTAATGACTCGAGTGAGAAGTCCTTAAATAGTGTATGTATGTTGACTTTGAGCGCAACTACGCGTGATGAGCGTATGAGTTAGGTAGCCTAAATGTTAAATTTCAAATTTTAAGTTCATTGGACGTTAGGGGCTGCGCTGAGCGTAGGTTGCAGGCTACTATTTTCAATGAGCGCAAACACCTATGCTTATGGCATTGCATTTTCCATTCACATTGAATATCCATCTATTAGAAACAACATATCCAAAATTCATCTCGATCCGACGATGAAAGAATGCAGTATCACAATTTTATTCAGATTACTCATACATGAATCCTTGCTTTTGTCCGAAACGTATCGTTTTGCAATTATTCCTTCGAATTAAGCCTACAAAACACTTCAGATGTGATACTTGCCCATTTAAACAAGTTTTAATCATATATTAGTATAATTTCATTCATTTGAGTTGATTAAGTAGTTAAAGTGTCATAAAACGAGTGTGTAATATATGATCAATTTGACACTTAACAATTCTCCCAAATTTAGAACCTCGTTTGTTCTCAAACAAGAGACCATGCTGAGATTTTTTAAAAACATGATTGGATTTTCAAGTAGGACTTACACATCAATTATCATGACATACATTCAAAGAACATGTTGTTCACATAATTAGACAAGTGAACTAAGGAATTTCAATCTCAAATCAAAGTATGATATCTAATTCATGCACGTCTTTCCTAGCTACATAATCTATTTAGAACTCCATTATTTAAACAATTCATATGTCAATAAATCAGGAAGTGTGAACTCTCACGTGTTTGATAGTGTATATCTCTCATAAATATGCAATAAATAAACAACAAAATCAATTTTAGTATTCTCATGATTAATCAAGAATGATATATAATTTGGTCCACTAAGGTCTTTTATGGGTTGTAATGTGGATGAGCTACAAATGATATGATTTTTCCGGATACAAAGAGGTTCTAATAGGCTAAGACAACACATTCTAACTTCATGTATTACTTCTATTTGTACTACAAGTTACTTTTGTTTTCCATTTTCTTTCATTACTCCACCACTCATCTTTTTATTTTACTCTTTTGTAAAGGTTTTTCTGTGGTGGTTAAACCACTTATTTTTCCACTATTTTATACATTAATTTTCTCTCCCCAACTTGATTACCAATGTAACACCTAGCTCTCTTATCATACTAGAACTAGTACTTGATAATATCTTTTAATCTAGTTTAAGGTTGTAATCAAAAAATTACAATTCAGGCTCAAATGAGCTAACAATGGAAAATTATGTTATTTGGAATGTGTTTAGGTCAAGTGGGTTCAAACAAACAATGTCTTGATTATATCCATATTTTCTATCATTTTAGATTTTTTTAGAGATGCAAGAAAAACTAGGAGTGCAAGTTATCATAGCCTTTCAAAATTTCATGCAAAGTGTATAGTTCAGAACTCACATCAATCAACTTACTCATACAACCTCCTGATTTAATGCAACTTCATGTTATCATATTAAAGTTCATAAGAGTTATGGTGACTGAGACTGACATAACAAAGTTAGAGTAGCATATATTTCAAAATCATGTTATTTCCTAGGCACTTAACTCATCATGCAATATACAAGCCATTTCATGCAAACCAATCACTAAGAAGCTAAAATTCAGAACACAACAATCCATGCATTTTGCTCAACAACAAATAAATGAAAGTGATACTATACAGATTTGTTTGCTTCCAATTAGGATTGACAATGAAGTGAACCAATAACTCGATATTCGTTCAAAACTCGGCTCATTATTTAGCTCGACAAACCTAGTTTATAATCCAAATGAGCCAAACTTGAGTTAAAAATTGAGCTCGTTACATAAACGGGTCAAACTTGAGCTAGCTTGATATATATTATATTTATATATTGAGTTTGCTAACATGAGTCAAATTGTTTTCATGAAGGACCATGTCAGCATTGTGTACCCAAATATTTAGACCAAAAAATCAGATTTTATTTTATTCGCACAACTCTGTTTCAAAGATATTTTAGTTAATTTACATTATATATTTTTAAACACTCACATGTTCTCTTTTTTCATATTTGGTCTCACTTCTCAATTAATTCACTTTTCTTCTTCAAATGCTACTCACCTCATTTCTCATAAAGCAACTTTTCATTTTGCTTTTTAAGATAACTTACAATTTTAGTTTCAAACCTTTTGCTAAAAAAATGTATAGTCAAACATTATTTTATTGAAAAAGTATAACTTAATAGATTTTATATATTATATTAATATTTTTATTTAATAGGATTATTTATAATTAATTAAATAATATAGATAAAGTGAAATTCACTAAGGAAAAACAATGTTAATGATCCATAATTGTTATCCACAATTTACAAATATTTAATATCATATTTCATAACAAAATATAATTGATGTATTTAATTATTTGCATACATTTTCTGAGGAGGAATATAAAGAATGTAGATGAATATTGATTTTAAAAAAAATGAAATATGACAATACAACTTTAATACATTTTTTCTCTTCGTCAATACTCACGCATAATTATAATGTGAAATTTTCAATCCTTTTCATTTATTATAAATTTGATTAATACAAAAAATGTATATCTTTGTGGACATGGGGATCATATTTTATTTATAAAATTCATGATATCATTAATTATAGACAAGTAATGATATGTATTTTCATGTGAATTTTTTTAGCAAAAGGTTTGAAACTAAAAATGTAAGTTATCTTAAACAAAATGAAAAGTTGCTTTATGAGAATGGAGATGGGTAATATTTGAAGAAGAAAAGTGATCTAATTGAGAAGTGAGACCAAATTTGAAGATATAATATGTAATAAATGTTCTAAAAATAATATAATGTACCTTTAAATGAAATTGTGTGAATAAAATAAAATCTGGTTTTTGGTCCAAATAGTTGGATTCAAAACGCTAAGATGATCCTTTATGAGAGCAACTTGACTCATGTTAGTAAACACATATATATATATATATATAATATATTATATTTATATTATTATATTCAAATATTATTATATTTAAACATATATATATATATGTATATATATATATATATTTAAACATATAAAAACTAATCTTTTATATTTATTGTTATTATAATCTGACTTTGCAATATTTTTATGTTTATTGTTTTTATATTTATATAACTTTGTACAATATTTTATAAAAATGAATTAATTATTTAAGTTGTCCGATTGAACCAATTCGAGTTGAGACGAAAAGTTCATGAACTTTAACCGAGCTAAACTCGGACTAAAAAAAATAATCCATATTGAACTCAAGTCGAGTTTCGAGTTGAACAAATCCTTATCTAGCTAAATTGAGCCGAGCTTTGGTTCGACTCGATTCAACTTATTTTCAACCCTATTTCCAATATAGGTCAAATTCACCCATTCATAGAGTTTGAATTGTCCTTAGTCCAGTAAAACGAAGCTCCAAAGCTGCACTCTAACACACATATCAAAAGCACAAAAAATAGAATCAAATGCATAATAGGAAAAGAAAGTTGGGTTGCCTCTCACGAAGCGCTCGGTTAACATCAATAACTTGATGTTTGATTGTTCATGGCTCACTCAAGTGAGTAATAGTGATGGGCTTTTGGGTTTCATTACCCAAATACGGCTTAATGCGATGCCCATTCACTACCTAGGATTTTTTAGTGGTCGGGTCCAACAACTGAATAGCCCCATGGGTGATAACCTCTTTGATCACAAAGGGTCCCAACCACTTAGATTTAAGTTGTCCTAGGAATAATCTTAATCTAGAGTTGAAGAGTAGGACCTGCTGGCCTACTTGAAACTCTCTTTTAATGAGCTTGTTGTCATGATAATTCTTGACACACTCCTTATATAACTCAGATGAATTGTAGGCCTGAAGCCTGAATTCCTCTAATTTGTGCATCTGAGTTACTCTCTTCTCACCAACTAAGCTCTCATCAAAGTTAAAAAACTTTATTGCAATAATTAATATATAAAAATAAATATTACTCGAATAATATGATATGTATATCATACTTTTATGATTATAGTCTCATAACTAAATTTTATTATTAAATAATAATAAAATAAACAAATGTAATGTTAAAATAATAATAATTCTCACCCATGAACTATTTTTGCGGATACCTACAGTGGATAATTTGACTGGTATCCACAGGTCGGGTATTTTTTTGTCATCCCTAATTACCTCTACCCATTTAGATACATAATCCACCATCACAAAGATATACAAATTGGAATGGGGTGATGAAAACGAACCCATAAAATCTATTCTCCAACAATCAAATACCTCAATTTCTAAGATATTAGTGAGCGATTTCTCATTATGCTACCCAATGCCATCAGTATGTTGGCATGCACCACAACTCTACACATGGAAATGTGTATCCTTGAAGAGTATGGGTCAATAAAATCCAGATTGGAGAACCTTAGCGACAATTCTTTCACCATTATAATGTCCCCATAGGGCGAGTTATGCTAATTCCACAGAATACTTTTTGGCTTCATCTGGGCCAATGCACCTGCGTAATAGCTCGTCAACCCCTATTCTGAACAAAATGAGGATCATTCCACAAGTAGTAAGTAGCATCCCATTTCGTTTTCTCATAATCTAAGTTGGGAATGATCCCTGCGGCCTTATAATTGGTCAGGTCCGCAAACCATGCCCTCTTGTGAATATGAAAAAGTTTCTCATCGGGAAACACATAAGTGATTCCTTATCTCTAGTGGTCACCTCAGAATTGACCAACCTCGAAAGGTGGTCAACAATAACATTCTCTTTGTCGCTCTTGTCCCAAATTTCTAAATCAAACTCTTGGAGCAACAAGACTCAGTGGATTAGTCCCGGTTTGGAATCCAGTTGATTCTATAAGTACTTTATCGCGACATGATCAATGTAGATTACTACCTTAGAGCCTATGAGCTAGGTTCAGTAGTTGCATCATTGCATAGTTGCATTGCGCATCATTTAAAATCTTGCTAGTATGACATGGAAATTCTTATCTTTCCTTTGCCCTATTATAGCTCCAATTGCAAAATCGCTCACATCACACATGATTTCAATATCAATTTTCCAATCAGGTGCGACGATAATTGCGGTGGTAACTAAGTTTTGCTTAAGCTCCTCAAAGGCTTTAAGACAAGCCCTATCGTAATGGAAGGGACAATCCTTATGTAAATTCTTATCTTTTGTCTAAAGCTTATCTTTTTGCAATTATTCCTCCGGATTAAGCCTACAAAATACTTCACAGGTAAGACTTGACCATTTAAACAAGTTTTAGTCATGTATTATTATAATTTCATTCATTTCAGTTGATTAAGTAGTTAAAATACCGTAAAAAGAGTGTATAATATATTATCAATTTGGAACTTAACAACTATTGCATTGGTATACTTATTACTATTGTTGTGGGTCTAGTGGTAGTAGTTTTCATTTTCGCATATTATTAATTTAACATTATCATGTAGGACCTATTTTACCACAAATAAAGTTTAAGGGGTAATTAGAAAGAAAAATTTGTCATGGTACCTACTTAGAAAAGACATAAACATTTATAGAGGTTGTATACACTTTTCTCTTTATTTTTTTTTTGTTCAAGATATTGGTCTAGAAGATAAAACAAAATTATATATAAACAACCTTCAAACAATTACATGTTAAGGTCTTCACACATTTATTTAAGATCCCCGCTTAGGGAAGAGGCCCCACTTTTTTTAATGTAATGGATGAAAAATGTTACACAACATTATAATATGAGTAATCTAGTATTTTTTTTACTGTATGAGTATTAATTAGTTAATTATTATTATTCCTTGTGATATTTTGTTTGATACCATTTGAGTATCAAGTAGATGACTTGATAGTGAGATTCTGTGAGTCAAAATTGACTGAACCAGAGGGACATGCAAAACTATTAAATCAAACTCCTTTGATTGTACAAAATATTATCAATACATCCATATCATAATATCAAATAGTAACCTTCCAGAATGCAACAAAACCTATTTAACAAATCAATAAATTTAACTGTTCAACAAAATATTTTATTACAAAAAAGTTTCCTAGGCTTTTGCCCGGAATACAAAATACAGTAATTATAATAAAAAATTTAGAAGTCCAAATGAGAAACTATAATTGTATATCATTTAATGCAAAAAAAAGGTCATCTAGATTAATAAGATGTTTTCCACAAACTAGAGCTAAGAATCACACTACAAAAGATCCTTAAATGAACCACAATCAAGTATTATTTTTTATAAGTAAAATTTTATTAATGCAAATAGAAAAAAAGTACATTAGAAATAGCAATATGCAAATTAACTTTATAAGGGGGATAAAACTTAGGAATCTCTCTTAAAAAGCTCACCCAACAAAATCCAACATAAAACAAAACCTAAAACCGGACAAATAAGAAGTACATAACAAGAGAACTCCAAGCTTAAGATCAGATTATTTGAACCAAGGCATAGTTGCAAATTTATGTCTTCCTCTAATTCATATTCAAGATTTGAGTTTAAGATCATCCACGAGCTCCTCCAAACAAACTTTCTCATTGTTAATCATGTTACACTAACTGATCCTTACCGCTGGCGGGTAAGAAGACCACAACAAGACCCAACCACTAGTAGATTAGCTATCAAATCCGATAGTAGAAATGGCAAGAGAAGAATAAATAATTCACAATTCTTGATGAGCATTACACCATACACATGATAGATCAATTCCATTAATATTAACACCCCTTTTTGATAAGTTTAGCTTACAAGGAATTATGTCCAAAAAGTCCTCCAAATAAGCATCTTAACCTTCAAAGGCGCCACAAATTTGCAAACCAGTTTCCACATCTTTTGATCCTCGACACTTGAATATCCCTTTTTGCCAAATAACTTTATATGTCGATTTGATCGTATAAATGTTTGACATATCGTGGGGCCAAATCCATTGATCTTCTATATCCTTCTGTATAATAATTGGGCTAATAAGCTTTAAAATCCCATCAATCAAATATTTTTCACATTGAAAATGTTCTCTCCTCCATGGGATAGACCATTTCCAAATTATATCCACCCAAATCACCGATTGACCAGCTAGAGCCTCTTTATCCATACAAAAATTGAATAAGCTCCCAACATACAGATTCCTTTAAAGCTGAATTGCCCACCCAAAAAATCCACCTAGAACCTAGTACTTTGACCATTGCCCACCACTTTTTTGAAGTGATCGTTCGTCCTCCCACTAGCATTGGTTAAACCACACAACACATTCTTTAAATATCTCCACCATAATGAAGTCGAATGACCATCTGACTCTCTGACTCCAGCCACTCGTCATACTTAAGACTTTAAGACTCTAGCCCAGAGGGACTCTCCCAAATAGACCACGACATCTCCATTTCCGAATAAGGGTCAAATTAATAGATTCTATCCCTTGAGATGATACGTATAACCTGTTTCTCACTTAATCCGTGTAATCCTTCTTTGAGCTCCAACACCACTCCAAAAGGAAGTTTCTCTGAATTTTAGTCAAAATATTAATCATAGTCCGTGAAACTTTGTAAAAGAGAAAGAGATCTTAGCTATTGCGTCCTTCCACACCTCCTTCCTTCTATAATTGACACCCACCAGAATACCCATACTATGTATTCCTTCTGTCACAGTCAAGTATTATAACCTCTATCTTTGATAACGAATATCCATACTATGTCTCTATCCGACTTGCATAAAAAAATTATATCCCATAAAGTGGAACATTGTGTATTAATAGTAAATGATTAAATATCAACTATTCAATTTCGCACATTACTATTAAATTAAAGAATGTTTGAAGTAAATGTGAATAATGAGCTTTCATTGTGAGTAGAAATAAAGTGCTTGATACTCATACTTCAAGGCTATTATCCCATGGGTACACATAAATGTTTGGCTTGATACTCATAGTGTCTAGAATTTCTTCAAATTCTTGATGGTTCAGTGGAAACTTGGATTTCTCTTATTCAAACTATTGCTGAATCACATTACTAATGTGGATGTAAATATTAATCTTCTAGTTCATAGTCCGAACATTTCATGACATGTAAACGAGTCAAGAACATATAATGATAAAAAACATAAACAATTCAGATTTTCAGACAAGTCTAAAAATTGTATTATATTTATAGAATTTATTTACTTGTTTGTCTTTTCTACACATATAGAATAAACGTAACAGACTGTTCAAACATTTTAATATAACCCACTTGATTATTTAGAAATATCAAAACTACAAAGGAATAATATTCTGAATGTGTTTCAAACATTGAAGGACTCAAGAATTTTTAGTATTGATGATATTTTATCACCTTTTCAACAATGAGGATAAATGGCACACATGTGCTACCACATATATGATGTTTTTCAATGATCGCATGTGGTGTTCAAATATAGAATATCATCTTTGCTGTCATTTGAATCATATGAGTGTACCAATAATGGTATCACTACCAATTTTTTATCCTAGGCTTATGTTGGAAATTTGAATATTAATGGGTTTATTAATGGTGATGTTTGAGAGTGTGAAATGAAAAAACTCTGAAGTCTCACATTGTTTGGAGGAAGAAGTTTGAAAGACTTTATAAGCCTTAATTTCACTCATTGGGGTGTGCCCAATGAGTATAATGAGTTTTATGAGTGAGTGATAGTTCACACAAACAAAACCCCTACACACGTATGCGTGTTCCACCACCACTTCCTCCTTCACCTTCCAGCAAGGTCGAGCTTGGCCCTAACATTCTTTTAAATTAATATTTTTTTTTGGATTTGGGCTTGAACCATGACTGACCAAGTCAACACCGTGTAGCACGCTGAGGGAGAGGAACTTAGTTAAGGAGGGGAATCCGGGTGGAACTTTTTCTCCACTGTGGGATTGTATAGCCGTTTGGAGTGCATCATTCTTTTAGGTCGTCGGATGAAGGAGTTGTTGGAGGCCTCTAACTATAAATATAGGTCTACCCCTTCATAATTTCTCGCATCAATCGAGCTCTCTTCCTCAATTTTCTTCTTTCACCCTCATACTTACCGCTGATGCATTTTTGACAAACTTATTTCCCTTTATTTCTGTGGTAGTCTATATATTCATAATGTAATTATTCTTATATACACAATTTAAATATTTTTACGCTGAAAATATAAATGTCTTTTGATAATACATTATTTATCATTCATGTATTATTCATTACTAATTAATTTATCTCAAATTACAATATTACACCTGAATAAAGAATAATATATTACAATATTATATTAAGAATATATATTAAACTTATAATTAAATTAGTCTATTATATTTATTTTATTTACCTATAATGACCATAATGATGAGAGCACGTTGATTGAATTATCAAGGTTTTACAGCAATATCTTCAAATTGATTCACATCTTTCTATAAAATTATCATATCACTCCAGTAATATTAAATAAAAAACTAATGCATTCAATACCTTATAGGAGGATTGAGTGATTGACTAAGGACATATAATTATTTTGACTTTGCCGCTAAACGAGTTCCAACATTATATCAAATATTGATTATCTTAAATTTAATTTTAAATTGTAAAATATATATAATCAGTATAAATTATTCATCATTCATTTTTAATTTTTTAAAACTCAATAATAATTAAAAAATAAGTAGTATATAATAGACTGATAATATATAAAACTCATTCCATATTTTTTTCCTTAATTTTACCCATACATAACAATTTTATTTATAAAAAAAAGGTTTTAACGGTCATGGTTGAAAATGATTTTGGGTATATTGACTATATTCAAAGTACAAACACCCAAATCTTATAAATGAATTTCAAATTTAAGAAAGAATTTAATATTTATGTAAAGATAAATACAAAGTTCTTTATATAATCAGTCCACCACCAATTATTGACAAATTTTATTTTATGATTAATAATGATTAATATATCAAATGATGAATGTTTTATTAATAATATAAATATTCTTTTATAGTGTATAAATATAACAATCATTTAAAAAAACAATTGATTACTACTATTCTGAAAAGAAAATTGGAACAAGAGATGGGTCCCAGATGGGCCTACAAGCTGTTGGGGGACAACTGTATGCCACTAAGAACCTCAATAAAGACACTCTGTCCAATAATCTCTACATGTTTATTTTCTCTTTCTCTATTGCTGCAACTATATAAAATCCCTTATAACCATACTTATTTTCACCATCTAAATTCTGCTTTTATTTTCAGCTCTCCTTTTTTTTCAAGAAAACTATAATAAACATTTTCTCCAAAGTTTTGAAGAATGGAAGCAATGAAGATGAAGCTTTTCTTTGTTGTTGTTATAGCCATGATGATGATGATGACTACATCATGTGTGTCAGCTGTGGAGGCACCAGCTCCAAGTCCCACATCGGATTCTACAACATTGTTCTTCCCAACAACAATTGTATCCCTTGTTGCTCTTGCATTTGGGTTTCTCATTTGAATTTCTAAACAATGAAACATGTTTTTTTTCTCTCTTATTATTCTATTTTATATGGTATTCGATTTGAGAATATGATGATTTGTATATGCCATAGTCATTATCATTATTCTAGGTTTCCTATGTCTGTGTGGTAATGGCCATTATTGCTTACAAGAGTGGGGTTTAGAGGATTGGTTAATATTACATTCGTTACGTTTTCTATGTTATTATTATTCACATTCTTGTGTAACACATTCATTCCTCAATGCACTTTGTATTATTGGTTTTGAATTCCATGTGAAATGAATTTGATATTATTGTAAGTTGTTTAGTATTATGAATTCTGTCATTCTTTTCTCTTTGGTGGATATAGCATTTTCTTCAAATTCTTTTTGTTTATAAAGTAATATGAGAGGTTTATGTCCTTTGTTTGATTGGTAGGAATTTTAAGATGAATGAAGATAAGAAGATAGAAAAAGGAGAAAAATCTATTTTTTTTTCTTCTTATTTGGTTGAGAGGAGAAAATGGGAAGAGGAAGGAAAATCAAGTGGGTCCCACCACTTTTTGTTTCTCTCTCGTAAGGTGAGAAAGTGAATGGGAGGAGAGACAAAGATCTACCGTCCGCAAACATGTCCACAAATGTTTCGAACCGATCAAAATATGTCATGTCAATTTAAAAATTTAAATATGCATGACTTTTTGTATTTTTGTTTTATTTTGATTGATTCAGAACATACTTGAGAACAACAGATCATTGTCCGAATCGGAGAGTATTGTGTTTGTAAAATACAATTTTACTCTTTAAAATCATTTCCAAAAAATTAATGTAACAAGGGTATTATTTGCATTTTCATAAATAAAAAACTCATCTATTTCTCTTTTCTTTCCTTTTTTCTCTCATACCGAACAACCCTTAAAAGTAACTATCTTTCTTACTTTATTCTCTCTATTGATATTTTATTTTCTTATTTTCTCTTCTACCTTTTTCTTTCCTAAATAAAAAAAAGCCTTAAATATAATGTTATCTATTATCTATATAAGAATATAATGGGTTGTGGTTATTACAAATTTGGATATCTCACAAGGTTGACACTTGGATGTTTTAGGGGCAAAATTGTCCTTCAATTACATTTTAAAAAGGTGTTATTACATAAATGGACATCTCAATCGGTTGACACTTGGATTTGTTAGGGATATATTGGTCCTTTTTCCAGTAGGTATTGCGGTCCTTTTAAGTAAATTACAAAACGAGACATACATTCATAACTAATGGGTTAAATATTTAGGGTTAAATCTATAATCCTACCACTTTTCACTTTTACTTTTCTTTTTAATTCGTGTAGAATTACTAAATGACCTCCTAAATTCAAATTCAGACAAACATCATTAAGGGTATAATTGTAAAACAAAATTGACAAGAAAGAAAGAACCTACCGACCTCATATGTTGTACCACTTCATTTCATGTACCATATTTACAGCAACATCTTCCTTCATCTGTCCTCTTCTTTTGCTCTCATCTTCTTCATCTATTCATCTCTTCATCTTTCTCACGGTTTCTGTTTCAATCTTCTCATTGCATTTTATTTTTCGTTATCTTTCTTTAAGGTAACACCTATACAATATTTACATTTTAGCCGGTGTTTACTGGAATCCTTTTTTCTTCATTTTTTTTGATCTTGATATTTTGTCTGTCATTGTGTTATTTCCTTTATATGACTTCCAGTAATGACTTAGTCGTGCATTTTAATTACTTAGCCATAATGTTGTTGATTTTTTCATTCATAGCTTTTTCATTTTTTTCCTTTATTTCTTTCTCCTTTTTCCCCTTTTTCTTTTCCTTTATTTGTTATTGTTTTTTTTTCTGCCTTGCATTTTAATGACTTCCAGTAATGAACAATCCTTTTATGGTTATTTGATCATACAATATTTGCATGTCGATGTTCTGTTTCAGATTTGGAATAATTTTTTTCATGCTTAAATTTTAAGGTATTTTTCATACGACATTGTGAGGTAAAGTTTGCACCTTCACCTTAACAAAAATGGAATAAAGTTTTCACCTTTATATATATCATATTTTTTACACTGTTTAGTAATATTTTTTGAATTTTTTTAACTGACCATTGGAATACTCACTACCCTAGAAAACGTCTTTAAAGGCGGTTCTTCAACCGTGCATCCTAGAAATATGTTGTTAAACAAAAGGCGGAGGAAAATTATACAGCGCATCTTTAAAAATTCGCTGTTAAAATTAATAAGAGGATATAATGTCAACAGCGCAACAGAAAATATGTGCGGTTGAATATGTGTTTGTTTTAATTCGTAATATTTAATAGCGCAAATATTGCACATCGTTGTTAATAAGAATATATTTAACAACACATGTTTTTGTTTACGCTGTTGATGAGATATCTTCTACAGCGCATTCTTCAATTTTCGCTGTAGATTTGTTATCTTATACAGCGCTTGCTACAATATGAGCTGTTGTTACTCTAACATTATCAAAACACATTCACTATAAAACTTGTAAAAAACAAATAGTAAAAAATATTTTTTTTTTAATTTCAGGCTGCACTTTTCTAATGTACTGAGAAAATTTGGATAGAATAAATTTTTCTACCTCAGATGCATATATAATATGTCCAGTTCTAATTGTTGATATAACTTTTTATATATGCATCTGAGGTAGAAAAATTTATTCTATCCAAATTTTCTCACTACATTAGAAAAGTGCAGCCTGAAATTAAAAAAAAATATTTTTTACTATTTGTTTTTTACAAGTTTTATAGTGAATGTGTTTTGATAATGTTATAGTGGCTACATTTTTTTACTTTTTTATCACTATAGTTTTTACTAATTTAGTGAGAAAATTTGGATAGAATGAATTTTTATACCCCAGATGCATAAATAATATGTCTAGTTCTGATTAATGGTTCAAAAGTTATGTCAATAATAGTGATACAACACCTTTAACAGCGTTTATTTACGCAAACTGTTGTTTATACGACACATTTAACAGCGCTTTTTTACACAAGCGATGTTTATATGACATATTTAACAGCGTTTGTGTAAAAAGCGATGTTAAATGTGTCATATAAATAGCAGTTTGCGTAAATAAGCGCTGTTAAAGATGTTATATCACTATTTTTGACATAACTTTTGAATCACTAATCAGAATTGGACATATTATATATGTATTTGGGTAGACAAATTCATTATATACAAAAAAAAATTCACTATATTATAAAAAGTGCACCTTGAAATTTAAAAAAAAACATTTTTTACTATTTCTTTTTTATTTTACAAGTTTTATAGTGAATGTGTTTTGATAATGTTAGAGTAGATGAAAAGTCACACATTTAGCAACGTATTTTTATAGAGCGCTGTTAAAAGTCATACATTTTTTCTTTTAGTAGGCGCGAATCTTTGCAGATTTGAAAACAAAACTTCTTCAACTCTTACTCTTCTTCTTTTAGTTTCTCTCTTCAAGCAAGATATTAGCTCACCTTTTGTCTATTGGAGCATAAGGTGAATCATTCTCTTTGATTCACTTTTTCTTCTTGCATTTACATTCTTATGCGTTAACTTCTTATTTTATATTACAAGAAATGTCAAGGTTGAATCTACATGAAGTTGTCGTTGATTTACCAAACTTGCAATCCCGATATGTATTTCTTGTATTTGGTTATTATTTTTTCATTCATATTTTTTATGTAATTTTTTATTTCATTTTTATTATATTGAATTTGACTGTATCTTTATGTCATCTTATTTCTTAGGTTAAGAGAGAGTAGAAAATCGTGGATTTGTCCTCTACATATTCATCACATTCGTCTTTTTCATTACTGCATATGGTTAACAGAGACATGTTCACACAATAGTTTGGTTTCATTCTTATTATATTGAAGCTTCTTATGTGTTTGATAAAATGTCTGAAAGAGATCTTGCCTTATTTAATATGAGTGTCGTTAAATGAGTGCTGTTAATGGTGACATATCAACAACACTCGTGACGAGCGCGATTAAAAGTCATGTACATATATTACAGCGTTTGTTGGAGGTGGCGCTGTTGTATGTATGACATACAACAGCACACATAAGCGCTGTTAAACATACCATCTACAACTTCGGTCAAACAGACAGCGGCGGGACGCGCTGTCCTAAAGCCAAAAAATGCTGTTACTTAACGTATTTGGCGTAGTGACTGTGTTGTTTAATATTTATTTTCACAAAAGGATTGTTTCCTACATTTATGACGTCTTCTGACACTGATATTTAATGAATAATAGTATATGAAATTTTGTATGATATTGTATAATATATAATGTTACTCATACCACATACTGTCCATTTTTTCTATTACTAATAATGCCACCTACCTTACTCATTAATTAGTTTTAGGTGTATTAATGTCAATATCACGACTATTCCAGTTGACAAGGGATTTGAATGATTCAAAACACATGTGGAAGATTGCTGTTAGAATTACATATATTTGGTATGTTCAACTTCCACCGAAACCTGGACATATGGAAATGATATTGATGGACTGTAAGGTAACATTTGCTGAAAACAAATTTTGTTTATCTTCTTAAATTACTAATTACTAATAACCAGTTGTTGTAATGAATTTAGGGACATAAAATTCAAGTCTCTGTTAAAAGGGATGAATTCAATCAATGGAGAGAACATTTCATTGAAAATAAGACCTATGTCATGCATAATTTCAACGTGTTACATATTGATCTCCAATTTAAGGCATGCAATCATGCCTACAGAATGCAATTTACTGCTGGTACAATTATAAAAGATAGAGACATTCCTGATATTCCACAATTTGAATATGTATTTAAAAAGTTTGGTGAAATACTTGCGGGGAACTTTCAAACTGATTTGTTAGTAGGTGAGGTTTTTTGTTTCCCTTTATATATTTTCATATTCACTTATTTGCGTATTTATTAACACTTTATTTTGATTATTTTGTAGACATTGTTGGGGTTGTAGATAAAATGATCTTTAGTTAGACACAAACTTCTCTGAAGAAGATTATTCTGAATCTCAGAGATTCTAGGTATTTTAATGTTCATTGAAGTACATCTATTTTTCATCTTTTATGAGTACATTTTTTATTTAAAGAAAAATGTGTAGTACCTATAATTTGTAAATATTAGCGAATTTTTAACATGTACTTTATGGGAATCCCATGCCATCAATTTTTTGAACTGTTACAACAATCAATCAACTGGTAAGTCAATGATGATGATTCTTACACATGCGAGAGTGAAGGAAGGTTAAGGTATTTTTGCTCCTTCTACAATTACACTGTGGTTTTTGATAAACTACTTCTTCGCTAAAAATTGGTCATTCGGTTGTAGGTAAGTATCCACCCGCTGTGAGCAATTCATGGTGTGATTCTAAATTATTGATTGATGATGAAATTCTTGATTATGAGAAATATCAAGAGAAGTATGCCATTATTCTACTCATAATATTTGATTGAATTTTGTTTCATATTATTACATTTTTATTATTTTACTATATTTATATTATTTTATTTTTGAATTTTTTTTGTAGTTTTTCAACTTTAAGTTTGTCATGTGACACATTGAGCCAGGGTATTAGCCAATTGTCCAAATATTCAAATTTATCCGATGATGATAGATTTATGTATAAGGTTGAGGTGAAGACTATTTCTGAAATTGTTGTCTTAACATCAAGTGAGGTAACTTTTTCCTGTCTTTAAGCATTCTCTATCAGTTTTTTCATTAATAAATTATATTAACTTCAGGAAATAACCTTTGTCACTATTGGAACAACGACAATGTTTATTGTTAGAAAACAAGGATGGTGTTATGATGAGTGTTTCAAATGCACTAAGAAGGCTGATGTTAAGGATGGACCCTTCACATGCAAGTGTGGATCATATAACACAAGTTCAAGGCCAAGGTACCTCCCTTTTTTATTATATATTTTTCATTTATAATTAAGACTTTTAATTTTTTTATTTTAAAATATGGATTTATTTTGAAGGTATAAATTGGACATTAAGGTTGTTCACCACCATGGAAGTGGAAGGTTTGTGTTTTGGGATTGCCAATGAGCTGACATCATTGCAATATCTGCTTCCGAGCTTAGAAATCAGATGATCGTTGTAAGTGTTCTTCCACAAAATTCTTATATTTATTAATATGACATTATTATACAATAGCATTGATTTAGAGAATAGTAAATATATCTAAAATTCATTTATTAAATTATATTATATGTAGGAAGGTGAGGATGATACAAATTACACTTGACATTCTACTTGCAAGGATAATGGCATTAAGAGTCAAGGTACAACATTCCTACAACCAATCGTTTGTGATAAGATTATCTAAAAATCCGAGTTTGATCAAGTCAATTGCCGATCAGTTTGGAATATTACAGATACATACTTTGAGTGAATCAATTTTATGTTTTATCCTTACTTTTACTAAATGCATATTTAAATTTATAGTAATTAATTTGAACTTTTCTTTAACAAGGGTTCAACCTCTACGTATAACTTTGGTTACACCACTCCATATTAATGTGAGTTTGGTACTTCATTAGTAGTTGCGGGTTGTAAGGGACAACATAATGATTGTCAAGGGGGATGCCATTTTTTTCAACAATGCTTCAATTATCTCTTCTCATATAAACATGATAACCATCTTCATCAACAATTGTACATTATTGAATTTTTTTGGAAAATATCGAGAATATTTACCATCTTTCATACATGGAGAAGACATATTGCAAGTACCACATGGACCATGAATCATATGTGATTTGACTAAGTTGTACAATTCAGGATCATCATTATGATTTGGAATTTCAACAAAGATAATTCTATCAATGTCTTATGGAGATGGATATTTGTTAGAATGATGCAAAAAAAAGAAGCAAATGTGCATGTGGTAAACCTCTCTTTTGAAATTCAATGGTATACATATCTCAAACATTAAATGATAAAGAAATAATAAGTATAAAACTTTAAATATTATCACATAATGTTAAAATTATTGTGAGATATATACTTACACGCAATTACTTTTCCCAAAACATGTCTTTTCTTTAAATCTTGAAGTAACTTGGAAAAAGAGAAACAGTCCTTGAGACTTGAGAAATGACCTCACTTCCATTAGGTATCTTAACTCTAATGGGCTTAATCTCCTCGTAGGTGCTGAAGTTTAACAATTGGCAACTAATGTGGTCTGTTGCACCACTATCTAATATCCATAACATAAAATTTGAATTCACAACCTTGTTACCTTGTGGTTCTTCATCTTGTGGGACAAATGCCATAGAAAAGACATTGGAATGCTCACCTCTGCATATATGACTATCAGATCCTTGGGAAGTATGAATTTTTTGAATCTTGTTTACCAATCCTTCATACTGTTGAACACTAAACCCAAAGTAGTTGTCATCTTTCTCTGTCTTTTGATGTTGATCTGTTTTTGATTGGCTGCTGACTTCTTGCTCACTCATATTGGATGAGCTAATGGAATTGACTTGTTCACTTCTTGTTGGAAAGTTTGCAGGGAAGCCATGTAATATATAACATGTTTCTATGGTGTGCCCATTTCTTTTGCAATGAGTGCAAAATTTTCCAGATGATCCTAATTTATTCCAGGTTCCTTTGGCATAGGATGTCTTACTTCCCTTTCTAGAGCTAGATCCTGATCTAGAGTATGTCTTACTGGGAGTATTGGACTTCTTCCAATTCCCAGAAAAAACCATAGCTTTGGAATCTTGGCTTTGATCATATATTTGTCTCTCTTGTTGAATAATGAGAGAGAACACTTTAGCCATGTTGGGGAGGGGATTCATCATAAGGATCTGAGATCTAATCCCAACACAGACCTCATTCAGACCTTTGAGGAAGTTTATAATTTTGTCCTCTGTTTTATACTTCTTGATGTCAAGGATAGCATTGCAAGAGTTGTGATTTGGGCAATTGCATCTAGGTAGAGGTCTGAATGTGTCATACTCATCCCACATAATTATGAATTCAGTGTAGTAGTTAGTTACATTCAAGTCCATTGCCTATATCTTGATATAGACTCTTGTAGATCAGCTATCTTCAATAGGTTTCCTTGAGAGAACCTCTCTTCTAGATCATCCCAAATTTCATGTGCTTTGTTTATCCAAAGAATACTTTGAGCTATGGAGGGTGTTACTGACCTGATTATCCATGATGTGACCATGTTGTTAGCCCTCTCCCAAGCTTTGTATAGTGGATCTGTTTTTGGTGGCATCTGGATAGTTCCATACACGAAATCCAGCTTTTGTTTGGATATGAGACTCATCACCATTGATCTTCTCCATTGGTGATAGTTTTCATCATTTAGCAATGGTGAAACTAGTGCACTTGTTGGATTATCTGATGGGTGAATGAAGTAGCTTGAGGCTGGATCTTGTGGGGAACCTGATGTAGGCATAACAAGCACTAATGGAGGATTGGTTGATGATAGGGTTGAAGCCATTGAATGTAGTAGAGCTCTATTAGATAGAGTTATGATACCATATAATAAAATGAGCTTCTTGCTCTTTTAGAGAAGATGGATTCACAGTCCAAGAAAAGAAAGAGAGCTTTGAAAATAATACCTCACTATGCTATATTGCAATTAATAGAGAAAATGGAATGAATTAATACACAAGAAGCAAGGCTATCCTTTTATACAAAGAGAAAAAAGGGAAAAAAATGGCCAAGAAAAATCTAACAAACTTAACAAACTCTTAACTAAATTATCCTAATTAAAACACATGTTTAACACATGCTTAAAATATGAAAAGAAGATAATAAAATAGATTGTTTGAGCAACAAGTAATGTTGAAACCAGCACGTGCCTAGCCGATGTGGTCACTACTAGGTCAGACCGACCCAGCCTGACTTTGGCTTCTCGGTCAGACCTAGGCAGCCTGACTTTGGCTTCTTGGTCAGACCCAGGCAGCCTAACTTTGTGTTCACGGTAAGTTGTCTCAGTCATACTCCAGCACGTCTCGGTCACGATGACTTCAGTTCCTCGGTCAGAGTGTGTATCGTGGCTAGTCACTGACTTAGCCAGCTCGGTCACAAAGCTTTGTGTTCCTTGGTCAAATTGTCCATCCTGGCTAGCCACATGCTTAGCCAGCTCGGTCAGAGTGTCTCATTCAGGTTGGCTTTTGTTGAGGCATGGCTTAGCATTGTTGAGGCATGGCTTGACATTTGGTTGAGTGCAAATGAGGTTGACTTTTGATAACCCTCTTGTTTACTTGTGATAGTTTGTATATTTGGTGTTGATTTTTGGTTCATTATTGTTAAACTTTGAATTTTGTGCATGATTTATCAAATATCACAGATCAAATCTCGAGTTAGCATTGTTGGGTTTATTCAAGTATGAAGTCTCACATTGGATATGAGGGGAGAAATAAAAGAGTTTATAACTAGAAAAAGTTCATGAAACTAATGCATTAAGGTTTTAGTTCAAGACGTGATGTTTCATTTGTAGCTCTCCACTCTTCTCATAGTCCGAAAACAATGAAATTCTCCAATGGTTGAAGGCTAGCTCCCGTCACTGTCTGGTCCAACCAGCATAAACTCCCATAGTGAGTACATAATAAACATAGAAGACATCACTCCTTCAATTACTTATTATCAATATAATAAAATATTAAATTAAATTTTGGTTTAAAAGTTGATCACCCACGGTAAATTTAAAACTCTTGTATCATTTGTTCAATTATTTTTTGATCTAGTTATAAGTATACTCCATAATAGACAATTTTATTTGTGTAAAAAATATCTACCATTTTAAAACCCCTTGGTTTTTTCCATATACAAGATTTGAACAATAGTATTCAACTACTGACACACACATTCAGTTAATTATCCTGTGTTGAAGATCTTGTCATTATGTCCAAGTTGAGAATGTAGAATTATTGGAACAGCTCCACATTTCACACAAGTTGCGTTGAAACAATTGATGTGGTTCCTTTCAAATAGGTGCATGGTATTCAATACATTTATTCCCATATGGAGCATCAAATCACAATCATTAATTTTCTCTAATATTATTACTTATTTTAAGAAGTAAATATATTCTCAATTAATGGAGAAACAAATATTACAAAAAACAAAGAAAAACATAATATAATAAAACATTTTTATTATTTTATATATAATGAATAATACTTTTGTCATTAAAAATACATGTAAAATTAATAGAGATGATCTTTGTTCCTATTTTAACAATGCAACAATAAAAATCGTGTGCAATTTGTAATCGTCCATTAAGGCAATTAGAGAGTCATTGTCTCAAGTGGGCCATGTCTTATGAATCTCATTTTGTTTCAATAGGTTGATTGTTGAACCACTCATTTTCTCTCTTCTTCAAAGTTTGGTGGCTTTGTGCATGTCATAAATATATTCATATTAATGGAGAATTCTCATAATTTTTCTCTTGTAGATGTGTAAGGCTGAGTCACTTTTTCCTTAGAGACGTAAGTAAAAGGAAGAAGAAACTACTTGAAAAGAACTCCTTACTTTGTCTACTTGTCTTTAGTGGTAGAGGGAATTGAAAATTAGTTTGTCATAATGGGTTCACACCCATGTGCCATGAGTCCTTCTAATCTATAAAACTCACATAAAAAATATGAAATTCAAATATTATCCATTTCGGGATGATCCGATAGTAGAATGTGAGAGAAAAACATATTTATAAATTCTAAAATAATTTAATTAAAAAAATAATTGAATATCAGGACCTTAGAAATTGTTGATGTTGCATGTCAGCATCTCTGCCTAATTTGGATTAAAACATGTGTTAACTAAGGATTTTTGTGATTTAACGTATAACTTACTTATTATACTAGTTTCAAATGATGATCAAAACAAATTGACCTACAAAATTGGTTACCTCATATAGGATTTTAATCAAGTATGTGATTTTCTATGAAAGCAAGTGAATCTGAAAAAGTTAGCCTACAGAAACTGTATATACAGCCTCGCAAAACTAGGAAATTTGTCATCTGCTTTATTTTATTTTTTCAAATGGGTAATAAAAGTTATTTTTATTTTAAATGGTTCATTTAAATTATGTTTAAATATGACTTTTATCCTATCCATATGTATGGAAAGTGTTAAAATACTCTAAACTTTATGCATTTCGCAATTAGTTATTATAAACTATTTTTTATTCTTAATTACTTTTAAATTTTAATTATAAAATTGGTTCATGAATAAAGATAATGTTAAATTAATAACAATGAAAAATTCTAAGCATTACATATTTTTAACATTGACTGTTAGATCACCATTATTTTATTTTTTTGTTGAAAAAAGATCGGTTTTTCCATATCTTATCTCATATGTTGTCCCAAACTAATGATAATGAAATTAAAATAACAATAATATTAGATGTTTAAAATATTTATTATTCATGTTGACAGTCCCATAACCTCTCACAATCATTCAAGTTATAATAGAACATCTAATATATGACTTAAGAATTCAGATAGACTTATCTAATAAATTAATAATAGAAGAATATATAATGAGTTTAATATCTATACATTGTTGGTGTAAAGTTTTTTAGATTCACATCACATCATCCACATATAAATGGTGAATGATATATCAACAATGTAAAAAACAATTACATTATCAGTTTATACATATTAAATCAATATCTAATATGTGACTCAATTTTTCAAGGTTACAGAGAAATTACAGAACAAACATGAGCAATAAGAAAACATACCCTGCATCATGTTATTTAAAGAACTACTATATATGCTAAAGACTAGGAATATATAGTAAGTAGTTTAATAATAAAGGAACTTAATGCTTCAAAGACCATCATAGTAACCACCAATAGTTATGTGAGCTGTGCTCATAGGAACACCTCTCACTACAGAAATTGCATCATTCAATTTGGTTGCATGTTGGAGCACTTGCTTGATTCTCTACAAATCACGATCAAGGATTAGTTCATTATCCAGAAGTGTACATAATCCTCTGTCGAGTTTTTCGATATAATTTGATTAGAAATTAATATTTATCTACTAACAGTTTAATAATTTTTGATGGAGTCACTATCATTTATATATTAATCAATAACTATTATTGATATTTAAATAAAATTAATATAAATTAAGTGAGTGATGCAGTTACATGTTAAAAGTATTTTTAGATTGATGGTGCATATTAAAATCATCTAGTTAACCATATTCCAATCATGTCATGAAGAACAGTAAGATACTAAAATTTTATCTTTGATGCTAATTGAAAATGACTTTTCCTTTTCCATTTTTCATGACAATAATTGAACAAATATCACAACCCATCATTGAATTTGTAAATCATGCATAAAATTGTATAGTTATTCTAACATTTTGTAGATAACAAACCAAACTAAATAAAGTAAATTATCAATGTAATATCTCAAAATATATTATTCTCACTATGAAGATCTTATAATTTTTCTCATAACTAACCAAATCCTAGAAAATGTAAGATATTATTAAATTGAAGGACTCACTATAACTGTAACCTAAGTCATGTATAAAAACACTATGACCAATTTTTAAATTTTCAAAAAACTTAATTAACGAGAACAAAAATTTAAGATCAATAACATTATTATTTTTGAATTACTTAATAAAGGGTTTATCAAAGAATCACATAAAGTTCACTTGCAAGTAAGTATCATTTTCATTAATAAAACAATAACATGGTAAGACATTTTTATCATTTTATATATAATGAAATAATAATTTTGTCATTGAAAACACAAGTAAAATCAAATATTTGTCTCTCCATTAACAGAGATAATTTTTTTTTTCAATATTTGCCATGTCCTTTTCATGATTCTTTAGGTTTACTCAACAAAAAACACTCACAAAATTTACTGACCTTGTCATCAGCATAGATCTGGAACCTAATCTTCTGATCCTGTTGGAGTTTGTTCCTTTGTCTGGTTCCAAAGAACATAACACAAACAGCAGCAGCAACAACACCAAAAGAACATATAGCTCCAACTCCAGTTAAACTCCACTTCAAGATGTTGAAACCACTTGTATTTTCTTCTTCCCAACTTCTAGAATCTTCTTCTTTATCACACTCCATGTTAATCATTTCTTTCCCAATCTTCTTTCTAGGAGAGGTAATATTGTTCTCCATGCTCTCAAACAAAACCCTACTACTTGACTTTGGTGAATCCATTTTCATGTCAACAAATTCATTTTCCTTCAACTTGAAGAAAACTTGTGAAACAGTTTCTTGATCAGATTCTACAGAAACAGCTTCAAAGGCTTTGTTTTTCTCAGTGTTTACTGAAGGAGAAACAATAGTTACTTCCATAGGAATTTTGGGTTCTAATAGAATTGGCAAAGGGACAAGGTGATTGTGCACAAGCCTTGGTTTCTTTGGTTGTTCAATGATTTTTCTTGAACTTGGTGAAGAGCTGAAGTAATTTTTGTCACCATCTTCATTGAAATCAAGGAAGGTATCATCAGAGAGAAATTCCCACTCATCAATATCCATTTCTAAGAGGGTATGATTCTGGATCTGGTGATGGAGAATATCAAAGACAAGAGGTTGATAAGTATAATAAATGAAGAAAAAAAGTTGGGTATTAAATGAGTTAAATCTTGGTTTTGTGATAATCCTCAACTCTTTGGAAATTCAAATAAAAAAGTTTGTAATTCCTAACATATTATCACAACATAGTTTCATAGTTAAGAAATATTTGCATGTTAGTTTCTAAAGAATAAAAGACTTAAAAATCATAAATATTTTTTTAGAGTCATTTATTTTCCTTCAAAATTCAACATGGAAACAATAGTTTAAAAGTGTCTAATGTGATTTCCTTAAGTAATGAACATACTTATATGTTTTGTTGGGGGTGGGGGGTGGGGGCTAAAATTTGCTCAAAATTTAAATAGTTTTCTACATTAATTTTTGGAAAATTATAAATATGCCATTATTTCTTTTGTAATCCTAACAGGAACATGTATGATAAGGTTAATTATAAACTTTTAAAGTTGAAAGACCTAATTAAATTTCTAAACAATAAGAGGATAAAATATATCAAACCTTAAATTTAATTTATTTATCTTTATATAAAGTTTTTTTAATTTTTATATCTTCTATCAATCATATATAGTATATTAAGAATTGCAAAAATAATTATTATAAAAGTAAAAAAATTACTTCAATAATGCACAAATATATTGAATATATGAGTGTGACAATGTTAAAAGACTTTTCCAACAATGACATGAAGCAAGGCCACCATTATTATTATGTCCTGTTGCACTAGTGGTGAAGAGTGAAACCCATAAGCAACAACAAATGACATGATTTGAGTTTTGAAAGTGACAAATTTGAGAATGGTCCAGGTGTACCACCAAGGAGAGTAGCCTCTACAGTAGGATTTACTTGATATTTATTTTTCATTTTTTATTGGATAACTTTGTGGTATTTATTTATGTTTTTATTTGATTATTAAACTCTAAATATGAATTCATATTAGAGTTAGCTTTGCATGAAGGCAGATTTGGTAGTGTTATGTGTGAAACCTGTGTGACTAGTGGTTAGGTTAACTAAAGTTAACTGTGGTAATTTTGAGATTCCAATTTCAGAACTTAAAAAGTAAAAATGTGTAAAGATTGGTGCCAAGAAGCAAAAATTCAACTAGCCAAGATCAGTTGACACGTGCCCAATGCAGAAGTCGCGCTAAGTGCATTCATGCTAAGTGCAACTTGGCTAGGTGAAAGGTTGAGCCAGATAAAGAGGTGCATTGAGCGTAAGTACTCTGCGCCCAAACAAATCAGTTAGAATTAGGAGCTTCTAGACTTTTTCCTACATTTTTTCGGTTAGAATTAGAATGTTTTCAATTTCTCTTAGCTTCTAGACTAGTATAGGCAAAAAATGAGATGTAAATACAAGGAGAAAGATTAGAGGAGTTGATGTATACTTATCGAGCTTTCATGAACATGTTTAGCTGAATTTCCCTTTATTATAGCACTTGAATTCGAATTTATGCTTAATTGTGTTGTGTATCGATTTTTATGAGTTGCCTATATTGCCTAATTCTTAATTAGAGATTGAAAACCTCTTTTTTATGATTTTTGGATGAATGAACTAATGAAGAAATTCAGATTCTAAGACTCTAAAATTAGAAGCTCATCTTATTGATATAATTCTATACATAGATTTGTGCTAATATGTCACATGTGTGTCTGTGTTAATATGTTTACTAGACTTAGATTCATATGAGCATCGAATAACTCTTAAAATTGTTAACATAGACTGCTAGACATCTCAGTATGTTAATGGTTCATACATTTTCATCTTGTTAGTATAGACGCTAGACATGGAACTGTATTAATAAGTTCTTAATATAACCAAGACATTAAATTGACTATTAATATATTTGAGGTGTTGCACTAAACTCAATTTCACAAGCATATACTAATAGGTATAGTGGTAAGTTTTGTGGGTCATAAATAAGTATTCATCTTGTGTGTAAAGTTTCTAGACATATAGTTTTATTTCATGAGCTACTAAATTTAGTAAGATATTAGCTTTTAATTAGTATAGTTGATGACTCTTTATGTGTAAGAATCATTGCTAAATGAATTTATTGTTGAATCTAGTATGTATGAATTGTGAGTTGTAAAGTTTGATCCCAGGATCTTAATTCCAACATTTTACCTAAATAGTTAATTTGTATTAGTTAACCAAACAAACCAACCAAATCCTCGAAAACAAATTTAGAATAATAATATTTAGTTGAAAGTTAGTATTGAGTAAGTTATTGTAAATTCGACAATCTTTTATATTTCTTTATGATAACTCGTTTAGCATTTTTATTGAAAATTTGTCTAGTATAGTGGAATCAATTAAAGCAATGAGTATAGATAAGATATACCAACATATTCATATATTATATTATCAGAATATGTTTCATATACCTACATATCTTCACGTGTGTCTCTATATTATCACTAGCATATTTTAAATCAATGATATAAACCTCATTTAGCCCAAATCCCACGAAAGTTAGTTTCATTCTAAGTAACCCATTTCTACCAGAAGAGTCTCAAACTCATTCCCTCAATTTTCTAAACCCTCAATTGTAATGGAACCATGTCATAGGTATAGACTGTGCTTTTAAATTTGAGTTTTTCAACCTCACTAAGACTTATTCTAACTGTTGTGATAATTGGACCGAACCGGACGGTCTGATCGGTTCGATCGCTGACCGTACTTAAAAACGACTTTGTTTTGTAGTCTTAATCGAATGAGTAGTTGGACCGCTTTGAACCGGAGAAATTTCGGTTCGACGGTGCTAAACCCGGTTAAACCGGAATAACCCAGGAAAAAAACATGACAGTTTACTTAAAATTTTAAAAAATGGAACATTACTCTAATGTTTTATTTTATTTCGGTCCAAAAAAGATAGAAAGATGTTACTTCAATATAGTTATAGGGTTTAGATCAGCAAATGCTTTCAACATTTCATGGCCATATGAGTAGACGTTAGATAATGATTGTATGTGATTTACTAAAGCAGTTTGAGGAACACTCTAATCACAAATTTAAGACAAAATCAGGAATAAAGAATATAATTAAAAAGAATTAATTAGTAAAACAATAAAATCTTGCCATTCTAGCGGAGTATGCTCTATCTCGAAATCTTGCCATTCTAGCGGAGTATGCTCTATCTCGAAAATTTCAGTTCGACCGTGCTAAACCCGGTTAAACCGGAATAACGCAGAAAAAAAACAGGCGGTTTACTTAAAATTTAAAAAAAAAATGGAACATTACTATAATGTTTGCTTTTATTTCTGTTTAAAAAAGATAGTTAGATTTTACTTCAATATAATTATATAAAATTATTAATTATATAAAATTTTACATTTATATATTTATAGATAAAAAATTATTAATTATATTTAAAATCATCTGGTCCGACCAGATGACTTAACTGTTTAAACCGGTTATACCTAATATGGAAGCTCTTCTGGTTTGACGTCCGGCTCGAGTTTCACAACATTGGTTTTCACTATAATTCTACATTGCAATCCACCGACGATGCTTATGTGGCGAGTTGTAGTCACTTTTGATACACAAGTCTACTTTGTGGTGCTTTTCGCAGCTCAATGGATCTTGTGGGATTGGCTGCGACATGTCGACATGTCGAATTGCCTCATAACCCCATCAACAGCATGTCATTCCACAATTGTGAAGTAAATCACTGACATACGTGATCGGCATATCTCAGGGACGTGTCCCATGAAATTCATGGTCATGTAAGGGGTCCAGAAAAACTAATAAAAGAAATATAACTTAGACTAATAATCAGATAAGCCTTTAAATACCACATTCACCCACCTTAAAAGCTGAAAATTCATATTTTTTCCCTGGGCAAACACGCTTGGGCAATGTGTATTCATTCCTGCAAGCCTTCATTCACTGTTTGAGGTGCATGTGGTTGCAAACCTCACCCACATTCATTCACTCACCTTCATTCACTGCAAACCTGCATAGTGATGTAAGTTTTAATGTCATATTCATATGTGCTTGACTAGTTAATTCATAGTTGGTTGGTACATTTGGTTGCAAGCATGCATGTATGATGTTTCAATGTCATATTCACTGCATTTTCACGGGGTTCACTAAAGGTATGAGTGGATTCATTTTTTGTCCTTTTTCCATTTGTTATTTACTTAAGGCCATGCATCAACTAATTCACTTGTCCAAAGTTGTATTTCAAAGTACCATTCACCATCCTTCAAACTAGCATTCAAGTTGAATTTCACCAACCTTTTTCACTGTCTTATGTAAGGCATCTCTCATTGCTTTGTCTTCACATGTCATGTTGTACGAAAGCTAAAAATGATAATGGGTACTCGGATCTGCGGTTACCCACAAATAATATCAGCAATGGGTCGGGCTGAGTCCATATTTTGGATTGTGGGTAACTGAGACCTACAATTTTAAGGTCCGCCATTAGATGGGTCTGGGTCCGGGTAATGAGGTACCCAGACCCGTGGGTACCTGGACCCACTATTTCTACCTATATATATATTAACATAATTGTGATATCATGTTAATCTATATTGTAATATCATATTAATCCATAATTATAATATCATAATTCGTAAATATGATTATTATGTTGTTAAACAATGTTTAATTAAAGAGTTCTTACTGTATAAATTTTTCATCCTAATGTTAATTTTTATTTTAATGTTTGTTTGAGTAAAATGTGTTGTGTTTAATAGTCAAATTAAACTGTGTTTAAAATTTTAAATTAAGTTTTATAATTTTTTATTTTGTTGATTGTATAAATAACATATAAGATCGTAGAAAATAAATAAATAAGTGCGTAAATTACTTGCAATTATTTTTAATATTTTTGAATTTATGAGTGTCCATGGATTCGTTGGGTGCCCAAGGACCTGCGAGTAGTATACTCAGCGGATATTAACATGGGTTTGGGGCGGGTCTGAGTCTAAAAAAGAAGCAACGAGACGGATTCGAGTAATGCACTAACCGGATCCATTCAAACCCATTGCCATCCGTAACGGAAGCATCTCACTAGCTTTTTAAAAAGATTGTTGTGTTAAAAAGATTTGATGTATTTATTTATTTTAAGTATTATATAGCTTTTGTATATGTATTATATAGATATTGTATATATATTTTAAGTATTATATAGATATGGTATATATTTTTTAAGTATTATATATATTTGGTATATATTTTTAAGTATTATATAGTTATGGTATATGATTTTAAGTATTATATGGTTATGGTATATTTTTTTATAAGTATTATGTAGATTTGGTATATATTTCTTAAGTATTATATACATATGGTATATATTTTTTAAGTATTATATAGATATGATATATATTTTAATTTGTTTAGTATTATATAATTATGCTATATATTTTTCTTAAGTATTATATAGATATTCTATATATTTTTAAGTATTATATATATATCCTTAGTTTAAAAAATATCACATATATATATATATATAATGGAGTTTGCTAATATGATCACACCTCATTTTATGAAGGATCGTGTTAGTAATGTGTACCCAATTATTTGGATAAAAATATCCTTAGTTGCTCAAATAAAAATAAGGCACATGTCAAAGTTATTTTAGTAAATAACCTTTATTTAAAAAATTGCTAACATGGGGAATGTGTATTTTCAGTTAGGTACATGTTAGCAAGGTGTACCAAAAGATTTGGACAAAATTACCCTTAAAGTTTTGTGTAACATGTTTTAGTAACTAGGGGTACTTATGTAATTTAACTTCAAACAGTGTAATCGATTACATCATTCAAGTATAGTGTAATCGATTACATCATTCATGTAATCGATTACTAGTATAGTATAGTGTAATCGATTACATCATTCATGTAATCGATTACATTATTCATGTAATCGATTACCAGGATAGTGTAATCGATAGTGTAATCGATTACAAAATTACTAGTATAGTGTAATCGATTACATCATTCATGTAATCGATTACATGAATAATGTAATCGATTACATGAATAATGTAATCGATTACACTGTTTGAAGTTAAATTACATAAGTACCCCTAGTTACTAAAACATGTTACAAGGGTAATTTTGTCCAAATCTTTTGGTACACCTTGCTAACATGTACCTAACTGAAAATACACATTCCCCATGTTAGCAAACCTCATATATATAATGGAGTTTGCTAACATGATCACACCTCATTTTATGAAGGATCATGTTAGTAATGTGTACCCAATTATTTGGATAAAAATATCCTTAGTTGCTCAAATAAAAATAAGGCACATGTCAAAGTTATTTTAGTAAATAACTTTTATTTAAAAAATTAAAAAATCACTATCATCTCACCCCAAACCATAGTTTTAAAAACCGTGCCGTACCGGCCGGTTCAATCGGAAAACCGGTGAACCGGACCCCTAACCGGTACGGTACGTATGTTATACCGCATATGCAATAGAACCGGTCAAAACCGGTTGAAAACCGGTCAAAACCGGTCAAAACCAGTGAAAACCGGTAAACCGGTTTAAACCGGTTGATTTGTACATTAATTTTTTTTTTTTTTTTTAAATTTCAAATTTTCAATTCTTCAACTTCAATGATTGATATTTGGGTCATTTATTTGTATTTTGCGTTTGTTAAGTGATAATTTTGGATAAATATATGTTTTGTACTTTAGACTTTGATTTTATTAAAGACTTAATGTTGTTTGTTTGTGTAAATTATGAATATGGATTATAAATATGAATATCTACTTATTTGAAATTTTTTGTTATAGGTTTACGTATATATATAAGCAAGTATGTCCGGTTTAACCAGCATGCGGTTTAATTACTGAACCACTGGTTGAACCACTGTATCACTATACCAGTACCCTATCCGGTTTGATAACCGGTACGGTTTTAATAACATTGCCCCAAACCCTCTAAACCTATCTCATTAACAATTTCTTTCCTAATGCACTCAACATATCTCATTCAATATTTCTCTCAATTTCTTCAATACATTTTTCTTAAATCCCCTTCATCCCCATCCATTTTTCTTAAATCCCCTTCATCCCTATCCATTTTTAATCCCCTGCACTTATAGAGAAGAAATATTTCACTGTAAACACAATCACTCTTATATTTCATCCCTACTGTCGCTGTGGCTGAGAAATATTTCACCGTTAAGGTGGAGTGTGCCAATATGTTGTGTTGCTTTTTGAGTTCTGACATTTCCTTCATTACTACAACTAGAATTATAACAAATTTTTTTTCCACTTATACGAACTCATATACTTCTCTAATCATTCACAAATTGAAAGAATATTCCAACACCTAAATAAAAATGTACATATTTTTTGGCTTTTAAGTGTTATGAATTTTTTTCGTCCTCGGTAGATCTATTTCACAGTGGCGGCATATCTATTTCATAGCGGCGGCTCTGTTTCACAGTGGTGGTAGTGGCAGCTCTATTTCGCAGTGGCGGTGGTTATGGAAGTGATCTTCATGGTGATTTGTCCGAAGAGATCTTCATGAAATTTCCTCCTGGTTTTCGTTCTTCTCAACCAGGTATGGTTTGTAAGCTTCAAACATCCTTGTATGAGTTGAAGCAAGCTCCCCATTGTTGGTTTGCCAAGTTATCTAAGGCTCTCAAAGACTATGGCTTCCAGTAATCCTACTCTGACTACTCTTTGTTTACACTCCATGACAAAGACATACAGGTTGTGGTCCTCGTGTATGTTGATGATTTGATTATGAGTGGGAATGATCCTGACTCCATCCAACGATTCAAAGACTACTTGAGCAGTCGCTTTCATATGAAAGATTTGGGACCATTAAAATACTTCTTGGGCGTGGAAGTGGCGAGATCTCCTGCAGGTATTTTTCTCTGTCAACGCAAGTATGCTCTTGATATCATTAGTGAAGTCGGTCTACTTGGTACAAAACCTGTAAACACTCCGCTGGAACAAAATCATCATCTTGGTCTTGCCAAAAGTGACATACTTACCAATCCAGATCGCTATCGTAGGCTGGTGGGTCGACTAATTTATCTTTGTTTTACACGCCCTGAATTGTCCTATTGTGTTCATGTACTCTCAGTTTATGCAACAACCACGCACAGAGCACTGGGATGCTGCCTTGCGTGTGGTTCGGTACCTCAAAGGAAATCCTGGACAAGGAGTTATCTTGGATAGTAACTGTGATCTTCAACTTCATGGCTGGTGTGACTCTGACTGGGCTGCTTGCCCTCTTACTCGTAGGTCTCTTACTGGATGGATTATTTTCTTAGGTCATTCTCCTATTTCTTGGAAAACCAAAAAGCAACAGACAATGGCTCGTTCATCAGCTGAAGCTGAGTATCGTTCCATGGCCAGCACAACATGTGAGCTGAAGTGGATAAAGGGGTTCTTAAAAGTCTTGGGATCATTCATTCCTTGCCAATGGAACTCTACTGTGATAGTCAAGCTGCATTGCATATTGCAAGGAATCCTGTTTTTCATGAGCGTACTAAGCATATTGAAGTGGATTGTCATTTCCTTCGTGATGAAATTGTTAGTCACAATCTGCATTCATCTTATGTCCCCACTCATGCACAACTCGCGGATACTTTTACCAAAGCATTGGGATGTGCCCAGTTTCATGTCTTACTTGGCAAGTTGGGCATTTGGAATCCACAAGCACCAACTTGAGGGGGGGGGGGGGGGGGGGGGGGGGGGGTAATAGGAAACCGAATCTGGTTTCCTTTCCTGTATCATAGTCATTACACGTATTTATCTTGTTTCCTATTAAGTAGGATTGATATCAACCATTTTGATGATGATTTGTTGTAAGGAGATATTATAGCGATATGTTTAGAGATTCTGTTAGCAAATATCAGCAATGTACTTTGTATATATTGGTTTTTACCATATGAAAATAAAACACAGAACTTTCTCCATAAATATATTAGCCTTAAATATATTATTCCCAAATACACTGTCCTGTAATATTTCAAAAAGTTACACCAGAATCGTAATTAAATGTCAATCTACACCAACACTATAAATTTTGACAAAAAATACATCCACTCATGCCTTCAGTGAACCAAGTGAAAATGCAGTGAATATGGCATTGAAACATACATGCTTGCAACTACATGTACCAACCATATATGAATTAATTAGTCAAACACATATGAATATGCCATTAAAACTTACATCACATATGCGAGCTTGCAGTGAATGAAGGTGAGTGAATGAATGTGGTGGGTGAGGTTGGAACACATGCACCAATTAGTGAATACACCAAGCAGTGAATGAAGACTTGCAGTGAATGAATACACACTACCCAAGTGTTTTTGCCCAGGAAAAACACATTCATTTGCACCTTTGGAGGTGAGTGAATGTGACATTTAAAGGCTTATCTTATTATTAGTCTACCTTATATGGAACACGTCCCTGTGATATATCGATCACGTGTGCTACTGATTTACTTCACAATTGTGGAATGACATGCTACTTATCGGGTTATGGGGTAATTTGGCATGTTGCAACCAATCTCACAAGATCCACTGAACTGCGAAAAGCTCCACATAGTAGACTTACGTGGCAAAAGTGTCTTCAACTGGTCACATAAGCATCGCCGGTTGAATGCAATGTGGAATGGTACATAAAACTATATGGTCGATTGTCCTCCCGACACTGAGCCTTTGTACCAGTTCTCACAGTATATGTAGTGGTACTTACAAAGGACAAGAAGATATATCTCTCAAGATGAAGCATACTCTGCTGGAAAAGTAAGATTTAATTTTTTTAATATTTAATTACATTCTTTATTCCTAATTTTATCTTATATTTTTTTAGTACAATTTTAAAAAAGGAATTTGTGATTAGAGTGCTCCTCCAACTGCTTTAGCAAATCTCATACAATCATTATTTGACGTTTACTCATGTGACCATGAAATGATCAAAAACATTGGCTGATCTAAACCCTACAACATTCTCTACCAACTATTTTTAAGTTCATCCTCCTTAACATTTTTATATTCTTGTAACTGAGTCTCCACAAAAAACTCAAGTTGATACTCATTCTCAAGAACATACTCCATCAACTACTCTCAAGAGCATACTCCATCAACTACTCCTCAACAACAACAACCATATGGGTTAGGAAGTTTATCATAATTTCATAATTATTCATTCAACCATTTGACATTAAGTTATCAAGTCTCACTATCATCAATGTTTACTACTACTTCAGGTATACCATGCATTGTCAGCATATGATTCTCAATAGTATTATCGTCCTAGCTACTATGTTATTTAGCAACATTTTTGGTACACAACATAATGATGACAAGGTTGTGGTTGAGGATGATGACAGAGGATATGAAGATGATGAGGAGGAGCCACAGTTGGTAATACGTGGTAGATGAAGAATCTCGCAGCAGAATGAATAACAGTTAAGAGTTCAATCGCCAAGAAGGAGAAAGTCATGCATACAACACTTCATCACATTAGCATCATTACAATTTTGAGATTTAATAAATCAGGAATATATAATATTGTAATATTTTTGGGTTTTTAATAATATTTTTATTTCTATTTCAATAAATAAATATGAAATTTATTATAAAAAAGAGTTGGTGGATTTTACATCAATATATAAAGCTACCGGTAAATAATAAAAAATTATAATATTACCAAATACTCCGATAGGAGTACCAATTTTACCTAGTTAAAAATATTAATCTACACTCCGCAATTGCATTATCGAGTTACTAAAATGTGTTATTGTGTTACGTGAAAGTTGGCAACTATATTGGTGATTTTTTATTAGGGAAATAAAATAATGCTCCATTGGGATACCGAGTATATTATAATATGTGTATATAAGAGTAATAATTATGACTTTACTATTCAAAATCTCAACAAAAAATCATTGCCATGAAAGATGAAGAGACGAGCCTCAAAAGAGATTGCATTATGATGTGCTCGAAATATGATAAACCTCCCCTAATTGGGGTGGGAGATGAGAAAGATGAGGAGATATTTGATGTGAGAGAATGTAACATCTCAGTCCTGACATACGACTAGTCCCTCTCCCGGGCCCATGAATATACTTAGTGTTATCCAACGGCTTAAATATCATTGCAGTATTTTGTTCCCACAAAGCGAGTCTCCCGCGACTCGAACCCGTGACATCAGAGACAAATAGTCACTATTACCATGAGTTACTATCATTAAGCTATCATGATAATAGTGACTATTTGTCTCTGAGGTCACAGGTTCGAATCGAAGGAGACTCCCGTTTATAGCGAATAAAATATTGTAGGGATATTTAAGCTGATTGGATAACACGCTTAGTATATTCATGAGTCCGGGAAGGGGAGGGGTCGCATGTTATGACTGTGATGTTACATAGAACTTCTAAAGGTTCGGAAAATAAAGAACAGTAAAAACATCTAGATAAAGTGCAAGCAGACATTCAAGATAACAAGCAAAATGAAAATCAGACTTGGAAAACAATGAAAGATTACTAGTCAGTTTTTGAACAAGCTTTGAAAAGAAAAGATCAACTCAAAGCTATAATGAAATTTCTTGATAAAACCGATTATCATGCCTTGTTGGAAGCATATCAATGAAAAACTCATATATCTATACAATTGAACAAACAACTGGAAGGAGGTTCTTAAGGAATGCAGATGAGACATAGACCGATGGAAAATGAGATGCACTCACATGATTGAGGATACGGTTAAGTGGTTCTATGATGACAAAATATTTTCCAAGCATAGAAAAATAAATCAAATGAAAATGTAACTTTCTCTATAAGCATCAATGATAAATCAAATGAAAATGTAACTTTCGCAAGTCTCTATGATCATATCAACTCTGCAACAATTAAATTAGGGTTCACCACCCTCATAATATGTCAAACATCTTGCACCTAATAGATGTTGTCTAGGTCTGAAATCATGTGCTTCCTTTGGAATTGCCATCAACTATAAGCAGTGTTCTAAATTGTGTTTCACAGTACATAATGCGGACGCAACAATGCGGATGCGGCTTGCAACGCATCGGCAGCAACTGCATCTGACCGCATCGGATTCAAAAATATTGTTTTAATTACAAAATATTCACACTGCAACGGTCGCAATGACCACAATCACAGTAACCGCAACCGTTACCACAATCGCAACCGTAACCGCAATTTAAAACACTAACTACAAGCAACCTTGTGGGGTACGTTGAGCTTGGTGTTTCAACTAAGTTTGACATCAATTATAGTGTAAGGGTGCTTGGCCTTCTCGTCTTTGGTGTTTCAACTATTGCACCTCAGCACCCTTACAACACTTGTAAGTCTATGGCATCTTTAGATATTCGATCAAAAAATTGGGTTCTTAATTATACGTTGCAAGAATTGATAGATTCCCATTAGCTTGACTTTAAGCAAAGAATTGAAAATTTTGAATACTCTCTCGTTTAGTGTAGGAAATAATATTTAATATGTAAATCTGAATAATTAATATAATAGATGGCTTATATTTGCATTGATTTTCCAAGCATTTTGTGGGCACAAACTAAACGAGATTGGCTACCTGTTTCTTACTTGTTAAACATGATTGTCTCTAATAAAAATTAAATATGATTTAGGTTTAAAAAATTCCTTTCAACTCATCACTTATATATTTACTTAAAAAAATTATTCATATTTTATATATTTTATATAATCTCTATTTAATTAAATTAAATCTATTTTATCTTTCATAATTTAATACATTTTATTGCACGTGATATTTGCTACTCTTTGTTATAAGGTTTCATTTAGAATATTTTATTGATCCTTATTTATAAAAAGTATTTATTATTTTTCTCTTGTGTTTATTTATACATTGACCATAAGCAATACATTTGTAGATATTTCAAATAAAATATTATATATATTTTGGTACTACCAAGTGTATTTCTCACCAAATGGATAAAGAGTTAATCTCTTTCGGAATACAAGAATATTTCTCCCAACAAATGTGGTAAGACATGCCAATTCGACCGGTTCAACTGTGAACTAGACATTTGACCAATTAGAGCCTCTCATCTAATTGATTTTGTATCAAAATTGGATTGACCGATCATTTAAGCTTTAATCAGTGACTTCGATGGTTGGATTGACCTAGTCAACTATTTAAAAAATAACCTAAACAGTGTCATTTTGAGATTAAAAAAAATCAAATGTTTTTAAGATGTGTAATTATGTGTGTCATTCATTAACTCATATTATAACAAAACTTTCGATGTTTAATTAAATTTATTGTGCCTTTTGTTTAAAGCATAAATCATATGTTGTTTGACTAGATATGATAGTAATAAAATCTTCTTTATTAGTTGTTTAATTATGTATGATAGTATTTTAAAATTTGTAATACAAAATTATTAAATAATGATATCTAATATTATAATTTTTTAGAATTTTTAATGTAGGTCGAGTCGAATCCGAGCTTAAATTTGCCAGTCCGAGTTAATAACAATGATATAAATATCTCTACGGACCGGTTCGTTTTGGACTAATCTTCCGATTCTGAAACTGACCCGACCGACCAAAGCTACAGATACTCGAACCGAACCCTCTCTCTCTCTCTGATCTTCACATCAACACAGGGAATAGAAAAGGGGATTAGGGTTTAAGGAACTGAAACTGATAATGGATTTGACACCTGAGAAGAAGGAATCAGAGAGCAACAACAACTCCGAAAATAGCGTTGATCAATTGTCAACTAATAATGCTATTACCAAAGAAATCCAAGAACGACAAGCTCGTGATCTCAAAGCTGGTCTTCACCCTCTTAAGGTTACTCTCTAATTAGTTAAACTCTATCAAAATTCCACTTTTTCAAGTTTTATTTATTCAATAATTTGTTTTTCTGGGTTTAGAGGAAGAGTGGAAGACCAATAAAAACTACATGTGAAACTATTAAGAAAGATTTAGATTTCAATGGTTTATCTATTCATATGTTTTAAGATAGGATATTATAGTTTTTGAGTGGGAAAAGATTTAATTGTTGTTTTGGAGTTCGAAAGATTATATTTTTTTCACTTAATTTTAATTCATAGGTATGTGGAGGTGCAATGTGATGACCAAATTGAAAGTCTTGGGTTGTGGGTACTAATTGCATATAATATATACAAAGGAAGGTTCTGGAAAAATTAAAATTGAGGGTTGTTTTTGTGTGTTTTTTGATTAAGATCAGCTTGCATTGATATCTCTCTCTCTACAAAATCATTCATGGGCCTTTGTTTAGTCCTTGATATATCAATGCCCTTGTGATCAACTGCTTGTTTTTATTCTTGTTGTCCCCAGTTTTTATAAATATGACTTAATTTCAGCTGAAGGTAAAATGTTTTTGTGCATTATTTTCGTATGTGGTAGAAATGTGTCACGCAAGTTTGAGGGAGAATTTTACCACGCAACTATAAGACCCCGCAACTATAAGACCCGAATGTTTATGGGACTGAATGTTGGGTGGTAAAATGTCAACAAGAGACTAAACTCAATGTAGCGGAGATGAGAATGTTGTGTTGTATGAGTGGATACACTACACACAATAGGATTAAGAATAAATGCATTAGGGAGAAAGTTTGGATAGCTCCTATTGTAGGAAATATGGTAGAATCATATTGTAGGTGGTTTGGACATGTGTGGAAGAGACTGTTAGAAGCCCTAGTAAGGAGAGTAGATCAAACGGGGTTAGTTAAATTTCTAGAGGCAAAGGGAGGCCAAAAAGAACCATAGGTGAAACGATTATGAATGATTTCGAGATCAATGTTTTGTCAATGGACATGATTTATGGTAGAACATTATGGCGTCGGATCCATCCATGTACCCGACCCCACCTAGTGGAAATAAGGCTTGATTGTTGTTGTTGTACCTACCAACTTATGCTTTTTTGGAGAGGTGCTCTTTATCAATCTACCCGTAATCTTTCAATTTAATTTTAGACATGATTTTAGTTCTGGAATAGTTAATTAAATGTTATTAATGCTTGTTCTTCTGTTCTTCATTGTATTAGATCTAGTAGGTATAGGTAATGGTTATGCCTTTCTCTCCCTTTATGTTTCACATGACATTCATGTGCAAATTTTGCATTGTGATTATTTGCAATTGACAATTTAGTTGATTGTGTGGGTTTGTAATTTCTCTGAGCAGCACAAATTTGTACTTTGGTACACACGACGCACACCTGGAGTAAGAAGTCAAACATCATATGAGGAAAACATAAAGAAAATTGTTGATTTCAGTACGGTAAGACCTTTGATTTATGAAGGATTGTGGCTGAATGTGAATTCGCACTTCATTGTAAAATCATTTTCTATAGCAATTGCTCATATTAATAGGTTGAAGCATTTTGGGTCTGCTATTGCCATCTTGCTCGTCCTTCTTCTTTGCCTAGTCCAACAGATTTGCATCTTTTCAAGGAAGGAATCCGTCCTTTATGGGAGGTAGATACTGAAAAGCCTTAGCTGAATCTGCATTTTCTTGTTGATTGAGAGTCTATGGGTTGTACTGATATTAATATGACACACTGCATGCTTTTTTTTAAAGGACTCTGCTAACTGCAATGGTGGTAAATGGATTATACGATTCAAAAAGGTTGTCTCAGGTCGTTTCTGGGAAGACCTGGTAAGTGGAAATAAATATTTTCCTGAGGCTTGCTGTATTTCTTCCTTGATAATATGTCTGCCAAGATTTCTGTATGTATAATGTTAACACTTTTGTTTATTTGATTGTTGATTTAAAGTTGAACTTGGACCGAATAGTTTTGCTCAAAATTATGTTTTTATAGATCCCAATGATGTGGGTTGATAAATGTAGCTGATCCTGCAAACTGGGATTAGTCTTGGTTGTTATTGTTGTTAATATCTAAGCATAACATGGAACTAAGTTTTTTATATGTTTGCTGGTTTTCACTATTATTTTTTTGAACCTGATTATTTTCTGCATTTGGGAAAAGAATGAGGCAAATGAGATTAGTCAATTTTTATGTCAAGATTTCTGAGTACCTTTTTTTGTGTCATGTAATCATCAATTTGTATGTATACACCTGTTTGTTTTGCAAGATATCTTTCATTATTGAAAAGTATGATTATTAGTCTATTACAGCTCTCAATTTTAATGACTTTTCTAACTAGTCAAGGAGTGCAACAAATTATGCCTTCATTATTCTATGTGTCTTGGTTCCTAAATCTTAAGTGCCCTCTCTTTGTATTCACATTACTTTACTAAATATAGCTGGCACTCAATTCCTATATAATAAACATGACAATGAGCAACTTTTCAATGTTTACTGGCTTATAGCTATCATCGGCTGTCTGTGGGAAAGTGACTTTAAATGTACCTGGTTGAATAATGCCTAATTCGTTGGACATTAATATGAACAAAGTGTTATATATTCTTTTATTTGGTTGAATAACCATTTCCACCTTTGCCCTGTTTATTTATGATGGCAAGTTATGAACCTACCAAATTACCATTTTTAATCTCTCTTGAGTGGTATATATATGTTGAAGTTTATAATAGTATTACATGGCTTGAGTGCAGGTTCTTGCATTAGTGGGTGACCAATTGGATTATGGAGATAACATATGTGGTGCAGTACTAAGCACTCGTTTCAGTGAGGATATAGTGAGTGTCTGGAACAGCAATGTATCTGATCATCAGGTTCGTACAAATATTATTTGTCTTTCAACAATAATAATCAAGCCGTAATCCCACTAAGTGGGGTCGGCTACATGGATCGAACACCACCACAATGCTCTACGATATGTTTTGTCTTCAATATTATAACATTCTCGCATTCTCATTCCAGGCTGTAATGGCTCTGAGAGATTCGATTAAACGTCACTTAAAGCTTCCTCATAGCTATTTGATGGAGTACAAGCCCCATGATGCCTCTCTGCGTGACAATTCATCATACAGGAACACTTGGTTGAGGGGTTAGAGATATAACTGTGTTCTTGTGAAATTCCCTTGCACACAAAAGCTACTGTATTCTTGGACATATTAAGACACAGCTTTTAATCCTTGAAGGTGGACAAGTATCATTAGTGGCTTTATGATATATATGAATAACACCACTGTGGTAATATCTTTGTTGGCTATCTTTGATGTAGCAATGCAACTTATACACATTTACATCACTTCGCTTCTTTATACTTCAATGTTTTTATTATATTTAAGAGTTATTGTTTGTGTTTTTGCAACTTTTTACATTATGATTCTGTTTGATGAATACATATATCTAAAAGTGATGTGTACATTGCTTTAAGCTTGTTAGCTGCAAATTGTATTCATGTGCAAATCTACAAATTGTATTCATGTGCAAATTATCAGATGAAGGGTCGTTGTGAAACCGGAACCGGACATCAAATCGGAGCATGTCTTGTATTAGGTTTAATCGGTTTAAATAGTTAAATCGTCTGGTCGAACCGAGTGATTTTGTATATAGTTAATAATTATGTATAATTATATTGAAATGATATATTTTTTTATTGGAGTAAAACAAAATAGTGTAGTAGTGTGCTGTTTTATTTATTTATTTTAAGTGTCTATTATCACTTTCCGGGTTATTCCGGTTTAATTGGGTTAACATGTTCCGCTGGAATTTCCTCGGTTCAAAGTGGTTAAATCCTCATTTAGTTAAAACTGCAAACCAGAACCATTTTTAAATCTAGTTAGCAATCAAATCGTCGTCTGATCCGGTTTTCACAACATTAGTACTATCTCTTAAAATAGTCTTCCACCCATCTCGTGTGTAAATTCTGTTGTTATTTTATTAATTCTTGCTTAATATCTGATCTATTGTTTCAATCATGACAGTGGTAAGTGGTATTTTATAAAGGGAAATGATCTATTTAGTTCAAGAGTAAGTTTAAAAAACTTACATTATATCTTAGCCATCAATTTTAGGGAAATTTAATGATTTGAATTAGTGAGTAAATTTAAATCATTAGATTTTCTTAGTCATTTTTGTTTGTTTGTTTAAACTATAAGATTTCTTTTCCTTTTTTCTTCTTTCAAATTAAAGTTGGTTGAAACTAGCTTTTCATTGATAGAAACGAAGATATATGTTATTTTCATTCCAAATATAGTGATTCTAAATCTAAAGCTCTTATAATATCGAAATAAAAATGATATATTCTCATACTAAATTCTTCTCTTAACCCTCATACCTATAAGAAAGTGGCATGTCACAAAGTGATATTTTATTTATAAATAATTAGTTTACAAATTACATGTGTTACTTTCTTATGATTAGAAGGATTAATATGATGATTTAGCAGGAAAATATAATATGATTGTGTAATGTGTGAAACATCCCTTCTATTAACATTTCCCAAGGAAATTCATGTGACTTAATTTTTTTTCAAAATTGTCCTTCATTCTCTTACCATTCCAATCCTAAATTCATAACTCTTAAACTAATTATATATATCAACAAAGTATTAGTCTATAGACGTAAGAATTCTCATATAGACTAAAAAATATGAGGTTCGATTTCTGAGAACGATACTTATTTGAAAAGACAATCATGCAATCTAAAAGTGATTAGTTTATTACCCGTAAGATGAATACTCTTGATTATATTTAGGGAAGTGAGTTTTAGTCAGGTCTATAGCAAGGGATTTGGGTTAAATTGGTTACAGGGAGATTATATTGATGGGCGTTTTTGGTATTTTCATTGAAAATTAACATCAACATTAACTGAAGGAGTGATTTGCACACTTCAAAAAATTTAAGGGGTGAAATTCACATTTTAAAACGTTAGAGGTTAAATTGTACACAAGAAGAAACACATACCCCGTAATTCCGATTCATGTACGGAATGATTGAGAAGGACTTATACATCAATGTTTTATTGATGAACATGATTTATAATAGAGTATTATGACATTCTTAGATTCATGTAGCCGACCCCACCCAGTGGGATAAACAACTCATAAAAGCTTGGTTGTTGATGTATGGAGAAAGCCATGAATGCAACATCAACTCAACTTGCATATTCTTTAGAAAAAATTGAACCATGGGCTGATTATAATCTTTTATTGCATTTATGACTTATTTACTAAACACAACAAGTAAACCAAGATTGCCATGGCTGAAACCTTTAAAGTTGGGAACAAAGCCATTATTATTATGTAACCATATGTAGCAGAAAATTTTAACAAGTGACTTGAGTTGCTACAAAAGTAGTTAACATGATTGTAACTTCATAAAGAAATCAAGGGATAAGTGTATTACCCCTTCTGTGAATATATCCATTATTTGTAGGCAAATTATCTTAAACAGATGATTGGAGGCCAATGATACCTGTCAACAAATGTTATATGTTAGGCTTCAAAACATGTAAAGAAAGAACAAGCATGTTCTACTGAACTGTCTTACCAAGCTGGATCCTAATATAATATATTTTTGAAAATAAATAATTTATAAATCCGATACTTTCTGGTACTTTTAAAATATTTTCCCGATACCTCATAGACACCCAAAATACCAAGCATGTGTTACCCGTGTCAGTGTAACACATGTCATTTCACAAAGAAAACTCCATATGATTACTAAGCAATAATCTGATTACTTATGAAATGCATTAAACTCCTGGAATAGCTTATAAATTATTAATGAGAGTTTGCTATCCTAAAGCACAGAAGTATTACCACATGCTACTCTTGCACCTGCATTGCCAGTAGCCTTGCTGAGTTCATGCCCACCTGTTTCATGATAGCCGCAATCGTAAAAACGGCGATAAGATAAAAAATATTAAAAGCATAGCAGTTAAAGTTTGGTATGCCAAATAGAAAACAGAATGTCCATTGTGGACTTTTGAAACTCTAAACAGCTTAGAACCCACATCTTTTTTATGTACAATACTGAATATCTGAAAATGGACTTGCCAATCTATCAAAAGTTTTTATGCATGGTAATCTAACAGAATAAAGAATAAAAATCTATCATATGTGACAACTGTCTAAGTCAATGTTAATGGGCCCATAAAAAGCATGAAATATTTTGTTGGGTTAAAACATACAGCTGCACATAATCATTTCCCCCCATCCTATAAACTTATAAGATCATCTCAACAAACACATTGATAAACATTTGCAAGATGGTCGGTTCTGGAAGGAAGATTGAGACAACTTCGGTTGGAATAATGTGTGTCATATATGTTTTGTAGCACACATGTTCGTCATACAAAAAATGGGTATAGTTTGAACACTACATAGCGATTCGGAGTCAAAGTTTATACACAATAACTAGAAAATGTATATGCATAAGAAGCAATTTACTAGATAAAAATCTTTTGTACTCCCTTTGAGAAAGAAGATCGGTGCTAAAAATGAGCACAAGATAAGAGAAGGAAATATATGCAGCCAAGGCAAGATATATAATTATAACGGTTTACTTTTAAGGGAACAGAATCAACCTGGACCAGACATGTAATTCTCACTTTAATCTATCCATATCAATCAAAAGGGTACTCAATACAGGTTACAGTCCTAGAAAAGCAACATTGCAAAGTGGAAACAATCATAATGTAACCAAAATTTAAAATATTACCCTTTCCAAGATCATCAGGATCAGCATGCACAACAACAGCCCTCCCAAGTATGGAATGCACTCCACTTAGCGGAATCTACATATCGGAAATGAGAAAGGGAAATCTGAAGTACTTTAGGTCCAATTATTAAGCTACAAACAAAGCTAATAAAAATTATCAGCGAAATCAACACATAAGCACATTTAAATAAGATTGATTTGGTTTTGCTTGACTAAGATATTACAAAAGGAATGTCAAATAATCCATTAGTCTTTACCTGTTCATCTCTTATAGAAATGTCAGCAACTCCTGAAAAACAGAAAACTTTTAGAGATTCCAAGGAGACACAACTCATACAAACTAGTGAGAAAATCAAACTTAGAGCCCTTACGTTTTGACTTAGTTACACTTGATACCACTTTCATTCTAAGTTTTATCTTATCATTAAACTTATCCTATAGATGTTGTGATTACACTCAGCCATACAACATAAGTAATTAAGTTAAATCTCGGAAAGATGTCAATGTCAGAGAAGGCAGCAAATACCATCAGGGCCTGCAACAATGTTACCCAAATCACCAGCGTGACGCGTGTCATCTGTAGGAGCTCCATGTTCTTTCTTTAGTGGATTGAAGTGAGGACCTGCAATGAAGAACAAATCAAAGCCAAAAGTAAATTGATAGACAAAGTTGGTATGGACACAGCACAAACACAACAACAAATATATGAAACCAGTGGAGTTGCAGCCATTGGTGGTGTCACCCAAAGCATGAATATGGAACCCATGAAGGCCAGGGGATAGTCCTTTAATACTCCCTGATACATGGGTAGTACCTGTAACATAATCACAATGAAAATGAGAAAATGAGAAACTAAGAATTAAAAGGGTTCCTTTGTTTGATAAAATAAAAAAGGCTGTGATGAAAAGTGGGAGTGAGAGAAAAACCATTCGGGTGTTGGACAAACTGAAGAGAACCTCTAACGTTGTTATCTCCGATGATTATAGCCACAGCTTTCACGCTTGCTTTTGCAGCTTCCATGTCTCTGTTAATTCCTATGTTGTCTCCGCCTACTTAATTATCTCATTATCATTATGGCTATTTTTTTATTATTTTATTGTGTATTATTTGGTGGGAATTTGGGTAATAATTAATAATTATTTATAAATATAGATGAAAAAATTATATTGTCAATACATCATCTATTATTTATTTTCAATCATTATTGTCTCCTCAAAAAAATTAATTCAAATGAAGGTGAATGATACATTCACTGAGTGTGACTTTTCTTGATCTGAGTATGACTTTTCTTGCGTTGGGCGTGACTTTTCTTGCGTGTGGATATAGAGCTGAGCACAACTATCTGATGCTCTCAAATTCACTGAGCGTGGATCTGGCGCTGAGCATGACCTACTCTGGTTCAGGAACTTGGAATTTCTTACCCTTTTGCCCCATTTAAGCCTACAAAATCATCTGGCGAAAAGACTTAGCCAATAAAATGAAAATTTTATCATGTACTGGTATTTTTTTCAATATTTTAACTTGATCAAGTTATAAAGTGCCATATAATTATGTGTTAGTTGTAGATCAAATTAGCACTTATCAATATAAAGAAAATATAACTCATATTTGACAATAACTTTTATATTTCTAATCATCCCTCTTCCACGCATTTGTGTTTTATATTTCTAATTTATTTATTATTTGTCTTTTTTTTAGTAATTTTAAGTAATTATATTTCTTTTTTCTTTTCACTCAATTTTATTGAGCATACACAATTATTATTTATTTTTTTGTTCAGAAGCAATTATAATAAAATCATGTTAACTAATTTCACATAGAAATAAATATAAACAAATAATTTCAATACATTGTATCTATTTTCAATTAGATTATTGTTCATTCAATTCAATTCAATTCATTCATGGTGAAAGACAAATTTGAAATTTTTGATAATTTTCTTTTCTTTCTTCATTTTATTGAGAAAGTGGGGAAGAAAAGTTTTTTTTTTAAGAACTATTCATATTTTTTTCTTTCCCTTATAGTTAGTGTTAGAAACAAATGATTGAAAATGATATTTTGTATAACTTGTCTTATTAATGTAGGATTTGTAACAAAAAAAATTAGGATATTTAGGTTTTAGTTTTTATGCCATGCCTCATTATGTGGCAATGTAGGCCACATCAATCTTTTTCATCCAAACTTGACATTCCCTAAAACTGAGGGGGGAAAGTTAATGGGCTATATTGAATACAAAATGTAGAGACAAATTTACTAAAATTATATTTAAATTTTTTAGTGTACTATCTATGTATTATTCATAATCAATGTATTATTTATTATTTATTTGTACTACTTTTTTTATTCGGTAAATCTTTTGTTATCTTACCTAAAAGCAGGGTATTGAAAACGAAAATTTTAACAAAAAACTAGATATGGTTCGAATGCCTCTCATTCACATATCAAAATGCATGTTTAAAACTAAGGTAAGAACCTAACTATTTCTTATATTCTCAATATCATTTTCATAAAAAGATATATGCACTTACGGTCATTACATCATCTACTATTTATTTTTCAATCATCATTTATTCTTATTAAATAAAATTAATACAAATAAATAGTATGTACTGATTGTGTTAAATCTTTACATTGCATAGATATTACATTCTATCAATTATTAGTGTACTAAATAGATATGATTTATATGAGTATTTCTCTCCTTACGGGAGAGGGCAATCTTAGTTTGTAGTGTATTATTAAAGATAAAAATGTAATATAAGTGTAAGTTAAAGGACACAAATGTCAATAATTAATGGAGAGGAGTCCGATTCCATTTATCTCGAGTTCACCAAAATGTTTAAGGAACCTGTTATGAATCAACCAACTATGCTGTGGAGATAAAACTGTTTTCTCCAAAAGTATTCCATTTTAAGTCATTCACTCCTTAGTTATGAACAACTATTTTTAGCCAAAACAATCCAACATTGGCGCCAAATGATTGGTACTAGATTAATATTAATCAAATACCGTTAAATAATTTCAGGATTTAATCATCTCTTAGTACCCATTACTTTTGGCTTTTGCATGCACTCTTTTGATTTCTGTTAATTAAGAGAGAAAGGGTTAAAAAAGTGATTTTTTTCTATACCCAAAAGAGATATTCAATTCTTCTTAATTTTCTCTCTTGCATTTATCCAATCCTTGTGATTTTTAATATTTTCTATGAGCCTGGTGATTATTGTTTTTCCATTTCTTAGCATATAAAAAATTATAGAAAGAAAAAGAAAAGAAGAAAAATGAGAGAGATAATAAGTATTCATATTGGACAAGCTGGAATTCAGGTTGGAAATTCATGTTGGGAACTATATTGCCTTGAACATGGTATTCAACCTGATGGAATGATGCCAAGGTTTATATATTTTTTCTATTCTCTCTATTTGTTTTCTTACATTTCAAGAAATTCTTATGTAGATAACATATGATCTATTTAATTTAGATGTTAATGTAACAACCTATGTATTCAAATTCTATGTCACATGCTATGTTCTATTCGTTAGTGGATGCTTTTATGATCAATGTGGCTTAAATCAAACTATATATGCCTTGCTCATTTCATGTCATGTTCTTCATTATTATTACCTTTCTTCTTTATGTATCAAGTATTGCTTTCATAATTTATCAAAAAAAAAAGTATTCCTTTTCATGGATTTGGAATCTTTGTTAATGTTTATGACCCATGTAGTTGACATGTTGAAATCATGTTTAAGTTTATGATTCACTTCAGTTAGTATTGGTTCCAATTGTTTAAGAATGACCTTTAGGCAGATTTCCTCACTTTATCGGTAAGGAACTAATCCTTTTCAGGGTGCGTGACTTCCTTTCAACAAGTGTCATTCCCAGGTGTCGAACCATTGACATTTTGGCCTATCTGGGATCTAATAGGGTCTTGCACCACTAGACCAACGCCTTGATTTGAAACAGGAACAATGGAATTGCTATATCCTTCTAATTGTTTCTACCTTTTAGAATGTCACAAGTCATACTGATTTTATATATGCTTGCAGTGATAACTCAGATGCTGCTGCAAATGATGCTTTTAGCACATTCTTCAGTGAAACAGGATCTGGCCACTATGTACCACGGGCTTTATTTGTTGATCTAGAGCCTAGTGTAATTGATGAAGTAAGGTCTGGTCCTTATAGACAACTCTTTCATCCTGAGCAATTAATTTCAGGCAAAGAAGATGCTGCTAATAATTTTGCAAGAGGACATTACACAGGTCAGTCAACATCTAAAGTATGTCGAAATCGGTTTTCTTTTAGTGGACATTGTTAGTTATTGATTGTATTGTTGCAGTTGGTAAGGAAGTTGAAGAACTATGCCTCAATCGTATCCGAAAAATAGCTGACAATTGCACTGGCTTGCAAGGATTCTTGGTTTTCAATGCTGCTGGTGGCGGAACTGGTTCTGGTTTGGGATCGTTACTTTTGGAACGATTGTCTGTCGATTATGGGAAGAAGTCGAAACTTGGCTTCATTATTTATCCTTCTCCTCAGGTTTAGTTTAAAATCCTTAGAAGATAAGAGAAAAAGTAAAATGAACTGTTTCTGCAGCATCAAACTTTTGTTTATACTATATATGCTGATTCTTTAGCCTTTTATACTGGACTAAGTTCTTCTAAGAAACATATTTCTTGCCTGAATAGTGAAATTTAATGCATAAAGTTCTAGTAATTAATTGTATATGGTACCTTATATCCTAATGTTAAAAATGATCTTTAGTTATTGTATATAATAAGATGTGAAGTGACATTGTTTCAAATTTGCAGGTGTCTACTGCAGTTGTTGAACCTTACAACACTGTACTTTCCAATCATTCTCTTATTGAGCACACTGATGTAGTCGTGCTTTTGGATAACGAAGCAATATACGATATCTGCAGAAGATCATTAGACATAGAAAGGCCGACTTACACTAACTTGAATCGTTTGATATCTCAAACTATTTCTTCCTTAACCACTTCCTTGAGATTTGATGGTGCAATCAATGTCGATATTTCTGAGTTTCAGACTAACCTCGTGCCATATCCTCGTATCCATTTTATGCTTTCATCATATGCTCCTGTTATATCTTCAGCGAAGGCCTACCATGAGCAGCTATCAGTGCCTGAGATCACCAGAGCTGTCTTTGAGCCATCAAGTATGATGGTCAAGTGTGATCCGAGACACGGGAAGTACATGGCGTGCTGCCTGATGTATCGTGGAGATGTTGTACCCAAAGACGTAAACGTTGCTGTTTCAAATATCAAGACGAAGCGACAAGTTCAGTTTGTTGACTGGTAATTAGACCTTCCCTTAAAGAATAACATTATACTGATCTACTATTAGTTTTCTAGTTCCATATATGCTGATTTCTTTTGTTTGATTGAACAAAGTTTAAGATGCAAAATGATTATAGTTACCAAGAAATCAAGTCTTAAGCAATCAAACTACTTGGCATGTTGCTTATAACATTATGTGATTATGATTTAGACCTGCATACTCTTTTAGTAACTCACTTGATTTGATTCCTCTGCTTACAAATGCACTGGCACATGAGTATTTATATATGCCAGCGTTTCAAATTGCACTCTGCAATTGCAATAGCGACCTCAATATTGCAGTTTCGGGAGTCTTCACAGTGGCTTTGCGACAGCAATTGCAGCCACATTGACTGCATTTTCTGGCAATTTTCTGCAATTGCGGTAACCGCAAGTTAAAACACCGATACATGCAGAGACATCTCATGTTGCATGTAATACAATAGGCTTAAGCACATGCATTGAGACTTTATATCTTCTTGAATCTAAAATTCCTAAAATACATGATAAACTAAGTAGTATTTGATAAAATAAATCAACTTTATATAATGATATTACATTCATAAACATTTTTCTGATAAAATTTCAGGTGCCCAACTGGTTTCAAGTGTGGTATAAACTATCAGGCTCCAACAGTTGTACCAGGAGGTGATCTTGCAAAAGTTAACCGCGCCGTTTGTATGATAAGCAACAACACTGCTGTAGCCGAAGTTTTCTCTCGCATTGATCATAAATTCGATCTCATGTATTCGAAGAGAGCATTTGTACATTGGTATGTGGGTGAAGGAATGGAAGAAGGTGAATTCTCAGAAGCTAGGGAAGATCTTGCTGCACTTGAAAAGGACTATGATGAAGTTGGTGAAGATGGTGTTGATGAAGAAGTTGAAGACTATTGAAAGTAATCCTTCATTACAATCTACAATACATGTTTCATTTCACTCTCAGTTGAAAATCTTGTCTATTTCATCTCTTTGTTGTGTTATGTATCTGATTTTCTATTATGGTTTTTGAAAGGTTATGTTATGTATCTATTTATAACATTGTTTCAAGTTAAATTGTTGATACTTTGAGAGCATTGTTGTATTCATGTACAATGGTAGTTTAATTGTTATTTTGAAATCATTTACTTGTTTGTGTGTTAAGTCAATGACTAGAGCTTTTGAAAGTTCCCATCCATGTCTTTATCATGGAAAACTAAGACTGTCTTCTTCAAAATGGGAATAAGTCCTATATATATTGTTTGTCTCAGCATATATATGTTGGACTATTTCTTTAATTGACAATTGGTTTTGAGACGGAACTTTAACATGATATCAAAATCAGATACTAACCTCTCTGATTAGACCAAAAAATACCCTTTAGTCATGAGTCAAGTTCGTTGGATACGACAATTTACTTGCTAGGTGGAATTCAGTATAGAATACATACTCGCTATTGTGTAGACCATGTAAAAGATTTAGAGGGTGAGTTTGACACAGGTTGTTGTTTAGTGACCATGAGGTTATGGGTTCAAACCCTGAAAATAATCTCTCCTCTTACAAGGATAAGACTGCATACATCTACTCTCCTCATACCTCACTAAGTGAGAGACTCGTGCACTGGACCAATTTATTTTACCATATCTTTGGATTATGCAGATTACTAAAAGGCTTAGTGTAAAAAAACCATTGGACTAAAAGCTATGATAATAAAGAAATAAAAACCATACAAAATCTAGAAATAGCATTTTTGCTTAGGGTTGTATATATTTATTATCCTCCTAATATATCATTATCTATCAAGTGAGAGTCTCATGTACTATGTCATGGATAACAATGATATTATCATATACTTTTTTTTGATACCCTTACACCGTAGTTATTGATGAAACAATAATTTACTTGATCATAACAATGGAAAGATAATAATTATAAAGTAGATATGAAGTTTGTGTTGCCTCACATGGTAAAAAAAGCAAGCATAGTCCTTAGTCTTCCGTGTATGAAGGAAATTTCAAGGGATTATGTACTTGAACTATTGATCCATCAATCATGTAAAGCAACATAAATAGATAAAGTTGGGTAGAAGTGAAGAAATTAAAGTTATATAAGTAGATAAATTAGTAAACTTAATGCCTCAAGTCAAAATATGGTATCAAATTCACTTATATGCATCTTTCACTTGGACAATGATTATATGTCCTAGAATTTTCCTATCCTCATGTCCTAGTCAATCAAACTTCACAAAATAATGTTAAAAATATTAATTTCTGTTTTTTATATATTTTTTATTTTTAATTTAATGTTACTTTCTAATTGGCTTGAGACACAAAATGAGACATGAATGGGGACAAGTGATCCCCTTCCCTTTCACTTAGCCTATGAAAAAACCCGATAAAAATATACTTCAACCATACTTTATTTCATGTTACATATGTAAAGAAGAGGAACATAATTGAACAAACTTTTTACATAATGATGACAGAAGGGTCCCTTCAAGCTGATAATGCAACTCAACAATTTTCCTGCCAACATTTTTTTAGTAGTTAAACACAATTCTAACTCACTAAAACTACTAATCATTGAAATATCTTTCAAATAAAAGTACACAAAGAAAAAGACTATATAGAAAAAAAAGATTTGCAGGATCATATTAACCTTAAAGTTCAGATAAAAAGGAGCACAAAGGTGGAAGATCCCATAGAGCTTCATTAGAATCCTGAACAGTTTGCATGTACTCTTTTACACCATTAATTGCATAAAGTGAAGCTGATATTTGTCTTTCAACTTTCATCCTTTCAAATTCTGAAATCTCCAAGCTTATATTATTTGTATCTTGCATGCCATCAATCTTTGGTATATCCAATACTTGAGCAAAAGGAAAACCCTCAAAAACATATCCAAAATTCTCTGAATGATTGTGCTGAAAACATGACTCAAACTCCTCCTTGAAGTTACTCAAATCTGGTCTATACGCATCATCATATAGTTGTGTATTTTGGGTTGTTGTCACATTAGAAATTGAGTTATTGTTACTCTTATCATTATTTGTTGTACTCCTAGTACTAGTACTATTACTAGTACTACTAGTACTAGTGCTATTACTAGTACTAGTACTAGTGCTATTACTAGTAAGAGTTGCATCCACATTTTCATGTTCTTTGTTACATTTTCTGTTGTTAAGGAGATTTCGAATCCGAAAAGCGAGGGGAGAGTCTGATGAGACATGAGTGATGAAGTTGGTGCGAGCATTCGATCCACGAAGAAGACACGCGGCCTCGTCGTAAGCTCTGGCTGCTTCCTCTGCAGTCTCAAATGTGCCAAGCCACATTCTTATGTTCTGAATTGTATCTTTAATCTCTGCTACCCATTTCCCTGAAGGCCTTTGTCTCACACCAATTAACTTGTTTCTGTTATTTTTTCCTTTGTATTTTCCTCCTTTTTTGATTCCCATGCTCTGCCCCAAATGCTGCTTTTGTTGTTGGAATTGAATTTCCATTACAAATGGTTCAACTAATTGATTGAATGGGAAAATGAAGTTCTATCAAAGAGATAGGAGGTAGTAGAAGTTGTAATCAACCTTTCATGCTTGTACTTGAAGGTTGTGAGAGTTTATGTGGATGAAAAAGTTGCCAACTCTCTCACCAACTACCCTATATATATATATATATCCTCATGAGTGGTTGAAGTTGTAATCATATTCTCTAATAACATATTGGTAGCTGACAACTCTTTTGGGGATATATATAAAATTAGCTTAATCTCGTTAAAAAATCCTCTCGTTTTTATCTTTGTTCTTATTTATTCTTTGCTCTTCTATTCGATAGTTTGTTTATAACGATATTGATGCACAACAATTGGTATAAAACTGTTAGAATGAGATGACTTTTAACCAGGTTCGAAATTCCCGGTGGAAAAGTTCGATGGAATTGGTAACTTCACATTATGGTAGATGAGAGTTAATAGTGTTATGGCTCAACAAGGTCTATCAAATGCATTGCACGAGAATAAACTATCATATCCAACATATGGCTATACTTGTTAGACGAGGTGATGAATTGTTTTATGGAATCAAATGTCTCCAACATACGTATGATAAAAATTAGAGAAGTAATTCATATTCATCTTACGAACAAGTTATACCATTAGCATAAAAATGTAGGAGAGAGTTTTGATTTGCAACATGTCAATATTTTCAATCAAATCATGAATGAGTTACACAAGATTGTTGTTAACGATAATGATTCATGTTCAGATGCAAAGCACAACTAGGTTGTGGGTCCACCATGGCCGTGTTCTGGAGAACCCCATAGGACATATAAAATTCTAGACAGATCTATGGCTCAAGTGTGTTAGCCACCATTCATTAAACGACACATAGTAACATTACACAACAGTCCTTGGATTGGCCATATTGACCACTACGAGTGTGGATCATCATCCTACAAACAAATTTATGAATTTGGTTTAGACTAAATCCCTGAATCCTGAGTTTTAGTGAAATTACATAAATTACTTTTCCATTTTTTTACACCTACAAAAACCTATAATTTGTAAACATAAGTGTAAAAAAATGATAAATAAATTTGATTTTTTAAATAAAAAATGATGATAAGTGTAATTAAATTAAACATAATACAGTATATCTTGGAAACAAATCCAACAGTATATGAATCAATACATTTTCATTAATTTTTGTTCGTTATAATATAGTATAAGAATGATTTAAATAATATATCCTTAGAATTATTGATATATTTTGTAATGAACCAAAATTAATGAAAATATATTCACTCGTATACTATTTCGGTTTCTCTTCACAATATATCATATTTTGTTTAACTTAATTATATTTATCATCATTTTTATAATTACACTTATTTCTTATGCATGGGTGAATAGTGTAATGTATGTATAAAAAGTATGAAGGTTTTTGTATGTGTAAAAAATGGATGGGTAGTTTGTGTAATTTCACTAAAACGCATGAGGTGTCAATATAATTTACTCCTTGTTTTATGGAATGCAAGACTTATGTATTGGGTCTCCATACTAGCATGTATATATATATATATGTTATGTAAACCGTAATAACTGACTAAAGTTGTAATCATATTATCTAATAACATATCAGTAGTCGCCTAACGTGCTTACAAATGTAGGCACAATTAGTATAATCTCGTTAATGAATTCTCTTTCATTTTATCTCTACTATTTTTTATTTTTTGCTCTTTTATTTTTGTGCTTATTTCCCATGTCAATGCCTTAAAATATATTTCTTGATAATTTTTTGTTTCTAGCCGTTTATAATTGTGTGTGATGGAAACTTGTCACCTTTCATATTATATCATTGGAGTGACTGCTATACATGTCTCCTTTGTTGGCATTACATGACTCAAAAAGTCAATTTTGAGTTTAGATGTAGGAGCCAAAAAAGAGAACTATCATAAGGGATCCATTTATGAGTAAGTTTTTTAAATTAGTCTACATATTAGCTATCAATTCTAGGAAACCTAATGGTTTAGATATTCTCACTAATTCAAACTATTGGATTTCCCTAGAATTGATGGCTATGATGTGAAATAATTTTTTAAACTTACTCTTCGAGTAAGTGAATCTCCTCTTATATACTCCTTTTTACAGCCTTTACAGCTTATTATTTGTTTCTTGTATTTACTTTAACACACAATATATTTCCTATATTGCCTATTGTTTGGGATCTACTAGACATTAACTCACACTACACAAATATATAGATTTGCTTATATTTCTCTTAATTCTAAGATGTATTAAAAAATCACTTGATAATAATGATTTAAAATTTGAGATGAATTGTGATAGTAAAGGTAGGAGGTAGAATTTCCTATTTTAAATTTAAAAAATGGTACTAGTTAATCTTACATCTAGAGATAGTAGTGACCTTGGAAATATGAAGTTAGTGTTTGTCTCCATTCTTACTTTATGGTTTGAGAGAAGATCTATTTACTTCAAAAATAAATATTTTAAACTTACTCCACATCTTAGCCATTATTAATTCTAGATAAATCCAATGATTTGAATTAGTGAGTAGATCTAAACCATTGGAATAAATGTTCTTGGAATAAATTTAAAAAACTTACTCTTAAAATAAATGGATATGCTTTTGTCAAACATTTGAAAAGAAGGTTGTGAAGGCATAAATGTTCTCCACTTGGAGTCTCCAAATTGTCTATTGATATGCATCCATAAACTAAGGCTAAGCAAAATCATGCTTGGCACTAAGGTGGGTAAACCTTAACCTATATGGCTACACACATGAATATATTAGATGCTTATAATTTATAATATAATATGGCTAACTACTTTGGATCACATCACCAACAACCACAAATATTTCTGTGAAGATTTATCTATTTAAAAATAACTAATAAAGTTTTGACAATACATCAAAAATTTAATTCCAATTAAAATTTAATTTTAAATAATAGTATCAAAAAACATAAATGCACTTATCTCCAAATATGAAACACCCCATATTCCTTTTTTTTATGTTTATTGGTAAATTCTTCTTCACCATCTTAAACATATCCCCATGTTTATGATTCATAATCATATTTCATGGGACATTGTTCTTGACCTTTTTCTTAGTTGTTTGAAGGCAATTAAGCAACCTAAAAAATATTTTAATTTGAGTTTGCTTTACTTTTCTCTTCATCTCTTTTTTTTGGGTTTACTTTATTATGATAAGATGAAATTTTAATAATTAAATATTGTGTGCCTCTATAGAGTTCACAATGAATATATTGTTGGATGGAAATAAAGATATTGAGAAAGAGACACAATTATTACTATATTAAGCAAGTTGGCAAATCTAAGATGGCACCTTCAAAAGTCTATCCAAATTTTGATTTATATATATAGAATAATTATAGTCATGAGGCCATTATTTTATATGTGATGATCACTATGATTAATAATCGTGCTAACTGCTAACAGTATTTAATTAAAGATATAGCATGCCTTGAATTTGACAATAAATTATGATTAGGATTATAAGGATAGGGGAAAAGATTAGGTTTCACCTTGTTTGAATGATACTACAACAACTACAATAGTTTTTCTTTTATTGTTAGAAACTAATTAAAAAACTATTTATGGCACGAATAAATTATTGGTTACGTCACGAGCTAGGTTGTTATACTTTATTACGCTTTGTGATACTACTAAAAATTATGCAAGTAGCAAGATTATCAATCATGATGTCCACAGGATAAAACAGTTCATTTCAACTGTATCAAACAATCATTGATTGTAGGAACCATTGTAGAAATACACCTATAAACATAACCAATGTCATTTTGTAAGGCAACTATCATTCTAAATTACCACGGAAAAAAAGACGGAAAATGAGACAAGAAATGCTTCGGCACAGGAAGAAAAAAGTTCAGGAATTGGATCTCAATTGTTGCAAATTTGCAAGAGCTCGAAAACTCTATTTATAGGCCAAGGATCCGAAAGAGCAAAAAAAAATATCAGTCCATATCACATCCATTATGAAAAACAAACGATCAGATGAAGCGTAGGAAGAACGGGTGCTAGGTATGCAGATGTGTGCGAGACGTTAGCTCGCATGTGCCCAACATTACAAAATGTGCGTCAGGCACATGCTAACATGTGAGGACTTGCTGACATGGATTGACATGTTTTCTTTAAAATAATAGCGAGTTTGTCAAAAATAGTTACACCACTAGACCCAAACTCGAACATATATAAATTAGGAGTAAATTACACTTACACCCCCGAGTTTTAGTGAAATTACACAAACTATCCTTCCATTTTTAACACCTACAAAAACTCCCTAATTTATAAACATATGTTACACTAATCACCACTGCATGAGAAATAAGTGTGATCTTTTTAAACAAAAAAGGTGATAAATGTGATTAAGTTAAATAAAATATGGTATATTGTGGAAACAAGTTCAAATAGTATACAAATCAATATATTTTCATTATTTTTTGTTCGTTATAATATAGTATAAGAGTGATTTAAATAATACGTCCTTAGAATTATTGATGCATTTTATAATGAACTAAAAATAATGAAAATTTATTGACTCGTATACTATTTTGATTTGTCTCTACAATATATCATATTTTGCTTAACTTCATTACATTTATCATATTTTTTTATGTAGAAAGTCACACTTATTTCACATGTAGGGGTAATCATTATAATCTATGTATATAAATCAGAGTTTTTGTAGGGGTAAAAAATGAAAGAGTGGTTTGTATAATTTCTAACTATAATTAACTGATAATTTAACACCTAGTGGGTTGCACATACATGTTGGTTAAGTAGGAACCTTGTTCCCCTTTGTGAAATGGAATATTACAACTCAAATTGCCTTATACATCTAGAATAGTGGGGCATACCCCAAATAGAACATCTCTTACTTTTATTTATAAAGACACTTTAAGTATTTTCTCTAACCAATGTGAGGTTTTTTATTTTATTTTTTACACTTAAAAACTATCTATCCACAACTTGAAACTAATTAAAAAGAAATGCAAAAAAGTAGTGGTAGATTTTATATGATTGTGTATAAAACATTGGATTATGAGTAAGATTCAAATTTTACTAGAGCATCTCACCGACTTGAATTTTATCACTCACATCAAACTAATTTGTACCACATTAGGTTAATTTGTAGGTTGGTTTGCAAAATTATTTAACTTTCTTGTTAAGATGATGGAATATGGAAAAAACAATATCAAATTTGAAACATGTTGACAAGAAAGTGAAGCAAATCCTAGTATCATAATCTATGGATTAAATGATGCCTCACATTTTAAGAGACAAATGATAATTGTATTTGTTGGGTTTATTTAAGTGCGAAATCCCACATTGGATATGTGGGGAAGAGTAAAAGAGTTTATAACTAAAAAATGCTCATGAAACTAATGCTTTAAGGTTTTGGTTCAAGACGTAGTGTCTAACTTGTGCCTCTTCAATAATAAGTTATGTGAGAATGTCCGGCAGAAGGACTAAGCACTTTGGAGGATTTTGGCTTTGTTTTTGGGATCACCCAAAACTAATGGCTCTCCAAAAGGGTTTACAACTTGCTTGTAACATAACTTGTCGTTTTCATTAGTACGAGGTTTTGGTGTATAGTATCATGAAGAGTCTCCTAGACTTAGATTGATTCATCTCTCTGGGTCACACATTCAGAGAGGGAAGGTTCTGCTAGTGATTCTTCTTTCCTTGTTTTGCATCAAGTGCCAAAAACAACTCAAGTTTACTCTTTTGGCTGATTTAGCAGGAGTCTCTTTTCCTCATCAACAATCTAGCTATTCTTCCATGTTTTTAGTTTTTTTCCGAAGCGCCGAAAAAGAAAAGCCATTTGCCAGCCGAAGACAACCAACTACCTTATTTTCGGCGAGATGATAAGTTGGTCAACTGACTTATAAACCACTTGATGACAACCAAAACACTGAAATGACTGATGGATTGAATATTGGGCACTAAATAAGCTCTTTGCTGCATAACCAGGACAAAATTAAAAGCCATTTGCTGCAAATATAAGGATGTTGAGGTGAATCAATAAACATGACAAGATAAAATGAAAAGTGCATGCATTAGCATGAAAATATAAGTAGCATTTATTGAGAAAATTGTTAAATTTTCACCTTTGGTGATTTGGCCATGTAAGGGGAACCATTAGAAACCAAAAAATTAGTAAATAATACCATAAAAATGACTTGCATTTAATATAATAGTGTTGTTTGATCCTGCTCCTACCTGATAAAAGAAGTCCTGTTGAAAAACCTGAGATAATATAATGGAAATCAATCAGACCTCAGTTCAATTTTTTATACAATGGTCCAATGTTTTTTCAAGTGTAATAGTATAATATAACACAGGAAGAATGCTTAGAACAAGCAACATCCAAAGAATGGATCCAGGGAAAAAATGGTGGAGTACACAATATGTAAATCTGCATTACCAATTAATAACTAAACACCCTTTTTATCACCCCATGGTTTGATAATGGCAACGACGATGATTACAACGATGATAAGAAGTATTATGATTGCAATGCACATCCATTTTCTAGAATTCCTTTGTAGTTTCTTGGCCTTCTGGAGTGCATTATTGCCTTGCTGCACATGATCTACTGCACTTGAAACCTAATGCAAGAACAGTAGAAACCACTCTTACTACAAATATATAACTTGACCAAACAGTTATATAACATGGAATAGCATATAGCTTTTATTACTTAACGGGAAATTATACTGACCCCATAAGATTTAGTTTAATTACATTTACTGACCCTCTTGTCTCTTGTTTCAAATATTGCAACTAACTCCCTTAAGAGAGGTCAGTGTAATTTCAATCACTACCCCTTCAAATGAGACAAGTACAATGATATATGAACCTCAAGTAGGTGAGTGCAACTTTTGAAATGAACTATTGAGTGTAATTAAATTAACCTTTTAAGACTGATAAGTGTAATTCAAAGGGCATCTTACTTCTAACAAAATGGTCAAAATACCTGTGTTTCTATGTTGTTGAGCATGTCTCCTTGTGCATCCACTAACACTGCAATGTCCATAAATATCTGCCAAGACAATATAAGAAAGTTTTTTAGGGAAATAAAAGAATGCAGGTTATTTAAACTTACAGGGTGCACATTCAATAAATTCATGGGCCCAGAGGAGTCGCATGTTTGGACAGAATATGCGTTAAATAGGAAATTGAAGAGTGTAATTTTTTCTTAACTTCAACCAACTCAACTTTTTAATAGGAAATTCCTTCCGAAGTTATACTTTCAGATTTTACATTGGGAAATGACAAATTCCGCGGGCATATGGATAAAGCATAAGAAGGATATAATGATTCCACAACATAGGGCTACACTATACATAAACCTGCATTTATATGGACAGAATGTAAAAAGAAAAGGTAAATCTGCAACATATAATTCCCCCCTAATATTTTCCTGTCTCTCATCACTGTCACTCCTATTATGTTCATCTAATCAGGATATCGATTTCCTAACTCATGGAGCAACATCATGCATGTAACACAGTTAAAAAAATTGAGCAGACTGATTAAATACCTGGTTTAAATCAAGAAGTTTCCTCTCAACGTCTCTAACTGCATCATGTCGCTCTTGAATTTCTGCCAGGGTCTCCATTATCTAAAAAGATAACTCAAATGTATGAGAGGTGTACCTTGCCAACTTGGCAAGGTAAAGTTCATCATCACTATAGTCCAAGGGATAGGAGATAAAGGAAATTTTAGACTTAATAGGACTCTTATTTTCAAGTTGAATGGAAAAAAGTTAATAAAGAAATTTGAGGAGGAATGGATGAACCTGGCCTCGCCCTTGTTCCTGAATTGCCTTCTTGAAAATTTGCTCACTGTCTCCAGTCTCAATTAATCTGTCAATTGTCTGGACATTGTTAAATGATTAGAAGAAAAACTTAAAAGGACATGTTTCTTTGTATCAATAAAAAATCGGAAAAGGTTAATACCTCCTCGTCAGCTCTTGTGCCGGTTACTGAGAATCACCAAACCAGGGGATACAATTAAAAAACATCAAGTAAAATCCATGCCATCATACATTAAAATTAGAGCCACTACTAAGTAAATGACATAAACCTGTAAAGACACGTCTCTCAACAACCTCGCGATATTCTTGATGGATGGCTTCTCTTAGGGTCTGCAAGGATTTCCAAAGTAGATTAACCTGAAGAACAAGAGACTGAATGAAATTCTCAACTAAAAATATATGCCAAACCAACCTGAAATTCAGCCATCTTGTCCTTCAGTTTCTTTTTCAAGGAACTGCAGAATAACATAACACAAAAAAAAAAATCAGGTACATATAAGATTGGTCCATAAAACATTAAGCAGAAGCCAGGCAGTGTAATCCTAGTTTTAGGATAATCCTCTGGTTGACTCATTGTGGTGCAGTGTAAGGTACATTTCAGGTTCCAAATTTATTTCTTTCAGAGCATTTAAGGTTATATGCAAGTTTCTCTTGCAATCTTTTCCCAAAATTTTCATATTTTCAGTTTGGTTTGTAGGACATAGTGTTGCATAGCAACATATTCGTATAAGTTAAAATCCAAGGACTCAATGACCAAGTAGTCAATAATTATATGTACACTAGGTTAGACAATGATCCATGGCAACATATGGGGGTAATGGTTACTTATGGATCTGAAACTCTAAGCATGAAAAGTATCTGGCATTATCAGAGTATCTGGAATTATGCACACTATACTAGTTGGAAACCGGATAACTAGACGGAAAATTGAGTGTATCTGGAATTATGCACACTATACTGCAAATGCAATAGGAACCTCTGATTCATAAAGCTTGTGTAAGATACGGCAATATCATAATGATAAATTAAAAGACAGATCATCACTAACATGGTTGTTGCTGTTCTAGACCGGTCAACACCTGATCCTTTTCCACACCCAGGCTTCTGTCTATTTGCCAAATTCTACAACACATAATGGATTAGAAGGAGAGCATAGCTAAAATATAGGTTCTAACTAAAACACTGAAAGATATTCTCACCTCTTTGTCCAGTTCTTGAAGTTTGTTCTTTATGTGATGCGCAGTTTTCTTAACTTCATCAACATCTTTCTCCATTCTCTGCTTTATATCTGAAAATGATCGTAGGATCAAGCATGTTTATTTAGTTTAATGATCATGATCTTGATTTGTAAACCCACATTAGCTATCTTCAAATGCACACTTCTAATAAGTGTGCATTGAAACAACATGGTGCAGTGGACAATGAAACATGCAAAAACGTATTTGCAAAAAAAAAGTAAAGAAAAATATTTTACTAACTTTTCATGGAAGGAGCTTTGGTGACAGATTTGGATTCCTCATGGGCTTCCTGCGCGCACAAGGTTTGCACAAAATGATGAGGTAACGATTCAAGTAACTTTAGTTTATAATATAAATCAATAAGTAAGCACAATGGCTTTTAACCAAACAAGTACTATTTAACTAAGGATCTACTATTGCCAAACATTATAGAAGAAGCTAAATAAAAATTATTTTGTATCCCCATTTTTAGTATCCTTCTTTGAGATGCTATGGATGCTGGTTAAAATTAAGAGGTTTTACTAGGCTTAGTTCAATTACAATAGAACATAGTTTAAAAAGAACTACCAAGTTAAAGGTGCTACTACTAAATGTCACTCTTTTTTTTTTCAAATCCTAATATATATTTCCCCTGTTTTTCCCACACTGTTGATATGCAAATATATGCATGTGCTTTTCCACAAATCCTTACATGAACACTTCTGACATATTTGAAGTGCTTGAGTATATGAATTTGGGTGTTCCCAGCAAATTACCATAAATAGAGTTTTCTAATAAGCTAGGCTTTTTCATTCATTAGCCATGTCAGTTATGACAAGTTAACATACATATTTAAAGTTTTACTAAGATGCTCCTATTGCTGTTAGCCTGGCCCTAGGCAAATTCCTTGATCCCTTAGGAAAGAATGCTGACTTGTGAATTCATTTCTCAGTTCCCGACTCTTCCTCTTAAAGGTTAAAGCTAATGTCTAGACCATTGTTCTTAAAAGGATTAACACCAATGGCATACTCCAGAAGCACAAACATCTTGTTCTCATAATATATGAATAATGTGTGTTACTGTTCATATTCCGAAAGCAGGCCTCATCTCTTTTTAAGATAGGTTGACTCTCTTGCTCCCTTTGGTGCTCTGCGCATGGTCTTTTTAGTGGTGTTTCTTTGGTAGATATGCAGCGGGACTCACATGCTTTGTTGCATCATACATGGCTTCTTCACTTAGTTTTTAGGTGTTTCTTTTTGTTTTAACTGAGACTTGTGTTATCCTCTTCTAGAATTCTTCCCTCTTCTCATCTAATGATACTTATTTTATTATAAAAAAATGTAAGATTACTACTACTAATTATAAGAGAACTTAAGAGTCGTGGAAATCAACGTAATTGATTCATTTTAAGTGTTACAGAAGCCAACAATCAGTAGTAAAGTGAATAAAATTACGACAAGTTACCTGCAGATTTCCCAAAAGCTTATCCAGTTTAGCATATTGTTTATCAAGGTCTTGAACCTAGGGGGGAGAAAAAGGCATAAGAACACTCAAATTGAGACAGGCACAATGATTGAACATGAATTTTAAAGCCATTCACAATTGTAAATTGGAATTAATTAACTGAAAGAAAGAAGCAATAAAGACACTGATTTATGTTTTTTACAGATGTCAGAATTATAAAAATGATAAACACCTTCTTGAAGAAATAATCCAAGCCTAGTTCTCCTGAATTTAATGCATATGATCCTAACTCAACGTCTCCACCTCCATGACCTTGAGCACGCGGGATCTCAAATGAATCCTGAAACAATACCATCAAATTACACAAATTTGCTGCTATTGTAACAACCCATACTTTGAGAAAATAGCATGAAAATAAAAACAACATTTTATTTCGAAAACTTTGATAGGATATCACTTCAAGATGTTTTCAAGTGGTATTGAGTCTATTAGAAATAAAACCATTCATGGGCCTCTACCTAACATTTTTAACTTTTACGAGAGGGACCGGGGGTGAAATTTCTCCCCATCATGACAAGTACTCATCGAATTTCACAAATGTGTATTATAGAAACTTCGCTGTAAATAATACATAAAAACTTAGGTCTAATCTTAACCTTAAGGAGCTTTTGAGAGAAGGAGGTGAATCATCTATGTCCTAATTCAGCTCATTAGCTAAAAGAAAGTGAAGCATACTCTCAGGTCATAGTAGATTAGAGAAACAAAAATCAGATAACATATTCTAGGTAACAGAGAGTTTGCCTTGCCAATAAGTTCACTTTTAAAGTGTTAAGAAACCATTACAATAAGTAAAATAAAGCGAGGATCTGGTTGATCGGGAAAACATGAACTGTTTCAACAGAAGTGCTGGTGTTACAAGTGCAACTTTAACTGGATAACAACCTTTTCTGGTACATAACAAGATCACATATTAATTATAGGATTTAGCCTTCGAAGTATTAAGGATATCTTTTCATTGTTATACCAAAAAGGACCATCACTCTAAACCCATTTTTGGGATCTGGTTAGCTAGTACACCTTTTTCTATGGAAAGAAGACCCTTGTGGGTAACATCTTAAATGCTGCACCCATTATTTAGTCTTAGTTTTATATAAATCCAGATTGTTTAGTCAATATCCATGACAATATTAACACTGAGTAAATACTTAAATCCAGAATCTAGATTAATTTAATTGATAGTATTTATCATTATATTTTTTTCTTCTTAAATTGAACAGATCTCAACACACAAATAAAATCCCAATCATGAAACCATAAAGAATAGAAATACTAACTGAAAGCCCAAAATTGGAAATGCTAAAATTAGTACATTTTAGAAAACTATGAAGTGATAGAAGATAACTTGGGTAGCAGTCCACCCAAATTAGCCAGCAGTAGTTGTGTATAAATTCATTCTGGCATGAGTCAAATAACAGAAACAATCAAGCCTCCACTCATTAGTTGCATAGACTACATCGATTAAACGACGTCAAAATGTTCTGTCATAAATCATGTCTACCAACAAACTATTTCAATCTCAGCATGAGTTATATAATGCTTCAAAAATCTCATAATGTAAAATTGTCAATCAAAACATCCAAAATGTATATTCTCTTAATTCCATAATTTCCTTACATTTTAGTAAAAAAAATAAAAACATATTCAGAAAGACAAACACAGCTGAAACATACATTGGCAAACACAAAACCCATAAGAGAAAACAAAAACAAAAAACGTCCCAACATAGCTAAAGCTAGATCTAGACAAAACTCAAAGTAAAACAGAAAAACAGAAGACAAGTTGAATGAGCAATGGAAAATAGTACATTACCGTTAGAAGATCGTTCATTGTGGAAGAATGAATGTGAAAACGGAATGGTATGGACCTGGTTAACAAGAAACCAGGCCACAGATTCAATTCCAGTAGGAAAAAGCAAATGAATGTGGTTTTTGAATTGTCTAGATTTGTTTATTTGTTTGTACTGTACGTGAAGAACTAATCCTGAATTTCAGGATTGGTGTTGTTCCCAAAAATCGAATCTTTAGATTCCATTATCCTGCAGATTTAGTAGCACTTTATGGGCTTGTTGGTAGATTTGTTTATAGAAAAGATATATTCTTCTGCAAAATTTTCGTACTAATCTTCCTACCCAAGAAATAGAAGGATATAACATTACTTTTGTTTGTATTTTGGTGTTTTTATAAAGTTTTATACTGAATCATTTATATTGCTTCATACTTTTTATACAAGAAAGTAGGGGTTGATTAGGATTATATCAACTGAATAAACTATTGTTTCATATTTATATTTTACACATTATTTCATTATATTATTATTTATTTAAAAAAATTAATAATAATTAAATATAAATATAATAAAAACTGGGGGAGGGATCCACTTACTCCAAGAGTAAGTGGAAAAACACTTACTGCACATCATGACCATTCATTCTTGGGAATCCAATGGTTTGAATTGGTGAGTACATCTAAACCATTGATTTTTTCAAGATTGGATGGCTAAGATAAAGAGTAAGTGTTTTTTGAAGTAAGTGGATCCCTCCTCTAAAAATAAATTGTTTTCTACTATTTATTTCTGTAACAAAAACTATTACAACTTTTCTAGGTGAGGGAATCAATGTTATCAATATTTATTGTACTTGATGTAAAAGTTTTTCCCCAAAGATCATGGATATTTATTGTAATTAATTGTATAATGTATGGATTCGTAATATTTTTTATAATTTCTAATGGAATTTATTGTAATCGGTTGTATAATGTATAATTCTTTTCACAATTTTTTTATAATGATCTTTTTAAGTGTGAACCATATCATCGCATTAAATAAAATTGTTTTTTTGCATGTACCAAAAATATTGTTATTAAAATAAGTTATTTGATAAGAATTTTATAATTAATAATGATTTTCTTATTTGTGAGTGAGCTTGGTTATATAATTGAAATTATCAAATCTATTTTAATAGATATTTTCCGTTTTTGAGTTTCCCAACATTTAATAAACTATTAATATTAATAATTTACTCTTATAATTTATTGATTTTATACATGCAACTCTATCCGTAATAGTCGTCCATCTATGGTAAAAGTTTAAGAGAAAATAAGATTTAATGTAATGGTTCGAATATATTACTCCCTTATAATTTAGTGTGTATTTGATGGACATAATCTATTATTTTCAAGATATTCTATTTATCATTTTATTAATCCTTTCTAAAATAAGAGTCTTGATTTCTAACTTTTTTTAATTGCTATATATGTATAATGATTTAATAGAGATTGTAGTAATAGTGATCAAATCATCATATTAATTAGGGATGACAATATGTACCCGAGTCTATAGATACTTGTCGGTAGTATTTACAATGGGCCGTGTATGAGTCTTTGAACCCACATATAGTTGGTATCTAAGAATTTGAAATTCATTGTTGAATAGTGGGAAATGATCATGTCTAGTAATGAAGAGACATATTATTATTTTTGCATTTGCATATAAGAGTAAAAGTGTTATCTTATTATATTTAAGGATAAAAGTATCAAATTATATTTTTTCCTCTTGTTTTAAGTGTACTAACCTCTCCATTATTAGATATGATCCTAATTTTTGAGCAGTATGGGTTTAGGTAATGATAAATTCAGTACTCTTGTACTCAGACTCGCAATTCCTAAACACTTATAGTAATATAACTAAATATATTTTTCTTCATAATTGTCATGTTATGTTGTTTAACATTTATAATATGTTTGTTAATTAATACCTATGGTATAAATGAATGATATATGTTTAATATGTTTTATATTCTTATTTTAAATTATATTTTTAATGAAAAAATATTATATTTAAGTAACAACTTAAAATGTGTATATGCATTTAATTATAATGATTAAATATCAAAATTTAAAACAAATATAAACTATCTTTAGAAAAAATTGAAACTTTAAACAGAATCAGTGTTAGACAGAAGATCCAAGCTTTAGACAAATAAAACCCATGATCACTATAATCAACCAAATTATAAACCATAAACTATTGTTAATATTTGAGTTGAACCTATTTTATTTTAATTTTTGGCCACATTTGTTTTGGGTGATTTCATATTTTGTCTATATAGTCAAATGCTAATTTTAATTCTATATTGACTATAATAATATATTACAATAATCATAATAATCAAAATCAAAGTTGAAGAAATTAATAAGTAAAGTGTAATAATTAACGAATAAAAGAGTGAATATGTCAGGCATGTCGTGCATAAATAAGTGGATGAAAAATATTTAACAGAATTTATCCAATATTACAAACAAACAAAAATAGGTCGATATGATCAATTTTGACTACATAACCAATATTAAACTTTGTGGGTTCTAGTTGGCCGATATTCCTATCGAACCATTCAATACAATCCAATATCGATAACACTATTTTAAATAATACTTAATTCAAAGTGATTATGAATCATTTTATGCTACAAGCCACTCATGTTGGGTATAAGAAAATTGCAGGAACAAATTTGCAGGTGGAATTCAAGTACAATCAATCTCATCATATAAATGGTGGTTGTAAATTGAGTTTCTATGTGGCCTAATGTGGTTTTGTTGTAAGACCAAATCCAAATGGAAAGAGAGGATCATAATGAAGATCTCCAACATTCATTGGTAACTGATCAACACTCTTGAACCATGTCCTAGGTAGCTTTCCACTAAAACCATAGTCACCAAATAAGACATCAGCCACACCTTGCCCTTCCGTGCCTGGAAGCCAAGCAGCAACAAGGCCTTCTATTTTGTCAAGATATGGCTGTATGACAACGGGGCGGCCCGAGATTAGCACAACAACACATTTGACACCTCCACAAACATTACTTATCGTGCTCGGCCCCGGATCGGAAATCGTTAAATTTAAGCTATCACCATTTGTTTCTGCATATGGCTTCTCTCCAACTACCACAATGGCATATGAAAAATCATTAGACTTGACATAGTCTAAATCAGGATTCTCCTTGTACACTATCTCTGTATCTTTGTCAACACTGTTTTTTATAGCACTAAGGATTGTTGTACCTATAGAATCACATGATTCATATCAATACTATATTTTCAGTACAAAAATTTAACAAATAAGGAACCAAGATGAGAACAAATTATACCACTAGTAATGTTGTTGCCACTAAGTCCTTGCCATTCAATGGTCCAGCCACCACACTGATAGCCTAGATTATCAGCATGGCTTCCAGCAACAAGTATTTTTTTAGCCTTTTTAGGAAGAGGAAGCAATGGTTGATCAGAATCTTTACCATTCTTTAACAATACCAATGATTTCCTCACAGCTTCTTTAGCTAATTCTCTATGTTCCTGCCAAGTGATAGAGCTAATCTTTTTTATGAACATGAGAATAAATACTAGGCAAAAGGACAGTCTGAAGCGGAGAGACTGTTTCCAGGTTTGAACTGGTGACCTCATGGTCATTAAATAACAACCTGGCCGTTTCGCCAAGCTCACCCTTTGGGGAAAAGGATAGTCTAAAGATGAATAGTCGGTTACTAACCTGACTTCCTATCTCATTTACTAGGCTGTAATCTGCCAATGGACTCTCAAAAAGACCCATCACAAACTTGACCCTCAAAATTCTCTCCACCGCATCGTCAATTCGACTAATGGGTATGACATTGTTTTTCACCAGTAAGGTTAGGCCATCAATGAATTCTGTGTAGTTATGAGGAATCATTACCTGAGGAATGACAGAGGATGTATTAGATGACATATACTTAGTCAGATAAGGCCATATATAATAGAAAGACTTGAAGTTCATGATTTTTACCATGTCAATTCCAGCAGTGATTCCAGCTTCAATTGAATATGTGTAGTTCGAATGCGAAGGGGAAGTAATTCTGTCAATTCCCTCCCAATCTGATATGACAAAACCCTTTAAGAATGAAAACAAAAGATTAGGCTTCATTCGATGTAATAATCATGAACTCGAAGGTATTACCCGAAAACGGAGAGTGTTCTTGAGAAAGCCAGTGAGTAGATCATGATTAGCATGCATCTTTTCTCCATTCCAGCTTGAATAAGAGACCATGATGGTTGCCACACCCTTACTGATAGAGTCATAGTAGGCTGGAATGTGAATGCTAAGCAATCCATGTCTGTCTATCACTGTGTTGTTCTCATTGATTCCTTTTGTTGTTCCACCATCACCAACGAAATGCTTAGCACACGCTGCGACTTTCGTTCTGTGCAAGAAAACACCATTACATCAGACAATAACAAGAAAAATTGAATCACAGTTATGCCTCCGGAATGCAAAAATAATCAGAAAAACAAGATAATGATTAACATGATAAGAGCAAGAGAGTATATAAAGTAACTTAATGATTAGGAGCAACTACATTGCCATCATGTAGAAAAAATTATGGTCTTACAAAGGGAAAGGCTATGAATGTGGACATTTAAATGATTCAAATACTCATTTAAACTAAACTATTGACTAAAAGGCTGCAACAGCATGAGCTCTTACTTTCCAGCAACAAATGGAACATCCTTCGGCGAGTTTGCAGGGATATCACCTTGCAGTCCTGAAATAATCTCAGTCATAGCTTGAACTACTTTATGATCTTCACTGTAACTTTCATAACACCGGCCCCACCTCGGATCTCTACAGACCTGTACTAACAGAAAGGTTAGAAGGTAAACGGCCTTATATAAGAGTCGTGCAGCCGAAAATCGGGGCGCGACAGCTATAAGACAGCAAAATTTTTTGGATCTTATCAATTACCGCAATACAAGGTGAAAAGGCATATTGAATCCCAGTTGCTCTAACTTCAAGAGCAGTTGCTTCGCCGATCTTCTTCATAAGTCTAGGATCCCTGATTGTTCAGATATAAATTACTAATTGAAACTAGAATTGTGAAAGATCAGGCATATATATGCATACCTAGTCGCGCCAAGGCCAATATTGTGAGGAAAAATTGTTGCATTATAGACAGTGTTATGGCCATGAACAGCATCAATCCCATAAATCATTGGAATCCCGAGCCTAGTCGATAGCGCGCCGCGTTGAAAATCATTTACCATGTCAACCCAATCCTCAGCAGAGGCTTGTTTCTTAGGAACACTACCTCCACCACTTAGCACACTCCCTACACTCAAAAAAGGAGATCAATTTTCAAATATAAAATAAAAAGTACATTACATTCTTTCTTCTAATTGAAGAAAATTTGTTTAGTTTTAACCAAAGATTAAACTATACCAATAAAGTACTTGTTAATCACATCTGCAGAAGCTACACTGCGCTCAATCTGCACCATTTGGCCAATTTTCTCTTCCAAAGTCATCCTATCGATAAGATCATCGATTCGAGAATCGAATGACTCTTTCGGATCTTTATATTTCGCGTAATCTGCATCTACCATGGCTACATAACAGTGTAAGAGCATAAGCCACACCAGAAATATTGGAACTTTGGCCATTCCTTATAATGCAGCACCCAATTTCACAATGAGATAACTAAAGAACTTGGATCAAGTTAAAGTAGCAATTTTTATCATTCAAGAAGTTCTGATTCCAATATAACAGTGATCAACACTATAGTATCAAAATGGAAAGTTCTAAAGAAAATATGGGTCTAAGGCATAAAAAAGTTATAGATATACATACACTTCAGAAACTGTGCATAAGTCCAAAATTCTTACCTTTTCTTGTAATTAATCTTCAAACTAAAGATTAACTAAAACCAATGTAAGGTGATCTTAATTGTACAAAGGTTACTCAAATGAGTAGTATTTTATGCAATTATGCTATCATTGCACTCTAGTTTTAGCTTCTTTTTTTCCTAAGCCACCATCAACTCAACTACCAATTCATGTCTCATGTCCCAAGCCGATCATATCTTAAAATGTAATAAAAAACAAATTATTTTCTATTTTTATGATTTTTTTTCTTAATTAGTTGTCATTTTTTAATTAGATTGATACACAATGAGACACTAAATACTGGGACAAATGATCTTCGTTATAATCACCTAGGCCAACATGGGTAGATATGAGCAATTATTATATGTAAATTTAAAAATATAAAATATAATTTTATTGTTTGTGTTAGGTAGATTTATTTAAAACTAGACATATGCCTTTTGGCCTATTTAAAAATCCTACGATTAAATATATTTTTAAATAAACTTATATGTCTATCCTGACTTTTAAATAGACCAGGTTCTATGTTTTTTAAAAATAAACAAATAAACAGCTCAAATTACTAAATGTTATAGAGGTTAGGTAAAGCAAGCCATGATGTAATTATGGATAAAGCTCATCTTCTTATCAAAAAAATTAGAATTCCCTTATTATTGTTTGATTTATTTTGGAGTGAGTGATTATCCCTCCTAAGAAGTGTTGCTCCAATGTGTTAAACGCTTAACATTTTAGTAGCAAGATCTTACACCATTAGACCAACTATGAAGAAAGTTTTCTTCAAAATACAAATTTATATATGTTTTTAGTCGATATAAATATTATGAGTAAATTAGTTTTGTATATTGTAAATATAGAAAGATAGAAATTAATGACTTTAGTCTTAGATGTTAATTCTAGAGAGTGGAGCAATGTTTCATGTGCATATAAAAAACCAATGTTATTAAAACCGTACTGGTATAGTGGTACAGTGGTTCAACCAGTGGTTCAGTAATTAAACCGCATGCCGGTTAAACCGGACATACTTGCTTATATATATATATATATATATATATATATATATATATAAACCTATCACAACAAATTTTAAATAAGTAGATATTCATATTTATAATCCATATTCATAATTTACTTCAAATTCACACAAACAAACAACATTAAGTCTTAAATAAAATCAAAGTCTAAAGTACAAAACATATATTTATCCAAAATTATCACTTAACAAACGCAAAATACAAATAAATGACTCAAATATCAATCATTGAAGTTGAAGAATTGGTGAAGAATTGAAAATTTGAAATTTAAAAAAAAAAAAAAATTAATGTACAAACCGACCGGTTTACCGGTTTTGACTGGTTCTATTGCATATGCGGTATAACATACGTACTATACCGGTTAGGGGTCCGGTTCACCGGTTTTCCGGTTGAACCGGCCGGCACGGTTTTTAAAACATTGTAAAAAACACTGCACACGAAAGCTAATCTCAAGATATTAGTTGCTAACATGTTTTGGAAAACAATGTAATTTAAGTTTCAAAACATATTAAATCATTCTACATTTCAACCTAAAAAGTCTTAGACTCCTTAAAAGATATATATCACAGGGTAAATAATGTCATTGATTTTTTTTATATTCAGTGTTAGGGTTTTTTATTTTATTTTTTATTCAGTTAAGTTTTTATACTATCATTATTATTTATATAACATATTCATAAAAAAATACAATGCCAAGGCAATTCATAAAAACTCATGAAAAAGTAACATGGGACCAAACACTTTTTGTCCAGTGCAGGTGTCAGGTTTATTGAATGGATGAATTTCTGGTGCACCCACGTCATCTTGTCTCATTAATACTAATAGTTTTCCACAACAACATAGTCATTCATTTTAAGAGTAATAAATTAATTTCTTTTAAATTGCATGATTGCTCTTTTAATAAATGTTATTTCCCATAAATCGAACACTCTGTTTTTTTGTCTATCTAGGATTTAGTGAGATCTTATATGAATATAGTAACGTCTTAACTATTAATACCAACAGCTAATACCATGTAAAAACATATTTGTTTTTTTAAGTAATAAACAACTACAATTTGTTGAACGCATCAAATCTAAATATAAATGTAATAATACTATAATCTATAGTTGCCCCCATTATGATCCTTGTTGTGGTAACGTGACATGATAAGGGAACTTGGTTCAACACTTCAATTTGTTTTGGTAATCTTGGAAAATGAGATTAGGATCAATTTTCCATTACCAAACTAGTTTAATATTTATTCATCCAAAGTATTTTTTTACACGATTAATATATTATTCAGCATTCACATGTATTATATTAATTTAAGAATTAATAATAATTAATATATAAATAATGAATAATATGTTAATAATATAATAAATTTTTACACTTGCAATATATGTATTAAACTCTTACCCAACAACAAAACTAACTTGTTACATGTGACTATGAAGGAATGGCAAGATTTGATTCATTCTACCTTTCATAGCCACTTGTTGTGATAACATATTACTAGGGGCAAAATAGGAAACAAAAATTACACCATCATGGGTGGTTATTTTGTGTTTTCCCTTTATATTAGTATAGAATAGATATATACTTCATAAAATCATATTATCTAATCTATATACATATTCACTTTTTATACCAAGGATCAAGGAGTATGTTCACACTAGACAATTTTATTTGAGATAGGAGTGTGAGACATGTGGTTGGAATTATTTTTAGTACCGGATACTTCGGTATTGAAGGAAAAAGAGAATTTAGTAATTTTAATTTTATTTTATTAAACCCACTTAAAATTAAGAGCTTTGAGTCCAGGACTCCTACTGCTTAAGTTCATTTCATTTTTTTAAACTGAAACAAGTTAAGAGCCCCTATCCTCCACCTAAGCCACTAACGGACATGGATCCTCTGTCCCAAATGGACAATGTTCTTCTGTCTCCATCCAATAAAAATCCACTAAATAATATAAAATATTATTTTATATTTTTATAATTTTATATTTTAATTAAATAACAAATTGTAATTGGCCCGGGACACCAGATCCTTGTTCGCCACTAACAACTAAAATTAATGTTTTTGCAGGCTAAGGATCAAAACACTAAGTGGATTTTTTGAAACAAAAACACCTTTTATCAATTAGAGGGAATAAGGTTTGTAACCCAAACCACTATTGAAGAAGTATTAGAAATTCACATCTCAATTCATTAAGATTAACATTTGTATTCAATGCCACTGAGACCATAATAATCTTAAAAAAATTTATTACTATTCCATCCTTTTTCATATCACTAACTAGGCAATATTAATCTAGAATTTGTGTAGTTATGACTACCCAAATTTCAATTGTTAAAACAGATCCCTAAAAAAATTAAAAGAACTACGAGAGAGAAAGTTATTTATTTCAAGCTTAAGAGTATTTAAGGAATTTGACACATAATATAGGAAGAAGAAGAAGAACATAACATATCATGATATGAATGAACAATAAAATTGGAAGTTAAAATCACCTCTTTCCAATTTACTCATACTCTTCTATAGGCTGCAACTATATACCAGTTATGAAGTTTTCTTTTTTATTCTCTCTCCACCCAATACATATACTTGTAATTACTAATTAGGTCAAAGTTCTACATTAAAATAATCTTTAATGTTATTCTTATCAGAATAATAAAATTTTGTTTTATCTCAAAGTAACTAAAATAAATAAGATAATCACAAAAGAATAATTACATAGTATATCTAGATAATCATATAGGGTAACTTTTGTTAAAGTTTAACCCATATATTTAGGGATTGACTATTAAAGTTAATCAATAAATATATCTATTTTGTTAAAGTTTAACCCATATATCTATTATTACTATTTCATACATTTAATTTATTTGAAAAACTACATATTATTACTATTTCTTTGCCACGCTGTCAAAAAAATCACTCCATATAGAGAAACTCATTCAGAAAGAAAAAAAATTTGGATATCTATTTTCTCTCTAATAACCCTAAAACTAACATGCAATTTTTTTATTTTTAAATGATACTGAAAATGTAATGTAATTTAATGTATAAAATAATCACATATAATAATATTCTTCCTTTGTTATTTTTATGGTTGGTTTTCCAAAAAAAATGTTATTATTTAACTACCTTTGTCAAAATCAAAGAAAATATTAATTATTTTTATCAACATATTATTATCCTTATTATCGTAGAGAAACCATAAATAATTTTTAGAGAAGAATTGAAGAATAGATAATGGGAAAAACAATAATAATTTTGTTTAAAAAAACAAAAAACAAAAATCAAGAATAAATATACATTTCAGCCCCTTATATTTTTTCACCTTATCAACTTAGTCCATTATAATTTTAAGTTACCAATTTAGTCATATATGTTCAGCCATTTTGTCTCTTCCGGTTTGTTAATGTTAATAGACTTGCCTATACGTGGCATTAAGTAGTGACTTGGCCAAACATTTTGTATCCGTACTAACAAGCTTGACACATCACTGGAGAAGTGTTTGAAATAATTTTTTTTGTCGTTTTATTTAAACAAAACAACTTCATTTTAATTTAATTTTTTTAAATTAATCCCAAAATAACATTGCTTTGTTTTTCTTCTTCTAACTTAACTCAGTTTTTCCTATAAACTTTACCCTGAATCCTTAACTCTTTTATTCTATAGTGCTAAATCTCCATACCCATTGAATATAAAAACCTATGGCAATGTGAGCATGTATAACAACCCTGATCTAAGCAATGAAGGTTTCCTCCTCCAATCTGCTATTGTAATAGCTTTTATATTCTATACACATCAAAAACTCTAAAGAAACTCTAAGAGACAATTCTATGGTTATCCATATTTCAAGGTTATCAGTGTCCATATTTCAAGGTTTCCTCCTTCTGTCTCTTCCCTTTTGTGACATTATGATTTTTGTTACATTTGTGTGGCTCAAGGCATTGTTACTGCAATGCGGCGCCTACAAAAATTAATTGCACCGCCTGAATTTTTCCTTCTATGCTAAGGAATTCATTCTATCACAAGTTTTGCCTATAAAAGGCATTGGTTGCATTGGGTTCAAATCATCAAAAATCCATCACAGCAACATAAAGTGACACTAAATTGTTGAGTGTGTTGTAGTGATAATTGTTGTTCCATTTGAGAGAATATTTGTGAGAAAAATATTATTCTTTGTCCTCATTACTATAAGAGGATTTATTGTACTCTCCATTTTATATAGTGGAACTTTGCTGGTGAGCGCCCGTGGTTTTTTTACCTCTCACACTGAGGGGTTTTTCCACGTTAAATCTTGTGTGTTATTTTTTTGCTCATTTATTTACTTCTCTTTAGTTCTCAATTGATCCGATCTTATGCTTCTGCATTGCGCTCTATTCATAACAATTTTTTTGTAGGAGGGAAATAAATATTATTCAATTTTTTTTATGTGAGTCAAATATTTGGATAGAAATTCAAATTATGATGAAAGAATATGTCAAAACGACCGTCATTTTAGTTTAATTTTTTTAAAATTAAACCAAACCACCGTTGTTTAAACACAGATTTTATTAAAATAAAAACAACTTCCTTATATTTAAATAAAACAACAAGAAAAAATAATTTAAAACACATCGTCGATTTGTCAAACTTGCCAGCATAGACACAAAACATTTGTCCATGTGACGAATTAACGATAAACGTTGAAAAATATTAAGAGCTAAATTGATAATTTATAATTATTAGGAACTAAGTTGGTAAGGTCGAAAAACATAAGGAATTTGAAATAAATATTTATTTACTCGAAAATCAATAATATTTGTGCTTTTCATAAAACAATGTATGACGACACTAACATAATTTTTTTTTACAAAGACAAGTATATCCCACCTAAAATTCTAAAAAAACGAAAATATCTGTAAATAGTGATGATTTCCCAAGACGTGACTAAGTTGCGTGTGAAAATAGAGATGTTGATGCGATTCTTTTGATTGTTCATATAGAGTAAGGTGAACAAAGAAACTTTCTTTATTTTTCTTCTTATTTTTTATATTTTTAAAGTGGATAAGAACTTTCACAACTTGCTTTTTCCAACAAATAAATATTTCAGTCTTTATTATTCGGTTTCTAAAATAGAACACTTGTACACAAAGTTGTCATAAGAGATTAAATCCAAAATGATGAGATATTTGACTTGACTAACATCAATTATGTTATTAAAAGTGAAGCCCTAACTGCAAAAGATTAATGATTATCCTCAATCTAAAATATTTTATTTGTTCTTATTTATTTGTATATTTTGAAGGGAAAAAAAACTATTTTATGCCCGTGCAAAAGTTTAGTAATGTGTTTGTTGTTATTTTTCATGTCTAACTATATTTAATATTGTATTAATTCACATAATAAGTGAAAAAAGTTATTGACTATATAGATAGAAAATGATATATTAAGAAAAAATGTACAATATAATTTATAAATCAACATAATCATTATATTCCTTAAGACAAAAATAACCCATGCCTAACACAAAAGCCACAATTAGTAGATCAGACAAACTTTGAAGGTCACACTCATCGCCAATCCCTCGCTCAGCGGAGCTCTTTGTGTTGAGCGAAAGGAGTACCTGCGCTAAGCATAGTTTGGCTAGCTAAAAGGTCAAATCTGGCTAGATGAAATGTCGCACTCAGCAAAATTGACTGCATTGAGCGCATGTTGCAGATTTCAAACTCTTTAAAAATGAATCAAATTGGGTTTGTAATATACACCTCGGATAATATACTTGTAACTCAAAATTTTCTTGGTTCTTAGGCTAATTAAGCTCTATTACAAGTGTATGAGCAAAGAGTAAGTGCTAGAGGATCTAATCCATGTTCATTGGAGTTGTAATTTCTCACTCATGAGTTTTATTTTCTATTTCTTTTATTTGTGTTTAGTTATCAAGAATATGAGTAGCTATTTTATTTGTTGTTGGGATTGAATGTAATATGAGCTTGATGTATGCACATAGATTTGGATTTAGACTAATTCCTTATGCTTTGATTCTTGAGTTGTGTATGTGCTTAATGCTTACTTTAAGATTAGTCACATTCTTGTGTGATTTGTAAATGAAAATTATGGAGAAATCCTTGTTGTAATTTTGACTTTATTCAACTCATCATATTAGTAAAACTGCTACATATAGATTTATATCAATTTGCCACTTTATGCAAGTTATTTTTTTGGTTACTAGAGTAGAGCTAATTCAACAACTAAATAACTCTCAACTTGTTAATTTAGTTGCTAGACAAATATGTGTGTTAATAGTTCATATATCTTCATCTTTTCATTTTAGTTACTAAAGATATAACTATTTTAATAAGGTACTAATATGACCAAAACATTGGTAATTAGTACATTTGTGGTGTTGTATTAAAACTCAATTTCGCAAACATAGTTGCTAGACATGGAGGTATGTTTGTGAGTCATAAATCATCATCTTGCATGTAAAGTTACTAGACATGGAAGTATCTTTTGCTTTAATTCATGAGCTACTAAATTGATTATGACATTAACTATTAGTACTTTTGAGGTCGTTTGTGCAAATGAGCTATAGCTAGGTGAATTAGTGTTACCGAGTCAAGTGTGTGTATTGAGAGTCATTAGAAAGTTATATCCCCACATCTTTTATCCAAATAGTTAATCAAATAGTAATAGTAGTATAATCAAACAAACAAACAAAACTATTTTGAAAACAATTTAAAATAGCAATCAAGGTTTGAAAGGCTAATATCCAACAAGTTCTTACGGATTCCAGAACTCTTTATACTTGTTTGCAACACTTAACTTAATATTTTATAGACTAATTTGACAATAAGAAAAACCACATAGGAACAATCATGCTCATGTTTGGTGTTGATTTTTCAAAATCGCATTTATCTTTAAATGTGCATTTATCCAAAAGCAACATTGGGTACCTTTCATGTTTAGATACTGGTGGAATTGATTGTGCCATTGATCATTGTTCTTTTGTATAGTGAAGGTCGGGTTGGAGTTGCTGAATTCGGGTAAAACATGATCCAGAAGTGTGTAGGTGGATACTAGAAAAGGCACTCTGAGGTTCAAGTAAGTATATATGAAGATATGGAGAGAATAATTATATAAAAATATATGAGAGTATTAAGTGTTAACTTCCTTATGATTGGTCTCCTCTATTTATAGAGGAGATGAACATTGAATATTCTCTACTAGATGCTATTGGCATCACAAACCTCGTCATGTCTGGTCAGACGTGTCCCATACAAGCATAGACTACTTTATCTGTGTTGGGCGACTCTGATATACTTGTACTCTGGCTAGTACGATGCTTTATCCAGAGTGATTTGTTTTGTCATTTGCCCTAGTTGTCATAGTCGTATATTAGGTTTCTCCTTACCGCATGGCAGAGGGTGACACACGATTCATACGACATGTTCAGCTCTGTAGGAGAAATCTGTATTGTCCATGCAACATGACAGTGTTGTAGCAGAGGTATGTATTATTTAGATGACGTAACAATTCTGTAACAGAGGTTTGTGGTTCTATAACTTGATGACTAACCGGCACAGATTTGGGCGGTCATGACGTGTTCTGGAACCAAGATTGAACAATCATCTCAACACTACTTTGTTATATATATACCTTCATTACTTCCTAATTTTTTCTTTCTATTTAACAACCCATTTCTTTCAAATTTCAAACATAAGGATAAGAACTAAATTACAAAATAAATAAATGGAAAAAAAATGTTCAACAAATTCAAACCCGATTCAATACAATAAAAAACAAAGAGTGGTGTTCAATAGAGTGACAATACATATTTTTAGGATAGCTATGTGAAATCTGTAACCCTTGTCTAGAAGAAATGTAACCCTTTTAGGATAGCTAGATTGAAAGTAAAAGATTAGAGAATGTTTTGGTGAAGTGAAAGATATATTTGATTATTTAGTGGAAAGAGAAACAAAATGATGATAAAACTAGTTAGCCAATTTAAAAGTAGGTATTTTGTTATATTTAAAGATTTTTAAATAGACTTATACTAGACTTTTAAATAAGTTAGATTTATGCCAGGTAGGCTCAAAATCCTATATATGTTTAAGGGAATACATTATCTAACTTGTTTTCAGCCCTAAATGTACATGACTTACTTATATAAATTAAGTTAAAAATAGTTCTAATTAAACTCATAAAAGTTAGTATTTTGTAAATCTCGAAGATATGAAGGAATCTTCCCCAAGCTATATATATAACTTTAATCGAATACAAAATTTTATATATATTTATGTATATATGAGATCAAATATAATAAAATATACATCTATAAATAAAAGTTATAACAATTTATATTATTATAAAGTTACAAGTTTAAAATAATAAAAAATAGGAGGAAAAATTAAGATTGAAAGAAAAACATATTAGATAATATTATATTATACTAAATACTACAAGAGGAATAAAAAGAATGAGAAAATAATTAAGATAATGCAACATTTAACTATATCAAACACAATAAAAGCATGGCAAAGAATGGAAGAAAATAATGTAGTGTTTTCTTCTCTCTATGCCAAAGCATTTCCGACTCCCTTCTCTTTGTTTCTTTTCGTGGCACTAGAATTAGCACGGACAACCAAATTTGTAGAAATTTTGAGAACTTGTAATGATAGCCAGATTGTGGGAAACTTATAAATTTGAGAATTGACAGTAATAGTCATATTGTTGGTATTTTGAGAATTAACATCGGTAAGTAAATTGTGGTTGTATTCGAGATCGGTTCTTAGAGTTGTTAAGTGTCAAATTGATCATATTTTGTACACTCTTTTACTGCACTTTAACTACTTAATCAACTCAAACAAATGAAAATGTACTCATATATGATTCAAACTTATTTAAATGGCTAAGTGTTACCTGTGGAGTGCTTTGTAGGCTTAGTCCGGGGGAATAATTGCAAAAAGAGAAGTTTCAGGCAAAAACAAGAGTTCAACCATGACATGTTTGAGTAAAATCACGATAACTCCTTCATTCACTCCAATGAAAATAAGCATTTGGCTAATATTTGGTATGCGCTGAGTGCATCCACTTGCGTTAAACGTAGTAGGTGGTGCGCTGAGCACCCCGATGTGTCCCCAATGCAATTTTGTGTGCTGAAAGGTCACCAAAAGCCACCTAGAGGTGCGCTGAGCGCATATGACAACCTCTTAACACTATTGAAGGACTTCCAATTCGAACCAAAGGAGATACAGTTTATAATATTGATTTGTAATACTTTTTTTCTAAGTTTCTATGGTAATTTAGTTCATTTTAGTCATGGGTTCAAAGTGTATGTATTAGAGGAGTTAATCTACGTTCTATCACCCCATAAGTTCTGTTTTATCCCTATCATACTTATACCTTGTGAAAATGAGTAGCTAAAACCCTTATTGTGATTGAATGTTGCATGAGCTTGATGCATTGACACTAATTCACCATTAATTTAAGAAGTTTTGATTATATTTGAATTTTACATTTACTATATGCTTGTTTTAAGTTTGATCATCTTATTGCATGATTATTTAATAATTTGTTTAGTCTCTTACTTGCGTTATTCTGAACTTGCATAACTCAACAAATAGTACATTTGTTAGACATAGACTTGTATTATTTGTCATTTCATACACTTAACTCGTTGGTATCTAGACATAAAACTAATATTGTGATTTTACAACTTACAAACTGAATAGCATATATCACTAGACATAGAGATGTGTTTGAAGATTCATAAAATTGAATTTTATCATTGTAGTTACTAGACATGAATCTACTTTTGGTAAAATGTTAGTATAAATCAAAACATTGGCTGCTAGCATAATTGAGGTATTGCATTTTTAGTCAACTTACATTCTTGCATCACTAGACATAAGGACATGATCATATTGCTTATTCTTATGTATCAACGTCACTAGACATAGGCCTTTCTTGCATAAGTTGCTAAATTGACTAAGACATTAGCTTTTACTAATTTTTAAGTCATTGTATGAAATAATTATTACTGAATGAATCGCTTTAAGAATCAAGATTGTACATATAGTAAGTGTGAAGTTCAATCCTAGCTCTATTTATCATATTATTACAATTTCGATTTACTTGTGTCATCAAACACACCCTTTAAATGATTAAGTTACTTTATCTTGAGGGCGACATGATTGATAGTTTGCTCGCATATTTTGGATAGTACTGCAAAACGTTTTAAAGATACCGACCTGACGATAACTCAACTAATATTATATTTTGGTGTCATATTTAATTGTTGCAAGGATTAACAACAACACCTAGAAAACCTCCACCACTCCTAGAATCATCCCTCTCCTACATCCAAGCATGTCATGAGATAATAGTTATAGTAGAGGGTTATGCAGGAAAGCATGGTGACGATAAAAGGAATTATAATGTTGACAATAACTTAAAAGTTGAAAACCACAAAAATATTAAAAATGCACTATAAAGCTGAAAACTACTTTTACTATGAAATTGTTTTAAAACTTAAAACTTAAAACCGCGTAATAAGTGATGAAGAAGCAGAAGCTCGAATTGTTATAGAAAGGAGAACAAGACATAACATCATTTAGGACTAAAATCAGATTTTTAGTGCATTTAAGGAACAAAGTTGTAAACAAATTATAGGAACGAAAATCAGAACCAAGTCAATTTTCATGTACCAAAAATATATGACAACTAAAACTTAAAATCTCATAATTGCATCACAGAGCATTTATAGTCTCTTAGAAATTCCAATTCACCATAGCACCTAAAGCAGTAAAATATTTTCTCTCAAATTGAATAAATGAAGCACCTATGGAATGTGTTCTTATTAGGACTTAAAGACCTAAAAGACTAGTCTATTAGGTGAGAGAGTCTCATGTCTCAAGTATCAAATTGGGTTTGCAATTCTACTCAATGTGAAACTCCTAACATTGTAGCCCCTTTAAAGGTTGACGTCCACAGTGACTTTCACTCTATCGATATTGGCCCGCCCAATGATAGCCTTTTCTCTTTTGGCGGTTTCACTCACCTATCAGTATTCGGTAATATAACTTAATTCAGCCTATAGGTAGCCCTATCAATTGTTAGGACTTAAGCACATGAGGGAGCCTAACTCAAAAGATTAGTCTATTAGGTAGGAGAGCTTCATAACTTAATATCACATTAAGTTTGCAATTCTACTTAATGACACTCTTAACATTATTCCTATCTTTACTTATGACATTAACATCAATACAATCAGATCATAATAATTAAAAAAAATCCATGATTCTCTTCCAAAATGAAGGTGACAATGTCAAAAATTAAAATTTATGAAATTCCGAACGGTAAACAACAACCAATCCTTTTATCCTACTAAGTGAGATCGATTACATTGGTCGAATGACATCATGATACTCTATCATAACACAAAATAAATCTTTTTAATAAGATTTGTTTGTGACAACCTTTAGAAATTTGATAACATGACTTTGACCCTTATTTAACAAATACAAAGTCATGGATCAAATATGATAAGAAAATAGAACATTATTTAACATTGGAAATACTAAATAAAGGTGAATGATGCATGCAAGTTGATCTCCTATGTTCCCTTATTGTGTTTTGTTGTAAGACCAAATCCAAATGGAAAGAGAGGGTCATAATGAGAATCTCCAACATTCATTGGTAACTGATCAACATTCTTAAACCATGTCCTTGAAAGTTTTCCAGTGAAACCATAATCACCAAACAAAACATCAGCAACACCCTGTCCCTCAGTACCTGGAAGCCATGCAGCAACAAGGGCTTCAATGTTGTTAACATAAGGTTCTATAACCACAGGTCTACCGGATATAAGCACAACAACACATTTCACACTTCCACAGACATTACTTATGATGTTTGGCCCTGGATTAGAGATTGTTAAATTCATGCTATCACCTTGTGTTTCTGCATATGGTTTTTCTCCTACTATCACAATGGCATATGAAAAATCATTAGACTTAACAAAGTCTGAATCAGGGTTCTCCTTGTACACTATCTTGGTATCTTTATGAACTGTGTTTTCTATAGCACTGAGAATTGTAGTACCTGTAAAATCAGAAAATTGTCAAAACATTGTAATTTCATTACATCATAAAAGAGTAAATACGACACATTTTTCGACCTTACCAGTTTGGTACTTCAAAAATTGAAAAATCCAAAATGGTCTCCAAAAAATTCAAATGTGGGTCAAAATTAGTACTTTTTATGATCAAATTATTCTCTATCAGGTGTTGTAAAACATGCTAAAATGGACTAATTTGACCCATATTTGAAATTTTTTGGGACCATTTTAAGGTTTCTAACTTTTGCGGGACCAAACTACTAAAGTCGAAAACATAAGGGAATGAATATTTACTCCATGATAAATGTTATACAATGAGAAACTAATTTATACCACTAGTAACATTGTTGCCACTAACTCCTTGCCATTCAATTGTCCAACCACCACATTGATAGCCTAGATTATCAGCATGAGTTCCAGCAACAAGTATTTTTGAAGCCTTTTTAGGAAGTGGTAGCAATGGCTTATAAGCACTTTCACCATTCTTTAGAAGGACCAATGATTTCCTCACAGCTTCCCTAGCTAATTCTCTATGTTCCTGTCAAGTCATAGTGCTAATCTAGTTCATCAACATGGTACACAATATTGGGTAAAGAAAGGTATTAACATGATTAATTAACTAACCTGACTCCCTAGCTGATTGACTAGGCTGTAATCAGCCAATGGACTCTCAAAAAGACCCATCACAAACTTGACCCGCAAAATTCTCTTCACCGCGTCATCGATTCGACTAATTGGTATGCTATTACTTTTTACTTGTAAGGTTAGGCCATCTATGAATTCTGTGTAGTTAAAGGGCACCATAATCTGCAGCATTAACAGAGTAAGTATTAGAAGAAGCCACGTGCTAAATTGAAAATCGTATAATGCATATAATCAACAAACTTGAAACTCATGTTTTACCATATCGATTCCAGCAGTGATTCCGGTATGAATGGAATAAGTGTAGTTAGCATGCTCAGGTGAAGTGATCCTGTCAATTCCCTGCCAATCTGATATGACAAAACCCTGCAAGAAAGCAAAGGGTTTTTAGGCCTCGGTTCGGTTAATGTGATATTCCATAGTTCTGAATTCAAAGGCCTTGAAGAGGAGATTATTACCCGGAAACGGAGTGTGTTCTTAAGAAAGCCCGTAATTAGATCACGGTTAGCATGCATCTTTACTCCGTTCCAGCTCGAGTAAGAAACCATGACGGTTGCCACACCCTTAATGATTGAGTTATAGTAGCCAGGCATGTGAATGCTAAGTAATCCATGTCTGTCTATCACTGTGTTGTTCTCATTGATTCCATTTGTTGTTCCACCATCACCAACGAAGTGCTTAGCACAAGCCGCGACTTTCGTTCTGTGCAAAAAAACACAATAACATCATACATCAATACTGAGACAAATTGCATCAGTGATATGCCTTAAGAATGTCAAAAAACAGTTTCATGTAAGATAATATGAAAAAAGAAAAAGAAGGGAAAGACAATAATATATGATAATGGGTGGCAAATCAAGAACAAGAGCTAAGAAAGTAAAATCTAATAACATGTTCTACTACAAAGCCATTAGAGAATGAAATAGGAACTCGAGTGCAAGGGCAGAAGGGAGCTTGACTGCAAGACCCACCCATCGAGCAGGGACGAAAGTCGGCCTTAGTGATCCGACGGTGCCGAGTGGAAGGGCCGTCGCTCAACGGATAATATGATATCAATAATAGTGAAATGAACATGAAAAGGTAGGACATTTAATAGATCAATATGACAAATGCTAATCAGTTATTAGACTTGCAAATAACAACATGAATCGAAATCGTCCCGAGATAGCAAAAATTCTTACTTTCCGGAAACAAATGGAACACCCTTGACTGAGTTTGCAGGGATTTCACCCTGAAGTCCTGGAATTATCTCAGTCATAGCTTGAACTATTTTAGGATCTTCACTATAACTTTCATAGCACCTACCCCACCTTGGATCTCTACAGACCTATACACACATAAATGGCATATAAACTATGATCCACTTTATAAAACAGCAAAGAAATTTGAAATTTTCTCAATTACCGCTATACATGGTGCAAAGACATATGGAATTCCAGTTGCTCTAACTTCAAGGGCTGTTGCTGCTCCAATCTTCTTCACAAGTTCAGGGTCCCTACATGTTCAGAGATAAATTCCATCATGGAGATACTGAAACAAAGTAAAATTCTAAGACGTTAAATCCACGACGCAAATAGAGGAATGGATGATAGAAACACATACATTTATAAACAAAATACACTAGCATTTTTATGACATTGTCGAACCATATAGCTGACCTCAGCTAATAAGACTAAGGTTTGATTGTATATAGCATAAAATATAGAATAAGAATAAATAGCATGAGCGAGAAAAGACAAATAAAGATGAATATTCACAACATTTAACTAAGGTGGACTATACCTCTATGATTAACATAGTTCTGTCCTTAATTGAATTGATGATTGAATGTAACACATTTCTTAAATATGATTGAAACTAAAATGGTGAAACATCATATATATTCATACCTAGTAGCTCCTAGGCCAATATTGTGAGGAAAAATTGTTGCCTTATAGACATTGTTATGGCCATGAACAGCATCAATCCCATAAATCATTGGAATTCCAAGCCTAGTGGATAAAGCACCCTTTTGAAAACCATTCACCATGTTAATCCAATCCTCTGCAGAGGCCTGTTTCTTTGGAACACTCCCTCCACCACTTAGCACACTCCCTGCAAAAAAGAAATTTCAATTACCTTGAAAAAACATACCTATATATATTCGCATTATTAGCCATTCAAGCTGCTGTTCCAGGAATGAAGCACAATCTCTATGTGGGTTTCTCGCCCAAGCGGAACCTGTCGCTCAAGCGAGACTACGCGGAGCTGTCTGTGGGTTTCTCGCCTGAGCGAGAGGAGTGCACTCAAGCGACAGTTCCAAGAATGAAGCACAATCTCTCTATGGGTTTCTCGCTCAAGTGGCACCTGTCGCCCAAGCGAGACTGTGCAGATAAGCTTCTGGTGTTGTTAATAGAATGTCTATCATAAGAATAGGTTTGGTTTACCTATTTATAGGTTTAGGAACTTGTAATTCCTTTATGGATGTTCTTGTTTAACCTTTATAATATAAATATGTGGGTGTAGTTACACCTTTGCTTTAAAAAAAATATGATTGTATTCAACAAAAGCAAAACAAGAGTGAAAACATTACCAATGAAATACTTGTTAATCACATCAGCAGAAGCAACAGTGCGATCTATCTGCACCATTTGGCCAATTTTCTCTTCCAAAGTCATTCTTTTGATAAGATCCTTGATTCTATCATTTAATGGCTGTTTTGGGTCTTTATACTTCAAGTACTCTGCTTCTGCCATTGATATCAAACAGTGTACAAGTAGAAACCCCACCAACAAGATTGGAACTTTGGCCATTTATTTTCCTCAAAACAACTTCACTATGATGAGATAACAAGAACAAGGATCATGTTATTCTTATGAAGATAACTGAAGTTGTCATAAAAATGCATTAAAGAATCAGACAGGAACAACCTAAACAACAATTATAATGATTTTGAAAATGAAAACTACATAGGATGGTTCATCAAACATTACAAGGAGCATTTATAAATGATCATGAACTATAGTGGAAGAAAGTACAAATGTATTTAAAAAAGGAAGAAATCCTACCAAGTTACTAGTCCTTATAATTAAAACTACTTTGGACAATTAATCAAATAGTACAAGAAGCATTTTAAGAAATTGTCATGAACTGATTAAAAAGATTGAACATTCCTACCTAGTTTGTAGTTACTACAAGAAATCCATAAATGCAGAGCACTCTATGTCTATATATATATATATTTGGAGTGAGTTAGTTGAGAACCAAAGTTAATTATGAGAAATAAGAAGGAATCATTAAATTATATTATTGTGAATATCTACTTTCCTTCTTAGGAATCTAACCTGGTAGTTAAGAATGACAAATTTGAGTCTAAATGTTTTCATGATGATAAAAATGCTAAAATGAACCAATTTGATAGAAATTTAATATATTTTTAGGATTATTTTAGATTTTTAAATTTTTCAATAATCAGTAGATATATTTAAATGAACAAAATAAGTATCTATTCATTTTTTTAATATTAAAATATAATATATATTATTTTTAAATGACGAAAATATGTATATTTTAACGATGTAAAAGTTTTTTATAATTTTAGCGCATCATTTGACATTCATATAATTTTCTCATCATTGACTATTAAAGTAATAAAATAAATGGTGAACTAGATAGATGTAAGTGCATAGATAAAACTCTTCTTCCTATAATCATTAATTAATTATATATACATAGATATATAGATGAAGAGTGCCGAAACCAGTTAATCTGAGGGAGTGCATGTGCATAGCTGAAACTTTGTTTTTATGTATATTATTATATTATTGTTAATTTAATATTTGTTACCTCTTTAATCATAAAAAGTTGCACTTATCACGCTCATTTATTATAATCTAATCCAATTTGACCTTCCTCAAGATCTCGAATCTCAAATTTATAATCCTTCTCATGGATGGAGTCATCTGTCCAAAATGATGTACTTACTATTCAATTATATCTTAGTCAATTAGATAATGAAAATAAAAAGTCACATGAATAGATATTTTTTTAGTGAAAAGTGATGTGAATTTTTAAATTATGTGACACAATATTATTGATTAAAATAGAGTTAAAGATATCATTTTAGAACATGTGATCTCATCTCACTTCTCATATCATTTTAAAAAAGTAAAACATAAATTTAATATATATATTAACTTTATATTTTCTACTCAATAAGAAATGAATGATGTATGAAATGATATATATTTTGAGACAGAAGATATGTTCAACTTATTTCTCTAAGATGTAAAAACTTCTAGAACAGCCACCGTATATGAATAAAAAATTCTCTCCATCAATGCTGCTACAAACAACGTGGGACAACGTTGGAATAGAACTGACCAACTCTTTGTAACGATAGCTGTGATCAAGTTATTATTTTTAAAATTTTTGAGGTAGTGACCCACATAATTATGCAGCCTCCTTTTTATTATTTTAAATTCTAAGCGTAATATTTATATATTATTTAAATATTTATATAAAATAAATGTGTTATTCATCATTCATTTGTATTAATTTTTTGTTAAAATATTAATAATAGTTAAACATATATAAAACTCATAATAAATTTTTCTCCTCTTATAAATTTATTAAAGATATACATGGATGTCCATAAAATCATAGGTCCATTATCAGTAAAAATTGTCTTTTCACTCCCCACCTAATTTCATACAACACATTTAATGTCTAGATTTATTATTTCAATAAAAATATATCACGTCAATTAAAATTTTAAATACTTATTATTATTATTTTTATTATCATTGATTCATGATAATATATGATAGAATTATGAGAAATCATATCATTTATTAATTAAAACCTTCTTTTATGTTTTTCATTCATTATCATTATTCAAACGATCCAAATAACTCCATACATGTTTTTTTTGGTAACATGAACCATTGATATTATTTTTTTGGTATGCAACAAAAATTTTATATTTCCTAATATAAATCAAATTATTATTTTTATATTTACTGGTAGAGTCCATTTTTTCAGCTGAAGTGTACTTATCCTTTCAAATAATTATAATTATCCCAAGACATTGACTTTAGAGGTGATGCATCTCAATAAGAAAGAAGACACATGCACTCATGTTATATAAGAAATAAGTCCATCATGGGTTCTTTAAGTCCCACCAATTGAACTATATCTTATTAGTCTTATTCAGATGATGGGTTTATCAAACATTTATAAATCAACGTGTAAGAATGTGAATAGTATTGAACAATACTACAAAAAAAAAAAAAAAAAAAAATATATGCACCGACAATATAAGAGTTTTATGTAAAAGAAATAATATAAATGAATCGTAGTAGATTTTTTTTGTTGAATCGTAGTAAATGATGAAGTGGTTATATATAAATTTTTACACTGACAGTACATAGATATAACACTCTATACTAATTAAATTTTCTTTATTTTGTAGATAGAGTATTATGACCTTGGATTCGAATATTAAGAATTTTTTATACATAGAATTTATAATGCTGAAATTCATAATATACTAAGCAGAAATCTCTTACTTTTTGTCCTTCTAAATAGATCTCGGTCAAAGACAATTAGTTAGCACTAAGCCCATACATATTTTTGCTTAGGATTTATATCCTATAATATATTGTGTTCTTATATGAATTTGGATTATGTAATATGCTAGTATTTTTAATTTGCTTCATGTAATGTATTTAAATTTTGTATTCCATTTCTATCCCACCAATACTTAATATTATTATAACTAATGGCAAACACAAAATTCAAAATAACAAACATTAATTTAAAAAATTAGATGTTTATGAACAAAAAAAACTATAATTTAGGTATAAAAATATATATAAGTCATCCTAAACATGTGGTTTACTTTCTAGCAACAAAATAAAACCCAGTTTGAGTTTGAAAGGATGTCTCCATCTTGAAGTTGATATGTATAACATTTAATGAATGTTCTACATCAGTTTAAGTTGTTTCTAACAATTTTCTTAGTATAATCTGTTAGATAGAATATATGTATTATGAAAAGAATTTACGGGATTTTACATCTATAAATTAGATAAACAAATTAGTTAGATTTATTTATGATAAAATTTGATTATATATTATTCATTTATACTATATATGTATTTATGTAAATGAATAAGAGATACATTTTGTAGATATAACCCATCTTGATTTCGATTTGATGTGTAAACTTTGCCTTTAAAAGGAATGTTGAGCCTTTAGTTCTGTAGAGTTGACATTAAATGTTTCCTTTTTATAGTAAAATGCAAAACTACTTTCTCTACATAACAATCATTAACGATGTAAAGTTTCTCTTAATTAGAAATTTGCATTTATCATAAACAATAAGGATAAACATTCATATATTCATACATTTAATAAGAACACTAAATATGATTCACTCAATTACGAATATTCGTTCTTAGATGATGTGCATAAAACATTAAATATATGGACACCTTCTTTGGACAAACTTTGTATAAGATGTATAAGTCTAAGCACTTGACATAAATAATCACATCATGTTTTAGTCCATATAAAATGGCTTAACTTATTGGATGTGCTTTCGTTTGGGCCATATCCAACATATTTATATTTTTAGCATAGTGTACATTGTCCAAATTTATTTATAATGTTTTAAATATACACCGCTATATATGTTACTATGAGCATTATAGCATATGTATATATTATCAAGTTTAGGATAACACCGTTGTAAGCAAATATCATAATATTAAGTATTGAAGAGATCACATAAACATATTGTAATAGTTAAAGCATTTGGTCATTGAATCAAGATAGAGACATATACATTTCAATTAAGCACACAAAAGAACTCATTATCTTAAATAAAGATAATATCGAATTATATCCCATTTATGCTATAAAATTTAATCCTTTTTTATCATTAAAACATAGGGATGTGATAATGTTCATCACATGATCATTTTTATCCTAATACATTTGACGAAAATATTAGCTAGAGAGAATGTCATGGAAACTTCTAAAAGAATATGACTATTACCCTTAGAATAATGAATCACTCATGATGATAAATGTTAACCAACAAATAGGAGTATAAGTACTACATCGGTGTCGCAAACAAGTATAGAGTTAAAGAATTTGCTATATACTAGTCTTTCAACTAAAAATTATTACTTTAAGTTATGATTAAAATAGTTGTTTGTTAGGTGACACAAGTAAATCAAAATTGTAATGATATGATAAAGAAAGTTGAGATTGAACTTCACACTTATTATCCATACACATCTGATTCTTAAAGTAAATTCATTCAGTAATGATTATTTCATACAATGACATCAAAATTACTAAAAACTAATGTTTTAGTCAATTTAGCAACTTATGCAAGAAATACATATGTAGTGACTTTGATACCTAATAATAAGCAATATTATTTACAAAATCATGCTCCTATATCTAGTTATGCAAACATATAAGTTGAGTAAATATGCAACAAATGTAATTGAAAGAATAAATTCAAAAGTTGTTGTAAAAATAGCACTACCTCTCCATCGCTCTTGTAATGACCCTATCAGAAATGAAACAACAACTTATATTCATAGCTTTGTTTAGCAAATGTTCTTCTAGATTTTACATAACATTGAGCAAAAAAAACAAAGAAAAGCAAAATACAATATAATATTCCATATTTAATACATGACCTTCAAATTCTCATGTTATCTTCTAACATATTTTAACAACATTAATAAAAGAAAGTACTACATAATTCGATCTGACAATGAAGGAAGCCTTCTAAAAAAGTTCAACCCTGGAGATGGCATTCTATCACGAAAGATAGGATGGCGAAGATAGTAAAACCCAGAAGCCATAGCCACCATCTTCGATGGAACCAAATAGAGTATAAACGCCACAAACAAACAAAACAAGACAAATATCCCAGTCGCACGTGGATCCCTCCACGTCACTAATGCTTGCACGCGCTCTCCTTGTGTCGCAAAATCCCCAAGCACTGTTTGCACCCTTGCACCGAGCATACGCAACTTATCGTACCTCAACCGCACCAGATCATACGATCTAGTAGTTGGCAATGTATCAAACTCTTCGTCCAGCTCTTCATTTTCAACTAACTCTGCTAGCGAAAGTTTTGGATCAAAATGTGGTAGTGGGTCTCTTAAGCGAAACCTATAGTTCCACGCGCCAATGGCAAAAACGTAAAAAGATAATGTTGGGATAATCAAATCAGGAAACCACACCAACATCACTAACAACGCGTGGACCAATATCGTAGCCGTAGGATTCTTCCATCCACGTGTATCATCTATCCACCGTACGATATCAATTACACCAGCCACAACTTTTATAATTCTATACCAATTTGCACGCACCTTACGCATGCTGAAGTTTTGAGAATCTGCATCTAACATATAATATACAACCTCCTTTCTCAACGGTGGCTCCGATCTCGATAAGTGTTCGGCCACCATTTTCACCGCCGTGTTACGCAACACTTCTTGGTGGACTATCCCCAACGGTTTGATGTGGTGCATCAACGGCAGCATTGGTTGTGAGTACACGTGGATGAAATCTAACCGTTGAGCTGTGCGAATGAATCTTATTGCAATCTCAATTTCACCCATCTTTTTTAAACCAGCATGTGTTAGGACTAGTAGCGGGTACGTATTTCTATACACTCGGCCCGTATTTAGTGTAGATATACGGATACGTACTTTTCCTATACGAAAATCGGGTTTGGTGCAATCTTCTTCAAATACTCCCCAACTATCGAACACTCCAATTGTTAAAACTGTTGAAGGATCAAAAACCTTCCACGTGTATTGTTCGTTCCATTTGGGTTCTAAACTATCAGATACGGTACGCGTACGTACCCATTTGTTACCGTATTTGGCTACACAATACGGATCTGTAGAGCTTTTACCGTTTACCGTCTTCATCGGTATCAAATTGTTGCAATCAATGATACCGAGTTCAACTGTGCCAATCGGTTGCTTCCAAAGCTGCCTTGCTGTGGGACGGTAATCACTGCACACGTGAGCTGCTTCATCCATCACGTGATACCCACCATCGAAACATAAGCGTAGGTGTACCCTACCCTTATAGGAACTTCTTTCTTCTCTTGGGTCATCGAAGGTGAACCACCGCGACGGGACGTTCCGGTCATCAACTCGTCTTTCGATTGCAGTGAGAGGTATTCTTAGTACACCGATTGTAACCGACGCTTTCGGTTGCCGGTTTTCTAAAGTCAACACAAGATTTTCACACACTGGCTCTGCTGCGACAAAAATTAAGTCTTCGTTCCATGAAACGACGCCGTTTCGTGTAACTACTATTTTGGATTTTAACACTTGAAATCCAAGTTGAGCTCTCACTTGAAACGATGCTTCTTTTAGTTGAATGAGATTGAGATCTTGAGCTTCTAGAAGAGTAGCTCTAAGATACCAAAGCTTTGGTGATTGATACACCTTAGCTTTTGAATTCACATTCCCAAAAGTATCACTTTTCCACGCGTCAGCAAATGATTCGTCAGCTTGTGTTCCTACCCACGTGGCAAGCATTAAATCACCAAATTGGGCCCCACCGTCTTCTAATCTATACCACTGTGGGGCCAGAGGACTATCTGGTGGGTCCCTCACTGGAATCTCATTCACATCAAAACAAACTCCACCAAGCAAGCTTCGACCATCGTCATGGTTCATTAACTGTGGGTCCCACACAGAGACTTCAAGAATGGAGGAGGAATCTGGTGCTTCGCGGATGAAAGCGAAGGTTTGGTTCCATTCGAATAACGTGGCGTTCATGTTTTTCCTTGCGGGTTTTGATGTGACGTGGCGATTAGAAACAGTTATCTTCACAATAGGGTTCACGTTTGTTGGCAAGTAACGCGCTTTCACCACGTGGACGAACAGATAATGCATCTTCTCCACAAGATCGAACGAGGTCCGTTCGATTGAGGAACCTTCTGATGTAAAACTAGCAGTTGATCCAACTCGTCTAATTCGCTGTGGACCGTTCATTCCACTGAATCTTATTTCAGAATTTGATCTAGACACTGATGCTGCCATCACATCGAAGTTAACATCAGAAGGTAACTTTGGTAACGGATCTACCTGATCCGCACTTCCTTCATTTCGTTCTTCAGCTTCTGGTGGAGAAGGTGGTTTATCATTTTCTTTTTCCGGTGCCACGTCACCTTCCGAAACCGTTTCAGCCGGTGGTTGTTCAGTTTTATTTTCAGTTTCAGCCGGCGGTGGCGGTGGCGGTGGAGGTTTTGTATCTGATTCAACAGGCTTAGCCTCCTCCGTCTTTGGCGGTGGCGGTGGCAGTGGTGAAGGTGGTTTCGGCAATGGAAGTTCTTCATCGAGATAGTAAATTTTCAAACCAATGTCACCTTGGACCATGCTAAGCATGTACTTCTTCTGAAGCTTATAATAAATCAAAGCTTCTTCGCCTTTTTTCACGAACTGAGTCGAACTCAGAACGAGTCGACCCAGCGAGTTGTTCCTCCGTGTTGACCCGAACGATTTGTCATGGAGAACATCAAGCTCTAACATATCACCGAAAATATCAGAAGGTGTGCCTACGTTAAACGACAGCGATTCGTTCCAGTATGGGTTCAATTCACGAGGAACGGTTCGAGTTTTTCTCCGTTGGCCGTAGAAATCGACGACAACGTAGGGACTCGAGGTTCCGTGACCGTCTTTGGGGACTAGGTTTCGTGCGTCTAGAATCTCTACGATGAGTTTTCGAATTGCACCCATTTTTTAGGGAAATGGGTTTGTTCTACTGATTTTAGCGGAAGAGATAGGTTTCTATGAAATCATGTGTTGAGGAAGAAGGATGCATTGAGCTTATGGATGACACTTATATTATGACAGAAAAAGTGTGCTAAAGTAAACAAGGTACGTATTTATCATGTAACACAAATTATTTGTATTTTTTTGTTAAAAAATTAAGGGAGATGTTACTCAAAAAATAAATCATTAAATTTTCTAGAATTAATGGTTAAGATGTGAAATAAGTTTAAAAAACTTACTCTTAAATTACGTGGATCCCTTCTCAAAAATTAAGGTTGTCGGTTATATAAATTATTCTACAAATAATATTGCATTTGTTCTGCAAATTGAAGTTATTACAAAGCAATATATGCTTTGATATATTTAAACAAGCATATTTTTTATATTTCTATTATTTTCTTCTTCAGACTTCATATTTTTGTTCAAATTTTCTTCCTTTTCTATCAGATAGCATTTATCTTTTTATATCTTTCTTTTTCTACCCCACTTACACTTCAAAAGGTAGCTTGAGTTTAATATTTTTAGGTTTATTTTAAATTTATACATACTATTTAGTTACTTAAAATAAGTTAAGGAAAAGGTAGTGGAATTCTTGTTATATGGTTAAAAAAAAGATGTGGGTGTGGAAGACACTGAGATACATTTCCAACCCACATATCACTTTATATATTATTGTTTGTTATTGGTTAAAAAAATATTTAAATTAAAAATAATATCTAAATATTTTTCAGACTAATTACAAACAATGACAGATATAGTTATACATTTTTTGGGAGAGAAGATTCCGTGTAAGACATAAGTGGAGTGAGAATAAATGATTCGCTTAACTTGATATGCAAGCACCTTTAGGACCTTAATTACTTTATTGGTCTATGTGTCAAATTCCAATATAATTTTTTTTTGCTTTGCATATTAGGATAAATACTTTCCCCACCTCTTTCCATTTATATTTCTTAGTTAGGAAGATTCTTTGTCAAACTAGCCTCTACTTTTTGGCCGACCCATGAATTAAAGGTTCCTATAAACATTACATTATATTATAAGGGTACCCAAAATTGTATCTTTTTCTTTTCTTTTCTTCCCAGATGAATGACTTTTATGTCACCTATACAAAGTTTCTGTCACTGGGTACATTTTTTAGATATAATAATTGTTGATTTTGACGAAGAGATGACACTAGCTGCAACTTTTCACAAATTTCTAGAGAGTGGGGATCCTCAATTTTTGATCTGTGTTCTACTGCAGCATTATGTGTCTGTGTTCTTACTATTGCTATGTGCAAAATACAAGTTTTGTTCATATCATCTATCATTTTATATTTTCATCCACTTCACTTGTAGTGGAAGCTGATTTTAAATGAGGCCATTTTGTTATATTAATTATCAAAATAAAATTTTCATACCATTTCAGAAGAATAAGTCATTTTGGAATAATAATTGTATTAATTTAATTTTATCGTGTTATGTAACATACTGAAATATCACAAATGTAATATTTATATATTGTTCATATAAAGATTTATTTATATTACTTTTTTTCCCCGAAGAATCAATAATGGGTATTTTATAATTTCACCTTTTATTATATGATACTAAAAGGACAGAGCCTATTATTATCTAATGAGGGATGTAAAATGGAAAACAGTTGCAGGTTAGTTGTTGATGCTACATTCATTGACAAAATTATTTGTAAATCATTCAAAAGTTGCAGAACAAATATGATCTATTGTGGAGTCAAATACTGAAAATTAAAAAAGCTTTTTATATCATAAATGGAAAATAATAGCACATATTTAAATATAGAGTAATGTTATATTCTCAAACTAATTGTTTTACTCATAAGAAATTGACATATGTAACTTATAAACTAATTATTAATAAATAAAGTATCATTTTATGATATATGTGGATGAAAGGATTAGCAGAAAGATTTAATAAGACAATATATCATTTTTCTTAAAATTAAAATGTAGTTGTAATAGAGAAATTTTAATTTTCCTATTTATATGTGGGAAGATGTGGTGATATATGGTCATTAGTATGCAATAGTTTTCCTTTATATATACGAGGTGAATGCTTATAGTAATACATTGTCATGAAATTATTAAATAGTGATAACATAATGCTTGTTATAATATATTTTATAATAATTTCATTATATAAGTATTTGTAATAAACTAATAAATGTTTTATATGTGTATATGATATATTTTTATAATATATCAAACTGTTTATAATATATCAAACTGATAAATTGTTTAATAAACTGATAAATGTTTTGATATAGTCACACCACACGTGAAACATTCTATTATCAAAGGTATAATAGCTCATTGATTATTGTGTTCATACAAAAAATAGATTGTTTTGCAATTTGGGTTTGAGTGGAGTAAATCAATTAAGTTATATTATTAGGTAAGTTAGTTGTTAGAAAATATGAAAATATGTCAACATATCTTAAATTATATTGTAAAGAATCAACAATGTATTGGTCTAATGGTGTAAGAATATATTAGATTTCCAGTATGACTAAAAAGTCAATGATTAATTCTTGAGAACGACACTTATTGAGATAAACAATCACGTATCTCGAGACGGATTAGTTCTTTTGGGTAAGGGGATACCGAAGAATATCCATATATAGAATATTTAATAGTATGATGATTATATCTTTATAATTTATCTAAAGTGTCTTAAAAGATTTCTTAGGATTGTTACTACTTTATTTTATATTTAATTCCCTATTTAATTAGGAGTCTAGTATTAATATAAATATGAGATGCTATTGTGTCTTTTGTATCTTATATCACAATACCAATATAATTTAATAATTTACTATTTCGAGCAATCTTTTTCCTCCTTCCATATCTAAACATTATAATTTCAACATGATATCAGATTTTAATTTCTCTTCACTTGTCATTGGTTAAAAGAAGTCTTCTCGTATTATGTCAATTTAACTCATCGCTTGGTCCAATAAGCTTTTATGGGGCACATGTTAAGTCTCACAATGTGTTACCTCAAAGTTTTGGGAATAATTTAAATACATATTGGATCATTTCTTTCATTATTAATTAATTTTGAAATGAAACCTTAAGATAATACGAGAGCACTGATATCCTCTTTGAAGAAAACTTAAGCTCATGATCCTTTTTTTAGATGTTTTTCCAGTTGTCACCTAATTTCCCACTTGTTCTTAATCTTTGTTTTCATTCCTTTCAAGACTTGTCATTCCTATCTCATTGTAAGGTGAAAAAATGGGAAAGGGTTGAAGACACTAGGAGACGAAACCAACTTTCAATGTAGGCAAAAAAATGTACTGTTAAAAAGTCAATATGCTGAAATCAACAAATAAAATATAAATAAGATGACATGCACCATTGGAAATTCTATGACCCAAAATTGACTTTCCAACTATAAGTGAAAAAAATGCAGATTTTGGGTTTTTAAAATGATAATATTGCCATATTTTTCCCATCAGAATTGGTGGTAATTAATGAGATATTCTTACCTATTAATGGCAATTAACAGAAACTGTGACAAAATATTAACTAGTAGGAAATAAACTGGTCATATTCACCTAAAATCTATTAAAAATAAAATGTTACATAATAACTTATAAGCTAATGATGATTTTGCCAAACACACTCATGGGCATTGTGGTCAAAGAGTGGAAAGTGTTTATGGGGAAGTGATGAAGTTAATGTACTCAAACGTGATGTTTTTAGTTTTCCATCAAATATTTAACTCTTCTTAAGTATTTAACCATTGACCCTTTTGGCACTAGTTACATGACCCTAAAAGGATAATCTATTTGAGACTCCAAATATGATAAAAGTGACCCTGCAACTTGTAAATTACCTCAATGAGAAAATGAATAAGCAACCCATTTATCATCACTAATATGCATCATGGAGCCACCACCTTCAATTTCCACATTTGTATTGCGCGAATAAACAATCACCTTGATTCTGCATGGGGTGGTTCCTTGAGTTGAAAGCATCTTACTTGTGTCAGAAGCTACATTGGTGCTTTCAGATAGTGAAGGTTCAGATTGTGCATTTGTCAAGGAAGAACTCTTTGTGAAGCCATTTGAATTTCCAGATGAACAAGATCCTTTCTTTTCTATGAGTTCTGAAAATACAATGTCAGCTTCATGAGTTCTAAATTTGACTTAATATGTATGCAGTGATATGTGAGTGTTTTTTATATTATCAGTGCATCATCCACCATTAATATGTTAACTATCATTTACTCTTAAACAAAAGTAATGCAAGTGAACTGTGACAGTGTAAAAACATTATGCGCTGCAAAAGCAACCGTGGTTAACCCCAGCCAGGAAATACTCCGCAACACATACATAGCCTGTCCCGCTACATAGAGCATCGTAGCCAGGGAGCATGAAGGCACAATAGCACCACTACATTGATTGAGCTACGCCACAACGTTCTATCATAAATCATATTCATTGACAAATCATTTATCTATAAATCTTTCCTAGCGTTATGTCCATGGTTTATCTTCACCTCCCTCTTCCTCAAGGAATTTGACTAACCTTAACTTGATCTACTCTCCTTACTGGGGTTTCTACCGGTCTCCTCCAAACGTGTCCAAACCACTTAAGGCGTAATTCTACCATCTTCTCTAAAATCAGAGCTACTCCAACTTTCTCTCTAATGCATTCATTTCCAAACCTAAAATTGATCTAATTATAGTCAATTATCAATATATATATGTATATATATATATATCACACTTGTCCTGGTTAAACCAAACCATAAACCATCAAGAACTTTCCAATTCATACCAACCTTAATAAAGTTAGTTAATGGTGGAAAATAAACAGTTTTGTTTTAAAGAAAATTACTCTCGATGGTCCTACTTTTATCTGCATTTCTTTATTATCAACATCTAAGAATCGACTCTCCAATTTATAAGCTCTAGATTAAGGTATTGGGATTGCTTCGGTAGATAATCTACATAAAGTACGCATGTTTCTCAGGCATTCCACTAGTTTATTCTAGAATGATACAAGGGGTAGAAATGACGAGGGATTTGAGGATTTACCTTTACTCTTGTCCAGTTGATTTTTGGCGACTAATCCAGGGCTCACTGGGGATTTTAGATTAGCATGGGGTTGCAGACCAGTGATAACATTTGCCTCAGAGCGGTCAGATGAGAACTCGGGAGCTTGTCCACAATGAGCCGACAAAGGAAATAAAGGGCTCTGATCTGACATGCCTGAAAAAAATGGATGCAATAGTACAGTGACCAGCAATTCTGAGTAGGTTGGAAGATGCAAGGCTCTTACATCTTAATAATAATAAAAATAATAGTTATGAAAGAATTATGTTATGGCATTCCAAAAAGTTTACCTTATACTATATTAAACTAACAATCCTTAGAATTGAAGCACACAGACTTGGAATTACGTACAATATAATTAGTTAGATTATACATATTGAGCGATAATACATAGGACAATATCAAACTTTTTATTGGTCAATAAATAATGTAATCCTTGTTAACAGCCTGTATTGACTTGTTTAGTTATGTTCTGTAAACTTTATACTACTAGCCCAGTAAGGCGTGCAGATTAAGCTAACAAGAAAACTTAATAACACAATACGCTAGAATGCCTGTTCAAAAAAATGGAACTCCGTTGACATACCCACAACTAAGCACCAACATACTTAGTTACTTACTATATTAGATTGTTTCGTGGTTAAGATCAATAGTAAACTATATTGAATTGAGCTACAAGTTAATTCCTAAACGACAAACTATAACACTAGTATTTAAAAAAAATACCTTTGCGTTCTTTCAAAGTCATATAGGCAACCTTGGCTGCACTCGTTTCAGCCTGCTTCTTGGATTTGGCTTCTTGTCCAGTAAAACTCTCCCCTTCTATCTCCACTTGTGAAACAAATGTTGGCATATGAGACTCACCATATCTATTTGTATTATAAGATGGTAAACGAAATCCTTCTTTTTGAACAAACTCTTGTAGTAGATTCTTGTATAACCCAGTTTGATCCTGAAATTTATAGACGAGAATCATATAGATATGAGGAGCATAAGACAACATCGTTGATCCGATATTCGACAAAATTTTAAGTTGGCAATAAGTGATTAAGACTAACCTCTTGAACTCCGCCTGGTGATAATGACATTAAAGCTATTTCAGCTGCTGCATGTTCAGCATCCTTCAATGTAGAAAAGAACTTCGAACTTTCAAATGTCTGTCCATCAATGGTAACTTTGCACTTGAACCGGAGGGCGTGAGGAGGGCCCTCCCATTCAGAAGAATAAGCCGGCAGATTAAGGTTCTTCTTATGAGCATAATTCTGTAGTTGGTTCTTATACAAATGTTGCATATCTAAGACAAATTTGAAAGTTAAAAGTCATAAATCTTAGTATCACACTGTGATTCATCATTACTCAGAATATAATGACTACAAATTGCTAAAGGGTACCAAAGGAATTCATCTTGTCGTCATCTCAATATATTTACTCCTTTATCCATAAAAAAGGGAAAATGTACAAATGGAATCTCCAAGCAATGAAAACTTACCTAATATGGTTCCAAACAACTAGGTTTGGCCACACTAGTTACCTACTACAGTGTACTAGTTTGATGTGACAAGTAGGCATATAAGATGGTACAGACACAGTACTAAATAATCAAGAAGAAAATATATAGATATACTGAGTAGCAAATTGTTCAGAAAACCAAAAAAACAACAAAATCTAAATGAAAATCAGGCCCCTTTAGCTTCGATTGTCCCCAGCATAGTCTTCGCTGACAGCAAATTAAAACCTTGCCACTGATGTCTAGGAGCATTTATGCTAATAATGTCCTCCGAAAATGGCAATGCATTATGCTAGGGAAAAAATAAAAAAACGGTACTTAAGCGCTATAAATCTCCCAAGAAAAAAGTCAGGGCCTAGGAAAGGGTTGGACCTATTATATGGGTCTGTAGTAGGCAACCTTACTTTATCTTTATATACTTTAATAAATGCATGGCAACAACGAAGGTTGGTTTGTAGTAGGCAACCTTACTAGAATTGCAAAAAGGAGACTAAGTGTGTCTTTGGTAATTCCATGAGATCGCTTATAATCTAGCCAACTAGCTTATTTGACCAAAAATAAACTACCATTGTGTTTGGCAAAGGGTTTTATTTAATAAGTTGCTAGCTTATAAGCCCGTATTTGATAAGCTACTAGAGGCTTATTTCATTTTACACCTATGAGTTAGCTTGTCAGCTATTCTTACCAAACCAGTTCCAATTCAATTAGTTAGATTACTACCTTAGTTTTCTGCTCCTAGATAGCTTATAGGCTTTGTTTGTTACAACTGACTTATAAGTTAGCTGAAGACTTATACACTAGGAGTATACAATTGAGTTAAAACCGTTTGGTAAGATTAGCTGATAAGCTAGTTATTAGGTGTAAAACGAAATAAACTCCTTGCATATAAGACATAAGCTAACTCAAGTAGCTTAGCAAATAGGAGCTTATAAGCTAGTAACTTATTGAAATAAATTTATTTGACAAACAACACAGGTTAGCATCTTTTCGGTACAATAAGCTAGTTGACCAACTTATAAGCTACCTCACGGTCTTATCAAATGCAAACATAAGCTTCCAGGTACCTTATCAGCAAGTTATGTCAAACATAGCTTAATCACAATATACCATTTATATGTCAAATTAATCAACAAAAAAAATTATAATGTAAGAGCAATTAAAATCACTTTTCTGATCCACTGCTGTCATGGTAGTAGCTTTAACAGGGCTACAAATCTGAGATGTTTGGAGTCCTTCTACCGTGTCAGGTCGCAACACACCACCATTGTTGGGATCAAATGAACCTGCTAGCAGCACAACAATGCAAATCAACACCAATTTTTCAAAATAAACAAAAACATGAATTGTACTAAATGGCGGCTCAGTGCACGAGGCACCCACCTAGTGGGGTCTGGGAAAGCATAAACATACACTGCCTTACTCTCAATAGGTAGTTTCACAATCAACAACACAGTAGTCTAGTAGTGTAAGACCCTACTAGATCCCAGAATGACCAAAAGGTTCACCATTCAATTCCAGAGAGCAGTGTTTTAAATTACGGCTGCGGTCGCGATTGCCGTAATGGTTGCGGCTACTACAATTGCGGTCATTGGCACTATTGCGATGTGGATTGCAGCAATTGCGGTGTGAATTATTTTGTGATTAAAACAATATTTTTGAATCCAATGCGGCCTTATGCAGTCCGATGCAACCACGTTATTGTAATTCAGAGTCACACCGCAATTGCAGTGCGATGCGGTTGTGGCTGTCACCGCAACCGCAACAATATTGCGATGCAGCCCGCAATTTAAAACAATGCATTAGAGCAACACTTGTTGAGAGGTACAACTAAGTAAAAGATTAGTTCCTTATACAAATAAAAAAAATTGTTTCACATCCGGAGAAACAACCTTGTAAAATATAAAATAAAAAGATACCGAGAGAAGGAGTTGTCGTGGATGTTGTTGATGAAGCGGGGGAAATAGAAAGAGAGGGTTGAGGAAAAGAACAACCGGGAAAAGAAGAAAGGTGAGGAAGAGAAAGAAGTGGGTTCGGGTTCGGGTTTGGGTTAGGGTTAAAGGGTTGAGTGAAATGATGAAAAGCGAGTTCGGCTGCATTGTTTTGGGCCTCTTTGGAGCTTCGGGTGGGTTCGGGAGAATGAAATTGAAGGCCGTTAACGGTCACGGTGGAAATGAAACGAGGGTTATGGTCAGGTCCGTCTCTCATTGTTTCATAATCAGGTAAATTCCATGATCTGCTATGACATAGTTGTTGAATCTTTGTTTTGTACATTGTTGATGATACTTTCTTCCTTTTCTTCTCCTACTTCCTTCTCGATATTATGCCACTACCACTTACTCTCTCGCTCCAAACAGATTTTTTTTGTTGAATTTCCTGGGGGTGCTATAATCATATTGGACGGTTCGACCGATTTGACCACTTAACGAATTTGAAAATGATTCTACTTTACGGTCTAAAACATGAAATAACTATCTCATGTGTAATTTCAAATTTCATATTTTCCCCTTACATTTTTTAAATTTCTACAAAAAAATCATATAATCATACGTAACTATCATTAACACATTAATCACTCGTCTCACCTTAAATTAAACATTATAATAAATACATTTTTTTAACATAAATTATTTTTAATACAAAATATTCTAATTATATAAAACAAAATATATAAAAATTGAATACTTAAAATAAGAATGCGGGTCAGCAGACACGAAGTGTCTATCGACACGCCAGTATTTATAGATAAAAAATATTAATTATATATGAAATCATACAGTCAGACCAAACGGATTAACCGGTTAAACCTAATATGAGACTTCTTCCGGTTTAATGTCCGGTTTGGGTTTTATAACATTGATATTACCATTTCTTATCATTATTTTCTGGTATGTGGTTGAACTCTCAATAATTGTCATTATCAGGAATCGAATTCAAGGATGATACACTATTAGACCATGGTTATGAAATCATATTATTATGGCAACAAATTTTTTTTATTAGCTTTATTGAATGATGATTGTATCATAAATTTTATTTACCACGTACAAGTGGAAATATCAGCACGTTAAAATATATGAAGATATTAATCATATATTCTCCTATGAAATTATAGTAAATTACACTCACACCCCCTGAGTTTTAATGAAATTACACAAATCACACATTCCTTATTTGTCATTACACAAACCACTCATCCCTCCTACACAAATCACCTCTAGATTTATACATACATTACACATACTACCCCTACATGTTATAAAAGTGTAATATTTAAAAAAAAAGTGTGATGAATGTAATTAAGTTAAACAAAATATTGTATATTGTGTAACACTTCAAATAGTACAAAAGCGAATGTTTCTTTATTATTTTTGTGTCATTAAAAAATACATTAATAATTTCAAATAAATGTTTAAATAACTCTTATATTATTTTATAACGAGCCAAATAATGAAGATACAATGACTCTTATATTATTTGAATTTTTTTACATAATATACAATATTTTGTTTAATTAATTACACAAATCATACATTTTTTGTTTAAAATATTATATTTTTATATTATGCAGGGGTAGTTAGTGTAACATATGTACAAAATTAGGGGTTGTTCGTGTAAGGACAAAAAAGTGAGGGATGGTTTGTGTAATTTCACTAAAACTCAGGGGTGTGAGTGTAATTTACTCATGAAATTATTATATATCACAAAAAATTCTAAACCGACTGGTAAAAATAAAGTACGACTTTCTCCATCCATATAAGGCCTATTGAATCTAAGTTGAAAATAAAATATTTGATTCATGTGAGCGATTGAGAATAATAATTAATATCGAAATAAATAAAACATGATAAATATATATATATATATATATATATATTTTTGGTTATATAAAAAAATTGACTTTTTGAGAGATGATACTTCTCTTTTTCTCTAAAAAAATCTATAAGATGATATCTCATTTTTATATTGGTAATAAGACATTCAATTTTTGTAATAAAAATGTTTTTCACACATTCTATTTTATATGGTAGATGGGATAGGGAACAAATAGTATCATTGATTAATGATTAGTGATCCCATGAATAAAAAACGAGATGGAATAAAGGTTGTTAGTAACAGCAACAAAAATTATTACGATATTACCTTTGGATTTGAGGGCTATATAGTAGGCTCAATTTGTTATTTTCTACTTGTATGTATCAATTTATATATGGATGGATGATTTATAGGGTCTAAAAACCCATTTTATCTCACTCCAATTATGAAAATATCATTTCATTCACTACCCTTCCTTATTTAAAAAAACACAACCTTTTCTTTGAATATTATTCCATGAATATTATCTATAAAAAAAAGATATATGTATTGACAATATAAAAGTTTTTCAATAGAGCGTATGATATCGATGACCCAGGGTAGAGAACTCAATAGACTAGGGTGGGCCTATTTCATCAGCCTCAGGAAGTTTACTCAACCCATTCCATGGGGCATGAAATTTAAATACTAGAGTATGAAAATAAAACAAAGGGAAATTCAATGACATTATTTGATTTATTTTCGTGGATGCTTATTTGATTAGGTCATTTAGTTAAAGCCAGCTAGGATAAAAAAGTAACTTGAACAATTTAATTTGGTCTAACTTTTTGTATTATGTTGCTCCTCATTGTTGTTTTATTTTTGTGGATATATGTTACCCAAATATTGCATTATAGTTGGATAACATTTTTTTATGTTATCATAAAAATTTATATGCAGTCGATTCATCATCCACAATTCATTTGTACGATAATAATATATAAAACATTTATAGTATTGGTGCATACATTTTTTTCCTCATAATATTATACAACCGATCTCCAGGAAATGAAGGAAAAGAATTGTAATGATTTAAGGTACTCATGGTTATTTGAATAATATAATAAATTGCATTTGCATATCAATAATGATTGAGGCAATGACACCAAAATAGAAAATATTTTGGAAAACAAAAATAAAAAAATATGGGGTAGGGAGGGATATTAATTGCTCTCAAAGAGATACTAAACACCTAATATTCAACACACAGTTATTGCAACCATGTTTATTGTTGATATTCAACATAGTTATTGTAACCATGTTCCTTATAAAATCAAGCAGAATCATGTTTATTGCTGATAATTTTCTACTCTTTTATGCCATTCACTTTCCCAACTGGTTGCGGATTACTTTTGTAGCAGCAATCATGTTTTCGAGTGCTGGTTTCACTTCTGTGTACTTGCGAGTTTTGAGTCCGCAATCGGGATTGACCCACAGAATGTTAGTCTCAAGAACTGCAAGCATCTTGTTGATCCTCTCAGCCATTTCTTCGCTGGAAGGTATTCTAGGGGAATGAATATCATAGACACCAGGGCCAATTCCAGCTCCATACTTAACTCCTTCTCGAAAGACAGATAGGAGCTTTTCATCGGAACGAGAGTTCTCAATGGTGATCACGTCAGCATCCATATCAATGATCGAGTGGATAATGTCATTGAAGTTAGAGTAGCACATGTGGGTGTGGATCTGTTAATCGTTAATATAACATCAAATATGCAAGTTTATTATGTATTTCGAGTTTTCGACTTAAATATAGAACATTGTAATGATCCAGAAATACCTGAGTAGAATCATGCACACCAACATTGGTGATCCTGAAGGAGTGGACAGCCCAATCCAAGTAGTGAGCTTGCTCCGATTTCCTCAATGGTAACCCTTCTCTCAAGGCAGCCTCGTCGATCTGGATAACGGTGATTCCAGCCTTTTCAAGATCTTCTACTTCATCCTTGATAGACAAAGCAATTTGATAGCAAGTCTCGGATCTATAAAAAAGATTCAACACCAAGTTAGAAATAGGAATGTAGTAAATGTTGTTTATTTTCCCTTTTTAGTTCTTTTTCAATTTTTATACTTTCCCCTATGCATTAAAATAGGTCTTGAGTTTATACCTAGGCTGATCATTTCTAACAAAGGACCAGTTGAGAATGGTGACAGGGCCGGTAAGCATTCCCTTCATCGGGCGCTTGGTCATACCCTGAGCAGTAGATGACCAGAAGACAGTCATTGGCTTTGGGCGACTCACGTCACCGTAGATGATTGGTGGCTTCACACAGCGAGATCCGTAAGATTGAACCCATCCATTAACAGTGAAGGCAAATCCTGATAACTGTTCACCAAAGTACTCAACCATATCATTCCTCTGCAAGGAAGGAAAGTCAATAACAATTAGTGAGTAGTACAATTGAAATTGGCAACATCACATTAAAAGGCTTAAAATCTAGCAAGAATATGTTGTTATTCATAAAGAAATAGGTGGAGATGTATCAGAGTAATTCAAGTGTAATAAAACATTGTTTTTACTCTTAGTATCATCAGATATTAATTTATGTGTTATGTGAATATGAAAGTTGACCTCGGGCTCCCCGTGTACTAGGACATCAATATCAAGCTCTTCTTGGAGAACAACGACTTTGCGAATTTCCTCGGTAATTGATTTTACATATTCTTCCTCAGAGATCCTAATAAAAAGTTAAGATTCAGCTCAATAAAAGAAGGAAGATAGTTAGGAATGCAAGCCAATATATCATCTCTTAACATTCGTACTTGTTAGCTTTGTATTCACGGCGCACCCTCCTTAGCTCTACAGTTTGAGGGAAGGATCCGATAGTAGTGGTTGGGAGAATTGGAAGGTTAAGCTTCTTTTGTTGAGCATCCAATCTGGCACTAACATTAGTAGCCCGACGATGATCAGAACCCTTCAATGCAGCAGCCTAAGAGGGAAAGAAAGATGTCTTGAGTAATAAGAGAATAATTTGCGTAACAAAATCAAGTTGTTGATTAGAAATGACAAAAAAAAACATAACTTACAGCCTTCTGAACACCCTCATTAGTCACCCTCGGAGAGGACTTCCTTGAAGCTAGAGCCGATGCATTCGAAGAGAAGAAAGCCTATATATGAAATCATAAAAACAGTCATTCATTTTTATATGTTTTGATCTTTTTATTCTATAATTTATATTTCAATTATTCTGTTAATTATTTCAAAAATAATGTTGGTTTTACATCTAAGAGTATATTTCAAAAAACAAATGAAATTTCTTACTAATTTTTACAGATACAATATTATTATCAAGTAACAGACATCATCTACTTAGCTTAGTTTGTGTGACTACCTCATCCTTTTGTCCAGACATTGCCTTTGCCAATGCATTTACTTCAACGATTTTTTGTGCAGCAAAAGCCAACCATGATTTGATCTCATTATCCAACTTGGTCTCATTAACAAGATCAACAGCAGTGTGAAGAAGTGAGCAGGAGGTGGACACAACAAGTTTATCTACATACAATTTAGAAAAATATATCAAGTGACTATATCGGAAGCAACGAATTTCTACCAAATAATTTTCGTCGTGAAATGCGTGTTTGACAATACCTTTGCCTACAATTCCCTCAAGAGCATTTAATGTGTTGAGAGAAGCACTAAGGTCATTAGCCCAGATGTTCCTTCCATCAACTACACCAGCAAAGAGGTATTTCCCACTAGGAAATCCTCCCTTGATTAGATTAAGAGTTTTAGTTCCACGAACAAAATCAAATCCGAATGCTGTGACACCGTCCAGAGCTGTGAGGGTCTTGAATGCCTCAGTAGGAATATCAGCAAAGTATGTCTCAACGAGAACATTTAAGCCCGATAAAGTAGATGCAAGCTCGGAGTATGTTGCTGTAAATGCTTTCAACTGGTGAGAATCAAGGTCTGTTACAAGGGTAGGTTCATCGAATTGTATCCATGAAGCACCAGCTGCCTTAAGATCAGCCACAACCTCCCTAAGTTTACAGCGATAAACAATTTAGAGAATTAACATAAATATAACCATAAAGAGCAAATAATGAATAGTTCTAAGCAAGATAATCCTTACTTATAAACAGCAATGACTTTTGGGAGAAGGGAGAGAAGAGAAATAGATTTATCAACACCATTCGCATGTTTGGAGAGTAACAAGTATGATACCGGGCCAATGAGGACTGGAACTGTATCTACTCCAAGCTGCAAGGGAAAACACATATTTAATTACGAAGTCAATAATGATAAACACACGAAAATATCATAATGATCCGCACAGAAAAGCCGATGAACATTGGTCGATAACAAGCATCAAAAGAACATTTCCTAATGAATGCAACATACAAAAACCAGTAGAAAAAATCATCATTTGTTTACATTAATACCTCTCACATATGGTTCTGAAGAATCAAAAATTGAATTGGAGTTAATATATGTATTACATACCGCCTTAGCCTCCTTGTACTCATCCACTGCCTTATGAGAAGCATAAGTGAAGTTGACATCGGGTCCCAATTCGGGGACAATAAAGTGGCTGGATCAATGCACATATACAATAGTTCATCATTAAGATCGTCATAATCATAGCATCATTAAAGGAAAGCAATCGAAACAACGAAACATGAGCCTTCACTTACTAGTTGGTGTCGAACCACTTGGTCATCTCCATTGCAGGCAGAGATGCATTACCTCTAGCCATTGAGAAGTAGGTATCAAACCCAATCTCCCCACCATTCCATCCATATCTGGGTGGAACGGCGCCAAGCATGGCGGTGGCATCGAGCATTTGATCATAGTATGAGAATGTGTTGCAAGGAATGTACTTGATACCGGCATCAACCATCTGCTTCCAGATGGATGCCCTAAGATCAGATGCCACTTTCTGCAAATCCTCGGCGCTGCTCTTCTTATCCCAAAATGACTCCAGAGCGAACTTCAGTTCTCTCTTGGGGCCCATTCGAGGATATCCAACAATGTGTGATGCCATTGTTCTACTACATCAAGTAAAATTGCAAACAAAGCTCAGTTTTCTATGTTTTACAAGTCCATTGTTTCAAAATTGCACTTCACAACCAAATCGCGACTACAATATTACAGTGTCGGGAGTTTCTACAATGTCATCGCAACAGCAATTGCGACTGCCATTTCCCGCAATTACATTAAAACACGGTTGACAATTCATCACACCTCCCTACACCTCTTAATGACTAATAAAGAGGTATATTTCCCTTAGATCATAAGTTGTGTGATTTGAAGAAACATTTTCTGTCTAAAACACTAATAAACATAGAATCACAAATTATTTAATAGACTGAGCACAAAACTTATGACACAACAAGGTGAAGTAAATTTAACAGATCAGACAACTACATAAGTGGAAAACAATTAATTACTACCAAGAAAAAATATATGGGGAAAAATAAAATAAACTACATGTAAATTAACTCAATGAATAAATTTCTTAAACACTTTTTTTAATAATAATAATAGAGCTACTTCCTCTAGGTCTCAATTATAAGAACAAATATCATATTGAGATATAAACAAATTCAACTAATCTTATAGTTTTCCAACATCATTTCTAATTGAAACAACGTTCATATACAACGTAATGAGTAATAATTATTTGAATATTTTTATTAAATAAAATTAATTAATTATTTTTTAAATAAATATTTATTAATATATTAATTAAATTGGTTTATAAAAAAAATAATTCACCCCACCAACCAATGATGTGATATAATGTCATATATTCTTAAGGAACCATATATAAATACTAGTTACACCAATTAATGATAAAATTTAAATAAATAATATAAGACATCTAAGGGTTTTATACACAGTCAGTTTATCATCTACGATTTTAAAAAAATAATACAGATGAGTGATGAATATTGTATTAAATGTATATAAACTTTCACACTCACAATATATAAATATTACACTTTTAACACTGAAACAGAACCACAAACACCAAAAGTAAGGAGTAATAAGTAACCCTTAATGTTTACCAGTATATAGATCTCTAAGAGGAAGTAAAAAACAAAGAAAAAGAGTAAAACTTTGTACTTGGAAAAAATGATAGAGAAAGAAATGAGGTAGTTAATAATGTTGAGGAGGGTGAATAAGAAGTGATGATCATATATATATATTTAATAAGAAGTGTGGGAAGTACTTGAAATGAATGAAGAAGAGTAAGAAAAGGAGAAATTAGCCTTGAATTATGTGGTAACAAGAGACTAGTTCTTTCTTTGTATATGTGATTCTATTATGTGATTGTAACACATTGAAGAGTGCGAGTAAAATGGAGTGGTCATAGGCTCTTTTATACCTATTTTTCAGATCCAACCAACTCCAACTACCCCCACATCTTATGTTTATAATATTATCACTAAATTCTTATTTCCTTGTCTCCAAATTTTGGTGTATACTAATTTAGTTCATGAAAATTTAAAAACCTTACGATGATACCTAAAAATATTAAATATAAATCAAATTAGTCACTTTTTATGATTCAAATAACGACTATTTTAACTCGGATTAATGATGTTTACTTATTTGTTTAAAAATTTTATTTTTTGGGATATCGATCAAAATTTACACTGTAATATAATGACCAGTTTTACTTTCATTTCAATCAATGTTTCCTTATTCTTTTCTACATTCTTTGTACTACAAAGTTCTCTAATATCTCATTGATTGAGAGTAGGAGTGATTCATTCTAAATGGTTGGCATTAGGACATGGTGGTCGAAGATATTTCAGAGGAATATTTCGAAGAACATATCTCTTAAAAAAGAAAAAAAGAAAAGGTGTACGTACAAACTTGTATTTAAATAGAGATGTTTACTATTCAATTGAAATTCTTCTACCATATTGGTTGTTATTAAGTTTGATAATATGTTAATATATCACTTTGTAACACACATTTTTACATATGTATTGTGTTTCTACATGACTATTCAAATGAGATTATTGTCAGGTTTGTTTTTACAAAAAAGACATTTTCATACATACCTTACATGATTAAATACCCCAACAAGACGTCGGTTTAGTAGTGTAAGGCCCCAATAAATCTTCAGAAAGACCAAAATGTCAAGGGTTCGATTCTCGGGAGCGACAATTGTTGGAAGTATAGTCACGTACTCCGAGAGGGATTAGTTCCTTACCCATAAGATGATTGTACAAAGATTTATATATATTCAGTACATCATCAATCACTTATTTGTATTACATTTTTTGAATAATTAATAATAATTAAACATAAATGATAAATAATACAGTGATATTGATAGTCTATAAAACTCATATATTGTCGGTGCATATTGTTTCCTTTTAAAATTATGAGTATATATGGAGTAGGGTAGGTGTGCATGGTCCAAGGATTAGTACCCTAGCCCTTAGGTCACCAAATTAACCTACTAACCTACTACTACTAATAATAAAAGGAATTGGTGGTTAGTAACTGTCAACACAATATGGTTGGCTAGGTCTAGAAAATGAACACCAAACCATATTTGATTATTTTACTACTACAAGCATAACTCAATCCACTCCTTTTCAGCTATGTGTTTTGTTTTACTTACAAGCCAAGACTACTTCTCATCCATCTAAATCTAAATGTTTGATCCCTTTTGTCTCATCACAGGCAAAACACTACTATTGGAAAGGGTGGCAGATGAAATGATTTTAATCTTGATATTGCTACTTTTAAGAGTGTAATATCTATGCACTGTTAGTATAAAGAGTTATACATAGTCGTTACGTCATTCATCATTCATTGATATTACTATTTTTGAAGAATCAATGATAATTAAAAATGAATAATTGATGATGAACTAACGGTATAAAAACTTTTGATTTTCTTTGTGTTCAAGTATCTAGTTTATTTTAGGATGTAATTCTCACTAGCTACTTGATTGTGACCATAATGTTCATTATATAATATAATTTTTTAATCAAAATTCAGTCATAGACTCGATAAAACCTGTACATATTCAAACCAAATCAGACAAATATGCATGGTCGAGTTCGGCTCACGCATAGTTTGAGTTGATTTTAGTCCATTTTTGATAAAGAATTTAGTTACTTTATCAATGTTTACTTTTTTTCAATTATAGTTAGTGATAAGGACTAAATTCAAAATGTACTAAAATGCACACTAAAAACTTAAAAATATAAGAACCAAAATAAATCATGGAAACATTCAACATGTTAAAGTTATGGTCACCATATAACTCACATGAAGCCTAACATGTTGAATGGTAGCTCAGGCACGCTGATATCATATTAGGTCTACTCAATTTCATCATACACAAATTAAGAGCGTTGTTGATTATCTTTCACCTTTGTGTTGTGGTGAGAAATGTTGTGCTAAGAAACACTGTTAAATGACTATTGTTAAATGCGAATTATGGCATAGTGATATTGTTTGGAAAAGTTAATTTCTCATAATATAGTTGGGTCGAGCACAATTCTACCATATTCAGTCACTTAGTTTGACTCAATTATGATTGGACTCAAATAAGATTGGATTTCGTCATATCTAAAATTAGGTTCAGATTCAAAAATTAAATCTGATTAATATCTATGATCGGGTAAAGGATGAGTATGATCTGGTGGACCCACCCCATGATCCCTCATTACTCAGGGTTGTATGCACATATTCAACTATGTACAATGTAATAACATTTCTTTGGTACAAAGTGGGTAATGTATTTTGTTATAACATGTTATCTATTAATATAATTTCTTATTTTTTATTTTATTTTGTTACTAGTTATTTAGGATACTTTCATACAATTGGTTTATTGCCATAATGTGTATTTTCATATATTACTGATTTTCTTAATTTTCTTAATTGTTTTCATTATATATACATATATCTAAATGAGTAACAAAATATCTACATATATATTATATCATATGTCAAATTATAAATTTACGTTAGTAAGTAAGTAATATTGAATCTAAAGAAATATATTATATTTAATCAGATATAGGCTCTCGTTCGAGTTCAAAAGTCAACTGAGTCAACATTCAGAGTTGGGATAGCCTTCGAAATTAGGGTTGAGTTCGTATTCAAAAAATAATTCGGTCAAAATATAAGTTCGAGCAAGAGACAAGCTTTACCCTATTACATTTTTACTCCTTGTTGAACTGATTTCTGTGGAAAAGGAGATGTAACAGGTTTTGACACCAAACCTAATTACACATAACAATTAATTTCACAAACACGTTTTAAAAAAGGTAAAACTCATTTTACAAACCTAAGCTAAACCATAGTTATTACAATTTTTGTAATAAAAGTTATACCCATAATTGCATTTATATCGGCTTAGTTATATCTCAAAAATCAACTGACAATAAGAGGAGTAACCTAATATGTGTTTAAATTATTCTCGAGAAATGAGGTTGTGTTGGACAAATCAAAACTACTCCTTAACTTAGCCCTATGGTTCTAACCATTTTGTTCTTCTTCAAACTCTTAGCTTCAATTTTCTTCCTAAATGGACTTGCAACATGTGATGCTTGTATATTGTTCACATTCTCCCTATTAGCCCCATCATGAACAAGTATCCTAGTGATCCCAACATAGTGCAATGACTCAGCTATTTGAAATGCAGTCACACCTTTACTTGTTCTAGCTTCAACATCTGCACCTTTTTTCACCAATAACTCTGTAACATCTGCATGTCCTGATTCAGATGCACAATGCAATGCAGTGTACCCTTCTTCATCTTTTGCATCAAAATCAATCCCTTTCTCCAACAGAACCCGAACCACGCCGATTCTCCCTTTGAATGAGGCTCTATGCAGTGCAGTCCATCCATTTTGATCCCTTCCATTGATAGCTGCACCACCCTCTAGAATCTTTAGGACTGTCCTTACTTCTCTTTTCCTTGCTGCAATGCATAACTTGTCCCCCAAGCAAAGCGAGTCGAAGAGCCTAACATGGCCATTTTCGGCTGCAAAATCATAAGCTGTCTTCCCTTGTCTATTCCTCACATCTTTGTTAGCACCCTTTTGCAATAAGAGCTTCACTATGCTGTCATCTCCTGTGGATGCTGCTATATGCAAAGGGGTATCACCTTCTCCCGCGTTTCGAATATCGATCCTCGCACCAATTGATAATAGAAGTCTAGCACAGTCTCTTCTATGTTCTTCAACTGCAAGGTGCAAAGCAGTGTTGCCATCTTTTGTGAGAGAATCTACTTTTGCACCTTTGAGTAATAGAAGCCTTAGAATCTCTATGTGACCATTTCTTGCAGCATAATGGATTGGACCAAACATGAATGATTCTGATCTTTCTGTGTTGGCTCTATGAGCCAATAGAAGCTCAACAATTAAGCATTCCCCTAAGGAAGATGCAAGTTCGAGCGCGGTCGAGCCAGAACAACTTCTAGCTTCTAAATCAGGCTTGAATTCAAGAAGCAATTGAACAAGATGAGGTCTTCCTTGTGAAATAGCCAAGTGAAGTAATGTTTCGCCGTTGCGGTTTTTCGAGTCCACAGATTTCCATGATGGATCACTTCTTTCTAGTACTTCTCTTATTTCATCAATTGAACCATGTAGAATAAGTTGAGCCAGAATAAGTGACCCCAAAAAAATGATTTTGATGCCACTATCAATGAAAACTTGCTTCTTCCTTGTGGTAAACCAATCACTAGGAACAACATCAAACATTGATGAAGGTCCTTTGATCAATGCACCAGGAACTATAACACTATGGAGAAGGAAAGAATCTTGTGAGTGTGGAAAAGAGTGAGGAAGAATAGACCCAGATGGAAGATAATAGATTATTTCTAAAGTGATTGTGGACAAAGGTGATATGATACCTGATTGTGGCTTAACAGTGTAATGTGTTTTGATTAGTGGTTGAAGCCTAAAGGCCACAGGCATTGTGTACATTACATTGCATAAGGTGACCCTGCCATAGCATTTTTGACCTTGTTCAATCCTGATTGGGACTATGTTTGATGGCTCTAACCTTATGAGCCTGTCCATGATGTTTCTGAATTCTGATATAGGACTAGTCCTTGTTGTTTATGCTATATTTTTTGGAAGGACAAGGAAATGTTGAAAACATGAATGAGAGGAGAATTTATTTGAAGTTAGAGTGAACTAGTGAAGAAAAGAGCATACTAGGGGCCTGCTCTAATGAGAGGGTGCCAAGTGGTGCCGTAAAGGAATATAGATCTCTTACCTCAAACTTTGTCACAATGGATGACCTATGTACTAATAATAATGAAGTAAAAAATATAATAATAATAAATATTTAAAAAATTTAATTGATATGTGATGTTTTGATTAACGTTTTGCTCCAACTTAAGGTTAAAAAAATCCTAATAATAAATAACTTAATCAACCATAACAAAATGTAATATTATATAGATTAATGGTTTGGAGTTAAGGTTAAGAAAATCTTACCGTTAAATAACTTAATGGGCCATAACACAACACAAGTGGGAGATTATAAGCATAGTTGTGAAGCCGAAAATTAAACGAAATATATTTTTCACATAATCTTTAAATACGTGTTGATATCTTTCAACAATATAGATGCATAAGTCAAGTCAACATATTAAATTTTTTAATCTTTCCCACATGTTCAAAAGGCACATTAAGGTTCTACTACCTATTGATATTCGATCCATTGTCACTATTTTCTCAAACTTGGAATTTTAATTCTTGGCTTATATATGGAAAGATATGAATATTCTATATCCTTAACCAACACAAAGTCGGTCTCTGTTGGGAAGATATAAATTTTAATTTTCATTGTTATTACATAACTGTTTCAGACTTTCAGTTGGATTTGGTCTTCTACTTCAAAAGGATTAGTCATGTATCTTGAATGAATACTCGTAATAATAGCTTACATATGTGGTATATGCCCACACTCCACACATAAATTTAATTTTTTTCATTAAATAATTTATTCATTTTGAAATTTTTATTACTTTGAGATTAATTTATTTTATAATAAATTGCAGCCATCGAATTATAATAACAAATTTATCAAAAATATATATATATATATATATATATATATATATATATATTATTAACGTAATAATTACTCATATATATTAATTATTTCAAAATATATAAATACATAGTTAACTTTAACAATTCGTTGAATATTCACAGATACTCACACTAATATAATTAAATATGTGTGTATATGAATTAAGGTAGTATCAATGTTTTTTCCTCTTATTGTCGGATAAAGATTATATATCCCGAAAAGTAACCTCATTTAGGATAGGTAATCTTTATTCATTATTGTCATCCCAAATAGCAATAAGATGCATTAGTGAATGTTAATCATGTTATGGAACAAATTGGTTGAAGGTGTGTAAAATCAAAATTTAAATTAACTTTTTGTTGCTATATCATAAACCAAACTCATTTATTGTGTTAATCTTAGAGAGTAAATGATATTATAGTAAACTAGTATACATGTGCATTTGCATGGATCAATATTGAATTGAAAAATGCATTTAATATTTATAATTAAATGAAAGATGTAAGTTTTTAATTAAATAGAGACGCATATAAATTAGATAATACAAATATTAAAGTTGTATGAGTTGAAGCAAAAAATAATCATGTAAGTCAAAATTGTAACAAATACAAAAGATTAAGATACAACCCTGAATCAATAATTTGAAGTGATAAATCTTAATGATATAAAAACATTAATGTTGAATCTCAATAAAACATACTTTGGTTCATCAGAGGTTCAAAATCTTTGTTTCTATAGAATTGTTTTTAATTCATTATATGTGAGCCCTTAGAATAACAAATAACATGTTAGAAAGTTCCTAGCAAATAACAATATAAACAAAATAATAATAAAAATTATTATGTAAAACAACTTAGTCTTAGCCATACACAAAATCTATTTTATTCAATAATTAAAATTATTATAACAAAAAATATTATAAATGATTAACATAAACATGAAATCTACCAACAAAACGTTGGTCTAGTGGTGTAAGATTCTACTAGATCCTCACAATGACCAAAAGGTAAAGGTTTCAAATTCTTGGAGTAACACTTATTAGAAGGACCTTTTAGACACCACAAAATACATTAATTTTTTATCCTAAATTTGAGAGCATACTCTTGTTAGTATCAAAAACATAAACATGAAATCTAAATAAAGAAGAAATGGAAGAAAAAATAAATAACATGTTGGCATGTTGCTCCTAAAAAATCAAAATTATTTCAAAGTTTAACCGAGATATAATTATATCCTTTAAGTTCATAATCAATATGTTTGTTGTTCCTTAAATAATCAAAATTATTTCAAACTTTATCTAATAATCAAAATTTCATTAATCATAATTGCTTTCCACAAATTCTTCACATGTTTTGTTTCTTTATGTAATGACAAAAATAAAAATGGATCCAAAACTGCTATTACCAAAGTTGATATTTTATTATATCAAAACATAGTATAAATAATTATCATGGTTATGATATCTAAATAAACGAAGAAGTGGAAGAAAATAAATAATATGTTGCTCCTTAAAAAATAAAGTTTATTTTAAAATTTAAATGAAACATAATTATAATGTTTAAGTCGATAATCAATATGTTTATTGCTCCTTAAATAATAATAAAAATTAAACGAAACATAATCATAACATTTAAATTCATAATCAAATTAAATATTAATTTCCATATATTAAAGTAAAAAATTATTCAGAATTTGACATTTTATCACTAAACTAATATTTACCAACAATAAAAATAAGGGTATGAAATTTGAAACTGTATCAAAAATAATAAAAAAATATTTTTTAGAATCCTATTAAAAATTAAACACCAATAAAGAAGAAAAAATGATTATTTACTTAGTACTTACCATTTTTTCGTTTAAGAGAGTTTACAATACTAAAACCTGATTTGTGAAGAATGACACTATAGGAACAAAATGAAGTAGAATGAGGAGATGTAATAGAGCTTAAAAAGGTGCAATTTAAGAAATTAAAGATAAAAACTAAAACTTTTTAAAATCCTATTAAAAATTACACACCAAAAAAACACCACAGAAATGCTAAATAGAGTTTACAATGCTAAAGGTGTATTTATAAGGAAGAACACTAAAGAAACAAAATGAAATAGAATCAGATGAAATAATAGAATTTTAAAAAATTCTCATTTAAGAATATCTAAGGATTTAAATTGGAACTTATTGAAATCCCTACTAAATAAACAATAGACACCAGAAAACATAAAAATTATTATTTGGCTAGTGCTTACCATCTCTTCCATTTAAGATAGAGTTTACAATAAGATATGCGACTATGTGAAAACAAATGAAATAGAATTAAGGGAAATAATAGAGCTTACAAAACCGCAAGAAATCATAGATAAAAATGGATTTTTTTTTTTTTGAAATCCTATTAAAATCAATGTTATGAAACTCGAGTCTGACGTCAAATCGGAAGAAGTCTCGTATTAGGTTTAACCAGTTTAAACGGTTAAACCGTTCGGTCTGTCTGAGTAATTTCATACATAATTAATAATTTTTTCTATATATAAAATTAATAATCAAGTATAATTACATTGAAGTAACATTTTTTTATTTTTTTTGGACTTGAGTCAAACAAAAGATTAGAGTAATATTCCATTTTTTTAATTTTTAAGTGAACCGTATGATTTACTTCCCAGGTTAATCTGGTTTAATCGGGTTTAACACGGTTAGATCAGAATTTCTCTGGTCAAAGCGGTCCAACTCTCATTCGGTTAAGATTGTAAACCATAGCCTTTTCAAGTCCGATCAGCGATCAGATCGGTCAGACCATCCAGTACGATCCGGTTCTATTAAAATATTAAACACCAAAAAGAGAAAAAGATTTGATATTTGCTCAGTTCTTATCATTAGTTTAGCTTGAAAGTGAATCTGAGTTGAAGGATCACTTAGATTGAGAAAGAAGACTTTGAGGTGAGAGATATTTCAAAAAAAATGCATCTAGATGCAGAAAAGAAATGACAAATAACTTAGTTTAAGTAAATTTGTACCCTTCACATTCTAGAATTATTTTATTTAACCCATTTTGTATACAATGACTAAATTATCCCTAACACATATAAAGACTAAGTAAAGTGTTGTATCATTTCTAGTAATATATTATACACAATTTTTGATTGATTTACTTTTAACAAAAAAAACAATTTTGCACATATTAAATCCAAGTATCAACAAAATCCATATATAGATAGTACATTAAAACTATATTAATCCAAAGTTTATTTTAAATTATGTAATTACTAAATTAATTGGAAGTTACAAAAGTTAAAATATAAAACTACAATTTTAAAGTGATAGATGCGATAGTATAACGAGGCATTAGGGAATTTATACAAATAAATACTCAATAAAATTAATACAAATAAATAATAGACAATATAATAATTGTGTATAAATATTTATGCTAGAAGTATATAGATATAATTGTTTGTCTTGGAATATATGCTCAGGGAATAAGTGATTTTAGATTGCCGAATTAAAACCAAAAAGTTTAGTTTTGTTCTTGAAGATTTCGCATAAACTTTATTAAATTGTTTAATTAGGATCTGGTTCATAATTTCACATTTTCTTTTATTTGATACTATCAAATGTATTTTCTCATCTCATAAGTAAGGAATTAATTACTTTTAGGTATATGATTGTCTCTTCTAACAAATGTCGCTCCCAAAAATCGAACTATTATCTTTTGATTATCTTTGAGATCTAACATAATATTACATTACTAGATCAACAATTTGTTGGTATAATTTGAATAATACAAACCAAACTATATAGAATACTTCATTATTGTTAGATTATTTTTGTTAGCCTACATTTTCTAAAATAGTACAGACCAAACTATATAGAATGCTTTATTAGCGGTGTCAATAGTGTTTAGATACGTTGTTAGGGTAAGGAGGAAAAATTATATTATCTTATCTTGTTCTTTTCTAACTAAATTCTCCAATAAGATAATATATATTTTCTTATATTCACTCATTATTTGATATGTCTTATTTTTTTTCTCTAAATTTTTTTATTTTAAAATATATTATACAAATTTAAAAATAAGACACAATAAATAATTAAATTTAAGAAGATAAGTTATCTCATGAGGAAATATATTATTATGTATAGACGAGACAAAATATACTATTGTCTTATTCTATCTTGTTTAAATTACTTTTATATTATATTTAACTAACCAAAATAATGAATAGACATCAACTCTTGTACTATTTGGACTTATATTCATAATGTAATATATTTTATTTGAATTAATTACATTCGTTGTCAGTTTTTGTTTAAGAAATTACACTTATATTTCTTAAGTGTAATGTGTATATGTAATTCGGAGTGACTTATGAAAGTTTTAAAAATATGTGAGTGATTTATGTAATTTCATACAAACTCAGGAGTATCAATGTAATTTACTCATATTAAAAAATGATCCAGGAGTAATCAGAATAAAAACTGGCCTATAATAAAAATCCATGCTTATTTATGATAATATACAACCAAATTACAAACCAAAGCAGTGAGGTTTTACATAGATAATAAAAACAAAGAAATACGCATAATTTCTCTCCTAATCATAATTAATTTAGTGCATGATAACATAACATTGAAGATAAAGCCATAAAGGAAAGGAAAGCATAGGCCATAAGCTCCTCACTACTTTGGTCCGTACACCTGTGAGAAGCAAAAGCAAATAGAAATTATTAGTACTTATTTAAAATAGAAAATATACAATATATATCATCAAGATCAATGTACAATCACATTTTCATCATTTAATTTGAAATATATAATGGTAAGAATTTGATTGAAATGATTGGTTCTAATAATTTATCCATAAGAATACTAGAATATAATACAAACATGAATGATCTTCAAAATCCATAATATACTTATTCAAAAATAAAAATTCTCACATACACGTAAAAAATGGAGGAGATCCAATTACTCTAATCCACTCCATCTTAGCCATAAATTTTAGAAAAATTTAATAATTTAAATTAGTAAATAAATCTAAATTATTGAAATAAGTGGATTCAAAGCATTTGATCAATTCCTTATCATTTTTCTTCTAGTTAAGGATCTAAAAAAGTAAGATAATAGATTAGATTCAAAAATCTAGAGAGTCAAAACCTTTGTCCAATAGTCAAAACAACATGAAAAAAATGAAAACTTTACCTTAGTAGCATCTAATCACTGTCACTACTGCTACTACTGTCATGGCCATGGCCATGTTCACCATGCTTCTTGTCCTTTTTCTCTTTCTTATCTTTCTTCTTCTTTTTCTCACCCTTTTCATGTCCATCACCATGGATCTTATCCTTGATCTTCTCTGCTATACTTTCCTTGTGTTCCCCTTTGTGTTCTCCTTTGTGTTCTCCTTTATGTTCCCCTTTGTGATCATCACCATGGTGTTGTTCTCCTTTGTGTTCATCTTTCTTGTGGCCTCCCAAATGAAGGGTTTCTTCAATCTTGTGAATGATTCCTGACATTGTTTCTCACTTCTGTTTTTGTCTTTGTTTTGTATATGATGTGAGAAAACATGGTGTGAATCAATGTCTTCTTATAGCCACAAAAGTGAGGATAATGTGAAAAATAGCGTTCACCATTTTGGCTGAAATTACGGAAGTAACCATATGCGTGTACCTTACGTGTACGCTGTATTACTAATTTCAAGACACTTTTACCTAGGGCTGTTTGTTTGTAAGCAATGAAGATATAGTCTATTCCATTTTTGGTGTCACAAGTGTGTTTCAGTATAATTAAAAACTCTCACTTAATTAAAAGGGAAATTTAATAAATAAAAAATATTTTTTTATATTACATGGTGTAATCGGATTAATTTGGGATATAGACATATAAATTTTGAGAATAAATTCACTTACACTAGTGTTAAGTTTTTTAAACTAAGTTTACATATTAGCTATCAATTTTATGCAAATTCAATGATTTAAATATACCCACTAATTCAAACTATTTAATTTCCCTAAAATTAATGATTATAATGTAAAGTATTCTTGAAGTAAGTGAATTTTCTCCACGGTCGATCGTTGTTCATTGGTTAGATAGTTGAGTTTTGTACAGCCAGATAAGATATTAAATATCCAATTAATATGAATTAAATAAATGTTTAATTCTCTTTCCTTCCACTCACAAACAAATTTAAAAACACATTTATTTTCCTTCTATGAATGATATTTTTTTACATAGAACTAATCTATTTTCTAATGTATTGTTATTCTCTCGGTGTTATGCTCAAAAAATCGAATCCTGGAAACTTAGTGAAATCTTATATCATTAAATCAATCGATTAATATTTCAAAAAATATTGAATATCAATTAAATATACTATAGAACACGTTCTAAATTAAATATATGTAGTACTTATCCCATCAAACTTTCACTATTTATTGATTTTAGAAATATATTTTAGATTTTACTTGTTTGAATAAATAACTTCTAAAATATGTTTAAAATTGCAATTGTTTTAATTCATTTATATGATTTCCAAAATCTAGTACAAAACAATAATTGTTATAGTTTTATTTCACTGTTATTGTACACATGCTATTATAAGATTTTTGTATGTAATGTATAATTTGTAAGGGAATCTAAATTGTTTTTAAAATAAATTAGTAATTAATATATTTATAAAAAAAATGTGTTAACTTTGTATATAATAAATTTATGTTTGTATGACTTCTGCAAGCTAATTTTTTGGATTTGTCATTGTGTACTACTCACACTACTGAGTCATTGAGTTGATTAGTTGATTCAGTTTATATTAAAAAATTCATAATACGAACTAGACAATGTCGTTTTCATTATTCTTTAATTTTAAAATAAAAGGACGTTGTTTTGTTTTTTTGGAGAAAAAAACCTAAATGAAAGAACGTTAGTTATAATACTGATAAATAAGACATTAATGGTTGTCATTTTCTCAAAATTTTACCTAAACCTCTTTGAGATAAATAATCATTTCGGTACAATTCCAAATGTGAAATAAGTCTTCGTATCTTATTGGTGAAATTGACTACTTAAAATTCAACCGATCCCAGGTTTTCTTCCTTCTTTTTTTCTTCTGAAATAATGGGTATAAAAGAATTTTTTACCAAAGCCCATTTTTTATAATTTTTGTCCTATGAACCTGCCCTGCACACTATTGGTGGTAGAACATTAGTGGTGCTAAAAAATCTATAATATTTAGAATAAAAATTATCACATGCAATACTAATTAAAAAATATTACATACGTTTTACTCTTTTAACTTACTAATTTTTTTTATTTAATTAGGATTAGAATATTTTTATACTAAAATATTAATAAATTTTGCAATACCCGAGAGAAGAGAGATCACTCACGTGTGAGGAGGATAAAAATAACTTTAGCCATTTCTGCCACCTCTCACTTATTGGACAAATGTATCTTGGGAAGAACACCAAGTCGGTGGTTATACTTTAATTAATTAAAATTGTATTTACTTTTTCAAAATCAATCACTTAAATTGTTTATATAATAATTTCTCCTGATATCAGTATTCCATAAAATCATTGGTCCATTTTTTGTGTTATTACCCCTAATTTTGTACATATATTATATTGATCACCCTTGATGAGATATAAGTGTAATATTTTAAACAAAAAAATATGTGATATGTGTAATTAAGTTAAACAAAATATTGTATATTGTGTAAATAAATTCAAATAATATAAGAGTAAATGCATATTTGGTTTGTTACAAAATAATATAAAAGTTATATAAACATCTCGTTAGAATTGTTAATAATAAAAAGACATTCAATTTCGTATTATTTGGAATTGTCTACACAATATATAATATTTTGTTTAACTTAACTACATTCATCACACGCTTTTTTTGTTTAAAATATTAAATTTATATATCATCGGGAGTAAACAGTGTAATGTATATATAAAATTAGGAGTGATTTGTATAAGAATGATGAATGATTTATATGAAGACAAAGAATGAAGTGATGGTTTATGTAATTTTACTAAAACATAGGGGTGTCAATGTAATTAACTTTAATATTTATAGTGTAAAATATAATATTTATCACTTATTTATATTAGTTAATGATATATAACATGTAAAAAACTCAATATCTTTTTCTCTTCCAATTAGCAAACCAAGGAGAGAACCTAACCAGAAGATGTACCCGGACATTATTGAGGAAATTAAGATGCCCTTAAGTTTAAAAAACTATTAAATAATACAAATTTAATAATTACACGCATAATTAAATTCATATTAGAAAATATTAATAATAAAAATGTAAAATCTATGCACTAATACTGACACTATAAATATTTATACACCATTAATGTATCATATATTATTAATTAATATTACATTTTTGAAGATCTAATAATGATTGAAAATGAATGATGGGTGATGTAATGACAATGTATAAAACTATTGCATTGTTGGTACACAAATCTTTTTCTCTTAAGAAAATTGAAGAAAAAATTGATTGAAAGTATAATTAATAAATAAGGGTATGATTATCTTTTTCTCTTGCTTGATGCATGTTTATCATTTGTGAAACTAAACAATACTTTGGACACTGTTAAGTTCTCACCATTAATCTGATTTGTCTTGTGGTAGAACGAGTGAGAACACCTTGTTTATTGGAGGAAGGAGATATGTGAGAAGTATCTGAGCCCTGTTAAACTAACTTATCATTTAATCCCTTAAGGAAGGAGATTACATGTTATATGCACCACATTGATATTTGATTATCTTCATTGATCCAAAATATTCTCCTTTAGATTAGCCCATAATTCTTGTTCGCTCTCAATGTAAATGTTGTTTTGTACAATTTGTGAAGAGAGACACCTTGTGATCCTTGATATCACCATTGTGTTGTATCTCTCTCACATATCATACTCGAAGTTAGAATGAGAAGGTGTTGTGATAAAGCCATCTACAAACATGAATTTGTTCTTGGACAATAATATCCTCTTCATGGATCTCATCCATGAGTGATAATTGTTGCCTTGTAGTGGTGGTGTGACAAGTGCAACCCATGTTTTTCCTCTTGGGTGAAGAAAATATGGGTTTTGGATGTTATTGCTACCTAAGGATGCCACCATGCTTCTTTCTAGCTCCGTTGTTGGTGGATTTGCCATGATTCTTGGCTACAATTTTGATTTTTCCAGCTATGACATATTAATTGCCTTTCTTCTTGACCAAAATTCTTGGTTAAAGGCTTCTCTTATTTTTTTCTTGGATGGTATTCTTGATGATGGATAGATGGACGAGCCTTTTGCAACTTGGGTAAGCAGAACCGTTAAAAGGAAGGCTCTGATACCATAGTGATTTTGCTGAATATACCTCATTCTCATATGCATTATTGATGAGCATAATGCTTTATTTATACTCCATTGTCACAAGAGACTCAAAAGAAGAGTTTACTTAAAGAACAAGTTATCTAATAAAAGAGATACAAATCCTAACCAAAAAATCAATCTAACTACCATAGCTAAATCCTAAGCAACCCCACTATATAATATACAAAAATTGCTCATATAAAACAAATGTGCCAAATAGATGCCCATGCGTCATAATTTTAGTCGAGATACTATTGGTGTGCCAAGTGATCAAAGTTGCTCATCCTGGCCAAGCTAGGCTAATGCGCCAAGATACATCAGGATGCCAATTCCTGACCGAGTCATGTCGCGCCATTCTAGTGCGCCTACGTATTATCTAGACCAATGACTTGTGCCAGGCCACAAATCAAGCTTTAGTTCTCTATCTCGAGGCTTTCTAGTTCATGAACATGTTGCTTGGATGACAAGTAACCTGCTTGACTTGGCTTATGCTATAATAATTTGAAATTTTAATGGTTAAAATAATTGGGTTTAAAATACATGTTAATTACATACGAATTATTTCAATCGGGATGAATGATAATAATTAACATTTTCAACATATAAATTAGGTGGTTTGATTATGTTAGAAGCTCCAATACTGAGTATATTAAATGAAAATTGATCTATCCAATTTTCAGATAATATGGAGATAAAAAAATAAACAAAACAATTAGCAAATATTAAGAAATGGAGACATTGTTGATATAAAATAAAGTATTATAACATCATTCAACCTATGTAAACTTCAAATAAATGAGATATAATGCTTGAATCCTTTTAGTGTAGGAGAGTATTATCAAAAATATATTTTAAGGAAAGATATTGATGAAGTTGTTGAACTTTATTTTTTTAAGGAGATAATAACCCACAAAATTAATATTAATAATAATTATTTAAACCATTGGATACATGAAAATAGAGTTAAATTTTTTAATCCTTTATCATATTTTTAGTTTTAAATTTGATTCTCTACTAAAATAAAAGTATAATTAGTACATCATCTATTATTCATTTGTATTATTTGTTAAGAGTAAATATGATTAAAAAAGAATGGTAAATGTATAAAACTCTTACATTATTAGTACATATATATTTTAGGATGCATGACTATTTCTGTCGACGAATATCTCTTCTAGGTCATTTTGTGTAGGAATCTAACTAGTGTTATAAGGTGAGAGATGCAATAAACTAATAATACATGCTAGTCTATGGTGGCTAAGTAATCTCCTAAAATCTATAAACCCTAACCCTAAAACCCTTGAACCCTGAATCCCGCAATGAACAACGACGCTATGAACGTCGATCACGACCAACCTCACACAAAAGGCCAATCTCTTCAAACCCTAATCTCAGGTCCTATCTCCTCTTCAATCTCCAATCTCTCAGCTACCTCGCGGTGCATCCCTTCCGAAAGGGACTTCCACTTCTACCGCAACTTCAACGAATTCAAATTCCCCGTTAACGAAATCGTGAAGGAATCACAGTTGATGCTCGAATCGATTGGTGTCTCAATCGCCAAGGAATCCGCATTCCCTGTTGATATAGATGATGCTTACGATTGGCTTGTGAATTTAAACGACGACGTTTTGGAGCGGTTCGATTTGTCGGTGGATGAGTTCCGGAAGGTTAGAATGGAGGAGGAAGAGACAGGGCAGCCTGCGGTGAATTCGGGTATGGAAGATGACGGTTTCGAGTTGGTTTGTGGGAAGAAGAAGAGAGGAGGACGAAAATTTGAGTCTTCAGAGGAAGTGATGATGGATTTGGAGACAACTGTTAAGGTGGCAATGAAGGATAAGAAGACTATGGGGCCGAAGGCGAAGGTTCCGTTTCATGTACCGACGATTAGGAGGCCTCAGGATGAGTATACCATTGTGGTTAATAATGCAAATGTACCTTTTGAGCATGTTTGGTTGGAGAAAAGTGATGATGGTCAAAAGCTTATTCATCCATTGGTTAGTTAGTTCACTCATTCACTTCCTTTACTTTTTTATGATAGCGTGAATGTGTATAGCTGGGTTTTCTTATTACAATTTTAATGTGATGATAGAAGATTTCATTTAAGTGTAGGGTTTGATTACAACTAATAAGTCATTGTTTAGTATGATAATTGGTTACCCACATGCCACATGTTCACTTATGCTTGAAAAAAGGTAGTTTTTAGAGGTACTGTAGGCAGGCTTTTATAATTTTAGGTGGGTTGTTTATTTTTTGTTGGTAATAGTGGAAATTAATTACCTTCGGAGGATTGTTGTACGTAGCCTTACTACATAAGTGGAGAGGCTAATTTGAGGATTTGAACCTTTAACCTCTAGTTGATAAGGCAACAACCTTACTGTTACGCTAAGGCATGTACATCAGATCCTCCCGAGATCCCATCATATGGGAGCGTGCAATGGGCTGCCCTACTTTGTATTCAGCCAAATGAGGTATCCATCCTTGGGTGTTGCAATATTGAGATCTCGAAAAACGATGCATACCACACACATCTTGCCATTTTTTTCATCATAACAATAACTATACTGACTAACCCATTTGACTTATCTGGTTGTGCGTGTGAACTTAGCCTATAGCAATCTCTCTTGTTCTTTGGTTTTTAATACCACTTTGGGAGTGGGGAGCTTGTTTTACTGGTCTAGAATCTGACCTCAGTCATTGCTCAAACCAGACATCTCATCATAATCCCACACAAAGGTGTCTTTGTATTCTGACAGTAGTGCAATAGTCTTTTGGGGTGGGTAGTCAATTGCAGATAGTGGCCAACCCCAAAAACACTGTAGCGGGTAGTGGGAAGACCAGAAGCAGATGTAGCTTGCTGCCTAGTGAGTGTTGATAGCTAACCAGCCCCAACAGCTTGCTGCCTCTTGAAGTGGGTGTCCGGGAGGTTAAGAACAGAGTGAGGGGAAGAAGCAAGGTGAAGTGGGAACGGGAAAAAACTGAACTTGCTTTGCTGGAATGTGCAGAGTGGCCAGATAGTGCAGAACTTGCTGCTATTCAAACTTGCTGTTGTTCACTGCTGCTGTTCTATCAGTTCAACATGTTTTATATAAGGGGGAAAAGGGGAGGGTTAAATTACAGAAACTAAAAAATCCCTTGCCATGTATTTAAAATCTAGGGAAGAAAGACTTTACCAATTTAAAAGGGCAACACTGTCTTCCCCTTTAAAATTAAGGTTCTAATTGCAACAATGTTGGAGTGGCTACTTGACTTGCGATTTGGGTTTTGATTTCACTACTAACAAGTTGTGATGGGCACAATGGCCATTCGCACCGCGATCCACCATCTCTTTGCGTTGAAGGGCTGAAAACCAACGTTTCTCCAATCTCCACTATCGTAGCGCGGTAGTGCATGTGATTGACTATCGTCATTTATGACAATCTCAGCATTGTCCTTCACGTTCCATACAATTAACTATTGATTAACTGTTGAAGGGATTGCACCTTCGATACAAATCCAATCCCTTCCAAAATGTAGGTTATAGCTTGCTTTTGTTGGCACGGCTACCAGTATTGTCAAGTGGCGGCCATGTGGCCGCCATGGCAGAAAGTGGTGTCAGACTTGCGGTTCCAGGTTTTATATACATTTTTATTTACTATATTTTTTATCTGTCTGTATTAATGAATTACTAATTTATCATTGCAGGAGAAACTCTCTGTTTTGGATTTTGTTGATAAAGATCCTGAGAATGTTGTGCCAGTGAAGCCTCCCCAATTAGAAAGCACCCCTTTCATGTTTGTGGAGGATGTCAAAAGTTTAAAGGAGTTGGCTGATAAGCTACGCTCTGCTGATGAATTTGCAGTATTATCACCTTTCATGAATATTTACTTAGAATTTTTCTTCATGACTTTTTATACAATTTGATTCTGTCTATGATATGTGCAACTGCTATGGTACTTGATAAAAATAATTTTTTTAGCATAAATCCTTGTGCATTTCTTGGCAGTCAGGAATCTATCTGCCTCTGTTTTATCCCCATTTCAGATTAGAGAAAGAAAATCTTTTGCCTATTGAACAGTTCTTGACAACAACCTCTCAAGCATTTATGATTGAATGCACTACCATTCTTTGTCTAAAAGCTTAATATCAGAAATATTTATTTACTTTGTGGATGCTCCTGTTATTGAATTGCCTGACTTCTTGTTGAGTACTGTTGATTATTTAATATGGTTTGCTATGTTATTTATGATAATGTGCCCATTCCATTTTTTCCGAATCTGTACATGGTCTAAACAAAGTGTGTCACCACCTTTCAAGTTTAGTGGTACGCATTATACATGGAAGTTGTTAGATATATAATAGAGCAATTAATGAACCTTTCCCCTATACTTTAGCCTTTAGATGAGTTGGTTATTAACATGATATGTTATCTTTCTTGACAGAAGTGGTCTAGAGTTCTGTTCTGCCACATTGATTTTTTTTGTTAAAAAAAAAAATTTAATCACACGGTGAGAGTGCCATGTGTGTTGTCCATACTTCAATCCCAAAGTGGCTCTTGTGTAAGGGGGCATGTTATATATATATATGTGTGTGTAATAAATCCATTCATTAGCACAAGTGAACTGTCATTAAGGGTTGTTTCATATGTTTTGCAATTGCTTGACCATTGAGTTATTTAGTCTAACATAGAATTGTGCTTACCTTTTATTATTGTATAAAAATATGATTATTGCTTTATTTTTTTGGATTTCCCCCCTCTTGTGATCATAACGTGTGTTGCTTAGAGTGCTTTTATCTTGATTTTGAGGGATATATTTTTGTACGTTATATTATGCTTATCCATGTTGAAATGGAAGGAATGCTTTAGATGTCATGGGATAAGGGAAAATTTCACTCAAGCTTAAAGGGGAATTTTTTCTGCATGTATATAAGACCTGCAATGTTATATGAAACTGAATGTTGGACCATAAAATGTCAATAAGACAATAAATTCCATGTAGCAGAGATGAGAATGTTGCGTTGGATGATTGGACATACTAGACAATATATGATTAGAAATAAATGCATTAGGAAGAAATTTGGAGTAGCTCCGATTGTAGAAAAGATGGTAGAACACGCCTAAGTGGTTTGGACATGTGTGGAGGAGGCCGGTAGAAACCCCTGTAGAGAGAGTAGATCAAATGGCGGTTAGTCCAATTCTTAGTGGAAGAGAGAGATCAAGAAAAATCATAGGCGAAACAAATAGGAAATATTTGCAGATGAATGCTTTGTCAATGAAGCGAATTAACATGATTTATATTAGAGCATTATGGCGTCGTTCGATCCATGTTGCCGACCCCACCTAGTTAGATTAAGGCTTGATTGTTGTATATTATGTTTATCTTGTTTTGGTACTTTGGATTTTGGAGTTCATCAATGTTTTATTTGCTTCTAGATGCTGTGTTTTTATTGCATTTGATTGTTGGACCAATATTCTCCCTTTCTTATTGCTACTCAACTGCTTCCACAATTTTCCTGTCTTTGCATTCTTGACTTCTATTTTCCTGACTTGAAATATTTAGGTTGACTTGGAACATAATCAATATCGATCTTTCCAAGGTTTGACTTGCCTTATGCAAATCTCAACAAGGACTGAAGATTTTGTTGTAGACACCTTGAAACTTCGTGTTCATGTTGGGCCATACCTAAGGGATGTGTTCAAAGACCCTGCAAAGAGGAAGGTTAGTTGCACATGATTTGTGTTTCTTTTAATTCAGCATACTTGCCTCATTCTGTTGACCCTATTTATGGTCATTTAGGTCATGCATGGTGCAGATCGAGATATTGTATGGCTTCAACGGGATTTTGGCATTTACATTTGTAATTTGTTTGACACTGGCCAGGTTTGTTTAAAAAATTCGGCATTTGATATTTAGATTACTTCCTTTGCGACTTATCAAGGAAGGGCAGTTGTATTTGTTATATGGTTGGTAGTAATGTTTATGATCGACAATATTTTCTTTGTTCAGTTGATGCTGGCTTTTCATATTAAAATTATGTTTACCTTCCCATATAATGATGTATTGATTTGTTTTGCGACAAGGAAAATGGTGAAACATGCCTGCGAAGTTCCCTTGCCTTTGTTTATTGTGCCGTGATGTTCCTTAATTGCATGTTAGCAATTTTATACTACAATCCTCTCTTTGCTTTTACTTATCTATTTTGATTGGATTGCTTAGGCTTCAAAGGTGTTAAAATTGGAGAGAAATAGCTTGGAGTATCTTCTGCGTCACTTTTGTGAGGTTACTGCAAACAAAGAGTATGTTGTCTATATTATTTCATCTGAACTTTTGGAGCTAGTCTCCATTGTCTGAACTCATAATTATCTATTTCCTGTAGTATGATTATTCATTTTTTTCTTACCTACATTCTAGAAGTTTATAAGTAAACTCTTCGCAGGTACCAGAATGCAGATTGGAGAGTACGTCCAATTCCTGATGTGATGCTAAGGTACAATTGTGTTTTGGACCTATCACCTTTCCCCCTTCCTGTGGTTTTGTCATTGTTCTCTACTCTTTCTGTACTGCTGAAATTTAAATGTGTGTTTTGGTTTACAAAAAATAAGTACGAGGTAAGTAATGAGGACTCCCGCTTGGTGTGGACTATTAGCATACTAAGAATCTATAGAATCTTGCAATCCTAGGTTAACTGGTTGCCATTATCCTTGTACTTGGGTGGGATTACCTGCAACCAACCTGAGGCTAAAAGATTTGGTATATATTTCAAGAACCAGCCTCTTTACATTTCAGGCAAAGGTTTCAAAAGTTCGCAATGAAGTTCTCCAGCACTCAGGATGTACAGTTGAGCTAGTTATTTGAACTAGAGCATGCTTGAGCTGACTAGTTATATCATCCATAAGGGTTCTGGTATTTCTGGACCCTGTATCCCGTTACTCACTATATAATTCCTTAATCCTTACAATTGAGTTCTAATAGTGAAAGCGTCATGGTGGATTATGGTTTTGGATTAATGGGGTGTTGCAAAGGAATATTAGGATTATGGAAACATAACATGTATGTATGGAAGTTAATTGGAATCAGTATATTCATTAGTGGCCTGGGGGTTATATGGAGTTTTCTAGTAATTTGTGATTTCTACTGAATGAGACTTTTTATTTGAAATCAGGATTCGTTGACCATTTTCAATAATATAGTTTGAACTTCATTTCTTTTATTCTTTTAAGGATTTTACTATTTTATTATTTTATTTTATTCTTATTTTTTGTTTAGTAAATGAGATTACCAACCAGTTCTTTCTATTCTCCCTCTCTTCTACTCTCCCTTGAGTTTTTCCATCGTTAATCTTACTTCTTGTTCTTTATACTTTCTTATTACAGTTACTATTTACTATAGGTGCATCTTACGAAAGATATTAATTCTACCTACATTATAAGCAGATTGAAGTTGTAACATGGATTGCTGACTTCTACTGTCATGACAAACCTCGTAGTTTTCAGTTCCCATATCTCCCCTCTTCTCAAAAAATATTATAAATAATAAATTATGAATAAATTAAAAAAGGATACAATAGTGTATCTCTTAGCCTAGTTTTGGGTTTGTGGTTTCTTACTGCTGATTATATGTCTAAGGTCTTGTATGATAGTTACTTGTATCCTGCCATTGGAAAACTCATACTACAATCTAATGAACTTTTTTTTATTATGACAGATATGCCAGAGAAGATACACATTATCTTATGTATATTTATGATTTAATGAGGATTGAGTTATTTGCCTTGTCTAAGGAGTCTGAAGGTTCTGACAATCCTTTGGTGGAGGTAACTATTTAGCAACCCTAAGAAAATTCTTCACATAGGTGCTGTTGTTAACTTTATTAACATTTGTTGAGTGTAAGCCTTGCATTTTTTAGAGTTCAGAAATTGATTCTGACTGGTTTAAATTCATTGGTATATCTGTTTTCGGATCTTCAATGAGTGCTTTTCTCTGAGGTCTAGTAATTTAAGATTGCTGCATGTTCTGTACATCAGTACATTTACTGGTCTTGTAAAGCAGAAGTTAAGATTTCTGCTTATCAGCTCTGCCACTCTTTTTTCTGTTCATTTATTGTTATCACTGGTAGTTTTTTTTGCTTCAAAATTCTGTTATCTTATAGTTGCCAACTTGAGATCAAACTAGCTGGATGAGTGTGTGATCTGTCAATACTTTCTGCTAACCATTGGACGGTCATTGTTCCCTTGCAGTCTATTTTGTGTTAACTGTTTGAACTTTTACATGTTGAAATCATGCAATGATTGACAAGACCTTTTTGAGTTTTCCTGGGCAATATTTAATTATAAATCTTTGGTCAATTAGATAAACAACATAACTCAATGGCTGGCTCAATGAAACTTTATTTTATCTTTTAACTGGAATTTCCTGTAACCTATAGGTTTACAAGCGCAGTTATGATGTCTGCATGCAGCTCTATGAGAAAGAACTTCTGACAGAGAACTCCTACCTTCATATATATGGGTTTGTTACCTTTTTCTATTGCCAATTTTATAATAAACTTATATGTAGCAAGTTTTCCAACTTCCAAGCTTCTTGAATAATTTATTACTAATTTATGTAAAGAAGGTGTGTGTTATAAAGTTCTGCTTTGCATATATTTCCCGTCAAAAGGTGTAAAACAAAACTCAATCACAGTTTCTGTACAGGTTGCAAGGAGTTGGCTTTAATGCTCAGCAGCTTGCCATTGTTTCTGTAAGTTCCTCTTTAATTTCTTGTGCAGTACCGTTCCATGGTTAGCTGCACACAGAACAATTGCTTGCCTGATTTTCTTTTCCAACAAATTTTTGCTGTGCATATGGAAAATAGTTTGCACAAAACAATCTTAGATAGGAAATTGCAGGAATTTTGGAAGCATTTGTGTCAATTCTGTCATCATAATCTACAATTTGTATCTTGTTCAATGTTCAAGATTTCAAATAAGATCTCTAAGAATTGATTTGCTTCATGGAATTTTGTAGATTGATTTCTTTTCGTAAGTCTCTTTAGTTTGTAAAGTTTATGTTTGCTTATGTAGTATTTCAACCTAGGAAGCACAAACACTTCACAACAGACAACAGTCACTGTGTCCATGCAAGACACATCTGTGCTCATCACTTTCTGACACCCCTGATTATACTTTACAACCATTAAAGTTACTTTTTGATTTTTTATATCATTATAGATGGAAATATAACAATGATTAGATTAAAAATAGCATTTTATGATGCTAAAATGACTCGTGCTAACTTTTATAGTATTATTCATCTCTTTTATGATAGAGCATTATGACATCGTTCGATCCATGTAACCGATCCCACCTAGTGGGATAAAGGCTTGGTTGTTGTTGTATTCATCTCTTTTAATTCAAGAATTTTGCTTTTGTTACTCCTTTAAGCTATTACCACCCAGTGGGAGTAAGACTTGGTTATTGTATGTTACTCTTTTGTTAATTTTATATTATATATGTGTGTGTGTGTGTGTATATATATATATATATATCAAAGCCATGTCATGGTGCTTCCTTGGTTTCTACAACATCCCACTGCCACCTCATTGCCATAGTCTTAATTGATGCTACATTTGCTTCCATTTCTCCACCTTCATTGCTTTTAGCATTACATTTTCATGAATATATTTTTAGTAGTGCTGCAGTGTTCTAAGCTCTAACTAGTGTGCTATTCTCTCAACCACCACTAGGCACCTTTAAATTATTTATCTTGCTGAAGCATATTGGTTTTATCATGAATAACTGTTCAGGTTCTGTATGAAGAAACTTTAATGGTCTTCCAAGAATACTTATCCTATATATAATATACCCACATTTTTTATTTTGTGGTTTAAGGATTTACCCTTTTTCTGAAACTGGACCCAATAGCATCCAATGCTGAAAGTACTTGGTAGTTGGGAACATTGTCAGGATTTTATAACAGAATTGTTCAACTTCTAAAACTACTAGATTATATTGCATTCATTTTGGATTTCTGTGCTTTCAACACTTGTTAACACCTAGGAGATTGAATTATACTGTCATTTTTATGGTTTACAGGGTCTCTGTGAGTGGCGGGACATTGTCGCACGCTCAATGGATGAGAGTACTGGATATATATTGCCAAATAAAGCTGTTCTTGAAATCGGTAAATGAAAAAGTTGTGCAAATTTTGTACCATCTTTTGTGTCTGTTAGCATTTTAATTGTATGATACATGCCAACTTAATTTGTATTTGCTTGTTTAAAAGCTAAGCAGATGCCTGTCACTACAACCAAGCTACGGCGTTTGGTGAAGTCAAAGCACCCTTTTGTTGAACGCAATCTGGATACTGTTCTCAACATCATTAAGCATTCTATTCAAAATGCTGCTGCCTTTGAAGAAGCTGCTCTACAACTGAAAGAAGGAAATGCTTCTACTGTAAGTAATATGTTAACAATTGCTATTTGCTGAAATAATTGGGGGCACGAGTTAGTCTCTGTTTTATGCCTGCCGTTTATTTTACTTATAATAAGGCAACTGCAGTCTTGTATGTTGTCGGTGAACTGATTACAAGGACAACACTACATGTTACTAGTCTGGAAATTTGACACTCATTGATTTTTGCTTGTTTCCTATTTGATACCTTGTTCTCCGATTTGTATGCATATTTACAGGAGAAAATAATATCATTATCCTCAGTCTGCATTATCTTTTTGATATATTAGATGCATGTTGCATTTATGACATCTGCTTGGTACTACATCTCGACTTTTGAATGTGTAATTATATAATTGTAGAGAGGATTTTAGATAGAACCAGTTAGTGTGAAGGTGTCATTGAATAATACTGTGCATGACTAGTCGTCTTATTTATACTTATAGGGCTTTGGTGGAAGATGAGGAATCCCGTTAATAGTAATGATGGATTTATGATATAATAGATGTCTGTATATTATGTACGAAGCAGGGGTTCATTCATATGTTTACACTAACAATCTATGTCAAGTAATAGTGTATTGCAAGTTTGCAACTAGTAATAGTCCAACCCAATAAGATTATTATTACTACCAACAAGATATCCGACATCAATTATGTAATTTAGGACACTGATAATTAGCATATATATGTTAAAAAATCTAGGTCAATACAATACAAGTGAAACTACCAACTAAGTACTAACTTGTATAAGTTTAGCCCAATGATCCTTAAGTCTGTGTTTGGATAAGTTATTTTTGGGGGAAGTAATTGACAAGAGTAATTAACATATCTTTGTATACATGCTACTGAAGAGGTAAAAATTTGGGATCGTACCGTACCACAAGTCACTAGATTTAAGGAATGACATGGATGAGTGACCATACTAGGCAAGTTAGGATTAAGAATTAATGCATTAAGGAGAAGGTTGTGGTAGCTCTTATTGTGGGCATGTGTGGAGGAGATCGTTTGATGCCCGAATAAAAAGATTAGACTAAAATGGAGGTTAGTCCAATTTCTAGAGGCAGCGAGAGGTCAAGAAAAACCATAAGCGAAACAATTAGGAAATATTTAGAGATCAATGTTTTGTCAATAATCATGATAAAACATTATGGCATCATCTGATTCATTTAGCCGACCCCACCTAGTTAGTTGGTTGTTGTTTCTATCCTTCTTGTCAAAGACTTTTAGTTTCTTTAGAGTATTAGTTAGCTATACTATTCTTCCACTCACCCTGAGTTATTTAATATACCACAGTAGTGGGAGGAATTTTGAATTTCTCCATCATGTGATGTTATGATAATTTATTTTCTTTCACGACTCCGATATTATATGATGTAGGACGAAAATTGGCTCCCCGCCTTTTGGATTCATAGATATTGTATGAATCATTCTTGGTATAAGAGCTAGGCTAAAAATGGTAGCTGAGCTAGTTTGAGAAGTCTAATCATAATTAGCTAGAAATATACAACTAATGCAAGTAGTGAATTGAAAATGCTACCTGTACTATCTCAGAAGTCATCATTTTCTTTTGACCTTGAACAGGAATCTTCTCAGCATCAAGATACAAATGTTCTAATAAAAATTAAGCCCCCTAGTTTCACATCTGAGCTCCCAAGGGCCAGTCTCACTATTCCAGAGCACAATAGGGATGCAAATGTTGATGAACTCTCTAAAGCAAAGGTTTCAATAGTTTTACTTGTTTCAGTGTAATTTCATTGTTTTCTCTTCCTAGAGCATCAAGCTAATGGTTCTTAATTTTCTAATAGGAAAATGGAGCAAGTGTTCAGGTGCTAAAAAAGCCTACTGGTGCTTTTGGGGCACTGCTGGGGAAATCAGCTTCCAAGAGGAAGTTTTATCCTGAAATGAAGGTAAGGTTTCTTATAAACACCTAAAGGACATCTTTACGTAAACGATCTAAACCTGGGAATCCCTTTCTCTCTTTGGTTGTGATTTGCTTTTCGCTGTTAGGTACTGATGAGGCACACATAATTAGTCTAGCTTCTGAATTTGTATGATCTAACCAGCATTTCTGTGTCTACGTATTTCTAACTGCTTTTTTGGGATTGTTTCTTAGGAAAAGGAAGTGGTTAAGCTTGAGCAGATTAGATCTTCAGTCAGTCTTCCTTTCCATTCATTTTTGGGTAGCAATCAGGAATCAAAACCTGTAGTAGAAAGTCCTAATTTAGCATCGGAAACATCAAACCCACAGGAACCTATTCCAGTTCCGTATCCCACGTCAACTTTAGATGAGATTATAATGCTAGAATCTGATACAGCTGCGGAGGATACGAAACAGAATAACCTAGAAAACTCCAATGACCAAAGGGAGAAAAATTACAATGTGTCCACTTCAGGAAAAGAGGATGAAAGTGAGCCAATGTCTCTTTCGGAATTGTCATCAAACTTTCAAACGTGCTTTCAGTCAAACAACAAAAATAACAAAACCCCACTTCCAGAGAAGGCTAAACAAGTTGGTGGCACATTGCAGCTGAAGCCATTTGATTATGAAGAGGCAATGAAACATGTCAAGTTTGGAGAAAACAGAAAGCAAGCATCATCCCGGAAAGATGGTAAGATGGGAAAAGATGAGTCGGGTAGTACTAGTAAGAAGAAACGTTTAACAAAAGGACAGGAACAAAAAGATGATTCGACAAAACAGTTGCAGCAAGGTAGAAGACGACAGGCATTTCCAGCATCTGGGAATCGTAGCGCAACGTTCCGCTGAGACAATGAAATTGATGCTTGCTATGCACAAAATGTTGTATTTAGCATCATTTTTATTACAAATTTGAGCAGCTCGTTGCATGAGTAGTGACTAATTCTATTTTATTTTTACTTCTATTGACAAAATCTAAAGCAGCAAAGAGTCTAAAACTGTTATTACTCTAGTACTGTTGTTACCATACTTTCTTTGTGTCTTTTATAGTCATAGTTATAAAAACTGGTTCGTGCCAGTCGGTTCAATCGGTAAACCAGTGATTTGGTCTCAATACCAGTATGGTACAACAATCATACCGATCATGTAATTATACCGGCCAAAATCTGTCATTCCGGCTGGCTTTCAATTGAATTGTACTGGTCATACTGATTGATTTTTATTTAAAATTGGTTTTTAATGAAAATAAAAATAATTATTGTTTTTTATTGATTTTTCAACATTAATGCTAATATTTTATATATATGTATATCTAACTTCACCGGTATGTGGTTTAATTAGTCAATCATTGGTTGAACTATTATACTAGTATCCTTTGATGACTGGTACAGTATTGAAAACACTAGTCGCTCCTTCATTGTTTTTAATGTAGATTGATAATGGTGTTTCGTCAAATCTTCATACATTAGCAAATATTAGGAATAATGATGTACTAAATTGTCCCTCTATAAATATTTTTGTGTTAATACTATAATAGATTATTACAATGACTGTGATGTATACAATCATTTGATCTGAAATTACTAAGGTTCCCAACATATGGAGTTATATGTTACAATGTCATTAAAAACTAATCCATAACTTGACGAGTATGAAGTATTCTTTAGTTGATGCATGGTTCTGCTTGAAATTATACGGCATATTCATTGATTTGTATAGAATGTTTACTCTAGGATAAAAATTAAAAGGCTTAAATGTACAAGAGCTATGCCACGTCTTGTGTTTAATTAATATATGAGAAAATGTTCAATAGGGTTGCCATATTTACCATTCATGTTAATTATTATTCATCTTAAATAAAAATAATACATAGTAATGTACTACTAATGTAAAAAGTTTACACTAATCATATATGGATTATACGCTCTTGAAATATTTAGACTAGTTGGATATCATTGATATATTGGTAGATATTGAGTTAAATGTTAATTATATGTTACATGTTTTGTTGGTGAAAGGAATATATGTTACATAAATTGTGTATAAAGTTACTGTTACTGTGAAAAGTATTACTGTTTATTGAGTTATATCCGTCTATGGATAAACATTAACAATTAGCGTGTCTTAAAGAAAAATTAGGAAATTAACCAAAATGTATTTGAATTATATTTATCTTACCAAGTTTGAAAGATAATAATATATAAAAAATAATAATGTGTTATTATCAAATGGTAGTGAGTATATTTTTTCTTCAATTTAATTTTTTTTCCCAAAATCATCCAAATAAACAAATATTAATATGGCCAATATAAAAATATATTTTCTTCATTTTATATATATTAGTTTCTCCTCGACCTATGACCATTTGGTGATCTCCAATTGATGAATTATATTACTACTAACTTTTTTCCTATCGACGGTTATTCCGATTATGATTATACCATTGATTTCTCTTCCTATCGATAATCATTTTAATGATGTTTTTTCTTCCATTGACGAATTAGGTTAGTGGCGATTTCTTTTCTCATTGACAATTATTCCGATGATAATTATACCGATGATTTCTCTTTCCACCAATGAGCATTCCAGTAGTTCACTTTCTCCGAATGATGAATTTTGTTACGAACGAATTCTTTGCAATTACGACACATCTATGGTAATTTTGTAGAACCATATAATTAGTTTGATTATTTTCATTTTAAAATGAATTTTTTTGTAATAAACTTAAAGCTTACTAAACTTTAACTTAAGGGGACATGCTACATATATTTGAATTGATAACAACATTATATTATCTAAGATTAAGTATGTATCTTTTATTTGAATTTATTTATAATTTATATTTATTTAGTTAACTATTATTTGGCTTATTATCCTATCATCTGTAACAACTTTTACTTATATGGTAAATTCTTTGGACTAACTCATATTTAAATTTGATTAAATCTTTATTATTCTAAACTTCTATTATTTATTGGTGTTTCTAATAAGGGAAATGGTGATATATCGACTAATAATAAGTGGTTAGTGCATGTGATAATTTTGGCTTTTTGTAAGTTGTGGTTAACGTTCGAGTTTTGTATATATAAAAAAAATAATTTTACTATATTGTGAATGTTTAGATTCTACCAAAAGAAATATTGGTAAATTGCAATGGGAGTGCATTGTGCCATTGAAGAAAAAGCAATATATTTTAATATGTTATGTAATTAATTGCATTAAAAAATACCATGATCGTGTAATCTATTATTACTTCTATTTCCATGAAGGTTAAAAAAACGATAAACATGAAAAAATAGCGTCTCAAAATACACGTATCTGGGAAAGTAGTATAAGAAATGATGTAAAGACTCATTCTCTTATGTTTTTTGACTTTATTAATTTGGTCCTTTAAAAAATGGAAAATCTAAAATGATCCCTAATATTTTTAAATGTGAGTCAAATTATTCAATATTAAATGTTGTAAAACATGATAAAAGAGACTAATTTAACTTATATTTAAATTTTTTGGGTCAAGGTTTTTCTATTTTTGAGGGACCAAACTGATAAGGGGAGGGATTCACTTAATCATATCTTAGTCATCAATTCTTAGAAAATTCAATGGTTTAAATCTACTCATTACTTCAAACTATTAGATTTCCCTAGAATGGATGCATATGGCATAGAGTAATTTTCCCCACTTACTTTTGGATTAAATGGATCCCTATCCGACTGATAAAGTAAAAAAACATATAAATTGAAATGAGTATTTACTCAAAAATATATATATATATATATATATATATATATATATATATATATATATATATATATATATATATGACATCTTTATTATCTATGGGGACATCAACAATTTGTTTAGAATAATGTTAAGTGATGGTTAATTTTTAATCAGCATTTAATTTATTATTTAGTATGCACATAAAATTATTATTTTATAATACACATAAATTATTGAAGGACTAAGATTTTCTCCATTTACTAGAAAATGAAGAAGATTTGACCCCATTATGTGAGGTCTCTTTTATATGTGTTGTATAAACATTTGCTTAGTAATATTTATTTGTTGCCTTATCCTCTTTTGCTTTATAATATCATGTTAAAGTAAACATGTTTTTTTTGGTAATGATAGCTTGACTTAGTAAATTTTCATTTTGAAATTTCAACATGTATCATCAATTCATTTATTTCCTATGGTAATTTATCTACCACATTAAATATATGTAATGATTATTTGTGAATTGTGATGGTTGCCGTATGAATAAATAACATGAACGTAATGATACTTATAATTAGTAGTGATTGAATAATTAGTTTGTGTAATATATTTCTCTACTAAATGCAAATTATAATATGAATAACCCAATTAAGCATGGTGACTATTGTTTGTTCTGCCATCTTCAAAGTAAATGTTATTAATTATATATGATGAATGTTATTTGATAATTGAGGCATTTATTTCTTTTATTTTTTTTAATTATTTAACATTCATAATATTCAGATCTTATCTTATTGTTTTGTATTTTTACAAGAATTTAATATTTATACAGTAATAAGAGTTTTTTTTATGTTATTGAGTAATATTGACATATTATTCAAATGTTAATTTTTATTGGTTCATAAATAAAAATAATACACATAAATGATGATTGATGTATTGATTATTTTAAAAACTTTATACTAATAGTTCATCAATGTGAAAACTCATTTATAATAACATCAAATATGTTGAATCAAATTTTTATTGATCAATTTAGTTTCACAGTGGTGTAAAAATATGATCTTTTTATATATATTTACCATATATAGAGATTTATTAATTGATTCAGTTGAAGATTAAGTATCTGCTTCAATAGATTGGACTAAACACTTATTCAGTAACACGAGTAGTTTGTAGTTTTTAAGTATTTTTGTAACTTTTTAAACTCATCTATATTAGCATTAAATATAGCACCAAAAAAATAATATTAGCATCAAATATGTCAAATCAAATTTTTATTAATCAACCAAGTTTCATAAGTAACTAAAATAATAACAACACATTATTCTAGTGATATAAGGCCCACTAAATCTTTAGAATAATGATTATATATATTACGGCATATATATATATATATATTAATTGATTTTTGAGCATTGATTAAGTTTCTTGTCCTCTGTATAGGATTAGGGTACGCTTAAGCAACATGAACTTAAATATTTTCAAGTATCTTGTAGAGCCGTTTGATGAATGAAAATTGAACCAAGCTTGTTGCTCTAAAAAAGAGATAGCATTTGAAAATTAGCCAAATTAAATGTTTGGCTAATAAAAACTTTCAATAAATCCTTTATCAATTTGGTGCAATGTAAATGTTTATACACATTTATGTCCACTGTTCTTTTGTAATATTTTTTATTTAAAATTCAATGGCAATTAAATATAAACTTACATGATGTTAATTATAACATTTTAAAACTTACCAAATAACGTTAATTACTTAATGGGTCTCGCTAACGTAGGGAAATAGGTTTTTTAGTTGGTGCAGGTTAGCATTGTGCACCAAAAGTTTTGGACAAAATTAATCATCATATTTTAATTATAATAAAGTTAGTAATAATGGTAGTTTTATAATTTTCATTTCAAAAAATTCACTATTATCCCTAACCTTCTTCATCCTCATTAACTCACTCATCCCAAAACACCAAAACTATTCATCACCACTAAACTTCCCCACACCACCGCACCACCACATAGCCGCAACACACCACTGCACTGCCGCAACACACTGCCACACCGCCGCAACACACCGCCACACCGCCGCAACACACCGCCACACCGCCGCAACACACCACCGCATGGGCGATTAACATAATTGATGTTGAACATATGACTGGCTAGATTGGGCATAAGAGATTCTCTTAATCTGGTTAGCACGCCTCTTAGTGAAACCAATGCAGAACAACCTGAGAGTATAGTTGTCAGTGGTCTTGACATCCACATGAGGCACCAATGACCTCAACTTGTCAGTTGTAAAATCCATTCCCTATAAATGAAGGATAGTGTTTGAGATGAGACTGAATTAAAATAAAGGAAGGAAATTAAGTTAAAAAAAAGAAGGTGAAGGAGGTATAATGGCGATACAGTGGTGTGTTGCGGCGGTGTGTTGCGGCGATGCGGCGGTGTGTTGCTGCGATGTGGTGTGGAGAGGTTTAATGATGATGAATGATTTTGGTGTTTTGGGATGAGTGTTAATGGGGATGGGAAAGTTAGGATAATGGATGAATTTTTTGAAATGAAAATTATAAAACTATCCTTATTGCTAACTTTATTATAATTAAAATATGAGGGTTAATTTTGTCCAAAATTTTTGGTGCATAATGCTAACTTGCACCAACTAAAAAACTTTTTTCCCTACGTTAGCAAAACACTTTTATAAAATTAAGTAGATTATTAAAATAAGTAGTTAAAAAATTACTAATAAATTTATCAAATTATTAATAATTATTTATTTATTAAATTATCTAGTATTCAATTACCCAAATTAGTAACTATAAATTAATTAATAAATAATTAAGTATAGTACACTAGTTTTATTCATCTAGCAAATTTCAATTAGTTCTATATATAATTTTATGATTATGCGTACTTGAATACCCACAACCATTTGTACAAATTAGTTTTGCAGAACAAATTAGAGTCGTTCCTTGAAAGCAAATTGAATGAAACTTGTTATTCTAAAAAAATGGAACTAAGCATTTGAAAACTAGCTACTAAAAATATTTTCAATAAATTATTTATCAATTTTAACATTTTAAAACTTACCAAATTACATTAATTAGTGTTGGTCCAGTTGCATAAGGCCATGTCAGATCCTCACGATGACCAAAAGGTAAAGTGTTCGATTCATGAGTGCGACACTTGCTAGTAGGGACAACACACTTTGAAATGAATTAATTCATTACTAAAAAATGGTGAGACAATACCCTTAGTAGTACCAAAAGAATACATGTAACTACTAATAATTATAAAATTACTAATATTATCAGATTATTAATAATTATTTATTTGTTAAATTATCTACATTTATGTCTACCTGCTAGGCTATAGTTCAATCGTTGTGAATAGGAATGACAATGAAATTCATACACGTGGGTTTCCGTATAAAGTCAATCTGAATTTAATGAGAAAAATTCGTTATAATTGTGATTGAGTTCGGTTTTTATCTAAGTTTAATTTTTGGGTCTATGTTCGGGTTTTATACAACTAATACGCTACTTCGATCCACCCCAACCAAATTTACACATGTAAAATTACAAACTTGCAACTCCATGTGATTGCCAAGAAATAATACATCCCTACTGTAGGCTGCAGCATAATGAATAATACAAATTTTATGTGGTTTCGGTCAGGTCCTGGTTACCCGAAGCCCGATGTGGTCAGTTATGGTAATATTTGTTTTCAACCCATTAATTTCGAGTTCGAATTTAAAATTTCAAATTTAGGGTTAGATATCCACAAATCTAGTAAAGAATGATGATTAAATGAAAGAAAAATAAGATCATTGTTTAATGAGATTAGTGACATTTTGCATATGTAAGGGTAGGGGTGAGCACGAACCGACCCTACCCGCTCATCCGGTATGACCCGATCGTGGTCGGGCCTGAAAAGGGTCGGGTCACATCGGGTCTAGGGTCGGGTTCAGGTTAAAAAATTAGACATATTCAATATTTAGGGCCGGGTAGGGACCAAATAGGACTCGTCCCGACCCGTCCCATTTTCACTTTCTCATGATGTTTGTATGTGTCTATGTTCAAATATATACAGAGTAATGATATATTTTTTGTCGAAAATGTCATTGATTCTCTAATTTTTCATCATATATACATGTTTAATAATATATATACACATATATTATTTTATAGGTCAAATTACATATTCACAATAATAAATAATATTTAGAAGACTTTATGTAAAATGATTACACGTTATATTTAATCGGGTCTAGGGTCAGGTCGGGTTTAAAGGCTGACCCTATTAATATTTAGGGTCGGGTTAACTCGAGGTCTATGGCCGGGTCCAGGTTTAGAAAAATAGTCCGAACAACATTTAAGGCCGGGTAAGGACAAGTCTTAACCCGTCCTAACCCGATCCACGCTCACCCCTATGTAGGGGGAGCACGTATTGACTATTAATATATATTAGGGATTAAAATTAGAAGCTTTAACACAACGCCTCAAGCAGAAGCTCACTACATATTAATATATATCCTCGCGTAACCTACTATGTGTGTAATAACTTTTTTATCCTTAAAACTAAGTATAATAACCGCATTTGTTTCTTCATTAATGAAAATGATGTCTAATCTGTGTGTATGGGGCTCATAAGTTTAGAAATGAAGCATAACTAGAATGCAGTACACACAATACTATTGATAAAGCTTTTCATATAAATTGCAGTACATGAATGAAATCTTTAATATTATATTTAAAGAACTTAAATATTTACCAATATGTTAAATCTTTTTGGTAACAACTATGGTTGTCTTTATTTGTTGACTATCACTTTTTAAAAAAAAAGTGTGTGGAGCTTTTTGTCGAATTATTTATGAAAATATTATTACCATATCTTGCTTCTAGTCTCCCAAGATGAGAACACAGATATAGTGCCATTCTTTTTCAGTATAAATCATCTCTAATAATAAAGAGACAAATCCTTAAAAAACTTTTAAAATTTTAATACGTAATGAAACATTTATACTTTTAAATATAACAAAATAATATTTTTGTCATTAAAAATATAAGATAATTAAAGTATTTACCTCTCTATTAACGGTTAGTATATTTAATCCTTCTTTTCACACCCCAAAACAGTTGTTTTCGTGTCCATTCACATCACACGAAATGTTGAGTCACTCCCTTTAATGTACATGTAACTTTTAAGAAACAATATATATATGTTTAATGTACATGTAACTTTTAGAATATAAGTAAACACTTTTTTTTTATTATGGTAGATATATATTAGAAAACTTTTGTAATACAAACTTTGTAAACATGAGTTAAATTGTTTATGGGGGAGCAATATGTTTTAGAGTTTAATTTCTCTTAAATTGAATATACCTATCTATTTCTTATACAAACACACACAAATATATACAGTTGCTTCCCTATTTTTTATATCTACTTATATCAAAATTAGTTTACAAAAATTAAAGGACAAAAATATTACCACTTGTGTATTAAGAAAAAAATTCTACATTTTGATAGTTTAGTATTTATACACTAATAATATAATAATTTATTATTCGTAAACAAAAAATTCAATAAAAAGGAGAAAAAGTGCCTAAGAGAGAGAAAACACTTGAATACAACATAATACAAAATCAATGATCTAAATACTATTTAGTAAAATCAAAAGAGTTTGAAACAGAAGAAAACCAAATCTAAGATCTAATATGAATTAAATTTATAATTTTTACATAACTAACTTCCTTGTTGGAATGAATTTTTTATTCTGTCATCAATACATTATCTTCATTCATATATTAATTATTATCGATTATTAGATAAAAATAATAATACATATGAATGATTAACGATATAGTAACTATATACAAATATATATATATATATAGCACATTACAAGATACTTTCTTATTATTTTAATAGCCCACCTGGATTACACATAATATAGCATATTTGAAGATATTTTCTTATTATTTTTTGGGTATATAGTGATGACTAGATCTAAGTTATCATTAAGCACGTTGATTTTTCATTCTCCTATGTAGAAACCAGCAACAGTCGATAAAGAAAAGTTTCCACTTTTCAATATTCAATATGGCCATTTTGGTAATTTCATCATAATTGATTTGCTATGTTAAGTCAAACAAAAACAAGGGTCGCTGTAACCACCAGTTTCTATACAATTCTATGGGGCCTGAAATTGAATCCAAATACCACTTTTCATTTATTTAACTTTTTTCCTTTTATTCTTAGTTCTTCCAATATTGTTTCATATTTGTAAAAATTAAAAATACTATCTTATAGCCCATGGTTTTCATTTTTAACCTTTCATGTATCTATCTCCCTCTAATTGTTTCAATAATATTAATACATATATATAGAGACATGTCATGTCCAATTTTCTCCAACCTTATCTACCCAAAAATCTCATTCTCTAGCAAAATTTCCAACCATTTTTTTAATATTACTACACAATATCATGCATAAATCCAACCACCTCAATTAGATCAAAAACCACCTTGTAGAATCCTAGTATTGAATTTTCTTGTTATAAACAGAATTAAACCCAGTTTTCACATTTAAGAGTTAGGTTCAATTTGTAGGAAGATATTGTTGTGATAATAATGGAGGGTGGTTTAATGAAACAAGGTGGAGAAATAGTTGGACATGTTAGAAAGGTTAGTTATGTGAAAGGGGACATGAGCAATAAGAGGAAGCCCTACAGAAGGTTCAAGAAGCCTTCTGTTTTTAGGGTTTCAAGGGCACTTCAGGAATTGTTTGTCTCATGCAGAGAAACATTCAAAGGCCCTGACACTTTTATTTCACCACAACATGTTCAGAGATTGTGCAACATTCTTGGTACGATTTTTTTTGTTTACAGTTTTTTTTATATATCTTTGAATATTTAGTCCAGGAGTGATGTGTTTAGATAATAATAAATAACATAAAAATATCAATATCAATATCAATTTGGTATGATATTTCTGGATTTAATTTCTGATTTTGCATATCGTTTATGAATAATTACTGAGTAATCAAGCGATAAATATGTAAAATAAAATATCAATATCAATTTGGTATTATATTAGGATGAAGATCTCATATTTCGGTCCACGTCCTTATTTGTGTCTCATACCAATATCAATATCAACTGTGTACATGATAGTGTGGATTTAATTTCTGATTTTGCATATGGTTTATAAATAATTACTGAGTAATCAAGCGATAAATATGCAAAAGCCAAGGACCAAATTAAATTTAGTTTTTATTTTTTAATGTTAGGGACTAAATTTATTAATGCTGAGAATGCAAATTTATATTTTGCTGAAAGTATTATGTATTCGTATAACAGGAAAAATAATGTTAACTTATTCTATATAGTTAGCTATTTGTGTCACATAAGCTGAAGCTGATGATAATGATGACCCACAAAGATAATGTTACACGATCATTTGTCATGATGTCTTCAATCATGTCTCGTCTAATAGTATAATGTTACATATGTCATTAAAAAATATATATTCTTATTTGTATTTTCATTTCCCTTGTTGAATAAAAAATAGAACATTATGTGTCATTATAATATTAGGTGAGACAAAGTTATGGACACCAACTTGAGACATGTCATCTCAGAAAATGTGTATTACCTTACCTGGATAATCATATGGTTTATATTGAATGAAATGTTGTCAAGTTTTGAGTCACAAATTTAGAGTATGCTTTTAATTGGAGATGATTTAATTTAATTGCATGTGGTGACTGTTCATTTTGACGCACAATTCCAAGAATTACACAAAATTTCAAACTAGAAATCCTTCTATTAAATTGTCTTCGAGAGATGAAATGCTTGTGTCCATTCATATTGCTAGGGAGATCACGTTTTAATTTTAGCTTTTGCTCCACGATAAGGGTTAAATTAATTTCTTTCTGACCCAAAGTTTTGTTAATTTTATTTTTGTCCCATTTCTCTATAAACTATTTCTTGTTCAAATAGAAGGAGTTAATAATATAATAGTCAACTTATAATATAATGTTATGTAACTTGATAACATAAACCATGATCCTATTCTGGTAGTTTATACTTAATTAAGCTGGAATCATGCCACTTATTAGCCCCTATTAATTATAACATGTTAGGTCATATTAGACTATTTTCGTGAATTGGACATGCTTATGTAAAAACATATTTAACTTAACGTATCAGAGTTTAGATCATCTAAAATGCTTATTAAACTTAATAGAGCGACATATTTAGTTATATTATAATAAAATATAATTTAATTGTTACAGTTAGACGTGTTTAGTTAAAAGTAAATCAATTAGTCTATTTAAATATAGCGAATGTGACATATATCAAGATCATATAGTATATAATATATTAGACATTTAAACAAGCTAATAAATCATGCCAAACTTTTAAATAGTTTAGATCTAGACATTTATTTCTTTTAAACAAACTAACATATCAATCTTCAACTTCTTATATATTATATAAGTTTGGCCTATTTAAGATAAAATCTGGTGTGATCTACCTGGTCTATTTCCACCCTTATATAGTTATATGTAATATGTATTTGTATTTGTATTTTATTTCTAACTTCACATTCTCATCTCCTGATTATATCATCTGATGTGTTTTTCTAATGCTTTTAATAACCAGATAGTATGAAGGCAGAAGATGTTGGGTTGAGTAAAGATCTACAGTTTTTCAACCCTGATAATATATTGAAAGACAATCCTAGAGTCACATGCACAACCATGTACCAGTGTATTGATTTCTCAGTAAGCATTGCAATCTCTACTAATTTTAATCACTGTTCACCAATACCATTCATTTCTACTTAAATAATTGGAAAATAAGTCACATATTATCTATTTCATTCTCTCAGGAATAGTTTAAATATTTATTGGGTTATTCTTCTCATTGCCAATTGGTTTTGAGATGGAACCTTAACATGATATCAGAGCCAAAACTCAACTTCTTTCCGGGTGTTATGGACCAAAAGATGCCCCTTAGTTATGGGTCAAAGATAATCATTCGTCTGGTCCGCCAAGTTTATGTGGATGAGGCATGTTTGGAAATAAGTCTCACATCGCATACCTCATTGTCTCATGAATGATTTAAATACTTGTTGGGTTACCCCTCTCGTATTTGGTTTTGAGATTGAACCTAATTTAATGGTTGTTTTTTTTTTTTGTATATACAGCTTTGCATTTTTTTCTTACCTGCAAATGGAATCATTCCCCTCCATAACCACCCAGGAATGACTGTTTTCAGCAAACTCTTAATTGGAAAAATGCACATTAAGTCTTATGATTGGGTCGAGCCTGAAGTCTCTCACAACTTGTTGCACCACACTTCTCAATGTATGTATTCATTCGAATCAATATTTGTATCATTGCAGTTGCAGTTATGTTGCGTACCGATTTCGATAGCAATTGCGGTCACGATATGGTTACAGATATTCACAACAGAAGCACACCGCAACTGCTGCTGTGATCCACAATTTTCAGTATCAATATGCTCTTCAGATATTTAACCCAGTGCTTAATTTTTTTACAGTGAGATTGGCAAAGTTAAAAGCAAATAATGTATACACAGCACCCTGTGAAACTTCAGTATTGTATCCAAATAAAGGAGGTAACATTCATGAATTCACAGCCATAACTCCATGTGCTGTTCTTGATGTAATTGGGCCTCCTTATTCTAAAGAAGATGACAGAGATTGCACTTACTATAGAGATCACCCTTGTACAACTTTTCCAAGTAAGCAATAATTTAAATATACATAAAACTATTGTGTTATGAGGAATTATCAAAATATTTATGTAGATTATGCATTTGCTCCGTGCAAGAGTTGTGATTATAGTATTTCTCTTGTTTTCCCAAAAAGGAAACTGTTGTTTTTTATTAAAAAAACAAGTAGGTTTGACGGATGAGATCACTTGTCCCAAACGGTGTTCCGTTATCTGTCCTAAGCCAATGAGAATAATACATTTTGTTTTTAAAAAAATTATTTTATTCATATGTTATTATTTCATTGGTTCGGGACAGGGAATTGGACACCGTTCAGGACGGGTGATCCTCATTCGAATTTTTCCATTGTTTAGAATTATTCTTGAGTTAAGTTTGGCTAAATTAGGAACAAGGATCATCCGTCCCAAATTTTTTTTGTCTTCAAGTCCCAAATCAACCATGTTACATCAAATAATGTAGAAAAAATTATTTTCTATTTTTTTAATTTTCTTTTCAATTAGTTAACAATTTTTAATTGGATTGTCACACTTGGGAGTAAAAAAAATGTAATGGTGATCTCATTCCAAGAAGAGGTGAATGAAAAAGGTGTTACCTCAAGTGGGTCAATATTAAATTTGGAAAAGAAATGAGGCCATTTATCTTCACAAATGGACAATATTCACCTCTAGGGTCTACAAATTTTGATTCTCTAACTACTATATTTAATCAAGTTTAATGGCATTATCTTATTATATTTTCAATCATGTAGTGGCTGTTGATTTGCTCCTATGTGTTTAAATTACTAATTAAAAAAGAAGTTATATATTCATTCAATATGAATCCTCTCCTGATGATGGTAAGAGACAAAAATAATGACATGTGATGTTTAAAATTTTTTAACAGTGCAAATTTCAATTTATTTTTAATTAAAATATTTTTTTAATCTTCAAATCAATTTGGATTTCACATTCTAGTACCGGACAATACATTTGAGAGGATCCCAACCCATTTTCATCATGATAGCACCTTCATTCATTATTGCTTAGTACCTTACCATAGTGATTTTTAATGCTATAGATGGAGAGATTATTGCTGAGGATAAAGAAGAAAATGATAGTTATGGATGGTTGGAAGAAATTGAAGTGCCAGAAAATTCTGAAATGGATTGGATTGAATATTTGGGTCCTCCAATTATAGAGACTACCTTATAGATCAACATGTATTCCATTCCATTAGAATATATTCAATTTCTTAGTTCTTTGTGCATACATTGCATACACATATATCCCCAACATTTTATTTACCTTTATTTATCTCCTTATTCAATAATATTGGCCTATGTTGTTGAGTTGGTTTCTGTTCTATAGTGTTTAAATTTTACAACTTGTATGTAAAGCTTTAATACAATCGTTTTATTCTAGTGATGTAACTTTTATATGAGGCTGATTTTCTGGAAATTTAAAACTATGGGCTTGAATTTGTTCATCAATCAATTACTTTTGATTCTTCTTGCTTGGTTCAAGCTTCTCAAGTTATTTGTGTAGAATTGTGTAGAAAAACTTGGACAAAATTTGGAAAGTAGATGGGAGTGACTATTGTTAAAAAGTCACATATTGAATTGCATTTGCTTTAATGAGCGTTATTGGTTTTTAAAGTTTATGAATTCAAACATTTAATTATATTTGTTTTAATGAATGTCAATAATAATAACAAATATATTATTAACAATTTTCTATTTCTATTTCTATTTAACAACATTTGTTTCAAAAAAATGTTAATAAAAAATATATTGGAATAAAAGTGATTAAAATAAGAAATAAAATAGAATTTAATAAAAATAATATTTTCGCCTAACTTAACTTTTCACTATATCAATCTATATGTATTCATCAATTAATTTATCACCTCTTCTTCTTTTTCTGTACAAGCCTCCTCTTGTGCATGTATTCATCAATCAATGCTTCTTTACCAATTGCATCCTCATTTACCAACCTTCACTGGTGTAAGCTCCTTAGATTTTCAGAAAGATTAAAAGTTCCATTTTTATTATCGACAATTGTTGATAAGAATAAGTATACATTTTGAAAGGAAATATATTAGTTTTCTTACCCATAAAGTGATAGAATAACCTTGGTAGTACCAAATCATTTTCTTGAACCCGACAATTTCCCTTGGCATGATTCTCGTCTGACCGTTATTGTTTATTTTATGGTTGAGGCAATTGCATGTTTTCCATTTGTTTTTAATGACAAATAGTTCAAGTTCATTCTAATAAAAAAGATATATATGTCATTGAATGTTACATTTCCATTTGGCTTTAGAAGCACTTGCATCTCCATCAATGAAGATGATTCTAACTCGAAAAGATATGGGTCCATCACCATATCGGCTCAATCAAAGGGTCAAGATACAAAAATCATCAATGTTTCTAAGTTAATAAATTTGTTATCTATACTAATATATAAAGGGAAAATATAAAATAACTATCTTAGAGTAATTTTTGTTTGCCTAATGTACCCTTCACTATTCTAATTTCATAGATACATAATCTACATCTATATCTATATAAACTTATAAAACCAAAACACTTGGTAGCTACCCATGGTATAATTTCGATTTTCTAGATTTACCCTTTAGGCCTTAATTAAAGCTAATATTATAATTTATTAATATTTTTTGTTTTTGAGTCATAAAAAATATAATTGTTTTTCAGTTCGTATCTATATGAATTTTAACGTTCACTATATTGGTACATTACACTTTAATATTGAATAACAACACTCTAAAAATATAATTGTTTCTCAATTTCATCATATCAAAGAAAAATCATTATTCGGTTTATCATATATACTAATATATGCAATCATTATTAAAAATAAGAATGTTTTGAGAAACATTTCATGAAGACCTTACATATCACGCCCTAACTGTAAATTACATTATCTAACAAAATTATTGTATTTTACATTTATAACATGCAGAATACACGTTACAAATAATAGGAAAGTGGGATGACAGACATGAGAGTGTCTCTCAGAGTTATTTCAAATCCCATCTGTCATTATATTTTTTTTCTTCAGAAGTGTAGAAACTTATTTTTTTAATTATTTCATATGTTAAAAATATGAAATTTATAATTATTTAATTAGGGTAAAATTGAGAAATATTTGTTGATTAGATCTTGAAAAGGTAAAACTGCAAAAGTTGTAAAAAGATTAAAAAATTCTAAAATCACAAAAATATAAAGAATGGAGAGAGTATTTACAAAAAAAAAGATTTTAACATTAAGGATGATGAAGTGAAAGCTATAATATTGGACACAAATAATTAAATAAGGAGTAGATAGTAAATAGAAGAAAAGAATACAATAGAATTTGTTAATAATATTTGTTCAATTGTAATTACTTATTGGGATCTTTCTTTAATTGTTAGGATAATATGACAATTGAATCTTGGTATATTATTAATTGAATATGAGCATACATGTCCGTTGAATATTGGTAGCGATAAAGATACATTAAATATATTTAATTATGAAACTTCTAAAGTCTTGTAATTATTTTTAACGGCATCAATTATAAATTCAAAACATAAATATATGTATGTCAAGACTCAATAAAAGAAGATTCTGTAATCTGAAAGAAAATAAGCTCTTCATCTTAAGAGACCAACGAAGAAAACAGTGACAAGAAATAGTAAGAATAAAATGGAAAGTGTAGGCTAGGAATATTGTAAAAGTAGTAAACATTTTAAATATTTTGTAAATGTAGTAAACATTTCAAATATTGGTCCGGGAACGCTATAGACCCCAATATATTAAGGTTTTGTGACTCACCAAAATCATATTGTAATTACATTTGAAGTTATACACCTACATTTTCTTACAATTATTCATAATCTTAAGGTTTTGGGAGTCTCATATCTTTTATTTAAAAACCTAATAGTAAAGAGTCCAATATATACTTCAAACCATGATTTTGAAGGCATTTTGTGACTATAACTGCATAGCAAATGGAGCATTGTCGGTGGAGAAAAAAAAATGTATATATTGAAATTGAATAAGTTTTATATATTGCACTCATTATTAATGTTTAATAATTATTAACTTTTAATACCAAGTAAATCAAACGAAAAATAAATAATATACTAAATGTGTATAAATCTTTACGAAATACTATTAGCATAATGCAAATAATTAATTATAGAAATTTGTTACCAATATATCTATTATACTATAAGAAAAAAAAGTTCTCCATTATTAGTCTTGGACACATGTCATTTTCTCATGCAAAGTTTTCACACCCAAACACTCTCACCAACTACCATGCATAGTCTCACATTGTATCATTACCATCTACATTCATATCATACATCAAACCATCAACTACCATGCATGGTCCCACATTGTATCATTGCCCTCTACATTCATATCATACATCAAAATGACATATGCATGTCACTTCTCATATCATACATGAAAATGACACATGTATGTCACATTTATTAATCATTCATTTTTTCTACCAAACACTTAATCATATTCACATATTCTCATATTCATTTTACATCCAAAAATCTTTCTTCATTTTCACTAAATCAATTTTTATATTTCTCCATTTTCCCTAAAATCATATTCTAATTAGCAATTATATTATATTATTATTCACATTCATTATAATATTCTCATATTAATTTATATTAAAGATATATGAGTTTAGGGGGAAAAATAATTCATATCCAATTATGTTGTTTGATTATGTAAAAACAAAAATAATTCTTTAAATTCTCATCCACATTATCACGAAAATGATGAATTCTCTGTAACAAAAATCAGAAAGTCAGAATAATGAAAAACTTTGAATGAGAAATGAAGAAAATTAAAGTATGATATAATATAATGTTACCTAAGAAGAAGAAAAATCATGAAATTGTAAGATTATCCTATTACGCACATATGTAATTATCATTACCTACAGGAAATTGCGGTTTGATTATGTAAAAACAAAAATAATTCTTTAAATTCTCATCCACATTATCCCGAAAATGATGAACTCTCTCTAACAAAAATCACAAATTCAGAATATTAAAAAACTTAGAATGAGAAATGAAGAAAATTAAAATATGATGTAATGTTACCTAAAAAGAAGAAAAAGAATTATGAGATTGTAAGCAAAGAGTGTTGGTAATAATTGCAAAACATCGGTGTTATGATGTTCTGTGAAAGCAAATCTATAAATATCTCATACTCTGATCAGCAATTCTATTATCTTATTATTATTTACATTTCTTATATATTAATTTCTATTAATCACCATGTACATATGTTTAAAATCAACATTCATCACCATTACCATTCTGGAATATTCATGAATAATTCAATTAGAATGAATATAATTATTATACTTAACGATCATTCATGATTTCATAAAAAAAAATAATTATACACATTTATTCTTATATTATTTTTCCCACCAAAAATCTTTCTTTATTTTCCTAAATCAGTTCTTATATTTCTCCATTCTTATAATATTGTGCACATTTTATTGATATCTCATAATCTCATTAGCAATTCTATTATCCTATTATGCACATTCATTATATATTTCATACTCTGATTAGCAATCATATTATACGCATTTCTTATATATTTCCCCCTAAATCAATTCTTATCAATATTATTATACACATTCCATATATATATATTTATTTATATTAATTTCTATTAATCATTAGCTACCAATGTTTAAAATTATACCTAGCAATTAATTTCCCTAAATCAATTCTTATTATAAGTGGAGCTTTAAATTCTTATAATACTATGAAATCAATCTTATTGATATCTCATTAGCAATCCTATTATCTTATTATCCACATTCCTTATATATTCCTCCTTAAATCAATTCTTATTTTTCTTCATTTTCCCAAAATCAATTCTTATAAGTGGGGCTTTAAATTCTTATAATTTTGTCAAAACAATCCTATTAATGTCTCATACTCTGATTAACAATCATATTATCTTATTATTATGCACATTTATTATATATTCATTTATATTAATCGAGTACATATTTTTAAAATTATACCCAACAATTAATCATTATTCATCACCATTACCATACCGTAATATTCATGAATAATTCAATTAGAATGAATATAATTATTATGCTTAATGGTCATTCATGATTTCATAAAAATATTATTATACACATTTATTCTCATATTCTTTTTCCCTCCAAAAATCTTCCTTTATTTCCCTAAATCAACTCTTATATGACTTAATTTTCCCTAAACTCTCATATTCTGATTAACAATCATATTATCCTATTATGCACATTCTTTATAATATTGTGAAAACAATTATATTAATATCTCATACTCTGATTAGTAATCATATTATCTTATTACTATCCATATTTTTTATATATTCATTTATATTAATTTCTTTTAATCACCAGGTATATATGTTTAAAATTATATCTAACAATTAATTTCCTTAAATCAATTCTTATAACTCAAGAATTGAATTTTCATTTACAATATTTAATACTAATAACTATTAACTACCATTACCATCAACTACCATATGGATGTACACGAATAACATGTGTGTTCTTAACCATATGGATGTACATGTAAGGTGTGTTCTTAATCATATGACAAAAAAATAAAGTCTCGTGCAAATTTACGGGTAACATGTTTGTTTTTAGCCATTAAAATGTACGAGTCGCATTGTACTCTTAACAATAGGAATGCACGAGTAACATATGTGTTTTTAATCATGTGAATACACAAGTAACATGTGTATTTTTAACTATATGAAGGCAAATATAGTACATGTTTGCATTAACTATACGAATGTGAATAACACATGTGTTTTTTTTTAAATGTCAATGTACGGATAACATATGTGTTTTAACTATACGAATGCACGGGTAACATGTGTGTTTTTAGCAATGCGAATGTACGAGTAACATGTTTGTTTTTAACCATTAAAATATACGAGTCACATATGTGTTCTTAGCAATACGAATGCATGAGTAACATGTGTTTTTAATCATGTGAATACACAAGTAACATGTGTCTTTTTAGCAATACGAATGCACGAGTAACATATGCGTTTTTATTCATACAAATAAATACACAAGTAACATGTATGTTTTAACTATATAAATGTACATATAAAATGCGTATTCTTAACCATATGGAAAAAATGTCACCCAATGCATCAGCATAGGTATATTGCTAGTTTGATACAACAATTAAATCCTTCATGCCAAATTTCATAATAATCTTATGCAATATATTTACTCTTCATAAAAGTCACTCATTTTGGCTATTGGATAAGAATGCCTATTTGAAATGCAATACTTTTGATTTAAATTTATGGTCATTCATTTTGCTTTTATTACCATTTTTATTTGGCCTTGGATTACCAGGATAATTGTCATTTTTTGGCTTTCACTTAATATTAATGCTTTTATTGTTATTTAATTAACATTTTCTTTTGTGATTTGGAAGATAAATGTCATTTATTAGAGCACCTCAAATGACGTTCCTGCCCTTGGCTCTTACTGTAAAAGTTGTCTAGATAACTATTCACTAATTAAATCACAGTTTAAATTATTTGCAACATAAAAATAATTATCATAATGATAAATTATTTGCAACATGAAGGTTTGAATACATGATGTCTATTTTTCAAAAAGAACTTAAAACTTTTCATATACATTTAATACAATTTGATTACCTCTATCCAATATTCTGAAATCTGAGTCAAACGTCAAATCAAAAGAGATTTCTTACTAGGTTTTACATATTTAAATTGTTAAATTGTCCGGTCGAACTAGACGATTTCATATATATATATATATATATAATTAATATTTTTCATAATTATATAATTAATAATTATATTGAAGTAACGCATCTTCATCTTTTTGTACTATAGTAAAATAAAATATTAGAGTAGTGCTCAGTTTTTTTAAATTTTAAGTGAATCGTTTGGTTGACTTCTCGAGATGTTCTGGTTTAATCGGATTTAACACAGTTGGACCATAATTTTATCGCGGTCCAAACCTCATCGGTTAATACTGCAAACTAGAGTTGCTTTCAAATCTATTCAGCGGTCCAACTATCCGATCTGATCTGATTCTCACAATACTGGTTCTAACCGATATTTCATGATTATGACCGGTTCTCACAATACTGTTTCTAACTGATATTTTATGATTTCAACCGGTTTAATTATATATTTGATATAATCCTCAATTGTGATACGGTGTTGGTCCACTGGTTCAGAGGTTTTCTTCTGTAACGGCGGTATTGATAACATTGACTATAAGTGCCATCGGGGAGGTGCTGACTAGGTGTTTTTTGCTTACGACAACGTCTCTACTGTTTGAAAATCGTGGTTTTAGAATATAATAGACTACAATTTTTGATAGTGTTCTCTTATTTGTTAAATTTTTACATTTATAGAATAAAAAGGGGGGAAAGTTGAATGAGAGTGAGACTTGTGGCATGATTTGGTGATAAGATTGAAAATAAATTTTGACATTAATGATAAGAACCATTTTGACTTTTTGTTCAATTAAATTGGGTTGGTTAGGCTTGTTCTTTTGATACATAGATGGGTGCAATGCTTATTTTTAAGTAACTAACATCATTTTAAGTAAATATTTAACAACATCATGTCTTAACATGACAAAGAAACCAAGTATTGCTATTTATCTCTATGGTGTTGAGGGCAAATGGTCCACAACAGAAATAACTCTACCCACATATACAGTTCCCACTTATAATCTTAAATGTTCTAACCTTAATAAGTAATGCAACAATGACCAAGTTTGTATGCATGCAATTGCAAAGCACACACAACACATAGTTGTGTTTAAAGCACACACAACACATAGTTGTGTTTAAAGCACACAATGTGTTAGTCTAGTGGTGTAAGGTTTCGCTAGATCCCGATATGACTAAAAGGTATAATGTTCGATTCCTATGAGCGACATTTATTTGGATGAACCCGAAAGAGATTAGTTTGTTAAACTAATCCATTATCTATCATATGCACTAAAGATCTAAAACATTTCTATGCATTCACCTTATAACTTAAACAACAAAATGAAATATTATCATAGTTATCCTCTAAATTATTATTTTTTGTCTTCTAATTGGTCATAAATTTTGTTTTGTTTCAAATAGATCGTTTAAGATATTTTATGTTTTCAAATTTGTCTTACAATGAGTTGATTTTTCATCATATTTGTAGCTCAAAACTCATTTTTCAATGCCACGGTTCAAAAACTAATAAAATAATACTCTTTTAGATCTTTTCACTATAAAATCAATGACACCAAAATTGCAAATTATTGGATATGACAAAAATGAAATAAAAAAAACAAATTAAAAATAGAAATAACTTAACAAGTATGGTAATGTTGCTAATGTAAGTTACTTTGTGGAACTGTGTGAACATCGAGACTTCACGTTTCTTTCATGACCGAACACATCCTATACTTAAGAAAAATAACGCTCGCACACCGTTAATCAACTAAAAATTTAATGCCGTTAACCAAAGTAAAATTTGATGTAAAATAATTGTTCTATACTTCTTGTTCTACACTATACATGATTACCTTGCACTTTCAGTTATACTAAAGCAGCCATTAATTAATAAGGAAGGGGGTTTACTAACTTAAACTTACTCTATCAATTTTAGGGAAATCCAATGGTTTGAATTAGTAAGTAGATCTAAATCATTGAATTTTCCTAGAATTGATACCTAAGATGTTACTCTAGATTAAATGAATTCCTCCTCAATTAATAATTAATTACTATATATTTTTTTGATTTAATCAAAGATATCCCCTCATCCTATATGTAAGGAACAAATCTCTTTCGGGGTGCATGATTTGTTTCTCCTAATAATTGTCGCTTTCAGGAATTAAAATTTGATATTTTAGTCGGTATGAGGATATAGTAAGGGCTTACACGATTTCGGGATGGATTTGTTTGCTATATACAAAAGAAGAAGAGAAGAGAAAAAAGAAATGAATATAGCCATGACACCCATGCACGTCAAGTTTTGCCATCCCACACGCCAAGAGAAACAAAGACTGCACAGTTCTTGTGTTTTCCCACAAAGACAACCTTTTCAAGTTTCACACAACAACTATTTTACCATTATCTTATTATCTTATTATATTCCATCTAACAAACAAACTCATAAACATTTTGTTTCTATTTTCTTTTATTTAACCGATTTCATTTCTGTTTCAATTTAATACATAAAATAACGTAGAAAGACACATTACTATTACTTCTTTTGCACGTGCTTTTCACACACCATCTCACCAACCTTAACGTCTCCTTCTATCTCAAAGAACAAAAAAGCTTACCACATTCACCTTGCCATCTTAGTCACAAGACCAACGTGTATTCCCCCTACAACATTTCACACACATATATATATAAGAAGTAATACAACATAGCATAACACTTATCTTTTCACCAAACTATTCCAAAAATAACCAAACATGGGTGATCAGCCACAAGGTGGTTACGGCACTTCTGGAACTAGGCGCAAAGGTGCTGCTTTGAGGCGTGCCGTGGCAGCAGAGGGGCAAGAGACGGTGGTGGTATCACCATGTGGTGCTTGCAAGTTCCTGAGGAGGAAGTGCATTGCTGGTTGCATCTTTGCACCATACTTTGGTTCAGACCAGGGTGCAGCCAGGTTCGCAGCTGTGCACAAGGTGTTCGGTGCTAGCAATGTGTCGAAGCTATTGTCGAATATTCCTGAGAGCCACCGCCAGGAAGCAGTCGCGACTGTTTCATATGAGGCTCAGGCAAGGCTGGCTGACCCAGTTTATGGTTGTGTGTCTTCCATTTTTGCTTTGCAGCAACAGGTTCATTATAATATATCTATCTCTGCTCTCTAGTTTTGAACTCCTGATTAGTGTTTTATTCTTAAATTAATGGCATCTAATAATGCACATATTTTCTAGCTTCAAAAACCAGGTGTTATAAAATGTGATCACTAGTTCCCTAATTTACATGCTAAAAGCATGTACAAAAAAGGAAATTGCACATAAGTACAGCAGCATGGATTTGTACGAAACCGTGCTGTTAGTTAATATCGTTTGTACGAATCCATGCTGTTAGTTAATATCGTTATAATAAACTGACATTTCCAACCTTTTTGTACTAGTCCATACTAAATAGCATCGCCATACAAAAAATGTCAGTTACTCTTAAAACCGATAGAATGTCATGCTAACCCCCTCCCTAATTCTTTTCTAATTCTGATAAAATCTAATGAAATAGAAACATCATGTTCTATTTCATTTCGACATTTCGCCCCCTAAAGTTTATATGGCAGTAGGATGCTTGGAATGCATATGATTTGTGTAAAATTTAAAAAAGTTGCTGATATCCTAATCCTAAACAGATCAAAAGGTAAAATATAGAAACTGTTCTGTATGTCTAAAGTTACTGTTAAGTTTATTGCATAAGGCTCATTTCTATATAAAAAATCAGCTAAAAACAGAATTAAATGGTTGGGGATGAACTTCATAAATTTTTTCCTAAATGAAAAAACTCATGTTTAGTGCCTTTACATTCAGGTGGCATCTTTGCAAGCCGAGGTTGCAATGACACAAACTCAGCTGACAAATAGCAGGTATGCATATGCAACTACTTTTCAGACACAACATCAGCAACTACAGCAGCCAAACATGAATTTAACAATGCAGCCAGCATACTCCAACAATTCATCTGCTTCCACCAATTTTATGAACATGGGCAACTTCAACCCTGGTTTTGACCTTGCAATGGGGACAGCACCCTCATCACATAGCTTAGACCCTCTTCATCTCTCTCAGATGTCCCACTATGAGGAAGAGGATGAAGAAGAAAGTAAGATTCCACAGATCTTCAACCAAGACATTGGGCCTCACAGCCGTTGAGCTTCCGTTATTTGTTTACTATGTTACATCCTTAATCCTTTATCCTATGTTTAGTTAATCCTGTGTTTTGGCTATTTACTATACCAACAATTGGATTCTGTTTTGACAAAGGAAACAAACTCATCATTCCCAAGAAAAGCATGCTTTCTAAGGATAGGACATGAAAGTTTTTTAGGCAAGTCCATGCCAGTTTCCAATTGCTCCATTATATTAGTGTTTCATGAATCATATCACTACCCGCAACCCAAAATACAACACCCTTGAAGTCAACTTATAGACTATGTTACATTCATACACCCCATGATATAGAATGTGAAACATGTGGAGTGCTAATAATTTCTTAAATCCTAGAGTCAAGCTGTTAAATGAACTTGAAAGAAGTCTTCTAAAGAAAACTAAGTGGAACCTCAAAGGTCCAATTAAAGCATGGTTCAATTGGACTATTTGGATCAATCATCAATAATATATCCTATAATCATTGTGCTACATACTGTTAGGGTCTGTTTGCGAGTTGAATTTTGAAGATGAATGAATGAAAGGGGAAGGCTTCAGAACCATCTCACGAGTGTATTTCATAAATTTGAAGCCTTTATTTTTTTCTTTCATCTCCTCCAAAATCCAACTCACAAGCAGACCCTTATGAGTCACACACTAAGTAAATTATCTCAAATTGATACTTAAACCATGAGACTAAGAGATGTCTCTCCTCATTAATCCAAGTCATAACAACCTTTTACAAATCATTCTGCTAAGAAAAGGCTACCTACCTATAGACTTAGACTAAGATATTCTACCGAATATTGATAGATGGTGAAGCCATCAAAGGGAAAGGATTACCACCTAGTTAATCTTGATTGAGCAAAACCAATATCCATGGCTCAAGTCATAACACATACAGACATCAGTAGTTACTAGTTAACTGGACACACCTGCCTATTATTACAAGAACATATTTAACAGACTGATGCCGGCTTGCAATGCCTGTTATGAAATATTGTAAAACGCATAAAACAGCCCTATCCTAATCTCAGCCATATTCTCATGAAAACGACTATCAAATGAAAGCCACATTCCTAACAACAATATGTTTTAAGTGTCTTCTGAGGGCAATATTCCAAAGCAAGAAGAGCTGTTGCAAAAGCATGGCAAACCATCGGCCTTTTTCCTGATTTCTCCATAGCTAAAAGTAAGCTCCTCATCTTCTTGGATATCTTTCAAAGCATAGAAGCAAAGGCGGGGAAACAAAACTCCTGAACTTCTAACTAGCTTTGTGCTTAAATTACCACCATCACATGAATGATTAACAAATCGTGCAACATTTCCTATTCTTGTGGCATCAATGTTCAATCTCAAGCAAGCCTTACCAGATGGAAGATGCTCCCTTACGACCAAAAGGGCAGAAGAAAAACAACCATGTGATCTACACTCATCATAGTATTGATGTCTCCTTTGTGCTTCCTTGGTTGTCAAGAGTTCACCTTTTGAAACAGGAAACCGATAATTAATTTTACATGCATGCATATGGGGATTTAAAAAGAAAAATCCAAGAAACAAAAAAACAAAACAATAACCATGCATGAGAACAAGAGTAAAGGAATCAAAAAAAAATTTATTAGCGACAATCACCTTAGCAAACACTAGAGGGTAGTTTCTATTGATCTTCATGAAATTCTTTTTTTATATAGGTGGTCAAGGTAAAATAATAAATATATAATTCTTTAAAATAGATGACATGCAAGCATACATCTGATCTCACCATCATACTTTTCTTAACAAAAGGAAAGGCCATTCAGTCCCAACTCCTCAAGTCAAATATCAAAAGCATATGCTTCAATAATACATGCAAAAACAAACCAAAAATATTGTATTACTCTCCCAAAAGTCTGCAGATCACCTTCCTCCCAAAACCTCATAATTGCTTCAGACTTCAGAACAACTAGAGAAAGATTCTCATGTGAGGCTGAGTCTAGCTAAGATTCTACCAACGCAGAAAATTCTTCTTGATAATTCTGGGGTTAATATTCATGTACAGGACCTGACACACAAGGGTTGATGTTTAGATTTTGAACTGCAAGTTAAGACCTTTTAGACTTCATGAACGTCCAGCTTAGTCTCATGAGAAATCCAAATTATGATTATTAAGCTACTATTTACAAGAAAACCACCTCTAAACTGTATCACTTGACTCTTACTACCAACCCAAGCCCATTAGGAGTCCTTGAGCCTTACAAATAAGACACTTAAACAGTATAACTTATAGAAATTGACTGTCATATTTTGTCAGAGAAATGGTACTTTTAGGAGAGATCACAACTGTGTTTGTGAACGACAATGAACAATCAGCAAGTATATTCACTAAGTCAATAAGAGAGAGTTGATTTAAGTACTATATTTGTGACAAGCTCGCATATATGATATGCATGGCTTCTGACCTCGTGAGTCAACTCGAGTCTAGGTAGATAAATCAAGTTCGCTTGAAAACTCGTTTTGGACTAAACTCGAGTATATTCACATAGAATTGCCAGATGAATCATAAGTTTATGAGTTCACGTTCCTGAAGCATAAAACATGGCTGATGGCTCTCCGAGGGTTGGGTCAAACACAATCTCTGCTTCCCTGGTTTTCAATCAGCAACACTGCTTCGTTCTTGGTTCACTAGTCTTAGCCTTTCATCATCTTCATTCTTCGTCTCTTGTCTTTGGTTCATCATCTTCGTTTCTGGTCTTCACTCAGTCTCCGTATGTGTATTTTTTGAGTTTGAGACTAATTCATTCTTTATTCTTTGGCCTCTGCCAAGTCATCATCTCATTTCTTTGTCTATGGTATTTCACTCAGTTTCAGCATCTCTCTTCATTGTGTGCTACCACCACCTGCTGCAAGGTGTAACTCTCTGGTCTTTTACTTCCAACTCCATCTAGGCATGTTTGATTCTTGGCTTGAGTTCCATGCTGTGGGCCTTGATATGTTTTTCTACTTTCAGTCTATGGATATTGACAATTTAACAAAAGCTCGTGGAAGCAGCCTCTAGGGGTAATCAGTGTAATTCGTTGAATATGACAAAATGACAAATGCATTGCGGTAGATTTTGAAAATTGACAAAACAACAAATCAACACATACATTCGTGTAAGTAGTCTTTCAATATGAGAAAGTGACAAATGCATTCTGGGAAATTGTGCTTTTCAAAGTTATTTATTAGCTTAACTTCTGGTAAAGGAACCAGTTTTTGATAGAATAGTTGTGACTAACTCTACCCAAAAGCTAGCTCAGTGGGGGAGGATTGTCCAAGTTATATAGGCTCTTCGTCCGTATTCTTAACCGATTTGACACATAACACACACCTCACGCCCGGTAATAAACATCCAAAGCGTGAAGTTTGCAGGAATGAACATTTGCCGCTGGTAGCCTGACATTGGGTTAGGATCTAATACCAACTTGGAAGGGGGGGAATTTCTGAATATTATTTATGAGTGAATAATAACTTTACAAGGATTTACATTATATAGGCAACAAGGAATAACTAGCTAACCCTGAAAAATATGGAAAATAAGGAAAGAGATAATTACCCAAGTAACTACATAATCTACATTAATTACAAAATATTCTAATTTCAATTTCGATATTACAAGTTACAACACAGGTCGTGAATCAAAAGCTTCTTATAAGTTATCTGTTAGCTTAGCTTCTTATAACTTATCTGTTAGCTTAGCTTCTTACAAAGAATGAACTATAGACTATGGAAGGTGGTTATATTAAGTCTGGACTATAAGAGTTGAGTATAGTTAGACTCTAAGAATGTAAGCATACTTGCAAGTTTGACGACGTTGATGATATGTATGCTTGAGAGGGAGTGTTAAATACACACTCACATGTTAGTTGTACGTAGTCTGCTTGTGGAGTTGATTATTGAACATCATATTCAGCTCTATCATCTGAACTTAAAATCTATGAAATAGCTCCCAGTTATTAACCTTGTGATAATATATCCATTATTCTTTATCATCAATGACAAATACAACATCCAAGTCTTATCCACTAAGTTGGATCAACAACATGATAATACAATGTCATGATATTCTGCCATAAATCGACAAACATTGACATCTAAGTTCTCTTAAATGACGCCTCTGGCAATTGACTACCCTGAAAACATATAATCTTCTTATTATCCCCAAATGCAATCACCTAAGCCATTAATCAATCATCTTTTCTACGACTCAACTTTCTCTCTAATGCATTAGCTCCTAAATCCCAATTGAATCTCCACCTATTCAACGCATGTTCTCGTCTCTTATTTCTTGGCTTTATTATCATTGACGAAATGATTAACATAAAAACAACAACAAAGCCTTAATTCACTAAGTGGAGTCAGCTACATGGATCGAATAACGCTATACTTTTCCTTGATACTATACATAGTCAGTCTCAAACCTAGATAAAAGGTAAATGTTATATTTGACAGTCGAAAGTCAACCTAAAACTTTATCGAATCTCGATAAGAATGAAAATAAAACTAAAGAAAAACAGGAAATAGGTATAATTTGCATTACCTGCATATTCAAACAAAAATTGGCCTTTCATTATGAACTGGTCAGCATACAAACACCACCCTTTCCTCCTATCCCTCACAATCTTAACCCGAACCGCAACCCCGTTCTGTGTAAACCGGTTCACACACTCCGGTCCACACAAACAACCCGGTCCACACTCACTCCCCAACTCACCCAACCCATTCAAACCCAAACAAGCACACTCCGAACCTAAACCCAAACCTCCACAATCCTCGCACTCGCAACCCGACACCTTCCTCCCGAACTCGTCCACCACACTCACCGATTCCAAAACCGCCCGACTCGGACGAGAAATTACCAAAGTGCCTCCCCAAACCTGACGGAGGAGATTGGAATCGAGGGTTAGGGAAGGGGTGTAGAGGAAGTAAGCGTAGGGGTGGTTATCGAGTGTGGTATTGAGGAATGGGATTGGAAGGTTCTCGAAGGTTCTAGAAGCATCGGAAGTTCGAAGGAGAGTGATGGAGGTTGCGATTTTGTAGAAGGGTTTGCTTGTGATAGAGACATTAGCGAGTTCTGGTGGATTTAGATATGGGAGAATGAGATATGCGCATTGAAGGAGTAGAGGCTCATTCAAGTTGCACTCTTTTCGTTCAACCATTTCTGTTGTGTTATTCACTTTTGGTATTCAACCATTCCTTTATTCTATATTCATTTGCTTTTTGTGATTTGGAGGAATGGGCATTCGGGAAGTTGATTAGGGGTGACATCATCTTACCTTACCCGTTTATCTTGTATGACTCGATCAAGCTCAAATATGGTCGGGTCTCATCCGATATATGATTAAGGTTAGGTTCAAAAATTAGACTCATATAATATTTAGGGGTTGAGTGAGGATTAAGCATGATTCGTTCATACCCATCTCATCATCACTCACTTGTCATGTTTGTATATGTATCTATTCAAATGTGTACAGAATGATAACACTTTTTTAGTCGAAAATATCATTGGTTCTTTAATTTTTTCCATCATATATACACGATTAATAATATATATAAATATATTATTTTATATGTCAAATTACATATTCATAATAATAAATAATATTGATAATGAGTATGCATTATATTTAGTCAGATCTAAGGTCATGTTCGGCTTTAAAGGTTGATCCGGTTGATTTTAAGATCGGATTAGCTTTAGGTCCAGGTTCGGGTTCAAAAAATGACACGACCACCATTTAGGGTCGGTTAAGGGACACGCCTTAACTCATCCCAACCTGACCCATACTCATCCCAAGGCTACATACAATGAATAATGAATTTTTTTTATTTATGAGTTAATGATAATTAAAATGAATGTTGAGTGATACAATGACAATGTAACAAAATGTTACACTCTCACTACATACATCATTTTTGGTACTACCAAATTTATCTCTTCAACATTTGGGTAAGGAACTAATCTTTTTTGAGTTGTGTGACTGTCATTCTCAATAAGTGTCACTCACATAAATCAAACATTGACATTTTGGTCACAATGGGATCTACCCGCCTTACATTAGACCAACACCTTTTTGGTGCATACATTTTTTTAAGATTTCACTTCTTTATTATATAAATGAGAAAAAATTTATCTGCCAACAGTGTATGAGTTCTATGTATTGTTATTGTATAATTCATCATTTATATTTAATCGTTGATTCTTCAAATAAAAATATCTGAATAAATTATTAATGATACAATAATTGTATATAAATTTTTATACTAAGAGTGCATAAATATTATTATACTCAATATAACAACCCTAGATTTGATAAAACTTTGATCATCTAATAGCTCAATTAAGACAACCCTTGAGTACGGATTTGTCCATTATTTTAAGTACTATTGTACTAATAGATAGAGCCTATGGCACATTAAGCTTATGTTTTTCAGATTCTGCAAATCCTCTAAAGAATAGCACTAGTGAGGATCCAAATCATACTAAGTACAACTAGGAGCCATGTGTTCAAATGCAATTACATTGAGAGTATCATTAACTTCACTGTGAAAAATAAAAACCAACATGATCTAAATTGTAACATGTTGAGTTATATCTAACAAAAAAAAAAAAGTATTCACTAACTATGTAAGAGTTTTATACATATATACAATTTATTTTTATTCATCTTAAACTCTTAACACGATTTAAATTTATGACCTTATATATCACTTCAGTGCTATTGTGGACCTATTGTAACCGCAACTTAAAAAACTAGAATGTAGAAAAATTAAACTAAATCAAGTTTTAGTTCTCACTAGGCCTTCCCAAGTTTTGGATTTCACATTCCCCGTTATGTGGACATCATTTCTTTCATCTTACATTCTCGTTTTATAATTACAATTTATTGATGTTTAAAGTGTTTATTATGAGAATCAAACATTGTTAATAGTGTAACGACTTACTTCCTCCTCTCTCTTTTATCTATATTTATAATACTACTTTTAACTGAAACAATTTTTAAATCAACACAATTAATTGCATTTTCACTAATTTTAATAACATTTGTGAAATTAATTATTAATTTTATAATAGAGACAGGAGGAAGTATGATTTATTTTAATAAAAATGTATGATTTATAACATAAAAATTAAAAAAAAAAGTATGATCGACTATAAAAAAGACCCTTTTACATCAATGTAGAATCATGATTAAATAAGTTTTTAATATGTTTCACTTGTGGCACAGTTGTCTTTTTTTCGTTTACCAATAGACAAAATTAATAATTGTTGATATCAATGTAAACTTAGACATTTCAGCACTAATTTTCTATTTTGAAAAAGGACAAAGTTGACATTAAAAGACAAATGAATCCATTTGTTAACATATTAGTGTTTGATTTACACTGATGTGAACGTATGATAACTTTTCATTTGTAAAATATTATGATTTCCACTACCATTCCGTGTTTTAGAATCAGGTAAATATATGTGGCCTTATCCCCACAGGTAGAGAGACTATTTTCGGTATTTGAACATGTATGTGAGTGTGTAAGGTCACACAATGGTTCGCTCTCTTCATGCTAACCTTAAACAAACAAAAAATGAACAGAAAGATCTACAAAGCAAATTATTTAAGTGTAATCTACAATTTTAGCTCAACATAATAGTGATTATCCATCAATGTGTCCAATATTTATGAATAAGTTGTTGATCTTTCCAAAGTTTAACTGATCAAAACCTAATTCCCTTCTTAGTAGTACCAAGGGGGAAGGGGTAGAATCAAACATCATGCACATTGCATACATAATCAAATAAAACATAACACCTCCAAAAACCAAAACATCATAAATTTGTCATGATAATTGCAGTATATGCATACATGATTAAAAAAAGCCTAAGTAGACACAATGACAAAAGTATGTTCCAAGACACAATGCATTCAACACCTAGCATGAGAGGCAAAGCATCATCGTATCTTCAGCCGAACGTTGCGATGAGGAAGGATTTATAAATGCTCATAAATTTGGCGACAAATGCTGCCGATGTCGAGAAATAAAACAAAAGATGGGGTGTCAGATAGAATTTATTGTATAGACCAAGCTTTTATCTAAATTTATATTCACTTTTATAAACCCATTGCTTTTAACATGTTTAAATTGATGAGTCCACAATAAATATAGGTAAGGTTTGTATAAGAATTTGCAATGGTTAGCACTCAAAGCTTATAACAGTCAATTTAACTATCAAAACATTCTGATCGAAGATACCTTCGATGTGAAAAATGGCCTTTTGTCCAAGACGCATTCTATGTTCCTGGTCCATTGAAGAGACAGAAGAATCAAATACTCCATAATTCATAAAGTGAAGGATAAAATAGACAGCATTTTCAACTATTAATTTAGCTAATGAGGAATACATAAGGGAAAAAAGTATATAGAGTGGATATTTGATGTGCATGTATACACGGAAGGTATAGCATAATTTCACAAGAATCTATGTTAACACTTTAACAAAAAGGGAAAACAAATGGGGGGGGGGGGGGGGGGGGGGTCGTGTGTGCTAAATGCGTGAAGGAGGGAAAGTTTGTTATGGAGAGAAGAGTGTTTGAGCTGGCTAAGAAGGGAATAGTTCCCCATTGTGGAGCTACGATTTTGGAGATCAGTTTTGATCGGCTTTTAGCTTGAGACCTACGGAGTGATTTCAGCTTTACCACTTTATCAATAAATACATTCTACCGGAAAGTTGTTTCCATGGCCACCAGAAGAATGTTTTTGTTACTCTCGAGATTCATAAGCTAGTTTGAAGTTTGAACCAGTTAAGATGATGATAGCTAGCTGATAGGTAATGGACACATAATCTATCTAATCTTATTGGATCAGGTCACTATCTAGGATTAGATGGTCATGATTATTCAGAACATTAAATTATTACATAATGCTTATGAATCAATTTCTGCGGCTGATATGAAATAAAACATAGATTATTACACTTACATAGTATGATGCCCAATGACAAACCTCATGCTTTAGTTCATCATCCAGTTTCCTCAGTAGTTCATAAACAAGCCTCTGAACCAACAGATATAATTTCAGAATCAAGTGTGGAAAAAATTGCAAGGTGAGATTGTAAAGGAATGCATATACGGTTATACCTTCAAAATGATCTCTGGGGGAATGCAATTGATTAGCAGCTCATACAGCTTTCCTCGAACTTGAAACAATCTGAGGCATACATGAGAAGAGATTAAAAGATCGAATATACACAATGTAAGCCACAAGGATAACTAAATGAGTAACTCTAAAACATGAGATTTGTTGAAGAGAAAAATGGGTAGAATCCATAAACCTTATTGATTTCAAGGTTCAACGAAACATATTATTTAACATCAAAATTAGAATTAGTAAACTGCGTCAAAATGGAACCTTTTGGGGCTTTGTTCCTTCATTATGTCAGATGCAATTTCAGAAATATATTCTTCCCAGTCCATTGGGGGAATTGCTTGTTTGTTAGTGAAAGGATACCTACAAGTAACAAAGTGACAATATACATAAGAATAGAAGTCAGTAGTTACTTTAAAAGCAGTTCTTTGAAAAGGAGATAAAGATTGAGGTGATGCATCCACTAATGGATCAGAAGAACAGTATGGGACTTACTGTTGGACACGGCAAGTCTCAAATGACAATATTGCCCTCCTTAAATTCCGATTTGATTTCTCAGCTATGCGAGCAGCAAAACCAGAAGGAAGTTGCAGCGCTTCTTTCTTACCAATGAATTCTAAGACATCAACAATCTGCCACATGGATTTGAAAAGGTTCAATACAGAAGAAAGGGCAATTGTACCAATGATGAAAAATAGCTTTCCGGTTAGATACTTTAAAAAAGGTAACAAATTTCTTTCTTTGCTTAGCGATTGCAGTAGATGTTAGAAATTTAAAGACCTGTTCTTCACTTGGTGCGTTGATTCGCACATTTAGACAACGAGAACGGATTGCTTCCGTGACTCTTGAAGAACTATTGCAACATAGAATCAATCTGCAATAAGCACTGTATTTTTCCATTGTTCTGCGGAGGGAATGCTGGGCTTCTCTGGAGAGTTTGTCAACGTCATTGAGCACCAGTACTGATATGAACAAAATAATCAAGAAAATTGAGAATGTAAGAGCAAATGCTTGTAGTGCTCACATTTATCACACAAGCCAGGGGGGAGAAGTTGCTTGTTTGACATAGGCACATAGCCATAAAAAAGAAGACAATTAAGATGGCCATATAACATAAGTAAAGTACATTCATTACACAGACAATACCAGAACAAACACCAATCAACACAATATGAGAGAGAGAAAATGTTTCACGCAACAGACAATAACAGAAAGATAGCACTTAGATGTGAGAAAAACTCCAAACTACTTGTGGACCATATAAAGTTTTAAAAAAAATCGTGTAGAAGTTTTTAAAAAACTGTGTAAAGTTTCAAAAAAGTTGTCAGTTACCTTTGAATCCTCCTTTCTTCCCCTTAGTATCAATGGGTCGATTCTTAGCCATATCTTTAATTATTTCTTGAACAACATATCTGTCCTGAAAGCCCGCGTCACTTGGACTGATTTCAGTGTGATTAGCACTTTGTAATGTTGTTAGCTCTATATCAATAGATCTACTCCCAGCCTGAAACCAATTCTCAAGTACTATTAAAATCAAAACAAATAACTTGGTTAACCCAACAATTCAGCTTAAAAAGTAAGTGATTCATCGGAATAAAACTCAAACTTATGCCAGAAGGCTGCATGGAGGACAATAATATAAAGTTGAATAAGCATTCCTTTACGGACATAAGGACATTGACATTTTGAAAGCAAGATATTTCTTGTGATTTAAAGAAATTTCTATGGTCAATTGAAGACTTTCATTATTTTCCAAGTAAAGTCAGATATTTAAAATATTTGGAGAAATAAAACCAACTCCTCCAATGAACAGTCTTTCCCATCAAAATACTTTTTTCACAAGTATAATATCTTCTTAATATCAGTGTTGAATTGATACAATGTATTTTCTTCAGACTGAAAGTTCAGTATAAATGAACTCCTAGCCATACAATATAGGGTACATTTTTTCAAGGTTCATGAAGCTATTCCTAAGAATGTGAACTTTGAAATAAGATATTCATATTTTAGGTTCAACTTTTATGAAAATATTACTGCATGTTGTTGATTCCAAGAAAGGCCACCTACCTACGCTTTCCCTCATTTTCATTCCCACCATGAGGGATGGGCATGTTTATATTTCGATGACATGGGAATTAAAATAAACTTGGAAAATAATAAAATAGCTATCAGTAACTTTTACTCACATTCTTCGAGTTCGTTTAATTGTTTCTAATGTGAGAAAAGGTGTATGATATCCACCCTTATATCATTTATTGGTTGAGACAATCAGACCAAGAGTGAATACACGTAGTTGCTCGATTTCTCAGAATCATAGCATTCCCAAGAATGCAATTCCTAGGACTACACCATGGACAAACACCCCTAAGAGAATTTTCAAAAAGTCCTAACAACATAAAAAGTGAGGAAACGGAAAGAAGGAAGCTTACATCCACTTTCCAAGTCCTATTTTCCACTTTTACCTGCAATAACAAAAAAAGACAATTAATTTAGAAAGGAACCAACCAAACTGAGAGTACTAACGTCAACAATAACAATAGGAATGGCAACATATCGGGTTGGGTTCGAGTTTCACCTTCCCCAAACCTAAACCCTTCAAGTTGAAAACATGAACTTCTTCACCCCCACCACCGCCAGGTTTCGGGTTTCCCCAATCCACTTATTTCCCGGACTACAACACATATATAAAGGTGGTTTCTTAAAACCCTTATATATAACCTAACTTTACGAATATATATATGTGTATATATATATATATAAGTGGGGCAAAATCGGGTATCACCGATACGAAACCAGGTCAAATACGGTTTCGCCATCAAATTCAGGTCGGGTTTAGGCAGGTACCAATGGAATCAGGCTATATTATCATCCCTAAATCACACTTACCACAAGTGACAACAAACATGCATTTTGTTTTCCTATTTTGCTTTCTCCACATTATCATATCCAACAACGTGTATCAGCAAAGTGGGACTAAAAATTAAAGATAAAAATCGAACCTTTTCGGCACCGGGTCCAAACATTTGGCGAAGAAGAGCCATGATTAGGGTTTTCTTGCCAGACCCAGGTGGCCCATAGAATAACAAATGGGGACAATCTTGTTCAGTAACCTGAAACGAATAAAAAGAATTATAGAAATTCAAAATAAGAAAAGGAAATTAGAATTTGAATAGATAAAAAAATGGAGAATGGGAAAAAGAGTGTGTACCAATTTCTTGAGATTTTGGGCGATGAGATCGTGAACCATAACCTGGTCAAGGGTTTTTGGTCGATACTTGTCTACCCACAACATTGTTAAGATTCTTCTTCTTCTTCAACCTTCGAGTGCGAGAGACACTGGTGTGTGAAAAAGGGCACGGTCTAATGTGGCGGGAAAGGGGTACACTATACTATATAGTGTTCTATGTATTTTTTCTGTACATTCCAAAAAATAGGTCATGGAATATACAAAAACAAGTTATTTGTATATTTATTTGAAGTGTACTTTATATCTTAGTCATTAATTTTAGGGAAATTAAATGATTTTGATCTACCTACTAATTCAAATTATTAAATTTTCTTAGAATTAATGATTAAGATATGGAATAAGTTTTTTAAATTTACTATTGGAGTTAATATCTCTCTCATCTATTTGTATCTAGATAAAGGGTCTTATTCTTTCTATTTCTTATATTAGTTTTTTATCTCTCATCGTAAGTATATGAGATATGAAGATGTACGAGATAGTTAGGGGTAGAAAAAAATGAGTAAAGAAGATGACAATGATCATATTTAAATGAGCAAAGAAATGATTATTTTTAACAATTAAAATTAAAATTCAGAAAGAGTTATTAATCATGATTGCCCTTTGAATGACATTTATTCCGTTTTTTTAAATTAAATAGTTGTTTCTTACTATTAATTTTGGGATTTGATTGATGATTGTGTTTTGGGCTTAATTTCTCTTTAATGTTTATTAGACATAGTTGTCTTTGAATGCCTTTTATTTTGTTTTTTTTAAATTAAGCAATCGTTCTCACAATTAATTTTGGGATTAGAATGATGATTGTATTTTGGGATTAAATTTATCTTTAATCTCTATTAGGCATGATTGCTTCTGAATGTCTTTTATTCTGTTTCTTAAAAATTAAAAATTTATCCACACAATTGATTTTGGGATCGATCATATTTCCAATTATAATTAAAAATGTGTTTTTCAATTTAAACATTTTTTATTCAACTCCTACTAATTTGTTCAAATCACAAAAACAAAAGGAAGTGATTGTCTAAGGAGTAACATCTTTTAGAATTGATTTTATTGTCATAGATGAATAAAATTAGCAGCATATCCCTATTAATAATGTTGTTTTGCAACCATGTTATTCTTCTACTCATACTTAATGGTTTAAAAAAAATAAGTTGACTCTCATCAAATAAAATAAATACGGGTTTAATCATTTAGTATGACAAATTTGAAAATAATATTTTAATAGATAAAAATAAAATTTTAGTAATAAATGACCATTGAAATAGGAAAGTTGTAATTATATAGTTTGATTTTTTTTCAAAATAATGGAAGCCTTAATTATTTAGGATCAAAACTGCTAAAATATTTTAAAGATAATAGTAGATATGTATGAACAATATTAATAAATGGAAATGAGAACATTATAATTATTTTTTTAGTTTTTTTTAAATTAAAGGAGACGTACTAATTTGCATGTGACGATTACTATATATTATTTTTCAGCTTGGATAACATCATCTATGCAGTTTCTATTCATAACTGCATATTCATCTATGCAGATTCTATTCCCTTATGAAGTTTCCTTTATTGTCATTCAAATGAAGACAAAAACACATCAATAAAATATCATAAGTTGTGAATATGATTATCACGTCAATAGTGAGAATATGATTATGAATATTAATATGTGAAAATTAAATTTGACATTAACAGTTATGACAACGTAAAAGTAAATAAAAGTTGTGATTTTTATAAGATCTTAGTCAGATCTACACTTAAAAATTGATTTTTATAACATTACAAAAAAATGACGACAACGAAATTCCTTTAGAGACCATAGTTAGTGAAGAAAAATATAAAAAATGATGAATACAAAGAAAAAATGATGAATATGTTTATATTGAAGAAGATGATAAGTCAGATCTACACTTAATACTTGAAGTTCAAATGGAGACCATAATTAGTAAAGAAAAATATAAAAAATGATAAATATTTAAATAAAAATATAAAGGAAAAATGAAGAATATGTTTACCTTGAAGAATATGATAAGTCAGATCTACACTTAATACATGAAGTTCAAATGGAGTTCATAGTTAGTAAAGAAAAATATAAACAAAAATTACGAATAGAAAGAAAAATATAAAGGAAAAATGATGAATATGTTTAAAGTGAAGAAAATGATAAGTCAGATCTACACTTAATAGATGAAGATCATATTGAGTAAAGAAAAATATAAAATAATTGATGAATACAAAAAAATATAAAGGAAAAATGATGATCTAAAGATTTGAACAAAGTAGGGAAAGAGAAAAGATAGAATATGATATAGAGAGGAAAGATGAAGAAGAATAAAGAAAAACATTCTTTCGAGAATAAACCCAAGTTTGTATTTTGAAATTAGGAGATAATTAAGTGTTGGAGAAATTTGGGATGATGAAGATTTTGGTGAGATGAAGGAAAATGAAGAGTTCGAAGTATTGGGGTGAAAAAAGTCAGATGAAGTTTGAAAAATTGGGGATGAGAGAAGTCAGATGAAATGAAATTAGGGTAAATGAAGAGTTTGATGGTTTTGGGATAATGAAAAGGTTGGAGAATTGTGAATGAAATACAGGAGGATGAACAAAGATCAATGGTTAGGATGTGAGTGTGTGTTTAGGCGGGGAAAAAATGCATGATGAGCTGACACGTGGACAATGAATAGTGTATTGGAACATCTTTTTCTTATATAGTAATAGATAACTAGAATAAAGATTATTAGGATACAAAACTTGCTCACACATAATTGTATTAAATATTTAAGTTTTGATGGTTTGAAATAAATTGAGTAAGATTATCTTCAAGATATATTTGTATCACAGACTCGTTTAAGCCAGATATCTGTCTGAAGTTTAAGCCAGATATCTGTCTGAATTAATGAGCAGTCCATATTCAAGACCTATACGAATTCAACACCATTTTGCATTGAATATATTTCTGAAACTCAATCAACATCTCTATACAAGAATGCTTATATAGAAAGATGTACTCTTTAAAGGATAAGGATTCCCATTATCTAGTTGTTGTAACAACCCACAATATGTGTCATATTATCTTGCAGCTATAACAGTATAGCCTTATCTCTAGCTGATATACTTTAGGAACAACTTTACAATCTGTTACAAAGTTTCATTCACTTCATGTAACTATATATATACGTGTTTCATATCAATACAAAAGCAAGCAATTTATATACTCTTTATGGTAATCAAAGCTTCTGCTTAACAACTTTTTTTTTCTCTTTCCTGACCTGTGCTCACCATGAGTTCAATATCCGAATCTCCAAATACTATCATTGTTACCAATCCTCCATCAAATAACTCCTATGTTCTCATCTCTCTTAATGCTGGCACCCAAATTCATCCCAAATTATCAGGCAGCAGTTATCCTGCTTGGAGAGTCCAATTCAATGCCTTATTAGTATGCTATGACCTTATAGGATATGTTGATGGCACCCACCATTGTCCTCCAAAACACACTGAAACAACCAGCGCTATCATCAATCCTGACTACACTCACTGGATGCGCCAAGACCAGTTGATTGTACTTGCTATAGTCAGTTCAGTTGCTGACACGGTCACTAACATGCTTGGTGGTGTGAAAACCTCCAAAGACGCATGGCAAACACTGAAAACCATGTTTTCGAATTCCTCTAGGAGTCGCATCTTATCACTCAAGGAGAAGCTGTCACATCTCAGCAAAGGAGACCTCTCCATGTTTTGAAGAATTACATGAAAAATTAGAGGACTTTGAAACATACATCAAGCGATCAGCTCAGTCCATTGACAACGTGATACCCACTGCTCATGCTGCTCAACGTGATACCCACTGGACTCCTTCCTCTAAGTCACAGTCTGGACCTCACTCCAGTAAGCGTGTCATTTGCAAATACTGTCACAAACCAGGTCACACAGAGAAGGTTTGTTACAAACTTCATGGTTATCCCAATCGCACCATCAATAATCTTAATATGAAGAATTCATGTGGTCGATCACATAAGAATCAAGTATCAAAATAAAAAAAGATTTATGAGTGAACATTTATAAATATGTGATTTGAATAAAAAATGAAAGAGAATTATCGATTGAACAAAACTCATTTGGACCTTATGCTTATACAAAAAAAGTAAAAGGTATTTGTAAGTGTAAAAATAAATTTATCAAAAATATGTTGGTCACTACTTTTTGAGACAATCGCATTCTCTTTATTCCATGAGAAAGCTTCAATTCTCACAAAGCATTAAATGCTTGTTTCAGAACCACTATAAAACATTAATGGTGCTATAATATATACACAATATTTAATGTTTCATTTATTTCGAATAATATGTTCATCTTGTTTTAATAGTCTTAAGTAAAACTGAACATTAGTGTTAAACCAATAATTCATGATGGAAAGACTTGCAAAGTTACAAAATCGTTTAACCAAGAAATTGTTTTCTTGTTGGGCTTAGAAAAGGTTAGATGTATAAACAATGCTAGAATTCTCTCAATATTGCTAAGAAACTATACACAATCTACAATTTTGGGTGAACTAGTATAAATAATAACTCCTCTTTATATAAGTTTATATAGCTGCTCTTTCAATCTGAGATGTTTTGATTTTGTTCCCCTTTCAAACATTGTTTAAACCTTTTCATTATCACACTAGATAATCATCTCAAAAAACTTGTGAAAAACATATGATTCTACCATCTAAAACTTGGGAAATAGAATTTAATTCTTTCTTATGTTAACATATGAGTCAACCATCTAAAACTTGGGAAATAAAATTCAACTATTTCTTATGTTAATTTTGATTATTTCAAATCTCAGAGGAACTTTTCAAATATGTAAAATCATTTAACCATGGTTATGATGGATTGATGGTTGTTTTCCTATCATTATTTTGATTAGTATTTAATGTTATGCTAGTATTATATTATGTAATCATGGCTGCAGTTGGAATGGTCTTACCAAAGTATACTCCCAATAACTTCCTAGAATTTGGTTATCGATAAGATAAATGATATTCAATTATATGTATGACCGATTCATAAACATATGTAAATGTGCATTGTATGATTTTGATGAAGACAAAACATGAAAATACGACAAAATCATATTAACAATAATAGTATTAGTGATTCAAGTTCAAGCGATAAGAAGATTAACAAAAGCTAAAGAGTAAATTTTCATATTCTTAATGTAAATTTTTAACATTGAAGACTCTTAAAAAGTTATACTAATTCCATAAATATTTTAAAACTTACACTATACGTGGATAGTATAATCAAACTACAATATCCATATAAACTTTCCACAATCTAGCTCGTGGGATTATTCTATTCTTCTAAGTATGGGACAAACTAAATTATAGGGTACCCCACAATTGCCAAATTGATTATATTATATGTATAGAATAGATTAAGCTAATGACTACTTCTAGCTATTAGATGAAGACCTTATGGATGTCTAGTGGATGAAGGATAAGTGACACATGACACTCATATGATGAATTGAGTGTTTATTTGATTGGATTTTACTTTTCTTTTAAGTCTTTTTATGTTATTATTGTTCCTTTAAGTTTAAGGTAATTTCTAACTTTTTTTTTATACAATGAAAGACTTATATAAAAGGGAAAAAACTAACTAATCTAACAATTAAAACAAACTAATCAAATATCTCTAACTATAAAATGGTAAATGAATTGATGTGTTATTTTTACTCAACTTACATGTTTGCATCATTAAACATAGGGTCGTGATTTTGTAAGGCATAATGCTTATTTTAATGTATCAAAGTCACTAGATATATGTTTTTCTTGCATAAATTATTAAATTGACTTAGATATTAGCTTTTAGTAATTTTGAGGTCATTGTATGAAATAATCATTACTCAATGAATTGCTTTAAGAATCAAGTATGTACAAATAGTAAGTGTGAAGTTCAATCATAGTTCTCTTTATCATATTATTACAATTTTAATTTACTTATGTCATCAAACAAACAAACTCTTTGATTCAAAACTTAAAATAATAATTTTTAGTTGAAAATCTAATATCTTGCAAGTCCACGTGGATACGATAACTTACCGAGGTAATATTTATACTCTTATTTGTCACTTAGAAAAACGGTGTCATTAAATGAATATAAACAAAGAAATTCACTATATTATATCAATTTTTACTTAAATTATTATTAGTTCATTTCATTTGGTGGAAGGGTAAATTTGAAATTTATGATGTTTTTATTTCTTTTCTTTATTTTCTTCACAAATTAAGGAGAAAAAGTTTTTTGTGAGACACATGCATCTTTTTTCTTCACAAAACATATGTGGTTTGATCACATGCTGGTGCACACATGATAAGAAAAAAGTAAAATGAGATTTAACTCTATTACAATAAAATGGTGAACTTGACAAAGTCTAGAAAGCTAAAAAAAATTAATTACATTTTTTTTTATTAGATGATCAAATTAAAAAAATAAGATGAAGTGAGTAAAGGAATATTTTACCCTTTAATCTAAAAAATTAAACCCTAGCTATAATTATCATCAACAACTTCTAGCCACCACTTTCCAATTCCCATTTTGCTTCTCTTCTTTCTATTGCAAGCCCCACAGTTTGTCCATTAATATATTTGCCATTCTATCACGTAAGCTTTGAAGATTAATAGAAACAATGTTAAGTCTACATCACTAAACAAAATAAGATTGAGTAGACAACATAGACTTCTCTAACAAAGCGGCAAAACTCTTCCATTCACCAAAACTTATCTCAAATTTGTAGTATTAATGAACAAAATACAAACCAATGTATCCTCCAAAATACAATAAGAGACAAAAACATGTCACCATTACAATGATTGTGAAATGTCTTGACATTAGTTTTAGTTTACACCCTTTTGGGCTTTCTTTATTATGGCTAGATAGGTACTTTGTTAAGTATTCACCCTTAATTTACTTCATTCAAATATAATAAAGTTTAAATGCAATTGGTGATTTTTATTAAGAAAAATGTTTGTTTGAATGAGACCAAAATCCTTCATATCGATATTTAAATATGAATAATTGATTATACAATAACAATGTAAAAAATTCTTACACTCCGTCAGTAATTATATCATTTTCGGTTTAAAAATTCTAGCTAATATTTTAATTGTAACTGAATGATCTAAATATACAAGAAGGATCATTAACCAAGGGAAACTAGGGACTAAAGAGCATTGAGAATTTTACAACTATCAAATAGACACATATCAATCATCATTACATTGGTTGTTAAATGTGTTGATATTAGTATTGGGGAACACCCTTTTGGCCTTTCTTTACTATGCCTAAGTTGGCAGTTAATTAGTTAAGTATTCATCCTTAGTTTAATGGATTATTCATCTAAAAAGAATACAGTTTAAATGCAATTGTGTGAAGTTACTAGCCATGAGGCCAAAATATCTGCTTCAAAATTCAAGAGAGTAGTACTCAAATTGTGTAATTCAGTGATCTTCATTTACAAGAAGGTCCATTAACAAAAGGAATGCTAGGTATAAAAGAGCATTAGGAATTTTACAACTAGCAAAATCTTGTTCCTTCATAATAATGGAAAAGGAAGACTTTAGACACATAAAATACACAGATGAGATGACTCCAAAGCTTTTCATTTCCCTTCATTCCTCTTCAAAATCCAACTTACAGACAAACCTTGTTACAGAAAGTAATGCAATTTTTAGTATCTGCATCAATCAAATGTCATATTTATAAGCCCTATATATCTTGTAAACACTAAGAACCAAGAGACCCTTGTGTTTGAATTAGCCTTATAGACAAAGAAATGGAGTAAACAACTAAAAGTCCTACCCCTAATACCCCATCAAGCTTCATATCTCTTCTTATCAAAACAATGAGTGCCCATACTAATCCAACCACCAATAATGCCATTGTTTCCAAAAGATATGAATCTCTAGGGATCATAACAGATTGTGGATACTTTGACCAAGTAGTGCATATAAGAGACAAACCCAAACCAACCACAGTATTGAAGATAGGGCCAGCATAGCAACCAGATATAGCTATTTGAGTCCCTTCTGACCCACCATTTAAGGACATGGTTAAATTTGTCATCAAATCACCAAGTGAATTACCCCAAGCAAGGACTGTTAGACCCAATATTGAAGGACTTATTCCACTTATGTACCCTATTGAAACAAGCAATCCAACCAACTCTTGAGCTGAAATGTAGCTCCATGTTACACTCATTATGAACCCTCCTGCATGCCAAGGAAATAAGAACTTCTTTGGTGGCATTGAAGTTTCAGTAGTGAAAAATGCAATTATACCAAATATAGTTCCAACTAAAAGTCCAATTCCATAGATTATAAGGTTTGTGTTGGAGAAATTGTTCTTATTGTGAGGGGCCCAAAGTATAGATAAGAGAATTGGTGCTAGTATCACTGAAGAAATTGCATATGGTTTTGACCATCTTTCTTCACAAATAACTGGAATTGTTAATCTTCTTGGCAAGTAAAGTGGCATTTCAAGGACATAGAGGAACATTTCACATATTGAAGATCTCAAACAACAACATCTATCTTTTATATTCAAGTCATGTTCTTCATCTTCAGCTCCATTTTCTATAGAATCAACCATTCCTTTCTCCATACCAATAAAAAGAGGAACACTCAAGTCATGGTTACTACCATGACTTGAACTACAACCCTTTTCGGCATCATCGTCGTTATCGTCGTCATCATCATCGTAATTGATGCACTTCCATTTGTTAGATGAAACATAAACAACAACTACATACACCACATACAACAAAGAAAAACCAATTGCTCCATGAAGATTGATTTCACCATTGATCAAAATACTAAACAAGCAAAGAAGAACCAAAAGAAGGAAACAAATGTCTCTAATAAAAGCAGACTTCATAACATGAACACCCCTTTGTCTTATTGAAATGCTCACTAATCCCACAACAACACATGTCACAAAAGAAACACCACCAAGCACTGTATTGAAACCAATGCTTTGGGTTCCATTACCTTGGAAAGAGACAAGGCTTGAAAAAACATCAGGTGCACCATTTCCAAGAGAGAGAAGGGTAACTCCAGCAATTGTAGGGGACAACCTAAGTAATTTGGACAAGTTTTCAAGGGAAGAACAAAAATAAACAGAAGTTGTATTTGCCAAAAGATAGAACAAAACAAGGAGCCAAAGGAAAAGAAAACTATGACCCAATAGAGGGAATTTCCCAAATTTGCAATAGAAAATGTAAAGGTAATCAATATAACCCTGAGAGTCACAAGGGTCATTGGATTTAAGGTAAAAGCACTTGGCTTTGTAATCATCAAGGTTGTGAAAGCTTTTGCAGTCATTTTCACTATTTCCATTAAAGGGATAGTGATTGTTCATAACCACAACTTCTGGTTCTGGTGAGTGGAAATGAATAATCATGAAAGAAAAGCTCAGAAGAAGGAACAAGATGTTCAAGAACAAAGTGTAGAACTTATGTTTGGATATAGAAACTTTGGTAGCCATAGAGAAAAACTCAGAATCAAGTTTTAAACTTTTCATCACACAAAGAAAGATGGTAACTTGATGATTAAGGAAACAACCCCATATTTGAGCATGAAACAAAATAAGTATGGTGAAAATTGGAATTTGTATAACAATAATAACTTGATTAGTACATCAACAATTGACTGAACATGCAACCAAATATGCTGGAGTTGCTATAAGACACTCTTGTGTGGGGTGGTTCTTGTTCTGAAATTTGAGAATGGTGAAAGGTTTTCTGAGAAGGAATCACATATATATATATATATATATAGTATTGGAATTAAGGTTTGATCATTCACCTACTAACTATCAAGGTAATAAGAATGATAATAAAGTATATATCCATAAAACAAGATAATTTATTTTATTAAATTCATTTATTATTTGAGATGTGTTTGCTTTTTCTTCTCTATAAACTTTCATTTTAAAACTTATTATAAAAAATAAAACATGTAAAATAATAATTGAATTTAAGGAGATAAATTATATAAATAAGATATTTGTTCTAAAGAACAATATAAATCAAAATCATTATTGGATATGAGAGGATAGGAATAAGAGAAGTAAAAATAGTAAAAAAAATTCCTTCTAAACAAGTCAGTGGCAAAGAATGGCACCTCACGTAAAAACATATATGATAGTGGGTAGTTGGGTTTGTCATGAATTATAATTGACCAAAAATATATTTAATAATTATATTTTTAATTTAAATGTATTTTTTTCAACAAATTATTATGTATATAGAGGATGTGGATTACATATCACAATTCATGTTTCATTTGTATCAAGTCAATCAGAAGACTTTATTCAATTAAATATATAAATAATAAAATCGTAAATTAATATTTTAATATTATTTTGTGAAGTTTGAGTTGGTATAATATGATGACAGAAAAATTATGGGATAGAAGACCATTATCTGTATATAGAATAGCATATATTGTGGTAGTGAGGATGTCCTCCAACACAACCCTAATTCCTAAATATAAGTCAACCCAAAACCATCTTACATCCGGTTTAATTTTAAAACTCACATTCTTTCTTAATGAAGGTTCAATTTAATTAATTGGCAACACAAATTGCGTCTTGAACAAACACAACAATTATTGTAGTTTATAGAGACTGCTAGGAAGGCTTGTGGAACAAGAGTACAAGTGTCAGTAGGAGAGCAATCACATTCTGTGTTGAGGAGTAAGACCCAAGATCCACCCTCTTTTATATATATATATATATATTTTTAGCTTTCAAATCAAATTTGTGTTCCTTAATCTAAGGTGATTGTCCATCAACTTCAATCAAGTAAGGTTTAATTTTTATTCAACCCTAAATATTTGTTAAGTAAATTTAAACTTGATCATAAATCTAATAAACTCGACCATATATGGAGCTTAATAAGAAATAATCAAAACAAGTGATTAGGATAAGGTTATGCTTATAATCATTGCAGGACCTTATCTTTAATGGTGTACTTTATTTTTAGACTTATACATCAATAATGTATGAGTTTTATATATTATTATTGTATTATTTTTCATTCATATTTTATTATTATTTACTCTTCAAAAATTAAAATAAATGACTATGTATAAATTTTTATACTGATGATATATAGATATTACAATTTTCTTTTTATTAGTGCATTTCTTCATTAAAACATTACTAAAACAATGTCTTTTTGGTAGTTACAAAAATAGATATATTATGTTTGCCTCTTAAGATTTAAATACGCCTTTTTAAATTTAATATACAAGTAATATTTAAATGTTTGACTTATATTGCTATAATGTTTTCCATTAAAAAACTATATTATTTCTAACTAATCAAACTTTTGGGTTCGTTGTTATCTTTTTGTCAAACTACAACAACTAAATAAGTACATTGTATCCCAAAAAAAAAGACAAGCTATAGAGATTCCAGTAGCCTATGCAAAATTCATTTCCGAAGTTATAATTTAATATATTATTAAAAACAGAATAATATATCTCCTTGTATAAAGAGATAAGTTATATCATTCGGCCACTAAAGTCGTGACATGTGTATCATTTAATCATTTTCTACAAAAATATTTCTAAAACAATATACATATCATTTTTTTTACTGACTGGAGGATATAAATTTTCTCCTGATACGAGGAGATACTTTATTCTCTATTAAAAATGTTTTAGTTTTTTAAAAGTTTATTTGATTAAGTTTTGGAAAACTTTTTGAGAGGTGTTAGTCATTATTAGTAGTTCTAACGAGATATAATTAACAGATTAGCCATTTAACAAGAAGCACCAGTGGTCTAGTGGTAGCACAGACCCGGGTTCGATTCCCGGCTGGTGCATCAAGAGCTATGAAGATCTTGCACTTAAGTGTGATAGCTGGGTCTGTCACTGTCTCCTTTCAGAGGGGAATAGTAGTGCTTTCTGAGTTCTATTTTTTCTTATACTATATTTATTTTTGTACCTTCTACTTTAATTTTTGTACTAGTTTGTAATTAAAAATAAAAAAAATTGTATATCATTTATCATTCATATCATATTATATTATATTATATATATTATATTTATTCAAGATTAAATAATAGTTTACTCATAAATAATAAATGATGTGTTTATAATGTTAAGTCTTAGTTGTTTGATATAGACATTAAACTCAAAATAATAATAAAATTGTTGTTGATTATTGATTCTATATGCTTGTGTCACCCAAGATGATAATCTACTAACAAATGGAGGCCTTAAATTAAAAAGAAAAGATACGAATGTAATATTACTGTTGAGATGACTCAGAATCAATCACCTAATGCAATCGCATCACACCGCAATTACGGTATGATTCGCAATCAAAATGATGCAGTCGCATTAGACCACAACACAACTGCATCAGACTACATTTTGACCGTATCGAATTCAAAAATATTGTTTTAATCACAAAATAATTCACACTGCAACAACAATAACTGTAATCTGCATCACAATAACCACAACCGTTAATGCAATCGCGGTTTGTAATCTATAATAATAAAAACAACCTTAAATTGGTAAGCCACACTCTTCTAAATTTGTACTTCCCAACCAACCTCTCCATGTTAACCCTTTAATATACCCTCTCCCTCCCCTTCATTACTCCTCTCCTTCACTCATATTTTATTCATATCAATTCTCTCTCAAAATATGGATATCAAAATTTTCATGTTTTCCTTCATTCTAACATCCACATTATTCTTTCTTCTTTTTATTCCCACTAAATTAACCAAACCCACCTTCACTTTCAATCCTCATATGAACTACTCCAATAACACACCCAAAACTAGTAACAAAACATACCCAGTTTCCTTTGCTTATTTAATCTCTGCTTCTAAAGGAGATTCAGAAAAGCTGAAAAGATTGCTAAAAGCTCTTTATCATCCAGGAAATTATTATTTGATTCATATGGATTATGGAGCACCAGAATCTGAACATAGGGATGTGGCTGAATATATAAAAAATGATGTTGTTTTTGGTGAAGTGAAGAATGTTTGGGTTATAGAGAAAAGTAATTTGGTTACTTATAAAGGACCAACCATGCTTTCTACAACTCTTCATGCTATGGCAATACTTCTAAGGAGTTGCAAATGGGATTGGTTTATTAATCTTAGTGCTTCTGATTATCCATTGGTTACACAAGATGGTATGGTGAGTGGCCTTCAATGTTTATTTCAATATCACAAGATCTTTTGTCTCAAATCATGTCCCGTACCAATGACAATGAAGCAAAAGCAGGAAAAATAGATGTTTGGTTTTTTTTAATTGACATGATATGTTTTTATTGGGGTGGAACGAGATTTAAGATTCTTATTCTTATTTTTTTTTGCAAAAGAATTTGATATTTTGACTCAAATCTGTGAAACTTTCTTATTTCAGATCTGATCCAAGCATTTTCTAAGGTTCCAAGGCATATCAACTTTATACAGCATAGCAGTAACTTGGGTTGGAAACTGTAAGTTACTTCTGGTAATAGTAATAATAATATTGTCATTTATGAGAAGGAGTTCACGATCCCCAAAAGTAAATATAAAAAACTTAGTTAATATCTTAGTTATTAATTCTAGGAAAATCTAATGGTTTAAATTTATTCACTAATTCAAACTATTAGATTTCTATAGAATTGATGACTAAAATGATGAGTAAATTTAAAAAATCATGTGTTATTATGTCTAATGTTTTACTAATTATTGTGATTGTTTTTATACCCATTTTTAGGAATAAGAGAGGGAGGCCAATGATTATAGACCCAGGGCTTTATAGCCTCAATAAATCAGAGATTTGGTGGGTCAATAAGCAGAGGACTCTCCCAACATCTTTCAAACTCTACACAGGTTTTCATTTTTCCTACAAACTTGTTAGATTATTTAGAACTATTATGTTTTTTGCTACATGTTTGCATCCAAATTGAATCCAATACCCTCATTCCATGCATTTGTATTTACCTCTCTAAGCATCTTAAGGATTCAGTAAAAAAAATTAAAGAAAACTTGTACATCAAAATATGATATTTGTTGGCAACCCGAATTTTTATGATTATTATATATAAATCGTAGATGATACAATGACAATGTAAAAAAATAAATTGATAGTGTATATATATTTGTCTCTAAATTTAGAATAACCAAATTCTTGAATATTTAAATAGCTTATCTGGAGCACGTGATGCACCGAAATCTGAATAGAGCAGTGACTAGTGGTAGTGATAATCATAAGAATTGTTGGGTACATGGTGCATTCATGTTGGTCCCAAACTTCAATTCATTTGTCACGTTATCTCAATTATATTATTCAATATTTCCCCATACTTCTTCGAAGAATAATATCTTAATATATAATAATAATAATAATAATAATAATAATAGAATTCAATATCTATAAACTGCCAGTCCAAAGTTTTGATCATTGTCAATTTATAATCCACCATTAATTTATATTACTTTCATTTAAGAATTCATGATAGTTAACATATGAATGATAAATAATATGTCAACAATGTAAAAAACATTTACACTATCAGTCTATACATTTAGCCCAAATGTGAGAAAAACAGATTAGTGCAACCAAGAAATAAAAGTTAGATATGATTAATATCAAACTTAAGCAAAATAATAAAATAGAAGTCATTTATATCTATAATCAATGAATAGTTATATGATATAGATGAATTTAGCAATTCAATGGTTCCATCATGGATGCTATGGATTCAACTACTTGTTGCCCAAATGTCCTTTTCAATTAGAGGCCATTTATTAGTCATGGAAGGTGATAAATTTGGTTGATGATAAAGGGAATGATATGCATAATGTGCTTCTAGAACATAGTTGAGTGAAACCCCACAACTTACTCATACACACTGCAAACTATAGTTAGTGTATATGAGAAGAAATTATGATTATTATTATTCAGATAGATGGAAAATTTGTGAGAAAATTTTAAAGTACCTATATAAGTTATAAGATAATAAAGAAATTATGAAGTTTTGCAAATATTAAAACAAATTACATTATTTTTTTCTTCTCGAAACAAACTTTGTGCTTGAAGGGACAAGACTACATACATTTATTCTCTCTACATCCCATTAGATAGACATCATGTATTAAATTATTCTACATTTTTTTGCGGAACCCATATCATCTATAGTATTGGAGCATCTAGTACCGGATGAGATGGTGACATGTATCTTTTGAAAAATTTAACCGTGTAGATTCTAATTGTTTTTCATAAAAGTTATCATAACCTCACAATTCAATACTTCACTCTTTAGTGCTCGAGAAAATCTAGATCATTTTTGTCCATGTTGTAAATTACACATGTTTGATTAGGGGTGAGGAGGACTTCACCCTATTCACTCACCCAGTATGATCTGATCATGATCAGACTCAAATATGATCGGGTCTCATCGGGTATAAGATCGAGTTTGAGTTCAAAAGTTAGACTCGATCAATATTTAGGGTCGGATAGAGATTAAACATGACTCTACTCGACCCATCATATGGTCGCTCACTTATCATGTTTGTAGGGTCAAAGATATCATTGATTCTCTAATGTTTTTCATCATACATAGATAATTAATAATATATATACATACATTATTTTATATGTCAAAATATATTCATAATAATAATAATATTGAAAAGATTTTATCTAAAATGAATATGCATTATATTTAATCGAGTGTAGGGTCGGAGTCGGGTTTAAAGGTTGACCCAACGAATATTTAAGGTCGAGTTAGATTTAGCTTTAGTGTTGGGTCCAGATTTAAAAAAATGACTCAATCAATATTTAGTACCGAATATAGATAAATTTTAACCCGTTCCAACCCGACTCATACTCACCTTAACTTAAAAACTGAGTTCCCGTAGAAAGACAGAGAACGTCGTGATGCTCTGCTACATTGTCACATGCTATATGCCAGCTTTTTGGTATTTTTCATGCTGCACGTGCCTTGCCCGCTTGTAAAGGGAAATTAATATAACGTTTAAACAGTACTCTTATTTGATATCTAATGAAATTTTGAGCTATATATTTAAGACTAACTAAACTCTAAAGCAGGGTTGACCCTTAAGGCTGTGCCCCAAATGCACCCCACATTGTCCATAATTAGTCAGACCGAAAACATTTTTAAAATGAAGAAGAGGGATCCACTTAAACCAAGAGTAAGTGAAAAAATCTACTTCACATTTTAGCCATCAATTTTTGGAAAATCTAATGTTTAGATTTACTCACTAATTCAAACCATTGGATTCTCCAAGAATGAATAACTATGATGTAAAGTAGGTTTTTTCTACTTAGGATGTTATTGTGTTATTAATTATTATTACTTTTGATGTAAATTTATCATTCAATATTATGTTGACAATAATTGTTTTATTATTATACAGTTAATCTATATTTGTATATCTATACTTCTATACTATATATAAAGTCAAAACATAAAATAACTATTACTATGGTGTAATTTTTATTTTCCTATTTTTTGCCCTTACATTTTTTTAATTTCTACAAAAAAAAACATATAATCCTAAGTAACTACCATTAGCACATTAACCACCTATCTTATCTTAAATTGAATTATAATAAATACATTTTTAACATAAAATACTCTTAATACAAAAACATTCTAATTGTATAAAATAAAATATATAAAAATTGAATACTTAATATAATAAAATATGAATGCAGGTCGGCAGAGACGAAGTGTCTGTCGACACGCTAGTGTGTATATATATGTATATAGTTGGGATAAAGATTTAATGAAAAGTAAGAAAAATATAAATATATATTGTTTTATTTATTATATAGTTAATATATTGTATTAACTAGTGTTTTAAATATCCATAACATGTCATATCTTGTGTTACTAAATCAGGATCAGCTTGGACAATACTATCAAGATCTTTCTCTGAATATTGCATTATTGGATGGGAAAATTTACCAAGAATCCTTCTCCTTTACTACACAAACTTTGTATCATCCCCAGAAGGATATTTCCAAACAGTTATATGCAATTCCAAAGGCTACAAGAACACTACTTCTAACAATGATCTTCACTACATAACTTGGGACAATCCTCCTAAACAACACCCTAGATCCTTAGGACTTAAAGATTACTCGAAAATCGTTTCGAGCAATCGACCATTCGCGAGGAAATTCAAGAAAAATGATAGTGTTCTTGATAAGATTGATAGAGAGTTATTGAAGAGGCATCATGGGCAGTTTTCTTTTGGAGGTTGGTGTTCACAGGGTGGAAGACACAAACCATGTTCAGGTTTGAAAAATGAGAACTTTGGTGTTCTAAACCATGGCTTGGCCTCAAGAAGGTTAAAAACTTTGCTCACTAAGATCATCTTTAGCAAAAGTTTTCACAAACAACAATGCAAGTAACTTAGATTTGATTTTTTATAATATTTGCCGATTATAAAAACGGGAGTGTAATATCTATACAAAAATTTATATACAATCATTGTATCATTTATCATATACTCTTTGTGTTATTGACTCGAGTTACTTTATCTACATTGTATTAAAGTGGTCATTTTTTACACTTTGTGAGTGATTGTAAATGAAAAAAAAAAGTTTGATTGATTAGATTAATAGTAGGTTGAATAAATGATATAGTCTTGTTTGATCCCAGATACAATTTAGAACCATCATGTTGTCATACATGATTGTCCTTATTGATTGGTAATGTTTCATACCGTGGATCGGATAAGCAGACATACTACATCACAATGATGTAGTATTATAATGATGCGGTCACATCAGACCACAATGTAATTATATCATACCACATTTGGGACACATTAAATTTAAAAATATAAAAATTTAGACTATAATAAGCTACAATCTGCACCACTACAATATTATGCAAAAAATAGTAAGTTTGGTGGTTGAGTTTAAATTTTTTACTTCACAAAAGTTTTTAATAACGTTTCACTCATCTGTGGTAACATGCTTAAAACATTTTGAATAGTTTCACTTGTACCATGCCTAAACCCAATCTCTTATAATAAACTTTCTACATTTGGATCAACATATTTTGATTTTTCATTAGCGAGTTATTCTATTTGAATAATTGATTCAAAAGACATGAAACCTCACTGGAAAAATGAAAAAAAAAACATTCTTCCTATATTGATGTTATATATGTATACTCTAATTAATATTAATCAGACACTTTTCAATTATATTTTTCAGAGTATATTTCACTGACATTGCTTAACCATCATTGACATAAACAAACAATGTTTAACCATCCATAAGAGAATGTATCTCCAACCTTGAAGCAAAATGAAAAAAATGATTGTCGCGCAACAAGCAACACCAAACAACAAGAATTAAATTTGAGAACTAATCTTCAATAAGGAAGAACTAGAGAGCATCATCATCCAAAAACTAACATTGTTTAACCAAATCTAACATTGTTTAGATCCAATACATTATTTATAAGAGATGAACTTTCTACACTTGGACAAACACATAATGATTTTTATGAGGAAGTTATTTTATTATGCTTTCTACTTTTATATGTATTCCAAACATTAATCTACTTTTATGTATTCCACTTGGTGATTTCCTATATTAAAAAAAGGAAGACCCACTTACTCCATGTCATAGTCATAAGTTTTAGGGAAATCCAATTATTTAAATTAGTAAGTAAATTTAAACCATTAGATTTACTAAAATTGATGGTTAAGAAGTGAAACTTACTATTGGAACAAACAGAAAAAAAAAATGGATTTTTTGTTGGGTATGTTTTAATGAGGCACACCTTCCATGTAACTAAACCACATCATTCTCCATATATACCTACTAGGACGTAAAAATCATGAGTAAAACAAGAAAGAAAGAATCATTCCCTGTTTAGTTTTAGAGAAGAAAAAAATTAAATGAAAAACTTGAATTCTTATGTTTTCATTTCTCAATTCAAAATTCAACTCATAAATAAATATTATAAAAATCACATTTCAAATTCTTTCACTTGATCCCAGCAAATAACTGAGGATTTATGTCCTAATTTATAGACTATTCACTAAATAAAGAAAAAAGAACATTTGATTGCATAGAGGAAAAGGCAACATAGCATTTAGTTAGTATGGGATAGTAACGGTCAGCTATTGACAATGAAATGGAAATGGCAATGGCAATGGCAATGGTAGCATTTATTTACACTTCAAGTACCCTTTATCAACGGTCCCTTGCCTCCCAGATCTTAATTATTTAATATTATTACAAACAGTAATGCTATATCTTCTTACTAAATCCTCCTACCCAAAAAAAAGTGACATATGTTACTTGTAAACTAATCACTAATAAATAAAGTATCACTTTATAACATATGTCACTTTCTTGTGGGTAAGAGGATTAGTGGGAGGATATATCATTTTCCTATTGCAAATTCAACTCAAAAATATCTCTATCCCTCTTTCTCCACTTTTTGACACACCAACGTTAACGTTCACTTTTTATTGACCTTTTTGTGTATACCAATGACTACTTTTTGAACAATAAAGCTGGTTTACATTATTATCAATTTATTCCCTCAAACATTAAATGGCCTTTTGACACTAACGCCACAGGTCATATGCATTGATGGAGGAGATTGATCTATTACAAGAATAAATTTTTTAAACATATTTTATATCTTATCCATCAATTGTAAAGAAATTCAGTGATTTAGATTTATTCATTAATTTAAATCATTGGATTTACTTAAAATTAATAACTAAGATATAGAGTAAATTTAAAAAACTTACTATTAAAATATGTAGATCCCATGAAATATTCAAAGAGCAAAATTAAATTAAATAATAAATTAATAAATTAAATATTCCATGAAAAAAGACTACAACAACATATAAAGTGACAAACACACAAACGCAACAAACAAACAGAGTCAACCTAACTACTATGATATAATAATTAACACATTTTCATCATATAATCTGATCAGAAAGCGAAGGAAGTCGCCGGAAAAAATTAGCCGGAATAGACGGCATATCGTGACGGAACCTCGGATGACGCATATAATAAAAACCTATCCCCAACACAAACCCCTTAAACGGCACCGTATAGAACACCAACGACGCCACCAAACACAACACCGCAAATATCCCAGTCGCACGTGGGTCCCTCCAACTAAACAACGCTTCCAATCTCTCCCCTTGTGCCGCCACGTCACCAAGTAATGTCTGCGCCCTCCCCGCAAGCCCACGCACCCTATCGTACCTGATCCTAACCTGTTCCCCCGTTCTCGTTGTTGGAAACCCATCAAACTCTTCATCCAACTCATCAATACTCACCATGTCCACGTAGGATAACCTTCCATCCATTCCCTGTGGGACCCTCTGCCTGTAATGGAATCCCAATATTAGAATCAAGAAAGCGTACATGAACAGTGTTGGTAGAATCAGATACGGGAATAACACAATCGCCACGAGGAGCACGTGCATTAGAACACTAGTTGGTGGATGAACCCACGTGCGAATATTATTCACCGCACGTGACAGTGTTGCTACACGTGATAGAATCCCAACCATTCTGAACCAGTTTGCTTTGCTCCTCCTCATGCTCCACACGTGGGTATCTGAATCAAGCATGAACTGAACCACTTCTTGACCCAGTGCTGGTTCAGATCGGGCGAGTCGGGCTGTTACGATTCGAATTGCGGTGTGTCTTAAAATGTCTTGTTGGGCTGGCCCAAACGGACGAACGTAATGCATTCTTGGTAAAATTGGAGTTGCATATGCTTGCATTAGACTTAACCATGAGGAGCATGAAAATCTTATTGCAATCTCTATCTCCCCCATTTTCTTCGCCCCACATGGCAATAAAACAGTGAGTGAATAAGAATTTAGATAAACCCGGTTCGTGTCTAGTGTTGACAACCGTACTCGAATTTTCCCTAATCTCACATCTCTGTTTGGTTTACCTTCTTCCTTCTTGTACCTTCCATTATCGAACACACCAATTGTGAGAACCGTACAAGGATCGTACACGTCCCACGTGTATTGCTCATTCCATCTCGGGTTAAACCGGTCCATGATGGTTCTGGTTCGAACCCATTTCGGTCCATATTTCGCAACAACGTAAGAATCAGTAGTGCCACGTGTTCCGTCTTTGGTTTTCACCGGAAGGAGGTTAGTTGCACCACGAATCCCAACTTCAAGCAACCCAATTGGAGGTTTAGTTAGTTGTTTAGAAGAAGCACGAACATCGCTGGTCACATGAGCAGCTTCATCTATCACGTGATAACCACCTTCCAAGCAAACTCTCACGTGGATTCTACCTGTGTAGTTATTATTATTATGCTTCTCATCTTCCGTGGATAGGTTAAACCATCTTGACTTTCCTTCCGTTTGATCGTCTATTCTCCGTTCGATGGATGCCACGTGGATTTTAGCTTGACCAACTGATTGAGAATTTGAGACATCTTGAACTGTTATAACAAGAAACGGCTCAAACGGCTCAGCCGCTACAAATACGAGATCCTCGTTCCATGTTGGGTTAGCCGAGCTGGATGAAGATGAGCCAGCTGAGGTTCTTCCCGTTTTAAAAACTTGTGCGCCAAGCTGAGCCTTAACGTAAAGCTCAGGGTTCCTAACCTTAGGTTCCAGAACCGAACCTAGTTGCAAATCTTGGGTTTGGATGACCGTTAATCTCAAATACCAAAGCTTCGGAGATAGGTATACCTTGGCTCGGGTCTCCGGAATCAACCCGCCGGAATCCGATTGCCAAGCTTCTTGAAACGCCTCATCAGCCTGAGTTCCGATCCATACGGCGATCATGACGTCATTTCCCGGCGAGGTTTCTGATTCAAGAGTGTACCACTGAGGAGCTAAAGGACTATCTGGTGGCACTCGTTTTGGCACTTCTTGTAAATCAAACGACACCGTACCGAGTGAAGATTCAGTACTCTTTTCTTCACCTTCTTTTTTCTCATTGCACCAAACAGAGACTTCTAATGACGTTGAATTGAGACCTTCTTTATCAAACGCGAAAACTTGATCCCAATCTTTGTTCTCAATTTCGCATTTGGTTTTCACACTGTGAGTACCAATCACTAGCTTCGCGTAAATCGTTGAGTTCGGTTCTGGTTTCGCTAGCTTCGCCTTCACCACTCGAACGTAGAGGAATGGCATTCGATCAACGAGATCGTAAGTGCTATGGTTTCGATGATTGCTGCTCAGAGATCGAAGCTCGTGATCGTTTACATTCAGGTTAGTTCGTTTCTGAATTTCGCCATGTTTTTCCTTCTGTTTCTGCTTCTCAGCATGAGCAATCGGTGGATTTTCAACCTCCGCCGGCGGTGGAGTTGCCGGAGGATCCACAACCGCTACCGCAGTCTCCGCCGTAGCCTCCTCCTTCGGTTTCGGATTCTCTTCTTCTTTGGTTTTCTCTTCTTCCTTCTTTTCCTCTTCTTTCTTCTCTCCATCACCGGCATTCTCCGGTGGCTTCTCATCTTCCTTCGGCACCGTCTCTGCTTTCTGCTCACCGGCAGTGTCAGTTACCGGTGGATCTTCATCAACATAACAAACTTTCAACCCAATCTCTCCTTTGATCTGAGAAAACACGCTTCTTTTCTCTAACGGATAAAACACCGTCGTTTCGGAACCTAACTTGACAAAAGTACTTCCTGAGATTTTCACTTTTCCAAGAAAAGTGCTTCTCTTACCAGCTTTCTTATCGTTGTATAGATTAATCTCCAACGTTTCAGAAGCCATTGAATCTTTATCATGGACAATGAACTCAAGCCTCTCATCCCATTGAGGATTGAGATCTCTAGATTTAGTCATTGTTCTCCTTCTTTGGCCATCGAAATCTACAATCGCATAAGCACTTGCGGTTCCTTGACCATCTTTTGGCATCAAGTTTTTGGCGTTGCAAACTTCTACTATAAGCTTCCTTCCACAACTTTCTGCCATTGTTGAAGAACAGAGAATTTTTCTATTTTTTGTGTGTTTTTTTTTCTTTCTTTTCAATGGAACAATGGAGTGAAGGTTAGGAGTAACAACAACGTTCTTAAAGGGAAAGTGAGGAGCGTGGACACGTAGGAAATGGATGACACGTGGCGGAATCTAAGGTGTGAGAGTTTGGAGTAGGGATCCTCTCCCGGGAGAAATAAATGAAATTTCTAGCATTAGAACGTGGTTATCGTAAGTGCCGTTTATAAAGGATAATAATAATCTTATTTGTTTTATAACAATTTGTGCATGAAAAGTTGTAAAAATAAATACAATACTCAAAGAAGGATTGTATAATATAATTCGTCTTTTTATTATCAAAACTAGCGAATTATCTGTGCATATATGCACGAGATATTATTTTTTGCCGCATGATTAATATCACATATTATATCTGTATTTACATGATTAAGAATGTTATTCATACATTCGCATGTTTAAAAATACATATATTACATGTGCATTCGTATTGTTAATAACAAACATGAAACAAATACATTTTAATGGATAAAAACTCAAATGTTACTCATACATTCACATTGCTAAGAATAGTATATATTACATATACCATTGTTTAAAAAACCGTGCCGTACTGGCTGGTTCAACCGGAAAACCGGTGAACCGGGCCCCTAACCGGTACGGTACGTATGTTATACCGCATATGCAATAGAACCGGTTAAAACCGGTTGAAAACCGGTCAAAATCGGTCAAAACCGGTGAAAACCGGTAAACCGGTTTAAACCGGTCGGTTTGTACATTCATTTTTTTTTTTAAATTTCAAATTTTCAATTCTTCACCAATTCTTCAACTTCAATGATTGATACTTGGGTCATTTATTTGTATTTTGCGTTTGTTAAGTGATAATTTTGGATTAATATATATTTTGCACTTTATACTTTGATTTTATTAAAGACTTAATGTTGTTTGTTTGTGTGAATTTGAAGTAAATTATGAATATGAATTATAAATATGAATATCTACTTATTTGAAATTTTTTGTTATAAGTTTACATATATATATATAAGCAAGTATGTACAGTTTAACCGACATGCGGTTTAATTATTGAACCACTGGTTGAACCACTGTACCACTATACCAGTACCCTGACCGGTTTGATAACCGGTACGGTTTTAATAACATTGACATATACATATGTTACTCGTATATTCGCATTACTGGTACAAACATTTGTCTTTTAAACCATATATTCAAATGATTAAAAATACACATGTTATATGTGCATTCGTATTGTTAAGAACAAACATCTGACCCGCATATTTTAATGGTTAAAAACATATATGCTACTCGTACATTCGCATTGCTGAGAAAACACATTACAAATACATTCGCATTATATTCGCATTGTTAAGAACATTCATGTTACCTGTATTACCAATTCAAGAATAATTTTATAAAATGATTATATTTTCATCAACAAAACTATTCAATTCTATTATTATTATTATATCTTATTTAATAATATATTGGGTAATGAAGAATATGTAAGCATATATTTTATCTCTTGTGGGAGATTATACAAAGTGAGATGTCTCTATTATTATTGTGGGTGTCATTTTTATTATTATTATTATATGTTATTATACAATATAAATAGGTGATGAATGGGTGAAGTTTACTTTTATCATGTGTGAGAGGTTGTAAACTAAGAAAGTAAAGTGTTTTAGGAGGGAAATTTTTTTTGAGGTTGTGATACTTGTAAAAGAATTATTTTCTTTTGTATGGAAAAACGTTTTTGAATGTGTTACCATAGGTGACAAATTAAGATGTGTCACACTTGACTTTTGGTTTTTTTTATCATACCAGTTTAACATAATTGTAGTAATTTGATGTGGATAGAGAGAGAAAGTATCATTTCTATGGATGGAGATGCAAGTAATCATTTTTGCACTTACATATAGAATTAAAAATGTCATCTCATTATATCTTAAGGATAAAAGTGTCAAATCGTATTACATTTTTTCTCTTATTTTAGGTGTACTTGCCTCTCCATTACTGTTAGCTATTTTCTTACGGCAAGTGTACCGTATCGCTCAAGTAATAAAACCGGTAAATATCGGGATATCGTTCTCAATGAGCAAATTAGATTTATATTGATCTCTAAATATATAAATTGAGTAAATAATTACAAGTGGTGATTTCAATAAAAGTCATCGGTATTTTTTGTATTTTCTAAAATATGTTTAATATATTGTAAATAAAATGGCTGGGATTGACTTTCATCTTCTTCCTCTTTGTAAACTTTTAGATTCAATTCTAGAAAAGTTATTGATCTTGATGCACATAAAGGATCATTTGTATCAATTCATTGATTACAAAATCCTTAGGTAATTCCTCAAACTCCAATTCTTTGGTAATTTGACAAATTATCTAGCATTAAACCCGATGTATAAACAATTCATGTGTTATTGTCTATCCCTAGATCAAAAACACATCAAGAAACTTATCCGGATTTAACCACATATTCCGCTTTCCAGTTAAACATGAGGTAATAAATCAAGATTCCAATAGCTAAATAAAATCAAGCATTAAGCATAAGATAAGATTTCCGAAATCAAATAATTAAACATTAACTGAATTGAATCCAAGAATACAAAAGTTCAGAAAATTACATTCAATCCCACACCGATAGTTTAGCCACTCATTCTACACATTACAATGACGAAATGCATAAAATGATATGAATCTAAGCCTAGAGTCGTTCCCACGACTCTTCCCTTTCACTTTCGTGTTTTTCTTCTCTCCCCAAGCTTCAAATTCAGTGCAAAATGGCCAAAGGTAACCCCCAGAACTGTTGGAAACCGCCTAAATGAACTTCAGACTTTTGGTCTCTCGCTTGGGCGAGAGACCCTCGCTTGGGCGAGAGACCCTCGCTTGGGCGAGAGACCCTCGCTTGGGCAAGAGATCCTCGCTTTGGGCGAGAATTCTTCAGTAGCTGAGGCTTGTGATCACTGGTCTCTCGCTTGAGCGAGAGATTCTCGCTTGGGCGAGAATTCTTCAGTAGCTGAGGCTTGTGGTCACTAGTATCTCGCTTGGGCGAGAATCCACCGGTGTGTGTGCTTTTGAACCACTATTCTCAATTTCTTTCCTTTTTCATCTCTTTCAATTCAATACCCTGCAATTGATCGCATTTGTATAAGTTTTTCAGACCAATGCAATTATTCTAGATTCATGAGAGTTTGTCTAATGTTTTCATCAAAATTCACAACTAAGTGCCCCAATTCATGTTAAATTTCATTGTTATATGGCACTTAACAATTACTGTAGAGGATCTTAACTCGTATCGAAAATAGTTAGTATGACCGAATGAGAGGTTAAGAATTGGGAAAAACTCATATTCACTAGAGAGGTAAATTATGGTTTTTGTGTGTGCCTTAAAGGATAACAATGTCATATTGTTATATTTAAGAGGATAATAAGATCATATCGTAATGGCTTTTCTTTTCCTTTTTAATGCACTTTCCTCTCTTATAGAGGATCCTCACCCTTAAGAGGAGTGGAATTAATATTTGAAAATTAGTTTTTAACTGATGCAATTATTTGTACAGTAAGAAGAAATTACATAAACTCATCTTTGATCATATGTGTATGATATCAGATGTGCTGTTAAATTGGAAAGTAAAAACAACTCAACTTTGTGATGCCTTTTTGTGTAATTAGATAACTTAGATTCAGTACCATGTGCTTGTTTGATGTGAGTCAGTGCAAATCAAACTGCAGATATTGTCTTCTATTAATTAATATGAATACTATTAATATAGACAAAGATACTCATGAAATTCAGTTCCTTTGGTTCGGTTTTGCTTATTTATGTTCATTGCATGTTTTGATAAAAGCCAACTTGGAGCATCATTCTGTAAATATGAACGTTGCTTTGTTCCTGTGCCTCTTGATAGTTTTCTGGATTAAAGTAAGATGTTCTGAACTTCATTAATGTGTTCGTTACACATTATTAATATTACACTATTATATGTAGACATAACCGCTATATATGTGTACGGTGCTGACAAGAATCATGCTGCTAACATTTAATAGCATTATCTGCTATTATACTAACATTTTAACTATTATTAACCATTTTAATAAGTAAAATAAATAGAATGACTATTAATAATTATCATTAACCATCAAATTTTGGCATTTGTCAGGTATGATAATTTATTCTATGTCTCAATGTAATCAAAATGTTATCCTTTGTTTTTTATTTTTATTCATATAGCAATATGTGATTGTTTTAAGACATAAAATAAAATATCAGTAAAAACATGTAATTGTTAAGGGAATCTCATGCTTATAAATTATAATAATATGATGTTAAACGTGTTCCATTCTTGGGTTATATGTAATAAGTTGGAGTTAGGTCATATGTAGTAGGATAGATAAATACATTAAAAATAGCATGCAAGTGAGATAAAGAAATAGCATTTTTATCCTTGCAAAAACAATAATTATTTTTTTAAGATGATTATCTTCCAACATATGGAGGGTAAATGTTAATATAGTCTACTCACTTTCGTATCTATATTTATTACTATAACAAAACATTAGGTATTTGAACTTTTATATCCAAATTTCACTTTTACTATTATATAAATTAAAATATATCTAAAGAACATTCACATAATTAAACATTTATAATTTCATAAATTCCATTTATATTTGGTAATTCAACATGACATATTGGGTTGTACAACTTAGAAGTTGAAGAATGGTTTTAAGTGAAGATGTTTATGAACATTTCCCTCATTTAATTTTCACATATTTCATCAGATTATAGGTGTTAATTTCGGGCTAGTTCATATCGGATTTGGGCTTATCTGAACCATACTAAAAAGCTCAGATACGATTTATGCCTATAAAATTAAAGCTCAAATTCACCTTAAGCGGGTTGCGGGATGTGGCAGGTCGGTCCGCATAATACTATTTTTTTTTAATTTTAACATATTTAATATATTTAAAAACTATATATCATATGATATTAATGTAAATTTTTTTTAACACCATTGTTATGCTCAATGCAACCAAACTTATAGATCTAATGCCTTATATTTGAGTTAATACGTGATGTCAAATCCACATATATGAATTTTAACATTTCTTGATTTATAGTAATGATATTGAAAAACAACATGAAATCATAGTCATTAGATGATTGTTTTTGTCATGTGTCATAATCCAATTTAATACTTGATAATCCATAACTGATATAATATCTACTTTATTTTACAACTATAATCTTTATAGCTCATTTCTGGAATGTAATATCTATATACTGTTAGTGTAATTTTTTTTATAGAGTTGTTGTATCATCAACTGTTCATTTGAATTATTTTTTTGAAGAGTCAATAATGAATAATAGAGTAACAATATATAAAACTCATGAATAAAAATCATTTCTATTAATAGAGAAACAAACACTACAAAAATAAAGGAAAAAAAATAGAGTAATAAGACATTTTTATTATTTTATATATAATAAAATAACACTTTATACTCTAAAAATAAGCTATTCTACTCATATTTTTTTCTCTTATTAAATAAAATTATTTTAGTTAAATTATATTAAATGATACACATTTAATATTTTTTTTATAGATAATGGCGTAAAGGAGCATAATCACATACAACTGCACACACTAACTGTAGCCCTAACCAATCAAATCCTGTTTCTTCATCCTTCTCTCAAATTCAACTCTTCTATTTTCAGTTCCGATTTTCTCACTCTCTTCATTTCATTTCTCTTTCTTTCTTCTCCTTTCGTTTATTCATTAAAATCATCTTATTGTTACTGATTTTGCAGATTTTTTTAACCTTATTGATACGGATAACGATGGTGTACTGCGATCATTGTTTGAGAAATGTTACGGGGGAAAGAGAATTCGACGGTTCCTTGTGAGTTACCGTTTTTTTGTTGCTGCACAATTATGTTATTTATTTGTAATTTTTTTAATTATGATATTGAATTATTGTGGAATTGGTTGTTCATGTTGTTTTTTTGAATGTTTATCAGATCTTGTGATATATGTGGGAAGTTACTTGAAGATTTTATTTTTTCTCAGGAACCTACTTTTACAAAAAATGCGTCCGGGCAGGTAATGGAATTGAATATTATTATGCCACAGAAGATTTTAGATTTTAGGAGATTCTTTCAGATTTTCGGGTGCCAGTACTCGCCCGATAAGGATAGTAGATCAGATAGATGGTAGTACAATTAGTTAGAGGTAGAGTGAGACCAAGAAAAAATGTAATGATTCGCAATTGACTTGATTTATGATGATCATTATGGTGTTGTTTGGTGGAGGGTGAGCTTGACACAATGTTTAGGTGGTTGCTTAGTGACCTTGAGGTCACAGGTTCAAATCCTGGGAACAGCCTCACCGCTGCTTGTGGGAGTAAGACTACGTATATCTACTCTCCCCTATACCCCACTAAGTAGGAGCTTCGTGCACTGAGCTGCCCATTATGGTGTTGTTTGGTCTTGAAAAGGTTGGTGCGGTGGCAATCGAGCTTCCAAAAGACTTAATTGTTGTGTAAAATATGGAACTAGTTGCTGCATATACCAACAGGGATGAGGTGCAGTAGCAACTGAGCTTCCCCCTAACAATGATTGGACCAAGTTCAAATCCTTTAGGTTTGTTTGCGAGCTGGTTTTTAAAAGGAAAAAAAGTGAAATAGAAGGCTTGAGAGCTATCTCACAAGTGCATTTCATGGAGGAGGTTTATCTTATTGCAATGCCCAAGGTTTTAAATAAAAGTTGCGGTCACGGTTTCAAGTACTCTCGAAACTTTGACATTACAGACTATTTCGGGCAAATGTGGCTGGTTCGGCCACAATTGCGGTCATGATACGGTTTTGGCTACTCCGAAAACCTTGCATTTTGGCGTTTGTTACTGTCGCAAACCCATATTTAAAACCTTGGCAATGCATATGTTGATGTTTCGGAGAGTGGCCAAAATAAATGACTTCTACTATTAATATTTTCTGTAAGTGATTAACAACTAATATTTAAGGGGTCCTGGTATCCAGAGAAACCTTCAACTTATTAAGGTGATGTTGATGTTATAGTGTTTCCCCGAAGTGCCAAACGAAAAGGGGTATGGACATGGAATTGGGGGTTGTTGTACCGCATTCTATTTGTTCTCTATCAATCAAAAGCATTTTAATAATCATTGTTAGATCTGATGTTTGAATTGACATTTCCAGGTTGTCTCATGAGAAATACAAGTTTAATGTTGTTATCAATTATCAGTTTTTTCTCTACACACTACTGTTTTTGTGTAGCATCTTTTATTGCTCCTCATGTATTTTCCTTATTTGTTTTTTTTAATATAGAGCCAACTATCAGGCCATTATGTAAGAACAATTCAAAGCGAGTTCTCTGCTTCACGCCAAAGGACTTTAGATAGAGGTATTTTTGTTATGCATCATTTGTGATTTTACACCATGAATGTGGTTGAAGTTATGGAAAAAATAAAAAAAACTGATTTTATAATGCTATTCAGCATATGATACTCATATGTAAGAATTATTGAACTTACTACGTTAGTCACTTTGTAATACTAGTTGTGATGTCTAATATAATATTTATGTTGAGACAAGGAAAGTGAAGTATATTTTAACAATACACTAGGGTCTCAATAGCCAATGTCATTGATAGTGTAAAGAAGAGAAGTTTGGATAATTGTCTTTCTAGTTCTTATAAATGAAGATAATATAATAATTACATTTAATAATTTAATCTATTTAATACTTAATACATGTATTCTTATGTGCCAATTTTCATGCGGTTTGCAGCTTTAGATGAAATCATATATTTAAGTAGCAGCCTTGGAGTGGATGATGTTAATGTCCCCCACCAAGCTTTGGCATTTTATAAAGTATGTTGCTATTTGATTCATTGCTATCTGGATTTCTTTCTTTTTATTTATACATTCTCATGAAAATGCTCTATTTTTCCTTTTCTATTTATTTAATCCTTGCATATGGCTAGTGAAGATAGCACTTGAAAGAAATTTTACAAGGGGACGTAAATCAGAGCAAGTACAGGCTGCTTGTCTTTATATTGCATTCCGGTAGGATATCGTTTTGCCACAGTATCTTTAATAATTTTCTGCATATATATTTGTCAATTGATAGTTACAATGAGTAAATGTGTGAAAATCACTAGTGTATACCTGTATGGATAATAATTCACCTTTAAACCTTAAACCATTAATTCCAATTTGTTGAATAGATAAAATATCTCCGCTTGTCTTTTGAGGACCTTAGGAATTCCAAATGGGCTTATGAAGAAGTATTTGGTTGTTACTGGTTAGTCTTGCTTCAGTTGTATTAAAATTTGGTAGGGGTAGAACACTATAACGTAAGAACTCATTAACTTAAGATTTTGTATTTGAACTTGATTTGCATTCAGATAATTTCCTGTTGACATTAGTGGTTTTTGGGATAACCTCTTTCATGGATATTCAAAGTATTGAGAAAGCATGAGTTTGATAATTTTATGTAATTTTTCATCTTTCTTAGTCTTCGGAGGATTTCTTTTCTTCCATGTATTTTACTTCTTCACAGTCAGTTGGTCAAATATCTCTTCTTAATCTCATATCAGAAGAAAATTTGCAGAATGAATCGATTTTTAATGTTTAATTGTAGTCAGGCACTCCTTTTGTTTTCAATTGTCTTAAATTCAGTTGTGTCTTGGGTTGCTCCTGATGATCTAAAAAATAATAGGTTGTTTTGACACTGCTTCTGCTTTACTATCATGATGATATAAAAAAATTCATTAATTTACTACTGTACTTCTATGCTTTTCATTACCCAATAGCAATTTGTGTTATTTGAATATACTATGATTTCTTGATTGGCTTTCTTTCTCTGTCCTTTAAATCTTCTGTTCTTTCTTTAATGTCTCTCCCTCGGATACTCTTAATGTGGTGCTGTAGTTTTGTTGTGTTTTGTTTGCAATGCAATAGTGGTTGCAGCTAGGACTTTGCTGAGGATGGTTGTTAGTGAAGTGTTAGGTTTGTTTGTAGTAATATGATGGTTTGTAGTGCTGTGTGAGTATTCTATACTTCAAGTGCAACATGAATTAAAAGGAATGCAATCAACCCCCCCCCCCCCCCCCCCCCCCCCCCCCCCCCCCCCCCCCCCCCCCCCCCCCCCTATCATATCATTAATGTCTGATCTTGCCATATCTAAATTATTTTCAATATTTTATTTTTATGTTGAAATTATATTTCTTCTTGCAGGGAAAATAATAAGCCGTACCTTCTTATTGACTTTTCAAATCATTTAAGGACAAATGTGTGAGTACGATTACTGGACATCTGATACTGTTTACTTTCCCCCTTATTTTGGTTTTTTTTTATCTTGATTATTTCAATGGGTTTCTGAATGCTATGTTTGTTCATGTCAATGACTGTTGAACAGCTATGTGCTAGGTGCAGTTTTTTTGCAGCTTTGTAAAGTATTAAGGCTCGAAGAGCACCCAATTGTTCAAAAACCTGTTGATCCCAGTCTTTTTATTTATAAATATACGAATAGTAAGTATCATTTTTAGCTCAATTTGTCTAATTGGGTTAATGAAATGTGCGGTGTATAGTTTCATTGCAACATAGGACATAGGTTTACTGCAGCAGACTAATTCAGTGGTTTTTCTCGCTTACAAAAATAAGATAGACATCATTCTCTGTCAGAGCTACAGATGTGGATGTGTGCTAAGGAATTCACAATTAAGGATTGTGCAATACTGACATGCAAATAAAAAGGAGGAAAATAAGGGAAACATTATATTAAATTTTCCATCTTAATCTCCAAAAATCATGTTATAACTATACCGTGCAAATGTAATTATAAGTCTCTTGCTATATTTTAAATGACATAATTGTCAACATTACTTATGCTGTATAGGAGATAGTTTGATGACAAAAGGTATAAAATTCAACTCCTATGGTACTACCCATGAACAAATGTACAAGATAGAAGGGAATTATAAACCATTTTATTTGAAAATGATGTTAATTACTGAGCTGCAAAGATTTTCCCAAACAAAAAGTTTTATATGTTTTTAGCATGATAACAATATTAATCATTTAGTGGATGAGCCTTGGCGCTATGGTAAAGTTGCTTGCCTTGTAACCTGGAGGTCATGAGTTCAAATCCTGGAAATAACCTTTTCGTTTGCGAGGGTAAGGCTATGTAGTTATGCACATCTATCCTCCCCAGACCCCACTAGGTGGGAGTCTCGTGCACTAACCCGCCCTTTCCTTTTTAACAATATTAATCAGTTAGGTGTATGTGAAATAATTTGTTTCAAAGTATTTTCTCTTCCAGTTATTGTCTTTGAGCAAGGAAGCATAATTGAAACTGCACTGAGTATTATTGCCAGCATGAAACGTGACTGGATGCAGGTAGTTTGATAACAATAATTTGTTACATGTAGATTTGTTAAAGCAAAGAAACCTGGCTGTCTCTGAAACTGCACTGAGTATTATTGCCAGCATGAAACGTGACTGGATGCAGGTACCTTGATGTTGATCTGATGTTGTTCGTAGTAATTATTATTTATTCGGATAGAAAGCATCATTCTTATTCTGAAGATTTTGCATTGCTAATGTTTGAAAAACAGACAGGTAGGAAGCCAAGCGGATTATGTGGTGCAGCATTATACATGTCTGCGCTTGCACATGGTTTTAAGTGCTCTAAGCCAGATATTGTAAGTTAACAATTCATTTACTGCCTTGTGATTAATTTTATTATGAATGTCTTGCTTAAAAGGTCCTTTTCTCCTTTATTCTCAATTTTTAAAGATGCTTTCTTCTTTTTTCGTATTTTTCTCTCTTTCTCTAAAGAGGAATTCTTATCCTCAGTCCAGACTGTTCTTGTGTTTCCTCTTTCTCTCCTTCAACGATATTTCTCCTTTTATTAATAATTTTGTCTACCAGTGTGAATTTTATGCCGTTCTTTAGTGTATTTGGTTGAAGCAGAATACTTACATCTTTAAGTGTGTTTCCCCCCGTATGCTTACTATGCGAAGGGATTCTGGCTATGGGTTTCTTTGGTGTTATGCTCATGTCTATTTCAAGGGAGTTGCGTTTTCTGATATGTAGAGAGGCCATAACCATATAGCTTTGCCACATTTTTTTGTATAGTTGTTTGTTTAATTATTTTCTATGATGTTTTGTCCTCCACTTAGCTGCACCTTCTTTACTAGTTATCTAAAACCTTGGGCCACTTCTAGTTCTGGGTTATCTCTCACTATCTGTTTCTTTAATTTCTGTAGAACTAGCATTTTTCTTTCAGTAGTGATTATTTAGTGTGGGGCGACTTTATGCTTTGTACCATTGGTGCTATAATGGCAAAACATATATTTCTTGCAGCTTCCAGTATTTCATTTTATTCTCATTTTTAAGGATTTTCTTGTTCTTGAGTAGACTGGTTCATTTTAGCAATTAGTCTTCTTCATAGGTTGATGAAGAAGGCTGTGTACATCTACCCTCCCCATATCCCATTAAAGGGGGGCTTCATGCACTGGACTACTCTTTTTTTTAGTCTTCTTCATAGGTTAGATATACACTTGTTCATGGATTCTTTTCTTTAATCTGTGATGGATCTAAATTTCAAGGATGTCACCATGTCCTTGAGTTATTAGTTGATCCTTACCAATTCTCTTGTTCTTGATGTGTTTTTTAATTTGCTGATGTGCTGATTTACAATGCAGTTAAGAATCGTCCATGTATGTGAAGCAACATTGACTAAGCGGTTGGTAGAGTTTGAGAATACAGAGTCTGCTAGCTTGACAGTATGTTTCTTACTCCTTGTTATGCTTTGCTATTGTAATCTACCGTACTTATGACTGTATGGTGCAAATAATAGTAGTTGCACTTTCTATCCCAGTCTTAGGAGTATTGGAGCATCAATACTGTGCAATTTTATTTTTAGCCTATAATTTATTACAGGCTACTTCTATATCAAAATTCACTCTGTCCCCAGGAAGAAAAGACATTCAGTAATTGAACTTCATCTTCAATTGATTGGGAATGAAATACTTGAAAGGGACAAATTTAAATGATTTGCTTGAGTGATTTGTATGGACTCAACTTTTATGTTTATACTTTATAGTAGAAGAATCCACTCATGAATCCCTTAATTTTAGGGAAATAAAATCAGAAAGATAAATAATGATATGATTTGATAATCATATATTTGATCCTTATCAGATATAGAATCTTCTAATTACTCCGACCTTGACAATCTTATATTTATCTCAATAATCTCAACAACCCCCTCAAGTTGGATCATATATGTCGAATGTATCTAGCTTGTCACATATATAGATATTGTTGGACCTCGAAGAGACTTAGTGAAGATATATGCTAATTGACCCATGGAATTTTTTTGGGTACTAGCAATGGTATCCCCTCACCCTTTGGGTAAGAAACTAATCCCTTTCGGTGTGCGTGACTGCCTCTCCCTTGGAATTTACGAATTAAGTACTGATATCCTATGCAATAACCTTTTGATGATTATAATGATAATCCATGTATATGTGCTTCGTCCGTTCATGAAAATCTGGATTAAGAGCAATATGAAAATAGCCTGGTTATTACAAATGAGCCTCATAGATTCAACTGCAGAATTTTAACTCTAAGAGAAGATATTTGATCCATGCAAGTTCTCCTGCAGTATGGGTCATGACTCTGTATTCTGCCTATGCTCTTGACCTAGCAATACCATTATGTTTCTTACTCTTCCATGAGATAAGGTTGCCTCCAATGAGAACACAATAACCTGAAGTTGACATCTTATCATTCAAAATCCAACCCAAGCTGCATTAGAATATGCAAGGATATCAATATGACATTTGTTCTCATAGAGCAATCCTCTTTTAGGAGACCCTTTATTGTACCTCAAAATTCGAGCAACTACATCACAATGGCTGTTAAATGGTGAATTAAGGAATTGACTCACACTAGTTACTGCAAATGGTATATATGGTTTAGTTAACACCAAATAATTCAGCTTGATTAAAAGCATTCAATATCTCCCTAGGTATCCATAAGTATCCAGATCCAACCCAAGCTTAACATTAGGGTCCATCAATGTATCAATAGGCTAGCCGTCTAACATTCTTTTCTCTTTCAAAATATCTGGAGCATTCTTCCTTTGGGATATGACAATACATACCCATGGCCACAGTACATCAATTCCAAGAAAGTCATGTAATGGCCTCAAGTCTTTTGTTTAAAAGTGTTGGACTAAATGTTGTTTGAGATGTTTAATGTCATCGTGATCGGTGTGCCAGTATTAACAATGTCATCAACATTGACAAGATAAATGCATTGACAAAAGGAGGAATGCTTATAAAACAATGATATTTTTCTCTAAGAAACATACTCAACTTTTGGAGAACAGAGTTGAACCTGCTGAATCATGGTCAAGGTGACTACTTGAGGCCATATAAAGACTTATGAAGCCTGCAGACAAGTCCGCAAGACTCCCCTTGAGAAACAAAACCAGGTGGTTGGTCCATGTAAACTTCTACCAAAGGTCCATGAAGAAATGCATATTTTATGTCTAACTGATGCAAGTTTCATGCATGCCATAGATAGAAATAGATGTACATAGGACATTTTGGCAACTGTGGAGAACGTCTCACCATAATCAAGACCAAATTGTTGATTGCAGCCCTTAGCCACTAATCGGGCTTTTAATCGATCAACTTGACCATATGGGCCAACTTTAATAGCAAAGTCCATTGACAACCCATCGTAGATTTCCGAGATGAAAGAGGAGCATGAGTCCAAGTGTGATTGGATTCTAAAGATTTCATCTAATCCATCATAGCCTAACGCCACCTTGAATGAGAAAGTACTTCATGTACAATTTTAGGAATAGAAATAGACCAAAAACTCGGAACAATTTTTCTACATAACTAATTAAATGGGTTATCTATCCCTAACCACCCCCTTCTGATTCAATAAAACTATCTAGTATTTGCAGTTCCTATTGGTCTATCTTTAGAATGACGAGTAGCTTGTTGTGGTGAGATGTTAAGATTTCATCTCAAACCAATTCGAATGAGACGAATAACCCAACAAGTATTTCAACCATGCTTAGGAGAATATAGTAGGCTATGTGAAACTTACTTCTCAACATGCCCCCTCCTTAGAAGCCTACTAGGCTGGGCGAATGGTCTCCTTTGACCCATAACTAAAGGACATCTTTTACCCCATGATAACCGAAGAGAAGTTGAGGCTCTGACTCTGATACCATGTTAAGGTTACATCTAAGAACCAGTTGGCTCAGCCACATTCCCATATAATGTGAGACTTATCTTAATACACTCCCTCATGCCTAGAACATGCATCTGGAGTGTGAAGTTTGCAAGACTGGACATCTGTGAGTGACACATCGAGAGGGTCATGTTCTGATACCATATTAGAATGACTAGACCTAACTTAACCCCAAAAGCTAGCTCATAGGGAAGAGTAATCTAAGCCTTATAAGCATTGGCTCATATTCCTATCCGATGTGAGACTTATCTTAACACCCCATATCATATTAAGGATCCATCACAAAAACAATTGACAATGAGAAGAGTAACTCAACAACTATTTAAACTATGCCAAGGAAAATGAGGCAGATGATGTAAGACTTCTCAACATTAGAATATCTATGTTTTCTATTGCATCTATTATTTTTTATTGCACACTATGTGACTATGTGAGATCCTTGTACTTTGGGCTGCCCTTTATACTTGTAAATTGATGTATGTGGGTGTGTTTTATGGCCTATTTATATCCATCTACCCACATATGCTGGCTAGGGTATGTTTAAATTAACTTTTAAGTTACTAAGATAATATTAGTTCAACATTTGTATGTGTATCTTAGACTTCAAATTCACCTTTTAAATCTTCTTTTGAACTAAAGATAAAAGATATTGATACTGTGTTCACTGTTCAATTCATTTTGATCTATTGTCTAAATTATTTACTTCATTTTAGTTTTCTTATTTTCTGTTGAAAATTCAATGGAAATTTATCAATGCGTTTGGTTACAGATTGAGGAGTTGAATGCGATGGCAAAAGAACATGAAAAGATCCCTATTATGATACCAAATGGTGAACTGAGCAAAGGTACTTCAAAATATCTACTATGCGAACACAAGGATAGTGCTGAGCCCTACTTTGCACTTGGATTATGTGAAACATGTTATAAGGATGTGAGTCATTTCTTCATCATGCAGCTTTCAGCTTTTATTAACCACCGCTGAATATTGCCATTAATGCCCTATTAATTGCTATAGTTTGATAAACTCTCTGGCGGACTTAGTGGTGGTTTGGATCCTCCTGCATTCCAGCGTGCTGAGAGGGAGAGAGCCACAAACTCACTTGCTGAGCAAGGTGCCAATAAATCAGATAATGTAAGCACTCTTGAATAGCTCTCATTGTTGTATTCATTTCTTATGTATGCTATTCATTTGTTATTTCCAGTTATGTATTTGTGTGTCGTCTTTGTCCCCGCTTCTCAAATATTTATATTTGTATGTTATCTTTATTCTCACTACCTAACATTTCTTTGTTTGGCATTGGCTACATGCTGATGCCAAAGTTCAAACCAGAACACAACGCTTATGCCTTTTCAAGCGCTGATAATATCCATAGGTATTTTAGTTGCCTTTAATATCATATGAGCCATATGAGACAATAAGGAATGCTCTACTGTTTGTGCGTCTTTGCAGTTTAGCACTTGATATGTTACTACCCTGATAATAAGTAACCCCTTGTTAACTCATCTTTTGCAACAATACCTGAGAGGAACTGTCAGTCTTGATAGACATGTAATCGAGTAGAAGCTTTTACTGTTCTTATATTATAGTTCTTAGTTTTACATGAAAATGATCCTGTCTCAAGCTGTATATATGTAACTAACATCAATCCGGTCCAGTCAACTGCATTTTGTCTGTCCAGATAACATGATTCATGGAAGATTGATCAACTTACTCTTCTTCCAAATCTTCTGTATTTTTTGGTTGTTCCTTGTTAGTTGGTGAAAGCATCAAATGATGCATGCAGGAACAAAAAGGAAGACTTCCATGCCTCGGAGCCAGAAAGTATCGGTGGGTGCTTTTATTTTTTTTATCTCTCTGTATTTACTGTAGTTCCTCTTCTTACAGTTATTCAACCCTAATTTACTTAAGATGCTTTCAGGGGCGGATGATGAACATGTGGCCGTTAAAGATGACAAACATATGGAAGATGATATGAACGAAAAATCTTGTAATGAATCAGAGACTCTCTCCGACATTGATGACCAGGAGGTGATTAACGAGTTTCATTCTTTATCGGTTTTCTATTTCATTGCTGTGATGGTGTTGTTCAAAACATGGTACTTCTTTTAGAGTTTTGATTGATGGTTTTCTATTTTCCCAAAAATAATTTTATGAATTTTGCCATTATTCCTTTAAGTATATTTTTAATGGGCGTTTTTCCTTTCAAATGTTAACAATTGCTAGAAAATTGGTTAGTTTGTTTGTAAATTCCAATCAATGTGAAACATAAAATGTTTTGAAAATAGTGTATGTGAAGAGAGTATTGTAAGTCTATGTAGAAGGTGGATTGTGCCTCGGGGTTGGTTGCCCCTTTCTTTTGTTGTTGTGTTCGGGAGAAGACTTGTAGAAGTTCTAATAAGGAAAGTAGATCATATGGACTCAGAAGGAGACCAAAAATAAGCAAAACAATTAAGAAGCATTTAGATATCAATGGACTTGAAGTATGATAGAGCATTATGGTATCATTTTATTCATGTAACTGATTCTGTCTAGTGGGAATAAGGTTTGAGTGTTTTTTGTGTGTTTTGCTCGTCTGTTAAGGAGGATTCCATATCCCCCAAACTCATTCTAATTTCTTCTCTTTCGTGTTAAAATATATATGTTGTGGTTAGCTCTGTCTTTTCTTTGTTGTTATTTTTGCGTCTTGATTCTATGATGTGAAGGTGGATTTTCTATCCTCCTAACTCATTCTAATTTGTTCTCGACATGTTGATGAATGTCTTATTTTATAAAAGAAAATTGTCATGTTATTTTTTCCTTGCTTTTTGAAAGTGAAAAGAAATCAAGAAACAAATTCTGTCCCACTTTTAGAGCTGGTAGTTAACACCGATAATCCCATTTCTCCAGGAGCATTTGTGCTCAACTTTCAAGATATTTATAATAATTTTTATTTCCATAAGTTGTAGAGGGTGAGCTTGGCACAACAATAAGGTTGTTGCTTAGGGACCATGAAGTAATGGGTTCAAATCCTGGAAACCGTCTCTCTGCTTGCGGGCGTAAGACTGCATACATCTATCCTCTTCAGACCCCACTAAGTGGGAGCCTCATGCACTGAGCTGCCCTTTTTATTTCTAGAAGTTATCAGCTATTGACTTAGGCTTTTGATATTTTTTTACTTGTAGCTTAATGTAACTACATGGTAAAGTTTTATTTTCTGATTGTAGTTACGGCCCTAGTAATTTTCTGTCTTTTGTTTTTAAATGTATCACGTGGCTACCTTGTCCTTATGCTGATTATTCCCCTTCCTAAAATTCTTTAATATGTTTAGGTTGATGGTTACATTCACAATGAGGAGGAAAAGTATTACAAGAAGATTATATGGGAAAAAATGAACAGAGAGTATCTTGAGGTACAGAACATTATTTCTGTTTATTTTTTCTGATCTTTCTGGGTAAATTGTGGTTGTTTTTTCACACTATTTTGATTTAATCTCAAAAAACTGATGCTTGTTTTCTTATACTTTTGTTCCTCTGCTAATTTTTGTATTTCAAAGTTTGGCTTATATGGGGGATTAACGTGAACTAAATTTGGTTGACCCCTACTTTTTTTACAGGAACAAGCAGCCAAGCAGGCAGTTGAAGAAGCTGCTAGGAAAGCTTTTGAGGCGAGTTTTGAAGGTTCTGATGATTTGCTGGCAGAGAGAGCATCTGTTGCTGCAGCTGTGGCAAATTTGAGAAAGGTAACTTTTGAATCGTTTTTCTGGTGAGGGTTTTTATTGCCTGTTCACATTGATGTCAGACTTAAAATCTTCGTGATATCCACTATCAGATTTGTATCTGTCACATATATATGTATGTATATATAGAGAGAGAGATCATTTCTAAAAGTCATGAGTTTGATTTGAATTTGTGCTTTACTAGTAAGTTTATAATTAAGGTTTAATTACTCTGATCTGAGATACTTTCATTGAGCCAGTGCTAATGCCACAAATTATTTTCTACTAATTGTTTACAAGATCCAAGATTTACTAAATGATTGAACATGATTTTAAAATTATTTATAAACTCTATGAATAGAATAGTTTGAAAACTGAAATTATAGTTTAGACTGCTCTACCCTAATAATATAAGACTGTACTTCGCTGAGTTTGAACAGACTTTAGAAAGAAGGATTTTATTGGAAAAAGGGTGGGGTATGGTTAAAAATGAAGCCCAATATATGCATTGCATCTGTATATAAAACTCATCCATGTTATAGTTTCTTCACTGGAAGTGGGAGCAAGTTAGTTGTGTAACTTGTGTCACAAATGAAATGAATCAGTGATCATATTCATTATGAAGTAATATTATTCGTTCAGGCGTGTTTCTAGTAGTTACAATTTTTCTATTTTGTTAAATATTTTACAGGAAACAAGACAGAAACGAGCTCAAGAATTGAAAAATTTAGGTCCTGCTCAATCTGCTGTTGAGGCCACTCGCCAAATGTTGAGAACAAAGGTATTATTCAGGAAAACACATGCATATTTAGTTTTTTTTGTTTTTTAATATTATTAAACTGATTATGATGCCTGTTTTGTCAGACATGTTTAGATTTTTTACTTGTGTCATTTTTTTTCTGATTTTCTCCTTTATGTAGTTATTATTTCTCCTCTCATTACTGTTTTTTGGTCCCTGTTATAGAAAAAGAAAGAAGGGGAAAAGAACTTTCAGAGTAGTACTAATTTACTACTGTTTTTGGGATAGCGTTACATTTAAGTAGGTACACATTAATTTTTTAAACTTATTCATGTTTTTTATGAATAATTAAATGGGCTAAAAAAATTCATTTAAAATTAGTGTATAATCATGTTTAAAGGATGAAAGTTCACACATTCCTAACCAAAAAAGGCCCATTTTATATTAACAAGAAAAATAAAGTTTGTATCTTTCTTAAAAAAAGCCCATCTTGTTAAAACACTAGTGTTTTCTTTCTTCCCCACCTCTACTGCAGCAACCGCCTCCCATTACGCTCATGTGTTTTGCTTCAGCGTCAAGCCTTAGCATATTGATTTGCACCCCATTTCGTTACACAGAAGAACCGTGAACCAGTTCTCGCGAATTGGTTCATGGTATACTGGGGGTATGAGCGAATCATGTGACTATAGTTAAAAGACAATTCCACATGGTAGTTAAAGCATTTCAAAGTCATTGGGGAGGTGGGCTTAGGCCCTTTACAAATTTCCTTGCCTCATTAGGCTTAATGCATAGGATTTCTTGTCCCACACTCATCATCAACAAGGCACAATGGAGAGAAAACAGACATAGTGGAAACAGGCCTAGCCTTGTTAGCTCATGCCTATTTAACCTTATCCTTTTTGGAATATGCCTTCAACACACTTGTTTTTCTCATTAATAGCTATCCACTACTTTAGTCCAAAACTCTCCACATTTTCTTTTGTTTGGTACTCAATCTGACTATTCATATTTGAAAGTCTTTGGTTGTGCTTGCTTCCCTCCACTTAGACCTTCCAATAATCATAAGGGACACAAATGCCTTTCTAACGATGGTAGGCTATATATTTCAAAGGATGTTGTTTTTAATGAATTTGCGTTTCCTTATGCTCCTAAACACTCTGATATCTCTTGTTTCCATCTTAATTCTGTCTTTCTCACCTCTCATCTCATTCATTCTTGTTCTGTAATAACTAGTCATACAATTCCTATTCTTCCACTTATACCATCTCTTAATTCCTCACCTTTATCTACACCTGCTTCTCCTTCTTCCTTTCCCTCTACTTCCCGCCCTCTCCCTCCTCCTCAAAACTCACCTGATGTTTCTCCCAATCCTCTACCCTCTTCTCCTACTGGCTCTACAACTAACACTCCATCATCTACCCTCTTCTCCCAATCCAAGTCAGGTATTGATAAGTCCTTAGTTCCCAAAGTTCCAAGAACTTTTCTTGTTCAAACTTAACCAACTTTGGCTAAAGAAACCCTTACACATCTTGTTTGGCACCAGACCATGCAAGAAGAGTATGGTGCATTACTCAAATTAGGTACTTGGTCCCTTGTTACTCTTCCTCCCAATAAACCGATCGTTTGTTGTAAATGGGTATTTAGGATTAAGGAGAATCTCGATTACATTGCAAATAGGTATAAAGTCAGGCGTGTTGCAAAAGGATTCCATCAACAAGGAGTTGATTATAATGAAATCTTTTCTCCAGTTGTGAATCCTATTACTATACTATTATGGTCCTACTTACTCTAGTTGCATAACTTGTTGGCCACTAAAATAATTGGATATCAACAATGCCTTCCTTAATGGGCCCTTGATGTATTAGTTTATATGTTACAACCTGCTTGTTTTCACAATGGTGACATGATCATGTATGCGAACTTCAGAAGACTCTATAAGTAGGCTCCTATGTAGTCGTTTGAAAGACTTGACGAAACACTTCTAAGTATTGACAAATTAAACTCAACTTATTACTCAACTTATTGACAAATTAAGCTCAACTTATTACTCAACTTATTGACAAATTAAGCTTTACCTTTACTCTAAAAAAAAGGTAGAGGCTTTGGACTATTTTCCTGGGGTTGAAGCATCTTCCTAATGGCTCTGCTCCTTATTTCCCTCCGAGCAAGTATAGTAGGGATCTTCTCGAGAAAGCAAAAACAAATGTTATGTATCTTCCTTCTCCTATGTCTAGTTCTTGTAAATTGACCAAAGCTGGTTCCCAATATTATGCTACATTGACCAGGCCTGACATAGCTTTTAGTGTCAACAAAGAGTGCCAATACACGTCCAAGCCTTTGGAACAACACTGGGCACTGGTAAAAAGAATCCTTAGATATCTACATGGTTCTATCACTTTTGGGATTCATCTTAAGCTTGCTACACCTATACTCCTCTAGTCATCACAACCTTTTGTGATGCTGATTGGGCTTCATATCTAGGAAGTCTATATCAGATGTCTGCCTATTTGTTGGTCCTAACTCCTAAAATTGTCACTTGGTGGTCCATGAAACATCAAACCGTATCCAGATCCAGTATTGAAGCTGAATATGGGAGTCTGGCCTTGACATCTCTATGGAAATGATTTGGGTTGAGTCCTTACTTTATGAGCTCAATCTCCATTGGTGTTCTGTAACAATTTCAACATTGTGGCTGTGGTATACATCCCGGTTCTTCATCATAGGACCAAACATATTGAATTAGATCTATTCTTTGTTATAGACACAATCCAATCAAAGTTTTTACAAGATATACACATTCCATCAGATAACTGATGTCCTCACTAAGCCACTATCTACCTCAAGATTTATTTCTCTAAGAAAGTGTTCAATATTTTTGGCATTTCCTCTCTGACCCCTCACCCTTAGTTTGAAGGGGTGTATTAGAGAATAACTAGTAGTTACGAAAATAAATTGGGTTAGAAACTATAAAAGTTAGCAATAAGGTAAACTGGAATATTTAGTTAGAGGCAGTTAGTAGTTAGACTACTTGCCACAGCTTCTATAAATGGAGACAAGTTACCAATGTTTCACAACTTAAGATTAAAAAAATGGTTACCAATTGCATGAGTCTCACACTTAGTAGGGTCCGGGAGGGTAGATGTACGCAGCTTTAGCCCCACAAGCGGAGAGGGTGTTTCTAGGATTTGAACCTGTGACCTCATGGTCACTAATCAACCTTACCGTTACGCCAAGCTCACTTGAAGAATAAAAATACAATTCAGTCTTCTCTTATCTATTCTCTCTCTTTCTCTGTTTGTACATTTTACAGGTTGAAAGTCATTATCCTCACATCCTTATGTTTCTTCATTGTTTCTCATGTGATCTTGTCTCTAGGCATCTTTGGCTGTTATGATGCTGTAGCATTCCAATTCCGTGTCTCTGTTTTTCCAATGGCAGATCTTGCTTTGGCTAGAAGAAATTTATAATTCATGACTCATGTCCTTGAACCAACCAAGCCTGTGCAGGCAATTACTGTTTCTATAAATCCCAAATATTTTTTCTACAATAATATTAAGAAAGCAAACACAAAAGGCTTAAGTTTTATGCTTCCTGTTTTCTCTACATCCTAGGTGTAAATAAGGGAGATAAAATAGGAAACTTTGTAATTAAAGAATGAAGAAAGAATAAGAACAATAAATGTTGTGAATTTATATTTCTATATTATATATTAAGTAGTTGTCATTGACTTTTGCCATGTGGAGTTTGGGTTTGCCATTTGTATTTATGTTTTGGCATTTGGCTTTATTTGTTTTTCTCTCCCTCTCTCTCCTATTGTTAGTTTCTTTTGTTTTCAATAATTGTTTTAATTTTTTTAACTCCTTATGACATTCATTTTTTTAATTTTTTTATTCTCATTACTTCAAAGTTGAATATCTAGCTTGCATTACAAGGGTGATATGCTAGTTTTCATTATAACAAGAAACTAGATCAAGTATATTGTTTTCTGTTTTTGTAGATAATTGCGTCTAACTCCACTCCACTCCAGAAACTAGCACATAGGAGGACTGTCCAAATTATTATAAATGAGTTTTGTCTCATTCCCTATTGATGTGGGATTTTGACACCGGCACCCCCTCACACCCTATGGAGCATGAGGTTTGCAGTAATAAATATCTGCTCGAGTTGCTCACCATATTAGAATAATTGGCCTTTTAATCTATCCCAGAAGCTAGCTCTTAAGGGGAGGATTCCCATTTCCCTATAAATTGGCTCTTGACTCATTCTCATTTTTCAACCAATGTAAGACTGACGCTTCACGGCCCTAAATGTATAATCTTTCGACGGCTACTACAATGTTCAATCCAGTCAAGGCAGAGGCAATATGTTCACCAAGTTTCATTTCCTAGTTACTGATTATTTCTTCAGTGGGATGTTATACTACATTTTCTAGCTAGTCATTGTCATATAAATCTCTTTTCCCCCAGATAAGTTGATACATATATTCACACCTATGAACTGTAACAACTAACATCATTCTTAGAGGTGGTAAAGAAGATATGCGTGCACAAAGGATAGAAAAAATTGAGGCTTTTCAAAAGATTGAATAGTATAGGAGAATATAAATGTATGAAATTGTTTTTACTTTTGATTCACGTACTCCTTTAGCATTTAATGTAAGCATTTACATATATATTTTAGTCTCTACTTGTAGCTGTATTGGTCAACTCTGTGAATAAATTTGATTCAAGTTAATTTCTATACGTATGACCTAGGATTTTGTGAAAATGTTTGTATGAAACTAATGATTTTTTTAATGTATCATTTGCAGAGGCTCAGCTCCAAAGTCAATTATGATCGCTTGCAAAACTTATTTGACGAACGTGTAATTATCTCCTTGAACTGTTTAGCTTTTGAGTACATTTATAGACTTTTTTACAGTTACACAGACATGAGAAAATATATATTTAAGTCCTGCTTGTTTGTCTCTGTTTTCTTTGTTATTTTCTTGTCATTATTTAAATTTAAAATTCAATTCTGGAGATTGTTAAAGCATAGACAAATGAATCTTCTAATTGCTATGGTCATTTAACTTGAAGATGTTTTGATAGTCACTGGTTGTTAATGGATAGTACACAATTTTTAATTTACTTAATTCATATTTTCATGGTATAATTGCTAGATGTAGCACCTTGGTTTGTGTATAGTTTGCAATATATACGTTGCCTCAATTACAGTTGTGTTTTTGAAAGTTTTCTTTTGAAGATTAATGCAATTTAAATAAGTCACTAGAAAATAATTGCAGGTGTGTTTTTTGGGTACAAATACTCACTTGTATTTAATTCTTATACTAAACAGGAGGCTCCAGAGAATCCCAAGAAAGTACGATTTGATCTACCCTCTGATAATCCTGACAAATTGGAGTCTAAGATAGAGGAGAAACTGAAGGATGATGAACCGGGATTACCAGATGAAACCGATGATGGTGATATTGACGGAGATTATGAAAATGTCGATGAGACATATAGCTATGCGGATGATGGTTATAATTATGAGGGTGGTGGTTATAATAACTATGATGATGATTACTGAAAGTTCACTAGAAGCTCTTTCTGTTTTAGTTAGTTTTGACCCTTTGCTATCAGTACTCAACATGGCTGGCAACAGTGGAACCAAATTTGTGTTGAGCAAGTAGAATGCTTAGTAGGTTTATGCCACCCCGGTGTAGGATGACACATCGGCCGTACCAGGTTTATGCCACCCCGGTGTAGGATGACACATCGGCTGTACTGCGAAGCTGGGAATTTCATGGACAGTGTGGCTTGGAAAGGCTTTGGATGAGGTAAAGCACATAATAAGGAACTTATGTTGTTGTACTTTTGTCATAGCCTATTATAGTGGATCTTGGTTGATTATTATGGTATAGTTAATATATTATTTTTATATTTATTCTATATGAATGAGGTAAAACACAAAATAAGGAATTTATGTTGTTGTACTATTGTCATGCCTAGCTACCCAATATTGGATCTTAGATGATTATTACAGTATGATGATTGGTGAATATATTACTTTTATATCTCTTCTATATGAATGGTTTTATTCTAATAATTTGTATCAAGTAAACATTATTCTGATTAATTGCTTGTATATTGAAGACATGATCCTATCTCAGCTAGTTAATCTGAATGTGTTAATCACTTGTTAGTTGATTCATGGTATATGGTATATATAGTCAATTGTCTACAAATGTAATGACCATACCCCAACTAATTAATGAACTCTAACAACAATTATTATATCATAATTAAGAACTTGGTCATGTACCTTAATGGCTTCACAGAACTTGAGTTACCGTCAACTCTATCCCAAAAACAGTATAATATTATCATAAGAAAATGGACAAAAGGAATATAATAACCATACTGCATCATACTCTTACTTAAGCATTCTTACTCTATCATACTCTTCCCTTTTCCAGATGTTAATGCATTTTTAATAGTTTATGATTTTGGATTTTTTTATGAATACTATTGGTATAAAAACCAATATCAATATTAAAAACGTCATGACACATAAATAAATAAAAGTTGTCAAACTTAAATTACATAATTCACAAAATAAATAATACATAAATGTCAAGTTTTATATAATTTTTTAATAATCTCACAAATAAGTAAAATAGAATGTGGAAAAATTGAAAAAAGAAAAAAACTAACAAAAAAGAAACCAACTCATGATTTGAAGTTTCTACTTTTAAGTTATTTTTTTAAAAAAAGACCAAAAAGTTTATAATTACATTTTAATTTATACTAAATATACACTTAATTATAATTTGGATATAAACATAAATTAGGGATGATATATACTTGTAAAAAACTTTCAGACAATGAAATATTAAACTCATATATCTTTACTATATATATATATATACATATTTTATAATCCTAAAATGAAATATCCTTAAGTAAAAATATATATAACCCAATAAAAAAGATTCATTTGGAATATCCTTAAATATATTTTTTAAATAGTAAGACATAGACTAATACACTTTTATGGAATAACATATTCATTTGGGATAACAGGCCCATTAACTTGTCTTCGTCTGTAAATATCTCTCACAATATAAACAAAGACATTGAAGAAGTGTCTCATTCGCGGTATATATATATATAATAAGGTATTCCTAATTTTCAAATTAAACTATATCACTTGGCCTATATCGCAATTATTTGATTTTGTTACTAATCCAATCATAATTTGCTTAAAATGCTTTCAGGGGTTGATGATAATTCACATATGGAAGATGATATGAATGAGAATGATGAATCAGAAACTCTCTCTGACATTGATGATGACGAAGTAATTAACAATTTTCATTCTTTATCTATTGTCTATTTCTTAGCAGTGATTGTGTTTTGAGTTTTGATTGTCTGCTTTCAAATTTTTTCACAAAATTATTTAATTTTTTTCTATGATTCATTTGGGCACTATGTTTTAATTGGTTTTGTTAAATTCAAATAATTGCCAATAAATTCATTAGTTTGTTTCTAAATTTTTGTTCTATGCGTGATATCGAATGCTTTCTAAATAGTGCATGTGAAGAGTGTTTTAAATTGCGGTTACTACGATTGCGGTCATTGTAGCCGCTGCAATGCAGGTTGGCCGTTGTGGTGTGAATTATTTTTTGAGTAAAACAAATTTTTTGAACCCGATGTTCTCTGATGCGGTTGCGTTGCGGCCTGATACGGCCCAAATGCGGCCACAATAGTGTGATTCGGTGTCACAAAGCAATTGCGGTATGATGCAGTTGCGGTGGTCATCGCAACCGCAATATTGTGGCTGTATCACATGATGCGGTGTGCATTTTGAAACAATGTAAGAGAGTATTGTGCTATTGTAACTTTGTAAGTCTATCAGTCTATGTGAGTTGTTTTTAGAGGGGAAAGAAGGAAACAACAGGCTTTAGAACGATCTCGCAAATGTATTCATAGCTTTCGAGTCTTTTCCACCTTTCTATTGCACTCCAATGACTAACTCGCGTACAGACCCTAAGGCTGCTATGTTTGGGAGTTATGAGGGAAAAGGAAAGAGATGGGTCAAAGGGTAAGGAGGGGAGAGGAAGGTAAAGAGAAAGGAAGAAAAATCAAGTTATACCTCTCTCTCATTAGGAAGTGTGAAATTTAGATGAGAAAAGACTGAAGTAATGGTAATGCAAGAATAATGCTTTACCCACCCTTTAGAAATAATTAGCAATGAGAGATTAACAAGAATGTAATTATAAAGGGAAATTTAGACTGAAGTGTGAAATTTATGTACTGTGACATGTTTGTCTCCATAAAAACCTCAAATTGGGGGAACCATGAAAATAGATATGTGTAGGATTTTAGAGGGCTCCAAAAAACCTTCCAAACATTTCCCTCAATTCCCGAACAAGGGAGACTCTGTCCAAAGCCATCCTTTCCCCCTCCAAAACAAGACTCCCAAATATACCCTAAGGATGATTCCTTATCCTCCAATTTCGTTGTAATTTCTTCTCTTCATCTTAAAAGAAGTTCTGGGATTGGGCAGCTGTCTTATTTTCTTGTTGATGTTAATTGGCATTTTGTTTTTATAGTGTTAACTGTTAAGATCGATTCTCTATCCTTCAACACATTTTAGTTTCTTCTCCTTATGTAATTGAATCCCTTATTTAAAAGAAGAAAACTGTAGTGTTGTGCAAAAGTTTTACGTCTCTCAATTTGAAAGAGAAAAGAAATGAAGGAACAGATTCTCTCTCTGCTTTGGAGTTGCACTTAGCTCCGCTAATCCGTTTCTTATCCAACTGTTATGCTCAACTTTCAAGATATTGTTTCGGGCTTTTGAGATTCTTTTTTTTACTTGTGTCTTAATGTAATTCCCTGGTAATATTTGGTTTTCTGATTGTACTTATGGTCCTAATAATTTTAGAGTGTAAAATCTATGTACTGTCAGCATAAAGATTTATAAATATTTAATACATCATCCACCGTTTATTTATATTACTTTTATTTAAGAGTCAAATATGATTGAAAATGAATGATGGATGATGCAATGACAATGTAAATACTGTTACATTTTCACTGCATACATCTTTTTCTCATAATTTTATGTCTTTTATTTTTAACTGTATCATGCTACTTACTTTTATGTATGCTGATTATTCCCCCTTCTAAAGTGATGTGTGCTGTCTAGATTGATGGCTACCTTTTCGATGAGAAGGCAAAGCATTACAAGAAGATTATATGGGAAAATGTGAACAGAAAGTATCTTAAGGTACTGAATTTCATTTCTGTTTATTTTTCAGATTCAATCCTTTGGGTTTTAAGAAGAGAAAAGAGAGAGAAATGAAATTGTAAAGAACATAGAGAGAAAACTCTGAATATGAAATTGATTTCTTATTATTGAATTCTCAAACTGATTACAGAAGAGGAGCTAGGTATATATAGCATAAGGGTCCAGCTCTCATCTTACTAACTTTAGCTGGAAACTCTTAACTGACTCAAACAGAAGCTCATATAACTATGACACTTCATAGTATCATACTATCATGATTTAATCTCAGAAGCAGATGCTTGTACCTTATACTTGTATTCTTTTAGCTGCCAATTTCGTATTTCATATTCTGGCCTATATGGGAGATTATTGTGTACTGAATCTCGGTCGACCACTATTTTTTACAGGAACAAGCAGAGAAAGCATCTGTTGCCCCCGCCATGGCAAAATCCAGAAAGGTAATTTTTGAATCATTTTTCTGGTGAACTTTTATGTGTGTTGCCTTCAATGTAAGAGATAAATTAGTATTTAGAACATTTCTAAATAACTTACAAGATAAAAAGTTTGTGATATCCAGTTTGATTTGTATCTAACTTATATATAGATCATCACAAAAAAGTTGAGTTTGATTTAAATGTGTTCTTTACTGGTGCATGTAAAATATAGGTTTAATTGTGCTTGTAATTTTTGGGGTGTTAGAATTAACACAATTAATTTCAAACACATGTGCTTATCAATTCATGTATTTAGGGTGTATCTACATGATACATGTACTTCGAAAGTAGCACTATTGTTAATCTCCTTGTAAACCGAAATTGTATTTATTCTCTGTGTATGTTGAATTGGAAGGTATGGAAGGTGGAAAAGAGAGAATATAAAATCAAAATTATATATGATTAATACTATTCTGATATGATGAAGTGATTAGAAAGGCAATCCAAATAGTCCTATTTATAATAAAATATAGAATCAGAATCCTAATTAAACAGGGAAACGAATCATAAAATATAAGTATGAAATAAATCCTAAGAAATCATCTAGGATACTCTAAAACATTATAATCTTAAAACCACCATTCTTAATACCAGTGTCAGACAGAAAAATCTTCTAAGACCACAAAAATCCTTAGTTAGAATGGGATTCCAATTAAACACCTTTTGAGATTTTTAGAAGAGTTGCTAATTAAAGATATTATTAGATATTTTCTGATTTTGTAACTCTCCCCTCAAGTTAAAACATACTAAGCCTTAAGCGTATATGGGAACAATGCACTCTCTTCAATGTTAGAAGGATGACTCTATAAAGAGAGGTGACTAATTAGAGTTACAGTTTTGTTTGGGAAATTGGCAATGGAATAGTGATAGGAGAGGTCATGGAGGATGTTACTACTTACTACTGCTTTGATACCATGTTGAATTGGAGGGTTTTAGATACTGAAGGAGGAAAAGAGAGAATAAAGAATCAAAATAATATAAGATTGATATTAATCTAATATGATGAGGGGATTAGAAAAGACAATCCTAATAGTTTTATTTATAATAATATAGAATCATAAATCCAAATTAAATAGGGAAAAATCACAATCTAAATAGGAAATAAATTCTAAGAAATCAGCTATGCTACTCTAAAATATTATAAGACATTTTTCCAGTTATCCATGAATCATACTTTCCAATGTTGATGTACGTTTGCACACTTCAACTGCAATGGATTTGCTGTGATCTTTGATACTTTCATTCAAGCAGTGCTAATGGCATGAAAGATTTGTTATTAGTTGTTTAGAAGATCCAAGACTTACAAAAGAATGAACATGATTTGAAATTTATTTCTGAATTCTGCGAATACAGTAGTATCTAAATTCTCTGAGAAGTGGGAGCATGTTTGTTTTGTCACAAATGAAATGAATCAGTGATCATATTCTAATCGATGTGATAATACTCATTGGGGGTTTGCTATGTTTTTTCTATTTTGTTAAAATCCATGTCTATTCGAAACAAGACAGAGACGAGCTCAAGAGGCGAAAAGTTCAGATCCTTCTCAATCTGCTGTAGAGGCCACTCGCCAATGTCTGAGTACAAAGGTATTTATTCAAGATAACACATGCATTTTCTTTGTTTCTTCAGACATGTGTATATTATTTTTGTGATTTTCTCCATTTTACTTGAACTTGTTACAGTTTGTGCCCCCCTTGAAACAAAAAACAAAGGAAAGTGGAAAAAATTAGACTTTATGGATTATTTTACTACTAATTGGGTAATTGTTATATGTCTTAGGAATGGAATACTAATACTAAAGCATCACAGTCATATACAGTTCACCTGAAGGGGTGTGTGAGATGCATTTCTAAGCTTGTACCCAATACCTTACGATATTGAATAAAATAAATAAAGTATGTGCTTGGAAGGGATGTTCAACTTCAACCATATACTTTTTGATGTTGGTCTGCATTTTTTAAACCTGGTACTGTTTTTGACAAGAAAGGAAATGGTTGAAAGTCAAGATCCTCAAATACTTATATTTCTTTGCCTTTTTCTCATGTCATCTTGTCTCCAGGCATCATGTAAATCTCTACCTTGCATTGCAAAGGCGATATATTAGTTTTCACTATAACTGAAAACTTGATTGAAAATATTATTCTTTTACTACATCCCAAAAGCTAGTTCGCCGCGAAGGATAGACCAAGTTATTGTAGATGACTCTTGGCTCATATCCTCAACACTCGTCGGATGTTGACACTTAATGCCCCCTCATGTCCAAGAATAAGCATCTAGAGCATCAGTTTTGCAGGCATACATGCATAAGTTGCTTACCATATTAGAATAATTTGCCCCATCCCAAAAGTTAGCTCTTAGGGAGAGGATTGCCCAGGTCGCAACTATAAATGACGCTCGGCTCATATTCTCGTTTTTCAACCAATATGAGACCTCGACACTTCACAGCCTAAATGGATTATCTTTCAATGGCTATTACATCATTCAATTCACTCATGGCAGGGCAATACTAGTTTACCAAATTTCAGTTCATAATCACTGATTATTTTTTCAGTGGAATGCTATACTACATTTTCTAGCTAGTAATTTTCACACACATCCCTTCTTTCAATAAAGAAAGTTGATTGAACTAGACTCCTACTTAAGAACTATAACGTCCATTGAGGTGGTAAAGAAAGATATATTTACATAAATCATTGAAAAAAGTGAGGCTTTTCGAAACACAATAGTATAGGAGAATATATATCTGAAATTGTTTTAACTTTTGATTCAAGAACTTTTTAAGCATTTAGGATCAAGCATTTATCATATTATACATTTTAGTTTGTACTTGTAGTGTATTGGTCAACTCAGTGAGGAATAAATATGATTCAAGTTTAATTTCTGTACCTAGTAGGTAAAATCTTCTGAATTTTGTTTGTATATAACTAATGATATTTGTTTACATGTTTCATTTGCAGAGGCTCAGCTCCAAAATCAATTATGATCGCTTGCGAAACTTATTCGACGAACCTGTAATTTTCCCCTTGAACTGTTTAGCTTTTGAGCACCTTTATAGGGGAACCCATCTTCTGTCCTAAAAAGAGCCACATCTTTTTTGGGTACAAATACTCACTTGTATTTAATTCTTATACCAAACAGGAGGCTCCAGAGAATCCCAAGAAAGTACTATTTGATCTACCCTCTGATAATCATGACAATTTGGAGTCTAAGTTAGAGGACAAATTGAAAGATGATGAACTCGGATCAACCGATGAAATTGTGGAAGAGACATACGGCTATGGAGCTGATGGTTATAACTATGATGATGATGGTTATGGTTATAATAACTATGATGATGATTAGTGAAAGATTGCCAGAAGTTCTTTCTGTTTTAGTCAGTTTTGACCTTTTTCAATCTTTATTCAACATGAATGGTACCGAATACTGTAATTAATCTCTGGACTTGAGTCACAGTCTCAATGTTTTAAATTGCGATTATGGTTATGTTATCGTAATTGTGGAAAAATGTGCTCAATGCTGTAAAGGCTTCGAAAACCGTTATATTGCGGCTGCAATTGTTTTTCTCCCCTTCCTTCTAGAAAACCTTAGGAGTTATTGTCAATTTCACTTAAATTTTGGACTAGAAAATTTTATGTTGATCCTATTTGATCTTATTGTCGATTTCTTCAAGTTATACCTACTAGCGTTGAAACATGATTTATATATATATTTTCTTGACTAATAATGATGTTGGTGTGAAAGAGAGTGAGAGTGTGTTTAGATGATTAAAGAAAGAATGCAAAATTTCTTTTGCTTTTTATGGTATTCTTTCTTTTTTTTGCAACCATACTTATATAAGTTATATTCATCTAAAAGCAATTTGACTCTAAAACGTAAGTGTAACAAGAGTGCACGTGTCTTTATTTGCTTTAGTAAAATGAGGTTGATAGGAGAATAAAATATTTCATGACAAGTTATTTCATTCGGTCACTAAAATTATAATATATGTCATATTATTTTTAGTTTTAGAAAAATTAAATATTTTAGTGGTCGAATGAAATAATTTATCTCATAATATAAATTCACATGTAAAATAACGGAACAACACTGCTTCCTTTATTTAAATCAATGTAGATAATTCAAATCAATGTAGATAATTGCAATTTGCAAACAAATAGTAGATAACTATGAGGAAAATATTTTTTATTTAATACAATAACTCATTATTACAAAATGCTAAATAATAGGTAATTAATGGATAAATTAATTTTTGAGTGATGTAATATTTAAGCAATATCCGCATAAATTATTTACCACATATTTGTATTACTTATATTCAAAATGTCAAAAAAATTAAATATGAACTACGAATAATGTACTAATAGTATAAAAGACTCTTAAAATATTAGTAGATATATTTTTTTTCTCTTTTTAAATTACGTCTTAAGGCTGGGCATAAGAATGAAAATTTTGTGATACATAAGATATATTACTTTTAAATTCTTATAATTTTTATTTTTCAAAGTGTGAATATATGATATATTGCTTTTAATTTCTCCATTTGTTTGTCCATTTGCAAGTCTTTTTCTGTCGTTATATAAACTTAGGATACTTTGCAAAGTTAAGTGGAGAACGCCCCAACAATTGAATGAGAAATTAATCAATTATGCAATCATCACACCTATGACCCTCTCATATTATTGATTTTTAATTTTATGTCTAATTAAAAATTGGAAAAGTTACAAGTACTTAAATTCACTTCATATTAATAGAGTTACAATCCCACGTAAGTAAAGGAATTAGAAGCACGCAAATACTATATTTTTATTGAGGATTAGGATCACATGGAAGATAAGGATTGGAAAACAAAGTTAATAAAACTTTGACAGTTTTGCTGTTCTAAACAATTTAAACATTAATTTTATTAGTGTTAATTTATTGGTTTTCAGTTTTGGAATTCTGGTGGGAAATATAAATATTATAGTAATATTTTATTTACTATTTGATTATTAATGCGAGCTAGGTTAGGATTGAATTTTTCATGCCTTAATTTTCTTAACAAATCAGTAGTATACAACTTTTTTAACAAGAGTGGAAAACAGCTTTTAAGCACGCGTGTTGATTATTAAAGTAAGGACATGTCTATCAAAGATTTGAAAGCCGCCAGTGAAAGATTGTTAATTATTAAAGACATAAATTAATCTATTAGTTTTTTGGGATATTGTTATTAGCTTTTGATTAAAAACAACAAACCGTCATTTCAGTTCTTAAAAAATGATGGCACTGTTAGTTTGGTTCTAACAACTATTGTAGTCAAATAATTATGTCAAAGTTAAAAATTGTAACTACATCAATTCTTAAAGAATTTAATTGATGACATTTAAAATATGGTGGGAACTTAGATGATTTATTTAGAGATGGCAATATCTCTGATAGAGTTTTCTCATTCCCAAAATTATATTATTTGTGGGTACCCATATAAATAATGGCTATATGCGGATATCTAATAATTTTTTCATTTTCATTATATATTTTATAATAATCAATATATACAATTAATTATTACATAAATAATAATATATTTATATAATAAATTTGTCATTATAGTCAAATAACCACAATATACGGTAGCTAATATTATAAAATCAATTCCCATACATAAGCTATTATTATAGATACCTATAGGTATTTTTTTTGCCATCCTTAGATTTATTTGATGACCAACCAAAATTTTTTAAAGCTGCAATTGAGATTAAGGTACCATTCCTATATAATTCAATAGACATTTTATGACTAAATGATTCACCTATAGCTGAAAATTTCATTTATTTATATGATAATTTGATAATGTTTTGGAATACTTAGATATGGCAATTAAATAATCAAAGTGAACTTTAGTGATCATTCTTTAGCATGTTAATAAAAAGTTGGTTATATGTATTTAATATTTATAAAAATGCAGTCCAATCAAAAGTTGAACCATATAAAGTATATATCCTCATCTTATGTCAACACAATTTGTTTAGTGGTAGTGGAATTCCATGAACTATTATTTCTAATTAATTTGGCACATTATGTCAATTATAGGCAACTTCTACTCTCTCTAGCAGAAGGGGATAAAATGGAATATCTATAGTTTTGGTTAAGGTTGAGAATGAACAAATTCCCATACTATTTGAATTCTATACTTTTAAAATCTTTATTCCAAATTAGAAATTATGGTTTAATGAAATTGAAATGAACAATGAAATAAAAATAAAAGTATATGCTACTAACTTCATAGACTATAGCACCAAGCTTTGCATGCTCTTGTCAAATAATTGGTTTTATAACTTATTTTATGTATATGATAATTTCAATATTTAGTGCTAAACCAGTTAATGATCTCACCAACATGACAACAATAACAATCTTGAACGATGGTGAATGAGGATTTGGATCTTCTTTATGTTAATTTCTCTCTCATGCATGTGATTATGTGAAAGAGATAGATGATGAGAACTAAGTCCCATATCATATACTTTATTGCATCGGGAATGGTTTAAATATCTGTTGGGCTAATCCTTTCATTGCGAATTGATTTTGAGATGAAACCTTAAGAATAGATTGATACAAGGTTATGCATGACATTTAACAAAGTTTACATTGACCACTAAGAAAATTACCTAATATGTAACATCCTCAACAAGATAAAATAAGAGAAAAGAAGTAAATTTCATATCGTCTTAACAATTTCTCATATTGTTAATTAATTTTATGATAGAACCTTAACAACAACAAAAAATAACTGGATAAGATCTTAGCTGGGGTGAATGATATCCCACGCTGGCTACTATAATGATTATGGTGAGAGAGAAAAAGTACACCAACTCTCTTCTTACTATTGTGAGTTGTTAATGCATTGTTGATTTGATTATGATGAATGGATCGAGTTAGATTAGTAAAAATAAATAATATTATTCTAATATTTGCATCTTCAAGTTCATTATAATTTTTTATATCTTTAGATTGGTCTCTTTCCAAGGTAATTGAATTGATCTGGTTGGGATTAGGATGTGGGATTTATCAAGTGAAGTTGGACTTAATCACATCTCCACCCAAAGTCCATCCATATATCATATGCCTCATATCATTGTTTGAGGGGGATAAAGTACGAAAAATAATGAATAATATCGAAGCAAAAACATAAAAAAAAAGATGAATATTTATTTTTTTAATTGACATGACATGTTTCTATTGGTTTAATATATGATTTAGGATATAGTTTGAGACAATGATTTTTTATCCATACCTTTTGATGGTTTGGGTAAGGCGTTTAAGCCAAACTAAAGATTGTGTAATGTGAATTTGGATCCTCTCCATTACTTGAGAGTCCATTACCATAGTAGGATTATGACATGTGGAAAAAATAAAAATCTAACGGTCCTAAATTTAACCTATTTTTAATAAAATAAATTGCAACTATTCATTCCCCTTTATAATCCAGTACTGGACAGTCCAATACTGGAGAGGAGTTGGACCCGTGTCATGGTGATATTGAGGTGGTATTACTAAGATGAGGACTTGGTAATTGTGGTTAGCATTTTTCATGTTTGGCCTTTCCCTATCATTATAGATGCTAGTGGATTCCACTTGTCAATTACTGAATGAGAGAATCTTTGGGATATTGTACCATTGTATCAAATAGCAAACAAGATCACCTTATACCATTGTATCAAATGTGATGACATCGGGCCATAATACAACCACACCATACTATATCAAATTGACCACTCAATCATATTTTTGAAACTTTTTACATCTTTATTTATTAGGCTTGCCTCTATCTCAAAATCTAGTTTGTTCATATGAGAATAATATTCTTAGTAACTCGTGGTCACCCCTCCATATTTTAGGAATTTCATTTCTTGCTCGTTTTCTTTGAAATTTGTGGCTAACCATATCACATTATTGATTCTAAAAACATTCAAAAGATTCTTTTGAGTTTGAAAATTTCCATTTCACTGAACTTCTTAGGCAACATAATATCTTCAATTTATGTGAGGAGAAACATGCCTATTACCCCAAACTTGTGAGGGTACATAAGGAAGAATAAGTTGTTTTCATCGATCAAAAGATAATAAATTGTCATGGGCTTGAGAACCTTTAGGTTAGTTTGTCTCAAAATACCATTCATAGGGGTTGAAGTTGGCTTTGACTTCACTATCCACGGGAGGAGTTCGATATGAATAAATTATATTACCCCTTATGTAGATTTGCTCAAAGGGAAATATAAAGTAAAAAGTAGAGGGTAGTGGCCGACTGGGAAAAACTGGGATATCCTCTATTGGAAATCTCACCTTAGATGATAGTTTGCTGTATTATTTTCTTAGTTATGTTATAGTCCCAAGGTTTTCTAATCATTCTCAAATTAATGATATAAAACTACAACTTATGTATGCTATTAAAAAATATTTGCATACACTAGGCTATGATGATAATGCGACACATGTAGTCATTTTGAGGAAAACAAATTCCATTGCCTTATGTGATACTCATATACTTGAGCACTTTGTTATTTCCACTAATAGGGAGTCCAATATTGAGCTTGATGTGAGAGATAGCAAGATTGATCTGGATGTGATCCAAAAGATAGGCTTCTTTCAAGACCCAATCGATCTGCATTTCAAACCTCCTAATGATGAACTGGCTGCTCTTACAAATGTTCCTATCTCCGATAAACCTGACCTTGAACCCTCTCAATTTCATGTCTATTCATCTTCATCTTCGAACATGCCTACCAATAAGATGATCAAGGATAAGTTGGTTTCACTTCGAGGCTACATTACCACAAGGATGCATTCTCTTGATGATCACCCATGATCTTAGGGTTGTTGTCTGTTTGGTTATTGTTGTTGCTTTGTTCTTTTGTTATGATGTTTAAGTCTTTATATTTTTCATTTTGGGTTGTAATAGTTTAAACACTATTACTTCTATACGAACCTTTTATATTTTAATGTTATTATGTTATGTTACATATATCGATTCTCAAAGCTTAAATAGCATATCTATATAGTGTTCATATAATCTGAACATGGCTTTATGAAAGTCATAATATCTTGTACCATTTATGTTATATACACACACATTGTTGTGTCTATGAAAACTTGGATTTTCCTTCTTTTTGATGAAGTCAAAAGGGGGAGAAAAGTTAGACTTCTGTATTTTCTGTACTAAATTTTTCAAGGCATATATTCAAAAACAAAGAGGGAGCATACATATATTCATTCTATAAATTTGCAGTAAACACTTTTCACCATATGTTTGGTGGAAAAGGGAAAAGATAGACTTACAAAATATGTTCTAATTAAGTAGCTGAGATTGTAGTGAGTGTTTTCCGGAGACAAAATCTTGGGGTGAGATTTATAATAGATTAAATCATCAAATTAATAACATATCTTGTATGAACAAGGGGACATAATGCATCCTTAAAGTGGACAAGAATGTGAAATAATATAAAAACTGATGTATCTTTTTCTTCCTCATTCTCTACTTTACATGGGAGAAGATCCATTTGCTCCAAGAGTAAGTTTACTCAACATCTTAGTCATCAATTCTAGGGAAATCCAATGGTTTGAATTAGTGACTAGATCTACACCATTAGATTTCCTAGAATTGATGATTAAGATTTAAAGTAAAATTAAAAAACTTATTATTGGAGTAAATGAATCTCTTCTCACTTTACATTTATGCATTTTAATTCTGCAATTTACATTTCTTACTAGAATATACTCTAATCATTTTCAAGTTGTAAAAATATGTCGTTGTGCATAAAGTTAATTCAGCCCATAGTTTGCTATCTTATACTTACATTTATACTTACATTTTTTTAAGCTAATGAAACTAATATATTAAGAGAGAAAGAACCAAGAGTACAAGGTTACAAGAAGTTACATCTATAGTTAGGTAAACCTAATCTATTTTTGTTAAAATCTTCAACAATGAATCTAAGAAGAACATCCTACCAAGTAAACATTTTTGAAGATACACCAAATGATGATAGTCTATCCGCACAAATGTTACCTTTCCTGAAAATATGTGTAGTCTTGAGCCTCATTGAAGAAATCCAACCCAAACATCTATGTCATTTATTTGCTAACCTCCAAGGAACAACTCCTTTCCCATTGAAGATGACCATCTTATACTTACATATTTAAAATGGATCAACATTTTTGAGCCTATGCTTAATTAAGATTGTTTTTGCTATTTTTTTTTTGAAAAAGTGACATTTGGAATCCATGCTATAATTCCTTAGATCGAGCTTCCTATTTATTAATTTTTATACATAATGTTTACAAACAAATTTCTATATTTTTATTTTATTTTTGAGGTGATTCTTTGAAGGTATTGGTAGGTTCTATGAGTTTAGTCTTTGAAATTGATTGAGTATACTGCTCAAATTTGGGGACAAAAACAATATAACCAAGAACTCTAGTCAGATACTGTTATAACAACTTAGGATTAGTGTAATGCAAGAACTTAGGGACAAAAATAAAATCAAGAATACAGCTCAGTGTACTGACGGAATATTGGGAAAAAATACAAAACCAACAATACAAGTCGGTGTACTGCCGAATCTTGGGAACTAAAAAATAAAACCAAGAACACTTGTGAGTGAGATTGAACCTGAGGACAAAAAGATAAAATCAAGGAAGCAGGATGCCAAAAGCTAAGCCAAAAGTATACTGCATAATTTTAAAAGTGCATCTATTTGGATAAGCCAAAAGCTAATTAACAAGTTGACTTGTATCCATTCAAATTCATGTTGGGGTATCAAGTCATTTCCGTGGAACAAATAAAATATGGTTTAATAAATTCTTTTTCTTGTGGCACCTATTTAAGAATAAATGGCTCTTCCATTTTCCATCATTACCAAACATTTCTCATTCTTCCATTCTCTAAATTCCTAATGCAAACAAACTTGATGAGATTGCTTTTGACCCTTTTGATTTTGTCATATGTTCTCTCTGTCTCTGCTATCCCTGCTACTAGTAAGGCTCATCATAGGTTTTAACAAATTATAGTTCTACTTTATTGCCTTCTCTTTCATTTTATTTACAAAATATAATGATGCATTGAATTTATTTTCTTGGTTACAGGAACCCAAAGTTTAAGTGCAGAAGATTTCTCTTTATCTCAAGTAAGTGCTTCTGATTTCTCTTTATGTCTATCTCCTTTAATCCACCATAGTATAGTATAGGTCATATATTTTAAGAGTCCTTAGTTAATTAATAAATAATCAAAATTATGCATTATATGTCCTCAACCTTGTGCTGACCAATTATATATTGTCATGTCATTTAAAAAAGAAAGAAAAGTTACATGAAATGAAATGAATGAATAGATATTTATTTATTGGCAGTATGTAATTGACTGAGACAAGGTTAAAGACACCAGAACGGATATTCTTATCATTCAAATAAGCCTTATATGTTTCAAAAATCAACTTTACTAGTTATATTGTTATAAACTGTTTTGCTCTTTTTATTTTGGTCCTAGTTCATAATATGTTTTGAAGGTGCAGGGTTCACTGAAGTTTGAAATTGAAGAGGAGATGGTGGTAAATAAGGATGAAGGATTTATGAAGAGGAGAATAGATTTGGAAACACAAGACTATGGAGATACTGGAGCAAATAGAGATCATGACCCAAAACCCCCATGAATGTCTAAAATATACATTAAATTTATCACATAGAAGGGAGATCTATAGTTGACATTTGTCTTTCCTTTCTGTCTTTGTACAATTAAAAATATCATTTAGTTAAAAATAAAAATAAAAACTTATATTTTTATATTACTTGATGTAATTTAATTGGATAGATAAAGAATGAGAGAAATGATTTTTTTGGGATAATATATATTTGTTCCAGAAAGAGACTCTAAGTATATATGTGTTTCCTTATCTTATAAATAAAATAGCGACATGTATATCATTTTCTCTATCTTTATATTTCATTATTTTGATCACATACATATCTTTGTTGTTTTAAAATTTTCTTGACTCTTCATCACCTAAAAATATAGCTTGTTTGGCTCATAATCACAAGTGAAGCAACCTAAGCCGAGCAAGGGTTTCACTCTCATCAAAATTTTGATGAAACCTCACCCTTACACTATAGTGGATCCATTACCGTTTATTAAAGTAGTAAAGTCCCATATCAATTAAGAGTATATGAAGCGATATGGTATGGTGCGGTTGTATTATGGTCCGATGACATCAATACAGATCAGACTAATAGTAATCAGTTAAGGAGATGAAGAAGATAAAAAATTCTTGAAAAAAGTGAAGAGACAATTATAAATATACTCATAGTAATCGGTTACTCATGGAGAGTAATCAGTTACTCACCTGTTTGAAAACCTAGTTTCGAGAAATTCAAGTCGGTTAATTGGTTACTAACTAGAGTAATCAGTTACCCAGTCTCTCTATTTCATCACATAATCGGTTACTCATTAGAGTAATCGATTACTATCCTTAGATATTGAATTCTTCAGGTATCCCAAAACATGCTGATCGATTACTCTAGCATAATAATCGATTATAAATCCCAAAAACATGTAAAAATGAAGACTTAAACACATATGAGAATAAGTAGGCATGCAATAATCACCACGAAGGAAACATATAAGCATATAAACATGTTTTAGCATAAGCTAACTTCATCTAAAATGCCTAGCTAGTTCTCTTCTAATTTTGTAAAAATGCTCTTTTGCTAAAGGCTTTGTAAACAAGTTGATTATGAGTATCAACAAACTCTAAGAGTACATCTTTCTTTTGGATATGGTCACATAGGAAGTAATGTCTTATATCGATGTGCTTGGGTCTAGAATGCATAATTGGATTGTTTGTGAGGTTTATAGCACTAGTGTTATCGTATTTCAAAGGAATGCACCCTAAGTCCAAACCATAATCACGTAACTTTTGTTTGAGCCACAACACTTGAATACAACAACTACCTGCTACAATTTATTCTACATTAGCAGTACTTAGAGCAACATATGCATGTTTTTTGCATGACTATGAGATTAAGGCATTTCCTAATATATCACAAGTACTACTAGTACTTTTCCTTTCAGTTTTACAACCAACAAGTTTGAATCTGAATAGCCAACCAAGTCACAAACACTTCCTTTGGATTATTTTCACATCAACAAGATGTGATTCTTTAGGTTTGGATTGATATTATGCACAAAAACATACATTAAATATGATATTATGTCTATAGGTAGTAAGACAAAGAGAGAACCAATCATAGCTCAACATTTGGTTATATCAATGCATTTACCAGACTCGTTAGTATCGACATATGCATTTGATTCCACAGGAGTGACAATCATTTTGCAATCATACATTTCAAATCTTTTCAGCAATCCTTGCAGTATTTGGATTGATTGTTAAAGATATCATCCTTCATTTTTTTGACCCGAAGTGCAAGAAAGTAATTCAACTTTTCCATCATCGACGTTTCAAATTCACCTTCCATCATATTACCAAACTCACCACACAAATCATCATTAGTTGAACAAAAAAATAATATCCTCCATATATATTTGAACAAATAAAGTATGATGATTTATTTTCTATATAAAAAGTATAGTATCGACCTTAACTTTAACAAAACATTTTTCACTTATAAAATTAGTTAATCGGTCATGCTACGCTCTAAACATCCATTTCATACACTTGAAAATTTAATAAGCATGCATATATTAAAAGTAGTCTTATAGTTTGTCTGTTTACCCTTTTGACAAATCATCCGCTATTTGTCTTTTAACAATTTTAATTTTGTGCAAACCAACAACTACATCATGCTTAATTAAAATTACCTATATGGATGTGTACTATTCTACTATAACCATATATTAAATTTGGAAAGATTACCAACTTTACTAATACTAAGAATTTTTCTTTTGTTGTTCTCTCAAAAACATAGCCTTTATAGGTAATTAAAATTACCTATATGGATGTATACTATTCTACTATAACCATATATTAAATTTAGAAAGATTACCAACTTTGCTGATACTAAGAATTTTTCTTTTGTTGTTCTCTCCATAGAAAACATAGCCTTTATTTCAATATCATTGAAACTATTGATTCGTCTTGTGTGATGTGGCTTGAATAGCCGTTGTCATGAAATTGCTTGATAATCTGTTACCCAATTTGGGTAACCCATTACTTAGTCCACTAACTCATTACTTAGTTCCAGTAATTCATTACTTGGTTTCAGTAATATGTTATTTAGGTTAAATAACTTACTACTCATATGAAAGATTATGTTACTTAGCTTTTAAAAATTTAGTTTATTTTAATCCAAGTTTAAAATACTTTTTAAAAAGGTTTTCCTATTAAGCATTTGGTTAAACTTAATAACAAGACTTAGGGATGAAAGTACCTAACTTAACAGACTCTAATACATCATGAACTCGAGTAACTTTTCTTCTTAAACTTTAAGGTCTTCATCATTTTTCTTTTCTTTTTGGTGATATTGATGTTTTCGTTAAAACCACGTCACGGTCAGAAACAATATATTCTTCATAAAATAAATTTTCCCCCATTTTCATTCTAGAATAAAATAAAAAATCATACAATAGTTCTTAATGAGAATTTACTAGCTCAAAATGACTACAAGATCACCTAATTTTCATTTTTTCTATTAAATGGAAAAATTAAAAGGATTTTAGGTTACCTAAGGGTCACTTATTAGCATTTTAGTGACAAGTACTTAATCTCAAATGTTTTTTCTCTTTAAATTCGTTTCTATCAAAATAAGAAAAAATGGTAGAGTTAAAAATGTTTAATGGGTGATTATTGGCTCCATAATGACAACAAATAGAAATTATGTTACAAATATTATTTTTTCAATTCATAATAAATAAAATAATATTTTTATGTGTAGGTAATGCAATTTTTTTGGGATTTTATAGAGTTGCTATGAAATTTAAGCCCAAAACGAGTTTTTCTGTTATTTTTAAATTTTATAAGGTCAAATAATTATAATTACTCTATTTTGAGTATTACAATAATTACAATAATTTATGGGATCTTTAAATTTATGAGGTTATTTTTATCATAAAAGAGATACTTTTTAGGTGTCTCTGAACCAAAAAAATATTCAAATTCAAAATTTTGAATCAACACATAAAAATCAAGAATTACTGGTTTCATTACCATTAATGGGAGATTTCATTCTGTTTTAAAACATGTATCAATTTCCACTTAAATAGGGGATAAGGGGATTGATTATATGGAAAAGACACAAAAGAAGAGAAAATCATACAATTTCTTTTCATCATTTCTTCTTATTATTTGTTTTTTTTAATAATAACTTTTCAACATCCCTTTTCCCTCTTTCTTTTTATGATTTGTTGCTTTTTCATTTTTTAATTATCTATTTAAGATGAAATACGGTACAAATATTAATTATTGTTGTGTGATTAAGATGAATATCGTCCCTTCATTTATTTTCTTTCTCGTTGGGATTATGATGTGTGATTTATCAAGTGAAGTTGGACTTAATAACATCTCCAAGTAAAATCATCCATATCATTAGCCAATAAATATATATATATATATATCATTTTGTTTGAGTTTGGAGTCAAGAAATAGGGTCATATAGTACACCTAGATGGTTTGAGTTGAGGTAAAGGCATTTGAGCCAAACTAAAGACTTTATGTCAGGGTGATATTGATTTGGTATTACCAAGACGCGAACTTGGTCATAGGGTTAGAATGGTTCATATTTGATCTTTTGGTGTATCCCATCTATAACACAATTGCATCACATCATATCAAATTAATCAGATTTTTTAAACTACTTTATATTTGTTAGATCACCTCTTTCTTGTTGTAGAGCTTTTTATTTGGCTTACCTATATCTTAAAGTTTAGTTTATTCACAAAGGATAATCATCCAAGTTATTATAAATAGTTACCGTTCATATTTTAACCGATATGAAAAATCACTATTTTAACAAATGGCAATCGCTCCACCACAATTAAAGAGTGAGATTTCATATTTCGATTAGGGTGAAATAATTGTTCAGGTCAAGTCGTTCCGTTTATGATTATGGGCCTAACGAGTTATCATTTTTAAATGACGAGTCTAGAAAATTTTAGCGGCTTAGCCTAACATAACCTAAGCCCCTTTAGGATTATAGTTTATCTCATAGTTCCTCATACATATGTCATCTATATAGAACAACAAAGACATGTGACCAAGATATAGAAAATTAGAGATAGAGAAAAAGATATCCATGATTCTATTTTATTTGTAAGATAATGAAAAAAAAATTCCTCATTATGTTGGATGGGATAAATTGTACATTTTAGACATCACTTGGGGGTGGGTGGGGTACTTTTGGGTCATTACCTGGATTTGCTCCAGGACTTGGATAGTCTTGGGTTTCCAAATCAATCCTCCTCAAATCTTCAATTTCAAACTTCACTGAACCCTTCACCTTCAAAACATATAAAAGAGTAAAACAGTTGATAACAAAATAACTTGTAAAGTTCATTTTTGAAACATATGATGCTTATTTTGAAGTAATAGTTGAACCGACCCCAATACCGATACAGTACAACAATTATATCAGTCAAAACCGGTTAAACTGACCGGTTTTTAATTGAACTGTAACGGTCATACTGGTTGATTTTTATTTAAATTTATTTTTTTAATGAAAATAAAAATAATTATTATTTTTACAGATTTTGCAACATTAATATTAATATATTATATATGTATATCTAATATCACATGTATATAATTTAATTAGTCAACCACCGATTGAAACTCTATATAACTATAGCAGAACCCCTACCGGTTTAATAACCGATAAGACATTAATATAACACTTCTATGATATATATGATGCTTAATTTTTATTATTTATTAATCGATTAAGGACTCCTAAAATATATGACTTTGACTATGGTGGATTAAAGGAGATAAACATAAAGAGAAATCAGAAGCAGTGACCTGAGCTAAAGAGAAATCTTCTGCACTTAAACTTTGGGTTCCTGTAACTAAGAAAATAAATTCAACGCATCACTATATTTTGTAAATAAAATGAAAGAGAAGGCAATAAAGTAGAACTATAATTTGTTAAAACCTATGATGAGCCTTACTAGTAGCAGGGATAGCAGAGACAGAGAGAACATATGACAAAATCAAAAGGGTCAAAAGCAATCTCATCAAGTTTGTTTGCATTAGGAATTTAGAGAATGGAAGAATGAGAAATGTTTGGTAATGATGGAAAATGGAAGAGCCATTTATTCTTAAATAGGTGCCACAAGAAAAAGAATTTATTAAACCATATTTTATTTGTTCCACGGAAATGACTTGATGGGACACGAATTTGAATGGATACAACTGAACTTGTTAGTTAGCTTTAGGCTTATCCAAATTGGTACCCTTTTAAAATTATGCAATACACTTTTGGCTTAGCTTTTGGCATCCTCCATCCCTTATTTTATCTTTTTGTCTTCTTGTTCAAGCTGTATACTTACATGTGTTCTTGGTTTTATCTTTTAGTTCTCAAGTTTCGGCAGTGGACCGACTTGTATTGTTAGTTTTGTATTTTTGTTCTCAAGTTCCGGCAGTACATCGAATTACATTCTTGATTTTATTTTTTTGTCCCTAAGTTCTAACATTAGACTTACCTGCATTATGTAAGGACCCAAATTCTACTTTTGATTTTTTTTTTCTTATTTTAACCCTTTTTCATGCAATTCCTTAAAACATTTACATACAATTTCAACAACCTTATGTAAATCTCACTTTCATGTTCATACTCGTTTCATCAGTCAAAAATGACATACATATTTGTTTGACAGAAAATCACAATTCATTAATGCATCCCGGTAAGTACCGCGTACAACTAGCTATGAGTTTCCAAAATACCCATAGCTACAAATATCCAGAGTTACAATTATCCATGGCTATCGACATGCTCAAATATCATACCCATGGTTACAAATATTCCATTCAAAATATAATCAATTAGATTACAAAAAATGAAGACAAGGACTTCAAAAATTAAAAGTCTCTAAGCTCCTAATCAAGACATCCTTAAATGCTTCCATCTACATCCAATGAGATTAACATTGACCATACACAGAAAACACAAAAGAGTAAGTCGTTAACTCAATAAATGACAATGTACGTTAATCCACATTTTAATAAGATTTCATAACAATATAAAGTCATATATATACTTAAAACCATTTTCCATCGTTTATACTTTTGAAAATCTTGATACATAACTTGAGCCAAAGTTTGCTACATCGCTTGAGCCAAAGCTTGTTATATCGCTTGAGCCAAAGTTTGCTACATCGCTTGAGCCAAAACTTGCCACATCGCTTGAGCCAAAGCTTGCTACATCGCTTGAGCCAAAGCTTGCTACATCGCTTGAGCCAAAGCTTGCTACATCGCTTGAGCCAAAGCTTGCTACATCGCTTGAGCCAAAGCTTGCTACATCGCTTGAGCCAAAGCTTGCTACATTACTTGAGCCAAAGTCGCTAACCAATCATGGTTGGCTACAAACGAGTTTTCTTTTCATTGACAATCCATCAATTTATAAACGGTAAATTCACGCCATCATTATTACAAACATACCCATATAGGTTTATAATAAATAAGTGGTTCACAACTTAATTCATTATCCACAACCAGCAAATTCACACATTTTCTAACACAATGCATAAGTTAAAGACTTATCCTTACATTGGTGAGTGTTGGGTTTAGTTCTTAGTAACTTCACAAGTTCCACCAACACCGCCTCCAACTTTAGGATATTTCCTCATTCCCACCGTATAACACAATGTTAGTCATTTATTCCAAATAACACATAAATAACTCATTTTACATCTTTAACCACATAAGAGATTTAACACATTTTCAATGTTTCTAAACTACTTTCATTATAAGTTCACAAACATCTAAAACATACATATCCATATCATATTTCAACATTAGAATGCATACTCATCTTCTACCTCTAGCATTTTATCCATTTCCCTCTTTAACCACATTTTCACTTTAGGGTTTTTGGGGTTTTCATGAATCAACCCACAAACTCTTTTCATTCTTGAAATATCAACTCTAAACCAAGAGTTTACAAGAGAAAAACAACATAAAACGAACCATAACTCAAAAGGGCGAGTTTCCATGGTTTCTCACATTTTGAGAAGAGATCCAACATACCCAAAACAAGTTTCAAAGGGAAGAAGAGAGTTAGAATCAAGAGTTTTACCTCTTCTCAAGCTTCTAGATGAGTATCAAAGCTCCTTGCCCTTGGAAAAGCTCTCTTCTCTTACCTCTCTTCAATTTCTAACCCTAAAATGTGTTTGAGGTTTCTCATTTAATGCAAACTCGTCGGGTTCTCGCTTAAGCGAGCCCATTCTCGCTCAAGCGAGAAAATCCAGCCCATTTTAAAAACTCAGATCTGACCCTCTCGCCCAGGCGAGGGAACTCTCGCTCAGGCGAGGTAACTCTCGCTCAGGCGAGGTAACTCTCGCTCAGGCGAGGATCCTCTGGCTCAAGCGAGGATCTTATAGCCTCGACATGTCCAAAATGTCACTTTTCTCGCCCAGGCGAGGCCACTCTCGCTCAAGCGAGAATCCTTCAGTATAGCCTAGGATTTCACCCTCCCAGTTGAGCCTTTCTCGCCCAGGCGACAATCCCTCGCTCAAGCGAGAATTCCATGACTGATACTATAATTTTAAAGACTTAAATTAAGGGTGTCACACATTCTTGGTTTTATCTTTTAGTCCCTAAGTTGTTATAACAATATATAATTCGCGTTCTTGGTTTTATTGTTTTTGTCCCCACGTTCGAACAGTATACTGACCTGCATTCTTCATTCAACTCAACTTTCTACTACATCTCATCCGAACAAACTCAAAAAATTTCAAAGACTAAACTCAGAGAACCTACCAATACCTTCAAAGAATCACCTCAAAAATAATTATTACATTTTTTGGGTGAGGATCCACTTACTCCAAGAGTAAGTTTAAACTTACTCCACATCTTAGCCATCAATTCTAGGGAAATCTAATGGTTTAGATCTATCAATAATTCAAACAATTGGGTTTCCCTAGAATTGATGGCTAAGATGCGAAGTAAGTTTAAAAAAGTTACTCTTAGAGTCAATGAATCCTTTTTTTTTTTATAGAAATGTTGTTTGTAAAAAGTATGTAAAAAAATTAATAAATAGGAAGCTCGGTCTAAGGAATTATAGCATGGATTCCAAATGTCTCACTTTTTCAACAAAAAAAAAAGCAAAAAATATCTTAGTTAAGCATTCATAGGCTAAAAAATGTTGATACCATTTTAAATATGTAAGTATAAGATAGCAAACTAGGGGCTGAATTAATTTTATGTACATCAACATATTTTTACAACTTGAAAATGATTAGAGTATATTATAGGAAATGTAAATTGTAGAATTAAAATGCAGAAATGTAAAGTAGAGAATGAGGAAGAAAGAGATACGTTAGTTTTTATATTGGTTCACCTACTCATCCATTTTAAGGATGCATTATGTCCCTTGTTCATACGAGTTATTTTATTAATTTGATGATTTAATCTATTATAAATTTCACCCCAAGATTTTGTCTTCAGAAAATACTCACTATAATCCCACATACTTAATTAGAAGAACATATCTTATAAGTCTATTTTTTCCCCTTTCCACCAAACGATATGGTGAAAAGTGTTTAATGCAAATTTATATAATGAACTTATGTGTGCTCCCTTTGTTTTTTAATAAGTGTCTAAATATTTAGTCTAGAAAACACAAAAGTTCAACTTTTCCCCTTTTTGACTTCATCAAAAAGAAGGAAAATCCAAGTTTTCATAGGCACAATAATGTATATATAACATAAAGGGTACAAGATATTATGACTCTCATAAAGCTATGTTCAGATCGTATGAAACTATATAGATATGCTATTTAAGTTATGAGAACTAATATACGTAACATAACATAATAACATTAAAATATAAAAGGATCGTACCAAAGTAACATTGTTTAAACTATTAGAACCCAAAATGAAAAATATAAAGACTTAAACATCATAACAAAAGAACAAAGGAACAACAACAACCAAATAGACAACAACCGTAAGATCCTGACTGATCACTATCAACATTGATGTCCATGTAATCCAATCGATTTGATAATCTTCTGAGTTTATCATGGAGTTGTTTGTTTTGATCATTAAGAGCATATATCATTGTGGCGATGTAGCCTCGAAGTGAAACCAACTTATCCATGATCATGTGATTGGTAGGCATGTTTGAAGATGAAGATGAATAGACATGAAATTGAGAGCGTTCAAGGCCATGTTGAACAGAGATAAGAACATTTGTAGGAGCAGCTAGTTGATCATTGAGATGTTTGAAATCCAGATCGATTGGGTCTTGAAAGAAGCCTATCTATTGGATCACATCTAGATCAATCTTGATATCTCTCGCATCAAGCTTAATCTTGGATCCCTATTAGTGGAAATAACAAAATGCTGAAGTATATGAGTATCGCATAAGGCAATGGATTTTTTTTTCCTCTAAATGACCACATGTGTCACATTATCATCATAGCCCAATATATGCAAATATTGTTTCTAATAGCATACATAAGTTGTAGTTCCATATCATTGATTTGAGAGTGATTAGAAAACCTTGGGACTATAACATAACTACGAAAATAATGCAACATGCGATCATCTAAGTTGAGATTTCCAATTGTATAATTTCTTCTTATCGAATTGTTTCCTTGGATAGTGAAGTCAAAGCGGACTTCGACTCTTATGAATGGTATTTTGAGACAAACTAAACTAAAGGTTCTCAAGCCCATGACAATTTCTTGTCCTTTGACTAATGAAAACAACTTATTCTTCCTTATGTTCTGATTGTAATAAAATATTCTCACAAGTTCGGGGTAATAGGCATGTTTCTCCTCCCAAAAATCGAAATGTTCTGTTGCCTAAGAAGTTAGGGAAATGAAAATTTTCAAACTCAAAAGAATTTAAACTTTCATACTTGGGAGAAAATCAATGACCGCCTAGGAAGTAATCACGGAACACTGAACATTTCTCATCGTTCGTAAGAAGCCTCGACAAAGCCAACGGATTGGTCTCAGAAGCCTCGACAAATCCAACAGATTGGTCTCAGAAGCAATTGGTTGACTCCTTTGAGTACCATTAGAGTGTTGCTTCTCGATTCTTGAAGTAGAAGCCACAAAAATGGAGGTTTTCGAAAATTAGGTTTTGAGGTTTTTGAAATTGGGGTTTCTTGATTTAGTGGTCAGTGAATGAAATTTATGGTTTGAATGTGTTTAGAATCAAGAATGTGATATGTTTAGCCACAAATTTCAAGGAAAACGAGCAAGAAATAAGATTTCTAGAATGTGGAGGGGGTGGCCACGAGTTAGAGGAGATGAAAAAGATGAAAAATTCTTGAAAAAAATGAACAGACATTTATAAATAGACTCATAGTACTAGGTTACTCATGGAGAATAATCAGTTACTCATTTGTTTGAAAACCTAGTTTCGAGTAATTCAAGTAGGGTAATTGGTTCATGATAACTAGAGTAATCAGTTACCCAATCTCTCTATTTCATCCAATAATCAGTTACTCATTAGAGTAATCGGTTACTATCCTTAGATATTGAATTCTTCAGGTATCCCAAAACATGATGATCGGTTACTCTAGCATAATAATCGATTGTAGACCCCAAAAACATGTAAAAATGAAGAATTTAATCACATGAGAATAAGTAGGCATGCAATAATCATCTCGAAGGAAACATATAAACATATTTTAGCATAAGTCAACTTCATCTAAAATACCTAGCTAGTTCTCTTCTAATTTTGTAAAAAAAAGCTATTTTGCTAAATGCTTTCTAAATATGTCCGCAAGTTGATTATGAGTATTAACAATCTCTAAGAGTACATCTTTCTTTTGGACAAGGTCTCATAAGAAGTGATGTCTTATATCGATATGACAATAAAATCAATTCTAAAAGATGTTACTCCTTAGACAACCACTTCCTTTTGTTTTTGTGATTTGAACAAATTAGTAGGAGTTGACTAAAAAATGTTGAAATTGAAAAACACATTTTTAATTAAAATTGGAAATATGACCAATCCCAAAATTAATTGTGTAGACAATTTTGTAATTTTTAAGAAACAGAATAAAAGACATTCAAGAGCAATTATGTCTAATAGAGATTAAAGAGAGATTTAATCACATAATACAATCATCATTCAAATCCCAAAATTAATTTTGGGGAACAATATTTAATTTTTTTAAAAATAAATTAAAGGCATTCAAGGACAATCATATCTAATAAACATTAAAGAGAAATTCAATCCAAAACACAATCATCAATCAAATTCCAAAATTAAATGTGAGGAACAACTGTTTAATTTAAAAAAACGGAATAAATAACATTCAAGGGCAATCATGATTAATAACCCTTTATGAATTTTAATTTAAATTGTTAAAAATAATCATTTTTTTCTAATTTAAATATGATCATTGCTATATTTTCTACTCAATTTTTCTACCCATACCTATCTCATATCTTTTCATCTCTCCCATACTTACAATAAGAGGTTTCATTCATCGGGTTGATACTTATTTTATCATACTAAATGATTAAACCCATATTTATTTTGAAAAAAAAATCTAAGTAATTAATTATAATGTCTCATTTTGTATACATTTTTAAAAAATATGAAATAATAAATCAATTATACTAACAACTAATAAGAAATAATATTGTGGAAATAAAAGAAAATATCAACAAGTTATATTAACAAATATATAAGTTTTCTATATGCATGTGTCTATATTAAGAATGAACAATACAAGTTTTTATTGTATTTATTAGTTAACCAAATATATAGACTATTGAGTATAAATATCAATAAAAAATTATAAAAATGTATGGGTAACATGCGTTTACGAATGCACATGTGATATGTGTGCTTTAACCATTCAAATGCACAAATAACGTGTGTAATCTTAATAATCATATGAACACATATAATGTGTATTGTGTGTTCTTAATCATACAACATAAAATACCGATTCGTGCAAAACATGTCCATACATTATCATGTTTCCTCACACACTCTATTAATCCTTCATTTTTTCTATCAAATACTCAATCATTCACATATTCTCATATTTTTTCCATCCAAAAATCTTTCTTCATTTTTCCTAAATCAATTCTTATATTTATTCATTTTTCATAAACTCATATTCTTATTAGTAATCATATTATCCTATTATACATATTGCTTATAATATTGTGAAAACAATCCTATTATTTTGTAGATCGATTCTTATTTTGTATATCTTATATTTCTATATATATCTATAAGAAAAAAATTGTTTTGCCACATCATCATTAGACACATGTCACACTCTCTTTGACTCTCATTCACCTTTTTCCCTCCTAAACATTCCATAAATTATCATATTCTCTCACACACTCTGTTAATCATTCATTTTTTCCTATCAAATACTCAATCATTCACATATTCTCATATTATTTTTTCATCCAAAAATCTTTCTTCATTTTTCATAAATCAATTGTTATATTTCTTCATTTTCCATAAACTCATATTCTTATTAGTAATCCTATTATCCTATTATGCATATTCCTTATAATATTGTGAAAGCAATCCTATTATTTTGTAGATCTATTCTTATTTTGTATATCTCAAATTTAAAGTGCATATTTTATTTATTTATTGTTCATTTTGTATATATGTTCTTATTTTGTGATTTTTTCTTATTTTATTATTGATTTTTGTTTATTTTTCATTGATTTCCTTATTTTGTACATGTGTTCTAACTGAATTCATTATTTTGTAGATCTGTTCTTCGAATCTTTCTCTTTGTTGGCTTCTTATAAGCAAGAGTATCGTCCACGAGTACAATCAAACCTTCAAAATATATGGTTGTTGGTCATTTGTTTGCTTTTGTTATTAACTTATTTATCTTTTCATCATATCTCGCTTTTATTATTTTCTCTTATTATTTGCAATTTGGTTATCCCTTGAAGATTTTTTTTTCTCTTAATCGATACTTTTATTTATATATCTTTTATTCAAAGATTCGCTATTTTTCTATAAAATATTTATCTCTTCATCATATTTTATCATAATCATTTTCTCTTTTCATTTGCATTTTGGTTCTTCATTCAGAACATCTTCCACAAGTTAGTTTTCTCTATTTTCATCTCTTATTTTATTTGTATACACTTTTTTATTCAAATAATCAGATTTTCATTTTTTGTTTTGCATGTTGTTATAAACATCTATAGTGTAAAATCCTCTTAAATTTCTTTTAATTTAAGTTTCATCCTCATATGTGATATTTGATTATATATGTGTCTTTCAATAACTCATTTCCATTTATTAATATTATTCATACATTTTTATTACTATCTTTCAAATATTTTAGCAGTTTTGATCCTAAATAATTAAGGTCTTCATTATTTTGAAAAAGAATCAAACTATATAAGAGAAAAACTTGCCTAGTAACACATATAACACATCACATTTAAAGACAACCAATAAGAATTTGCCAACACATTAAAATGTTGGCCCACTTCAACACTTTTGCTTTCTCTTTATCTTCTTCCTCAACTCCTCAACTCTTCACCTTCTTTCCGCATCACAATCTAACCTTCTACATCATCCCCTTTTCTTGAATTTAAACATGAGTAAACCATATAAAAATTATTTAATAATATCACAATATTATAACCTCATATATGCATTTCTATATATTAAAATATTATCAAACTTTTCATACTAAATGATTAAATTTTCTATTGGTTGTCTTTAAATGTGATGTGTTATATGTGTCACTAGGCAAGTTTTTCTCACTATATAATTACAACTTTCATATTTCAATGGTCAATTATTAATAAAATTTCATTTCTATATATTAAAATATTATTATCAAAGTTGTCATACTAAATGATTAAATCCGTATTTATTTTGAAACAAATATAAGTAATTAATTACAATTTCCCCCTTTGTATACTTTAAAAAAAATATTAAATAATAAATCAATTATACTAACCACTAATAAGAAATAATATTCTAGAAATAAAAGAAATTATAAACAAGTTACATTAAGAAATAATCACAATAAATCATAAAACTAAACAAGTTCTCCATATATAAGTCTATATTAAGAATGATAAATATAAGTTTTATTGTATTTATTTGTTAACAAAATATACAGACTATAGAGTATGAAAATCAATAAAAAAGTGCAAAAGTATATATCTAACATATCTTCACGAAACTATACAAATGCACAAATAGCGTGTATGTTCTTAACCATATGAATGCACACATAATGTGTGTTATTAATCATATGATAAAAATATCGCCCGTGCAAATGCATGAGTTACTTGCTAGTGTATTATAAAATCTTTGACCTTTTCTATCCAGCTAGCTAGTGTATTATCCAATGTTATTAAAACCGTATCGGTTATCAAACCGGTTAGGGTACTGGTATAGTGGTACAGTGGTTCAACCAGTGGTTCAGTAATTAAACCGCATGCCGGTTAAACCGGACATACTTGCTTATATATATATATGTAAACTTATAACAAAAAATTTCAAATAAGTAGATATTCATAATTTACTTCAAATTCACACAAACAAACAACATTAAGTCTTTAATAAAATCAAAGTCTAAAGTACAAAACATATATTTATCCAAAATTATCACTTAACAAACGCAAAATACAAATAAATGACCCAAGTATCAATCATTGAAGTTGAAGAATTGAAAATTTGAAATTTTAAAAATAAAAAAAATAATAATGTACAAACCAACCGGTTTAAACCGGTTTACCGGTTTTGACCGGTTCTATTGCATATGCGGTATAACATACGTACCGTACCGGTTAGGGGTCCGGTTCACCGGTTTTCCGGTTGAACCGGCCGGTACGGCACGGTTTTCAAAACTATGGTATTATCCCTTAATGAAGAGAAGTTTCTTTTTTCTTCTATTTTTAATACTAAAATTATAATTTCATTATATATAAAAAGGAAATGATCTCTAATCAACTCAATCTATTTGGTAACTGCCAAATTTTAAAGAGTTGTATGATTTGTCCTGATACATTTAATATCTAGCTAGACTTCAATTGTATTCCAATGATGTGTCAATTTTATTTGCTGAAATAAACTATTCACTTTTAACATTATATTTGTTGGAACTTCTACATATCTGCAAAAGTTTTCAATTGTCACGTGATTATCTTCAAAATGTGACTGTCTTGTAACTACATTGGAGTATTGTCCTCGAATATTGACAAATAGATTAATTTGGTAAAATTGTCAGATTATTAGGTCATTATGGTGTGAAATTATTTACTTTTATTTTGGGTGATAAAGAATCATTTTATTATATATGGCTCATGGATGATATGAAGATTGGGCTAGATCGGACAACCCGACTATTGATCATACTTGTAAACGGGTCTAATTTGTACTATTAATAAAACAAATATTTGGGTCATTTAGATCGTGAAAATTCTATTACGATAGTTCAATAAGGTTAAACCACATTAATCTGGAAAAAAAAACCACTAAGTGAACGAGACAATTACTTAAAATTAAAATGAAGATATACTAATTCAATATTTTGCTTCATTCCAATCTAAAAAACTAAAAAATACATTACTAATATATACATATTATTATTGACTATATATACATGCTATTTCACATAGGGAGTTAACAATGCACTAACCAATTTAAAATTATGAAAGAAGGCCAATGATTAAGGGATGAAACAAAAATGGCAAAGGCTCCACCACAATTGAAGGTGAGATTTCATATTTCGACTATGGTGAAACCAATTTTATTTATATGATAAGGAAATACATATCCTAATTAGGTTGAGTGGATAAATTTAATGTACATTTTAGACATCACTTGGGGGGTGGGGGTGGTACTTTTGGGTCATGGCCTGGATTTGCTCCAGGACTTGGATAGTCTTGTGTTTCCAAATCCATCCTCCTCTCATCTTCAATTTCATACTTCACTGAATCCTGCACCTTCAAAACATATTATGAACTAGGATCAATTAAAGTAAAGTTTATTATTGAAACATTTTATGCTTATTTGAACTAGCAGTCTCTATGATTATTTATTAATCGACCAAGGACTCCTAAAATATATGACTTTGACTATGGTGGATTAAAGGAGATACACAAAATGAGAAATAAGAAGCACTTACCTGAGATAAAGAGAAATCTTCTGCACTTAAACTTTGGGTTCCTGTAACCAAGAAAATAAATTCAATGCATCATTATATTTTGTAAATAAAATAAAAGAGAAGGTATTAAATTAGAACTATAAATTGCTAAAACCTATGATGAGCCTTACTAGTAGCAGGGATAGCAGAGACAGAGAGAACATATGAGAAAACCAAAAGGGTCAAAAACAATCTCAGAAAGTTTATCTGCATTGTGAATTTAGAGAATGGAAGAATGAGAAATGTTTGGTATTGATGGAGAATGGAGGAACCTTTTATTCTTAAACATAGGTGCCACAAGAAAGAGAATTTATTACACATGTGACATTTCTATTTATGATGGACTATTAGTAAGTAGATCTAATAAGATTATTCTCTACTTATTTCTTGTTATGAGATTCTTATTTCAAATACTTTTTGTGTAAGAAATATGTATTGTACTATAGATCTCAAATGTAGAAAGGATGAAGGAGAAATCATTTGATATAAAATATAAAAGTGTGAATAGTTTGTTGACATTATAAGATAATATGTGAGACCAAAATAATGATAAAATTGTCATTTTTCAATGGAGATGCACTAAGTCAACTTGTTAATTAGCTTTTGGCTTATCCAAATATACATATTATTAAATAGACCACACATATTAGACCTTAAACTAAAAAACAATCTCGATATATTTTATTTCATCTCTAGTAGTTATTAACGAAGTAAAGCTAGAAGCAAGAAATATTTTAAATAATAGTGCATAGATCATCATTTTATTAGCTTTGTTTTAAGACTTAAGGTAAATATGTTGAAATTGTATATTTTTATATTAAAATGCATTACTAAAAAATAAAACATTTGAATTTATCTTATTATTATTTGGTAGAACTAGTAGATTTTTGAAAATTTTAGGGAATAATAAATTGCGAGAGAACTTATTGTTTGGCCCAACAAAAGTTGGATATGAGTTTTTCCATTAAATTATAAATAATGATCATTGGCATACTAAACAACATAATACGAGTCAAAATTTATCTCACCATCATTTCTTAGATGATAAGTGACACAAGATATAAAGAGAATTTTTTGCACTACCAATGATATCTCCAACTTTATCAGTAAGGAACTAATTCCAATTGGGGTGGCTAGCTATCCTCGAAAAAATGTCGCTATCAGGAATCGCTTCCTTGACCATGTGGTAATCCTGGGATTTAGCGGGGTTTTAAAACCAAGATAAATTGTAAAATACTCATTTTGGTTCGTTACAAAATGCATAACTAATTATAAGTGAATAGTGATTTCATAATCAAATTTTATATGTAAATTTGCAAATGATCAATTTATTATATCTAATGTAAAATTAATTAAAAGTAAATAACAGTAACACCTCTTGAAGTTTAACTGAAAATTATACTCATCACCTCTTTTCTTGTTAAAAGATTACATTCATATCCTTGCAATGGAAGTGAGTATAATATATATATATATATATATATATATATAAATTAAGGATAATTTATGTAGATTTAAAAAATGAGAGTTGATTTAAACCTCAAGGAGTATTCATGTTACTTACTCTACTTTTTATTACATTGACATTATATATAATGATTTTATAATAAAATTTAATGAGTGGACTATATTCAGAAGTATTTCAAAAAAAAAAAAAAATATATATATATATATATATCTTATTATTATATAATATATTTTTACATATATAATTATTATAAAATATATAATTAAACAGGGAAAATCTAATGTGATTGATTTGGGTTCAGATTTTACCTGAGTTCAAATTTCGGGTTCGGTTTGGGTTTGGTATTGTTAATACCCTACCCCAAACTCGTCCCGAACCCGATTAATATATGTAAAATTATAAAATTACACATACATACATATATAAAAGCTATATAGATAAATTTCACATACCCGTATATATAATTTATAAAAGTTATAAGCTTATATATAAATTATATATATATAAGCTATATATATAGAAATATATGTTTTGTTCGGGTTCGGGTTACTCGAAACCCGACGGGTTCGGTGATGATATTATTGTTTCCAACCTCGCTTAATTTAGGTTCGAGTTCGAGTTTTGAATTTCGGGTTCAGGGTTGGGTAAGCACAAACCTAACTCTTACCCGCCCCGTTATCATTCCTACTCATCCCTCCCAATAACGACTTACCCCCTCAAACACCACCCAAACCCACGCTGTACCTCTTACTCCACGTACATCTAATTCATTTTTCATTTTCATTTTCATTTTCCTTTTCATATATAGTTAGTATAACATTTAATATTATTTTATTATAATATAATTTTTAATTATATTTTTATAATAATTAATATTATTACCTTTTATAATTAATATTATTATATATACTATATATAAAGCCAAAACATGAAATAACTACCTCTACGGTGTAATTTCAAATTTCCTATTTTGCCCTTACATTTTTTAATTCCAATAAAAAATGATATAATCCTAGGTAATTACCATTAGTACATTAACAACCTATCTCACCTTAAATTAAACATTATAATAAATACATTATTTAATATAAAGTACTCTTAATACAAAAAAAATATTATAATTATTTAAATAAAATATATAAAAATTGAATACTTAATATAATATAATAATGCGGGTCGGCAAACACGAAGTGTCTGTCGACACGCTAGTAATAGTAAATATAATTATTATCAAAATAACCATGTTGACATTTGTTGTTATTTGTGGCATTGGAGGGTAATAAGGTGGCATCCAGTTCATCATTAGTATCACATGTGATTAATTCTTGCTAAAAGATGGTTTGTTACTATATGACGTTCATGACCAACATGTTTTATGTTACAAATAATTTTGTCCTGTCTATTTATAAAATAAAAAAATATGCAAATTTCTTACCACTTTCAAAATAAGCAAAAAGAAAAAATAAATTAAAATAAAAAAGAGAGTATTTTTTCATATGTTTTGTGCGCAATTGTATCTCCTTTTTTAGTGTCAAGTTCTTCGTAAGTAATTTGGGAGCGGTTCATAGTGTCAAAATGGGTGGGCCCGACGGAGTCGGTCCGCCAAATCTTGAAAATTTATAGTGTTTGGGTATCAAATTTGATACTTTTTATCGAATTCAGGTTTTTTAGTCTGGACTAGTCGGACTAAACATATTTTTTTTTTAGCATAATAACAAAATAATGTATCAAATCAAATGAAAAGAAATTAAACCATATAAATATCAATTTTCCTTTTTTAATTGTATATTTAATTAGATTTAACTTCTAAAAAAAAGCTTAATAAAGAAATTAACTTTTACAGCAAAACTAAAAGACAACATAATTGTTTACAGTAAAAAATTTTACACAACCAAATTAAATATAATAATTCACAATAAAAGTGTTGATAAATAACATATGAATGATCTTCAAACAAAAAGTAAAGCATAATGATCATATATTACGATGCTGGTTATACTTTGACATATGGAGTTCATTCTGAACTTGAGTTTATACTATTATTACTATAAACCAATATGATGTTATTTTTTATAGTGTCCAAAGATTTATATATTAAAATGAAATTACAAATTATATTGTGTTAGAGAGTGAAATTTCAATAAAAATGAGAGATTTAATAAATGGATTGTGTTAAAATTCATATACGTGGACTTGACATCACATATTTAACTCAAACACAAAGCATTAGATCTATAAGTTTGATTATCAAGAGTGTTAAAAAGTTATACATTAATATCATATGATATATATATTAAATAGATTAAAAATGTTAAAATTAAAAAAAAAAATTAGTATTATGTTGGCCGACCTGTCACAACCGGCAACTCACTTAGGGCGGGCTTGAGCTACAATTTGATAGGCATTAATTGTATCCGATTTTTTTTAGCTCGTTCTACATTAGCCCAAACCCGATGTAGGCTAACCCGAACCCGTCCGGGGAGCCCATTTTGACACTACTAAATTTATTAATTGTGATTTTGTTTTAATGAAGTATTCAGTTTTGAAATAAATAATTAGGAAAGTTACAAAGCTAAAGAGTTAATCTCTTCATATGCACAACTAGTAACCTGAAAAGATATATATTCTTCTTCTTTCATGGTTACATAAGGAGGGAAATAAAAAGACACCTCTCTCCCTTTCTTTTTTACATGCTCTTATTACATGGTGTGAAAGGGGATATCCAACATTAGTCTGGATATGAAGGATAGGCATGTAAAAAAAACTCTGTATTTGTGAAAATATCCTAACAGATACCCACAAAAATAGCTTATGGACCGGAACGAGTATCATGATACCCGCATATTTATAAATTTATTTTTTAATTAAATATTTTATACATTCTACTATATTAATATTATTTTAAGATTATTTGTTGTCTATTTTATAATTATTTCATAATAAATTTTAGTGATTGGATCATAAAACTATTATATACATATCATAGTAATATTTTTTTATAAAATCATCATTATAAATATATAATTAAATTTGAAAGTTCATTAGGTACTGGTGAATATCTACTACCCACACTAGTACCCTTAAATATTATAGGTATAAGTATGGGTAAAGGAACTCCATAAAAGGGAGTGATGTTCCTTCCATCTATAGCCCCATCTCATGGATCTAACCAGTGTCTTAAATTGTGGGTCGCATCACCTGATGTGGCTGCAATATTGGGGTTGTGGTGACCGTTGCAATCGCATAATTGTGGTGTGAGTCTAAATTATAATAATGTGGCTGCATTGGACTGCAACGCAACCGCATCGGACCGTATTTAGACCGCATTGGACCGCATCAGGCCGCATCGGGTTCAAAAATATTGTTTTAATCACAAAATAATTCACATCGCAACGGTCGTAATGACTGCAATCGCAGTAACCGCAATCGTTACCACAATCGCGACCGCAACCATTACCGCAATAACCACAACCACAATTTAAAACACCGGATATAACCTCTCTTCCGGTTTCTATATTTAATTCTTCTTCATAAACACCCTCTGCACCATATATATACCCCTACAGAATATAGTTATTATTGCCAATCAACATAACACCCAATTCAAAGACTTATAACAACTTGAGTTACATGCAAACTATGGCTTCATCATGGAAGAAGACCATCACAACCCCATTTAAAAAAACTCGCGTCTTCTTTAATCCACAATCACCAAAGGTGCATAACAAGTCTAAAAAATATCAGCAGCTTCATCTACCAGAATTTTAAACCATCTCAAGGGCCATAGTGGCAACTTGGGAACTACTAAGTTTGCAACTTCAGCATTTGTTGGATCAACACGGTCTACCACTATTTTAAATTGCGGTTGCGATTATGGTAATAGATATTGCGATTGCAGTCATTGTGTCTCTATAGAGACATTCATGAAAGATAAGTTATTGTGTTTGTGCAAATCAAGTAGCTTTACCTACCAAGTAGCTTCGCTACCACTATGTTATGCGTTCTAGTGGGGAATCTAACCAAGAGCATTACGGTTAGCAACCCATGCAACTACCGCTAGGCTAAGGCAGTGTTTAGTTTGAATATTGAATGGTTATTATACATAACCATTCGGGTTAACTAATGCAAAATCCCAAAAGCGTTTCATTTTACCAAGTGACATGAATGTCTCTATAAATAGAGACACTTGTAGGCCGAATGAAAAAGACGAAAAACAAAAATTCAAAGTCTTGAAATCATCCTTTATTTCTCTAATGCATGAGAGAAGTGTAGTAAACATAAATTTGTAAACTACTATTGAAAGATAAGTTTGTTGTGTTTGTGCAAATCACATCAAGATTTTCCAAAGTATTTTGAAGGGGATTCGTTGTTCATCCCATTTGCATCTAATATACTAAAATTGGTAGGGACGAATCGAACCTAAAAGTTAATGTGGTAACACACGCTTTGTAGGTTTCTATGTGCATATCCATCAACTTATTATTTGTCCAAGTGGTGTAGCATTTTCCCCAACATTCAAGATTTCCAACATGAATTTCATTAAAGATATAAATGTCTCTAAGGATACATGGAAGGTGAAAGTAAGAATTTTTGAAATATGTGGAACTCCTTCACTTTTGATGATTTTCATTGATCTGAAAGTGCTTTAGTTCCTTATTTAAGTTTTAGTCCTATTTTTTAATTCATTAATTTAGATCATAATATGTTTATGTATCAGAGGATAAAAATGAGGCTATTGAAAAGAATATTCATATTTCACAATGGGAATCTCAACTTAAAGAAATTTTTAATTATATTGCTGAAAACTTTGATGTTATTCTCAATGATGGACATTATCGATTTTGTAACAATCCTTACAAGCTAATATTTCAGGATGTAATTGTATTGCGGAGGTGATTCATTTTTTTGTTTCATTATTCATCTTGTATTAATAGTAACCAAATTTTGTGAATCTTATAAGAAATTATTAACAGATACAAGGGATGATGACCTAGACTATGTGCAATATCTTAATTTCATTATGCACTTAGATGATTTCTTTGACTGAGGGGAACTTTGAATAATGAACAATTGTTTATGTTAATTCTTTTATGATGTTTGTCTTTTGGATGGTTGTTCAAACTCCATGAACATTGTTAATTTATTTTGAGCCTTGAACATTGTATTTTAATTTAGCAAGATGTATAACTGTTTAATTTATGTTAATCTTGAAATTTAGAATATATGCATGTTGTTGATAATTGTATATGCATATAATCTTTCAACAGTGTCCCGCTTCAGTCAAGTTTGATTCAATGTTAAAGAGTAATTTAAGGAATTCAATGTATAGATTGTAACATAGGTATAAATTGTAGCATATGTATAGATTATAGCTTATGTAATACATTGTATGTAATGTTAATGTTCAATGTAATGTTTTTGTGTATGTAATCAACGATCAAGTGTAATGTTCAATATATATACATGTTTTGAAATTCAGTTATGTTTTGAATTCAATTAACAATTAGTTGTTTTGTTCAATGTGTTTTGGTGTTTGTACCGTATGTCTTTTTTTTTGTTTTGTACTAGAAAACACAGTTAAATTCAAGAAAGTGTTGTTAATTTAGATGGACGAATATCACTTCGACGACACAAGCATGAATGAGCATTGTTGAAAATTATATATCAACAGCCTTAAAGGTGTACTATTGAAGATGTTCAACAACGCTTTCTTAAGGTAAGTAATTGTATATCTAATTTTAATATATGTGTATAAGTAATTGTATATCTAATTTTAATATAATTTTATTGTTATGTTGTGATTTCATGTGCTGTAAGTCTATTAACCTATTTAAATGTAGTCATGATGACAATTTCAAAGTGTATAAGTAATTGTTATGTTTTGATAAGATCAAAATGTTGTATTATTGAGCAATATATTGTTGAAGAAACTCTTGATTTTTTGTACCAGATACCTTGAAGATGGTGATTTCATAGGCATTCTAAAGCCTCGACATGCAAAAAGAACATTTGGTGAATGAATTAATGGGAATGAAATATTGACTATATCAAGTACCGAATTGGAGCAAACACACTTATATGTTTTACATAACGCCGACGAGATTGAGCAATATATTGAAAGATACAAGGAGATGCTTAGGAAGACTAATCTAAGTAAGAATGCAAATTGGATTTCAAAAGTACATAACGGGTGTTTCATAAAGTGGCTAAATAATCATATTGTTGAGGAGTTGAATATAAATGCATATTCAGTTTGTGAAAGATTAAAATGGTTAGTCAATGGTTCAAATATTCATTTCTTATCCTACATTAGTTACCTAATTAATGAGTTCACATTTTATACAAGAAACAAGATGTCAAAGATAGAAATTCAATTTATGCGAATATGCACTATGCTAGAAAACGTCTTAGCTTTTAAAGCAGTTCTTCAACAGCGCGTCCAAAAAATAATGCTATTAAATTCGAGGCGGGGGAAAATAATCAGTGCATCTTTAAGAAATCGCTATTAATATTGATAAGCGGATATAACATTAACAGCGCAACTGCGAATGTGCGCAGTTGAATAAGCGCTGATTTGAATTCGTCCTCTTTAACATCACTCCTGAATTCGTCCTCTTTAACATCACTCCTTTTTTGTTGTGATGTTAATAAGAATATATTTAACAACGTCTGTTTTTGTTTACGTTGTTGATGGGATATCTTCTACAGCGCATTCTTCATTGTTCGTTGTTGATTTGTTATCATATACAACACTTGCTAAAATATGCGTTGTTGATTGGATAGGGTTTTAAAATTTTACAATTTCTGAACAACATTCTTTCATGTATTAAATTGTTTTCGTTCCCCAAAATTATTATTTTTCATTATATGGGTTTCGAACTTATGCCAAGTATTTCAATAAAGATATCATTTCCGCAAGTGTTGTTGATATGACATCTTTAATTGTTGATATGACATATTTAACAGTCATTTGCTATAGGTGAGACTCGAACCTACAACCTCCTTCACCCTACTCCTTAAGTCTTCCACCTTTACCACCAGGCTGACCTTATTTAATATGAGCGCGATTAAATGAGTGTTGTTAAAGATGAAATATCAACAACACTCATGATAAGCATTGTTAAAAGTCATGTACATATATAACAGCGTTTGTTGGAGGTGGCGCTGTTGTATATATGACATACAACAGCGTCCGCATAAGCGGTGTTAAAACATACCATATACTATTGCACCTACATAGACAACATCCAGAAGCGTTGTTTTATCCCCCGAAATGCACGCTATTGATTTACATATCTGACATAGTGATGTCATACTTTTGGGTTATTAAACAAATATGTGAATTGGATTACACAATGTTTTGGTTGCTGGTTTTTGTTGTGTGTGAATTGATAACAACAATGACTTTCGAGTTGATGAGTTAGAGTTCATGCAAATAAATCTTAATAGATCATGATATACAGATGAACCATTTATTCTAGCATCACAGGCTCAACAAGTATTTTATGTTAGTGACTCAGCTAATATGAAATGGTACATTGTTCTTTTGACTAACAAAATAATCGTCAATAATATTGATGACCAAGAATATAAAGATATTGATGTTAAAGATGATCTTTTTTGGGACATAACTATCGCGTGTTGTTGAGAATATATAGAAACATAATTGACATGATAAATGTATATGCAAATATTTGTGTACAAATGCGTTGTTAAATGAATCATATAATCATCATATAAAGATACCTATTTTCACATATGATGGTAAGATAATAATTAGTCTCTAATTATTTGAAAGCATGCACTCATTGCAATGAAATTAGTGATGACAAAAAAACACAGACCCGTCGATATCTGTCAAAATTTTCGCAATGGGTGCCCGCAAAAATAGTTCATGTGTAGGAACAGGTACCATAATATCGCCCGTGGGTCCCCGCATATATATTTAATTAAATATAAAATATTTAATTATTATTAGTTTAACATTATATTTGCCAATTTTATTATTATTTCATAATAAAATTTAGTGATGAGACTATAATTATAAAATTATCATATTATTTAAGTATTAATTATTTTTATATATTAATTATTGTAAAATATATAAAAATATAATTAAAATTAAAAATTTGTTGGGTACCCGCAGATACCTGCTACTCCCACGGGTAACCGTAATATGTGCAGTACATGTGTCCGTCCGGCTCCATCGCCATCCCTAAATGAAATGATAGCAAAACAAATAAATAGATAAAATAGTCATCCTTTTAATTAGAACTCCCTTTGTTTCTCAATCTAAGAATTAAACAAAATTACGGGGTTGCAATTGTTGTCTCCCTTTTATTTTTATTTTCACACTTAGAATATGATCCACCGTTAAATTAAAAGGGATAATTCACTGAATATTTCATTAAACATGAAATTCTATGTCGGCACAGTATAGAAAAATAAAAAACTATATCGGCACATAGAAAGAGTTGCATAGGACAAAACAAGAATATTTAAAAGTCAACAACAGTATTATACATTCTCCATTCCCCAAAATTAGTGCATGAAAACAGAACTACAAGTTGCAAATTCCTTTAAAACATGAATATTTTTGGTAAAGAATACTAGAACAGTGTGATAGAATAATGGAACCTTAATTTGCAAGTTGCTACACAAATTAAGACCTTAAAATGGCACATACCAAAATCTAGTTGCCAAGTGAGAACTAAACTCCACCAACAAACAAACATCCATAAGAAGCTATACTACATCACCACTAAACATAAGATGACAAACATATTTTTATAATTGTGGGTATGTTCATAATTTTTAATTAATTAAATATTACATTATAGTTTTGAGTGTAATATCTATATACGGTTAATGTTTTATATACAATTAATACATCATCTGATCATTTGTATTACTTATAATATAATAACAATGCAGATAACTCTTATATTTAGGGATGACAATGAAAACCGGACCCGCGAGTACCCGTCCGAACCCAACCCGAATATAATGAGAAAAATCCGATGTGAATAGGTTCGGGTTCGGGTTTTACCCAAGTTCAAATTTCGGGTTCGAATTTGGTATTAACAATATCAAACCCGAACCCGCGCCCGAACCCGATTAATATATAAAACTATAAAATTACATATAAATACATACAAAAATATATATATATATATATATAAATTTCATATATATATATATATATATAAATTTCATATATATATATATATATATATATATATATATATATATATATATATATATATAAAAGCTATACATATATAAATTTTATACACAGATAAACTATATATATATAAATATATGTTTTTCGGGTTACCCGAAACCCGTCGGGTTCGAGTTTTGGATTTCGGGTTTGGGTAAGCACAAACCCGACCCGCCTCGTTGCCATTCATACTTATATTGTCATTGTGTATATTTTTTATTACACTGAAATTATATATAATACATTTTATTATTATTCCATAAACATAAATGCATGTAAATATATTATTAATAGTGTAATAATTATTTTAGTATATATTAATTATGATAAAATGTGTAAGTATATAATTAAATTTGGAAATTGGCTAAGTATCATAAATGTCAGCTATCTACTTAATACCTTTAAATAAGTATGATATTTGTATGAGTATACAATTTCAACAACTTTACGTAAAAAAATTGAGCATATTTTTTTGTCTAGTTAATATTATCACTTTAAAAAATATATTTAAATTAAAAGTTTAATAATTAAATAATTTATGTTCAATCATAAATCATAACACAATATAATTTTTTAAGAGAGAGATGTGCTCCGTATAAAAGACCACTTATGGAAAGACAGGCCATTGGAAAATTGCAATTAAGGAATTGTTGTTCTTAAAAAGTTTGTAACAATGACTCCTTTTGGCTTTTCCTCACTATTCAAAAGTCATGATTCTTTTGCAATTTAGAAGAGATAGAAAGAGAAAAAGGGTAACCAATGAAGTTGGATGTAAAGTAGGGTCCAAAGGGTTTAGTAGCAAAATGGCAAAACATTGAAGGCGGCGTAAAAAGTGATTCCCATTCCATGTCACTAATATAAGTCGGTAATCACTTTTTTTGAGCTTTTTCTTTTGGTAGGACCAACTTTACTTTCTAACGTCATCTCCATCCTTAGCCACTACATCTCTTGGCTCTCATTCATCCTTTTGCCACCTGTCACCACCCTATGTTTCTGTTATTTATTCATAAAAACTTATGGCCAAATATATACAACATATTTAAAGACAAATATATTTATATTATTTTATGTTATTATTTATGAATAAATTTTAATTGTACTTAAATTTTAATGTAATGTTAATATTTTACTGGTTGTTTTCACTTAACTCTTTTTGTGTGTTCTCTGCTCCATCTTAATTAATTCATTAATAATCATATAGGGAGAAAGACTAATTTGACTACTTCATTTTTTATTTTTAATAAAATTATAATTGTTATTCCTTTTAGTTTAGTCTAGATTTGTCTCTTTACTTTAATATTTATATATTGATAGCATAAAAGTTTTTGCATTACCAATTTATTATTCAGTGTATTCACAATTATACATTAATGAGATATGGTGTAAGTAACTAAATACACATAAATATTAAACTCAAAAATCAATTATCACTATCTTAAATTTAAAATCACAATAAAATATAAACAACTTTTTTCTGTAAAGTGACACTTATTAAAAAAATATATGTACCAAGATAACAAATTCAAAGACTTGTCTTATAATGACCAAATTCCTATTTATCTGTACCAAGATAAATTGATTAAGTATTTTTGGTTACATTATTAGTAGTAATTATTTTGATTATTAGTACACTTTTTAATATATTATACTCACCATATTATAGCAAATAATGTATTATGATTTACGAGTCTTTGTCTTTTAAGTAATTTTCACATTAATTCCACTAATAACAAAATGTAACTTAGAAAATGTGAAAAGCATTCTACTAGTAACCGTTCTCCTTACAGAATATCCTTTTCAACACTTCTCCCATACTATTATAATGTCAACGTAATTAGCATCAAACTCTTGTATAATTATGAGTTTAGCACTTTGATTATAAAGTTTTTTAGTACATTAATATTTTTTATTTAAAAGTTCACAATGATCAAACTTTTGGTCGGTTTTGACTGATATGATTGTATAACTAGTATAATTGTTGTATTGTATAAGTATTATGATCGATTTACTGATTGAACTGACCAACATGAACCAGTTTTTACAACACTAATTTACACTGTCAATACATATATATTATATTCATAATTATAATAATTTAAAAAGAATAAAAAACATATGATAATAAAGAAACACTACTTTGGTTAGTGTCCAAGGAACACTAGATCTTGAACAACGATGGGACATTTAATCATAATTAAAAAAACAAAAAGGGGAACGTGATAAAGGAAAATGATTTATATTCTAGTTTTGTACGGTCCAATGTTTTAATTCCACAAAATAGAAAGAAAAAAAAAAGAAAAAAACACTTTTTTCCATCAATAAAGGAAAAGTGGTAAAAGAGATTTAGGAAAAAAAGAAAAGAAAGAAAAAGGGAATGAAAAAGAAAGAAAAAGCTTAAGTACTGTGTTTCTGATGCCTCATGCTCTTTGTGCTTTTTGCAAGCTCACTTTTTTCTTCAAATGGTTATCAATTTTTTTGTGCAAGTTTGATTTCACACTTGAAAAGTTCTATGCAAACAAAAAGCTTCTTCTTTTATCTTCCTCTCTCATTCTTTATCTATTTCCATCTTCTATATATTTATTTGAAGTGAAGCTTCATCACTATCTTCAACAACAATAACAAAAAAAAAAAATAGTCAAAGGGACATGTCTGATAAGGATCCAGGTATAAGACTCTTTGGAATGAAGATTCTGGTGACTTCTCAAATGGGTTGTCAGATTTCTGCTAACTCTTCAATCATGGTACAAAATCATTTTTTTTTCATTTTTCATGGTGAAATAGTGTTCTAGTTAATTTATATTCATACAATTTTTTATATTTTTGTTTAGTTTCTTGGGAATTTTATTGTAGAAGTTTTATCATGCCTTGTACTATGTTTTTATGTGCTAACAATTCATGTAATGCTTATAAACATTATGGAATATAAATTAAATGTGTTGTTAATTGAAATATTGTGTTAACATGTTAGAGGGATACAAAATTAAGAATATGTATGTGACTCATGTTCAGATGAGTACACAAAGGTGGTCTTAATTTTGAGTATACAATACAAGTGAAATTGTTTATCATTTTCTGTAAACTTGTATTTGACTGATGATTATTTATACATGTGTTTTCCTTTTTTTTTTTAATTTTATTAATTGTCACCAAGGCTAGTGAAGTTGTCTTCTATAGTTGGATTTTTACATAAAAATGCATCTAAGATTTTGTTTCTTTCTTCTGTGTGTAGCCTTTTTTTACTGATATTATATAGGTTCTGTTTAACTTATATGATATTTCTATGCTTTAGTGGAGGTAGGTTACATAAATCGAATATAAAATTAAACCTTTTTGGTTTAGAATTGGTGCATTTCAAGATCAAATTGGTGTTGATTTTTTGTTACTTCATTAAATTTGATTTTGTAGTCCTTTATACAATCCCTTCCTTGATGTTTTCCAAAGAATTTGGTCTTCTCATAGTAGTTTAAGTTTGCTTTTATCCGCGTATATTAGCACTCCAGAAGTTTTCATCCGAAGAATTCTCTTTACATGATCCTCGGTTTGGTACACTTTTTTGTCATCGAAGTTCTTTAATAGAACACAAATGACTGTTGGTCTGCCAACAATGGTTGCACATCTGATAAGGGCAAGCAATGTCAGCCAAGTTGTCTAAGGTTTGAATCCAGTGGCCCTTATTATTAAGGGGATATCAGTATGTACTGTCATGCTAGGTTCTCTTGCTTGTGATTTTTCGATGGAGTTACTCCACTACCGTTTTTACTTATCGTAAAATGTCTAACTCCTTGTAAATACAAGTATGCATCAACTTCAATTATTCTAGGACCGCAGTTACACTTGTTCTTTTGTTGAATATGATATATTGAGCATATGCTCATTGCATAGTGAAATAAACTGAAATTGAGATTGAGTCGTAATATAGATGGCAGGTATCCTAAAAAAGATTGCTGTATTGTGAAAAACGAGTACATATGATGGCTGTATTCCTTGCTTTCATTTCTTCGTCTATCATCTAGTTTGTTAAATCTTTATTCAGCTTGATTTATGACTGATTGGTTTAAATTTCAGAATGTGTGCCCATCGGAAACAGAAGTTGAAATACCTTGTGCTGGAAACTCTCAACAACGAGAGAACTCTACTGATTTCGAGGACAGCAAACAAGAGTCCGGACATAATAATGCTAAGGAAAGTGAATCAAAAGCAAATCCCAAGCCGGTGGAAGATGATCGGGAGACTAGTAGTACAGATCAAGATAAAACCTTCAAGAAGCCAGACAAGATTCTTCACTGTCCGCGATGCAACAGTTTGGAGACCAAGTTTTGTTATTTCAATAACTACAATGTCAATCAACCTCGCCATTTCTGCAAGAACTGCCAAAGGTATTGGACTGCCGGTGGAACAATGAGAAACGTTCCTGTGGGTGCTGGTAGACGGAAGAATAAGCACCTATCCACTCAATTCCGGCACATTATTGTAACATCTGATGGAATTCCGACCACCAGGTTTGAAACCAAAGATTCATCTAGTCATCAACTTGCCTCAACTCTTGAATCTGTAGAAAATGGTACGGTATTAAAATTTGGTCCAGATGCCCCTCTCAATGAATCCATGGAGTCGATGCTTAATCTTAGAGAGCATAAAAGAAGTGTTGATGGAACCTCTATCAATTGTCATGATAATCGGGAAGACGAGCCATCGTTGTGTGGATCTTCGGTGACGAAGACCTGTAATCCAGGAAATGAGTTATCAGAACATTATAAATCAAATTCTTTGCAGTGTTACCCTGTTCCTCCATGGGCGTTTCGGTCGAATCCAGGTTGGAACACCGTTGCTTCCATGGCAGCAGTTCACCAGCCTTCACTGCGCATGTGTAACCCTTCTGTTTCAATGCAGTGGTGTACCACACCAATGGTGGCAGTTCCGACCATGTGCCCACCAAGCATGCCCTTGCAATTTGTTCCGGCATCATACTGGAGTGGAACACCTGTATGGACCACTGCAGCTGGAACCGGTGCAATTGGATCGAATGATTGCCTCTCGCCTTCTTCCTCTACAAGTAACAACAGCTGCTGCTCGGGCAATGGTTCTCCGATATTGGGCAAACACACTAGAGATACTGTTTTAAGTGATGAAGAGAAATCAGATATGTATGTTTTCGTTCCAAAGACCCGTAGAATCGAAGAGACACACGATGTCTGAAAAAAATCCTATATGGGCTATGTTAGGTGTCAAGAGAATAGAACATAAACTCGAACTCGAAGGCAATGATCGCGGATTGTGCGTTTCTCAAATCTTCGAAGTTAACCGAGAAGCTATTTATCCTGCTCATGCCTTCCAGGAGGACATATATAATGACTTTCTAGCTTTCATGTTTTCCATTGACAATTTCATTATATGTTGTGCATATTGCTGGCTTTTGAAATCTGTTTAGTAATTTCATTTTAGTGGTGTACTTAAGTTTACTTTGGGTTATGGTCTTCAAAATTATGATTCTTGAATTTGCAATAATAATAGGAAGTGGTCACTGCATCACTCATATTTATGGTAACGTAAATTACAATTGTAAATGTTGAAGAAGTTCCTAGCTATAACATAAGGGAAGATATACTTTAATAACTGATTCTTCATTACCTATTATCAATGCCATAAGACATAACTAGTTAACTACACATTAGTATAAATCATAAGACTTTTTGTTTTCCATATTTATTTTTTATCTCCCTATTAATTATCATTAATATCAATCTACTAATTATATCCTATAAAAGTATCAATCTACTAATTATATCCTATAAAAGTAGTTATTAATACTAAATATATAACTGGAAAAACTAATTACTACTAGGATGGCAATATGGGCTTGGCCCGACGGGTCAGCCCGTTTTGATCGACATTTTTGGCGGGCCGATCTGAAGATTTTGGCTCAAAAGCCCATATTCAACCCGGTTTGAAAGTCTATTTTTTAGACGGGCCAAGGCGGGTCGGGCCGGGCTAGCCGGGCGGACCAACATTAGTATTGCTTTACCATTTTAAGGTTACATGTATTCCAATAATGTAGTCAATTTAATATTATTTTCCAACCGAACATTTTACATTTACCGTGTGCAACTAATTTATTATTCATATATAAGACATTTATGAATAAATTATTTATCAATGTAATTTATATCATATACAATACAATACATTTACATATGAGTGTTTAATTTATACCATATATCATATTTTGTTTAAAAAATTACACCTCTCATACATGGTTGATCAATGTAATGTATGTTTATAAATTAAGGGTTTTTTGTAAGTTGAGAAAATTGAAGAATAATTTGTGTAATTTCACTAAAACTCATGGAATATCAGTGTAATTTAAATGTGTGTTTGAAAAAGAAAAGAAAAATGGGCCAGCCTGCAGGCCTGCCAGCCCTGCCAAATATGGGATGGGCTGACATTTTGAGCCCTTTTAGCAATAACGGTCGGGCCAACCCAACCCATATTTTGGCGAGCCGGACAGGGCCGGGCTGGCCCATTTTGCCACCCCTAATTACTAATCTCTTGAACTTTTAAATAAATAAGTAAAATTGTCAAAGGGACCATGGGAGAGGTAATATGAGAGGTGTGTACTTTTAGAGTTTATATGTGAATTGGTTTTGAAGGGGAAGTAATGAAAAATAAAGACTTCAAAGTCAATTTACAAGTGTATTTAATGACTTCAAAATATTTCCATTATTTTTATTATCCTTCGGAAATCAATTCGCAAATAGACTTTTAAGTGTAAGTATGTCCATTTATTAAAATGATATTTATTTGCACAATCAAATAAAAATAGAGTAAATTACACTAATATTCTAGAGTTTTAGTAAAATTATACATATCATTCATCCATATTTTTGCACCTACGTAAATCACTCTTAGTTTATATACATACATTGTACTTAATACCCATGGAGTGGTGTGAATGTAATCTTTTAAATAAAAAATGAGTGATGAATGCAATTAAGTTAAACTTTAAGGGAGTGTTGATATAATTTATTTTCAATTAATTAATTATACACTAGGATAAGTTGTTGATTTGTAAATTTGCAAGTGTTGATATAATTGATTTGTAAATTTGCATATAGAGTTTGATTTTTCTCTTTTGTTTTGTGTATTTAAGTTTCACCTCCTTACAATTATTAATGAATTTTATAATGAACCAAAATAATGAAGAAACATTGATTCTTATACTATTTAGATTTAAATTATTAGTATACTATATTTTGTGGAAATCTTGTGTGAGATTAAAGAAAATTATATTATTTATTTTCTATTGTCATTGTCATTACAAATATATTTGCTTGTAAAATAAATGACGATTCATAAGTACTTAGAAACTCAAACTCAACAAGTTAATCTCAATATATTTTATTTTATCCTTAACAATTATATTAGTCGTTGCTAACAATATAACGCTAGAACCAAGAAATGATTTAAAAGTGTTTTGTATCTTTACAAAAAAATACCACAAAATAATATACATGTCATCCATTTTTAATCTGACTATAATCTTTCTCTCTTCCTAATCATTAGTAATGAAAACATCTAGTTCAAGTTTATAAAGTTTAATAATCCCAAATCATCCATACTCACCTCATTACAAAGTTAATAATCCCAAATCATCCATACTCACTTCAAAATCAATTGTGCAAGAGGTATCTAAGTCAAGTTAGGGTGTCGGCTAAATATTAGAGACATGTCAATTAAATATCATAACAAATAAAAAATTAATTTTAAATTTAACACCTGAGATAAGAACACATATAAAAAGAATAAGTGGAGTGTCGATGGGGAAGATGTATCAAACACAACCACACATACTTTGATGGTTAAATAATTAAATTATCTATTGGTCACATTTAGGCCAAATTATACTGTGTTATTAATATTGCATCGGTTATCAAACTGGTCAGAGTAATAATATAATAGTTTAATTGGTCGTTCGTTAATTAAATCATATACCGGTGAAGTTAAATATACATGTATAATATATTAATATTAATAGTCAAGATCAATAAAAAAAGAATACATTTTTTATTTTCATTAAAAATTAATTTAAAATAAAAAATCAGTCTGTATGACCGATACGATTCAATTGAAAACCGATCGATATGACTGGTTTTAATCAGTTTTGACTGATATAATTGCATAACGAACCGGTTTTTACAAGACTGGAATTATCTACTCACAACATATTATTATTGACATTTGGGGTGCATACATGCATCTTCCTCTCATTCAGTCAAGTCATTAACCCTTTTCTTTATCTTTCAATTAGCTAAGCAAGTCACTATCGGGAAAGCTTTGAAGTATAGTTCTTAAAAGACCAAACAGCTGGCAATCTTTTCATTACACATCTTTTTGCGTTATCTCTTTTTACTATCTTTCTTTCATGCATTATTTTTTATCTTTCTGACTTGGCTAAAGTTCGTATCTATATTAAGGTTTACTTTTTTCGATGAAACAAAACTTCAGTAAACAACTGGAGTTGTTTAATTTACATGTGGAATAATATCAGCTTTTATGACTCATTTTCCATCGAATGAATGGTTCAAATAATCGAATTTTATGAAAAGGCATTCTTTTCACTCATTAAAAGAACCACACCTGTTCTTTTTAAACTTTAAAGCCATATTATACAGTATCTTGATTTTATGATACTATAAAGTCATGTACATTATGGGGTGTATTACACGATGTTCTCAGCATTGTGGTGTTTATTGGCAATTACAATTGGAGACATAACGGATAAAAATGAATTAGACCCGATTTTCGGTTGGAAGTTGATTCTACAACATATTAAGAATTGAGGTCGATTTCGGACTTTACCAAAAGATTTGAAGTCGTCACTATGTTTTATGTGGTTGGAGTGTAGAAAACTCTATATTATACCCAATTTGAATAATATGGTCAATGAACCTGAGTTCTGAGGTTGGGAGTCGATTACGGGTCAGGAAGATAATGGTACCTCGTTCGCCTATATTAAAACAAATATTTTGTTTTTTTATTTTTGTGTCTGACAAGAGTGTTCGTCTTGCTCTTACGTATCCCTAACTGCAATAGAGAAATCAAGACTATGTAGCCTATACGTATCTGCCTCCATAAAAAATAGAGACAATACTAATGACCACAACCGTTTCTCGGCTCGAAGAGGAAGAAAGATGTGACATGAGTCATAATATCGCTATTGAATTCATAGTAAATCATTTTATTTATTAAATTAAAAGAGAGAATTAATAGATGAAGAATACATTCCCTAATCTGTAATCAACTTTAGAACTCACGTTCAATGATTGTATTATCCAAATTAGGTATAATTGAGAGTTTTTTATGCACTATAGGTTTACATGTTTCCCCATATACTAACACTATAGATTTGAGTTAACACACGCATATACCCTGAATTTGGGTATTAGATATTAGGATTGAGATACAAGGGATATTTGTTTTGTTGGTAAGTGGCCTCAAGTCACATGAGGTATTGGTGTGACGAACCATTCAAATTCTTCCTAGTATTCTTAGTTAGCAGTTTGAGGAGTTAGTCTCTTCTCATATCTAACCTAAGATATTTAGTTTTCTTCTTTGAAGATTGGATGCAATTTGGTGACCTTTAGAAGTCTAGAGCTTTTATCAAGTCCACTTTAAACAATATCTAATGCTTCATTGTAGGGTTGTGGCCTTTATACTATCCAAAACCTTGTAAGTGAAACTTATTTAGGACACGAGAAACATAACCTAAATTTTATCTCTCGTCATTCATAAATTGAGACTTTTGTCCCTCAATAAAGTGTATATGCTTGAGTATTATAAGGATGTCATTGAACCTTGGTGTCCTTGTGTCACAGGGACGACTAATTCCATAACATTCTGGTTGATGAGCTCAACACCCTAGGGATAAATTACATTTAAAGTATATCATACGATGGGTTCATCGCCCTTGGTATAAGTTATCAATCATCCTAATAAGCTCAAAGTAATACCGTTTAATTATGAGCTGACCTTAATATAATAGATGTCAAATCCACCATGACATTTTTATTATATTGTAACTAAGGTTATTTCCCCAAAATAGAGTATCTCATCCTCAAGGCATACAAAATGCATTAGCATCATTAAACGATCATATTCATGTATATCATTCACCCATCCATACATATATTCATTAAAAAATATATCATTCAAACATTCACCCAAACAAAAAACAAAATATATATCATTCAAACATTCATAATAAACAAGAAATACATCATTCAAATATTCAATCAATCAATTATTCATTTGTTCAATCAGTATAAAAATGTATATCATTCACACATTTATCTACTTATTTATACATTCATAAAAAGCAACAAAAATATCATTCGAACATTGCATTTTATGCATTATCATATCATGCATTCCAATCTACTATCTCAATATATCATTTCATAAATTATTTTAAATTTTCTAGTCTCTTAACATAAAACATAAATAAATTATTTTATACATCTTCAAATATTACAAAACATAGTGTATATCTAAGATTCCATTCTCAAATAGTTTCATGGAAAAAACCCGCATGAATCATATCCACTTATATGCATCAGTTCATATCTGCATATTAATAAATTCCAAAATCTAAAGTATCATAATTGCATCTCATGCATCATACATATTATTAATTCATACATAAAATATTTGTATCTTCAATAATCAAATTTCTTTTTCCGAGTCCAACAATGTCATAATTTTTGGCGTTTGAGTCCGACAATACTTTTTAAATGAAGTTTGATTGATCACCTACGAATGTGTGATTATGCATGCTTTACATATATAATTGTGTGGGAGTATGTTATGTGATTTATGAAACTCTTATTGATGCATGTACATGCATTGACTTGAATTGACGATATGTTTCGAAATATGTCATGTATGACACATAATGATGCATATATTGCAAATAAGTTATGTTTGTATATGGTGAATTGGTGTTTGAACAACAATCATTGAATGAGTAGATCAAAATAACGTTGAGCTTTTGAAACAAATTTTTTTGCTTGATTTATTTGTCTACAAAACTGCTTTTGAGCATCATTAAAACTCAATTTTCAATTTTGAGTTGCCTTCGATTGGTGGAACTCTTGCTGAGTTACTTGATTTCTGAGATCACTTGAATCATTTAATAAATTGTCACGGTTGCCAGACAAAATATTTAGTTAAACCGCCTCATGTCTAGATTTGACTAGAATATTTCCAAATAGAGGTTTTTACTCGAGCTTCTTCATAAAATAGTCTTAATCTGTAATTAAGGACAAACAATAGTAAGTCTTCACCTTCAGAATATTCATTTAATTCCCTTAATTTTTGTCCAGAATACCTAGTATAGGTTCATGTCAGGAATTCCCCTAAAACCTTGTTTTTTTAATCAATGGCATTGAGTGAATTATATAATTATCTTGCAAAATTTTTTTTTTTGATAACAATATATAAATACAAAACTATTGCACTTTATATTATCTTTAATGTTCAATTTAGTGATAAAGACCTAACACAGCATGGAAAGATTACTTTCTAGACAACTTTAATCTATTATTAGGTGAATATTTAAGAAAATTTGAAGTCTGGATTCGTAATTGTTATATACATTGATATGTTAACATTTCGAGAATTGTCAAAATTGTATTGTGATCACAATTATGGTCATATCGACCGCAAATGTTTAAAATGTTAAGGTATTGGAATTTCCGAAACCACTATGGAAGTTAAAATTTTGATTTAAGAAGAGCTATATTTTTCACTATAAGAAATTATCAATAATGAGATGAATATAACACTTATAAAAGGGAAGCAAATATAGGTAGGTAGATAGTACCACACCAAAAAATGAAGATCACCTTAATCTTCTTGTGTGTCCTTCACTTTGCTTTTGTTGACCTATGCTTTGGGTTCTATATAGCTCTAGTTGTCCAAAAGATGAGGCCACTGTGCGTGATGTTGTGCAGAACCATTTCAACCAGGATGCATCCATCACTCAGGCTTTGCTTCGCATGCACTTTCATGATTGCTTTAGTAAGACCTATACTACTTAAATGTAGTTCATATTTATACAAATTTGATGCAATAATAGATGGGGTTATGTTTCCTTTGTTTAATGCTCACACCTTCCCTTCACCTTGTTATAGATGGGGTTATGTTGTATTTATATAGTATTTATCATAATTATGTTCTATATTGCAAAAACATTTGTAAAAATTATTGTGAATATATAGTATTTATCATAATTATGTTACCATAACCTCAATTACTATTACCAAACTAAATTTGAAACCTCTCATGTTATCATGATAATAATATGAGAGATGTTTCAATTTTATTTTCAGAATAGTAATTTAGGCTATGAAGCCATAATGTGGCAATAATATTATGGGAGTATTTATAATGTCTCAAAACATGTCACTTATTGTGATTAATTGAAAAAAATGTATTTAAATTAAAATTTTAATAATTAATTAAGTATTTTTATGATAAATTACAACAAGTAGTACATGTAATGATATAATTTTTGGGGCAATAAATGTGTTCTATATTATTACAACTGTATTAAAATTGGGGAGTAAGACTAAGTCACATGGTACTCAATATCACTTCTAGTACATGGTTATTCACACACACTTATTCTTGGATTCAAGTGCTAATTTGTAAATTCTTGCCCACTGGTAGTTTTTGCAAATTAAGGGAGGGGTAGGAGCAGGGTTTTCATTTGTATTCTCTTCTATGGAGGAGAAGAGAATTTATACAATAAAACCAAAAGAGGAAACTCAACTATCCTAACTAAACTAACAAACTAAAAAGGGAGAAGGATAAAACAAATAAAACAGAAAAAATAAGAAATGGGCTTTAATTAGTGGCCTAGTTACAAAAGAAAGGAAAAACAAAAAGGGCAGAAAAACAAAGAAGCCCAAATTGACTTCATCCTCTTCATGAGATGCATGAACAAGAGAAGAAAAGGAGAAAAACCAAGACAGCTTAAAATGTAAGAAAACGTGATTTTCATAGGTATTCTGGTGTTATACTTTCATTCTCTCAACCCTAGTAATTAAATAAAACATCTGTTTTAAATAAATTCTCTTTTAAAATTAATCCTATAAAAATAAATAAATTAATAATAAATAAAAATGTTTCACTTATTTTAATGAGAATCGATAGAGATGTTGCGGCTCATGTCATATCTCTTTTCTTGCTTCGAGCTAGCCAAGAAAGGTTGTGGGCATAAGTACTATTTGTGCAATTTATTGAAATGGGAAGAGGGAAAGCGACCAATGTCGACTCTTCCTCTATCAATTCTCTCATTTATTTTTTTTATTTTAAAAATAAAATTAATGTTCTAACGAGGACTCGATAGCGATGTTGCATCTTATGTTAAATATTTCTTCTTCTTCGAATCGAGAAGTGGTTGCTATCATTTACACTGCCTCTGTTATCTATCAAAGAGGGAAGGGGATAAACAACGAATATCAACTCTTTATCTTTTAATTCTCTCTTCCAAAAATTGTTTAATTTAAAAAAGTAAAAGAAATTAATTAAGATTTGATAGCGAGATTACGGCAGGTATCACATCTTTCTTCCTCTTCGAACCAAGAAATAATTGCGATTATTAATTCTATATTTGCTATTTATCGGAGCATGAAGGAAGGGGTAAGCGACCATTAATGTTGGCTCTTTATCTTATCTATTTTACAAAAAAATTAATTTAAAAATTAAAAATGTTTTACTGAGGGTTTGATAATTAGGTTATACCTCATGTTACATCTTTCTTCTTCTTTAAGTTGAGAAGTGGTTACGGTCATTTGTACTACTTCTATGATTTATCAAAGCGGGAAGGGGTAAGCGACCAATGTCATCTCTTCGTCTATTAATTCTCTCTTTATAAATTTATTTAATTAAAAACATAAAAATGTTTTGAAGTGGTAATTGTCACATCTTTCATCCGAGAAACGGTTGCAGCCATTAACACTCACTCTCCTATTTATCAAAATGAGAATATGGTAAGCAACCAATGTTAAATCTTCGTCTATTGATCATCCTCAATCAAATTTAACTAATTTCTAAAATTTTAATTAAATCAAACTAATCATTAATTATTTTTAACTCAGAATTACATAGTCTTGATTTCCGCATTGTATATAGAAATATGTAGGAGTAATATAAACTTTTGTAAGACACGGATACAAAAAATAAATATTTTTTAATAAATAAAATTTTAAGGGTATAAAAATCCATGTTTTAACGAGTGTATCATTTTCATATGAACCGATGAAATGTTAATACTTTCTCTTATCCGTAATGACTTTCGAGCTCAGAACTCAAGTTAAAAAATCATACTTTCCAATTTGAGCTTAAAAGAGAGTCTTATATGTTTTAACCACAAAAAATTTAGTGACAACTTCAAATCATTTTGAAAATGTCAAAATCAAGTTTACCTCTTCCTAAGTTGCAGATCCGATTTCCAATTGATATCGATTCGCGACAACATCATTCGTAGTCGGAACAAATAGCATCTGGACATATAGCTTAATAAAATTAAATTTATTATTGTTCTAGACAATAAATATTGTGGTAGTACAAGATGAACTAAAAATTTCTCAACTCTCGGGAAAAAATAAAATGGGTGATCCCTCCATACTTTATTTTTTGTTGCATATATATATAAAATTTGAGTTTAAACACTTTGTCATAGGAAAACATCTATTATATTTTCTTCTCCTTTTATCCATTATATTTATCAATCAAGTAATAATTATAGAAATTTTAAACATTATTTAGGAAAAGAAAAATATGAATAGGATATCTGTTCTTTGCCATGTTATAACAAGATTTACTAATTACTAGCTCATATACAAAGGGATGGGAAGGGTTTATTATTTTAGACAAAGTGGAGGAATGGACATATTGAATGATGTTATATGTATTAAAAAATAAATTACACAATTCTATTACTAACTTTTAAATACTAAAAAAGACAAACACACGTTCCAAGACATATTTTCTGTCGTTCATTTCCATTCTGAAGCATGTGTAATCAAAATTAACGTGTAAAAATTTCCTGTGATAGAATCTTTTTCCCCCTTTAGAACTTGGATACATTATTCTGTATAAATTAACCAGCCAACTAGCCAAATGAAAGACTCGAGTTACAATAACACTCACATATTATCAATTTTTTTATGGAGAAAGGAAAAGACAAAATTGTACAATTGTGGAAGCTTGAACTAAGACTATCATACTTTCCTTAACTTTACCACTTTACCAATTGAAGTAATCATTTTAGATAAAGAATTTGAACATTAATATTTTTTAGATGAAATTGATCACCGTCAAAACATGCATTGCTCCTCTACATTGATAGAATAAAAACAAAAATCTCATATATATCTTTTGTTTTATATCATTATTTTGCCACCACCACGAACAAACAACCATCAATTCTTGCTCAGTTTTGGAATCTCTAAAGCTATATGAATCCATCCAAAATGGTAGTTGTGTAAAATTGTGGATAATGCTTTGGTGTATGGTGGTTTAGTCTATGTGGATTATGAGAAATGAAGTAGTTTTCTTGAAGAAGGCGCCAAGTTATGTATACCTTATCGATCTTATTCAAACTAGATACTGGATTTGGTTATCTTCTTTTGTTTCTCATAAGTCTTTATCTTTTACTAATTGGTATATGGATCCCAAATTTTGTCTAAATTTATGTTCTACAAAGTAGTCTTCTTAGTCTCTTTCTATTTGGAGGACACAATTTGTGCTCGTTTTAATATAATTTTTATTTATAAAAAAACAACATCTTATTGAAAATTATGATCATTTTTTTAAGAAATAATATTTTTTTATCAATTGTAAAAATAATGATCTATAATACTTAGGATAGAAGTTTCCAATTGTTACTCTTAAATACTCATCAATAAAATAGGCCACTTATCCTATCAAATAAAATAATCACGGTTAGAATATGAATAGTATTAGAAACAGTCTATTGTTTTTGTTTCTTATAGTATGCACCCTAATGTTTCTGTTTCTTTTTCTATGGCTCTTCTTCTTCTCTAGTTGTTGGGTTTTAGAGTAATATAAATAGTTGAGTTTTCTCCTTTTGTAATAAGACAATAGAAATACAATCAATAAACACTGGAGATGAATTTCCCATATGTTTTGTTGCACTGTTCATCTTCTTCCTTTGTTTCTTTCTTTTCCTTCAATATTTAAGATGGTTTGTCTTCTTCTATCTGAAAGTATTTCTCAATCTTTCTTGTTCTCTCTTCTTTTCTTACGATTATGGCGAATCAGAGCATAATCGATTATACCTCAAATCCTTCTAACCTCTTCTTTCTCCATTCTAATGAAAACCCATCTCTTGTTCTTGTTACACCACTTCTAAATGGTAAGAACTAACATTCTTGGGCACGTGCCATGAAGTTAGCCCTGCAATCTAGGAACAAAGTCAACTTTGTTGATGAATCTCTGCTTCAACCAACCTTGGATGACCCTCTTTATGGACCGTGATTAAGGAGTAACACTATGGTTCTGTCATGGATCCAACACTCAGTTGAAGATTCTATAGTCAGATCTATTCTTTGGATTGATTGTGCTGTAGAAGCTTGGAAGGACCTTCAAGATAGGTACTCACAAGGGGATATTTTCCGCATAGCAGAACTACAAGAAGAATTCTACCGTCTTAGTCAGGGTAATCTCACAGTATCAGAATTTTTTACTCAATTGAAGGCCATTTGGGAAGAAATTGATAATTTTAGACCTATAGCTCATTGCAAGTGCTCAATCCCTTGCACTTGTGGAGTGATTCAAGGAGTAAAGGTTTACAGGGAACAAGATTTCGTGATTAGATTCTTAAAGGGCTTAAATGAGCAATATGCTCAAGTTCGTTCTCAGATAATGTTAATTGACCCCATTCCTTTAATTAGCAAGGTTTTCTCCATGCTAATGCAATAAGAAAGGCAGATGAATAGTTGTGCTACTACTGTTCTGGATTTGGACTCACGAGCCTTGGCTTTCAACTCAAACCAGATCAAGAATGGAAATAACACTGGTGGATCACAATCCTTTAGGGGAAGAGGCACTCAATTCAGTAGGGGAAGATATGGGAGAAGCACTATATGAGGAAATGGTCAATCAAACAGATTTTGTACATACTATGAGAGATCCAATCACACTATGGAAACCTGTTTTCTTAAACATGGTTATCCACCTGGATATCAATCCAATAAATCAACCAGGATGGCAAACCTTGCTTATGGTTTCCCATTGGACAATCAATAAGAGGTTGGTGGTACTAGCCTTAGGTCCAAGAATGTCCTAGCTCTTGAACAGACCCAAAATTTTGTTCAAGCCTTCACTGAAGAGCAAGTAAAGAGCATCCTAGATTTACTCAATCAGTCCAAAACAGGTGCAAATCATGTAGCAAATTCAGTTGTCAATACAACCATGCCTCCATCTTCCTCAGGTAATGCTCAATTGCAATGGCTGCTAGACACTGGTGCAACAGATCACATTACTTGTGATATAAGAAATCTTTATGATCAGAGAAGGATATCTCCTATACTAATTACACTGCCAAATGGACAACAGGTTTCAACTACAATCTCAGGCACAATAAAACTAACAAGGAACCTAATCTTGCTAGATGTGTTATATGTGCCTCAATTTCAAGTTAACTTAGTCTCTGTTAACAAGTTGATTGAAAACTTGCATTGTGATCTAATTTTCTCTAAAAAAATCTTGTCTGATTGTGCAGAGTACTTCAAGGAGGATGATTGGTTCAGCTAAGCTTGAGAAAGGATTGTTTGTGATAAGTATTCCACAATTCCAGTGTCATTCCTTTCATACAAGTAGGAATAAAAGGATTAGTGCCTTTACTTGGCACCTTAGATGTGGTCATGTCTCTCAAAATGTAATGAGATTACTCTCTCAACAATTTCCTTATGTCTCAGTTTGTAAACAATTGAATCCTTGTGATATATGTCATCTGTCAAAACAAAAAAGATTGTCCTTCAATACTAGTGATACCCATTCCTTTAAACCTTTTGATATTCTTCATATTGATATTTGGGGGCCATATTCTCAACCCTCTATGTTTGGACATAAATATTTTTTAACTTTGGTTGATGACTACACTAGGTTTACCTGGGTAATGTTGATGAAAACAAAAGGAGAAACCAGACAGCAACTAGTTAGTTTCATTGCCTTTATTGAAACACATTTTGGTAGAAAGTTGAAATGCCTTAGAAGTGACAACGGGGTAGAATTTTTAATGAATGATTTCTTAACTAGTAAGGGAATCATTCACCAGAGGAGTTGTATTGAAACCCCCCAACAAAATGGTGTGGTAGAAAGAAAACACCAACACATTCTTAATGTTGCTAGATCACTCTATTTCCAATCCTTTATACCACCTAAGTTGTGGAACTTTACCATACAACACGCCGTTCATATCATTAATAGACTACTTAGCCCTCTTCTAAAAAATAAGAGTCCTTATCAAATTTTGTTTCATAAGTTTCCTTCTATAGACCATCTGAGAGTTTTTGGATGTTTGGGTTTTGCCTCAACCATTCAAGCACATAGGACCAAGTTTCAACAAAGAGCAAGAAAATCTGTTTTTCTTGGGTATAAGGAATGTATCAAGGGGTATGTTTTGTATGCTTTTGAGTCTCATGAAGTGTTTATTTCTAGGGATGTTATCTTTTATGAAAATTATTTCCCTTTCCAAGCTGTCCAACATACTCATCACACTTCCCCTAACAATTCTGAGTCAGTAGTTAAGCCTTCTTACACATAAATTGTGGATTCTTCCTTGATATAGGTCATACCCATTCCTATTAACAATCCTGAGCCAAACACAATTTCTTTAGATTCTCCAACTTCTTCAATTCAATCCATACGTGATCATTCCATATACACTCCTATTAGGCAGTCTCAGAGAATTCAAAGGCCACCTTCTCATTTGCAAGATTATCACTGCAATCTTGCAAAAGGCATGTCTAGCTCGATCAATTCATCCTCAGGTACTTCTCATCCTTTGTCCTCAATATTGAATTATTCTAGATGAACTAATTCCTACAAGGGTTTTTGTTTGGCTGTTACTACTATTCAAGAGCCTACTTCCTGAGCACAAGCATCCTCTAGTCCTTGTTGGGTGGATGCTATGAATATAGAATTGCAATCTCTTGAGCACAATAAGACATGTTCTTTGGTTCCTCTTCCTGAGAATAAGAGTCCTATAGGTTGCAAGTGGGTTTACAAGGTGAAGTACCTTGCTGATGGAACATTGGAAAGATATAAGGCAAGGTTGGTTGCCAAGGGATATAGTCAATTAGAAGGAGTGGATTATTTTGATACGTTTTCTCTAGTTGTCAAAATCACAACAGTAAGAGTGGTACTTGCCCTTGCTGCTGCTCATTCCTGGTTCTTGGAGCAATTAGATGTAAACAATGAATTCTTGCATGGTGATTTACATGAAGAGGTTTATATGACTCAACCTCCTGATTTTTATTCCACTGATCCTTCATTGGTTTGCAAGTTGCATAAGTCCTTATATGGTCTCAAACAGGCTAGTAGAGAGTGGCATACAACTTTGTCTACTAAATTGTTGTCTCTTGGTTTTATTCAGTCAGTTGTTGATCAAGCTCTCTTTACTAAGTCTAGGTCTGGTTCTTTTATAGCAATCTTGGTTTATGTTGATGACTTAGTGTTGACAGGAAATGATTTTGAAGAAATAAGGCTTGTCAAAAGTATTTTAGATAAAACCTTCAAAATTAAGGACCTAGGTACTTTGAGGTATTTCTTAGGACTTGAGATAGCTAGATCCAAGTCTGGTATCTATTTGAATCAGAGGAAATATATTCTATCTCTCCTTGAAAACACTAGTTGTTTAGGTGCTAAGCCTGCTCAAACCTCTTTTGATCCATCTATTAGACTTCAACTTGAACAAGGGCAACCTTTTCAAGATGTCTTTTGTTATAGAAGATTGGTTGGCAAGTTGCTTATCTAACTATATCAAGGCCATATATATCTTATGCTATCCAACAGCTCAGGTTATACATGTCTAAACCTATGGATTCCCATTACAAGGCATATTTAAGGGTTGTGCATTATTTGAAAGGTTCTCCAACTCAAGGGCTATTTTTCTCAGCCAATTCTCCTCTCACTGCTTTTGCAGACTCAGATTGAGCTTGTTGTTTGGATACAAGGAAGTCTTTCACTGGTTTCTGTGTGTTTCTTGGTTCCTCTCTTATTTCATGAAGACCAAGAAACAAAACACATTTAGTAGATCATCTTCAAAGGCAAAGTATAGAGCCTTAGGTACCTTGACTTGTGAAATTCAATGGCTGCACTACTTATTCACAGATTTACAAGTGAATCTGTCTACTCCCACATCAGTTTATTGCGATAATAAGTCGGCAATTTACTTGGCTCACAATCCTGTGTTCCATGAGAGAACCAAACACATAGAGATTGATTGTCATGTGGTAAGGGAAAAGATTCAAAAGGGTCTCATCAAGTTGCTTCACGTTCCTTCTTCTGCTCAGTTAGCAGATACTTTCACCAAGCTTTTGCATACAAAATCTTTCAACAATTCTATATCCAAGTTGGGTCTCTTTGATTTACAACGTCCAACTTGAGGGGGTGTGTTAGAATATGAATAGTATTAGAAACAGTCTACTGTTTCTGTTTCTTTTAGTATGTTATGTTTTCTATGGCTCTTCTTCTTCTCTAGTTGTTTGGTTTTAGAGTAATATAAATAATTGAGTTTTCTCCTTTTGTAATAAGACAATAGAAATACAATCAATAAACACTGAAGATGAATTTCCCAAATGTTTTGTTGCATTGTTCATCTTCTTCCTTTGTTTCTTTCTTTTCCTTCAATATTTAAGAATCAAATTTCTCACTTTCTGTATCATATTTTTTCCGTCTCAATCTAATTAAAAGTTGTTATCTATTTAAAAGTAAAATTATAGAAACAGAAAATATATTTTTATATTATTTAATATAATTTAATTAATTTGATATATGGGGAAATATGATCTTTGTTATACTATCAAGAGACCCGTGTGCAAGAAGCAGAAGAAATAGTGTTAATGTGGCACATCACAAAAAGATTAAAATAACAATTTTTGCATTGCAGAATGCAAGGACAAATATATGGCAGTGAAGTGTTCAATTTTTAAGCCGACCTCTACCACCCCTTAATTTCCTCTCCTTTATTATAAAATGGTCACACAGAAATGGCTGAAGGTTGCAGTGGCAGTGCCACTGTAAGCTTGTGTTTGCTTAGCGTCGCGATTAATAAATTATTGCATGGTTTCTCGACCGAACAAAGATATGTTGTCTCAAACCATGTTTTAAATCTACTCGCATCGATAACAATGAAGTAAAAACCGAAAAAATAATGACTGTTTAAATTTTTAATTGACATAACATATTTTGAACATGATTTAAAACAACAAATTTGTGTTATTGTTAGCCATTACTTTTGGAATGTTCCCATTTTTTCTATTACTTTGAATATTTTTGCAGCATCCTTTACTGCGACACAGATTTCCATGCATATCATCACATGCACTTGTTTGCCAAAAACCCTAACGAGTTCTCTCTTTTATTTTGTCCATTTTTGGTATACAACACATACCTTGTCATTCATGTCTTCCCCTCCTCTTACTTCACACCTTTGATATCAGTAAAATTTACTTATATTTTATGCCTAGTGGTTGATACTAAATAGGTGCGTATAATGATAGAAGCAAATCAAACAAAAATGATGCATTCCATTTTCATCCCAAAGACAAAAAGGTAGGGAAAAAGAAAAAGAATAGTTGTAAACATTGACCGGTAAGTGATTTTTTATATATAACCAAATGTATCATTTTAAGGATTCTGTTCGAGTTATGTAACTATCTCTCCTAACATGCATCGCTCCAAAGATTTGAATATTTGATCTAGTATGTGATACATTTAGGTAAATATTAGTTATTATATTATTATTACAAAAGTTTCACAAATTCTACCTGTAATACCCAATACAATGAATTTGATAAGCATCAATACGTATGATAAATGAATGAATGTATCATGCCTTGAAAACATACGGTCACATACTCAGCATGTTTTTCTCAGTACATTATACGTTACACACAAAACATACGGACACATGCTTTTTTAGTCATTAACTACACTTTTTATTGCACTAAGAATGTTTTTCAACATACTTTATGAATCCTGGTTAATTACCTACCGACTATTGTCAGTAACTACCATTTCAACTCCTAGATATTGTGAATAAAAACAAATTGATTATGTAGGGTTTGAGCCTTTGATGTTTTTAAATTTAACAATTTTAATAACCATGTTTGCCACTGAACTCAAGTAAAATTAAAAAAAAAATATATCAAGTCAGGAATTAAACACTAATAAGGTATTGGTCTAGTGATATGAAATTACGTTAGATTGAGTTAAATTTTTATGAGTGACACTTGTTGGGAGGGACAATCACGCATCCCGAAAATGATTAATTCATTACCCAAAAGGTAAATAAATACTCTTGATATTATAAAAAAAATCACAAATTAAACTGTATAAGGAAGTCATAAGATGGTTAAGATTGATAGTTTAAGGAGTGAAGTGATGAGGAAGTTGAAGGTTAAATCATTATGTACTAAAAAATATTAACATTTGTATGTAAAAAACGAATTAAACATTATTAAGAATACCTTTGACAAATGTGATGATATATAAACTAAAATCGAGCAAATAACTGAAATTTTCCTATCATCTATTTGAAAAATCAATCAAGTAGTTTATTTGTTCTGAACAATATCTAATAATTTATGCACTAAACAAACTAATCCATAATTACAACACTAATAACTAATCTCTAGTTTCATTAAGTCGTATTAGCTACATATGTAGATGGAACCATGACTTATATTTTATGATAAATCATATCTATTAATAAAATATTGATTTTTAAACATTTTCTAAGACAATTAAATAGAAATGAATGGAGTATTGGATAAAAAGGTATCACACATATTGGTATTATAAAATGAGGAGAGATCCACTTATTAAGTTTTTTTAAACTTACTTCGCATCTTAGTCATCAATTCTAAGAAATCTAATAATTTAGATATGCTCACTAATTCAAACCATTGGATTTCCCTAGAATTGATGAATATGATATGGAGTAAGTGTTTTAAACTTACTCTTGGAGTAAATGTTTTAAACTTACTCTTGGAGTAAGTGAAACTCCTCCTTATAAAATTATCCATTGCATTCTTTATCTATTTAATGATGTCACACATTTTGATTAGCTCCACAGATTTTGTGCAATTCTGGCTTAGCTGTTTTAAAAATAGCAATGATAAGTGTCACACCCAAAGAACAAACCAGCATAAAAAATATTTAAGTAGGGTTGCAAAAGTTGTGATGGTAAGATTACACACATCATAAGAAGATTGTCATATTTATCCACACAAATAAAAGTTAGTGTAACTATATTTAGGGTGAGCAACACCCTTCTCGTTCTAACAAGTTGTCCAACTTGGAGATCATTTTAAGAGGTTTGGGTATGCTTTTGGATAGATTCATATTTTTCTAACAATTAAGTATTAGTAAGACTACTTCTTGACTTCAATTCATAGAACTTTGCAATACATTGATTAATATTATTTATCTCAAAGTATATATTGTAAATTTTATTTATTTATTTTAAATATATTCGGTCACAAAAAAGGTAAAAATGTAATTGCAAATAAAATTCTCCCAAATCAAGTGACAATAATAATATAATAAAATTCTTAAATATCACATATTATGTTATGGTATTTGGTTTGGTAATTAATAAAAAAATTATTAAATTAACAATTGGGTGAATAGTTTGTTGAATTATATTTTGGTATTTTAAGTTAATATTGTATTGAATTAGTAATTAGTTTAAGCTCACTTATCTTTTGCATAACAAACAATTAAATTCAATTTCTATGATTAAAACATGTGTAAAATAGATTAAGAAATTAGTTAATTAGGAGTTATTTAGAGTTAAATATCTTGTATTTTCTATATAATAAGTTGATTAATTTCTTTATAATCTAATTCAATCAATTAATGAAATACATAATCATTTTTTTGCTATTTGATTTATTATAGTGTATCAGAGTAATATAATTATGCATTCACTGTGTTATTTATCCAGTAAGCCTTTTAGTATCCAACTTTATGATTTCTAATGAAGCTTGAACTTCATCACCTGGTCATCGTTTCAATAATAGCAAGTTCAACTTCATTTTCTCTTTTTCTTTCAATTTCTTGTTGATATTTTTTAGGGAAATATTGTTCATATTTCATCATATTTTTCTCTTGTTACTTTTAAGCAAAAAATTCCTCATATTTTATTATATTTTCCTCTTGTTATTATTGAAACAAATATTGTTCATAATTCATCATATTCTTCTCTTATTGTTATTGAACAAATACTGTTCATTTTCATCATACTATAGATTTCTCTCATTCTTTGCCAATAAACCAATATTATATTCTTGAACATTGTTCTTCTTGAACAAATATTATTCATATTTCATTATATTCTAGATTTATCTCATTCTTTGCCCAAGAACCCAAAATGGTTCTCGATGAACAACATCATTACTGTCAATGGAATTCATTTTTTCTAAGAATTCCTCTATTAATTCTCTTAGTACACCCTGCTAATTCTTTTATCTCTTGAAATTTCTTATATTCAGAAGTATTATTTGGTTGTCATTCTATAGTATATTGCATCTAAGTTTTTGAAAATAAATCTTGCTACTCATGATAATATTTGGCAAGAGTTCCATGCAACACCAACCATTCTTCAAGATGTCTCCCATCAATTAATGGAGCTCTTATGATAGTATATTATTGGAGTTCCTGGCAACACCATCCATTTTTCTGATAATATTTGTCATGCATTCCCTTTAATTGTCAAGAATATTATATAGAACTTGAAGTTGTAGTTATTCTAAAAAAGACTTTGGAGTTTTCTTCATTCAATCATCTTTTGTCATAACTGAAAGGTTTCAATATCCACTCTAGCTTGAGAGGGGTGTTGAAATATATTTTGATATTTGTTAGATAAGTCATTAAAAGTATATATGTTATCATCTTTTTAGGGGGATGATGTAGTTTAGTTTGTATATATTCCTAATTCTTTGATATATGATCTAATTATGCATTATTTTCAAATTTATTCACTATATTCACACATCAACCCATTTCATCACGAATATGACAGTGAAAAACTAGTGGGGCATGTTCTTGTCAACTTAATCAAGTATCAATTCATCCATACACTCCTAATTAATTAGAAATTTTTATTTTAATACACACTTTTATGACAAAATCCAAATCAAACATAAATATTAACTTTGTCAGCCTTAATTGAATCAGAACTCAATTCTAGATTCGATTAAATATAATATATATTTTTTTAGATAAAATATTCGGAATATTACTTATTATTATAGATTGTAATTTAGTAAATATATATATATATATATTGTTAATATATACATATATATTATTGCAAGGGTGATTGTTTGGCTTTGGGGTAAGAGTATCTCCAGGAAGGTTTCTATTCTTATTCTGATTGGATTTCTAAGTCTTCTGAGTGCTTAAATTTTATTTTGTAATTATCTTTTTCCTTCTCCTTCTCCTTGTAATCTCTTCCTCATTCTAATAAAATTCTTCTTCTTTTGCTAACAAAAAAAAAACATGTATATAAGATGGAAAAATTAGAGAATAAATATTTAGTGATGGTTCCGACAAAAGAGATGTCATTATTGTAAACAATCGAATAAACATACACATACACATGATAAATTTGTGAGACGGATCAGGTCATGTTTGTCCCTTACCCAATCTTAAATATTGATCGAGTTTAAATTTTGAACCTCAACCTGACTTAGACATGATGAAACCCGACCATATTCAAGTGTGATTATGATTTGATAAATTTGGGTGAGCGGCTAGTACATAATCTTGTTCACCCTAATGTGACTTATTTAATTCAGAAATATTATCTCTACCATTATTGTGTCAAAAGCTATTTGTGAAACATTTTATTAATTATAAAAATGAATAAACACTAAAAATAAATAAATAACACCAAATAGACATTAATTTCAAAATTGGAATAATGTAGAGTTCCCATAGACTTATTAACTTGCCTTTAATGCATATGAAGCAAGACAAGAGGGTAGGCTTTTATGTAATTTCATTCTTCAAAAATTCTCCACCTCTTTATATAAACTCTCCTACTACAGTATTCCATGTACTTTATTATTTTACCTAGGTTTCATAAGCTTGAGAAACATTTTCTTATTTCTTCTCCATTGGAATGGAAGATCAGGGTCAGGGACCCAATAGTCCAAGCCAAGGTTCTGAGAAAAGTGAACCTGTAAGGTCAAGATGGACTCCTAAGCCAGAACAAATCCTCATACTTGAGTCCATCTTCAACAGTGGCATGGTGAATCCACCAAAAGATGAAACTGTTAGAATAAGAAAACTTCTTGAGAAGTTTGGTGCTGTTGGTGATGCTAATGTCTTCTACTGGTTCCAGAACCGCCGCTCCCGGTCACGCCGCCGCCAACGGCAGATGCAGGCTAACCTTGAACAAAGGAATAACCAGCTGCAGGCTCAAGTTGGCGGTGGTGCAAATCCATATCATCATCATCAAGTTTCTTCTCCTATGGATTTTGGTGGTTCATCTTCTTCTTTCATTGGTTCCTCTCCATCTTATCTCTCTGGTTCCTCTTCATCATGTGGTGGCCAAGGAGGATTTGGTGGCTTCTTCTCAGCCTCTTCTCAAATGGGATTTTCTGAAATTGATCATAGTTCAGCTGCACCATCAGTTTTGTATACTTCTTCGGATGCTGCAAATTTGAACTACCAATCTGGTATAAATTGAATGCTTGTATTGAATTCTTCAGAATTTTTAAAGTGTTTTAGCTTGAACATAAGCAAGAAGGATATTTTCTTTTATTTTATTATTACAGTTACTTCTCCACTCAGATTTTTATATAAGTTTCCCATCTGAGGTGGTGAGAAGACCACATTTTAAGCCTAGCTTGAGGCTTAAAATAAGTCCTAGAATCTAAAATTATTATTAATGTATTATTAGTTTAATGATTTTTCTGTGTAAAAGTTCTTCTTTTTCTGATGAATAGGTTTAGGGGATTATATAGAATAAATGACAATCTTTATCATGACTTAACAGTTCCAGGAATTGAATTACATGAAAATCATACTTTAATTTCTGCAACAAAAAAATGAGGTTACTTTCTGGTTGCAGTCTGGTCCTTCCTTTTTATCCTCTCACTTCTTTTCTGGGTTTCTTCCAAAAAAAATTCAAACCCTAGACTTTCTTTTTCCGTAGTTCTCATTTTGACAAATTGGTTACTCCCTTCTTGAGCATATATGTTTGAAACAAACCTTTAAAGTCCATCATGTCATGTTCATTATTATAAAATTCATCCGTAATTGAAAATATATATAAAAATTACCAGTTACTAATGTGATGGGTATTAAAGAAACTTTCCAACAATGAACGGATTCTACAATTTATTTATTTATGATTTTATATCTTTATGTACAGCATATTTTGTGGCTTATCTTGCGCTTATTGCTGTAACTGGCCTGAAAAATTCTTTAATTGATAGCCTGTTTTCTGAAGGGGGATACTTTTCTTTGCTTCACATTATCATTTACATTTTCCCTATTGAAAGAAACATGTACAATACATACATATCTTTGTAACATTAATTTTTCTATTTTTTTTTTGGTGATATGGTTGATGTTCTTATTTTTGTCTTTCTTAATATTGGAGTAGGATTTGGGGGGACAAATATTTCAGCAGTAATCACTGTTTTTATCAATGGGGTTGCAACAGAAGTTCCAAGTGGACCATTTGACATAAAAACTGTGTTTGGTGAAGATGTTATGTTAGTTCATTCTTCAGGAGTGTCAGTTCCAACCAATGAATTTGGTCTCTTGATGCAGAGCTTGAGCCATGGTGAAAGCTACTTTCTGGTTAGTACTAGCATATCTTAAAAATAATCAATTCATTTTATTGCATTTTTTCCTTCTGTTTTAATTCCCCTCTTTTTTTCTTTCACCCTATTTTAGTAATATCATGCTGATTAAAATGTTAATGATACAATTTTTGGAAGCGACACTTATTGGGAGAGACAAACACGCATCCTGTAAGAAATTAGTTTTTTATTCATAGGATGAGGATGAGGGATACCCTTGATAGTACTAGGGATGACAAAAATACGCGACCCGTGAGTATCCGTCAAAATCCCCGTAATTGGTACCCACAAAAAGAGCTTATGGGTGGGAACGAATATCATGATACCCGTCCCGCGGCTACCCGACCATGTATATGTTTTAATTAAATATTTTATATATTTTATACTTAATTTTTATTATTTAACATTATATTTGTCTATTTTATTATTATTCCATAATAAACTTTAATGATGGGACTATGGTCATAAAAATATCATATTAATTCAAGTAATAATTACTTGTATATATTAATTATTGTCAAATATATAAAAATATAATTAAAATTGAAAACTTATTGGCTACACCCGGATACCCGTTATCTGCACGAGTACCCATAAAAGTGCGGGTATGAGTACATGTATGCACTAACTGTGTCCGTTCGGTCCCGTTGTCATCCCTAGGTAGTACCCAAAAAAATGAAAATGATATATCCTCCTACTAAATCCTCATACTTATGCTCCTATCCATAAGAAAGTGACATATGTCACTTATAAACCAATCACTAATAAATAAAGTATCACTTTGTGACATATGTCATAGGTAGGAGGATTAGTATGAGGATATAGCATTACTAAAAAAAAATTAAATAATTTTTTTCTTGTCATCGTGATTACTGAATTTGGTTTCAGGTTTCAAAGCAAGCTCAAGTATGAACAAATCAGAAGCTATTAGCCTTGCACCAATGGAATCTTGCAATTACAAGCTTCTCTTATAAATTACCTTCGTTATCTCCTCCTTTTCTTTTCTTTTTTTTCTTTTTCTTCTTCTTCTTCTTCTCCATTTTGGTAATATTTCAAAAGTGGTTCAAATACTAGAGATCTAATATGTGATTATAGACGTCCATATCTATATTCTATACCTACCTTAATAATTAAAACTCTATGCATTGATAAACGCAAGCTCTCTGATGTATCTTCCATGTGTTGCACATTCACTTCTTTGGTTTGCATCTCAATATACTTATGATTAAATTAATAAAATTTGACACTAATTTAAGGAAGGTGACAAGAGTACCTTCAATAGCATCTACTACCGGGGTATTTTGTTGTTGGAATATTATTACACATTACCCTATAATACCAATTGGTTCCGTATAGGTTCTAATTAGTTTAACCGATAAAACCGTTTGGTTAGACTGAGCGATGTCAGATATATTATATAATTAATATATATATGAATTTCAAGTTAATAATTGATAAAGGTTGAGATGAGATAGAGTTTTATAGTTGATTTTAACTCATTTTTTCATTTTTGGTTTTTTTAATTTGAGCAAAACTGCCGATCCAACCACCCACTTTAAAGTAGTTAAAAAATGGTTCGTTGAATTGATCATTGAGAGTCAATAATATATATATATTTTTAATCTACAAAGAAATTTTATTAGATATAATTAATTACAATAAAAAGAAGAAAAAAGGAACAAAATTACAAAACAATATTTAGACAATTTTCTGAATCAATAATATATTTGAGACTACTCTCCCAAAGAATTATGATATGATGCAACACCAATAAAATCAACCACTTCAAAGTCATTGATTTTGAACTAGCTCATACTTTTAATGCATTAGTGCATCATGCCCTAACATGATGAAACTTGACTTGTCTTTCAAAGTTATGGCTTAAGTCTACCGTATTTGACTGTTATAGGTAAAATCTTAGCACATAGCTTGTCCTATTTCAATGTCTTCTGGTTACAGCCTTATTTAAATATACTATTTAACTTAAAAATACACTTTCATGTATAAATAACTCAAAGTAAGACTTCTCCAATCCACCAATAATTATACTAATATGGGTATATAAATATATTAATGAACTGTAAGCTATAGAGATCATCATAAATGTTTTAAATATTTTAATGACTAGTAAGCCTTTACAAAGTAACTCCCGAGATTTCAATCTTGTTTTGTTGATTATATATATATATATATATATATATATATATATATATATATATATATATATATATATATATATATGTATGTATATTTGGTGGAAAAGAATCTATGGGTCTCTCGCCCAAGCCAGAGGGTCGCCCAAGCCTAACTCTGCATTTTGCTTGAGCGAGACAATAGCGCTCAAGCGACAATTCCTAGATTGAAGACTAAACTACCTGTGGATCTCTCGCTCAAACCAGAGGGTCGCCCAAACTCAAGTCTGCCTCTCGCCTGAGCGAGAGGATAATGCTCAAGCAACACCTCCCGCCCAAGCGAGTGAGATCTATTCAAAATAGCTTAGCATAAGCATTGGATAACTTTGCCTATCTTATTGATTAGTTTATGTTGAAGCCTTAAAAAAATGTATGATTGACTTGATATATATGAAGTGAATCTTTATCTTAAAAAATAAAATAAATGTCAAATCAATACAAAAAAGAAGCAACTTAATTTGTTTTTTCCACATAATTCGACCACCTGATTCGGAAACTCCTTACTTTCCAAATCAACCAGATGGACATTATTCACTCATTCATTTGAATATGCCATTTTAACCATCCATAAAGTTTTTTTTTTCTTCATATAAGTAGGATCGTCCCTCACTTATTTGTTGTGATTACCGATCTGGGAGCATGCACTAATTTATCCCGCTAGGTTAGGGAATTTAATTTGTTGGAACAAGGTATAAATTAAAATGTACCAAAGTCCCGACCAATAAAGCTTGTAACTATTATTTTATTTATTCATGTGATGTAATTAACAATTAATATTAATCTTTGCATGAGTGGAATTCCTTCTAGTGAATATTGTAAAGATCACATGGAAATATTACTTTTCTTCCATAAAAAGATTGATTATAGAAAGAGGGACAAGCCAGGATGGGTTGGGAACATAACAAACAAAGTGAAGTAGGAATATTCAAATTGGAGGCTGATTGGAAACATATCTAACTTCATTTGACTTGTGTTGTCCATTTTTATCTCATTTATTCATTTCTCAAGGAGCAAAATAGGGTAATGCTAACATGCAGCTACACTCTAGCTCTTAAAATAAAAGATAGTTCAATGAATCTTCAGTTTAGAGAATTTTTTTATCATAGAAATATCAATTACTACTCATAAATCCACTCTGGTAGTGGAAAATGGTGACATGAATACTAGCTATCCTCTTATTAAGGTGCTTCACTTTGAAACAATTTATATGAATGTTGCCGGATAGAACTTATATTAAGGTGATATGCTTCTTTAATACAATTAGCTTATAAAAAAATAACTTATACTTTAAAGTGTAATATTTATGTACTATCAGCGTAAAGATTTATATATCATCAGTATATCATTTACCATTCATTTGTATTACTTTTTCTGAATAATCAATACTAATTAAAAATAAATAGTAGATAATGGACTAACAATGTATAAAACTTCCACGGTATACATTTAGTTTTCCAATTATAAGCCATAAGACAATACATGCAGGATGGAGTGGATAGCTTATAGTTCCCCACTGAATAACACCTGCAACTATGTGTGGTTCTCTTTCATCTAGGTAAAGGAAAGTTATATAAATAGAACACTTGTATTTACAGGAATAAACCACTATCTCTTTTTTAAGTAATTGTGTGTGTGGTAGGTAGGGTCTTGTCTAAGGATTAAGGGACTATACAAATTTTTTTGGTAGAGTCATTTGTGTATGAGAATTTTAACATTTTATTTATTTTACATATGTAATTGAGAATTTTAACATTTTATTTGATTTATATACGTAAATTGAAAAAAATACATACCATAAAATATGATGTCCTTATTTTTATGTTCAGTACCTAATTTCATTTAACTCATTTATGATAAATTTATTTTTATTTCTTCTTGAGTTAAAAAATCATTTATCAAAGTTTTATTAGCAAATAAATCTAATATTTTTATTCTGTACATAAAATATGACTAATTTATAGAATGCGATTTTAATTTTGTTTTTTATTGACAGTCATGTAATTTTAAAATTATCCCCTACACAAGACATGAATTTGGAAAAAAAAAAGCTAATCTTTTGATATAGTTTAATATTTCTTAATATATTCTTTTTCAATATTTTCGTTTAAGAGAATAACATCATGTTCCTTATGCAAAGGGATTGAAAATAAAAGACACCATTTTCCTTTAATAAAAATTATAATATCTATGTATTGTCAGTATAAATATTTATATATTTTTTTTGAAGAGTTAATAAGATTGAAAATAAATAATAAATCATAAACTAACTATGTATAAAACTCTTAAATTATTTTAAAAAAAAATCCTCGATAATACATGTCATACCAAATGATTTTTTTGGGTGGAATGCACATGTATTCACAGCCTCTATGCTAACTTGGACTTGGCTATAAACATCTAAGTTGTTACTTAGTTTTTGCCCAAATACATTGTTTGAGTATTTCTTATAATTAATTCATAATACAATTTTTTTAAATATTTTACCAAATGTTCACCCCTAAAAAAGTATGGTATAAAAGTAGTTTATAAAACAGACAATTAATATAATCATTGATAAAATAACTATAAAAGTAATTTAAGTATGAAATTGGAAATTGATAAAAAAAATTATTATATTGACATTTGGCAACAATTTACTTAAAAAGTGGCATGGAAAATGTAAAATATTCAATAATAATTATCTCTATAAAACCTATCATTAATTTGTTAGAAAAATATTATATAATACTAATAAATTACTCTAAAAAATCTTCTAATTATAAGAAAATGACAAGTTTTGCACCCAATTCACAAGGAGTTGTCATGTGCTAGTTGAAATAACACATGTCGTTTTTTTTATTGTTATGGAGACTTTTGGGCTATGTCAATATTATTTTTTGTTATTTCTTTCTATATAGTTAGATTATATTACATTAGCAGGTTTGCTCCTTTATTAAGTGAACTTGAATAGAAGGGGGGTCATTATGGACAAAACATGTTTTTCCTTACTACAAACGATGAAGGCGTTGACCACATCATTTTCTTAGGTGTGCTTTTTCAAAAGAAGTTTGGAGCATATTATGTGGCTAGATATTCCAAATCCTTGAAGTTGTTAACGATCATTTTGATTTTCATTGTTGGTGTTTTCATGGTAAAGTTGGAAAACAATATGTTATATGTTATTATCATTGTGCATGTGATAATGTAGTATCCCTCAACCTGTTATAAGGTTAATATTTATGCATGGTCCAGTAAAGAAAATTTGTTTAAAATAAGTTTTGATAAGAGATTTATTTGAAGAAAAAAAGTTATGGGCAAAAATTAACTTAAAAATAACTTAATGGACCAAAATAGGGTTTTTACCTAGTCTTATTATAGAGAGTAGTTCTGATAAAAGTTAGTCATGAACATAGTAATTGGTAGGAATTGATACCTTTTTTAGTTTGATACCTTTTTTAGTTAAAGGTGCTAACCCAATACAAGAAAGAGAGAGTCCGATAATTTTGTTCCTGAAAATGTCAACAATACAAGACCAATGGTCAAGGCACTAAATAGAAAAATATAATGTCGTTATTCCAACCTTAGAAGAGTACGAGTATCGTGATTTAATTTGGATTAATTTCATCACATGATTGTAGTTCACCTCCTTATGAAGCATAACATTCTCCACAATTTTGTCCCTTTTGAAGAAAGACAGTAGGTATCATGAAGCATTAGCAATTGTATACTCTTTTGGGGGATCTGCATCAGAATCTTAAGCCAAGCATAAAACCCATTCCAAACGTTCAAAGCAAAATTACAAAAACCAAATAGATGATCTATGGACTTAGTCCTTTACAATAAAGCATATTCTTAGTTGTTGTCAACCTACCTCTAAGGAAATTTCGTGATAAAACACTAAATCTTTGAGGGAGTACAAGGTAACCTAACTCATGTTAAGAATGTTTCATTCTTCTCTTGGACTTGTAACTATTTGAGCTAAGTAAGCAGTTTTGATAACATAACTCCCTGAAGTAACTAAACTCCAATTCCAATTATCTATAATATCCCTTTTGCAAGAGTGATGATGAATTAAGTCGTACATATTCATATCTATGTCTTCCTCCCGCTCAAACAAATTCCTTCTCCTTGTGCCATTGAAATGATTTGTTAGCCCTTTGTTGTGTTTTTCTAGTTCACCATGTTAGTGGCTTTAATATACCCAACTCAGGATTAATACACTTAATGGTTTATAATCAAACTCGCGAGATTCTAGGTAATTTGTAGTTTTTTAACTTAGTTTATAATTTTTTTTGATAAATAAAATTATATTATAAGAGCAAAAGGAGTATCCACCTATTACAAGAGTCTAAGCACCAATTTGAAAAAATTAATTTAATTGGTGCCTTTAATAAGCAAAATTTAAATGGAGCTAATAACTTTTAAAAAGAGAGCATGTAACTTTTAATAAGGAAGATTTGTAACCTGTGAAAGCTAGATTTTATAAAGGTAGTTTTTCAATAATAGTAAGAGTTTTCAATAATTCATTTATCAATTATTTCATTTTAAAGTTTACCAATTACAACTCACTAAAATACCTAAAAATAATTATGAATTAATTATAAATAACTAAATAAATAAATAATTACTAGAAATATTATTAATAGTTTTACTAAAAAATGTATATAATTAAATAAACAATTACAAAGTAATAACAATTTTCTCAAATTTCTAATATTTATTAAATTATAAAAGTACTGATAATTTTACAAAATTAGTTTTTAAGTACCTATATATTTAATTATTTCAATTAATAATTATAAATTAATTAATAAAAAACTGAACAAGTAGTAAATAAATATTATATGTCAATTTTATTCATTCAATAAATTATAACTAGTTAAACTGTTAGTTTGATTGAACAACTATAACTCAATTAATTGCTTATACAACTATAAATTTCTACAACTATAAATTTCTAGTTATCTTTATAACTACATGCTATAAACTTAAAGTTATAAGCTCATAATTATATGCTAAAAGTCAATCACTACAAGCTATATGTATGTATTATCATGAATCAAAATTTATAACCATCAAATGCTCGAAACAACTAACATGAATTATTCTAGCTTAATTAAAAATTTGGAGTTTGAGTTATTGAAAATATAATTATGTTAATATTAATAATAAGAGTTTTATAGATCATTTTGGTTCCACAAGTCTCGAATAAAACTATCTCCTATAAAGGATACACGTGCTTGAAAATTAGAAAAAAAACAAAAGTTGCAAAGAGAACGAGTGAGAGGGCTTTTCAATATTACTTCATATTCCAAGTTTCACATAATCAATAAAATAGTCACAGTGATTATTGTTGTTTAAATCAAGTTGGTCCTCTAGTTTTAACTAAGGCTATCACTTTTGACGTACAATATTGAACGCAAAAAGTATAATATTCAAGGACTAATTTAATGTTCAAATCTGTAATATCATGAATGAATAATATCTTTGCAATACCAAAGATCCAAGACAAGCCACACAAAGCTTCACTGTTATAATACAGTTGTGATTACCTTGTATTTATTATAATAGTGAAAAAAATATTGCAGGTGTAATTGTGACAGTGATATTTGTTAAGGTTTCATCTCAAAACCAATTGATAATAAGATGAGTAGTTCAATATGTATTTAAATCATTCTCGAAAGTTTTCAACATTATTGACTCATAATTAAATGACATTTTTTGGCTAATGACAACCGGAAAGAAGTTGGACTATGGCTGACTGATACCATGTTAAAGTTTCATCTCAAAACCAGTTGTCAATAAGAGTAGTAGTCTAACAAATATTTAAATCATTCACAAAACAATAAGATATGCGATGTGAGACTTACCTCCCAACAATACAGAATTTCCAAAACTACAGTATATTGAAACAACAATTGCGATTCAGAAGTAAAAAATTAAATGAACAGTTTTGTAAGAGTTCGGCTCCTCTTCAGTAATGGAGAGGTCAGTTAAGTTTTTTAGTGTATATTTGGGGATAAAAACATAATAATAATATAAATTGATGGGATAAAATTGTCCATAACTTTTGAGTTTTCTATGTATTTTTAGGTAAATGGTCACTCCATTACCGGAGAGGAGCTTGACTCGTTTTGTAATTATTGAAACACATAAAACAAGCCCAAGATTTTGATGAAAGTGCATGGGCAGTACGTGGATTCCTGACTAGAACTGGAAAGAAATACAAAAGCTCACAGAATAATTCTGCGATTTGGTCCCCACACCGACCAATATAACCAATGCAAATTCGACGGATGTTTGTAACAAATTTCTTGGATTCTTTTGAAATTTATAATAATCTAAGAAACATTAAGGGGCACACTAACTTAGAAATACCATGTGAGATACATAATTTTTATTGGTTCCTATGTTCATTAAATTATATATTTGCATCCCTATGTTAGATTCTGTGTTCTAGATGTCATTTTTTGAGCTCATTATTCTAATGGGGATAAGGATTATAGATTTTGTTGACCAAGATACAGGTAAGTCATACATCTTTACAAATTTAATATGCATTTATGAATTTTTTTATAGTAGCTCATGATTAATTTCAAGGGTATAAGTTGAAATTGGTACAACTTTATTCTGAAATCCAGCTGGGATTCCTTTGTTTCTGTGTGAACTGTGAAGCTTGCAGATTCGGTCGCTTCACCTACACTTCTTTTTGTATTCCAAGAATGATAATAAATGCATTGATTTATACATTTTTTCTTTTAATTATTTCTTACTAAACATGATTCTATGTTGTATCAAACCCGATTGTATAATCTTACTAATCATGATTCAACATATGATATGGAAAACAGTTTTTAAAAGCAAAAGCTTTATGAGATGGATAGTTAAAATTTAGAACTCAAACAATTGGGTGCATAAACACCAACCTAAAGAAAGCCCACCAAAATTTATAATTTTTTTTACCAAACACCCCCACAAGAAAAGATGAGCAAAATAGAATAAGAAAATTTAAACCAAAAGGATGAAAAAACAACCAGGCAACATTATTCTTACCAAATTGTATTGATCATACTTAACTATTCCGGAATATGGAAGCAATCAAATAAAAAAAGAAAATGTGGAAAAGAAAGAATAAATAAGAAATGTGGTAATAAGGTTCGACCAATTTATGTCTACTTCCCCGGGAGCATCGAGAGACTACCATTATGTATTAGAGATGTGTTTTTATGGTTATTGTTGTTCTTCTCATTAGATTTGCATAACACATAAATGTAAAGCTCTCTACTCCAACTTCTTTACATCAGTCCAAACTCATAACTTGTATTGTTGTTTTCTAGTGAAAAGGCTCAGTCAATTGGAGTATGAGTCATTGCAGAATAATCTTCACCTTGTGAATATTATAAATCTCCATCTTTTGTCATTGAGATGGAGATGCTCCATAGTCCAACAACAATGTATGTTCAGCGAGTTCAGACAATGTTCGGGTTGTCTACGGTAACCGATTTGGTTAACATATTAATTAAACTTTCTAAAATGTGAACCTTCTGTAATAGTATATGCTCACAAGCCATCAAATCTCTAATCTTGTGACAACTTATATTATTATGTTGGGTCCTAGCATTATACATCTGGTTCTTTGCCAAGAAGATAACACTCTGATTGTCACAATCCAATGGAACTCCACCTTGCTCAATGCCTAATTAATTTACCATCCCTATAGGCCATATGACTTCCTTAGAAGCTACACCAGCATGTACTCTACTCCAGTTATGGACATAACAACAACAGACTAAACTAATATTCTCTACATAATCGGTCCTCCTACAAGGGTAAAAACAATCCTTGTTGTGGACCTTCTATCATCCAAGTCTATTGCATAATTCAAATCAACATAACGAACAACTGAAGGCTTACTTTGTTGGATGCCAAACATGATGTCAAGACCTGTAGTCTCTTCCAAATATCTAAAAACTCACTTGACTACATCTCAATTTTGCTTCTCAGTTTCGATATAGACTTATACATTGACTAACTGCACGTGTCAAGTCTAGTCTAGCGCAAACCATACCATACATCAAACAACCCACTATATTGGCTTATGGAACCTTTGGTATGTACTTTTTCTTTTGATTTGTCTTTGGACATTGGTCTAGGAAAATTTTGAAGTGATTTCCACTAGAGTATTCAATATATTTGCATTGCTCATATCAAATCTTTATATGTTTTTTTTAATGCAACTTTGCTGGGAGAGCCATAAACTTATAGCTCCTTTATCCTTATGAATCTCAATCCTAAGAATTTTCTTAGCAGCTTCTAAATATTTCATGTCAATCTCTTTGTCCAACATGACTTTCAGCTCATTTATATTCAAAATGTAGCAACAATCAACATATCATCCACATAAAGTTGTAGAAAATAAAAGAGCTATCATCAAGGCTTCTCACATAAACACAAAAAACATATTCATAACGGTTGTAACTAAGCTTCAACATAAGTGTCAAACCACTTGTATGACTATATGGGAGACAATGTTACCCGTTATAGAGACTTCTTCAACTCGCAAACCAAGTGACTTGTTCTAGCTGCACTGAACTCTTCTATTGTGTCATGTAAATTTCCTCCTTTAATTCATCCTAGAGAAAAACATTTTTCACATTCATATCTTCTAAGTGTATATCCTGATTGGCTACCAAGGAAACTACTACCATTATAGATGTGTGCATAACTACTAGGGAAAAATCTTATTGTAATTAGGGATGACAACGGTCACGGGTGGGCATGGCTAATGCATACCCGTGCCCATACCCGCACTATTTGCGGGTACCCATGCGGGTAGCGGGTTTCTGCAGGTACCCAATATGTTTCCAATTTTAATTCTATTTTTATATATTTTACAATAATTAATCTATAAAAATAATATGATATGTATATCATAATTTTATTATTATAGTCTCACCACTAAATTTTATTATGAAATAATAATAAAATAGACAAATATAATGTTAAAATAACAATAAATAAGTATAAAATATTTAATTAAAATATATGCGCGGGTATCTGCGGGGTGGGTATCATAATACCCGTTTGCACTCATGAGCTATTTTGCGGGTATGTATTGTGAGTATTTTTACTAGTACCCACAGTTACGGGTATTTTTGCCATCCCTAATTGTAATTGATCTCCTTTTGATGCGAATACCATTTTGTACAACACGAACCTTGAACTTTTCTCTTTCTTTTCTGCTGATATTTTTGGCTTCCTCTTGTACACCTACTTGCACCCAATTGTGCACTTGTGTGGATGCAATGGAACAAACTCCCAAGTTTTATTCTTGTATAAAGAATTCATCTCCTCCATCATGACACTCATTCATTGTTCTTTCTCTTGGCTGCTTATAGTCTCTTTAAAACTACATGGATCTCCTAAATTGATATTACGAGCAACTGAAGCCATATCTTTCTATAGGTTTGATAGGATTTTATCCCTATCTTTTCAAAGTAGATACCCACACAGACCTGAATTCTCCACTTGAATTTCGCATGATTCCTTGCCATTCATCACTTGAACTGTTTCATTGCTCATTAGAATCATGTTTGATCCCAAAGAATTTCCATTTGCTCTGGGCATATTTGTCAAAACTAATTATTTATGCATGAAATCTATATCAAACACTACATCTCTACTCAACACCACTTTTCTGGAAATTGAATTCCTGAACATGAACTCTTCACACTTTTGGTATATCCTATAAAGTAACACCTCTTTGAATTGTGATCAATTTTAGACCAGTCATACCTGGGTACATGTACATTAGGAGATCAACCAAAATAAACAAAATATTGTAATTGAGTAATTTATTTGTCCATATTTCCTTTGCAACTTTACATCCACTGAAGCTCATGGTGATTTATCGATGACATAACATGTCATTTTAACTACATGTTCTTAAAACTCTTTGAAAAATCCAACATTCAATCACAGACATATGGCCCTCTTTGTAAATGTCAGGTTCATCCTCACTACAATATTATTCTGTTTAAGAGTCTTTTTCATTAAAAAGTGCATTTCAATGACATGTTCCCACTTGCCTTTCATCACAATCATAGCACTCTTGCATACTCAGAGAGTGTCATTGCCTTTCCCTCTATAGTCGAATCTTTTGACCTTCAATATTCACAAAGAAGTCAAAATCTTCTTCAAGTGTGCATGATATGTGCATATCATCACATAACGTGTTCATTTCACGCTCATTCATTAAAATTTTCATGTCTCCCATGCCAACAGCTGCACATACTACATTATTTCCCAAATGAATGAAACCAAATTTTTATGCCTTGTGTACATTGAACCCTTCTCTCTTTGGCATCATTTGGTGAGAGCAATCAGTGTTAAATATCTATTCATCTGTATTTTGATTTGATGATACAGGTAATATATCACCTTGACCATTATAAACAGAGTCATCTTTTTGTACAACTTTTGTAGATGTGGATGTTTCGTCTTTAATATAATGTTAAAATAATAATAATAATTAAGTATAAAATATTTAATTAAAATATATACGCGGGTACCCGCAATTATGATACACGTTCTCACCCATGAACTATTTTTTAAGGTACCCATTGTGAATATTTTAACGGGTACCTGTGGATCGGATATTTTATCATCCCTAGACTTTAAGGTGACTGCTAATACTTACTACCCCATTAATTATCCAAATGTTTGTAATAATATTTCTTTTGCAAGCCAAGAGAAATAACTGCAAGAAAAAAATACAAGAAAACCACATACCAAGAGAGAGTAGATCATGTAAACATCAAGTCATTAGGTTTTACGGGCCCTTAATTTGTACCCTGTTGCTTAATTTTTGGATACAGACCTGCCACAGACCCATGCTAATATTTATTGGGTATACTATCTACAAGTCTTTGGGTAGCCAGCGGATCCATGGGTACCCATAAATTCAAAAATATTTTTAAAAATAATTACAAGTAATTTATGTACTTGTGTATTTGTTTCCTGCAATCTTATATGTTATTTATACATCCAACAAGAAAAAATTATAAAATTAATTTAAAGTTTTAAAAACAAATTAATTTTATAATGACCATCAAACTCAGGGATTGCAGGTTGTACAAAATTGCTTTCCGTAGCCATAATTTTTTCACTCTCTTTCCTTTCTTTTTATCAGGCTCATGTGATGGAGTTATGATACCAAATTTGTTGAATATTAAGAACAGAAAACTAGGCTTGAAGTTCTGCGAACACACTATATTATTCAAAAATAAACACTCGCTTATATAGCCTTACATAGACAACATAACAGAATAAACCTTAAATCTTTCACTCATGTAATGTAACTGACATGAAAAAGAAACTGCAATATCCTGATAAATAGGATTTATTGACATAATCAAAATAAAACAGACCCTAATAAAACACTAATTTATTGACTAATTCAACAGGGCCAGCCTGACCCAGTTCTCCATGGCCCGTCTAAAAAACAGGCTTTTAAACTGAGCTGAATATGGGTTTTGGGCTAAAATTCCTAATCCGACCTTCCAAAACTTCCAATCCAGACGTATTGGCCCGTCGGACCAAGCCCATATTACCATCCTACTTAAGAGAATACTTTTCAACTTTTCCAAGAATCAAACTAGCAAGCTCAAAAGTTAAGAGGAAAATGTTTCATCAATTTAACTACAAGCTCAAAAGTTGATTTTCCAAAAAAACTTCTCTTGGCAACACATGAACTGAGCTTCTAACCACCATTATTGGTCTTGCATGATGGTTATAAAGATCAAAGAAACTTCCATGCAAGGATCTTGAGATTGAGGACAGCTTCAATTTAAGTGTCCACTCCATCTTCACTAAAATCATATACCTTTGGTTTTATGCTTAACAATTTCTTCATCGCAATGGAGGGCCAAAAGGCCTCTGATCTTCTTCCTCTCCTTGTTTTCATGACGAACCAGAATCTCAATGCTTCCTTTTGAAGTGCATTGATCAATCTCATTAAACCATTAAGTGACAACAACTACAAGACATATGACAAGTGTTCCCTTGATCACATGCTATTGCAATTGCTTTGCAAGAAAAAAAATTCCATGACTGAAGTCACTTCCAAGAAGAAAGTGAAAGTAACAACTTTGATGTGTGTTTGTGTAACTTTGAAGAGCCTCATATCTGATCATGGGTTTGTGGGATAAAATTCCATAAGTCGTCACCCATAGTTGGCCTATCAACACCATATTAAGCCAAATATTTCTCTTATGTTTCACTAAACTTTTTGAGTGATCTATCTCTTCAAACTCCTTGCGTCGACCTTTGGATTCAACAGGAAAGCATTGCAGCATGAAGAACAGTCTGTGAGAAATGGGTGATTGTGATTGTGAAAAGGTGTCACGGTTGAGAGAATGCAGCAAGATTTTCTGCAGCAAAGGCATCATCAAACTTGTTTGGAATGTTTGAAATATGTTATTATATGAAGTCTCACATTGTCTAGGATTAAAATAGAGTAGAGTATCAATGTTATATATTGGACTCAGTTCCATTGTTGTAATGTGCACTAAATATAAGCACCGAATAGAAACACCCTGTGGGTGGGTCCATGAGTGTGATAAGGTTTGTAATCTGTATTCTCTAATAATATCCTGGTAGCCGTTCAACGCTCCCGGAGATGTAGGCACAATTGGTTGAACCTCGTTACCAAATTATTTGTTTCTTCTCTTCTATTTATTATATGCACTTTATTTGATTGCTTGTTACCAATGTTGCGCAACGATCACTTCCGTTGCACCAACAATTTGTTATCAAAGCCAATTGGTAGATGGCTCTTAACCCAGGTGCTAGATAATGACAGAAGATGGTGAATGCATGTTGGTTAGAGAATGTGCGTCAAAGGTACTATTCAAGGATAAAGGAGATGAGTTGAAGGGGAAGAAAACATGACAGAATTGTGGTGAGGGCGATATATGTTGATCCAGAATCCGAGAAGTTCATATACTGAATTATGATTAAGGTGGAGATAGAGACTCATGTGCTGAGTTTGGCCCTGAGACAGGTACTGACAATATCTCTCTAGCTGCTGATGGAATGATCTTATTTGATATAAGTAGTGGAATATCCTAATGGCGTGTCTGAGATGTAATAGTCAAGGATATTAATCCACAAAAGCACAGAGGCGTTAGATGACTTTGATGCAAGGTGAAACATGTACATAGACTTTGATGCAAGATGTGACACGAGCATTGGTAGAGATGCAAAATGTGACATGACATTGGCTTTGATACAAGGGTGTGACACGAGCATTGATTAACATTGACGTAAGATATGTATTATATGTATACTCATTACGATTGAGTATGATAGTTATTTTGAACTATGATTGTCAGGCTAGACAATGGTGGTAGTGGTTGAGGCTTTCCAAGGAAACTCCAAAGTTCAGTTTGAATGAGTATTGAAGAGGACGGTTGTTAGTGAACTTTTGTGTAGATATTCTATATTTCGAAAGACTTCTTAGCAATAGATGGTTAGGCGGCGTGTTCCATTAGATGGTGGTACGAGAATGTGCACTAAAATTTTGGAGAGTTAGGCTCTTGGTAACATCGTCAAGGATACTCAGAAGGTTTATGTTGTATGGGAGCAGACTCTTATGTGGAATTGTTATAAAGAGTTATGCATTGAGAAATGTGGAGTCAAATATTCTCTAAGGTGGAGATTCTTGTGTAGATTTTCTTAGGAGCAACATATTTGTCTATTTCAATCAAGGTGAAGATTGTTGGGGATGTTTGAAATATGTTATTGTATGAAGTCTCACATTGCATAATAGAGTAGAGTATCAATGTTATATATTGGACTCAGGTTCCTTGTTATAATGTGCACCAGATATAAGCACCAAATAGAAACACCTCATGGGCACTTGGGCCCATGAGTGTCATAGGATTTGTAATTCTTGTTCTCTAATAATATCTTGGTAGCATCTCAGCGCTCCCGGGGATATATGAACAATTGGCCGAACATCATTACCAAATTCTTTGTTTCTTCTCTTCTATTTATTCTATGCGTTTTATTTGATTGTTTGATATCAACGTTGCGCAACAATCGCTTCCGCTGCATCAATACTTCTTTACATTAGGAATCTCAAAAGATGATTCTTTGTTGAAGAATTTTGAAAAGGAAGAATGACTATGAAAAAAGAAAGAAGATTATGAAATATATAATTACATTGATTTGATATCATGTTAAAGTTTTATATGAGTCGTGAAAGAAAACTTCTTGATGAATTAAGAAAGAAGTACGAGAGAATGCATGAATGAGAAATGAAAACTTGAAGAAAGAATAGAAACTCTATTTCTCATTGAATTGAATTTCTCCATATTAAATCAATCACACAGATTAAGGGAATCACTTTTTATATACTACATTGTCTAACTAATAATTAACCAACTGAAAGCAACTAACATTTAATAGATTAAGTATATTGTTAATCAATTAAATCTTACAGAATTACAACAATTTCAATATGCATATATCTGATTAACTATAATGTTAATCAATTCTCATACAGAATCTCAACTATTATAAATACTAATATGAAATGATAGTCTATACTAGTCAAATTTTAATTCAAACATATTAGCTATAGAATTTCCCTCTCTTACTCCGCATCATCAACTTTGTCTATTTGAAGAAAATTGACATGAGGGGAATGAACAAGAGATTAGTCAATACATGTTTTATTGCTGCAATTTGGGATGAATATTTAATATAACACGACTACTAATATTATTTATAAATCAAACATGTACTTGAACAAAAGGTCTATCTAGTGTTAGTTACGTGAAAGAGTTAACTTTCATGGGTGGAATATGAAAAATCTGAGACTCATATAATTTTTTGTATAATGTAATAAGGATTTAATATTTATACATAAATTTTGTAAGAATTTTTTAGGTTGTTAATGTGTTATTCGTCATTCATGTGGTAACTGACATTGACTCAGATAAAATAGTATACACGCATATTGGATAATATATTATGTGTGTAGAAAAATTTACACTATCCAAACATAAATAGTGAACTTATGTAATTATCATGTTAAACATATTCTTCATCGTAATCAAACCATTGAAATGGGAACCAATGCATTCACCAATTTAAGGATAAGATGGATTTTCAAAACTATTGCTAAATTAACATATAAAAAATTAAGCTCCAACAATATTTGTATAGGTCATTATTGTCCATATGTTTTTCATTATTTTTTTATGTTTAAGCTTATATAGATAGTTTAAAAATTATTAAAATAAAATTTCGATATATTTTGAATAAAATAAGTTTCATTTAATTCACATTAGAAACTAAATTAAAATTAAATTAAGAGATTATCAAATAAAAAAAGATGAATAATAGATAAAGATAATATTAAAAAGAAAGTATTAATATACATTAATTTTCTAAAACATCAAAGATATGTGAATTCATAAAAAAAATTAAAACATAAAAAAATAATCACATAAGGTTAGACAAGATCCCCACAAAATCAAGCATGAGCCTAGATCAATCAATCCAACCAATAAATCAAATCAAGTATGATAAAACTTTAACACTAAACCATACAGAGTGGGCTACAGTTACTCCTAAATAAAACAAAACTTTAATGTCCATACAATGGAACCAGCCCAATGCATTTTATGTTAATGTTATTATCTATACTACTTAATAAAGGGAAAATACAAATTAATTATTCATTGTGTAATTTGTGTACCTATTTTACCCTTCATAATTTAGAATTTAATGTTTATAAATAAACTTTGAGCATACCATTAATAGACTTTCATATTTACATTATTAAACTTCCATAAACTTCCATGTAATTATGTATGTACACCAAGTTATTTATGCAAGATGAATATAAGAGAAATATTCAATGTAAATATGCAAAGATAATTTATAATTTAATTTTTTAGTATATTTTTTGTACATAACTTATTTGGAATATGAGTAATCATGAAGATAACATGTTATGAAAAATGTAAAAAAAAAGTATACAAATTACTTACAATTCACTTACTAATATTTTTATACATATTATTTCCACATAAAACCATCATATCATTTTTTCCTGTTCTTTTTTAACAAGGTGATGAAATGCAACAAAATCCCAAATTCATTGAACAAGAAAGATTTGATATAGGGTTCATAGCTTAGGTTTATTGATTTTTGTGTTTTCAATGAGAAGAGAAAATATAATTAATGCATAAATATCTTTTATTAGAAGTAGGAAATGGGAACTATAGTCAAATATTTGATTCATCAAGTTAAGTCAATATACATTTTATTAAAAATAAGAAAAGAAAATTAAAGTCAAATATTTAATCCACCAACTCAATATTTTGTTCTTCAATATAAAATGTAACATATAACACAAAATAACTAAATCAACAAATCAACATAGAACATGTTCATCTTGATAACAACTTAGCCGTAATTGGATGTGGTATCTATACATTTCGTGCTTAGGGTTCATTGAACAATTACCTCAATCGAATATATTCAACTGTAAATTATAATATTTAACACAATTTACTACATTATATATTTATTGCATGTAGGCTACATATTACAAACGATAAGAAAGCGGGTTGACAGACACAACAATGCTTGTCAACATGCTAGTTTATGATTAGTTGGAAAAAAATTAAATTAAATATTTAACAATTAAGTATTTTTCTGACTAATCATAAGTGATGACACATACAATAATATACTTTTTGGGACATAAATTGTGTTTCAACTAGTCAAAATGTCAATATGACATATAACACCTTTGGGGCTTTTAGAGGAACATTCTACACCTATTATTTATAAAGAAATGGTAAAACTATTTGATAAACATGTAAATAAATAACTTAGAGATGTTCCATATCATTTTATCTATACAAATCTTTTTGTGAACAACTTAATTATTTGGTGATGTTATTTGACATGGGGAAAGAAAAAAAGAGATTAATAGGTATGGTTTATTCGTTTATTGCCATAATTTGGGGTGATCTAGTTGATCTCGAATACTTTTAGTCTATAAACTTTGAGATTATAAACTACTTTTATGTTTTGGTACATTACCTGAAAATTGAATATAAACTAATCTGTTTTGTTTAGGTAAAATACTAAGGTAGAAAAATTGATTTTTACGTAGTAAATTACAAAAAATGTATGAAGTTATTTGTTTATTTTATGAATATTTTAGTTGATTTTTACACTATTTTTAAATATACATTTTTTTAATATTTATCATCATATATATTTTTACTATAAATTTTTAATATTACATAATAAAAAAGGCTAAAATATATATTAAAAAAAAGTACAATATCAATATTAAAAAATAATATAACACATAAATAAATGGAAACTAAAATTGAATAAAATAATTTAAAAAATAAATAATACACAAATATTAAGTTTGATACAAAAAATTTGGGGTTTATGGGGTTTATGCATAATTCACAAAAAAAATTAATATTGCATAATAAAGTTTTATACATAATTATATGTTCATATATGTGTATAGATAAAGGAAAGTGTTACGATTAATTATGGGGTTTGGTGTTGATAGAGAGAAGAATGAGAGTCATAAAGTTTGGTGATGACAATGTGAAAAGTTATGATGTTTGATGTAAGAGTAAAAATGAGGAGATAGATAAATTTATGATGAGGTAAAATGTGAAGTAAAAAAATTTGAAAAAAATAAGCTAATAAAAAATGAGTGAGGATTTTTAAATTTACTCTACATCTAAGTCATCAATTCTAGGGAAATTCAATAGTTTAAATCTACCACTAATTCAAACAATTGGATTTCCCTATAATTGATGTGGAGTAAGTTTAAAAAACTTACTCTTTGAGTCAATAGATCTCTCCTCATAAAAAATAATTCAACTCATGATTTTGGAGCTTCTATTTCTGGTTTATTTTTTTATAAAAACTGAGTTTATAATTTTATTTCGTTGTCAAAGATACATAGTTTATATTTTCAGCCTATTTTTAAAAAAATAAATATAATCTAACAAATATAATCCATCCCAAACTTGTCCTTAGTATTATTCTTTAATCAAATATGTATTTTAAAAAAATCTAGTGTTTGATACAAAGATTAGTGGAGAATGGAATATGAAATATTTGAAATTCATTTTTTATTAAAAAATATATAACTGTCACGTCGGGGCATTGTACTGTGAACCAATTGCCTTTATAACTTTTTTGGTTGGTAATCCGTTCTGTTTTCTAAACCATTGTTGTTAAATCAACGTCAAAGATATTAATGTCTGGGATTATATTTTACTATTACATTAATTACATATATATTTTTATGTTTAGAGGTATCTTATACCAAACCTTTTGATATTTAAAAGAGTATGATATAAATATACTATTAATATAAATATTTGTAGTACACATTTACATATTATTTACTATTCATTTCTATTTAAAATTCAATAATAATTAAACATATATTATGTATGATATATGATAGTATAATAAACTTGTGAACAATCATTACATACATCTTTTTCTCTTTTTATAAACTCTGTATATTGATGTCTTGCACTCTTGCCCCGATTTTTAGTTGCACGACTTTGTTAGTGAAGCCACATTTGGGAGTCGTTTACGAATTAGGGAAGATATTAGCACTCTATATGTCCACTTTAAGTGATACTCTTAACTAAATTATATGACATATATTATGCTTTAAAATTATTTTGGTTTTTTAATTAATTATTTAAATTAGAAAACTTTATTTATTTTTTGTTGTGTCTGATAAGACAATACATTGCTCCTACGTATAATTATTAAGGGAATCAAGGCGACGTAGTTCTTTATGTGATTGTTGGTTAAAGATTTTAATTAGGAAAGAAGCTACGTAGTGCAACCGTCCAAATAATGAGTCGAGGAAAAGAAGCCATCAGGTGCTACCATCCCTTCATCCTTGATGTGATAGGTAATTTTTAGATTTTTTGTAAAATATATTGATTTTAATATTTATTTATTAGTAAAAATTGTTTTTATTATTATTCATTATTAATAACTAATTTAAGTCAATATATATATTTTATTGATCTTGAGAACAAATAAGAGAAGTGGCTAACGCGATCATTCGAACATGATTTGAGGATGAGAAACATTTTTGTTACTCTCTTCCATCTTTGATTAATCCCCAAAATTTACATTATAATAAAGGTTTTCATATAATAATATTATTTTTATTATAGTTAAGGTTTTGACCTTTTCTTAATAATTTTTTTTAATTAATTACAGAAAAAAAAGTAAATAAAATTAGCATACCAAAAATCATAAAATATGTTGTTGATTGTTATCTACATTAGAAAGATTTCCTTATTTGTTGTTTTTATTATATAACAAATAAAAAAAGTTATTTTTTATTACTGCGATTAGACATCTGTTTATTATTATAAAAAATAAATTACAGTATAATTATATTTAATTTATTAAATGGTTATGGTTTAATAGTGTAGCAATAATATAATTAACATCTACAAATAAAATAGAAACATCAAAAAGGAAATAAAAAATATAAACATGGGTCATGCCACGATTGGCTGGTTGGAGGAGGCGCATTGTGCACAAGGGTGAAATGTGGTGCGGTTAGGTACACGGGAAGTACCATGCGCCTCCTCCAACATGTCATCAGTGACGTGATGGTATTGCCATTTGCTATTGTTTCATCTAAATCTCAACCCTTACCATGTTTGTATTTTTTGTTTCATTTTTTATGTTTCTATTTTATTTGTATACATTAATTATATTATTGCTACACCGTTAAAGCATATCCATTTAATAAATAAAATGTAATTATACTATAATTTATTTTTTATAATAGCAACCAGAGATCTAATCACAACAATAAAAAATAATTTATTTATATGTTATATAATAAAAACAACAAATAAGGAAATCCCTTTAAAGTAGATAACAATCAACAACTTTTTTTTATGATTTTTGGGATGATAATTATATTTATCTTTTTGGTGTAATTAATTACAAAATGTCTTTATGATAAAGTCAAAACATTCTTATATAATAAAAATGAATAAGAAGCATATTATTACTTAAAAAAATTTATAATGATGTAAATTTTGGGGATAAAACAAAGATTGAGGAGGATCGTGGAAACGTTTATCGTCCTCAAATCATATTTTGAATGATCGTGATATGACATTTTTCTTTACTCGATTAATTCTCAAGATCAATAATGAATAATAATAATAATAAAAAAAATTTAGTAATAAATAAATATTAAAATCAATCTCTTTTACAAAAAATCTAGAAATTACCAACCATATCAAGGATGGAAGGATGGTCGCCTCCGATGACTTCTTTTCCTTAATTCATCATTTGGACGGTCTGGTTACATCACTTTTTTCCTAATTAAAATATTTAATTAATAATCACATAAAGAATTACGTAAACATTATTCCCTTAACTTAATAAGGATATCTAGGAGCAATGTCTTATCTTATCAAACATAACAAAAATTAAATAAAATTCCCCTTTTAAATAATTAATTAAATAACCAAAATAATTTTAAAGTATAAGTCATACAATTTAGTGAATGATATTGCTTAAAGCGGATATATAGGTTGCTAATATCTTCCATAATCCATAACCGACTATTAAACATGAATTTCAAAAATCCAAAGCACAATCTAATTGGGCTAAAAGATTTTTCTATATTTTTTACCATAAAATGTAGTAACAACTCTAACAAAGTTTTATAGCCAAAAATCGTAACGTGACAATTGATACTCTACTTTCTAATTATATTCTTATTTGTTACTCATCTTTTTCACTCTGTATTTATTTATTTCTTTTTAATTTAATTTTCAATTTGCATTAAATAATTTATTTTATTATTTATTGAATTTTTAAATTATATTATTATCTTTAAACATCAAAAGTTTTAGAAGATCAAAAAATATATATATTAAAGTTTCTTTAGAGAGTTCTAGATTATGACAACATTAATGTAATAACTTTTTTGTTGCAAATTATTGTGAGACTGGCATTTTGCAAGAAATGGAGCAACAAATCCATTATGCCACCCTCATGTCCGCTTGGCAAACATTCCTACAAGATATAATCGGTGTAAAGATTTATACGAAAATAATATATCATTTATCATTCATTTATATTAATTTTTTAAAGAGTCGCTAATAATAAAACATAAATAAAAAATAATGTAATGATAGTGTATAAAACTTATATACATACATTTTTGCTTATATAAATATATATGTATATATGAATTTTTTTATTTGAGTGTAGTCTTTCACTTTTATAAAACTTTCAAATGTATTCTTTGAACTTTTTGTTGTTGTCACATTTTGCAATTAAACTTTCAGAATCCAACATCAAATATCTGATAACATTATGCAAAAGAAATAAAAAATCCGACCATATATTTCTTACGGAGGAGATCCAATTACTCCAATAGCAAGTGAAAATTTTTTACTCCACAACTCAACTATATATTCTTAGAAAATCTAATGATTTAATTATAATTATCAATTTAAACCATTAGATTTTCGGATGTGAGGTGAAACATAAGGGTGAAATAGCAAAGGACATGACAAAAGAGTAAATAAAAAAAGGGTGAATTCATTCATTGAAAGATTAATTGCCAAAGTACAACAGAATAACAAAGCCTTGCTACTGTCTCCTATTGTTATTTGGCAAATCATTCCAAAATATATATTCTGATATTTATTATATTTTCCTATAACTCATAACTACTCATAACACACACACAATCACTCCTTCTCTTCTTTTTCTCTATTCATATTTTTTATCTATATTTAACTTTCCTTATATATTTTATTAACCTTTAAACTTTTATGGAACCAACTACAGCAGACCCATTTCTCTAACACAAAAAACCACTAATTCATTACAACCATTCCTTATTTTCCTCATCACCCTCTTTTCTTTCTTCTATGCATCTCCTACTCCAAGAAAGTCAATGAATTGCATTTGAATCTTATTATTATCCATGTTTTCATTTTCAGCAAAATATGAGAGATTGGTGTTGGTGCCAACTGACTCAGATGCTGAAACTTCTGAGTTTGTATCTGAATAATTGGGTCCAATCTGACATGAACCATTCCAAGCACCAAAAACCTTGCCAAAATCAACATGCTCAGTTTGTACCATCCTTTCTCCAAGTAAACCTGCAATCCTACAAATATAAAATTATTAAGAGTGTGATATTAAACAATCATTAGAATAAATCATTTTAACAATTTAGTTGAACAATAAATTATATAAATCACGTAAACAAAATGTATAGATTCTTAATTTCATTAGCCTAATGGAGGAGAATAAAAAGCATACCCATTTGAGACCCATTAGCATGATTCTGAGCTTGACCCATGTTGTTATAATTATAATTATAATTATAACTATAATTATAATTATCATTATAATTATAAAAGGGGCTGAAATTTGGTATCCCTAAAGAGGGGTTGAGAGTGATGTTAGTGCAGGTTGATGCAGCTTCAGTGATGGTACTTGTGGTTGATAATCCACTAACTGCAATATTGTTTCTAAGACTCAAATCCCTTAGAAGGTAGGGATTGTTTCTCCTATAGTAATTTGATTCTTCCCTCTGCCACCTTGCATTCATCACATGCCAATGGTTCTTCACTGCATTATCTGTTCTCCCAGGGAAAAGCCTAGAAATCAAAGCCCATTTGTTACCATATAAACTATGAGCATATATTAGCCTTGTTTCCTCATCTTCAGTGAAAGCACCTCTTTTGATTCTAGGGTCAAGTTGATTAAACCACCTCAATCTGCAGCTTTTTCCTGCAATTGTAATACAACACAAGGAAGGAAAAAGAAAACATCATGGGTAGACAGCTAAAAAAATATTACATCAAAACTGAAAAAGTAGTTATATATATTTATCACAAATTTCTAGCAAGTGAGGCTATAATTAAGCAATAAGCAGTTCCAATATGCTGCTCAAATGTTTGTTAATTATTTTTTTAAGATGAACTATAAATTATATATTGATTAATATAAAAGAGAATGAAATTTAGAATAAAGCTAGAACATAAAATAACAAGAAATGAAACAATAAAAAGGTTATGGATTATTACCTGATCTTCCATCAAAATGATCAGCAATGGAATTCCAGTTTTGAGCACCATATTGAGCAACAAGCTCTTTGAGTTTAGCATCTTCAATGGGTCTCCAGTGACCTCTAGCACAAAGTTTATTTTTCCCAGCAGCCACAGAAGAACCCCTAGCTTCAACTTCAACCTCTTCTGGTGGACCCATCACACCAAAAGGGTTAGTCAAAAGAGGTTGTTGGGGAACAAGAACAACTGAAGAACCAATAGGGGCTCTGGATAGGTATCCATAGGAATCATAACCACCACTGTTGAAGGTATATGAACTCATGATGACAAAGATTACAAAGGTTTGAACTTTAAGAACAATGGGTGCTGCAAGCTGAAATTTGTGAGTGCTACTGAGACAAGAGTACCAACGTTTTATAGAAAAACAGTGGCAAATAAATATGGAAAAAAAATTTGGATAAAATTTTGGTAAGTGAGTTTGGGTACAAACCGAGCTAAGTAGGGAGAAGTGAAACAAAAAATTTTGGTATATATACCTCTCAAATCAATTATATTTTACGAAGTAATAAAAATAAATTATTTTTTATTTTTATGATTGTTTTCCTTACTTATTTGACATCTTTTGATTGAATTAGTACATAATGAGACACCAAATATTAGGACAGGTAATCTTCATTCGGGGAAGTGAGTCAACCTGGAGAAAACAAATTTGTTGTCTTATACCGCTTTTATGTGCCAATAAAAATATGACATTCAATTAAAAATTTAAACTTTTATTATTATTGTTATTTATGTTTTATTATCATTGTTGTGATAGAGTCTATGAGACATGATCTTGCATAACTTTGTTCCTACCAGGATATAAAATCAACACGTAATGTAATGTAGATTAAAATTTTAGAATATTTTAATTAACTTATAATAAAACAATCAATTCTTACAATGCTCATTTACTAATTTACTTAATGAAAAATAACTTTTTCCTTATTTATATTTATGTCTAAATTGAAATAAAGCTGGTGACAAGGAAAAGCAGAAAAACATAAAACTTTATAACAACAACAAAAAGGTGGTTTAAGGAAAATAAAATATAACAAGTTAACAAAATACTAACTATAGCACACAGTTCTATTCCCTATATTATTCTCCTTATTTTTATTCTATGAAAATGCACGAGTGTGTGCATGAATTTGAGAACCATTCGTGGGTTTGTCTTTGAACTATGTTTCATGTTTTGGTTGTTGATGTTTTTCATTCATGCTCTTTTCTCTATCTACTCCTTTGCTTTTCCGAGTTATGGGAAAACTTATTGAAGCAAAATACACTCATCCAAGTATAACTACTTAGATACATATTGTATAGGAAATGTATTTGAGAAGTTTGTTATTTCTTTCACTTGCACTTCTATTTTTGGCAAGTTACTCTTTTACTTGTATATTCATGTCTTTGAACTCACAAATCAAATCAATCAATGAAAAATGAGGTTTATCAAACTATAATATTTTGTTTATTTGTTAAAAAAGCTTTTACTTTTCCTATAGAGAAACCAAAATAGGAAGAGTAGATAACAAAAAAGGAGTTAATCATATCCTAATGGGTATCTCCTACCATATAAAAAATTATATATTGAATTATTACCCGAATTGTTTTAAAAAGGACATTATTTCATTCATCTAATTTTATGGTAATCTTTATAGAAAAAGGTTATAATATTATTATAATGGAAAATATTTCTATAAATCATCTATTTCTAGATGTTACCATTGTTAAGGTTCCATTTCAAAATTAATTGGTAATAAGATGAGTAATCTAATAGGTATTTAAACCATTCATGAGACAATGATGTATGCAATATGAGACTTACTTTCCAACATGTCCTCCTCCACATAAGGATGACAATGAAAACCGAACATGTATGTAATCGTCCAAACTCAACCCGTTAAAGGAAAACCCGATGTGATTGTTATAAAATGATTATAGAAATAGTTACATCCATGTGGTTATTTAAACTTTTGACATTTGACATTGTAGGAATATTTGAGGTCTAACCTACTTAGTGCACCAACCAAATTGATATATTATATAGCATATAGTTATTTTGGTTTTTTTCACTTGATTGCACATTTGACACTCATCTTAATGTTTGTGCTATTTCAGTCTTTCTATTTTTTTTACTATTTAATTCATAAATGTATCTTATTCTATTTATCCATCTTTTTTGCTAACAAAATCTGCATTTTGACTAATATTTTTGTTTCTCACTAGTTATGCATCCTTAACCCATTAATCCATATTTTTTTAACGCATTCACCCATTAATCCATATTTGTTAACACATTAACCCATTATTGTGGTATATATTAGTTTTATTGTTTTAATAATTAGTTCCGTAATCAAATTACTTCCATGCCAACCAATAATTTATTGTCACAAAAACAACATTTGTGACTCAAGTTCTGATATATATGAAGTTCTGTCCTGGTGAAAAAATATCAGCTCTAAATTTAATTTTTAGATAGTTTTTTATTGGGATTGAGAAAATTATGAATATAAGTTCTCCAATCAGGTATCACAACTTTACCAACAAAATTAAACTTTTAATATTAAAATTTAATACTAAAAATTGAATAAAATATCAATTTATAAATTTCAAAATTTTGATAAGCCATTAATTATATAGTCTCTATTATCTAGGGACCAGCATTATTTGTGAGTATCCATGTAGATAGCGGGTACCCACGGGTACCCAATGAGTTTCCAATTTTAATTATATTTTTATATATTTTATAATAATAATCTATAAAAACAATTTTTACTTAAATAATGTGACATGTATATGATAATTTTATGATCATAGTCTCATCACTAAGTTTTATTATGAAATAATAAAAAATAAACAAATATAATTGTTAAATTAATAATAATTAAATATAAAATATTTAATTAAAATATATATGCACACTCGCATGACGGTTATCATGATACTTGTTCCCCATGATCTATTTTTGCGGTACCCATTGCGAATATTTTGATAGGTATCCACGAGTTTGGGTATTTTTGTCATCCCTAATATTATCATGTTTGTCGAATGAACATGTAAGTAGAACTATGAAATTTATTAAAATTGTTATATGAATTATAGAAATCAACATATTAATAAAATAAAAAACGAAGATATTTAATTAAAATTATGATTAAATGAAACTCTTATTATTGTGAGCCCTGCACGGTCGCACTTGCGGCTCTTGGCACAGCCGGCCCTAGAATGAACTGATTTGAAATTTTGGGAAGTGAATGATATAAAGTTGTTATATTTTTTTTAGAAAAATAACATAATTAACAAATACCAAGCAAAAGTTCAATAAGGTTCATTCTTTTTGTGTGGTATTTTTTTATAGACATCATATGTAACAAGTTCATTGTTTCTGAATTTACTAGAGAAGGAGAACTAATTAAAAATTTATTTTAACTATGACTCATTTATGTATTTTTAATTTAGTAAAAAAATCTAATTATTAAAAACATATTACTTCAAAAGTCTATTTTTATTCAAATAATACATTAATATATTAATATAATGTATTGAATTATTATGTCCAAAATACTAATAATGCAGGAATCTATAAAACAGCTATTTTTATATCTGAAAAATATTCTGAGTACCAGTGAATATAAATGAAAAAAAAAATTGATGGAATATTATAAATTTGGCTTCAAAATTATTGATAAAAATTGAAGTGTCCAAAACTTTTATCATAAAATATTTATTTTGATCACATTTGAAAATTTTAAGGACCAATTTGAGAATTTTTTTCAAGAAAGAAATTGGCACATGACACGTTTTTGAAAAATAAAGTATGTCTTCACTCAAAATTCATATATGGGTCAAATATGTAAGAGTGGATAATATAATAAATAAATGGAAAGCTATTATTAAAAGAGTATAAAATTAATTATAAAAAAGGAAAACAGTCTAACTATCTTGTGAAAAACTGTAAATCCTTTTGAACCCAGTCAAAGAAATATATTGGTTACCTTAAAAAGATATTTATTAAATATATGGAAATATTTTAAAATTTTAAGATATTAAATGCATATAATTTTATTTGATAGTTTACTTTATTAACAATAATAAAAAATTTAGCTTCATTTTTCTTATTACCGTGTGTCTCATAAAGAACTGATATATTCTTTTGAGAATAATGCATCTCCTTATATCAGAAGATAATTTACCTCCTCCCGCCAGTAAAAGAATAATATGTGTATTGTTTTGTTTAGTTCTAAATTTTTTTTTGTAGAAAATGATTAAATGATACACATGTCACGATTTTAGTGGTTAGAGGAGATAACTTATCTCCTTATACCAGGAGATACATTATTCTCTATTCTTATATATGAATAAATAATGTTCACAAAAATCAAATATTTGACATCTTAACATACTTATGGATCGAGTAAAACCTTATACCACTAAATTTATATCGCCTTGTTTTTTATTCCGTTTTTGATTAACAAGTTTAGGCGGTGAGTACAGCAAAGGAGTATCATTATTGATCGGAAAACGATTCTCTTTCCCATAATTTTCATGTTTTTATGTTCATAGCCAATCAAATTTCATAAAATAATATTAAAATATTAATTTCTAATTTTATTATTTTTCTATTTAATTAAATGATGTTTTCTAATTGGTTTGATAGAGATAGTGGGACATGGGATATATGATCCCCATTCTTTATTGATTATTTATAAATTACCTACCAATATGAGGTTCTGGCATGGACATCTACTTTCATACTTTATTGGCCTTAGTTTTATTGCTTATAAATATTAAATTTACATTACCAATATGTATCTATCCATTTTTAGTGTAAAACTTTTTTAGACAATTTCACATATATTACTTATATTAAAAATCAATAATGATTAATATAAAAATACTTACATCATTACAGACATCTTTTTCCCCAAATGGATAAAGCTCAACAAAAAAATGAGATGCATTCATCTTTATATTATTAGCTACAGAGCTGTTTCTTCACATACTTTAGACTAAATATAAAATAAATACGCCATTATTTATACATTTACATTCACGCTTGCTTTAGATGATTTTTGTTTTCCGTTATTAAAACGAAATTCTTGAAATCATAAAAGTTTTAAATACAGTATATTCATTTTATTTCATTTGGAGGCTCCAGATTATAAGTCCCTATTATATATACGAGTAGGAATCCACTTTAAATTCTTTTTCACTTACTCTTAGAATAAGTTGATCTCATATATATATATATATATTTTGTGATTCTAGGAAATTTAGTCTAACAATACTGAGTTGCTTGATAAAGAGCAATAAAAAGGAATGTTTTTATTTTATGTAATCTAACTATACTAATTTTATAATAATACTAGAAGAAATGGACTTTACTTTCTCACTTTCAATTGAGCCTTATCATAATGTAACATCAATATTTCTAAGTAATGAAACTAAGACTAATGTATTGATTCAATTCATAACACTTTAACTCATATCTTATAAGGATGTAAGTTTGAAAATAGTTTTTGAACCAAAATCTCGTTAATAAATAATCTATAAATACATCAATAAAACTCATAGACCCTTAAAGATCGTCTTGGCCTTGATAAGCTCCCAATATCTAAGTCATAAAAAATATTAAATTATATTTATGATTATTTAAAATAGTGATTGAAATAGGACAATATGTTTTTAATATTTTAAAAAACCTGTAACAAATACATTTAATAGCTTAAAATATTTAATACTTAACTTTTTTAGTTAATCAATTGACTCAATCAAACTCTAAGAAGATTGTTATACTATATATATATATTTTGTAGTTATTTTTATACTATTTTTTAGCTAATCTTATATTCATTTATTACTAGCATTGATATACTTCTTTTGGATTCTATTAGATGGATAGCTTCACCAAAGTTAAGGAATTTAGATAATATGGTTAGTTTTGTTAAGTGTGTGATGCATTCCTACAAAATTACAATAGTTAATGAGAATATTTTAGTAACAAAATCAATTAATGTATACGTAAAATTGGAAAGTGCCCCATAAAATGGATGAAAACTAATCTCTCAAATGAGAAGAAAGAGATTCATTTATTTTAAGTCGAAAAAATGTATTTCACATCTTAATATTTCATTCAAGGAAAGTTTAATAGTTTGAATTAATGAGTATATATAAACTATTAAATTATCCTAGAATGAGTGACTAAGATGTGAAACAATTTTTTTCCACTTAATCTTGGAGTAAGTGGATCCCCTCCCCTTATAAAAATATTAAAAATATTACATTGTTATATAATCTCTTAATTCCTCTTAATTTGGAAAGTGTCCCATAAAATAAAAATAGAAAATGCATACAAAATATATCAAAGTAGAATGATGATTAACAACTTGACTCTTTATCTATTAATTCCTTTTTAAATAAAACATTTAATTTAAAAACAAAACATCTTATTTTTTTAATTCAATAACAATGTTATGACTCATGTTATATCTTTCTCTCTATCTCGAGCTCAGAGATGGTTACAGTCATTTGTAATGTCTCTACTATTTATTGAAGTGGAAAATGGTTAGTTTTGTTAAGTGTGTGATGCATTTCTACAAAATTACAATAATTAATGAGAATATTTTAGTGACAAAATCAATTAATGTACATGTAAATTTGGAAAGTGCCCCATAAAATGGATGAAAAGAGTAGAAAAATGTATTTTATGTCTTACTCATTCATTCAAGGAAAATCTAATGGTTTGAATTAATGAGTATATATAATCCATTAAATTATTATAGAATGAATGACTAAGATGTGAAACATATTTTTCTCACTTAATCTTGAAATAAATGGACCCCCTATAAAAATATCATAAATAGTATATTGTGATATAATATCTACTGTATATACTCTCATCACTTTATAACTTTTATAATTTCGGTTTCTAAATATATTTTTATAATATATCACCATTCAATAATTATACATAACATCATTTTATTGTGAATTTCTACATCATACGCACAATGGAATAATAAAAGAATTGTGAGAATCCTTCCAATGACCCGTCAAAAGAAGACATGATGTATGTGTAGATATTTTACATCTTATAGCATGAAGATCAAAACTTTATATTCTAGTGTTCTTGATCATTAATCATATATGTACACACAATTTTGTTTTACCCAAAAAAATACTTCTTCAAAGTAAAAATATTTTTAGTGAAATTTAAATGAAAAATAAATAAATAAAGATCTATAAGTCTATAACACTGATTTCAAATGTCTCACTCTTCCAAAAAAAAAAATACAAGTTTTATTTGAGCATTTCTGATCTCAATAATGGTGATATCACTTTTCGTTTTTGAATAAAATCAAAAAATGCTTAATGAACACTTACTCAAAAAATAACCTCATTTTCGTTTTGTCTATAAATTCAATAGATTTTATGTGACCTAATGGTCACTTATTAGTGTTTTAGTAGGAAGGATGTTATACCAATTTTTATCTCTTTAAATTTGTTTTTCTCAAAAATAGAAATAAATGGAGGGACTGAAGAAATTTAATGAGTGATTATTGACTCTATAATTGTCAAAAATGAACCAAATTATCATTTTATTTTTTATTTAAACAAAATTTGGAAAATGTTTTACTTGACTTAATTGTCAATTATTATCCTTTTGATGAAAGGAAGCGTTTTCTAAAAATAACATGTCAAAATTTCCTTAATTTTCATTTATTTAATTAAATAAAAATAGAAAATGCATACAAAATATACCAAAGTAGGATGATGATTAACAACTTGACTCTTTATCTATTAATTCCTTTTTAAATAAAACATTTAATTTAAAAACAAAACATCTTATTTTTTTAATTTGATAACAATGTTATTACTCGTGTTGTATCTTTCTCTCTATTTCGAGCTGAGAGATGGTTACAGTCATTTGTAATGTCTCTCCTATTTATCGAAGTGGAAAGAAAATAAATGATAGTGTCAAAATCTTCGTCTATTGGTCCATCTTCAATCAAATTCAATAATTTATGTATTATTCTATGAAATCAATTATCCATTTTTTAATCTAGAAGTATGTAGTCTTGATTTCCTAATGCCTATAGTGATACATATGAACAATATTAATTATTGTCACACAAAAAGTAAAAATATATGTTCGCTTTTTTTACAATATAATTTAATTTTTAATAAATTAAATTATGGGTATATTTAATTTATGCAATTGGTGAGGGTACCATCTAGTATGAGTGGACGAGATGTTAATTTTATCCATGATATGTAATGGATTTCCGTTCTTATAACTCTTTTAAGAAAGACTATTTCATCCTAAATTGGTCAAAAAATAGAGATTTCTATGTTTTAATTGCAAAAAGTGTAGTGGCTAATCCAATAAATCAAGTAACTGAAAATTGAGATGTAACACTAGAATCCCTATTCTTCATCATTAACCGTGAATCCTTATTCTCGATCATGAATAATAAAAAATCTACAAGAATTTGAATCATTACGTCAAGGATGACAACCACACTGTTGGGAAATTCAGAACCAATTTCTCTTCTCTGTGTGATGCAAAATGGGCATTTGCGGAAAGGGCAAGTGAATAAAGAAAATGGAGAATAGTAGAAGAATAACACCAAGAATTTTAACGTGGAAAAACCTCTTCAATGTGAGAAAGAAACAACCACGGGACCTAATCCAGAAAATATCTCCACTATAAAAAGTAGGATTACAATATTTGACTCTCTTACAAAGAGGATAATACTCAATCTCACCCAAATAGGATAGAAATACAAACTTTCTATAGTATTTCACTAGGAATACAAATCTCACACTAAAGTTGATATAAGCTCTTTTACTTTCTCTCTATGTTGCTCTTTCTCACTTGCTTGTACATTTCTTCCTCACAAGTCCCTTTTATATAGAGAAGGGAATGAAGACTTCATCATAAAGGCATAGTGGATGATTAATTGTTGTCATACTTTCAAGATACCTTGAAAATGCTATTCCAACTTTCTAAGTTGCATCTCAAGAGTCAAGGAGTAATTCCAAGACTTACTCCAACTTTCTAAGTTACACTTCATGGTTCTCAAAAGTGAAGGAGTAATTCTAAGACTTACTCCAACTTTCTAAGTTAGGCTTCATACTTTCCAAGAGTCATTGGAAGAGTCATCATGCAATGGTTCATCTACCAAGTTGCATTGGTTATACTTCTATATCAATTAGGAATGATTCTTAATAAATCTCCCCCTTCCTGAATTAATTGAGTGGTATCACCAATCTTGCACCTCTGCAACAGTCTGTCAGCTTCTTGAGTGAAACTGCCTTGGTCATCATGTCAGACCAGTTGTCATCTATATGTATTTTCTCTAGTTGCAACTCGCCATCCTCCAAAGCGTTTCGTATCCAAAGATAACGATAATCAATGTGCTTTGTCCGAGAATGAAATGTAGGATTCTTAGCTAGGTGAATTGCACTTTGGTTGTCACAATGCAAAACATAGCTTTCTTGAACATGACCCAACTCATGCAAGATGTTTTTCATATATTTTATCTCTTTGTTAGCTTCGGATGCTGCAATGTACTTTGCTTCAGTTGTTGATAATGCAACACATCTTTGTAACTTGGATTGCCAAGATACAGCTCCCCCTGCAAAGGTAGTTACATAACCTGATGTAGATTTTCTGGAATCTACATCTCCAGCCATGTCAGCATAAGTTTATCCTACCAACATGTGATCTTCATTACCAAAACATAAGCATCTTTTGGTAGTTCCCCTCAGATATCTAAATATCCACTTCACTGCATTCCAATGCTCTTTGTCGGGATTGGACAAGAATCGACTCATAACTCCAACTGCATGAGCAATATCTAGTCTTGTACAAATCATGACATACATCAGGCTTCCTACCACAGAGGAATAATGCATTCTACTCATTTCTTTCCTTTCTTCATCACTAGTTGTTAACTTGAAATGTGCAGCAAGTGGAACACTAACAGGCTTTGCCTTATCTATGTTGAATCTTTTGAGAACTTTCTCAATGTACTTCTCTTGTGATAGTCATAACAACTTCTTGGAACGATCTCTTATTATCCTTATTCCAAGGATCTGCTTTACTGGACCCAGGTCTTTCATAACAAAAGACTTGCTTAAAACAGTTTTCACACCAGCAATCTTGGTCTTGTCATGCCCAATGATTAACATATCATCAACATATAATAGGAGGATAATAAAGTTTCCATCTTCATACCTTTTGATGAATACACAACGATCACCAGTTGTCTTCTTGAAACTGTGCTTTGTCATGAAGGATTCAAACTTCTTGTACCACGTCCGGGGTCTTGCTTTAGACCATATAAACTCTTCTTCAGAGGACACACTAAGTGCTCCATATAGATTTCTTCTTTGATGTCTCCATGTAAGAAAGTTGTTTTGACATCAAGTTGCTCAACTTCTAAGTCTAGGCTAGCTGCTATACCCAATGCTACTCTTATGGAGGAATACTTCACCACTGGTGAGAATATCTCATCAAAATCAACTTCTTTCTTCTGATTGCATCCTTTTACAACAATCCAAGCTTTGTACCTTGGTATCGAGTTTCCTTCTTTAACTTTAAGCCTATAGACCCATTTGTTTTTCAAGGCTTTTCTTCCTTTTGGCAACTCCACCAAATCATAGGTTTGTTTCTCATGTAATGAGTTCATCTCATCTTCCATGACTTTAATCCACTCTGTTTTCTCAGTCGTTTGCATAGCTTCTGAGAAGTCTCGAGGCTCACCATTGTCTGTCAATGTGATATAGTCTTCTTCAGGATACTTTGAAGAAGGTATTCTGCCTTATCCAGAGCGCCTCAATTCAACTTGGATCTGATTCTCTACTTGTTCGGGTTCTTGATGCATTTGCGTGTCTACCACCACTTCATCTTGTTCTGACTCTTCATTAATTTGGTCAGGTTCTATGTGAGTAGGATCTTCCTGTTGGTCAACCTGTTCTGGATTAATCTGATGATCAAGATCTGCCTGTTGAGTAATTTCTCCCCGTGAATCAATGCGATCTTTGGCCATGCACTGGTTTTTCTTTTGAATATCTTTCATAGTTTGCTCCACAAAGAACACAACATCTCTACTTTTCACAACTTTCTTGTTTATCGGATCTCACAGTCTGTACCCAAATTCATCCTTTGGAGACCCAAGGTAAATGCACTCCTTGGTCTTAACATCTAACTTCTTTCTCCCATCTTTCGGAATGTGAACGAAAGCTCTGCACCCAAATACTCTTAGGTGGTTGAAGGATGTCTTCTTCTTATATCATACTTCCCCTGGAATTTCTCCGTTTAGGGGTCTTGACGGTGTCCGATTTTTGAGATCTATTGTAGTCTTCACTACTTCACCCCAGAAAGACTTGGGGAGATTGACATCTTGCAACATGAATATGATATTCTCTTCAATTGTGTAGTTCATTCTCTCAGCTACACCATTCAATTGAGGAGTATTTGGTGGTGTGTTCTTCAGTATGATACCATAAGCCTTGCAATAGGCTTCAAATGGACCACGATCACGAATAATAAAAAATCTACAAGAATTTGAATCATTACGTCAAGGATGACAACCACACTGTTGGGAAATTCATAACCAATTTCCCTCATCCGTGTGATGCAAAATGGGCACTTGTGGAAGCGGTAAGTGAATAAATAAAATGGAGAATAGTAGAAGAATAATACCAAAAATTTTAACGTGGAAAAATCTCCTCAATGTGAGAAGGAAACAACCACAGGACCTAGTCCAGAAAATATCTCCACTATAAAATGTATGATTACAATATTTGACTCTCTTACAAAGAGGATAACACTCAATCTCACCCAAATAGGATAGAAATACAAACTCTCTCTAGTATCTCACTAGGAATACAAAACTCACACTAAAGTGGATATAAACTCTCTCACTTTCTCTTTATGTTGCTTTTTCTCACTTGCTTGTACATTTCTTCCTCACAAGTCCCCTTTATATAGAGAAGTGAATGAAGACTTCATCATAAAGACATAGTGAATGATTAATTGTTGTCATACTTCCAAGATACCATGAAAATGCTATTCCAACTTTCTAAGTTGCATCTCAAGAGTCAATGAGTAATTCCAAGACTTACTCCAACTTTCTAAGTTACACTTCATAGTTCTCAAGAGTCAAGGAGTAATTCTAAGACTTACTCCAACTTTCTAAGTTAGGCTTCATACTTTCCAAGAGTCATTGGAAGAGTCATCATGCAATGGTTCACTTACCAAGTTGTATTGATTATACTTTCACATCAATTAGGAAGGATTCTCAACACACACAATACTCCAGAGGTGTATCAATGGAGAATCTTTCCATCTCCATTCAAGCAACGAAAAGGAGAATCACAAATCATTATTTCTCTAGAAAGAAATATTTATAATTGTCTTTCACACTTATATTTGTTTTTTAGGTGTAAGGACAAACCCTACAAAACTCTAGAAGGTGATTAATAATCGATTATGTCAAGGAAAATGTGATCAATGTGAACCAATAGGGATTCAATATCAATTCATGTATTTGATATTTTATCCTAAGAACAGTCTCATATTTGCTTAATTAACTATTTAATACAAATAAATTAAAAATGACTTAAATTATAAACCAAAATAATATATTAACTAGTTTATGTTAGGTAAGGTTAAAGGGAAAATGTGGGTTCCTCTGAATAATACACCAATAATCTTTATTAATTAATTTTATTTTTCTCTGCTCTCTTATGAACTCTAAATTATTATCAATTAGTCCGACCTTTATTAACCTTAGTTTTATTGCTTAGAAATATTTAATTTATATTATGGATAAATATCTATGCATTGATAGTATAGATTTTACGCATTCCGTGTATATTATTTAATAGTTAATGTTAACATATAAATATTTATGATGTGAAAAATATTTATATCATCAAATATATCTTCCCCTCGAATGGATAACGCTAAAAAAAATAAAAAATGCATTTATATTTATATTATTAGATACTTAGCTGTTTCTTCACATATTATACTAAATATAAAATAAATGCTCTTATTTATACATTATATTCACATACAATTGCTTTATTTGATTTTGTTTTCCATTATAAAAAGGTAATTCTTGAAATCATAAAAGTTTTAAATACGGCATATTCATTTTTTCCTTTTAGAGGCTCCAGATTCTAAATCCCTATTATATATATTATTCTAGGAAATTTAGTCTAACAATACTCTAAAATTCTTAATAAAGAGTAATAAAAAGGAATAAAATGTATGATACATTTAAAACTTTTTTTTGAAATATATTTGAATCATATTTTGGTAGGTGGATTAATATTGTATTGGACTAGTAATTAGTTTAAACACATTTACCTTTTTAGTTAGAGTTAGTTGATTAATTAGTTTTAGTTATTGTATTAGTTAGTTTTCCTTATTTATATATAAGTCATTCATTATAACTTTTCTATTCATATATATATATATATATATATATATATTCTTGATTGCTCTTTGATTTCTAATATGGTATAAGAGTAATGTAATTATGCCTTCCATGGAGTGGAGTTTTTCCATCAAGCTTTCAACACCCATTATTGTAAGGACCCAAATTCTACCATTGAAATTTTTTCCTTTATTATAATCATTTCATGCATACAATCATCATCCTACTTTGATCTCTCATTTATCACTCCTTAAAACACTTTTTAACATATTATATTACCATACAATTTATATTGCGGAAAAACATAATTCATTTAATTGAACCCTAGTGACTACCGCATACAACTAGCTATGGGTTTCCAAAATCCCCATAGCTACGAATATGCAGAGTTACAATAAATCAGGTAAGTTATATATTCATAGTTACAAAATATTCCAAGTAATCCAATAAGCACTCATGTACAAAATAGTGCTAATAATTGAAATCCAAATTATAAAGCTCCTAAGCTTCCAAAAAATAAGACCACCCCAGGTCACCTGTTTATCTGCAATGAGATTATCAATGACGAAAACACAAACACATAAAGGAGTAAATCATTAATTCAATAAACGTCATTATAAGATAATCCACATTAGAAAAAGTTAGTTAAATCACTTTGAAATTCATTTTCCGTGCTACATCACTTGAGTCAAAGTCACTACACCCCTTAGGGTTAGCTAAAAGCAATTTCTCATCTCTTTTACCAAGAAAACATGCCACATAAACTCGGGCCGAAGTGTTGCCACATAAACTCGGGCCGAAGTGTTGCTACATAACTCGAGCCAAAGTCGCTACACCCCTTATGGTTAGATAAAAACAATTTCTCATCTCTTTTATAAAGAAAACATGCCACATAAACTCGAGCCGAAGTGTTGCCACATAAACTCGGGCCGAGGTGTTGCCACATAAACTCGGGCTGAAGTGTTGCCACATAAACTTGGGCCGAAGTGTTGCCACATAAACTCGAGCCGAAGTGTTGCCACATAAACTCGGGCCGAAGTGTTGCCACATAAACTCGGGCCGAAGTGTTGCCACATAAACTCGGGCCGAAGTCGCTACACCCCTTAGGGTTAGCTAAAAATATATTTCCTTTTTCATTGATTTCACTATCAATCATATCCAGTGAATCCACGCAATCCTTATTACAAACATACCCATATATGTTTATAATAAATACGTGATTCACCAATTAATCCTTGCACAACCAGAAAATATACACATTTTCCATTTCAATTGTACAAATTAAAAACTTATCCTTACCTTGGTGAGTGTTGGGTTAGATACTGGGTAACTGCACTAGTTCCACCAACACCGCCGCCAACTCTAGGATCTTTCCTCATTCCCACCATACAACACAATGTTAGTCATTTATTCCAAATATTTCATAAACAACTTATATTGCATCATTTAACCATACAATATATTCATCATATTTTCAATGTTGCTAAACTACTTTCATCATAAGTTTACAACATCTAAAACATACATATTCATCTCATATTTCATCATTAGAAAGTAAACTCATCTTCTACCTCTAGCATTTTACCCATTTTCATTTTAGGGTTTTGGGGTTTTCATGAATCAACCCACGAACCCTCTCCTTTCTCGAAATACTAACTCTATACCAAGAGTTTACAAGATAAAATCACATAAAACGAACCATAACTCAAAAGGGTGAGTTTCCATGGTTTCTCTCATTTTGAGAAGAGATCCAACATACCCCAAAACAAGTTTCAAAGGGAAGAAGAGAGTTAGAATCAAGAGATCTACCTCTTCTCAAGCTTCTAAATGACTCACAAGCCTTCTTGCTCTTGAAAATGCTCCCTTCTCTCACTTCTCTTTAGGTTAACCCTCATAAATGTGTTTGGGGTCCCCTATTTAATGTAACAACGTTGGGTTCTCGCTTAAGCGAGCCCTTTCTCGCTCAAGCGAGAAAATCCCGCCTATTTTAAAAACCCAGATCTGACCCTCTCGCTCAAGCAAGGGATTCTCGCTCAAGCGAGAATCTCACAGTATCCACAGTCCCAAAATGCCATTTCTCGCTCAGGCGAGGCAACTCTCGCTCAGGCGAGAATCCTCCAGTATAGCCCAGCTGGATTTCACCCTCCCAGGTGAGCCTTTCTTGCCCATGCGAGAATCTCTCGCTCAAGCGAGGATCTCAGGGCTGATACTATAATTTTAAAGACTTAAATTTAGGGTGTTACAATTATTCCCCTCTCTCTTTCAAGAAGTTGCAATTTTTCATAGTCCATGAAGACTTTTTTCTCTATGATTCTCTTTCATATTATGTAAGGACCCAAATTCTACCCTTGAAATTTTTTCCTTATTTTATTCATCCTTCATACATTTTCATACGACTTTTAAATAAGAATACCAACAACTTAAGTTAAATCTCATTTCCCTACTCATACCCATTTCATAATCTCAAAATAACATACATATTCGCATAGCAGAAAATTATAATTCATTCATGCATCCCAGTAACTAACGCATACAATTAGCTATGGGATTCCAAAATACCCATAGCTACGAATATCCAGAGTTACAAAAAATCCATATTCAAAATACAGTCAGTCATATTACAAAAGAATGAATATAAGGACTTCCAAAAATTAAAAGCCTCTAAACTCCCAGTCAAAACGTCCTTACATCTTCCACCTACCTGCAATGGGATTAACATTGACCATACACAAAAAACACAAAGGAGTAAGTCGTTAACGTAAATTAATGTCAATATACGTTAATCCACATATTAATAAAGTTAAGTAAAAACTTAGAGTGAAATATACTTTAAAACCATTTCCTTCGTTTATACTTTTGAAAACATGCTACATAACTTGAGCTAAAGTTTGCTACATTGCTTGAGCCAAAACTTGCTACATTGCTTGAGTCAAAGTTTGCTACATTGCTTGAGCCAAAGTTTGCTACATTACTTGAGCCAAAGTCGCTAACCAATCATGGTCGGCTAAAAACGAGTTTTATTTTCATTGGCACTCCACCAATACATAAACAGTGAATCCACACCATCGTCATTACAAACATACCCATATATGCTTATAACGAGTAAGTGATTCACAATTCATTTCATTATTCCGAGTTTTATTTCCATTGGCACTCCACCAATACATAAACAGTAAATACACCCTTCATCCTTACAAACATACCCATATATGCTTATAACTATTAAGTGATTCACAATCATTTCATTATCCATAACCAGAAAATCCACGCATTTTCTATCACAATGCATAAGTTAAAGACTTATCCTTACCTCGGTGAGTGTTGGGTTTGGTTCTTGGCAACTTCTTAAGTTCCACTGACACCGCCTCCAACTTTAGGATCTTTCCTCATTCCCACCATATAATACAATGTTAGTCATTTATTCCAAATATCACATAAACAACTTATATTGCATTATTTAACCATACAAGATATTCATCATATTTTCAATGTTTCTAAACTACTTTCATCATAAGTTTACAACCATCCAAAACAAACATATTCATATCATATTTCAACATTAGAAAGTAAACTCATCTTCTACCTCTAGCATTTTACCAATTTTCCACTTTAACCACATTTTCTCTTTAGAGTTTTGGGGTTTTCATGAATCAACCCACAAACTCTTTCCATTCTTGAAATACTAACTCTAAACCAAGAGTTTACAAGAAAAAAACAACATAAAACGAACCATAACTCGAAAGGGCGAGTTTCCATGGTTTTACACATTTTGAGAAGAGATCCAACATACCCAAAATGAGTTTCAAATGGAAGAAGAGAGTTAGAATCAAGAGTTTTACCTCTTCTCAAGCTCTTATATGAGTATCCAAGCTCCTTGCCCTGGGGAAAGCTCTATTCTCTCACCTCTCTTCAATTTCTAACCCTAAAATGTGTTTGGGGTTTCTCATTTAATGTTGTATCGTCGGGCTCTCGCTTAAGCGAGCTCATTCTCGCTCAAGCGAAAAAATCCCGCCCATTTTAAAAACTCAGGTCTGACCCTCTCGCCCAGGCGAGGCATCTCTCGCCCAAGCGAGGATCCTCTCGCTCAAGCGAGGATCTTACAGCCTCGCAGGTCCAAAACATCACTTTTCTCGCCCAGGCGAGCCAACTCTCGTTCAGGCGAGAATCCTTCCGTATAGCCCATGATTTCACCCTTCTAGTTGAGCCTTTCTCGCCCAGGCGAACCAACTCTCGCTCAAGCGAGTCAACCCTCGCTCAGGCGAGAATCCTTCAGTATAGCCCAGGATTTCACCCTCCTAGGTGAGCCTTTCTCGCCCAGGCGAGAATCCCTTGCTCAAGCGAGAATTCCAAGACTGATACTATAATTTTAAAGACTTAAATTTTGGGTGTTACATATTATTTCTCTTGTTATATTTGAACAAAATTATTCATATTTTATCATATTCTTTTCTTGTTATTCTTGAGCAAAAAATGCTTTCATATTTTATCATATTCTTTGGCCAAGAAATCAAGATGATATTCTTGAGCATTGTTATTTTTGAACAAATATTGTTCATATTTTATCATATTCTAGATTTCTCTCATTCTTTAGCCAAGAAACCAAGATGGAATCATTGAGCAATAATATCATTTATCAAACTTGATATTCTTTCTATTGCGTTGATTCTTGGATCTCGTTCTATGCAATACTTTCTTGCATTTCAAGATCACTCTGGTCTTGTATCCACACCATTTTCTATTTACAATCTCAATTCTGGATTTTCTCAATTTTTCTCTACTTCATTACATATTCTTTGAAGATCATGGATGTTGACACATAAGATTTTGATCATATTGGAACGTTTATTTTGCCTTATCCGTCAATCATCTTTATCCAAGCTGAGAGTTGTCAATTAACATCCACTCTCCAGCTTGAGGGAGATATTGGAATATATTTTGATATTTGAGATAATATTATATTGGACTAATAATTAATTTAAACTCATTTACCTTTTATAGTTAGAGTTAATTGATTAATTAGTTTTAGTTATTAGGTTAGTCAGTTTTCCTTTTTTCTATATAAGTCACTCATTATAACTTTTCTATTCATTCAATATATGTATTTCATTCAATTCATTCCATCAATGAAATTCACATTATTTTCTTGTTTTCTCTTTAATTTCTAAGTTTGCAACAATTATATTTTAATAAGGGAAAGTATCATGTAAAATATGAATAAAAATATGTTTTTACTTAATGTAATCTAAATTACCATATTTCTAAGTAATGGACTTTACTTGCTCACTTTTAATTGAGCTTTATCATAATATAACATCAATATTTCTAAGTAATGAAACTAAAACTTGATTCAATTATAAGACTTTAACTCATATCTTATAAGGATGTGAGTTTAAAATTAGTCGTCAACCTAAAAATCTCTTAAATGAGTATAATCTATAAGTACATCAATAAAACTCACAGACCCTTAAAGATTGTTTTGGCCTTGATAAGCTCTCAATATCTAAGCCATGTAAGGTGTGTTGATAAAAAAAAAAGTTATAAGTTAATATTTATGATTATTTAATATAGTGATTGAAATAGGAAAATATGTATTTAATATTTTTAAAAACGTTTCCTATTTAATTAATTATTTAAAACAAAAATAATTAAATGAAAATAAATGCATTCACTATCTTAAGAGCTTAAAATATTTAATACTTTACTTTTTTTTAGTTAATCAAGATAATTTATTGGCAGAATCAAACTGTTTTGAAGTTTTTTTTAAGAAGGTTGTTAGACTATTTTATTAAGTTTTAGTTATTTTTTTACTATTTTTAGCTAACCTTGCATTCTAAAAAATTACAGTCACCCCCTGAGTTTTAATGAAATTACACAAATCACCATTCCCTTTTTTGTCCTTACACGAAACACTCCTACCTCCTACACGAATCACCCCTAGTTTTGTATATATATTACACTGACTACCCATACATGTTATAAAAGTGTAATATTTTAAACAAAAACGTGGGGTGATTGTAATTAATTTAAAAAAAATATTAAATATTGTGTAACATTTCAAATAGTATAAAAATCAATGTTTCTTTATTATTTTTGTCTCATTACAAAATACATTACTAATTCTAAATATATGTTTAAATAACTCTTATAATATTTTGTAACGAGCCAAATAATGAAGACGCATCGACTCTCATATTATTTGAATTTATCTACACAATATACAATATTTTATTTAACTTAATTACACACGTTTTTTGTTTAAAATATTACACTTTTATATTACGCAGAGGTAGTCAGTGTAACATATGTACAAAATTAGGGGTAATTCGTGTAAGGATAAAAAAAATGGATGGGTTGTTTATGTAATTTCACTAAAACTCAGGGGGTGTGAGTTTAATTTACTCATTCATTTATTACTATCAATGGTATATTTTTTGGATTCTATTGGATAGATAGTTAAGAAAGTTAGTTAATGTGGTTAATTTTATTAAATGTGTGATGCATTTCTACAAAACCACTATTATTATGACTTCCTCATTTTATTTTTCCAACATCATAATTAATGACAATATTTTAGTATCGAAATCAATTAATGTATCAAAATTAATCTATCAAATGGGTCCTATAAAAAGAACATAATTAGGATATTGTGATATAATCTCTATACTTCCATCACTTTATAACTATTATATATGATTTCGGTTTCTAAATATATTTTTCAATTATGTTATCATTCAATAATTATATATATAATCATTTTATTGGAAATTTCTGCATCATATGCACAATCAAATAATAAAAGAATTGTGGGAACCTTTCTAATGATACATGCAAAAAGACATGATGTTTGTATACATATTTTACCTCTTGTAGCAAAAAGATCAAAACTTTATATTTTCTAGTGTTTTGGATCATTAACTTCGTGTGAACACTAAATTTTATCCAACCCAAAAAATAATTCTTCAAAATAAAAATAAAAATTGTACAAATGTTTTTAGTGAAAATTAAATAAATAATGATTTATAACATTGATTTCAAATGTTCCACTTTTTTCAACAAAAAAAGAGAGTTTTAATTGAACCTTCATAAGCTCAACAATGGTGATATCATTTTCCCTCATTTTTTTGAATAAAATAAAAAAATGCTTAATTAATGCTTACTAACTCAAAAAGTGGCCGAAAATAATCTCATTTCCGTTTTCTCTACTAAATTCAAAGGATTTTATGTGATCTAATGGTTACTTATTAGTTTTTTACGTATGTGAGATTTTATATCAGTTGTTTTTCCTTTGAATTTGTTTTTATAAAAAAACAAATTATCATTTACTTGAACCGAGTAATAGGTCGTTGAGATAGAGTAATCAATTAACCAAACTGAGTAATAGATTACAAAATAAAATTATCTCATAGTACAAATTACTCTAGTGAGTAATCGGTTACTCAATAAGATGTACAATAGCTTTTGTTAATCAATTATCCACCTCGAGTAATCAATTACTCATAGTTATTATACGAGTTTTCAAATTCAAACTCAAACAACTTCTCCCAAATCGAACGAATGTCACTCGAATCGATTCCTACCTTCATGTAGTATGATGGCTAGTTGGAAAACTATATAAAGGTCACTAGCATTCAGTTTCGATATAAAACTTTTATAGATCAATCACACTACATTTTCTACAGTTTTGTAAACAACTTGTTCAAACTTTATGAATTTTTATAAAAGGTTGTTTTTGAGTGCTTCTTCCAAGTTTTCTAGACTTAAAAGCTTTAGCTTTTGTGTAGTACTTCTGGTGGTTGACATATAAGGGTTGATTATTGAATTGTTATACATACTTTGCAATCCTATCCCTAGAAACAATTTTTCATATATAGAATTTTTCTGAATATTTCACCATAGGGTTAATGTGAAATGGGAAGAGTGATGTTTAGAAGTAGTGTACTTTTCAAGGTGAGATTTGTAAATATTGACATTTTATCATAGTAAAAATTTCTTATGTTTGCAAGAGAACTAGACGTAGCCATTAGTAGACTAGAATGTGAATCGTGGCATCAAAGTCTTTTCTAGGAGAAGGTTCCACTACAAAATGGCATCAAAGCTTTGTTTGAGAATTTTACGATTTTTGGAAAATTCGTATAAAAATCTTCATTGAATATGAAGATTTGGATATTTGGATTGTCATTGAAAAAGGTCCATACACCTCATACATTGAAAAAGGTCCATACACCTCATACATTGAAAAAGGTCCATACACCTCAATGCAAATTATAATATATTAAACTGCAACTATAATATATCTAACTGTAATTATAATATATATCTAATACTATTCATTTATTACATATAGAACACACGTTACAAAGAATAGAAAAACGGATTGACGGGGAACACGCTAGTAATGTTAAAGTATAAACATATATATATTTTTCTTGAAATAATCAGTTATACGTTTGCAATTAATTAAGCTTACATTTTTTTCTCTACATTAAATTAATAAAAAACAATTCTGCTTAATTTATTGATTGACTATTTGACTTCATCACTTTCTCATAAAATAATTTCCATTTTTAACGGCTTAATCTGACACTATTTCTATATGTAACTGTGAATTTTGGTGATTATAATTATTATTTTGGTGTATAATCCATAATATCTTTTAAGGTTATTAATAGAAATTGAACCTATTGACATTTGGACATTTTATCATTGACTGTAATTATTTAATATTAGCTGAATAATTGTGCATGTGTTAATTAAAAAACAAAAAAAATGTTGATGATGATTGATGAAATGATTTATTCTTTTTTTGAGATATGGGTTTCAATTACAATCAAACAGCACGGTATAATGTGAAATATTTTTTGTCTTTTAATCCTTAACCATTTCTTGAGGTAAAATGTTTTTACTGGAAAAAGGGTATAGATTTTGAACTTATGTATTTACACTTCATTCAAATCATTAACATAAGAGCATATATAAAAAAATAATAGTATGAGTTAATTATAATGCACTTTAGGTTTGAAAAAACTTATACTGTCAATTTGTTTATGAGTTTGAGTAGTTAACATACAATTTATAAAATATGCTCATCAAAATAAATAAAAAAGAATACCAATTAAAATATCAAATTTATATACAACTAGCGCCTTGACAGGCACTCCCGTGTCTGTCAACCCGTTTTCCTATTATTTGTAATATGTATTTTATATGTTATAAATGTTCATAATGATATAATGAATATTTCACTAAAATTATGTAGTAGCAAACTTAAATAAAGAATGTTTATATTTATAACCTTAGGAATAAATGAGTTAAAAGTTGAAAAACAAAATCTAATTTGGTTGTAGGAAATTCCACTCAATCTCTAATCCATATAGGTATTTGTTTAATAATAATAGATACAAATGAAATTTATATATGAAGATAATCAGTATGCTATCCTAAGATAGTTCAAAAATTTGATGGAGTGCACATTTTATTACAGAAATTAGTAACAATAGGTAATGTCAATTCTTGTGTAATTGAAAATATATACTAAAGAAGCAAATAATTGTTTCAATATAATCATAAAAATATAATGGTCATATATGTTTGATCATCTACAGGGTTGCAATTTTCACTTTTCAATTATGTGTCATATGACCACTTCTTTGTTATTAAATTTAAATGATTCTTTGAAGAAAAAAACAATTTTGTAGTATATGACCAAATTAATGTGAAGTTAGATACATGTGACAATTCACACCAAAGAAAAATGTGACTATTGACATTTCTTCGAACAACATATAAACAATGATAAGTGAAAAGGAAAATAATGATAACATTATTTATGAATGAAACTTAAGAAAATGTAAGTTAATTATAAACACTTTAGGGAGAATACATCTTAAAACAATATTTAGTGCATACCTAATAATGTGTAAAACATGTTGGAAGAGAGAATGAAGGAGAAATGAATGTAGAGCAGATGTGGGATGACTGTGGATGCCATCTTCTATACTTAAAATGTAAAATTGCTTCCCATCACTTTTTACCTGCAAAATGGAAAACTAAATATGTTAGAAGTTAACAATAAGAATTGAATAAGTATAGATTAAAATTGTGGAAATAAGAAACTGTGAAAACTAATTAAAAAGAAACAATTTTTTTCCTCTATTCATGCTAATTTAGAGAGAGTGGTTATGAGAGAGGGATTGAAGAGGTTATGAGAGAGGTTAAAGAGGTTATGAGAGAGAGGTTAAAGAAATATTGTGGAAGTTAAAAAGCAAACATTATTTACATTGAAAGACTCATAAACTTATAGAAATATACATTACAAATGGTAAAGGGTAAAATAGGAAAACATAAATTACATCATGTATAGTTAATTTATGTTTTCCATTTATAAGTAGTATAGATATTTATACATATTATTAATGTAAATTAAAAGATAATGATATATAATGATAATGATATATTATTTATCAACAATTGTTAGTGTGTTATAAAGAGCATGTGAATTATCTCAAAATTGTTAAACATATATGCTCACACTCACTTATGATTTGTGGACACTTACTAAATAGGTTAGATGCCTAATTTTCTCATTACTATTGATAGTCAAGTAGTATATGATTTTTCCTACGTTACCCTTTATTTAATGATGATAATTTTTATTTTAATAATATTTTGTGTTGAGCAATATTATTGAACTTCTTTTCAAATTATACCTTAAAAAGTAAGTGTAGTTCTCAATTTTTACTAAACATTTAAGTACTCAAATTAAATAAGATAATAATAGCATCAAAATCATGACAAAATAATAACCTTTTGTATTTTGACATGCCACATGTCCAATTATACTCATGAATTACCGGTTCAAGAATTTTGATTGCTAAATTAAATATTAGTACACTGATAGATGATAAATTTCAATATTTTCATATATGATGGCTTTTATAAGCACTATAGAAACAGAAAGTACTTCATTTGAGAAATATTTTGCATGAATTTCCTGCCATTACTTTTCAATGGGATAAAGATTTAATTATTTTTGTTGAATTTCAAAAGTAACCCTTGGAGGTAGTCCATAACCAAAAGTCATGCCAAATGTTACTAAATTATAGCTCTTTCCTCATGGAGTATATTGCAACAAGAAATAAGGATAAAATAAATGATTAATGCATAAAAAAAAGTCTACTTTACTTATGCAAAAAAAATTTAGTTTCCTTCTTATCGATCTCAATGAAAACATAATGAAACATTAAATTAGTACTCAAGGAAAAGGGTATAGAAGAATAAAGAAAACATACCTGAATCGATGACAGAACAATACAATTGCTTAGCAAGAAACCTTCTTTCCATGAATAAAGTGAAACAACTTCCAAGAAGAAAGTGAAAACAACAACTTTGATGTGTGCTTGTGAAACTTTGAAGAGCATCAGATCTGATCCAAAAAGAAATTAAACAAATAAAAACTCATAACAACAATAATAATAATATGTTATTGCTGTTCTTTTTCTCTTTCTTTTGTTCTAATTTATCTCAATGAAAACATAATGTTTTCATATGCACTTTTTTCACTTTGTTTCTTTTTGTGTATGATTTTATCAAACACATTAAGTGCACTAAGTTGGAAGAATAATTCCAATGGTGCATAATGTTGTAAGTTTAATACTAAGCAAAAAAAAACTTTACGATAATTATGATGCACTTACCATCCTACATCTTAGGTTCTATGGTGCACTTACCAATATATATTTTTCATTCATCACACCACTAATAGCATAATTGTTTGCACATTATGAAAGGGAAAATGAAGAAATATATTAACAAATAGAAAATAATAAATTCATACTGCAAAAAAACATATATGAATCAAAGAATACCTAAAAATAAAAATGAAAGTATAAATGAAAAGTAAAATAGATGTACATACCTTACATATCTAATATCTATGTTAACAACAACTTTAATAGCTGCCATGAATAGTGTCAAAAAAAGTATACTGATTGACAAAAAATTATACCCTAAAAATAATGGAGATAGGAAGGAAACCTAATGAAAAGGAAAAATTGGGGAAGCAAACCCAATGAGAGGAAAAAACTACGGAGAGAGAAAGATGAAAGGAGAGAGGAAGCAAGCCTCAGAAGAAAAAATGAAATGAGAGAGGAGTCTGGAATTGATAATAGAGATACATCAGTTTACAATTGTGAAAGTTATTTGATAGTAACTGCAAGTTTGAAATATAGAGATTACTCACATTTAACAATTATAATATTTAGATGTGTTAGTTTGTTTTGCAGTTTAAAAGTGGAAGAATATAGAAGTTAATTTACTAATAAGAGTAGGTTAGCAGTTTCAATTGCAGTTGAAACTAAAACTCTTTAATGACATTATAAACTTATACATACTACTCTAAATTCAATCATTTTTTTTATACTTATTATTTCTTACTTAAAAACTTAAACAAAAATATTACTTCATCTTTTTCTCACATATGTTTATATATATTTACATTGCTCACATTCTTATATTTACATTGCTATTATATTTATACTGCTACATTTATGGTACATAAATTAGGGGTATATTTATATACTTTTTATATATATCGTTTATTTTTTTAAATTAAACAATAAATATATTTATTTACATTATCTTCCATTAAAATATGTCATCTCTCCTATTTCTTTTGGGGAATTTTAAATATAATATATGTTCTAACATTACATTAGAAAATAAGTAATGTTCTTAAATTCAAGGAATGGTTTTATATTTATGGTCCTTATTTTTAATTAAGTCATGTTCTTAAATTCAAATTTTAGGAATGTATTAAAACTATGTATTTCCTATATAATATTGTCCAAGTGGTAAGTTGTTATAAGGAATATACATGTAAATGTGCTATAAGGTGTTATATATGGTTTTTTTTGTAAAATTTATAATTTAATGAGGGCAAATAAGGCAAAACACAAATTACACCATGGTGGTGGTTATTTTGTGTTTTGTCTTTATTAGTAGTATAGAAGTATAGAAGTATAGATTTATATAAAAATTATGTATTGTTCAAAAATAACATAGAATATTCGTTGGGTATAGAGGAACATTAATATTGGGTTATATATGGTTTTTGGTAGAAATTATAAAATAAAGTTGGCAAAATAGGCAATCACAAATTACACCATGGTGGGTAGTTAATTTGAGTTTTGCCTTTATATATAATATATAAATAACATAAAATATTCATTGGGTATAGAGGAACATTAATATTGGGTTATATACGGTTTTTGGTAGAAATTATAAAATAAAGAGGGCAAAATAGGCAATCACAAATTACACCATGATGGTGGTTAATTTGAGTTTTGCCTTTATATATACTAGCGTGTCGACAGACACTTCGTGTCTGCCGACCCGCATTCTTATTTTATTATATTAAGTATTCAATTTTTATATTTTTATTTTATACAATTAGAATGTTTTTGTCTTAAGAATATTTTATGTTAAAAATGTATTTATTATAATTTATTTAAGGTGAGATAAGTGGTTAATGGTAGTTACTTGGGATTATATGGTTTTTTTGTAGAAATTAAAAAATGTAAGGGCAAAATAGGAAACAAAAATTACACCATCATGGGTGGTTATTTTGTATTTTCCCTTTATATTAGTATATTAGTAAGTATATTAGTATAGATATAGATATAGATAGATATAGATTATAGAATTATAGATTATAGATTATATATATATATATATATATATATAGAAACTCAAAAACATATGGATTCATTTCAAAACATTGGATAAAAAGCATATCTAAACAGCAAGAATAGCATCATTTAATCTAACTGAGAATTATTGTATTCTCTAATGTCTTATAATCTTAATCTTAACAAATTTATGCATCACTCAACTCAATCTCTTCCCGGTGATTTTGGGTCATGGCGGTTGTTTGCTCCCGTTCCTGGGTAATCTCCACTTTCCATATCCATCCTTTCCTTTACCACCAATTCTTCTTCTACATCAAACATCTCTCCCCCATTTCCGATTTCCGAACCACCCTGAAATTATTTATAGAAAATTTTATTTGATTAGAACATAGTTAGATAGTTCACTCGTTTAACTTATTTATCGTGTACATAATTCCAGATATATTTGATTAGAACATAGCTATATGATTCACTTGTTTAGCTTATGTATCGTGTTCATAGTTCCACATACAAAGTATTGGGATCATTATAAAGGGTTAGACATTTTATTTGCATATATGAAAGGGGTGAAGAAATAATAAAAATAAAAATACAAGCTTGTTTTAGATAGAATAACTCAATTTTTAATATTGAAGAACTAGGGTTTATTATATGACCTCTTCAACTAGTGTAGCTTGAATTGAGGATTTGTTTCTGTTTGATAAAAAGCTTCCTGCATAGAATGAAATGTTGATTTATCAGTGAATTCAAGTAAGAAAAAAGATTAATAAAAAAGAAGGGATGTGATAATTCCATAAATAATCATTGAAAATTTTGCAACCATACTAGTTATTGGAACAGCAGCATGTGAGAGAACAAGTGAAAAAATCATAATAAGGACTATAAACAACTTCAGGGTGTGCTTGTGAATCATGCTGAACAAAATCAAGATAGATATAGAAACTAACTAAGAATAAAGAATGGAATATACTTGATAATGGATGGTGATAATAGAGAACACATAAGCTTATATAGAAGCTTAAAGAAAAAGGATTAATAGATTTGAATATTGCATGACAGTGTATAAGTACTAGTGCTCCATGTCAATACCAACTTTAGCTTATTTTTAATTTCTACTTGAAACACTTTTTGAATCTTAATTGGTGGATATGCTTCAACTTGTCTCACCTTTTAAGCTTTATCTCAATGTGCTTTCTCCATATGGGTAATCTAAAGTTTTCGTACCAAAAATATCTATAAAAAATATTCAATATAATCTGTAGTTTTGTATGCATATAGAAAAGTTAAAAAATAAAACACCACCTCCTTATTTTGCTAGGAGGATCAGAAACCACTACAAGTTTTGTTCATTGATGCACTTCTCTGTCAGATAGAGGATACATTGGAACCAATAATGTGCAGAAACTTTAGCTCAATGCACACTTTTTCAGTCTCCACCCAAGTTGAAGGATGCAATTAAAATTAGTTAAGATTTAAGATAAAAAATTGTCCAGTAACAACAAAATATATATATATATATATATATATATAATTGTGTAAATAATATATTAATCCAAAATTAACATTAAGATAGGTAAGGAAATGCCTTCATTTAAAGTGTTACACTCCATTCTTTTAAAACTTAAAATTATCAATAATTTAAAGTTACAATTAGATTCAATTAAAATCTATGATATAAAACCACCGAGTAACAATAAAATAAAAATAAAATTACACAATTATGTTTTAAAATAATATATTCACCAAAATAACAAAAATTAACAATAAAATAATGTACATAATTCATTAATGCTTCACTCTCCCCTATGTTAAAAAGTTGAATTTATTAATGTTTTTCAATAAAATATTGAGATTATATATATATTGGTTGTGTATTTGTCTTTTTAGTTTTTGTCAAAGTTTCATACGATTCAAAAATAAGTAGTAGTTGTGTAATTCTTCAAACTCGAATGAATGATATCAAAAATAAAATATTAAAATTAATATCTCAATTCAATTTTCTCTAATTAGCGCATTGAGTTTAATAAGATAAAAATTGAGATGCATCTGCACTTTTCGTTTTACTGGTTCTTACATATATTGCAAAAAGTACTAGAGATAAAATTTGGCTCAAAATTGGTATTACATATTTAGGTTGTTCTATTAATGACAAAGAATGATATTCAATTAAGGACCGTTTATAATGAATGTTGATTTGAATCAAATTGCATCTTCTTCTGCATATTTGATTGACCCATATGATATATGATATGCTAGATAAGGATATGTTAATCTTTATTATGTTAAGAGAAACAGAAAATAACCTATCTAGGGACGGTTAAGAATTTTTAGATCGTTATTGTATCATCTATTATTTATATGTTAATGATCATTTAATCTCTATACAAAAAATAATATGTGTGTATAACGAATTATGTAATGAGTATGTAAAAAACTTTACAATAATAATACATATATATTAAACTCTTAAATCAATAATAATAATTTTCATAGAGACTGCATGATTATATCCATACGAACTTATGTCATTTGAAACAAATTATGACTAGGGGAGATAAAAATATAAGTGTAATATTTATACATTTGACAGTGTAAATATTTATTCAATGCATCATTAACAATTTATTTTATTACTTTTGTCTAACAGTCAATAATAATTAAAAATGAATAGTAATTATACAATGTCAATGTAAAAACTGTCAATGCATATATCTTTTCTTCTAAGAATATATAGTAGGACGTTTATTCATGACTTCTCTAAATGTAAGTATATTTGCTTAGAAATAAAGATGAAATTTTTTATATGTTTCCTATATAAGGAGTAGAGGTTGGAAATCAATTAGATAAGCAAATCAAGAGAGTTAGATGAGAACATGATGTTAATGAATTTTGTGAAAAAGGTATAATGCATAAAGTGACTCACATATTAGTTTTAATGCTACTTATAAATTATAAGCCTTATTAAGTCTTAGCCACTTCCAAAGTAGGATTCCCTATAAGCAAATTGGACTAATGGAGCCTATTGCTAAATTATAGTTACCCAATCCTAATTAAGGAGTAGAGATTAAGAATGTTAATTTCTTAGAAAATATTTTCCTCAAAGTCTTCCCACATGCACCTTTAAAAGATAGAGTAAATTACACTCACACCCCCTGAGTTTTAGTAAAATTATACAAACCATCCATCACTTTTTTGTTTCTACACGAACCACGCCTAATTTTATACATATATTACACTGACTACCCCTGCATGATATAAAAGTGTAATATTTTAAACAAAAAACGTATGATGTATGTAATTAATTAAACAAAATGTTGTATATTGTGTAGACAAATTCAAATAATATAAGAGTCAATGCGTCTTCATTATTTGGCTCATTATAAAATAGTATAAGAGTTATTTAAACAATTATTTGAAATTATTAATGTATTTTTTAATGATACAAAAATAATAAAGAAACACTCACTTTTGTACTATTTGAAGTGATACACAATATACAATATTTTGTTTAACTTAATTACATTCATCACACGTTTTTTCTTTAAAATATTACACTTTCATAACATGCAGAGGTACTCAGTGTAATGTATGTATAAATCTAAGGGTGATTTGTACTCTAAAAGATATTTAGGAAAACCAATATGAGGATTTGAAAAGCAGTAAATAGAAGGAAAAACAAATTTTTTTGGAAATATCGTGAACACTCAATTTTATCCAGCCAAAAATAACTTTTCAAAAAAAAACATATTAGTGTAGTTGGATTTTAAAATAGTTGTTTTTCTCTTAATATATACGTGCCTCTTTGTAGTATAGGTTCATAATGTATATGACCCATATTTCCCTGTGTATTCATTCTTTGTTTACCCTGCTCTTCTAAATAAAGAGCATGTGCCTTTTTCATTAATAACTGAAAATAATATATATTCTTACTAAATGATCGTATTAATCCTATTATATACAAGGAGGTGATATATGTAACTTATAAACAAATCAATAATAAATAAAGTATTATTTTAACATTTATTACTTTTTTTAGGTAGAATATTAGTAAGAGATATAAGATTTCATATTCTTTACACACTCTCTCTCTTCGTCTTCTCACTTCTCGCTGTTTTCTCACTCTTTATCATCTCACAAATTATAACATGGTATCAAGAGCTTATAGATCCTGAGACTCCATTGATTCTTTTCCTCAGGCACTGATGTCGCCTTCTCTTTCTGAAAGGTATGTCATCAATCCACAAGTTCCTCTTCGGTTTCTGTCTGAACAAGATCAATATCTGGACTCGTGGTTACTTCAATAGATGTCTGAATCTGTTCAGTACCGTGTTCTAGGGCTTCGACATGAGATACACACTTTCATTGATTCATTTATTCATGCACGACGTCAGCTTCTCCTCTCTGAACTTCGTAATATCAAGAAAGGAACTCAGTCTGTAATTGAGTTTGTGTCGCGCGTCAAGACTTTGATTCACTCTCTTGCTGCTATTGATTCACTACTTCTAGTTCTTGAAGGTCTTCCTTCTAAATATGAATATTTGGTCACCACAATTAATAATAAAGTTGAACTATGCTTATTTATTCAAGTTGAATCTCTGCTTATGGCTCATGAGACTTATTTGGAGAAGATTCATCCTCCCACTAGTGATTTTCTTTTATGTGAATGTTGCTCATTCCACTTCCAAGAATCAGTTCTCTGGTGATGGCATGGTTCCTCCACACCTCTTGCATGGACATCACCATCACTCCCGGTTTGAGGCAGATTCTAGTTTCTCTTCACCAATGCTTCAAGATTCTGCTTCATCTCATCAGTTTGGTACTCTCACCATTTTTCCCTTCTTTGTGGCATTGTAGTGTTGGTTTCGTTTTGATTTAGTGTTGCAACTTGCAACCACAGTATGTTCCACTGCCTTATGTTCCTCTACATCCTACTTTAGCAAACTATGCTCCTTCACACTTCCAGCGCCATTAGTCAAGACCTTATGGCCCCAATGCTCCTCCTATGTCTCATCTTGGTTACAATTAGCCTTCAGTTTTGGGCCCTGCACCAGTATCAGCTGGACAATCCTACACTGACTCGTTTCATCCACGACAGGGGTAGCCTAACCCACAACCTCATGTTGTTGCAATGGAGCCACAAGCTTATAATTCTCAACTATGGTATCTTGATTCTGGTGCAACACATCGTATTACCTCAAATTCGTCTAATTTGATGCACTCTGTTGGACTTCCTGACTCTGACCATATTTTCATGGGCAATGGTTCAGGTGCTCCTATTACAGGTATAGGTACCTCTGAGTTTAACTCTCCTTTTTTTCCTTCATGTACCCTCACTCTTTAAATCTTGCTCATGTTTTCTTCTATGACAAAAAATATTGTTAGTGTTTGTCGATTTGCCAAGGACAACTCAGTTTAATTTGAGTTTCATTCTCACTATGATTGGGGTTCAGTTTAAAGGGGTTTTAAAGTGTGTCCAAATGGATTGGGGAGGAGAGTTTCTTCCTTTTGCTTCACTTTTGAGCTCTCTCGGTGTCCATGACATTAAAATTGGGTGGTTGAAAGGAAACATCAACATATTGTAGAGATTGGGCTAACATTACTTGTTTAGGCTTCTTTTCCCTTAAAATATTGAAAATATGCCTTTGACACTGTTGGGTGTAATACCTAAGTTGGAGTAATGTGGCAAAGTATATGAAGGAGGAGACTGGGACACAAGAGAGAGAGGTATACACACACTACTATTAGGCTTTTGATTTAGGGTAGTAGTGGGAGAGGTAGTGAAGGGAAACTTGGTCTCATTGAAGAGAATATCACAAGAAATAAACATTCTACCGTGAGAGACACATATAACCTTCTGATTAATAGGCTCCCCGGTCAGTCTATATTAAGGGTAATGTGTCTTATACTTGCCTATACAAATCCTCTACTGACTATGCTTTTTTCAAAGTTTTTGGTTGTTCATGTTTCTCGTATTTAAAACCTTGTAACGAGCACAGATTATAGCCTAGGTCAAAAGAGTGTGCTTTTATGGGGTATTCCTCCCATCATAAAGGTTATATGTGTCTCTCCTCTCAGATGGTAGCATTAACAAATACAAAGCTCGGTTGGTTGTAAAAGGATTTCATCAAAAACCTGGGTTTGACTATTATGAGAGACTCTTTTTTTTTGTAAGACCAATTTCTGTGAGGATTATTTCAAACATAAAAACAAATATGTATAAAAAAATGCTTAAGGAGTAATTATTGGCTCAATAATGATCAAATATTATCTTATTTTCATTTTTTTGATTTTGAAACAATTTTTAAACGGGTTTTAAGTGAGTTAATGATTAATTACTATCTTAATTATGAAAATATTACAATTTTAAAAAACATGTCAATTTGCAATTCGTTTTCGTTTTCTTAATTAAATAAAAATTAAAAATGCACCAAAGTATCCTTTTGTGATTCTATAAATTTCAAATGGCTGTTTTTCGAGAGTCATAAGGTGGTAAAGTGGTAAGGGTGTAAGACTTAAGGAGTGGAGTGAGAACGATAAGAAAATTGATTGTTTTTTACCCCATGGTAAGTAATGCAATAATTTTTAAGGTCAGATAGTTATTTTCTACTTACTTGGGGGTATTAATGCTAAAGTCTAACTGATATTTAGTAGGATATCGTGTACTCGATAAATTTTCTAATAGGTTATAGAGGTGGATTTAGAGAAACAAGTATAATGTATGACATGATTCATATTCCACTCAAAAAGTATTTATCATCATATCCTAATTTAACATTTATCTCATATTGATTAAATTCACATATTGTTTTAAGTTGACCCTCTTTAAAGTTATAATTTAAAACTATGTGTTGTGACCGTAACTTGCAGCAATTCTAAATGGCACGAAATAATACTTACTGGCTGAGTCACGACCAGGTCGCTCTCTTTAAGACGTTTCGTGGCACTGCCCAAAATGTGCAAGCAAACTATCAACCACGCCATCCCCAGGATAAAACAGTTCATCTCTCTGCTATGCGATTTCTTACTACACTGCAAGATTCGTTCTTAAATACACCCACCACTATATGGCTATCAGTGTCAATTCTCGAAATTCCCACAGTATGGCTACCAGTGCCAATTCTATTCCCATTATCTGACTACTAGTGTCAGTTCTCGAAATTCCCGCACTTTGGCTATCAGTGCCAATTCTTTTGCCACAATCTGACTACCAGTGTCAGTTCTCAAAATTTCCGCACTTTGGTTACCAGTGCCAATTCTTTTCCTACAATCTGACTACTAGTGTCAATTCTCGAAATTTCCGCACTTTGGCTACCAGTGCCAATTCTTTTCCCACAATCTGACTACCAGTGTCAGATCTCAAAATTTCCGCACTTTGACTACCAGTGGCAATTATTTTCCCACAATTTGACTTCCAATGTCAGTTTCCGAACTACCCACAATATGGCTGCCTATGCCAATTCTAAGTGCCACGCAAAGAAATGGGGAGAAGTTTGCCGGAAATGCATCGGCGGAAATTATGAGGGAGAAAGAAAAAGTTAAGTAAAAGCGTCCTCAACTTGGTGCGAGAAAATATGAAGGGAGGATGCTTCTATTTATAGAATAAGATTTTGTCACAACTCTTGCATCCTCTAATGTGGGACTTATGAGATTTTTTTCAAAATATTTCAATGTGGGACTTGTGAGGTTTCTTCAAAATCTCACTATGTGGGACTTGTGAGTTTTTTTCATTTTCACAACAACACAAGTTCCAACAATCCCCCACTTGAAATTAAAAAACGATTTACGGGAATTTCTGTGGTCTCATTAAGATTGTGCATAAACAAAGGTGTCATTCGACTTCAACCTTTGCATAGTGAATAAGATCCAGATTTTACTAGAGTGACTCGTAGTCTTGAACTCTATCTCCGGCATTAAACCACACACAACCTTTTCAAAGGTGTATTCAATAAAGCCCGTGCGTTAAAGGTCATGCATGTCTATCCCAGTTTAGTAAACACTCTAGAAATTTATGCCCCTAAATTTCATAGAGAGCGACCTTCATTTTCACATTCACATAGGTGAGTCTATCATGGGTGTGAAATTATGTGGTCTCATAGAGAGCGGCCTTCATTTTCATAGAGAGCGGCCTTCTGTGAAATTCTCGCTTGAGCGAGAGAATCTCGCCCAGGCGAGAGAGCCCGTGTCTGGGAAATTAAAATATCATGGGTTTCTCGCCCAATCGAGATATTCTCGCCCGGGCGAGAGTGCCCAGCTATAAAAGTAAAGAGAGGGTTTCACAACCCCTAATCTTCATTTTCTTTTCTCCCATTTCACTCCTAATGGCGGCTCCTCATGGATTTCGACTCTTTCCTCCCCTACACCTCAAAAACACATCAAAACCTTTTCCTCTTGCTTCTTAATGGAACATTGGAGAGCTTTGGAGAGGAAAAAACAACAATGGAGGTTGAAGGAGATGGAGGGAGATGAAGCTCTTTGCGGATCCATGGAGCTTACGCAACCTAAGGTGAGGGAGAAGACCATTGTGGTCTTAGGATATTTCATTAGAGTCATCATCTCCGATTTCCCTCAAGAATCAGAGAATATTAACGGATAGAAACTCTCTTGGGTGTTTGTGGTCCATGTGAGAGTCTTTATTTTATATGAGGATGTATTAGCCATAAAAGTAGAGATATATATGCGGGGGAAACTGTTTATTTAAGTAAAACGCAATATGCTCATTTATGGTAATACACCGTCATCAAAGATGGTTCTAACGTTAATGTGTATATGATGAGGGATATTTTATGTGTAGCTTGTTTATGAATAATGGTATGTTATGGATGGTTGATTTATTATAAACACATATGGGTGTGTTTGTAATAAGGATTGTGTGATGTGTGTTTAATGACAAAAGTAGAAATTGTTATGTTGTGTGATAATGATTGAGTATGAGTTATGTATGGGTGTGTTTGTAACAATGAATGTGTGATAAGTTATTAATGTGTTAAAATGAGATGGGTATGTTGGTAATAAGAATTGTTTGATGAGTTGTTGATTGGTAAAGGTGGAGATGAGCATGTTTATCGAAGTGAATATGTTGTGAATCGCTTTATTGTTATAAATATATATGGATATATTTGTGACAATGAAGGTGTTGCGTGTTATTTCATGATGCTGGAACGATGTGATGCCTTGTGTTTATTGGTGTATGACATTGAGTTGATACTTTGTGCCATGACGAACATGTGATGTGAGGATAATGTGAATTACTAGACCTGTCCGATATGGTATGGGGAATTACTCGACCTACCCGATGTGGTATGGGGAATTACTCGACCTACCCGATGTGGTATGGGGATTACTCGACCTGCCCGATGTAGTATGGGGATTACTCGACCTGCCCGATGTGGTATGGGGAATTACTCGACATGCCCGATGTGGTATGGGGATTACTCGACCTGCTCGATGTGGTATGGGGAATTACTCGACCTGCCCGATGTGGTATGGGGATTACTTGACCTGCCCGATGTGGTATGGGGAATTACTCGACCTACCCGATGTGGTATGAGGATTACTCGACCTGCCCGATGTGGTATGGGGATTACTCGACCTGTCCAATGTGGTATGGGAATTACTCGACCTGCCCGATGTGGTTTGGGGAATTACTCGACCTGCCCGATGTGGTATGGGGATTACTAGACCTGGCCGATGTGGTATGGGGAATTACTCGACCTATCTGATGTGGTATGAGGATTAACTAGAGCTACCCGATGTGGTAGATGATTATTTGTACGGTGCAGAATTGTTGAAAGAGATCAAGGGTAAATTACTACGGAATGTGAATGATGTGAAAAGTGTATATTCGGAATGAAAATCATATGCATGCCATAAGTTATATATTATGGGATATATATCTTATAGGGTGAATATGAATGATGAGAAATGAGTATGTTTGGATGAATAAAATATGCACACTATAGCACATATATATTATGGGATATATGTGTACTATATGGTGAATATGGATAATATGAGATGAGTAAAATATGCACACTATAGAACATATATATTATGGCATGTATGTGTACTATAGGTGAATATGGATAATATGTGATGAATAAATATGCACATTATAGAACACATATAGTATGGGATATATGTGTACTATAAGGTGAATATGGATAATATGTGTTGATTGGTCTATGTTTATCATGATTGATGTTAGATGTGTATGGTTTTAATACTTTAATGTTATTACTCCATGTAAATTCACGCTACGGTCGCCGTGGTTGGTTCTTACTTCATCTGTCTTTCCTTGTATGTGTTATGTATTTGAGTTCAGGTCGTGGCGGTAGCGCATCGGATGCTTGCGGAGGAGAGTACATGTTTGAGTAGTTGCTTTATATTCTCAATGTTGTAATTGAATAATACATGTAATATGAAGATTATGTTAAATGAGATTTATGTATGAGTGACTTTCTCCTAAATGTATAGTTATGATGTGAGATTATGTAAAAATGGAAGTATTATTGAGAATGGAAAATTGTATCTAAATTGTGTAATTAAAAAGAAGTGCAATGACATGTTTTTAATGAAGTGAACGATTGATTGTTTCCGCATCTGAAAAAGGAATTGAACTTATATATATATTCAATTAGGTTTTACAAATCATTCGAGTAATGTCTTTTAAAAGTAATTACTTCACTTTCTTGAACAAGGTTTTAAAAAGAATTTTTGGATTACGAAAATCGGGTAATTACATTTGTATCCTTCTAGGACAGCTGGAAACATTTGGTAATGTAATTCAAGGTCTATAGTTTTCTTAAAGTATCCCATTACCCTTTATATAGCATGCCAATGTTCCATACTATGTCTACTGGTAAACCTGCATAATAGTCCCACAACATAGGCAATGTCGGGTCTATTGCAATCAGTGGCATGCCGAAGGCTGCCAATGATGCTAGCATACTTTGTTTGTCTTAAACCTTCACCAGTGTTCTTAAAAAGTTTTACACTTGGGTCATATAGTGTGCTAGCACGTTTACGGTCAAACTATTTATATTTCTTTAGGATCTTTTCTACATAATGTGATTGATCCAAAGAAATTCCTTCCTTTGACCTAATAATTTTTATACCAATGATTACATTTGTCTTTCCAAGGTCTTTCATATCAAAGTTGTTACACAACATTGATTTCACATTATTCACAACATGAATGTTGGAACCAAATATGAGTAGGTCGTTTACATAGAGACATATGATAGTGTAAATGTCATTTTCTGATTTGTAATAAATGCATTTATCACTTTCATTCACCTTAAACCCATTCAATATGATTAAGTTATCAAACTTTTCATGCCATTGTTTAGGTGCTTGTTTAAGACCATACAATGACTTATCTAACTTGCATACCTTATTTTTTTGCTCATGGATTACAAAACCTTCAGGTTGTTCCATGTAAATTTCTTCCTCCAAATCACCATTTAAAAAAGCGGTTTTAACATCCATTTGATGTACTACTAAATCATGTATCGCAGCGAGCGATATTAGTACTCTAATGGATGTTATTCTAGTAACAGGTGAAAATATATCGAAGGAATCTACATTCTCTCTTTGTTTGAAGCTTTTGGCTACAAGGCAAGCCTTGTATTTATCCACTGTGCCATCAGGTTTCAATTTCTTTTTTAAAACCCACTTACAACCAATCGGTTTGCAACCAGGTGGCAAGTTAGTCAAATGTCAAGTCTTGTTAGACTCTAGAGAATCCATCTCATCGTTTATAGCTTCTTGCCATAAATCAGCATCCAAGGAAGTCAATGCTTCTTGGATAGTTGATGGATCATCTTCCAATGTACAAACCATATAATCTGGTCCATACTCTCTAGCAGTTCTTGCTCTCTTACTTCTTCTAGGTTCTACATCTAACTCATCATCACAATCTCTAATCACATGTGTGTGACTAGTTGATGTGCCCGCACTATTCCTCAATTTAAAAGGGAATTTCATTTCATTGAAGTCAGCATCATTAGACTCAATGATCACTTTAGCGTTAAGGTCATAAAACCTGTATGTCTTATTGTTCATAGCATACCCAATGAATACACATTCATAGGCTCTACTGGCGAGTTTAACTCTCTCGGGGTCTGGTATCTGAACATAAGCTAGACAATCCCAAGTTCTCAAATAAGACAAGTTTGGTTGTTTATTCTTAAAGATTTCATATGAGAATATTTTGCTTTTAGCCTTTGGGACACTGTTTAGCACTTGGCAAACAATCAATAAAATTTCACCCCATCAAGAGGTTGTTGCACCAGAAATTAAGATAATAACAACAACTAATTCAGTTAAAGTTCTATTATTTCTTTCAGCCTTACCATTCATTTCAGGTGAATATGGTGTAGTTGTTTCATGAATAATGTAATTTAATTAATAAAAAACATTTTTAGATAACTTAGGAATTAATCATAAATTACTTAAATTCGAAATATCACGTTTATTAATTATGACAAAGCCTGGAATGACAAATATTAAAATCACACAACATGTAAAAATGCAATTAGAAATTTTATTCATGGAAAATCAACATTTAATTTAAGCATACCATCAGTGGCGTACACTTTACCTACAAATAACCTATTCTTAGTAAGAGTATACAAGTTTGCCCATATAGTCTAGGTGAAACCAACCTTATTAAGAAGAATACCTGAAACTGAACTCTTCCTCATCTTTGGAGTGTGCATGACATCTTTGAGAATCAGAGTCTTCCCATATTTAACTTCAACTCCACATCACCAGTTCCAGCAACAATAGTGGTGTGAGAATCTCCCAACAACACTTTCTTATTATCAGCATTTGTGTATGTTTTCAACATAGCACGATCATAGAAGACATGGCGTGATGCACCAATATCTACCCACCACCCATTAGTTTCTCCAACCATAGTAACCTCAGATAACATTGCATAAATGGCTCATCAATCATGTTGTCTTATGAATTAAGTTTCATTGGTTTGTTTCTGCACTTGTGTGCCATATGACATGACTTCCCATATTTGAAGCAAATAAACAGGTTGCCAGAGTCATTCTTGGCGGGTGGCTTAGCATATTGGACCTTCTGGGGTTCCAATTCTTGTTGCGACTAGTGTTCTTAGACTTATTCTCATTCCGGTTCTGATTCTTAAAGTTATTGCCCGTAGGCTTCAGAGTCGCACCTGAGAATTTCTTCTTAGTGCTATTGTTTGAGACAAACAACACCTCATATGTCTGATCTTGTCTACAAGACTCTTCTTCAATGCGAAGAAGTGATCAGAGATTCCAAAGAGAATTCTTTGGTCTTGTGACTTGAGACGTTTTTAAAGTCCTTCCAGCTAGGTGGCAATTTGTCAATAATGACAGCCACTTGAAATTGTTCATCTAGGGGCATCCCCTCAGAAATGATCTCATGAGCAATTTTCTGTATCTCGTGGGACTGAGATTGATTTATTATCAGTCATCTGATACTTGAGGTAACGGCTAACATCATACCTTTTAGTCTCAGTTTCCTCAATATCATATTTTTTTCAAATGCATACCAAACTAATTTAGCAAACTTGTATGAGCTATAGTAATCATATAGATAATCAGACAACCCATTCAGAATGAAATTCTTACATAAGTAATCATTTTCATTCCAGAGAGCTATACCAATAGCAATTTTATCCATTTCCTCTTTTTCAGCTTGTTCAGGCAACACCAGGATATCAGTTTTCAAAATGTGTACAACCTTTTTCACAATTAGGAAAAATTCTATCTTGGTTTGCTAGCGTTTAAAATTAGTCTCATTAAACCAAAATGGTTTGTTCACGTCGAAACTGTTCAGACCACTAATATTATCTACGAATGTCATTGTAATAGGAAACGTCTTAAAATTGTTGTGACCATAACTTGCAGCAATTCTAAATGGCACGAAATAATACTTACTGACTGAGTCACGACCAGATCGCTATCTTTAAGACGTTTCGTGGCACTGCCAAAATGTGCAAGAAGACTATCAACCACGCCGTCCCCAGGATAAAATAGCTCAGCTCTCTGTTATGCGATTTCTTACTACACTGTAAGAATCGTTCTTAAATACACCCACCACTATATGGCTACCAGTGTCAATTCTCGAAATTCCCATAGTATAACTACCAGTGCCAATTCTATTCTCACTATCTGACTACCAGTGTCAATTCTCGAAATTCCCGCACTTTGGCTACCAGTGCCAATTCTTTTCACACAATCTGACTACCAGTGTCAGTTCTCAAAATTTCCGCACTTTGGTTTCTAGTGTCAATTCTTTTCCCACAATCTGACTACCAGTATGAGTTCTCAAAATTTCCGCACTTTGGCTACGAGTGCCAATTCTTTTCCCACAATCTGACTACCAGTGTCAGTTCTCAAAATTTCTGCACTTTGGCTACCATTGCCAATTCTTTTCCCATAATCTGCCTTTCAGTGTCAGTTTCCGAACTACCCACAATATGGCTGCCTGTGCCAATTCTTAGTGTCACGGAAAGAAAGATGAGAAGTTTGCCGGAAATGCATCGGCGGAAATTATGAGGGAGAAAGAAAAAGTTAAGTAAAAGTGTACTCAACTTGGTGTGAGAAATATGAAGGAATGAGTCTTCTATTTATAGAATAAGATTTTGTCACAACTCTTGCGTCCTCCAAAGTGGGACTTATGAGATTTTTCTCAAAATCTTTCAATGTGAGACTTGTGAGTTTTTTCATTTTCACAACAACACAAGTTCCAACACTATGTTGTGGTCATCTTGGTAACTCACTCCCTCCTTTATCTTTTCTTTTGTCTATGTTACATCTCTGTACAAGTTGTGGCATATATACTAAGAGTATCTATTATTAGAAATGTAGATTAAAAGACTATAGTTAAGTATTTTGTCTATATTATGATTATCGGTTATAATGTAGGTAAAGTTCAAAAGTCTGAATTGATATGGCTTTTGTAAGAAGTCAAACATTAATTTATAAAAAAACATCAAATTATAAGGTGTGTGAGCCAACTAAGGTGGTTTGGGATGGTAGGCATGGTGGTTTGCATTAAGATGAGAGGATAACAATTAGTCATTGGTGGTTGCAGATTCTTCCTTCTTTTGACTTGGTTCATAACAATTAAGGGTAATGTTATCTTATTCAATCCTTCTATTTCTTCCATTTCAGATTTTCAGTATAATATTTTGTAATTTAATTTCTATGTTCATGGGTAACCAGTATAACCTGCTAGCGAAACCCACTTAAATATTAGACTTTTTGAAATATAGTGTAATATCTATACACTTTTAGTATAAATATTTATAAACAATCGATATATCATCTACGACTCATTTGTATTATTTTTCTAAAAAGTTAATAATTAAAAAACATTAATAATGAATAATACAGTGACAATATAAAAAATAAGAGTAATGTTATATTCTCATACTAAATTCTTCTACTAATCATTCTACCTACAAAAAAGTAACATACGTCACTTGTAAATCAATGACTAATAAATAAAGTATCACTTTGTGACATATGTCACTTTTTTGTGGGTATAAGGTTAATAGGAGAATTTAGTAGGAGAAAATATTATTTTCCATAAAATAAACACATTTAATTATATATATATATATATTTTGAAATAAGCAAAGATGACTAATAGACTTATTTCAGACGTTCTCTCCACCCAATTAATTAAATTATACATATGAACCTAGGAGCTCTCACAATCTCAGAATACCAACCATAACGCACTCATAACGATAAGTTTTAAATTATACCTTCAATTAAAATTTACTTGGTTTCTGATCATAACAGTTGAAACCTCATTTTAAAATTCATGCAACACTATTAATGAGACATTTAAATAAATTATACCTCTTTTTTTTCTTCTTGAAAATGACCACCATATATTCCGAAAAGCGCGATGAAATTTGATGTATATGGCTCGATGCATCATCCTAAATAGGGGTGGAAATAGGCCAGGTTAGGACAGACTTTGGCTTAAACAGGCCGAGCCTATATAATACATAGGAGCCTGGGTCTGGCCTGTTAGCCTGTTTAAAAAAAATTCAAAGCTTAGATCTGACCTGTTTAAAAGTCTGGTCTAGCCCGTTAGCCTGTTTAAAGGTCTGGTAAAAAAAATTAAAAAAATAATGTACAAATTAGAAAAATTTATTATAATTATAACAATTAGTGTGAATTTTTTTACATTGTTATCACAATTATTTTCATCAGCTTCCAATGTTGTGTAATGTATTCGAAAGATTTGTAGTGTCTTTGAGGCTAGAATATACAAAACAATGTCTTTTAATATCATAGTAAAATATGATATTGTTCTAATATTTAACATGAGTTGTGTTGTGTACTTAAGCTCAAGTCTCAACAATTAAATATTAAATTATTAAATAGTTTAATCTGTAAGTCATAGTGGATTTACATAATTATTTTTTTATTTAGTTTTTTGGAATATGTTATAAACAAATTTATAAATATGTAATAACATTACATAGGTTGGTCTGTTAGACTTGACAGACTTTTTAAAATGTCTGAGCCTGACTTACTTCGGTTAAATAAGCTGTTTCCTAAAAAGATATGCTCTGGTCTGGCCTGTTATAGGCCAGGTAATAGGCCCATTATAGGCGGTGTAGCCCTTTTTCCACGTTAATCCTAAATAACTCTTACCACTCTTTGGCTAAAAGATGAAACATATCACTGCAGTTATTCAACAAGCATTCAAGCCAAGTTAGGTAACATTCCTATAATTATCATTATTTTTCTTTTTGTGGTTTCAACATTCATTCATAGTTTCACATGTTATATATATGATATTTATCAATTTGGATAGAAACACAGGTAAAATAAAAAGTAGAAAAAGAAGGAACATTGTATTTCTCAATCTGACCCAAAAATAGTGGAACTTCAAGCAAATGAGACCGGTTCTACAGTTACACCCTATTCTCATGCACCCTTTTTCCATTCTAACACAAAACACAAACACATACTACATAGTATTTCTCTTCTGTTCTGCCTAAAATCACAACTACACTATACCAACTACAATCTCTTCACTACACTTATATGTAACATGGATATTTGATCCATTCACATTTTCTTTTGTTCTGTTGTTTTGACTTTTGAACCTTTATGTTCTTCATGTCACAATATCATATATTCATTATCTGTAGTGTAAAATATCAATGATTATTGGGCTATGTTACCCTTTTCATAGAGGTTTATATTGGTTATCATCATCATTTTAAATACTTTGTATTGTTTTTTTGTTTGTACATTTTTCTTTCAAGATATAGCAAGAATTAACTATGGTTATTTTTCAATCAGATAAGTAAGGGCTGATATGAGAAGTGTTGAATCAATGGTTGGAATGTTATAGTTATTACAATAAGATTTTTATTTATACAACTAGATTTCACAACCCAATTGAATATTTCAGCACATATAAACTTCAGTGTCTAACCAAAGTGTAGAACAAACATTTACCTTATTTCAATGGCAGAGAAAAATGTGTCTTCCATTAAGGTTGTTTCTAGGAAATCATTGGTTTTCTTCTTCACAATGACATCTATCTTGTTTCTCATGTCTTGGTTCTATGTTTTGCGTTCGACGGGTAGTCCTAATGCAATCGATCACAACTTATTACCGAATTCGAAGTTTCTATCTACCTTTGATGGTTCAAATTCAGAATCTCAGTTGCAGAACCAAAATGCTGAAGAATCCTCATTAGAAAACCGAGCAATCCTTGTAGATAGTGTAAATGTAGAAGAAACTAGCGAAGCGAAAAAGAATCGCGAGAATGCGAAGTCTAAAACAAATGATGATAGGAAATGCAGAAGAAATGGTAAAGCTGTTCTGAAGGTTTTCATGTATGATTTACCTCTAGAGTTCCATTTTGGACTAATGGATTGGAAAGGTAGTGGGAATAGTGTGTGGCCTGATATTAGAACTGAAATACCGCGTTATCCGGGAGGTTTGAATTTGCAGCATAGCATAGAGTTTTGGCTAACATTAGATTTATTAGCTTCTGAAATTCCACAAGCCCTCAAGCCTGGCTCTGCAATTCGAGTTCGAAACTCGAGTGAAGCTGATATTATATTTGTACCATTCTTTTCATCCTTGAGCTATAACCGATACTCGAAAACTAACCCGCACGAAAAGAAGAGCAGGAACAAGATACTACAAGAAAAGTTAGTTAAGCATTTAACAGCTCAAGAGGAATGGAAAAGATCAAAGGGAAAGGATCATTTGATTTTAGCACATCATCCTAATAGTATGCTTGATGCAAGAATGAAATTGTGGCCTGCTACATTCATACTTTCAGATTTTGGGAGATATCCTCCAAACATAGCCAATGTTGAAAAGGATGTTATTGCGCCTTATAAGCATGTAATCGGTTCCTATGTCAATGATGTTTCAACCTTTGATAGCCGTTCCACATTGCTGTACTTTCAAGGAGCAATATACAGAAAAGATGTATGGTTCATTTTCTCTTTAATATCTTAGTTTTGTTCATTATTTCAGCTTTTCAGAGATTGCTAATTCAGCATTTACATCATGAACTGTATTAAGCCAGATAACAAACCTAGGTCCTTACATTTTTTTAAAAAGAAAAGGGCAGCCTAGTGCACAAGGCCTCGACTTAGCAGGTCTGAGAAGGGTAAATGTACGCAGTCTTACCCCGCAAGTGATAAGCACTCCGTGAGATTAATTGGCCGAGCCACATGAAATGAATCATAGATGAGTTATCTTTGATAACTTTGGATTCCTTCATAAGGGTCTGTTGCTTTTCTACTTGTGCTCCCTCACTCCCTCACTCCCTCACTCCCTCATAGGTATTAAGGCATAGTATAGAGTATAATGAAGTTAGAAAGATATTCTAGATTAGATTATTTCCATGGTCCAACATTTCTCACATTTGAAAGTTTCTCTTGTACTCTAGGGAGTTGGAGTTGAACACAAAGTTCCATTGTCAGGATTACTCATATATTTGGTTCTGCATGCTTTCAACATTTTTATTAATAATCATTATATTTGTATGATTAAGTTTAGCACAGAAAGATGGAACTTTTCCTAGGAATGCCTTTCTTTCTTTAGGATTACTCGTGCCATATTAAGTGAGTTCTATACACATATTGGTCTGAATGCAATATCGGGTGAGTTAGGCGCAACAATAAGGTTGTTGCTTAGTGACTACGAGGACTCGGGTTCAAATCCAGAAAACAATTTCTCTGCTTATGAGAGTAAGCTTACATGTATGTTCCTTTGATTCTTATGTATTATTGATTTTGTTCTGTTATGGACAGGGAGGTTTAGCTAGGCAAGAGTTATTTTATCTTTTAAAAGATGAAAAAGATGTACATTTTTCATTTGGAAGTGTTCAGAAAGGTGGAATTCAGAAAGCAACAGAAGGCATGCGTTCTTCCAAATTCTGCCTTAACATTGCTGGCGATACTCCTTCATCGAATCGGTTATTCGATGCCATTGCCAGTCACTGTGTTCCTGTTATCATAAGTGATGCAATTGAGCTTCCATATGAGGATGTCCTTGACTACTCTGAGTTCTGCATATTTGTTCGTACGAGCGACGCGATCAAAGAAAACTATCTAATAAATTTCATTAGGAGTATCGACAAAGATGAATGGACTCGAATGTGGAACAAGTTGAAAGAGATTGAACATCTCTTTAAGTTTCAATTCCCATCTAAGGAGGGTGATGCAGTGCAAATGATTTGGCAGGCTGTTGCGCGAAAAGTTCCAGCTATTCGATTCAAGCTAAACAGGTTTACGAGGTTTTCTCGATCTCCTCCTAGTGCAGATAAAGGCCTAAAGTCAATACCAATACCAAAAAACTTTTGGTGACAAAAATATCATACTGCTATTTGAAGCTGTGCATCTTATAGTTTGAAAAATGTCTGCATACCAACGTTAAAGGATTACTCAAAATTTTGATACTGATATTGTAACATTCTTTGCTTTCATAATGTTTTCTCACTTTTGATTTTGATACTGTGACATTGTAACATTCTTACAAGAATACTCATGATAATAAAAAATATGTAGGCTATGTTTTCTCACTTTTGATTTTGATACTGACATTGTAACATTCTTACCAGAATATTATGATGATAAAAAATATGTAGGCAAACAGATTTCAATTTTAGGAGAAATGTGAAAAAATAGAAAAGAATGATATGAAATTTTTATTGTTAAATCTAAATATAAGATCAAGAATTTATCACTTTATATTAAATTACAAGTCAACCAATGAATCTCTAGCCTTTCAAGATAGTATTTTCCTTCCTATTCTTGAACATTTACTTTCAAATCGATCATAATATGTTAACACCATAATTAATCAGATCGATATATAACACATGTTATCCATAGCATTGACCGTATCGTTTATTAAATGCTAAAATCAAGTCGGAAAGTTGATATTTTTAAAATTAAAAAATAAATTACAATAACTAAAATCAAAGTTAATGATAGAGAAAAATATATATACCTTGATAATGTAAACATTTTTATATGGTCACCGACTACACACTGTTCATTTTTAATTAAAATTTATATATAAAATTAAGATAGATGATGCATAAATCTTTACATTATAACAAAACATATTTAAAGGTGTAAAAATAACTTTGTCTACCTTGTAATTTTTCTTTTCTGGTTTCACCCTCTTTGTCCTTTCTTACCACCGTCAAAAGACCACGCTGCCGCCGCCACGTTGAGGCGACAAAACCGAGAGGATCTACTCCGCCGTGAAATCAGCACCAGAAAGTAGCCGCCTAGCATAATTATCTTCGCCAGAGGATATTACAGCCAAGGTAGAAACGATAGAACACTTTTATGATTCTTTCTTTTTTTCTCAATATCGAAGGCTCTCTTTGGTTTTCCATTTTCTGCATTGAGAAAGAAACAACTCTAGTGAAATTGTTACTTTCAATTGTCACCATGAGTCTCTCATGTTGATATTTTAAGCGAATTTCAAAGGCAGCATAATAATTTATTTGATATGGAATTGAATATTTTTACCTAATTTTGTATTGTTTATGATACTGAAAACCTACCATTATAACTTAAATGTGAAATTCTTTTTAACAATTTAGTGGTACAGAGGGAGGTGAACATTGATGCAATGGTAAGGTTGTTGCCTAGTGACAAGAGGTCGCGGGTTTAGATTTCCGACTGCGTGCATCTATCCCTCGTGCATTGGGCAGTTCTTTTTAATTTAGGGGTATAGAATTTTATGATGGTATAGAATTTTTATTAACAATTTTTGAAGTTTTTGATGATGTGTTAGTCTCCAAGTCATTATGTTATCTGCATTTTAGTTGCTGGTCTGTGACTTTGTGTCTAAACATAGGCGTCAGTGTTTTAAATTGCGGTTGTGGTCGGGATTGCGGTAACGGTTGTGGCTACTGAGATTGCGGTCATTGCGATGCAGACTGTGGCTTTGTGTGAATTATTTTGTTATTAAAACAACATTTTTGAATCCGATGCGGCTTGATGCGGCCTGATGCAGTCCAAAAGTGGTCCAATGCGGTTGCATTGTGGCCCGATGCAGTTGCGTTGTGGCCCGATGTGGCCACATCACAGTGATTCGGAGTCACATCGCAATTGCAGTGTGATGCGGTTGTGGTGAACTGCAATATTACGGCCACATCAGGTGGTGCGGTCTGCAATTTATATCATTGATAGGCATGTTGTGGGTTTTTTGTATATGAAATGATTGATTAGGAGGACTACCTGGTTGTTTGTTAAAGAAAATTGGGAGATACACTTGATCCTTTAAGTTTTGTGCACCTCTTTTATAGAATTTTGATGAATGTGTACCATTTAATGTCTTTGGCCGAAAGGTTTGCGTTGTGTATGTTCACTTAATAACTTTTTGGTAAAACCTCTAAGCTTCTGAGGTGTGGGTTTATTTTGGTAATGAATTGGAATTTTGTGTGGCAGCATTGGTCTCATCCTCCCCTCCTATTATCGTTGCTTGCCATCATCTTCAGTTTTCCGCTGTTTTCACATATGCATATACAAAATTCTGATTCAGAGAGGTATACAAATAAGACATGACTTTGTTGGGTGTGTATTGTTTCATCTCAGTCCCATCATTGGCATCACCATGCCCTTCTTTACCTTTGTGGCCCCACTATAACCTTGTCAAGCCTCTCTCATATTCCAAACCATCGAAATTCACTTCTCTTCTAATTAAAAGCCACAGAAGGATGTAAGTTCTAATCTACTCTTCCATTTTCATTTCCATTATAGATCCTAACTTTGGGAAATCTGACCTTAAAAGTTAATTGTGCAGCTGTGAGCTCATCGATTTACACGAGGAACAAGTCCCTTATGAATTGGCATGGTCTTTGCAAAAAGAGATTGTCAAAGAAAAGAAGGCACAGATTGAAAAGTATGGAGATTGCTCTGACACCCTTATTGTTCTGCAACACCCTTCTGTTTATACACTGGGTACTGCTAGTACGGAGAAGAACCTAAATTTTGACTTGAAAAGTGCTCCCTTTCATGTTTATCGTACTGAGCGTGGTGGAGAAGTTACATATCATGGCCCTGGTCAGGTGCTTGCTCTAAATTACTTGCTACGCTTCTAAAATTTTATGTCTATAATAAATTGACTAACTAGTAACTAGCACTGTTATCTTCCAAGATTCACTTGATATCAATGCGGTCTCCAAGATTTAAAAAATTATACTTCCATCAAGCTATGGCATCTAAAAGGACCACTTTGATATCATTTTAAATATTTGGAGGACTAATTTGATGTCAAAAACTCAAAATCTTTGAAAGGTCAAATTGGTACCAAATAATTTTGAACGACCTTATTGGCAGTTCAGTGTTATTAATTTGAATAATGGTTTTTTAAACTTGCAATTGCATTTTCTATTGCAGATAATTATGTACCCCATTATCAACCTCCGAAGACATAAGATGGATTTGCATTGGTACCTCAGGACCCTTGAAGAGGTTGTTATCCGTGTTCTTTCTTCAACGTTTTCAATTCAAGCCTCTCGGCAAGAAGGTTTAACTGGTGTTTGGGTTGGTACGTCTCTAAATCCTTTAAATCACACACAAGTAGTTCGAATTTTTATTCCCCACCCACACACATGTTGCCCTGGTCCTAAACTGTCTTGGGTATCACTATCCACATCAAAAAACTTTAATTATCCAGCCTCAGATTATACTTGTGAGTTGGTCATGATTTAAAGTATGTTGAAATTTAAGATGTCGGGAATCATTTCTTTATTCGTTTTCTCCATTGTAATTTTATTCCAGAAAACAAGAAAGTGGCAGCCATAGGTATACGAGTCGCTCACTGGATAACCTATCATGGCTTAGCACTTAATGTCACGACGGATCTATCTCCATTTAAATGGATCGTCCCATGCGGAATACGTGACCGTGAAGTTGGAAGCATTAAGGGGTTGTTGACAGAAGCTCAATCATGTGTTAGTCATGGAACAGATTATTTGCATGATCTGGATGATGCTAATCTTATTCAGACTACTTACAAATCCATGATTGAAGAGTTCTCACAAGTGTTTATGCTTGAGTACCAAAACAAAACCATTTCTTTACCAATGTTGTATGAAAAGGAAAAATTCTCACTTATGAAAGAGACACAACTAGGTTGAATCTGTTTGATTTACATAGCAGTCCCTTCATTATTCTTTTTTTCCATATGAATGAGCCAATAGTAAATAATATCACCAATAGTGAATATTGACCAAATTAGGAAGAAGATGCAATAGTTTATTGTGCTTTTCTGCTTCACTAAAGACTGAATGCTTCATCAACAATTCAACATTGATAACATGGCCTATGTTGTGGAAAATATGCTATAACCTTGTACTATGAAGTGTGATTCATAAAAAGAAATGTTGGATATTCAAGTTAACAATTTACCAAGTTCCACTTGAGTAGGATCCATTTGCACAATTACTAATGGTGTTAGTAGTTATACTTATTCTAAGTTAATAGTTAATGGAAGATATCTACTTACTTCAAGAGTAAGTGGAAAAAACCTACTTCACATTATAGTCTTATTCTTGAAAAATTCAATGATTTGAATTGGTGAATATACTTAAACCATTAGATTTTCTAAGAATGTATGGTGAAAATTTCTCACTTATGAAAGAAACGGACATCCTCAGCTAGGTAGAGGTCTGCCTATTGAGAAGTGAATAAACATACTTCAGTATTTTATCACCTATTAAGATATTCTTAATAGTTGATAATGAAATTTAATGTTGAGAAGTACAATTAAATATTATTTGAGTTATATTAGTAGTTTCAAAACCAAATAAAAGTGCAAATAATATTGAAGAGAAGAAGACAATAGATTTTTAACAATTGTACTTATATCTCTCAAAAGTTTATCGATTATCATGTATTATTAAATTATTAAGATTATCAAATACAACCATAATCTCAAGCACGACTACTATTTCCCAACTCTCACTCAAGCACATATTACATATAGGATATATTGAAGACATGAATATATTGCCTTCTACCCAAGTTCAATACATAATCCTAAAACTCATAATTTGTTACATATAGGATATATTAAAGACATGAATATATTGTCTTCTACCCAAGTTCAATACATAATCCTAAAACTCATAATTTGTTATAGGATATATTGAAGACATGAATATATTGCCTTCTACCCAAGTTCAATACATAATCCTAAAACTCATAATTTGTTACATATAGGATATATTGAAGACATGAATATATTGTCTTCTACCCAAGTTCAATACATAATCCTAAAACTCATAATTTGTTATAGGATATATTGAAGACATGAATATATTGCCTTCTACCCAAGTTCAATACATAATCCTAAAACTCATAATTTGTTTCTAGAATCTATTAGAATAATGATTTTTGTTTGTGACGATTCAACTGTCATGAATTCATACAAAGTCGGATCGGTGTATCACTACTTATCATCACATGTATCACCCACATGGTTGTGGGTGAGTCCACACTCGACTTGACCATCATGGTTGTCGCCACATCCAGGTCATGGTTCTCTCTATGGATAAGGATCTGTTGTCCCAAAGCATGTCCACAAGCCTATCCCGAACCAATCAAAGTGAAGTAAAAATAGCAAAAGTCATAAATGTTTTAATTGAAATGACATACTTTCATTGGTTTGGGACGTGCTTGGGGATGTGCTTTGGGACGGCAGATCTTTGTCCCTCTATAATTATGAATCTTCTAGTGCAATGTTCCACTTGAACAGGATCCATTTGCACAACCAATTGCTTAAACTTAAAATTAAAGCCACATTCCATGTAGGGCTTTTCCTAATTAGACAAAATCACAATACAACAATGTTTGTGAAGCATGCTTTCACGTCGCATAGAAACCCAAAATGCAGAAATAGTTATCATTACAAATTGCATCATTCAACAATCTGAAAATATAAGTGAGAACTCAATAGACCCACCCTTCAACTATATATATATATATGCTCCCAACACTTGTTCAGATATCTTTTCTTATTATCTTGTTTCCTGTTCTTTTATTCTTCAATGGCCAACATAGTTGCATCCATTGAATACCTTGTTCATGAGATTCTTCTTCGTTTGCCAGTGAAGTCATTACTCAGATTCAAATGTGTTTCAAAACAATGGCTTGCTCTCATATCTGAACCAAAGTTCTGCCACTTACACACACTTCACCTTTATAGAACCTCTCGAGTTTTTCCTTCTGCTCTCTTGGTAGCTCCATCTCTCTCACCAACATGCCCTATTATCCCTTTAAAATTTAAAAATGTTTCTGATTCTTTTAAGTTTCATAATGTTAAAGTCCCTAAAGGAACCGTTATTCAAACCTTCAATGGTCTATTACTTATTCAAAGAATTACTTCGCAAGGTTTATCAGTAGTTCATGAGTACTTTGTATGCAATCCGACCACCAATCAATCGGTTCTTGTTATCTTTCCTACCCAACAATTGATTAAACTAATCTCTCTTTTTATCTGTTTTGAACCATTGAAATCACCTCATTACAAGCTCGTTTCAATTCGATTAAAGAATTATAAATCGTTGAGTGATATGACGAATATTTTCCTTTCCCCAAACATTGTAGATCCTGATTGTGTTGTTAATGTATATTCATCAGAAACTAGTTCATGGAGTGAACCTGGTTTTACTTTCACTTCTCCTGTTGATAAACCACCGTCTCAGAATGACAACGTTTACTTCAACGGTTCTTTGTATTGGCACATTAAAAGTTTGAAGAAGTGTATTTACCTTGATTTGTCTACTCAAAGTTTTAAGACATGTCCAATGCCATTGCACATTGAGGATAAAACAGTTATGAACTTTTGTGAATCAGGTGGTCATCTTTATCTTGTTTTGAGATCACGTTTTGCTTCTGATATTTCCATTATGGAGCTTAATGAAGAGGGTTTTGAGTGGTCATTGATATTTCATGAGAACTTATCTCTTAATCCAGTATTATCTCTTCCTTTTTGTGTTGTTAAGCAAGAGAATGATGAGGACTCTATGGTTGTAGTTTTCGTGAATTTTAAGACTATGTCCTGCAATCTAATGAATTCCTCTTTGGAAGACCTTAGTGGTTATTGTCCTCATCTGTTGAATCGAGCTAGGGCAGTTGTTTATCAACATTATCAGAATCTTTCATTTGTTCCACCTGCTAAGGATAATTGTAAATTAGTTTTTTTTTGTTTTCTGGTAAGGATAAGGAGAGACAAGTAGTACAAAAAAAAAAGATGAAAAATAATATAGTAAGACATTTTTGTCTCTTTATATATATTGGAATAACACTTTTGTGATTAAAAATACAAAGAAAATCAACTAATTGCCTCTTCATTATCCGTGTTCTTTGTTTTCTCATGTTTGTTTGTTAACTCAACTTTTTAATAGTTGATGCAAATTATTTTTTTTTCTTTGTTTCTGTATCATCATCTTTTATGATAAATATGTTTTATTAGATTTGTCATTGGTGCAGGGAGATAGATTGTGATGACGTTGCTGCTTTGCTATGGTCATAATGTATTATCTAATTGGGAATCGAGGATGTTACCCCAATTTTATTTTTTATGCTTTGTAGACTTTCTTTTTATCAATATGATTTGTTATATTGATATTTTGTTTATTGGAGAAAACTTGGGTATTGGATCAATTAAGTGTTACTTTAATTTCCTGTTTTTATATTCATGCTCTTTGAATTTTAGCATTTTTTATATCCAATTCGTGGTTGTGAATTGTTGTTTAAATTTGTCTGCTTAATTTGTTTCTAGTGAGTGCAGGATGCACTAGTTCTAGTTTCGGTCACTAGTTTATGTTTATTTAAACTGTGAATAGCTTTAGTATTAAACCTATCTAATATAAATAAATAGGTTAATTGGTTTATGATTGTTGAAATGGTTTATTGTTGTATAAATAAATAGGTTACACTTATCAATGGTTGTAGTGAGTGTATATTGGTACAAGTGAGTTGGGTTTGGTTATCTGGGCATAAAGTTTCATGTTTGATTAGTATATTAGATTCATGTATACTCAAAATTGATATAAAAAAAGGATCCATAGTTAAGCATTTGACTAAATTGCAAAAATTAGTTTCTGGCTCAAGAAAAAAAATTATTGTTTCTTTTCCTAGTTATAAAAGCAACGTTTTCTTTACCTTGAATAATTGGATTATGCTTATTTGAAACAATAGATTTGTTAGTTTTTGCTAAGCCACTTTGTTTAACCTTTGTTTCTTTGTACCTTCTCTTCCGGTTTTCTTTAATAAATTTAGTGAAATTCATTTTATCCAAAGAGCATGATTCACTTTAAGAGAAAACACTTTTCTCTATAATCATACTTCCTCCTATGTATCCACCACTCCATTCTCTCAATAGCTTTTCCCTTTATTTGTGGATATTGTTATGATTTTAATCTGGTTTTACATCAATGACTTCTTCTTGCATTAACTAAAAGTCCACAAGTTTTTTTTGTGACACTATTTCTTGAATGACGACTAATGCTTCAAGCTCTTATTCTTCATTACTTTCATTTTTGTAATAGTTGGACAACAATCTCTCGGCATGCATTTAAAATATTAATTATTTTTAATCTTTCATTATTGGTACTAGAGTTTGCAGCTACCTTGAATTCCCTGGATTCCCTTTTCATTAAAGAGAACTTTATCTTCCTCGCTTATCAAAATTGAAGTCAATCAAAATATGTAGAATATTTTGCAACTTTATATTAAGGTGGATTGTTTGGCTAGAATGGTAATAATAACTTCATTATACATTAAATTTAATCCATGGAAGACAATTACCCGTTTTCCTACCTAGAGAATTACATTTTCAAGATTTATTTTTTAAATTTCATTGCAAATTGATTTAGCTAGAATAAATTATGGACATGATGTCATGTTTCTCGTAAGAGACACAAGTTCATTATCTAGCAAACAACATCACTATTGTATTTGACAAAAAATCAAGGAAAGATTATGGGGGGTGGGGTTGAAGCTCAAAGAATGATTACTTGGGTCAAATGAGAAACAGTGTGAGTGAGTCGTGATAAGGACAACTTGGGTATTAAGGATCTTGAATCCTTTAACCTAGATCTCCTTAGAAATGGAGGTGACATTGTTTATATGATGGTGAGTCTTTTTGGATCTTAGTTTTAAGGTCTAAGTATGATGCTCACTGTGTCTCTGAGTTTAATGATTTGTCGACCACGCTTTGGTGGAAAGACTTGAAGACAATGTATTATGGTTTAAGCGATACACATGGGAGGCTAAACGGTGGTCTTAGGAGAGTAGTGTTCAATGGTAACAACATTAGGTTATGGTTAGATTTCTAGGTGGGAAAATGTGCTTTGAAGGACTCATTTGAGACGTTATTCAATCTGACTATGTATAAGGGAGCATAGGTTGGTCACTTGTTGAGTTGGGTGGATGGGTCGTAGATCTGGAATATTCCCTAGAGGAGAGAGCCTTTTGATTGGGGAAAAACTCTTATTGAGGATCTTATTATGATGATAAGTTCTAATGTTCTTAAGGAGAAGGGTGTTGATCACTGGATCTGGACTCATAATGTGTCAAAGCTTATATGGACATTTGGCAATATGTCAACACTAGAATAGAGGACTGGGAGAGATGAATTTTGGTTTGGAAGTCTATTGTAAGCTAAATTTGTCGAATATTGGAGTTAATATCACTATCAATGATCTTATGTGTGTGGTGTAAGGATGGAGAAGAAACGGTGAATCATTTGTTTTTCTTGTGTCCTTTCTCTTATCGGACTTGGCAACTTCTTTATCAGTGGCTAGGTCTAGTGGTCTTACCCACTAATGGTAAAGACCACATTCTATAATATTTAGTTTACTCTGTTATTTGGATGGCTGAAATCTGGTCTTTTTGAATTCGCAAGAATGAGGCAGTTTTCTATAAGGGAGCATGTTTAGAGGGGGTAGTGGATGACATCAAATTCAAGTCTTAGTTTTGGATCAAAGGAAGACACAAGTCTCCCAGACTGGGAATATGTCTTGGTTTAAATGGATTTCAAACTTCGTCATTAACTTGGAATGCTATTGCCAATTTTAATTTCTATTCTTTTGATCGGGCTTAGGTTTTTTTGTTGGCTTTTGTTGGGTGGGTTTTGTATTCAGGTGTTCTAGAATCCATTTTTTATATGTTCTATATATTGGTTTCTTCGATGTACCTTAAGTTTTCCTTAATAAAATATTGTACTTATAAAAAAAACATCACCATAGTATTGCAAGTATCCTTGAGTGGCGTTAAACCCTTAATCCATTAAAAGAACTCTTCTTCTATGGTAACACAACAACGTATTGTTAAGTGCCATATAACAATAAAAGTTAACATGAATTGGGGCACTTAATTGTGAATTTTGATGAAAACATTACATAAACTCTCATGAATTTAGAATAATTGCCTTGATTTGAAAAACTCATACAAATGTTATCAATTGCAGGGTATTGGATTGAAAGAGATGAAAAAGGAAAGAAATCGAGAACAGTAGCTCAAAAGCACACATATTGAAGAATTCTCGCCCAGGCGAGAATATCTCGCCCAAGCGAGAGACCAGAGACCACAAGCATTAGCTACTGGACAATTCTCGCCCAGGCGAGAATATCTCGCCCAAGCGAGAGACCAAAAGTCTGAAGTTTATTTAGGCGGTTTCCAACAGTTGTGGGGGGAACTTTTTGCCATTTACACTGAAACCAAAGCTTGGGAAGAGAGAAAAAGCACGAAAGTGAACCAGAAGAGTCGTTGGAACGATTCTAGGCTTTAGATTCACATCATTTTATGCATTTCGTGTTGTAATGTGTAGAATGAGTGGCTAAAATTCTCGGTGTGGGATTGAATGTAATTTTCTAAACCTTTGTATTCTGAGATTCAATTCAGTAAAGTTTAGTTATTTGATTTTGGAAATCTTATCTTATGCTTAATGCTTGATTTTATGTAGTTGTTGAAATCTTGATTTATTACCCCATGTTCAACTGGAAAGTGAAATATGTGGTTGAATCCGAACAAGTTTTCTTGATGTGTTATTAATCTAGGGATAGACAATGACACATGAATTGTTTATACATCGGTTTAATACTAGTTAATTCGTCAAATTACCAAGGAATTGGAGTTTGAAGCATTACCTAAGGATTTTGTAATCAAGGAATTGATACAAATGATCATCGATGTGCATCAAGATCAATGACTTTTCTAGAATTAAATCCAATAGTTTACAAAGAGGAGAAAGATGAAAGTCAATCCCTGCCATTTCATTTACTAATTTATAAAAACCAATTTTAGAAAATACAAAAATATTGATGACTCTTACCCTAATCATCATTTGTAATCCTTTACTCAATTGCTATCTTTGGAAATTAATATAAATCTAAATTGCTTCTTGAGAACGATATCCCGGTATTTACCGGTTTTATTACTTGAGCGATACGGTATACTTGCCGTAGAAAATTGCTAACAAGTTTTTGGCGCCGTTGCCGGGGATCGAACCCGGGTCACCCGCGTGACAGGCGGGAATACTTACCACTATACTACAAAGGAGTTGGACAGTAAATGGGCAAAGGTTAAAGCCCTATCTGGGTGGTGAAGTCGAAAGGCTTACCACAAGCATCAATCTCACAGATCCGCGGACAAAATGAAAATCAGGCGTCGAGCTAATGACGTTAAACAAGCGCTAACTGGAAGGCAATCCAGCTTTTACTGTTCATGTACATATTTTTATTTTTATTTCTTGTGTGTTTAAAAAAAAAAAAAGTCTGACAGATCTCGCCCTGGCGAGACAACCTCGCCCAAGCGAGTATACCTCGCCCAGGCGAGGTGTAGCCTCATGCAAGACCATCATACTGGCTGATTCTCGCCCAGGCGAGAATCCCTCGCTTAAGCGAGAGTATCAGGTAAAAAAAATTTTGGGTTTTTCGCCCAGGTGAGAAGTACCTGGGCATACTGGAAGAACCTCGCCCAGGCGAGATATTTTCGCTTAAGCGAGAATTCTCGCCCAGGCGAGATATTTTCGCTTAAGCGAGAATTCTCGCCCAGGCGAGATAGCACGATTTCAGTTTTAAAAAAAGGGGATGGGGTGAGACTCCTCATCTCCCATTCCCCCCAAAAAAGCTCTCAAAAACCCAAGAAGCTCCCCAAAGGTTCCAATCCATTTTCAAAGCAAATCTTCAAGCATTTCAAGCAATTTGCACTCACTCATCATCACACACACTCACCTTACCAACATGTAAGTGATTTGAACTCTTCTCATCTCATTATGCTCAGTGTTGGCTCTAATGTGAATATCTTTCACTTGTGTATATTTTATACACATTAGAGATCCAATAATATGTTATTTTGCTTCATGTGCATATTATTGTCACTGTTTTAGATTAAGAACACTATGGATATTATATTGAAAACCTAGGGTTCCTAAATGTGGGTGTCATACTTCACCCTAGTGTTCTTGTTAAATGTGTAACATAAAGTGCAATGATGTGTTAAGTTACTCTTCATGTAAAAATGTGTGGATTGAACGAATGTGCTGCTGTGCTGTGCTGTTGTTTATTACTAATGGACTGTAATTGTAATTGTGCAGGAGAACTAAATCTATAGCTAATAGAGACCACCCTCCTCCTAAAAAGCATAAAACTGGAACCAGTAGTCAAGCCACACCATCCCACAACCGTAATAAATTCACCTCAGTGGAAAGAGAGGAGCGTTACAACACTCTTCTCCAATGGACTTTTGTCCCTGAGCGAAGGGTGGATTTGAGACGGAATGAATATCCAAAATTCTTGACTAGACTGGACGAGCTGAAGTGGGGAACTATCGCATCACCACATGACAAATTTGATCCTGATGTGGTGCGAGAATTTTATGCCAATGCTTATCCACCAGAGGAGGGTGGAGGTCTGTTTGAGCACAAATCCTGGGTCCGAGGCAAGGTCATCCGATATGACCGAGAATATCTTAACATGATGCTGAATAATCCCTATCAGGTGAGTGAAGACTCTCTGGATGGTTACCATCACCTGGTAGCACAAAACAGCATCATGGTTCATGGATTCATAATAGCTGAGACTGTAGCATCACTATGTCTCCCTGGAAGATCTGTGTCTGGGAATGTGGATGGGCAACCCAAAAGGATTTATCGGAAAGATATGACCACATTGGCCCAGATATGGATGATTTTTTGCCTTCATAACATCATACCCAACAGTCATGTCTCATCGCTGCCATTGTTTGACTGTCACTTACTTTGCTGCATTATCGAAGGAATTGGGATTGATGTTGCCCGCCTAATGGCAACTGAAATCTACAAGACTGTTGTGAAAGGGGGCAAGAAAGGAACAATTGGATTCCCTTCCTTAATCACATCTCTGTGTGCAAGGCAGGGAGTCACGGTTAACCGAACCGAACCAATCAAGAAGCCAATCACAAAGCAGTACATAAAACAGAATTGCAAGGCGGAAACAGCTGAGTTTCAGGGTCAGACATCACAACAGCAGCAACAACAACCACAAGAACAACATCAGCTGACAATGGAGAAAAAAATAATGCTACATCTGGAGCATCTGGAGCTCCAAAATGATATCCTCAGACAGGGTCAGCTGAACCAGCAGCAAAACTTCTACACAGCTTACCAGCGCCAGTATCCTGAAGAGCAAGTGTTTCTGAGCCCCGAGGAATTCACTGGACATTTTCCATGGCCTGGGGTCAGGCCTACTTATCCGGGGGAGACTGTCGGCGCTGGTGAACCATCCGGTTCTGGTGCTGATGAAGATGAAAATATGAGCTGAAGATATGCATGATGTGAAGCTGTGCTATGAGCTGTGTTATGAGCTGTCAGACAAAAAAAAAAACTGGTTTTATCGTTTTTATTAATTTTTTGCTTTTCACTTTTAATTCCGCACTATGAACTATGAAAATGCTGCAATTGTGTGCTAAACTCTGTTCTGTGTTAATTTAGAAGTATGTGTTTAATTCAATGCATATGCTGAAAACTGAATTATGTCTTGAACCTTAAAAAAGAAAAGAACAAGTGTGTATAGTGCTGTGAATGAAAGAGATTAGAGTTCTAAGTTTAATTGAAATTATGATGTGGATGCATGAAGTAGACGCAGATTGAATAGGTTGAATAATGAGCAGTCTAATCAAAGGAAAGAGCCTTAAACCAAGTGAGAGAGGGTACCTAAACACAATTGAGTGATTTTGCTGGATAATATCAATTAACTTTGCCTGATTTTTGTGTTGCAAATTATACATGGAAAATGATAGAAATGACTAAGGCCTAGTTAGAATAGGTGAGCTACAGCCAAAAAGCCAACCCATATATATCATGATCCAGTTCTTTGTAGCTAAATTGAGATATATCAATCCTATCCCTATGGAGGAAGAACACTAGTGTATATTGTTTGAAATTGTGATATTGGACAAGGAGTTGATTGTGGTATCTAAAGTTGGTTACAAAAAGAACTTAGGCTCTCGTTCTCTAAGTGTAATTGAAAAGCATATAAATGAAAAAAAAAAAAATCAAATATAGTGAAAATATGCAGTTTGTCAAAAGACCCAAAACAAAAGGGTCAAGTGAAAGAGAATGAGAGCCAAATATATGAGAAAATGAGATGTGGTTTAAGTTATGAAGTGAATTAGTGAAGGAAGTAAGAATATGCACTAGTGTTCTAACTCCCTTTGTTTATCCAGAAAAACCATATTTCATTGTAGCCAGACCTTATTACAACCAAAAGTTAAGTCCTTGGGATCTGTTATTAACCATGTTTAGTTGGCATAATTGAAATGAAAGGCAAAGTCAAATTGTTTATGTCCAGTAAAAAAATTTGAGTGAAATACTTACCATGGGAGCTTATGAGAGAATTCCTTTGACTGAACTGAGTAATTATTCTTGTTATTCTTTTTGAAATTGAAGTGCACACATATCATGTTTTAATTGGATCTTAGTTCACTTTGATTGATCAGTAAGCATCTATGTACAACATTTGTAAATGAGTATAGGTGATTGACATGATTAGTTGAAAAGTGCATGAAATGAATTGAACTCGATACTTTGATAAATTGATTTCCAATACTTTGCTTGAGGACAAGCAAGATTCTAGGTTTAGGGGAGTTTGTTAAGTGCCATATAACAATAAAAGTTAACATGAATTGGGGCACTTAATTGTGAATTTTGATGAAAACATTACATAAACTCTCATGAATTTAGAATAATTGCCTTGATTTGAAAAACTCATACAAATGTTATCAATTGCAGGGTATTGGATTGAAAGAGATGAAAAAGGAAAGAAATCGAGAACAGTAGCTCAAAAGCACACATATTGAAGAATTCTCGCCCAAGCGAGAGACCAGAGACCACAAGCATTAGCTACTGGACAATTCTCGCCCAGGCGAGAATATCTCGCCCAAGCGAGAGACCAAAAGTCTGAAGTTTATTTAGGCGGTTTCCAACAGTTGTGGGGGGAACTTTTTGCCATTTACACTGAAACCAAAGCTTGGGAAGAGAGAAAAAGCACGAAAGTGAACCAGAAGAGTCGTTGGAACGATTCTAGGCTTTAGATTCACATCATTTTATGCATTTCGTGTTGTAATGTGTAGAATGAGTGGCTAAAATTCTCGGTGTGGGATTGAATGTAATTTTCTAAACCTTTGTATTCTGAGATTCAATTCAGTAAAGTTTAGTTATTTGATTTTGGAAATCTTATCTGATGCTTAATGCTTGATTTTATGTAGTTGTTGAAATCTTGATTTATTACCCCATGTTCAACTGGAAAGTGAAATATGTGGTTGAATCCGAACAAGTTTTCTTGATGTGTTATTAATCTAGGGATAGACAATGACACATGAATTGTTTATACATCGGTTTAATACTAGTTAATTCGTCAAATTACCAAGGAATTGGAGTTTGAAGCATTACCTAAGGATTTTGTAATCAAGGAATTGATACAAATGATCATCGATGTGCATCAAGATCAATGACTTTTCTAGAATTGAATCCAATAGTTTACAAAGAGGAGAAAGATGAAAGTCAATCCCAGCCATTTCATTTACTAATTTATAAAAACCAATTTTAGAAAATACAAAAATATTGATGACTCTTATCCTAATCATCATTTGTAATCTTTTACTCAATTGCTATCTTTGGAAATTAATATAAATCTAAATTGCTCCTTGAGAACGATATCCCAGTATTTACCGGTTTTATTACTTGAGCGATACGGTATACTTGCCGTAGAAAATTGCTAACACGTATACATAGCCTTCCCAATTTTAATGTTCCACTTTCTTTTCTCCTCTTGAGGTAGTGAGATTATCTTATATGTGTATATACACACATACATCCTAAATACTGAGGAGGCAACTCCTACTTTGGTTATGCATATAACCTAATTGCACCTTGATCCCTAAAGACTTCAGCAAAATTATTAAAGTCTCATCAACCATCTATAACCACCATCCCCTTCAATTGTCAGCACAAATTCCACCTTACTACCATGTCTGTCAGTCACAACCTTCGTTTCTTCTATCGTTCACAACTACCCTACCAAAACATCAATGATGTAAGAGAAGGTAAAGACATCAATGAGCACTCCCTCCAAAACCTATTGCCATAACTTGTCGTGAGCACCAAACTAGACAATATTTGTTGTCTTTTTTATTTGTAATGGTGGAAGCATAAAGGATTGTGTGATTGTTGTGTTTTATGGCAAGCTTCGGACTCTGACTAGTGATTTTGAGGTTCTTCTAAGCTCTCGTACTCACCCTTAGATGGTATTGGTGTTTTGAATGTATGTGTGAGCTTGGGGACCCCTAAATGTTTGTATTCATAGCCACATAACCATAAATGAGAAATATAACAATCAATTGTAATTGATTGATTCTATCAATTAAATATACATTGTATTTGATATGAAATTGTTTTGTTAATGGATCATATTATGAAATCAGCAATGGCTAAGAACATTTTTAAAGGGTATCATGTTGGAAGAGAAGAGATTATTATCTCTCATCTTTCATATAAAAATAACACCTTACTTATTGGAAAGAACTCTGCTGATAATATTATGGTTCTTAAAAACATTTTAAGATGCTTTGAAGTTGGTGTCCGGGTTGAAAATCTACTTCCACAAAAATAATTTTATTGGTGTAAGATGAAACAAGATTTTGTCCAGATGGCGATTAATAAATTATGTTATGAAATGAGATCTATTCCTTTCAAGTTTCTTGACATTCCTTTTGGTGCTAATCCGAAAAGGTTCTCCACTTGGTCTCCTATTATTTCTTCTTCCAAAAAGAAACTCTCTCTATGTGTAACAAACTTATTTCCTTTGCTGGACGAGTAAGTCTCCAAAAGTTGGTACTATACTCTTTACATATTTATTTATTTTCTTTTTTTAAAACACCTCCTTTTGTGATTAATGAGCTGGACAAAATCCAAAAACAATTGTTTTGGATTAAAATGCAGGAGAGTAAAGGTATCCATTGGGTGAGTTGAGAAAAGTGTATAGGTCTAAAGAGGGAGGTGAGTTAGGAATTAAAAATATGATATTATTTAATCTTGCTCTTTTAGGTAAATAGAGGTATATAATGTTCTGGAGAGTGGGTCTCTCTAAGTAAAAGTGTTAAGTGACCATAAATATTTTAAGAGGGGCTCTCCTTGGTAGAGAGATTTAGGTATGTTAGTAGTAGGATGCACGGGGTCAACATTGGATGATTGAGAGAAGGTTTTAGAAGGAGGTTGGTTTCTGGGCATTCCATTAAGTTTTGGTCAGACCTTTGGATTGGGGGATTTACTTAAAAATTAATTTTCATTATTTTTCTTTGTTTTTTTGAAGCATTTACCTCGCCAATAATGGAGAAGATCATAACTCACCACCTAGTCCAGTTTTTGCTTACATACTATGGACTTTTATTAAATAAAATTATGTCTATTTTTCTCACCTATTCATAATAGTTGGTAATGAAATTTAATCTTGAGATGTACTTTTAAATATCATTTGAGTTATATTGTCATTTGTTAATGATTTTCAATCAATTCTGATAATGTCTTCGGAACATTAAGTTGTTAATGTATTATTCAATATTAGGATTATCATATTCAATTATAATATCAAACATGACTCACTATTTCTCAACTCTCACTCACACACATATAGGATTTGGAGAACACATGTATGTATGTATTGGCTTCTACCCAACTCCAATAACCCTAAAATCTCATAATTTGTTTCTAGAATCTATGTAGAATAATGATATTTGTTTTTGATAGTAATAGTCCACGATCGTGAATCCATAAAGTCAGATCGTGTATCACTATTTATAATCATATATATCACTCATAAGATTGTGGGTGAGTCCAAACCGTACATCACGATCATGATTATCTCCACACCCTGGTCATAGTCCTCTCTATAATTCTGGATCTTCTAGTGCTTTTAGAACATGATTATGCCTCACTATACGGCCGCACAATGTTTCATATAGGGCTCTACCTAAGTAGACAAAATTACATATCTCACATTGTAGGAAGATTTATGATTCATCACTAAGTAAATTTTTAGTTACTAATGAAAAAACTTGTATTTTGACCAACACATAAAATTATATGAAATTAGAACAAATTTAATTCCCTAACGATATGTCACCTAAAACAATGAATGGCACTTAAGGGTGACATTGGTCTGAATGCATGGTTTGAGTGGTGCACTATTAGGACTGGCCATGTTCTATTATTTTGGAACCCGAACCCATGTAAATATATGTGGGTCTATTATTCGTGGATTCTTAGATACCCAATGGATTTGTGGATAACAAGAAATTCAGAAAATATTTTAAAATTGCACAAATTATACATATGCTGACATGTTTCCTATAATGATTGTAATATTTTATACAATTAGAATGAGAAGAAAAATGATAATAATAAGTACAAAAACATAAATAATGTACACTTGTACACATAGTTATTAAAATGACAAAATTTAGGTAAAGTACCATAGGTATTAATGGTACTTGTAACCTATTATATGGTGACACGTTGACATTTTTTTCTACTTTCAATGAAAGAACATTTATTACATTTACAATCAATTATTTTTTTTACCTTGAAAATAGAAAAAAATGTTCACGTGTCACCCTCTAATAGGTTACAAGTACTATTAGTACCTATGGTACTTTACCTAAGTTTTGTCCTTATTAAAACCGTTTCGTGTCGGCCGATTGAATCAGTAAACCAGTGAACCGGTCCCAATACCGGTACGATACAGTAATTATATCGGCCATGCAATTATACTAGTAAAAACCGGCCAAAACCAGTCATACCGGCCGGTTTTCAATTGAACTATACCGGTCATACTGGTATGCGGTTTAATTAGTGAACCACCGGTTAAACCGCTATACCATTATACCAGTACCCCTACTGGTTTGATGAGCAATACGGTATTAATGACATTGCTTATACATGTTTAAATTGTCACTAAAATAAATATTTTGTTACAAAAATAAGACAATAAAATATATCAATCGATGGGCAAGAAGTGTCAGTCCAAAAGTCTGGACCTGACCTAATGGATATGGTATCCTATGAGTGTGGATTCCTATTTCCATCCCAATTGTGTGTTGGTTTAAAGTGTGGATATGAAAGGTCAAAGGTTACATAAACAGTTGAACTGAAGCTGTAATAGTTTTCATCAATGCAATACAGCAATGTTTATGAAGCATGCTTTTAAGTCGCATACAAACCCAAAGAGCAAGACTCATCTCCATTAATGGAGAGGCAAATATTCAAAAAAATGAAAGATGCAATGTTACTTTTACCATTTTGTTTAAAAAATTATTACACATTTACCCTTATAATACTTATAAAAAATTCACTTGCATCTCCATTAATGGAGAGAAGTCCTACTCAAACCCAAAATGCATTATTATTAAAAATTACATCATTCCACAATCTGAAAATATAAGTGAGAACTCAATAGACTCACCTTTCAACTATATATATATATGCTCCCAACACTTGATTAGTTATATTTTCTTATTATCTTTTTTCGTGTTCTTTTTTTCTTCAATGGCCACCATAGTTGCAACCACTGAAAAACTTGTTCATAAGATTCTTCTTCGTTTGCCAGTGAAGTCATTACTCAGATTCAAATGTGTTTCAAAACAATGGCTTGCTCTCATATCTGAACCAAAGTTCTGCCACTCACACACTCTTCGCCTTTATAGAACCTCTCGAGTTTTTCCTTCTGCTATCTTGCTAGCTCCCGTTGGCCCCCCAACTTCTCAAGTTATCCCTTTAATAACAAATAATGGTTCTGATTCTGTTAAGTCTCATAATGTTGAAGTTCCTATAGGAATGGTTATTCAATCCTGCAATGGTCTATTACTTATTGAAGGAATTAATCCCGAAGATTTATCGGAAGTTGATGAGTACTTTGTATGCAATCCAACCACCAATAAATCCGTTCCTGTTATTTTCCCTACTCAACAATTTAGTTCTTCAGTAATCACACTTTTTATCTGTTTTGAACCGTTGAAATCACCTTATTACAAGCTCGTTTCAATTCGATTACAGAATTATAAATCATTTAGTGACATGGGGAATACAGTCATTTCAACTAACAGTATTCATGGTGATGTTGTTATTAATGTGTATTCATCTGAAACTAGTTCATGGAGTGAACCTGGTTTTTCTTTCACTTCTCTTGATGGTATACCCCCGCATTATAATAACGCTGTTTACTTCAATGGTTCGTTGTATTGGCACGTTAGTGTTCTTCGGAAGTTTTGTTTCCTTGACCTGGATTCTCAGATTTTTAAGACATGTCCAATGCCCTTAAATATTGAGGAGAATGGAGTTTCAAAATTTTGTGAATCGGCTGGTCATCTTTATTTTGTTTTCGAAACACGTGTTGATTCTGTACTTAAAATTATGGAGCTGAATGAAGAGAATTCTGAGTGGTCATTGAGATTCCATATCAAATTATGTGAATCATCTTTTCAAATTTTGTTATCTTTTCCTTATTGTGTTGTTAAGAAAGAGAATGAAGAAGAGTCCATGCTTTTGATTTTTGATAATGAAAAGGTTATGTTCTACAATCTAGTGGATGCGACATTTACAGACCTTAGTAGTTCTAGTCCTTCTCTGATGATTGAAACTTGTTCAGTCGTTTACCAGCATTATGATAATCTTTCATGTGTTTATCCAATTGAGAAAATCGGTCAGTTCCTTCTTCTTTTTTTGTCATATTTGGGTTAAGGACACTATATAATGGTTTACTCAATAACTTTCATTTTTTTATTTGTTTCTGTTTTCCATTTAAAATATTTTTGAGTATGTGATTTTTGTTGTTTCTTTGGTGCAGGAAGATAGATTTTGATGTTTTTGCTGCTTTGCTATAGACCTATGATATATTCTGCTGAAGAATCAAATATGATATATCCATTAGGACTTTCTACTTAATTTTATTATATATGCTTTCTGAGCTGTCATTTTATCATTGAGCTTTGTTATTTTGCTATTTTGGTTATAGTTGTAAACGGGTATTCGATCAGTTTAGTTTTACTTTAATTTCTTCACTTTCTATTCTTCGCTGTCAAATTTTTGCACTTGTAGTAAAAAAGTGGGTTTTTATTGCTTTTTAAATTTGTCTGGATATTTTGTTTCGTGTATGTGCACTATACACTATGTCTTGCGTTATGTTATTTTGTTATTTATGTCATTTATTTTTCCGAATCTTGTTATAGTATAACAGTTCAAGAATGTTTATATGACTAATGTAGGTTAATAATGCTTATTTTAGATTTAAATTACAAGTTAAAGGTATTTGTGTCAGAATAAAATTTAAAGCTTGGATTTGTTTCAGAACTATATTAAAAGGTTCCAAGTAAAATTCAGTTAATCTAAAGTGGAAAATTTGCACTAATTTATGACAACTTTATGAACTAATCATGCATACCTACTTATCATATAGAAAATTATATTATTCTCTTATTTCTTATTTTGTTTGTTCACTTCTCTTGTCATCTGTAATACGTGTTTCTTCTATCTTCTACTATCTTAATAAGAAAATAACGGTTTGGTTGTGATGCACGAGAACAGTGATTGTATCTTAATGATTTTGAAACTTGAGACAGAGATAATCACCTATTAATAATATTTTTTTTGTCATTTGGGAACTATGTATTTTTACTTCAATAATTTTGTTTACTTGTTTTTATAATTTGAAATTCACTTGTATAGAGTTTTGTTGAATTCTAAAACCTAATTTTTTTCTTTCATGTTTTAATTGATACATGAATTCGGTCCTTGAGATTTATCCTTATTCTTAGGTTAGGTTATGGAAAAGTTGGTAGACCATGTTGAACATTTTTCTTAGAACTCAAAAGGATGACTTAGGTAATGTTTTCCTTGATGAATTTTTATAGTTTTCTTGGTAAGCATGGTTGTCTATGTACTCTAAAATACGTATAAAGAAAACTAAAGATGCAAAGTCATTTATGAATTTCTTATTTATGATGAAATTACAAAAGTAAAATAAAAAAGATGTACTTTTTTTTATAATGGAGATGATTTTTTTCCAACATTGTGTTAGTGTATTGCATTCGTTATTCTACATGTTTCTGATGTACCAATCTCTACCGTGCAATAAGATTGTTAAACAAAGTGAATTAGACTTGTGACTTGGTTAGAATTAATAGATTTTAGAAGAAACAGGTTTTAGGAGACAAACTTGAGCAGAAGATGTTGAAAGTTCGTAATGTAGAATGTACTAAACTGATATTGTTCTCTCCTAAGGTTTCCTTGTTTTAAGCACATATCTTGTGTTTTGCAAGAGAATCTCGACTCATACATGGAAGATCATGGCTTTTCAAATTATTCTAATAGGGAGGAGAAGATTAATAAGGGAAATCAAGGTTTAATAAGAAGAAATTCTCTTCAAAAGACAACTATTTCCAATGATGTTCCGACAATTAATGTACAGAAGGTTTGTTCTCATTCCACTTCCTCATAGTTATTCATTGGCCCCAATCTAATCTCAAGCCAGCTTCTCATTCTCACGTGGAGATATGATTATTGGTTCTCTTTTTCATGAATTAATTTAAATAATATGAGGTAATTTTTAAATTAAGAAATTAATGATGATTACTTCATATAAAATGATATTTTTGTATTTGAATGACGAATTAGAATTGTTGATGAATAAGAAATAAATTATTATAACAAAATTGCAAAATACAATGACCAATAAATTTTTAACATTCAAATACCACGTAATTAAATAACTATTTGATTATATTTTACCTAATAATTATTATTGAATAACTACTCATTTTAGATATTTCAATTAGTTTTATGGCATCATATAACTATATAACTGTGATATTTTACTATACATCATATAGGAAATATTTGTACATATTTCCCGGCAAATTTAAATACAATTATACTTCATAATATAATGCAGTTAATTATTAAAATGTTCATATGTATTGTTCAAGAAACCGATAGCAATGATGTTATTTGTGTATAACAATTGTTATGTGATTAATTGTCTCCACAATTATACTTGATAATAGTAACATATGGTTAATAATGAAAATGTTAGTAACATTAGTTTAAACAATACATATTATGTTATTGCTTACTACAATAAAAACTGAATGTATAAATCTGTAACGATCATTATAAATGCAAATATTAATATCCATTATATTAACTAATTCTTTATACTTTATGATTAATAATGCACGATAAATTCTACTTAACAAACATTAAAAATATAAAGTAACATTTTCCAATATAAAAGTACACAACATTTTAAAATCACAATTATACAGAATAACTAAATAATCGATGTCTAATTTTAATATTGTACTATCTCTTGTGCAAAAGTATCAATATTAACTTACGACATAATATCACTTCTAAAACCTTTAATTGTCTGCACTGGTAGCATCAGATCAAATAGCTTCTATTTTTTTATGTGTTTGAAGACTTGATGTGTTACCGGAATGTTTCTATCATCTTATACTCGCATTTGCTCCTGCTCACTCAACTCAATTACTCGAAGAAATGTTTTTTCAACTTCTCGATGTTTATTTTGTTTGAGTTATTAGAATGTTGATTTTTTCAAGAGTTATGTGAATTGTCATGATGTCTATTTTTTGTTGATGTTTTTCATTTTCTTGATGTTTAACACCCCATACTCATCATACTCACCTGATTTTCAGTTACTGAGATTTTGATTTTTTGTTCAACATTTACTAAAAAAATAATATTTTTGCTCATTTCTATTGGACGAAACATTTTATTTTTATTAAACTTTTCTATATTCATTCAAGATAATATTTTTTCTATAAATTCTACATAACTTTTTTTCAGCCATCCACCGGAAGTACCGTAGTTGTCACTTTCACCGATGTGTCACAAGTTCACAACACTTGGGTTAGCTATCCATTCAAGGGTGGAGAGAACCTAATACATTTGTGGCATAAGGTGTTCCATCCATCCCTTCTTTCTTTTTTGTTTTGCTTAATGTTTGCCATTTTCATTCATTACTTATTTATGTGTTTTTTTTAAGAAATCTAGCTCATTACAACTTGGTCGATTACTTTCCAATGATTGTCCCTCTTTCTCCAAGCTCAACCTCATCTCTTGTCTCTTCTTTTATTCTTTATCAGGTTTTTCATGGAAATAATAACATGATAATATAATTAAAATATAAGGATTGAATTTTACGAACTAAAAAAAGTAGTCTTAATTTAAAATAAGAAATGAAGAAGATAGCTATTGGGGAGTTACAAAATGGCAATATTAAATAGATGACACAAATTTTAACAGTCTATCTGATTGAGTTTAAAATTAAAGAGAGAGACAAATTAACTAGGAATAATGATGGTTGAGAAAAACATTAAATCATGATGATATATAAGGAATTAATGAATTTTTGTTTATATTTCTCACTCCTAAAATTAATCAATCATAACTAATAATATTGGTGATGTCACTATTTATTTAAATTAATAATGTAAGTGATTGTAAGTTAAGGCATGGTTATAAAAATCGTACTGTACCAGTCGGTTCAACCTGAAAATCGGTTAATCGGACCCCTAAACGGTACGACATGGATGTTATATTGCATAAGTAACAAAACTGGTGAAAACTAGTTTAAACCGGTCGGTTTTGGTTAAAACCAGTGAACTGGTGGAAACCGATGAAAATTGTAACACCCCAAATTTTAATCTTTAAAATTATAGTAACAGTCCTGGAAGCCTCGCTTGAGCGAGAGTTGTCTCGCCTGGGCGAGAAATGGCAATTTTGGGCTGTTGACACAGTGTAATCGATTACACACTTCTGGTAATCGATTACATCGTATTAAAAGCATCAGATATGTGCATCTGACACAGTGTAATCGATTACACACTTCTGGTAATCGATTACACTCTGCTGGTAATCGATTACACTCTGCTGGTAATCGATTACACTCTGCTGGTAATCGATTACACTCTGATGGTAATCGATTACACTCTGATGGTAATCGATTACACTCTGATGGTAATCGATTACACTCTGCTGGTAATCGATTACATCGTATTAAAAGCATCAGATATGCGCATTTTTCACGTTGTAATCGATTACATCATGTTGGTAATCGATTACAACCCGACGACACCTCTTTAAAACAGAAACCGAAACACATTTTTGGGTTAGAACTTCGAAGAGAAGAGAGAAATGAGAGCTTTTCAAGAGCAAGGAGCCTTAGGACTCATCTTGGAGCTTGAGAAGAGGTAAACCTCTTGTTACTAACTCTTCTTCTTCCTCTCTAACTTGTTTTGGGTATGTTGGATTTATTTTCAAAACATGAGAAACCATGGAAACTCATTCTTTAGAGTTATGGTTCGTTTTATGTTGTTTTTATCTTGTAAACTCTTGGTTTAGAGTTGGTATTTGATGAATAGAAAGTTTTATGGGTTATTCATGAAAAACCTCAGAAAAACCCCAAAATGAGAATATGAGTATAAAGAGAAAGAGATGAAATGTTAGATGTGGATAATGAGTAGTGCTTTAATGTTGTTATATGAGATGAACATGTATGTTTTGATATTTAGAAACTTGTATTGAAGTAGTTTTGGAAATATTGAAATATGAGATGTTATGCATGTTTTAGATGGTTGAATATTGATGATGAATATTTTGTATGATTAAATGATGCAAAATAAGTTGTTTATGTGATATTTGGAATAAATGACTAACATTGTGTTATATGGTGGGATGAGGAAAGATCCTAAGGTTGGAGGTGGTGTCGGTAGAACTCGAGAAGTTGCCAAGAACCGAACCCAACACTCATCAAGGTAAGGATAAGTCTTTAATGTTGCATTTGAAATAGAAAATGTGTATTTTCTGGTTATGCAAAGACTAAGTTGTAAATTACGCATTTAGTATGAACATATATGGGTGTGTTTACACTAAAGTAGGCGTAGATTTACGGAAAAGGAAAATGTGAGTATTTTCTGGTTATGAAATGATCGAGTTGTGAATTACGCATTTAGTATGAACATATATGGGTGTGTTTATACTAAAGTAGGCGTAGATTTACGGAAAAGGAAAATGTGGGTATTTTCTGGTTATGAAATGATCGAGTTGTGAATTACGCATTTAGTATGAACATATATGGGTGTGTTTATACTAAAGTAGGCGTAGATTTACGGAAAAGGAAAATGTGGGTATTTTCTGGTTATGAAATGATCGAGTTGTGAATTACGCATTTAGTATGAACATATATGGATGTGTTTATACTAAAGTAGGCGTAGATTTACGGAAGATGGAAAAGGTGTGTGTTTCCTGGCCATGCAATAATTATATTGTAAATCACTTATTAGTATAAACAGATATGGAGTGTTTATACTAAAGATGACGTGGATTTACGGGAAATGATTGATGGCAAATCGATGGAAGGAAAAATATATTTTTAGCCGACCAGAAATGGTTAGCGACTTCGGCCCGAGTTTATGAGGCAACACTTCGGCCTGAGTTTATGAGGCAACACTTCGGCCCGAGTTTATGAGGCAACACTTCGGCCCGAGTTTATGAGGCAACACTTCGGCTCGAGTTTATGTAGCAACACTTCGGCCCGAGTTTACGCGGCATGTTTTCTTTATAAAAGAGATGAGAAGTTGTTTTTAGCTAACCCTAAGGGGTGTAGCGACTTCGGCTCGAGTTTATGTAGCAACACTTCGGCCCGAGTTTACGCGGCATGTTTTCTTTATAAAAGATATGAGAATTTGTTTTTAGCTAACCCTAAGGGGTGTAGCGACTTCGGCTCGAGTTTATGTAGCAACACTTCGGCCCGAGTTTACGCGGCATGTTTTCTTTATAAAAGAGATGAGAATTTGTTTTTAGCTAACCCTAAGGGGTGTAGCGACTTCGGCTCGAGTTTATGTAGCAACACTTCGGCCCGAGTTTATGAGGCGTGTTTTATTGGTAAAAAGGATGATAATCTGCTTTTAGCTAACCCTGAGGGGTGTAGTGACTTTGGCTCAAGTTATGCAGCAAGACAAAATGAATTTCGAAATTGGTTTACTAACCCTTTTTTCTAATGTGGATTATCTTATAATGACGTTTATTGAATTAACGACTTACTCCTTTGTGTGTTTTGTACTTTTGTCATTGATAATTCCATTGCAGGTAAATAGACGAATGGAGTATGCTAGTTCGGGAGCTTTAGGAGCTTTAGACGTTGGATTCGCGTTTTTGTACTTTAAATGACTACTTGTGGATTTGAATGATTGTAACCATGACTGACATTTATTTGGGTATTCGTAACCAGGGGTATTGTTATATTTAGAGTATTATAACTTTTGGGCTCTTAGTACCCAATGAGAATAATAATGAATGAATTATGTTTTTCCGCAATTTAAATTATATGATAATATAATATGCGTAAAGAGTATTTTTAAGGAATGATTCCTGAAGGTTTTAAGTAAGATGATGAATGTATGTAAGAAATGATTAAAATAAACGAAAAAATTTCAAGGGTAGAAATTGGGTCGTTACAAAAATCGGCTGGTTTAAACACACACACACACACATATATATATATATATATATATATATATATATATATTTAATTTCTTCCCCTAAACGACGTCGATTAGAGAGAAGGGTTTTCTTCAACCCTAAAATTACACGGATCTTCACATTTCATTTTTTCAGCACTTTAGGTCTTCAACACTTTCAAATTCACAGTTCATCTCCAACACAAATCAAAGATCAAGAACTATTAATATATTTGAAATTCTACATGATAAAGTTTTAGAAACAAATTGTTTTTAAAAGAAATGGGTTAACCAGTGCTTAGTCCAACGTAAATCAACTGTTTTCTATACTTGCCCCTTAAAATTAATATTTTATTGTCATTAGACAATAACAAGAATATACATGAAATGATTTTGAATCATACATATATAATTGAATTATCATCCCATTGCTTTTAGAATGAGAGAAGGGAAACACACTTAGATTAGAGTTGTTCTTCAAGAATCAATCATTTTATGGAAAGATAGTAGATTGAATAGGTTGATGTTATTTCATTTTCTTATCTATTTACGTTGATGTTATTTCATGCGGGTAGAGCTGTCAAAATGGGCGGGCCTATGCGGGCCGGCCCGCCATAACCCGGAGTTTTGTAGGGTTTGGTATCATATTTGACACTTTTTAGTGAATCCGGGCATTTTAGCCCGACCCGGCTATATTAAAATCGGGCTCGGGCCCGGCTTACTCGGGCAGGCTCGGGCTATCTTTTTTTTATTTATTTTAAAAAAAAAATTGGACATTTGGCTTGGTAATAAGTTTAAAGTGAAAATTAATTTTCAAAATAACTAATAATAAAAAATAGATAATATATGATAAATATTGTGTTATGAACTTTGAATAAAAAATAAAGTAATATCTATAACATAAATATTTATAAATTACAATAATGTTATCAAGTTAAACATTATTTTTTTCTTCTTATTTTGCTTAATATCCTTTTAAGCACATTAGCAAAATAATGTATCAAATTAAATAAGAACATTAAAACATATATCATATATTTTCAAGCACTAAAATTCATTATAAAAGAATAATAAAATAATAAATATATATTATAAAATAATAAAAAGTATAATACATAAATGAAAATTAAAAATGCATGGTTACCAATAGGACATGTATCATAATACATGTTTCCACCAATAATTTATTTTTGCGAGTACTCCTTGAAAGTATTTTAACGGGTACTAGCAATGTGTATTTTTTGTCATTTCTACATGCCATATTTGTTATATGATAAAAGAAAATTATTTTTATGCTTTTTAATGTATTAGCAAATTTTTATTACATGTAAATTCTTGATTATATTTTTTTAAACAAGATTTGTGTTCTCTATTAATTGTAAATGTAGTTTTTAATGATTTAATGAGAATATTAAAATAAATTATAAGATCAGTTTTTTTCTTCTTCAATGCAATCTCATGTGAGTAAGATGTTTGTGTAATATTATTGATCTCAATTGTGTGTATTCAAGTCTTAAGTGCTTATGTTTTAAGCAAAACATGGTTTTTATGGATTTTAATAGATATTTTTGGGGCACTTATATATGAAAATTATTTAGAAAATAAAATTGTTAATACAATCTTGTACGATATAAGATAAACTATTCAGTATACTTATCAAACCTGATGACTCTCATATGAGGAACTCTTTCCGATCCAGATAACTCAAAGAGGTGTCAGAATCACTTGGCTAAGCAGTGTGGACTGTCACTACACTATTGTGCTCAAGAAACCCTCAAGGCTTTCATTATGAATCATCATCATTAACAACCCCGACTCATTTCCCAAAATATTTATATCCTAAATCTTTTCGTTCTACCATAACCTTACTCCAATGCAATAATGAACGTATGTCATACTCGTTAATATTTTTCATGTACCATAACCATATTTACATTACATTTTTATGTACATGTGTAAGATATATACCATCAACATCACCTATTTAATAACCAAATAAACCAACTAAAAATCAAGATAATTATCATTAATTACAAACTTTTACCAAACACACTATTAACAAACATACATTTAGAATATCACAGAATCGATGTTGTTAGAAGATTATTAAGCTTAATCAATTGTTAAAATGGTAGGAGTCATGCATAAATGAGAAATAAAAACTTGAAGAAGGAAAAAAGAATGAAAAATAATGGATTGAATTGAATAATCTTTCTCATTATTGAAAAATAAATTGAACGAGTTACAAAGATTAAAGAAATCACTCTTTATATACTACATTGTCTAATAACTAACTAAGTGACCAACTAACTAGTTAATTGAGTAAGTATATTCTTAATTGATTAACCCATGCAGAATACAACAACACAATATTTATATAATTCATTAACTATATTGTTAATTGATTATATATTATACATGACACTTCTAATTTTGACATCCCGCAAGCTGGAGTGTATCAAGCATTCCAAGCTTAAAATGATTTTGTCCAACATAACGAATGTAAGAGAGAGAAAATGGATCTTAATATGTTGTTTCAATGAGGAAAATTTTACACACTATAATAATGTTACGTGTTTAACAAACACGAAAGAAATAGGAAAGGAAAACAATGTATGAAGTAAAGAGATAATTGATGGTAAATTATAAAGATTAAGAAAAAATGTGTAAAGCATTTTTGCTAACTTATTTGATGTTATTGGTAATTTAAGATCCAATATTACTCCAAGAAGCCATTTGGCAGGACAACTCCACCTTATCTACACTACAACATAGATATGCTCACTTGTTTCCTATAACCAATTAACCATATATGTTATTTTAGCAACTAGATGAAGAAGAAATATGATAACCATAATTACAAAAACATAAATAATGTACAATTACACAGGTTTAAATCCTCACTCAAATATAATTTTTTATTAAAAACATAATTTAAAATAATAAAACATATAAAATCTCTCCATAACAACTTGTGCAAGTCCAAAAGCTGATGTGCATATTAGATTTATAAGATATCTTCTATACCACAATTTATCTATCTCTCTATACCAAACCAATGAAATCATGTAAATTAATAGTAATTATTGTTTAAATTTTTTTATCATCTATCAAGAAATAATAATTACTATTAGTTGGCATGATTACAATTGCATGGTATAAATAGATAATTGTGGTATAGAATATCTGTGCTGACTTATGGATACCTATTTCCATCCCTATAGGTTTTTGGTTTAAAGTGTGGATATGAAAGGTCAAAGGTTACATAAACTGTTGAACTGATTGTCGTCAATGCAATTTATGCAAAGCAGCAGTGTTGGTGAAGCATGCGTTCACGTTGCATTGAAACCCAAAATGCAGAAATAGTTATGATTACAAATTACATCATTCAACAATCTTAAAATATAAGTGAGAACTCAATAGACCCACTCTTATATATATATATATATATATATATATATATATATATATATATATATGCTCCCAACACTTTTTTAGTTATCTTTTCTTATTATCTTTTTTCGTGTTCTTTTATTTTTCAATGGCCACCATAGTTGCAACTATTGAATACCTTGTTCATGAGATTCTTCTTCGTTTGCCAGTGAAGTCATTACTCAGATTCAAATGTGTTTCAAAACAATGGCTTGCTCTCATATCTGAACCAAATTTCTGCCACTCACACACTCTTCGCCTTTATATATCCTCTCGAGTTTTTCCTTCTTCTTTCTTGCTAGCTCCCGTTGACTCACCAAACTGTCAAGTTATCTCTTTAAAAACTATTAATGTTTCACATTCTTTTAAGTTTCATAATGTTAAAATTCCTAGAGGAACGGTTATTCAATCCTGCAATGGTCTATTACTTATTCAAAGAATTAATTCGTAAGATAATTTAGCAGAATTTGAGTACTTTGTATGCAATCCAACCACCAATAAATTTGTTCCTGTTATTTTCCCTACCCAGCAATTTAGTGATTCAGTACTCTCCCTTTTTATTTGTTTTGAACCGTTGAAATCTCGTTATTACAAGCTCGTTTCCTTTCGATTCAATAAATCATGTCGTGATATGGGGAATATACTCAGTTACGAAATGATTATAGATCGTGGTTATGTTATTAATGTGTATTCATCAGAAACTAGTTCATGGAGTGAATCTGGTTTTACTTTCTCTTCTCCTATTGGTGTCATCCCAGTTCAGCCTTACTCCGTTTATTTCAATGGTTCATTGTATTGGCACGATTATGATCTTAGGAAGTTTATTTACTTTGACTTGGATTCTCAAATTTTGAAGACATGTCCAATGCCATTGCACATTGAGTATAGGGGAATTTTGAGATTTTGTGAATCGGGTGGCCATCTTTATTTTATTTTCGAATCGTGTGTTGATTCTGTGCTTAACATTATGGAGCTGAATGAAGAGAATTCTGAGTGGTTCCTTATTCAATTATGTGAATTATCTTTTAACATTGCATTCCCTTTTCCTTATTGTGTAGTTAATCAAGAGAATGATGAAGATTCAATGATTTTGATTTTCTTGAACAAAAGGGTTTTGTACTACAATCTAGTGAATGCGACATTTATAGACCTTGGTGGTTATATTCCTTTTCTGATGATTGAAACTTGTCAAAACATTTACCAACATTATGAGAATCTTTCATGTTAACCCAATTGAGAATATCTGTGAGTTACAAGTTCTTTTTTTATCATATTTGGCTGTTTAGTCTACTATTTAGTAGTTTACTAATTAATTTTCTTTTTATTATTTTTTCATGTGTCAAATTGTTATCATCATTTACCATTCAGTATGTGTTTTCAATGTTTCTTTTGTGCTGGAAGATAGATTTTCATGTTGGTGCTTCTTGGTTATGTCTACTTGATAATATGCTGAAGAATTAAATATGATATATTCATTAGGTTATTCTACCTATTTTTTTATATGCTTTCTAGTTACTGTCATTTTATCATTGAGATCTGTTATATTGATATTTTGATTATAGTTGTAATCTTGGGTATTGGATCAGTTAAGTGTTACTTTAATTTCTTCTCTTTCTATTCTTCCCTCTTAATTTTTGGCATTTCTTATAGTAAATTAATGTCTATGTATTGATGTTTAAATTTGTCTGGATATTTTGTTTCGGGTGTGTGCATTATGTACTCGTTCTTGTTTCGGTCGCTGGTTTATGTTTTGGTTAATTCTGGATGATTTTTTTTAGTTTTATTTAACTGCTATAAGATAATACATTAATTGCTTTATATGTCATTTATTTTTTGTATGATGAATGAATGTGATAGAAGCTTGTAATTGTTACCGAACAAAATTTATAGGTACTAAGTAAAAAACATGTTAACTAAAATCGAAAATTGACTTGTAATTCTTTATAGAACTCAATCAACATCATCACCTCAAGTCTAATTTTTTAAATGAAAAGGAGCATTTTCCGGTCTAGATTGGCCTCATTTAGTTTATCTTAATGGATATTAAGATGTAATTAGTTGGATTTTTCACAACTATAACAGCAGCATGCCGGACAAAAGTAACACAACACGGTTATAATTCCAACTTAACATTGTTCAAATATCACGACATAAAAAATGGTAATAAAAGACTTGAAATTGCAGTAATTAACATGTTTTAATAATTATAAACTTGGTTTAGATAGAACATTATTTAAAAAATATCATTAAAGTTATTTCTATTAGTGTGATTGTTAGAAAATATCATTTCATCCAAGACATGTATGCCAAACAAAATTAGTTTAAAAATACACTATATTAACGAAGTGTATATCAATTTACATATTGTTAATGACATGGAAATAAAATTGGACTTCTTAGTGGGGAAAAATCAATAAAAAAATGGTTAGTTATAATTGTTAAATTAAAGTTGATGAGACTATGTTCAAACATTTATCCTTTTAGTGAATGGAAGTTTTTTAAGACTATGTATGGTGTCCCTCCTTTTTCTTGAATTCTTGCATTATGATAGCCTCATAAATTACACTCGGTGAAAGTAGATTGATCAACATAGCAGTGTATATCAAAAATTGATCAACATAGCAGTGTATATCAAAAATTGTACATTCGAGTAATTGAATAAATCATAATTATTTTTGTATGTGAAGTTTATAATTATGACCTAATCAATGAAATAAATTTTTGTTTAGAATATAATATGTAAGGTTGTCATGTAATAAATTTTTTGGCTTCTGCATTTTTTTGTGTGATAATGATTGCGTAAATTAGTAGATATGATAAACCGAATAATATTTTTTCCTTGATTTTATTAAATTGAGAAGCAATCATATTTTTATATGTTGTTATTGAATATTGAAATTGTAATGTCCCATTATACAACTATACTTTGGTAAAAATATAAGAAGTAAATTGTGGGATGCATAAAAAAGTTTATATCAAATATGCAATATGTACATGGTTTGTTATTGTTTTGAAAAATAAAAGTAGTAGGATAAGATAAAGAGAAATAATAATCTTGAATTAATGATGTCGGTTCTGAAAGTGATGAAAATATTCTTTACACTACACCTTATTAACAAAAGAACTTTGTTACTAAATAACAAACATTGAACAATTAGTGACTCTTATCCACATTATAAAAGACGACTTGCTGAACTTGTAAATCTTAACAGGCATTTAACTATTGATAATCGTTGGGTTGTTCTTCACAATCAATATTGGTTGTTGTTGAAGTATTAATGTCACAAAAATATGAAAGTATGTAGTAGCAACAAAAGTATAAACTCAAGACAATAAAATATCTCTAAGATATCATAAGAGAGAATGAGAAGAAATATTAGTTTTGGAATTTCCACAATTTCCATTGGAAAAGAGTATATATATTATATATATTTATGGCTAACCAATATGTATGTACTATGTAGGATATGCCTATTGATTAGTCAATAAGAAGAATAAATATGAAATGGTACATAACTTGAATAATAAATATATAAGTAAATTCTCTTTCCATTGCTTGAAGAATTAATCATTCCATGAAAAGATATAGGTTGATGTTATTTTGCTTTCTTTCCTTCTAACATTCATGCTAATAATGGTAATGGGGTGGAGCGAGCACAAATAGTGTTTTTTCATATAATATAATAGATTAATTGCTTTATACACGTAATACTTATAGATAGGGATGGTAATATGGATTTGGCCCGTCCGGCCAGCCCATTTTGATCGACATTTTTGGTGGGTCGGGCTAGATATTTTAGCCTAAAAGCTCATATTCAACCCGATTTGGAAGCCCGTTTTTAGTCGGGCCGGGCTAGCTCGCTGGACCAACATTAATATTGATTTATCATTTTAAGGTTACATGTTATTCCAATAATGTTGTCACTTTAATATTGTTTTCCAACTGAACATTTTACACATACTGTGTGCAACCAATTTATTATTCATATATAACACATTTATGAGTAAATTACTTATCAATGTAATTTATATCATATACAATACAAAACATTTACATATTAGTGTTTAATTTATATCATATATCATATTTTGTTTAACTTAATTACATTTATCACTTTTTTGTTTAAAAAATTACACCTCTCATACATGGTTGATCAATGTAATGTATGTTTATGAATTAATGATTTTTTGTAAATGTAGAAAATGGAATGATAGTTTGTTTAATTTCCCTAAAACGCACGGAATATCAGTGTAATTTAAATCTGTTTTTGAAATGAAAAATAAAAACGGGTCAGTCTGCTGGCCTGCCAGCCCGACCAAATATGGGTCGGGCTGACATTTTGAGCCCTTTTAGCAATAAGGGTCGAGCCAACCCAGCCCATATTTTGGCGGACCAAAGGCTGGCCGGACAGGGTCGGACCGCCCGTTTTGCCACCCCTACTTATAGATATATGTACGGGTAATATGTATCTACGTGTACCCAACATGATTTGAAGTTTAAATATATATTTATTTATTTTTGTAATAATCAAAATATATATATATATATATATATATGAAATTATTATTATATGAATAATAAATTTTACGTAGATGTAAAATATATTAGTATATTTTAATCACTAAAGATCATTATAAAATAATAATAAAATAGATAATATAATTATAAATTAATAAAAAAATAATGCACATAAAATATTAAATTATTTTTTTTTATAAATACGCAATTGCATGTGGGAATGATATCATAATACTCGTTCTCACCCATAATTTATTTTTCGGATACCCGATGCATGTATTTTAGAAGGTACCTAAGGGGCGAGATTTTTGTCATCTCTACATGTCAGAATCAATTGATTAAAGAGTGAGGTATAATTGATAAAGTTAAGATTAGCTCTCAATGTATTAGGATAGGTAGGACTTGGATGATTTGTTATATGACAAAATAAAATAATTTTTATGCTTTTTAATTTATTAGCAATTTTTTATTAAATGTAATTTACAGATTATGTTTTTTCTTCTGCTTTTCTCTTCTTCTATATATGTCTATTAATTGCAAATGTATTTGTTTATGATTTACTGTGAATATTAAAATGAATTATAAGATCAACATGTAATCTCATGTGAGCAAGAAGTCACTATAATGTTATTGATATCAATTGTGTGTGTTTAAATCTTAAGTGCTAACGTTTTAAACAAAATATGGTTTATATGGATTTTAATAGATATTTCTGGTTCATAATGTATATGAATGTTTTATATATGAAAAATTGTTTTGAAAATAAAAATGTAAAAATACGTGCACATTGAAAAAAATAGACATATTTATCGCAACTCTTTGAATGGATTTATTTTTAACAATTATTTTGAAAATGAAACTTAAAAAAGTATATTGACTTTGTACATGACATAAATGTCTATCACAATATCACTCAAACTCTTAAATATGGATATCACTCTTGCATTAGATTTTTAAAATATAAAAAAAATTAAAAACTCTGTATAATGTAAAAGACAAAGTGTAGCTATACTCGAAATAGAGGTTCAATGAAGGATGACTATGCTAGAAGGAAAAGTAATCAAAAGTCATTCTATTTTTTTATTGTGAGACTAAAAATGTCAAAATACACTGTTAACTTCCACTATATATTATCTTAGTGCCAGAAATAAATACTGATTACTTTCTGCTAAAATTGATTGCTAAGGTAACCATTCATAACATTTTTATTAACAATTCTACATCAACAATAAAATACATATAAATAATCTTTTATTTAACTTTTTATGTAAAATATATTACCATTCATATGAATGCATAAATATCCTACTAATATTATTAAGGGAAAATGATATAAAACTTTGTACCTCAAGCCCTCAATATTATTATTACATGTTTATAGTTATATTTACTTTTACATGGAAATATTCATTTAGAAATCATACATGCAATCAAACTTATTTATCTTTTGGCCAACAAGTAGGTCTCAGCACCCTTGTGTGCTTGGTCAAATTTTGTAGGATATTGGTGTTTGATGTATTTAATTTATAATTTTGTTAGTAAAGTATTATTTGAGATCTGAATATTAGTGCTTTTTTTATGGCCGCTAAAAATGTTAAATAAAAAAAAATCCAAGAACTACTGTTTTAAATTCCAGAGTATATCAACATGTTAAGCATCCAACTTATGTTTATAACAAATAAAATTCGTTTATTCCACCAGTAACAAATACTTGTATATAACACAAAGATGACTCAGTACTTATTTACAGATAGTAAAAATTACATAAAACTTTGTATCTCAATATCTTGTTTGAAATGTTTGATGAAGTAATATAATTTGTTATATCAAAATAATTGTACTAAAAATGATAATTTAGTAATATTTCTTGTGATATAGGAAGTTTTAGCCTAAATGACTGATTTACAACTAATCTCCAGAATGTATTTGTGAGTTTAGCCTAAATGATTGATTTACAAATAATCTCTCAGAAACTATTTATGCATATTCTTTCATAATTGATTAACTATGTTGTTAATTGATTAACACGTGCAGAATACAACAACACAATATCTATATAATTCATTAACTATATTGTTAATCAATTATATATTATAGATGACACGTCTAAATGATTTTGCTCAACATAATTATTATACTCTAAAACCTCATATAACTGGTTAGCGAATCTTAATCTCCCTGTCTTGAAATCATAATATGAAGCAAAAATGACACTTAACCACCATAGGCAGAATCAACTTCATCCAAAGTTTAACCATCTACTTGGTAAAAAAATTAACCAATCAAACCAAACATAATGTATGAAAGATAGAGAAAAATAGATTTTAATCTTAATATTAATAGGTTGCTTCAATGAGGACAAATTTACACACTCAAATAATGTTATGCGTTTAACGAAAGAGATATGTAAAAAAACAGAGTATAAAAAAAGAGATAATTGAGGATAAATGATAAAGATTAAAAGAATGTGTATAGCATTCTTGCTAACTTGTTTGATATTTTAGGTAATTTAAGATCCAATATCACTCCAAGAAGCCATTTGGCACTACAAATCCACCTTATCTACAACATGTTTCCTATAACCAATTAACCATGTATGCTATTTTAGACAATTAGAAAGTTGAAGAAAATTGATAATAATTACAAAAACATAAATAATGTACAATTACACATGTTCAAATTCTCAATAAATATAATTTTTTTACTAAAAACATAATTTAAAATAAGATAATAAAACATACCAAACAGTAAAATCTCTCCGTAATTGATGTGCGTATTACAGTTCCTGTGGGTATGGATACCTATTTCCATTCCAATTGGTTGTTGGTTTAAAGTGTGATATGAACAGTCAAAGGTTACATAAACTGTTGAACTGATTGTCGTCAATGTAAAGCAGCAATGTTGTGGAAGCATGCGTTCACGTTGCATTGAAACCCACGTTGCATTGAAACCCAAAATGCAGAAATAGTTATGATTACAAATTACATCATTCAACAATCTTAAAATATAAGTGAGAACTCAATAGACCCACTCTTCAACTATATATATATATATATGCTCCTAACACTTTTTCAGATATCTTTTCTTATTATCTTGTTTCGTGTTCTTTTATTCTTCAATGGCCAACATAGTTGCAACCATTGAATACCTTGTTCATGAGATTCTTCTTCGTTTGCCAGTGAAGTCATTACTCAGATTCAAATGTGTTTCAAAACAATGGCTTGCTCTCATATCTGAACCATATTTCTGCAACTCACACACTCTTCGTCTTTATAGAACCTCTCGTGTTTTTCCTTCCTCTATCTTGCATGCTCTCTCTGACTCACGAAACTGTCAAGTTATCCCTTTAAAAACTATTAATGTTTCAGATTCTTTTAAGTTTCATAATGTTAATGTTCCTATAGGAATGGTTATTCAATCCAGCAATGGTCTATTACTTATTCAAAGAATTACTCTGGACGGTGATGAAGCAGAAGTTGAGTACTTTGTATGCAATCCAACCACCAATAAATCCGTTCCTGTTATTTTCCCTACCCAGCAACTTAGTTCTTCAGTAATATCACTCTTTATCTGTTTTGAACCGTGGAAATCACTGCATTACAAGCTCGTTTCCTTTCGATCCAAGAATTATGAATCAATTGACGACATGTCGAGTTTAGTCATTTCAACAGACATTATTTATAATGAATATGTTATTAATGTGTATTCATCCGAAACTAGGTCATGGAGTGAACCTGGTTTTACTTTCACTTCTCATGATAATACACCCCCTTACCAGATTAATGCCGTTTACTTCAATGGTTCATTGTATTGGCCCAGTTATATTCTTTCCAAGTGTATTTACTTTGACCTGGATTCTCAAAATTTGATGACATGTCCGATGCCCTTTGATTTTGAGGATAAGAGAAGTTTGAAATTTTGTGAATCGGGTGGGCATCTTTATTTTCTTTTCTATTTACGTGATGATTCTCTGCTTAAAATTATGGATCTGAATGAAGAAAATTCTGAGTGGTCATTGAGATACCAAATCAAATTATGTGATTCATATTCTCACATTTTATTTTGTTTTACTTATTGTGTTGTTAAGCAAGAGAATGATAAAGACTCCTTGCTTTTGATTTGGTATAATGATAAGGTTATGTTATACAATCTAGTGGATTCCACATTCAGGGATCTTAGTAGTTATAGTCCTTCTCTGATGATTGAAACTTCTTCATACTTTTTCCAACATTATGAGAATCTTTCATGTGTTGATCCAATCAAGAATATGTAAGTTATAACTTCTTTTTGTTTTATCATATTTGGTTGTTAATTTTACTATTTAATAGTTTATTCATTAATTGTCATTTTATTATGTATTTCGTTTCTTTAAGTGAATACTCTTTTTCATGTGTCAATTTGTTATCTTATTTTATAATGTTTATGTGATTTTTTATGTTTCATTGTTGCAGGAAGATTGATTTTGATGTTGGTGTGGTGCTGCATGGTTATAGCCACGTGGTATAATCTGCTGAAGAACAAAGATGATATTCGTTAGGACCTTTTACTTGATTTTATTTTATATGCTTTCTAAGCTGTCATTTTATCATTGAGCTTTGTTATATTGGTATTTTGATTATAGTCGTAATCTTGGGTTTTGGTTCAGTTAAGTGTTACTTCAATTTCTTTATTTTGTGTTCTTCCCTCCTAAATTTTGGCATTTTTTATTCTAATTAGGGTGAGCGGGACCACACCCTATCCGTTCACTTGGTATGGCCTGATTATGATCGGGTTTAAAAATTAGACATAGTCAATATTTAGGGTCCGATAGCGACCAACCATGACCCGTCTCAACTCGTTATGTCCCATAATTACTTATTCATTATGTTTGTATGTGTTTTTCTTCAAATATATACAGATTAATGATACTTTTTTGATCGAAAATATCATTGATTCTTTATTTTTTATCATATATACATGTTTAATAATATATATATACACATTTCAATAAAAAATAATATTTAGAACACTTAATGTAAAATGTTTATACATTATATTTAATAGGGTCTACGGTCGGCTCCGATTTTAAATGCTGACCTTGTGAATATTTATAGTTGGGTTAACTCCGAGTTTAGGGTCGGATCCTGGTTCAGAAAAATATTGCAAACAATATTTAAGGTTGGGTTAAGATAAACCTTAACCTGTTCCAATCTGAGCTACTCACTAAAATTAATGTTGAAAAAGATTCATATTTAAGCTTTTTATTATAGCACAAGAAATTAGTTTCTTGTCAATGAAATGAGAATACCCGAGGAGAGGCACACGTGGTTCAAGAAACAAAATTTGATTGTTTTTTTTCTTTGTTACAAAATTAACAGTGTCCTTAGCTTGAATAATTGTATTATGCATATTTTAAAGTATAGATTTGTTAGCTTTTGCTGAGGAATTTTGTTTTAACTCCATTGTTTTGTACGTTCTCTTCTTTGGAAAGTTTATTGTGAATTTCATTTTATCCAAAGAGCATGATTCTCTTTGTTATTAAACACCTTTGTCTCACCATATTATGTCAATAGTTTTTCCCTTCAATCTTCTTTTGGCTCTTATCTAGTTTATCATTAATGACTTCTTGCATTAACCGAAAGAGAATAAATTTTTTGTATTTATCGTTTATGTTTAAGAGGTAATAATAATAATAATTAAATATAAATGATAAATAATACAATGAAAGTATAAAACTTTAATGTAACTTCATACATTTTTTCTCTAATAAAAGTTAATAATAATAATTAAATATGAATGATAAATAATATAATAAAGATAGAAAACATCATTAAATAATTGACTTGTTGCTATGTCTCATATAAGAGACATAAGTTCATTATCTAGGTGTTGCATTATGTCTCCTCAGAGTTGGTCACAAAAATATTTTTCCCAATTTTAATCTTCAGCTTTCTTTTCTCTACACGAGTTAACATCATTGTCCTTGAACCCCAGCAATGAATACAAATCTTGCTTAAGTGAATAATACTTATCTCATACTCATATATATAATCAGTTAGACACATACATCCTAAAAACCAAAGGGGCAACTCCTACATTTTTGTTATGCACAACATGATTCTAACTAAAATTCTTCGGAAGTCCTATCTAGTGTTGTGAGAATTGGACTGGACCAGACGGTTCGACCGGTTTGATCTTTCATCTGACTTGAAAGTAGATATGGTTTGTAGTCTTAACGGAATGAGAGATTAAACTACTTTGAATCAGATAAATGTCATTCCGATTGTGTTCAAGTCGGTTAAACTACAAAAATTCGGGAAGTGAATTGCACTGTTAACTTAAAATTACAAAAAAATAAAAATTACTCTAATATTTTATTTTACTCTAGTCAAAAAAGATGGAAATAATGTACTTCAATATAATTATACAAAATCATTAATTATATAGAAATTTGCATTTATAGATAAAAATTATTAGTTACATATGAAGTCATTCGGTTAGACCAGACAATTTAACCTGTTAAACCCAATACAAGTTACACATTATTTAATCTTCTGGATTGATGTTCAGATCGAGTTTCACAAAATTGGTCCTATCCATTGTTTTTTGATTGCCCAAAGGCAAATTTTATTAAGTTTGGATAAGAACTACAACAAGTTCAAAGAAAATCAAAATAGATGGGGAATACAATCACAAGAATTAGAAGTCTAAGTAGAATAAGGTAAAGCATGCATGAGCTCTTTCCATTGATCCAAAGCCAAGATTTCACATTCACTGAATCTATGATATGTTGTATAGTCGACCTGTTTAAATTAAAGATCTTGTTGTTCTTCGCCAACAAAATGAACCACGTTGTTGCTAGCCAAATAATGCTCAAGATCTTCTAGCATCTCTTGTAGTATGGCAAGCTCAAATGCATGGAAAATGGTTGATTGGGTCTGAGGGAAGTGCAATGCAAAAATCCAACCATTTGTAAATCCTTTGTCAGGTTGTGTATGTGAACCTGAAGTAAAAACGAGATGACAATAAGACTCAATATGTTCATTACAAATAATGCACATGAGACCATTTCCATGAGTGGGGGTGACCCCCTTGGAGGTAAAGCTTCCAGAGTTGGGATTGTTTTGAAAAATCTATCACACGAAAGCGATAATCTTCAAGGGAGCTATGAATTCCCAGAAGAGGTTGAGATGAGTATGAGAATGCTCCTGTTGATTGATGAAAGAAGCAAGAAATTTATAGGCGGATTTGATAGAATACATGTTAGATTTTTCATGCGGCCATGTCCAAGTTCCACTCTCTTCCCCTCCATCCATCCACCTTAGTCGCTAATGGAAGCATCCTTGGATAGGCTAAGGTTTAAAAACCTACTATATTTAGACCTGAGGTCATGGTGGCCTAACCAATAGAGGTGCCAAAAATAGCTTGATCATATCAACTACCCCTTGGTCCCTGAAGACCTCATCAAAATTATTAAAATCTCCTCTGCACCACTTCCACCTCACTACCATGTCTCTATCGTCACAACTTTCAACTTTACCATTGTTCACCACCACCCTACATCAACAAAACTTATGGATTCAGAGATCTATAGTGGAAATGCCATAAGAGGAGACAAAGACAGCAGTGAGCACTTCCTCAACTACATTTTTCTCACTATGAAAACCCACCTCAGCTTGATCACCAAACTAGACAAGATTAGTCTCACTGTCATCAGTTGTCCCTGCCCTTCCTTCTGCAATGGTGGTACCAGGTCCTCTTCGATTTGTAATGGTGATACCGGGTCTACAATGTTAGATCCGAAAATATGAGCAGTTGCAGTGGGTTGGAGCAGCATGGTGGTAACCGAGTGGTCATGGATGAGGTGATGCTGTGACAGAGAGAGGGTACAATACGGTGATGGCGGTGAACGGTAGTAGCTTATTGCTTGAGGAAAGGAATATGAGGTCCGGTAGCGGTGAATGGTGGTAGCTTATTGCTGAAAAGTCTTTTTCAGTGACTAAATAATAATGGGATGCATCATCCCTCATACCAATGGGGCTGCATAGAAGCCATTCCCCAAATCTACAGACAAATGCAACAGTTTGAAGACACTTCCAAGAGGAAAAATATCATGTAACCAGCATTATAGAATAGACATGAGATGAAAATTTGATACTCTTGAACTCTTGCATAATTACAATTATGAAGAAAGTGGAAAACAGTGTCCCAATCTAAATTGAAATTGATAAAGTTCAATACTTGCCAGAACCACTTAAGAAAACATCAACAGTTTCTAACTAGAATAATGTCATCCAGTCAGGTTTTACAAATGCATGCCCTCTAAATAGTGGGGATAATGAATTGCATTGCCTTACTCAAGCACAAGTAATGAACTTCATTTTGTTCTAACAATGGATAAAAGCATTGAAACTTCTTCCATGAGTAAGACTGGCTGCACATGAATTTCTCTGTGAAAGTGACACTACAATGTACGGGATAATCTTTATGCAAAAGGATTTCCCCCAAAAGAAGCAACTGGTTCTGGTGTCTGGACATTCCTGTAAATATGCAACTCAAATGAGACAATGAACAATTGAAAATGCTCTGAAAAGAGATGCATGGAACAGACCATTTACCCAAAAAAATTGAAGAGAAAATAATGATCATATTGTCAGAAATTGCTCAATCAAACACTATACATGCATATCAGATATTAAAACAGAAACTTGTGATATGAATAATCTTGCACTGTTGGTTGACAAAGAAGTTCATTCAGTACCACCAATCAGGTAACTTTCTTTTCCTTTCAGGATCAGTAAGGAATTAATACTATATACAGTTACATAGCTAAGTGATGTTCTTTTTCTTCTAAAATATTATTTAATTGCCTCCCTCCATTGTGAGTATGTCAGAGTATATATAACAGTTACATGTTGATGCATTAGTTTTTGTACGTCAATTAAAATTAGAAATCTCAAAAAATAACCATCGGTCGCAGTTACATGTTTAAACCTCAAAAAAAAAAAAGCAATCTTGGTAGAAAGAATGAGACGAGAAAAACACAAGTTGATTGATTGCAATGAATTACATCATATCCAAAAAAATTAAACAAATATAGAAAAGAACCATCTACCAAACTTACTGAATTTGAGAACTTAGTGGTTGCGCAGACATGAATGACAAACCACCTACATAATTGAATCATAATAAGAGTAGGATTACTGTAACAAAATTGTTCTAGGATGATTATTTAAATTGCACAAATGAGAATTGAATAAGCAGCATAAACAAAGATGGTATCAATTAAAATGTTTTAAATTAATGATTTTGAAACTTCAGTAAGACACTTAGATGATTGATTACGTTGTCCTGTCGAGGAAATATATGACGTTGACATGTTTTGAGGGTGCCATGGTTCAGCTATACCACCACCGAAGGTGGCAGGCAACAGGGCATCCGGCAGAGAAGCTTGCAAAGAGCTCACATCAAGGAACTGCAATTGAAATACAAGGCATGTTAGATATTTGGAAACTAAAGAACAAATTACCATCCCAACATCTCCTATAACTCATGATTCATGTTGTCAAATTTGTATCTTTTCAGTAGCACAATTATCATGGTACTGAAATCATTTCCGAGCTACATGAATTAACTGAAATCCAATCCTTTAGAATTTTGGAACTGTGGGTGGGCTCTCACAAATCTTTAAATGGTCAGTCATAACATTAAAATGAACTGGCTAGGAAGAATCTGGTACAATGCAGAATAGAAATGCTAACAATCACAAGCTAGGAACTTTCAAGAGTGAGATCAGAGGAATGATGACCATCATGAAAACAATTACCATTAGGAACTAGTTGAATGAGAGCATGATGGGCACATGGAAAAATATAAAAAAACTAGTAATACTGATTAATAGATGAATGTTTATTCACAGTATACCACGTACCATACTGTTGTGTTCTACATCAGAATCATAGGGATAATCAAATGGATTTTTTGACTTAGAACTGATTCCATTAGATTGCATATCTCCCTGAAAGAAGCAAAAAATTAATAACTGAATAAAACAGAAAACAGAAGCACTCTTACTGCAATAAAATCTCAATCAATCTAAGAGAAAAAACCACTAGAGGAAGAGTGGGTGAAAGGTTTAGTGAAGCACTGACATGTGGTGGGATGTCAAGATTATCAAATCCAACAAAAGAGGCAATTCCTTGCATACCACCTTCATTGGATACCTGGTTGATTTAAAAAACAAGAAACCGAAAAAACAATGGTAAGTTTCTTTCAAGATCATGCAGAATCTTATGATAACATAGCATACGTACACCAAACTCAGAAGTTCTTGAACCCAAATATTGATTATCAGCATCCACAGGAAGATGGTTGTCAGGACTTTCAAATGCATTCCATGGCTGTTCAGTCACAACAAACAAAACCTTATTTAAGTTGCAACCTATGAAATAATGTCTTCAAATTTGAAGGGAAAGAAGAAGACATCGTTTCTTTTTCATATGGAGTATAGCACAAGACTGCAACAACCATCCATGTATAATACTTTATTGTACTTACTTGAGTGTTTATTGCAATATCATGAGCCTTTTCTTCTACATTCCACACACCATCATGCCATAAGTTAGATGTAGCTGAAGAAGGTGGTGCACTAACACTGGAAATCTCAACAGATGGCAATTGCATGTTTGCATTGAAGTTTGAAAATGGGTCAAATCTTTCCTGCAAAGATCCTTCACTTGAAGGTGCTGCAGCAGGAGTCCCAACTTGTGCAGTAGATGATGTGCTCTGAGGCATATCAAACACTGCCCACCCTTCATTTTTAGGGGCAGATAACTCCAGTGACTGCTCATCAGAGGATGCTGTAGAAGGCTTCAGATAAAAATCTGCAAAGAAGTCAACCGATGGTGTTTGGGATGTTTGGATAGGTTGATCCTCTGTCAAAGACGGAACTGCAGACAAAACAGATGATTGAAACAGATTCAATGGTGGAGCTTCATTTGGAGCTGTTGGGTTTGTAGTTGATGGCTGCTGAGAATGATCTTCAAAGAAGTCAATAGATGAGGGTTGGAATATTTGTCTAGGATGATCCTGGTTGAAAGATGGAGCAGCAGACAAAACAGAGGATTGAAAGAGATCAACCGACGGAAGATGAGATGTTGCTGATGAGGTTTCAGTAGATGGCTGCTGACCAAAATCTGCAAAAAAGTCAATAGATGAGGGTTGGGGTATTTGCGTAGGTTGACTCTCATTGAAAGATGGAGCTGCAGACAAAACAGATGATTGAAACAGATTCGCCAATGGAGCTTGAGGTGGTGCTGCAGGTAACTGAAAAAGATCAACAGATGAAGTTGATGAGGGAAACTGTTCAGAGGGCAGTGGTGACTTGGAAAGATTCATGCTAACAGATCTTGTAGGACCAGATGAATGAGGAGCACCAGCAGCTTTATTATGAAGGGATCCTGAAGCTTGGACAGTTTCAGAGAAAAAATCAACTACACTGCCAGAATTGTAAGATCTTAAGGATGAAAAGTTGCTGTTTGCTGATTGTAATGATGTAGTTCTCTGGGGAAATAGCACAAATTGATATCATGTAAAGAGTTAGAGTAAGCTTGCTTCATAAACAAGGCAACAAGCAGTTGGAATGTGATGCAACAAACAAAAACCATTCAAAATGAATGCATATTTACAATGAAAATTTATCAGTAATAAAAAATTACAAAAACGGGGTCAACTTCTAGTTCTTTTAGGAAGGTAAAATTTAAATGTTTAAACATTGCACAAGCTAGGGTTAAAAAGAAGACCACATCTCAACTTTTAAATAGACCCTCATTCACTTAAGAGGATTGACATTAATAGACAATGAGATCTAGTAAACATCAAACAAGAAATCATGAATTTAGATAGCTAACAGCTTCAATTCCATCAACCTCCACAAATTGCAGATCTATGACCTTGGTGGTTGATTTGTTGGGCTGATGGCAATAAGGATACGGAGTGAGTTAGGTGGGGTTTAATGGTGTTGGTATGTAATCGGTTGCTGGCGGTGGGGTTAGTATGCGCTTTATTTGGGTTGTGCTTGTTTAGCCCTTGTGAAGATGGTAACGTTGAGTTGTTCAAAGGTTGAGGTTGGAGCTTGCAGGAGGAGAGGAGAAGGAAAAGAGAGGACAAGAAGGATTTTATTGTATGGGGTGGACTTGTGGAGGTGAAAGAGAGGAAAACAATGATGCTGGAGGCAGGAGTTAGAGGGTGGTGGGATTGTGTGGAGGTGGTAGTGTTTAAGAGAGAGCAAGAAGAGGATGAAGAGGAGGGAGGGTGTGGTTGCATAGATGGTGGAGAGGAGGCAAACGATTAACACCGCATGTGGCAAGTACGATTTAGTGGTCTGTTAGCCATGTCATTACTTAACAGATCTGTGATAAAGACAGGGACCAAAAGCTCGCCTTTTTAAAAGGATTTGGATTCAAATTTCAAACTGAATCCAAAATTAAATAGGGACTGAAATATAAAGGTAATATATTTGACAATGACCAGGAACATCTTAAAGCCTAGATCTTTCTTTCTGATGTTCCCAACCCTGAAAGTTACTGTGATTATTACATTCTTCGCATAATGTTATTTGATGAGAAATATCATACACCAGAAATATCATACACCAGAAACATCATGACACTATATTTAGTTCATTGAAAAACCATTTTTCTGTGGACAAAAATTTATATACCAATTCTCCAAACCAATATGGTCCATTAGAAAGGAGTATAACTTAGAAACCTAACATCTCGTTTTGGCCCACATTGTATAAAAAAAAGGGTGAAAAAATAAAATAAAAACATTTGAAGCACTCCCATTATATTAGTGTAGCTTTTGAGTAAAAAATTAATGAAGCACAAAGATGGTTATATATTATAGAAGTAAGAGCAAGAAAAACAAACCTGTGGAAGATGAGTTCCACCTGCATCTCTCTTGGCATTAGTTCCCAGGCCTGTATTCCTTGCTTGAGACCATACATCTTCAATTGAGTTGGATCCAGAACCCTGATAAGATGGACTGCTGAACCCAACATCCTTATGAAATGTAGGAGACTGGACATCAGATTTGAATTGGTCGCCAGCACTAGAAACAGAAAAGTCAGAAATTCTCGGACCAGATCCCTCGTTTGCAAATCTATCGTCAAATGCATGATCACTAAATCGACCAGGACTATAGATAATATTAGACATCTTCCCTTCATATCGAACTTTATCAGAACCTGGCTTCCTGGTCAGAGAAGATGCTTGTTTCCCATATCGCCGATCCTCATATTGATTATCATACGGAGGACTTTGAGAATATGAATGATAAGAACTGGCACGTCTTAAGTCGTCTTCTTGGATTCTAGGGCTCTACAATGAATTGTGCATATAATATATTTAGCATTTAACTAAAGGGTAAGTTAGTTTAATGATAAGATACCAATGCATGTCAAGTTGATTCCGATAGTGATTGTTAAGGTGACTTCACTACATGCACAAGTTTTAGTTTCCATTTAACAATTATATGCACAATACTGAAAATATAATTAGCGTGCTCACATTATTCATTTATTTCTTTATTTAGTTACTAAATACTAAATAATTATATTTTAGAACAAAGAAGCATTAACAAATATGACCAGGACAATACCTTGTTTTCAGGAAAAAAAATGTAGATATCCAAATACAAGACAACACTAAGCTTAAGTCACAAAATAGTTATCCAGATAAACAAATCAATATCTAAGAATATATTGCCTGTAGATCTCTTGGAGGCTTTTCGGAAGACTTTGCTCCAGCATATCTTCTGTCCACATATACATTTCTTATGAACTCCCTTATTTTATCAACATTGCTGCAAAAACACATGATAATGTCACATGATGAGTTATGCATATTCATATAGGTAAAAAGCAGCAAACGACAGAATTGCACCTGTTATCTGGCAACCGCTGCCTCTGGAAGTCCCAACTATTCAAATATGTTTCCCTTGCACGCTTTAAAGGATATAGCCACATATAAATCTCATTTCAACAAGGAAAAAATGTAGCTCCATATGTCAAAAAGAAGTAAATTCATTGTTGTACCTGGTTACCACCATTTTGAAGAGCATCAACTTCTTGTGAAGTGAACTTTGCCATAGAAACAGACTTCACACGATGAGTAAACTCACGACTGCACGACATGAAAAAAAAAAGGTGACTTTAAGAATCAGACTATCACCAAATATAACTACTAATTCATCTTCAATAAAATTTAATATCATACCAGGAAGGAATAAATACTAACTATAAATAACAATTTATTATCATTAAGCCATGACGACAACGACACATCATAGTGCAGTGAGCATACAACATCACAAAGTGTAGAAGATAGAATATAATGTTCAAGAGTACAAACAAGGCAAGTAATTTTGACTGTATCTGGTATTCAGATCATATGATTATGTAAATATGGAATCTAGACTGCATGTTGTATTCACTGAATAAGGAATCTATTTTTTAAACATAAAAATCAAATATTTCCTTCTTATGAAGTAAACATTATTGTTAGGGTGCTTCTTCTTTTTCTATGAATTTTATCAAATGCCAAATATGGTCCACGAGTAGAAAATTAAAAGGATTTTCATTTGGAAATTGGAATTAAAAAACTTCTCTAACTATATGTGCTTTATCAACTACTTCACAGAATATGTTTTTAAAGAAAACAGAAAAAGAAAACCATATTCAATCATTTATATGTTAAAAAATATTTTCAACCATGATCAATTACAAGCATGGTATATCCTATTATGACTTAAAAGTACAGTACAGTCACTCTCTTGAAACCAAATATAGATATAACAATTAGATGAACCTGGTCGTGGAACCCAATGTATGCTATTATGCACTCACAAATAAGTTGTTTCTGAAGTCCCACAAATATAAACATGCAAGTTAACTTACTATCATTGGAATAATATCAAAAGAGTAAAATAACACAAAGCATGAGTTAGTAAAGTGAAAAGAAACTCACTGTATTCCACTGCATGTCACACAAACAAAGGTCCAGAAACTTGTACAAACATACTGAGGTCCCTGTACAAATTATGATATTTCAATTAACTGAGAATCATCTTATAAGAGTTATCAAACCTTCATAAGTTCCTATATTAAATAACATCATCATAAAACTACACAACCGAATCTTCATAAGTGCCTATATAAAATAACATCATCATAAAACTATACAACCTTGCATAGAATGTTAACTGCTGAGTAAAAAAATCACAGAATCAATTTACTTTTTTTAGAATAACCCTTTAAAAGTTATGACCAATCACACCTTTGGAGTCTAAATTCTAGTCATTTTGGGGAATCCATATAAAGGAAGGTGACAGTTAAAAATTAAAACTTTCAATGTCAAATTCCTGAAACACTTCCAACCCTTCTCAATTCTCAGCAAATAATCCCAACTTCAGAGCCAAAAGCTTTCAACTTTTCAGCTTCAAAACATCGAAATAATCAATCATATAACACAGAAACCTAAAACAGAAAGGTAATGGAACTAAAACCCAAATTGAAAAAGGAGTTGAATTTACCATACTATTACAGTTTATACATCTTCGATTGGGTGGAAGCTTCATGAGACCCCTGATAATTTTCTCTCTCTTCTCTTCTTCCTTTCTGCTTCCCATTTCCGATACTCCCAAATCAGAAACCCTAGAAACTGCAACCAAAATCAGAGAAATTCACAGGAAAATAAAATAATATTTTTTTCCCAGAAATTCAATTTCAGCCACAGTAAAGAGAATTTTCCACCACGAAAATCAGAAAAGGTGGTGGTAACAATAGATCTAGGGTTTTGATGGGTTCTTGAATTGGCGAAAAAGTTATTAGAAGATGAAGAAAGCGAAAATGCGTTGTGATTTGTTTGGTTCAAATGAAAAAATGAACCAACGCAAACAAAAGATAGAATAATGATAGTGTATGAATTAACTTAGTAGTAAAAATGAAAACAAAAAAACTCAAAATTAGATATATGCCACAAAAGTGATATCGGCATATTTGAGAATAATAATTTCAACATAATTATAAATTTATCCTGTAAATATTTTATTACTAATGTAATAATTATTTTTATATATTGATTATTGTAAAATATATAAATACTCATAAATATCATAGATTTGAGAAATGGAAAGTGCTATGTGTACCTAGTTGTTATACCTACTAAAAATCATACTTAAAGATGTTAAATTTAGATTAACTTCATTTTTATCTTTTGTAATTTTGGTTCGAACTTTTTTTAATATTATGTTGATAGATTCTTAAATTTATAAAGATTAAAGTAAACATTCATTTTTGAGATGTGTTTATGAAAGAAAGTTCAACTTTGATAAAAAATTAAATTAAGTACTTACTGATTATCAAATTTCTAAATTTGCCTATATCCATATTTTTATTTACCCTAGTAACACTAGCATGTTGATTAATGTTTGTTAACTTGTATTCTCAAGTGTAAGACGACGAACATCTGATTGGTCTCACTCTTTTATCTAACCTAATTTTTATCAAAATTAGAATGATTTGATTGAATTTGATGGATTTAAGCCTAAAACTGATGACTTGGACAGTCAAACCATTTGAACCTTCCGAGTCAATCAAAAACTGTTTTTTTTAAAACAACCAAAATGATGTCATTTGAGATGAAAAAAGTGGTTTGGACATATTTGTAGTTTTGTTTGTTATTTGTTAGCTTATTTTGTAACAAAATCTTACTTGTATAATTAGATATGGTATTGTTTTTATTTTTGAAGTATATAATTATGAAATAATATTAGCTAATATTACGATGTTTATAAAAAAATTAAGAGTAAATTACACTCACACCCCCTGAGTTTTAGTGAAATTACATAAACCACCTCTCACTTTTTTGTCCTTACACGAACCACCCCTAATTTTGTACATATGTTACACTGACTACCCCTGCATGATATAAACTGTAATATTTTAAACAAAAAATGTATTATGTGTGCAATTAATTAAACAAAATATTGCATATTGTGTAGACAAATTCAAATAATATAAGAGTCAATGCATCTTCATTATTTGACTCGTTATAAAATAATATAAGAGTTATTTAAACATTTATTTAAAATTATTAATGTATTTTTTAATGACACAAAAATAATAAAGAAACACTCGCTTTTGTACTATTTGAAGTGTTACACAATACACAATATTTTGTTTAACTTAATTACATTCATCACACGTTTTTCTTTAAAATATTACACTTTTATAACATGCAGGGGTAGTCAGTGTAATGTATGTATAAATTTAGGGGTGATTTGTGTAGGAGGTAGGGGTGGTTGGTGTAAGGACAAAAAAGAGAATTGTGGTTTGTGTAATTTCATTAAAACTCAGGGGGTGTGAGTGTACAATTGAGTCAATTAGTCTAACCATTTATCCATTGGTCCAACCACTAACTCATTGATCTTGTATCCTGACAAAGTTATTAATCAATCCGAGTTTAAGAACATTATTATTCTTATTGTTTGAGATTTAGTATATTTTCTTTACATACTAGAAATTCTTATAAGGAAATAATTTTTGAGAAAGAGTAAGTCAACAATTTTAATTTTGATACTTTTCAATAGTGGGAAATGTCTAATGTGAAGCCACTTTTTTCCCACTACTAAATGAAAGAAACAAAAGTGCAACCCATAGAAAAGTGAACTAAAACAAAATTTATTTTAAGAATTAAATTGATAAAGTTGAAAAAGCACCTGAATATTTATTCTTAATTTATTAAAATTAAGATCCAAATTCATTTTAATATCCTTATTAACGGAATGATTATGACTTTCCAGCTACAAAAGCACACAAGACACAAGTATTTTTTGAAGTGGGGGCACTAAGAACAGGAAGTGCCAATTATAGTCAGTTTTTTTTGTGGCTTTGTATTTTTCACTTTTGTTTTTGTCTCTTTCCTTAGATTAAGTTTGAATATTTGATATATAGTGAAGGAAAGGAAGTCACACAAAAAATAACACTATTAAATTATTTGTTAAGAAAGAAAATGTAATGATAATTGGATGGAAGAAAAAGGTGAATGTGTAAAATAAATGTAGTTAAAATTATTAAACTAGATATTCTTTAGATGTGATAAGTGTATAAGGAAGAAGTTAAATTAAACAAGTTTCTCAAATATTAAACTAGACATTCTTCATTTGTGATAAGTATCTAAGGAATAGATTATTTTTGTCAAATAAAATTAAAATTATGAAAAGGTCATAATTGTTAACCTATTTAAAGGCTCGTTAAGGTAAGAAACTTAACACATTATGTATAAACTAAGAAAAATTATTATAATTATAATAATTAGTGTTGAATTTTTTACATTGTCTAAATGTTATACAATCCATAAATTATAAATATATAATAATATTATGATCTGTTAGATTTTTTAAAATAATTGAATATTTTACATTAAATAAAATATTAAAAAGCATGAGTCTCACTTATTTATTAAAAAACTTAACTTAGAATGTAACACTAAGTATTAAGCCCCTTATTGAAAGTGTGAGTATACCTATATGTGAAGGAAATAAGAGGTGAGAGAGTTGACACGACTCGTTTTATTGCGCGCCATGAATAACCAATTCGCAGATCTAAAACCCCATAACAAAACTTCAAAATCCTTCAAACTAAACCACAATGAACATGGATCATTACAAGGTTCTAGGTTTACACAGAACCGCATCCAAAGAAGAAATCAAAACAGCGTTCAAGAAATTAGCCTTTCAATTTCACCCAGACAAGCATTCTCAATCTTCCAAATCCATTAGAGACGCTGCTACTCTTCGATTCAAACAAGTTTCTGAGGCCTATGAGGTTCTCATGGACGATCGCAAACGCGCCGATTACAATTTCAGATTTCGCTCCGGCGCCGGCGCCACCGGTTACGGTGGTGCCGGCGGTGGTGGTTATTATAGTTCTTATGGATATGGTTATGGTAGGAGTGGGGGCGGTTATGAATCTTCTAGGTATAAGTCTTCTACTACGTCTGGGTTTAATGGTGGTGGTGGATTTGCGTCTAGGTTTGAGATTGCTATGAGGATTTTGACGGCGAGATCTTCTCTTCTCAGTCTTGGTTTTGCAGCGTAATTGAATCTATTTTCTCTTTCTCGTTTGATAACTTGTTATGGAAATTAGCGTTGTGGATTTGTAATTTGATGTTTGTGGATATATATGCTCTTGAAAGAATGTTAGTTACATTTTCCAAGGTTTTAAATAGTTATTGTGGTTTCGAAAAGTCTCAAAACCTTGATGTTTTATACAATTACGAGCAAATGTGGCCGCAACTGCAGTCGCAATACTGTTTTGGCGACTCCCAAAACCTTAACATAATGGTTGTAGATCGACTTTTAAAATAAAACCTTGGGTTTTTCAATGCAGAGTATGCAAATAACTCATTGGAGTTATTGTTTTAAACAAATTGTAAGATCTAGTGATCTATAGAATGCTAGGGAATGTGGTTCTAACATTAAAAAGGAATTGGGCTTCCAAGTTAAATTAAAAGTTATTTGACTTATACAGTGACTTCTTATAGGCGCAGATAGTTTGTATTTCGTGTTATATTATTAATTTGAAGATGTTTATTGGCTGAATTGATCATAACATTGGTAACAGCTCAATCTAAATTCTTTGATGTGGCCAGGTTTCTTTGTATGTTACAAATTTGTATTTATGTACAATGTACACCTGTAGTTTTTAACATTTCCTTCCCGGTCTATGTCATAAAGTTTATTGCCTTTTCGTTATAAACATCCTAAATCCTTAGAGTTGAATTTAATACCATGTTAATATATCTGTGAAAAGAAAAATATTTACCTATTACTCTCTTTCAGTTTTGCTTATGTACATATGTTTTGAACTTTTACTTTAGTTCTGTGTGCTATTAAAAGTTTAGAACTATTTATGCTATTTTTAGACTTGTACTTCCTTTGCTGTGTGTCCAAGAAGGGATGTTGTAATTATCTGTTTCCTGTTCGTAACTTGCTTGTTTTGTTGACATTCTTGCACGGAATGCTAGGTCCTGTATGCTTATATAGAATTTGCTTCTGTTTCTCCCTCATCTGTATCTGTCAGTAACTATTAAGTGTTTACATGCGTTTAGTTTAATGAGTGCTGATAACCTGATGGAAGATTTTCATTCAGGGCTATTTTAGGTTCAATAGTTGTCATCAATACAAGTGGAGAATCCTTGTGGAATATGCAAAATTCTGGGGTGAGCTTCTATTTTTCTCTTTTCTTGTTAATGTTCTCATTTTGTTGTACCATAGCACAGCTGAACTATTGCCTACCACAGCACAACTGAACTATTGCCTTTGTTTCATTTTCCTAGCCAGGTTAATTAAGAAATTTGATATCATATTCCGTTAATACTTGTTGGGTACTTGGGTCAATAAGGATGGGAGTTTTTTTGTTATCACTTCTCAGTGATGTGAATTATAAATACAAATACAAACACGATTTAAGTTTTAATTGTATATGATTTATCCTGATTCTCACAATAAAGTTAGTTACAATGGTAATACCGTAATAATAGCACACAGTAGTATGTCATTCTTATGAGTTTGGCTCCTCTCCATTACAGGAGAGGGCAGTACACAATTGTGATGTTGACATGTGGCAAAAATAAGATTTAAATGGTCCAGATTTTTTCACTTTTTTCTAAATTAAACTTTTAAAAAAAATCACCCCCTCACATACCCAGTACTGGAGAGGAATCCTACCCCATTCTTATCTATTTGAAAAGATAGGAAAGAGAAACCTTGACATATTTTTGAGAGTGAATCATCATATCTGTCCTTCAGGAATCAGACACCAGTCACCTTAGTCCCTGGAGATTATAAAACTCACATGCAATCCCTCAAAATCACTGTTGTCATGCAAGTTAATCCTCATATAAAGTTGCCCTTATCTAAGTTAACAAATGTGCATGTGTGGCACATGAACTCCATGAAGTCACACCTAACTTTCACACCTGTTCTTTCCAGCTTGGCAAAACTTTCCCATTCACCTAATAAAGAAATACATTGTGTTAGTATACCAGGAAAGAAAAATGCAGAAAATACTCGTGCATTATTCAATCTGAATTGATGTCTATAATGGCCCAGAGCCTGTGGCTTCTCAGAGGAAAATATCCATCTTTTCACACTTGGAAGAGGTGGGAAAATGACTCTTCCCTTTACTCACCTCTTTCCCCCACTCATTAGATGAGTATTCCTCTCTTTCTCCTAGCAAACTACTTACAGATGCCACCTCATCCTTCCCTGACTAGTTTAATGTTGGCCCCACTGTTCTTGTCCTTGAATACTGTCAACAAATCCTAGGCCTATCTCCCTGCTGACTAAGCTTTTCTCTTCACCATCTTCATCCTAATGCTTTTCTTTTTTCTCCTTCAAAGAACCGACTCCAGACTTCCCTTGCTAAAGCTCAGTTTTCCATTTCCATCTCTGCACTCTTCTTTATCACCTTCCCCCTTTTTACTCTCTCGACCTTGGAACCCACCATTCCCACCTTCTCCATTTCTTTCCATCATCACTTTCTCTTGCATAATCCATAGTACCACACCCCACTGCCAAAATCCAAAACCCACAGTTGGCCATAAACAGCACTTTGATTCAAGGGTATTCTATACCATCGATGAGGCTGATATTTGCCCTTCTTGGGTTTGTATTTCCCAAGATAATAGTGGCAGCATGAATTGATGATCGAGGTGTTTTTTTGAGACAATTGCTAGCATGGTAACGGTAAGGTTGTTGCTTGTATACCTTCACCATTGTTGCTTGCATACATTTACCCTCCCCAGAACCCACTAAGTGGGAGCCTCATGCACTGAGCCACCCTTTTATACAATTGCTAGCACTCAACAACAGAAACGAAACATTTGGAATTGGTCACTAGACCTTGATTGCAAATTAGCTCCCATTAATAGTCATTATTATTTGTTAAATCCTTCTACAGTGATGGGGAATTTAATGGGTCTTTGTAATGATTGAGGCTGGTGACTAACATAGAATCATTGTTTTAGTTGACGTCTCATTTCATACTCCCAGAGATTGCTCCCAACAAAAGGAGATGAAAGGAGGGTTTGAAGGAGCAATTGCTGGTGTGTCGTTGAAGCTGAAAAATAGTTCTTCATGTGATACTATCAATGAGCACAATTCCTGTGCTTTTGCCTATAGCCTCATGCCTTCAAGGGTGAACTCTCTTGGTTGCAGAGAAAGAATTTGAGTAAACCCATGTCCCATTATAGGTGATGTTGCTGGTGCTGCTTGTGTTAGGCATTCCCTTTAATTTACCAATAAACCCATTTCTCAATCTACTGGTGATGCTAGTGTTAGGCTATTTAGTCATTTTCCTTTTCGCAGGGAAAATGAGTTTGGAAAAATGCAGAAACAAGGGAGAGCGAGAATGCAAGAATTAAATAAGAATTTTGGGATTTCTGTTCCTGACACTGAATGATACCCTTTTTTTGAAAAGGGAGGGTTTAAGTTTGTTAAGCTGGAAAGAGAACTTCTAGGCGTGAAAGTTAGGAGCCGCCTCATGGAGTTAACATGCCACATATGCATGTCCGATAACCTAAACAGCAGCAAGTTAATGTAAGAATAAACTTGCATGACACCAGTATTTTGAGGGACTGCATGATTTTATATTGAGACCCCTGAGGATGAATTTGGTGGTTTACTCTTGTTATGGCTAACATTCCATAATTTCATTTCATTGATAGCATGGAGCAAAAGACTTTATGTATTATTTTTAGTAAAAAAATCCAGTTATTGAATTGTGATTTGTGAGATTTGCTTATGTGTATGAAACAAGCATCTGGTGACTGATTCTTGGAAATTTATGTCTAAGATTTTTAAGCTCCCTGTGGTTACTTAATGTGCAGAAATACTAAACCTAACTTTGTACTTCTACATTTTTTAACTCAGAAATCTTTTGAAGAAGCCATGAAGTCCATCGAGAAAGCGAAAGCATACAGAGAAGAAAACATGAAGGAACGTCCTTGATTGAATTCGTATGTTCTCGCATCTGTAAGCCTCCTGAAATTTTCTTCATGCTTAATAAGTGATAGAAGCTTTCATTTTTGGGTTGGTTGCAAGAGAGGACTGAGAATGTGATTGTTAATCTGTCTGTGCATTTTGCTGTATCTTGTATATATATTTCCCTATTTAATGTTCTCTTCCTCCTTTCATGTGACATGCTCTGCAATTTACATGTTACTACATGATCAATGTACGGGAAATAGTTCTACCTGTAAAGATGAATAAATAGAGAAGATTGCAAATTCATGTAATAAGTAGATAAAAAGACTCATTTTTGGGAAAATGTGCATGTAAAATTGATTATCCAATGAACTCAAATTCATGTATTTAAGCTTCTATATCTATCTTTTCTACGTTAAAAAATTTAGATTGTAAATTGGTATTGGTTCTTGATCTTGATACTAGTATATGGTGCTGTACTTGTAGGTAACAGGTAATGATATTTAAAATTTGATGCGTTGCTCATTGTTTTGTTATAATGGCACATTTTATTAATCTTGTGCACTAAAATCTCACCAAAACATGCACTCACAAACTGCAGTAGTGAGACTTTAATATTCTGTAAGCTCAACCAATGGCACATTTTATTAATCTTGCGCTGAACCGTTTGTAGCACAATTTTGAAAGCATGTTATACCCACAACCAGATGAAGTTATAACAAAACCATGTACCAAATACTCATCTCATTAGCATTTGCTCAATGCAAATACATGTTGGTTATGCCGTCCCATCTTATAAATAATAAAGATTATCTTCTTCAAAGTCATATATGTAGCTTAAATATCATTTGTGGTATTGAATTAGGCACTGTACGACAACGGGAGTTTGAAGTTTTTCAAGTAGCTTGTAGGTTTTTAACTCAGTTAATAAGTTATTATAGTGGTGAAGTGAACAAAAAAAGTTAATGTAGCTTTTAAAAGTGAACCTTGTAGCATTTTAGGCTTTTGATCAAACACCATTTGTATTCAAATATGATTCTGGAGCCTTTTTCAACAAGTTACACAAGTTTTAGATAACTAAGCACATATTAGTGATATACAGTGATTCAAACTCTGGACTGCATGATATGATGCGACTGCAATATTATGGTTGTGGTAACTGTCGCAATCGCATCACCGCAATCGCAGTGTGACATTGAATCAGAATTATGCGGCTGCATTGGTCCGCAATGCAACCACATCGGCTACATCAGACTGCATCAATTTCAAAAATATTTGTTTACTTATAAAATAATTCACACCCTAACAGCCGTAATCCACATCACAACAGCTACAATCACAGTAACCGATCACAATCGCAACCACAACCACAATAGCAACCATAATTTAAAGCTTCTTCAAGAATCACAAACTTTCTACAGCCACTATTCATTTACTGTTGACTGGTATGAAATCATCATTGAAGAGCTTGTCGTCACCAACAATGCGTTGGTTTAATGGTGTAGGTTTAGGGATGACAACGGGCACAGGCAGACACAGATAGTGCATACCCATGGCTATACCCGCACTATTTGCGGGTACCCAATGAGTTTCGAATTTTAATTATATTTTTTATATAGTTTACAATAATTAATCTATAAAAATAATTTTTAGTTAAATAATATGATATATATATGATAATTTTATAATTATAGTCTCATTACTAAATTTTATTATAAAGTAATAATAAAATAAATAAATATAAATTTAAATTAATAATAACTAAATATAAAATATTTAATTAAAATATATATGCGGGTACCTGCGGGGCGAATATCATGATACCCGTTCCTATCATGAGCTATTTTTTGTGGGTACCCATTGCGGGTATTTTGACGGTTACCCACGGGTCCGAATATTTTTGCCATTCATATGTAGGTTATGCTAGATTTCAGGATGACCACAAGATCAATGGTTCATTCCTGTGAACGCTACTTGGTTGACGGGGCAGACATACATTCAAAAATGATTAGTTCCTTAGGATACCCTCCAAAAAAAAAAAAAAAAAAAAGAGTTTGTGGTCAATGATCATGTGACTTGTGCTCTTTTGTTATTCCACCATGAGTCGCTGGAGCTGTTATTTGTGGCAAAGCACGTTGTAACAAAGAGTTGCTCCTCTTCATATTGCCTAGTGGTCATCTTTTGATAACTACTATGATGTTTGTATTGTTTTGCATTATATATTCTAATAAAAAGAGTCCACCTCATTATTAATTATGATTTCTATTCTTCTTTTCACTCCTTCAAGGTTTCCCTTTTCATTGTGTAAGGAAACTTTGCAAACTGATTCTAGTACATGTAATATTCTATTTGAAATGAGGAGATCAATTTTCTTTTTGGAATTTTGTGGTTTGAAACAAGAGTTTATTATATATGTATTGTTATTGAAAGAGTTTTTAAAATTATTGGTGCATCATTCGTGTTATTCATCAATGATTCTTAAATAAAAGTAATCTACATGACTAATGAATATGTGCAGACTGTATAAAATAATTTATATTAACAATGTAGAAACAATAAATTATGATGAAGAGCTTGATAAAATAAAAATCGAAGATATCTTCTTAAATTTTTTAAAAGATGAGGGATCTATTTACTTCAAAAAATAGTAAGTTTTTTAAACTTACTCCACATCTTAGCCATCAATTCTAGGGAAATCCAATGGTTTATATCTACTCACTAATTCAAACTATTGGATTTCCCTAGAATTGATGGCTAAGATGTGGAGTAAGTTTAAAAAACTTTTTTTGGAGTAAGTGGATCACCTTCTCTTTTTAAAATATAAGAGTTATTTATATTAAAAGTGACATAGAAACGAAGATATCTTCTTGATTTGACATATGATTTATAACCTGCTATATCTTAACATATGATTGTCTTGGAATATAAAATGAGACATCATTCAAGATAATTGGTCCATAAGTTCTCAATGTTGGTTTTGTTACTGGTGAGTACCCTTTTTCTAACTTATATAGCACATGATGGTTTTTGGGAACCCTTTCTAGTAAAAAGTCCTCAAATTTAATCTTAAGCTACATTTTATCAATAAAATTCTTCTAGTTATTAAAAAAATCTTACATGAGGTAAAACTATCAATGTTATGCTTTATAATGTTTACTTTGTCAAAATAAGAGTAAGAATGAATAAAGAAACAAGTTGGGTCAGGACAAAAAATTTAAACACTAGAGTTATGAAAATATGGTTTATGCATTTCCAAGGAGTAAGTTGGTTTGGTTAGGGACCAAAGTAGAGTATTCTTCACTTGGCCAATAAAAAATATATTTCCAACGAGTATAGAAAATATAAAATTAATATATATTTAGTTCATGCTTTACTTGGCCGATAAAAAATGAGTAATACATAAAGTAGTACACACTTTCCGAGAACAAACTGGGCTCCCAATTTTGGTCTAGAATTAACACAAGTATATTTATAGTGCTGCATAAATTGTAAGTCAAACATGGAAATGTACATATGGGAAAACAATCCTACAATAGAGCAAAATGAGAAGAATTGACAGAACAAAAAACAACTACACTGACAAAAATATAGCCCTCCAACTACAAGAAAACTTGAGATCCAAGAGTATAATGCACATAAAAACTATATGATGATGACATGAAAGGGCCATAGGAACACATTTGCAGTGTAGATATCAAAAGTTCGCCGAACCTGTTCTGCGAAGCTGGTGCTTAGGGTCCGGTGGTGGTGCGCATGGCAATACCTTCTCTATTTCCTGCAACAAGGAAAAAACTTGCAATCAGCAGAGATGAATTGTCTACAATATAATCTTTACTGGTGTTAGCTAAAATCTTTTTTCTATGAATGCGAATAATTGAGCAAACAGAAGAAAAACAAGATTAGTTAGTGTTGAGAGATTTTCATCCATGGGTTATACCATTCTTCCATAGGCTAAGTGAAAGAAACATATAAATGGGCGCTTGTCCTTTCATCAACGGAACATGCCGCCTTGACCTCTCATCAGGAAGACTTTCAACACAAGGATCCCTCATGGATCTACCGACCATTTGTCGCTTCAATACTCCGTTGAGCCGTCGAACCATCGGCTCTGATACCACTTGTTGGGAGATTTTCATCCATGGATTATACCATTCTTCCATAGGCTAAGTAAAAGAAACATATAAATGGGCTTGACACCACATCTTGACCCAAAACCTTAAGGTATTAGGTCTATGGGTCCATCCACTTAAATGCTCTTAAACTCATCCACTATTCCACAATGTGGGACTTCTCCATTCACACTTGTAATACCCAACAGTTAGTAGGTAGCAAACTCAAAGGACCACTTAACCACATACCATATAGTTGGTTAAAAGATCATTTGTGTTTGGTAAAGCCATATCACAAAAAGTGCATGTTGATTTAATCGGGTGGTTGAATTCAAGAAAAGAAGAAACACCGACTCGTAGTATGAATTAATTAATAACAAACTAACAAGCAACTCATCTCTTTGCGGGTATTTAAAGAGTGATTCCCTTCTATAACCCTAACGGCCTAACCTTAAGCCCAGAAGAAAAAGATAACTCTATTCCAAAGGGCCTAACATAAGCCTAAGAAAGAAAATACAAATGTTGTTATATATGACATCCTATAGTCCGACCAAATGGTTTAGTCGGCTAAACCAATTAGACCTTTTGCACGGGTTTCATCATATTGATCGGTGCCAATGAAATTAGCAAACCAGTCAAAAGGAAGAGAACATGTTCAAAAATCTTCCAAGTTTTTTAGTGCTAAAGTTGGCTACGACATAGAAATAAGTATCAACGAAAGCCCGAGAACAGTGAAGAATGGCTGTCGACGTAATACAAAGAGCATGATAAACCAAAAACCAGCATAGCAGCATAAAGTTATGAAGTTATACACTTTAAGTGTTATTAACAAGAGAGAGACATCAAAATGAAAGCTATACAAGAGAAACATGAAAATCTTCTAATATTATTGCAATGCTTGATCATAAATTAGTGTCTTAGAAAAGGTTCTCTGAGGTATAGACAGAAAAGTAATAAATGAAATATCAAAACATAGCTAAAAACTATGGAGTTTTACACAACATCTCAATTGTCAATGGCAACTACTAATAGGTGCATTATGTTTGTGAAGGGATAAGAAAATTTTGCCTTGTCCTGAGAAAGTTCACTTCTATTTTGGTAAATATTCCACAACTTGATAAGCAGATTCAGCAAGCAAAATACATATTTTTACCATAGCAACAGATCAAAATACAATTCAAAATCTGACATGATAGCATTAAACAACAACCATTTTGGCACTGCATGGTGTTTTAAATTGCGGTTTCGGTCGCGATTGCGGTAACGGTTGCGTTTACTGTGGTTGCAGTCATTGCGGCCGTTGTGATGCGGATTGGGGCTGTTGCGGTGTGAATTATTTTGTGATTAAAACAATATTTTTGAATCCGATGCGGCCTGATGCGGTCCGATGTGGTCCAAATGCGGTCTGATGCGATTGCGTTGCGGTCCGATGCAGGCACATCATTGTGACTTGGAGTCACACCACAATTGCGGTGTGATGAGATTACGGTGGCCACCATAACCGCAATATTGCGGCCGCATCAGGTGATGCGGTTCGCAATATAAATCACTGGAACTGCAACTAGTTTGAACATTCTTTCTAATTCTTTCTTTTTGAGCTTATCCCATTATTATCTATTTTTTACTTTTCAAATAAAGAATTCATCTATTACATACCAACCAACAACTATGATGAAAAGGAGAAATCTCACAGGCTAGTTCATTCAGTCACTGCAGCCTATTCCATCATCTGACATATTCTCTTATTTGAACAATTTTCACAGCATATATAGTATATGAGAATAAAGTATCTCCTTGCACCAGGAGATAGCTTATCTCCTTAAATTCACTTATTGTTTGACATGTGTCATCTTTTTCTTCCTTCTAGAAGTTTTCATTTTAAAATATATTATAAAAAAAAAAATAAGACATATGTCAAACAATGAGAGGATTTAAGAAAATAAGTTATCTTCTGGTGTAAGGAGATACTTTATTCTCATAGTATATACCTCAAACACTCACATTTTTTATTGTCATAAATACCACACAAAAATAGTGGATATAGATTATAGACGCAACGGTAAGGTTGGTACTCATAACCTGGAGCTAACAGGTTCAAATCCTAGAAACAGTCCCTCCACTCGAGGGGTAAGGTAAGGTTGTGCACATTTATCCTTTATAGACTCTTTAAGGTGGGAGTCTCGTACACCGGTCCACTACTTTTTTATACATACCACACAAATAAACTAAGATAGGCCATAAACAAAGCATTGGCAAAAAACTAAAGAAGATGAAGTCTTAATTTACAACAATCATTTCAACCATTGATCTCCCTGCCACTTTGGTAGGCCAGGAAGAAATACTAAAATATCTGCAAATAACAATAAACTAAAATTCATAGTGTCAAAGGTAAAGAAACATACACACTGTCTTCTAAGCTTTTCATTCTCCTCTTCTAAACGCGAAACTTTAATCTCCAGTTCTTGGGTGTAAGCCTGTGCATTGGCATAGACATCTATTTCTATCAAATTAAAACTAACTCGACTTAAAACAAGTAACACCATGCAACAAAAAATATATGTATAACCTGTTTTCTTGCCCTTGACCGAGCTGCAGATTCCCTATTTTTAATCATCCTCTTCTGCTTCCGCTCCACAGTTTTCTCTACTACTACATTGCCAGAGGCAACCCTTTTCCGGCCTAGAGTTTGTGTATCTGATGGTGACATTGTTGCCATTGTTTCAGAGTATGCTGCGTCCAAAATCGGATTCATTGCAACCTGGAAAGGCTGTTGAATGGCATTGCCAGCCGCAAAGCCAACCATCATATTATCCTGCAGATTTTGATGTTGATGTTGGTATTGCAACCAATTACCATGTTGTGAAGCACTTTTCTGTGAAGCCTCATTTGAATCAATCCGTGGCATAGCACCATTACCGACATCGACATCTTTCGTAGGAAAAGAATCAGTAACCACTCCAGCCTTCACTAAGAAGTCCTCCAAGGTCATCTCACCCAATGTAGGATGTCTCTCTTCAGCTTTCCTATCCCTATCACCGTCTTTTTTCATCTGCATATCTTTCCAAACCTCGTCAACGGTTTTCTTGCAAAGATCGCCCGACAATGTTAAACTACCCTGTCGGTTCAAAGACGACCCCGAAACAAGCTCACCATGCAGCTGCTTGTTATTAGCACCACCACCACTAAAGTCCAATCCAGAGACCACATCACTACCAGCTTCAGCACTCCACACACTCTTAAGAAGCTCATCGAGATTCATGCTGCCGAGTGGTTTCCCCAAATTCCCAAGCTGGTTCTGTACCTCATCAAGGGTTAGATTACTCAATGACCCTTGCCTAGCCAAAGGTGCAAACTTTGGCTCTTGTATTGCCCCATTTTGAGATACCATTTTTCTAAGACCCCTTTCCAATCCACAAATCTATATTCTCATTTCCAAGGGTAACCCCTAATACCCAGAAAATAACCCACAATCTAAATTTAGTAGCCAGCAACAAAGTAACCTGAAAAACTCAGAGTAGAGTGTATATACAGTGAATTTTATATAAAAAAAAGTAAACTTTGCACCAAACCTGAAATAAAAAATTCAAAGAAAAATAGACAGAACATACCCTGAAATGAACCAGATCAGATTTCAAAGAGGGGTTAATGTTACAGAAACAGAAGTTCCACAGAACAACATAAGATGGTAGTTGAGACAAAAAGCTATCAAGTAATTATGCATGTCATTTCTATTATCATCACTGTTCATTAAAGAATAAAAAAAACAAAAATTAATTTCCTACAAAAGATTAATCATAAATGAAGCCACTTTTGGAATTGGTCATATAACTGGGGAATTGAACATTCTCTGGAAGAATAAACAAAAGGGGTGATAGATTATAAGTTTTCCTTTCAAAGAAAAAAGAAGAATACATAAAAGAAGAAGAAATTATGGAAAACGGTTGAAAGAAAAGACAGTTATGAGTTATTTGAGTTGTGAAATTAATGGGTACTCTACTTTTAATATCTCACCTACTTGCTCCACGATCCAATCTGAACACATATTAAAGTGGCCCTTCTAGTTTTAACTTTGGGATTAGAGATATGGAGAAATTATTATATGGTTTTGATGAATTCGGATTTTATGTGTTGTTTTGGTTCATATTATTTCTGTGTATAATCTCTATATTTTATGTGTCTTTTCATCTTTAAACTTTCATGACTATACAAAAATGATCCCTTTCAATATAATTCTTGCAGAATTATATGACTATACAAAAACGATCCCTTTCAATAATATAATTCGAGTTTGGATCTTCTTAATTATCGGAGAGGTCAGTACATAGCTGTGATGATGACAAGTGGCTAAATAATTTTTTATAAATATATTTTAAAATAAATCAATTCTGAAAAATGACTATTATACCCCTTATTCTCTATCTTTTATTCCTCAACCACTTATTCTCTCTTTTCCACTGCCACCATTTCTTCCCTCTTTGCTCAACCCTAATAATATTTGATGCTTGTGTTCTTGTCATCCTCACAACTTTATGTCTTTGGTTGCTATGCTATCAAGAACAAACGATTGGAATCGCTTAGCAACCACCCCAAAGCCCCTAACCCTTGAGAAAATTGAAATGAGAAAGAAGAATGATAATATGATTGAGAAATTGAAGAGATTTATGCCCCATAAAGAGGACTACGTTGATAATTGATTACGGGGAAAAACAATGTGAAGCCATTAACATTTTATTTTGAGCAAGGATAGAAGAAAGAATGATAGTCATGGAAGATAATAGATCTAGTTAGGGATAGAGAAAAGGAAGAGAGAGAAAAAAAAGAAAGGGAATAAATGATATTTGTCATTTTTTCATAATTGATTTATTTAAAAATATATTATTTTATATTTTAAAATCCTATACATTAAAAATTTATTTGGCCACATGTTATCACCATACTTATGTCCTCACCTCTCAAGTAATGGAGAGAATCAAAGTGCACATAGAGAAATTTGAGGAAAGAAAATACCAAGAATGAAGAAAACATTCTTAGAGTTTTGGATATATTGTTATTTAGAAAACTATTTTTATACGTTTATGAAAGATGGAGAATGAAATTTGTATATAAAAAATATGATAACTAAAATCGTACAATTCAGATATTTCATGAACCAAAACTATACTAAAACTAGAGGTGTCAAAATGGGCGGGCCCGTGCGGGCCAGCCCGTCACAACCCGAAATTTTGTAAGGCTTTGGTATTAAATTTGACACTTTTAAAACCGGGTTCGGGCCGGGCTTACCCGGGCGGGTTCGGGCTACCCGTTTTCTCTTATTTTAAAACTTTTTTTGGGACTTTTTGGCTAGGTAATAAGCTTAAAATGAAAATTATTTTACAAAATAACTTATGATAAAAAAATAGATAATATATACTAAATATTGTGTAATGAACTTTGAATAAAAAATAGAGTAATGTCTATAACATAAATATTTATAAATTACAATAATGTTATCAAGTTAATAATTATATTATTTTTCCTATTTTGCTTAATATACTTTTAAGCACATTAGCAAAATAGTGTATCAAATTAACTGAGAACATTAGACTATATAGATTCTATTTTTTTTTAATTGTATATTTAATTAGATTTAACTTCTACAACAAAAACATAATAAAGAAAATAATTTTTACAATGAAACTGAAAAACAACTTAATTGTTTACCGTAGAGAACACAAACAAATTTAACATAATAGTTCACAATGAAAGTGTTGATAAAGAGTAAACAAAAGATGTCTATACACAAAGTAAGGAAATATTATGATAATAATTATACTTCGACACATAGAATTCATTCTGAATTTGAGTCTATACTATCATTACTATAAACCAAAGTGATATTATTTTTTATTGTATCCATTTATTATATTGAAGTGAAGTTACAAATTATATTGTGTTAGAGATTGAGAGTCTAATATAAATAAAATATTTAATGAATAAGTTATGTTATGAATCATATCTGTAGACTTAACATCATGTCTTATCTCAAACACATAACATTATATCTATAAGTTTGGTTGCATTGAGTATAACAATTGTGTTAAAAACTTTATGCATTAATATCAAATGATATATATATATTAAATATTTTAAAATTTAAATAATTTTTTTTAATATTATGCGGGCCGGCCCACCACAATCCGCAACCCGCATAGGGTGGGCTTGGGCTATATTTTGATATACATAAATTGTATCCGGACTTTTTAGCTCAGCCCGGTTTAGCCCGAACCCGTCAGCGTAACCCGTTTTGACAACTCTAACTATAACCTACAATTTAGAAGAAACTAGAATATACATCACACTCCCTCTAATATCTGTATGTAATAAAATTAGGATAACAATAATAGATGAAGTGAATTTATCATTTGGTGACTTTGAGTTAAAAATCAATTAGTAGGTTACTCGTGCATTCACACATGTGATAATATATTTTGCCTGAATTTATTTAAACAATATAAAATAATTTGTTAGTAAGTACATATTCATTTACTTTATTAATCATTATTGCATTTTTCATATATTATTTTTACGATTGTATCCAAAACCAATAACAAAAATTAATTTATTTTGTGATATAAAAAAGCATCCAAGTCATATTTCTCCTATTGAGAGCTATAATTAACTTTATCGATAATACATCACTCATTAATAATCACTTGAATCTTACATGGATGTTAAACTAAATATCAACATAAATAAATAAGAAAACAAAATAACAACAACCTATCAATTTACTATCTTTTCATGTATTGTTTGATTTATTATTAATTGATTATTTGAAATTAATAGACCATGCAATTAATAAAAAAATAGAATGCTAGTGTTTACATTTAATAACATTTTAAGATTTTGTTTATAAGTAGCATATGAAGTTATAATGATTTTTTAGCATATCTTTTCAATGATTATGTTTTATTTTAGATTGATGCTCATTGTGTATAAATATTTGAATGTATTTTTAACATTCACATACAATATAAGTAATGCTATTTTATTTGATTATATTTTACCTAATAATCATTGTTTTAAAAATACTCATACATTAAAGTTTTTTTCTTCTATAGTTTAGAAGAAACATTTTATGTAGACCATTTAGAGTTGTGATATTTCTATTATTTTTATAACAACATATAACTGTGACATTTTACTATATATCATATAAAAATAATTGAACATATTTTCCTCTAAGATAGAAATAGAAAAAGACATTGTTATTCATTGTATTGCTCTATTTGAAGATGAAAAACATCAAACTATTTAAAATATTGAAAAATATATCATTATTCTAAAATAAGATTATTTTCAAAATACATATTATTATTTGACTTTAAAATAAATACAAACAAATAAAATATTAATTCATCAATAAATTATTCATATTATTTTTATGATATGTTTCTTATTGTTACTATTTTAATACTGCAATAGTAACATTTCAATATTAGAATCAAACCTAAGTTCTAAAAAATATATATCAACATTGAGCATTGCCTAAATTAAGGAATCAAAAATAATTCAAACCAAATATAAATCAAATATGTGTAATAATGCATACAACTTTGTGTATCTTATGATTGATTTTAATAGAGTAAATGTAGAAAAATCAATTTCCTTATCAAAATTAAATAAAATCAAATATATGAATTTTTAAGCCAAAAATATTGTTTTTTCTCTATAAGGGTCAATGTTACGTTGTGATTTTTTAAGCCAAAAATAATATTTTAAAAATACTTATTATTATTTGAATTTAAAATAACTACAAACAAATAAAATTCTGAATTCATCAATAAAATATTAATATTATTTTTATGATATGTTTCTTATTGTTACTATTTTAATACTGAAATAGTAACATTGCAATATTAGAATCAAATCTAAACTCTAAAAAAATATCCACAATGAACATTCGCTAAATTAAGGAATCATAAATAATTCAAACCAAATATATATCAAATATGTTATAGATAGCATAAAACTTTATATATCTTATGTTTGATTTTAATAGAGTAAATTTAGAAGAATCAATTTTATTATCATAATTAAATCAAATCAAATATATGACTTTTTAAAGCCAAAATAATGTGTTTCTTTATAAGGGTCAATGACACATTGTGATTTTTGTAGAGGCTTTATTACAAAAAAATAACGTTAAAAAATTGAAGTTTCATTTCTATTATTTGGAAGAATATTATCTTCAATGAATACAATATTATTATCTTTGTCACAATTCCATTATTGAGTAACTCCAATAAAAATAATAATATTATTATCTTTATTTTAGATTGAGGTTCATTATTTTTTACAATATGGATTTCATATTTTAAATATTATGAACTCATAGAATTTTAAATATGAATATTTAAAATAAAATTTAAAATCAATAACATAATTAAATCAATGCTTACATATAGTGGTTTTTATTATTGTTGACATTATTTTTTCTAATATAAACAATAACTTTTATAATAAACATATTTAACTTAATATTTAGGTTATTTTAATTTAATTTATTCATCTCCATTATTAATTTTTTGTTTCTATTATTTACAATACATATTTGTTAGGAGTTCATATTTTTATTAGTTATTTTAGAATTAAACAACAAATAATTATAAAATTATATCTATAATGAGAATTGCCTAAAATTAAGAAATGAGAAATAACTTTAATTGAAATTGTATTAAAATATAACTGTGACATTTTACTATATATCATATAGAAAAATTTGTACATATTTTACTATATATCAAGAGTACTGAACTTTATAAAATAATGAGAAATATATCATTGTCCTAATAATTAAAAATCATCAATAAATTTATAACACAATATTATATGATTCTAAAATAAGATTATTTTCAAAATATATATTATTATTTGAATTTAAATTAACTACAAACAAATATAATTTTAAATTTATTAATAAATTATTAATATTTTTTTATGATATGTTTTTTTATTGTTACTAATTAATACCGCAATAGTAACATTGCAATATTAGAATCAAATCTAAACTCTAAAAAAACATTCCCAATGAGCATTGCCTAAATTAAGGAGTCATAAATAATTCAAACCAAATATAAATTATATATGTGTTACATTGCATACAACATTGTATATCTTAAGTTTGATTTTAATAGAATAAATGTAGAAGAATCAATTTCATTATGACAATTAAATAAAATCAAATATATGACTTTTTTAAGCCACAAATATTATTTTTTTCTCTATAAAGGTTGATGATACATTGTGATTAGTTTAGAGGCTTTATTACAACAAAATGACGTTAAAAATATAGAAGTTTCATTTCTATTATTTGGAAGAATATTATCCTTAAAACAACATTTCCGTAACTAAAAAAACAACATTTCCGTAACTTAAAAAAATTATCTTCAACTGATACAAAAAATATTATCTTGAAAACATACAAAAAGATTAGCTTGAACTCAAAAAATAAAATAAAAAGCTCCATCCAACAGAAAATGGCAAAAAATGTTACCTTGTTAGTAAACGTTGAACAAAAAATCAACATTCCTATAACTCAGAAAAAACATAGGTGCGTATGAGAGTTTAAACATCAAGAACATGAAAAATATCAACAAAAAATAGACATCAAGAATATTGTCGTAACTCAGAGAAAACAACATTCTCATAACTAAAAAAATCAACTTCAAGAACATAAAAAAACATACATTTGAGTTAAGTAAGTAGGAACATAGGTGAGTAAGAGATGTTAGAAACATTCTCATTACTTAAAAATGTTATCTTGGAGTGATACAAAGAATATTATCTTGAAAACATATAAAAAATGTTATATTAAATTAAAAAATATATATAAAAAACTTCATCCAACATATGTAACGACCCGATTTTTTTACCCTTGAAAATTTTTCGTTTATTTTAATCATTTCTTACATACAGTCGTCACCTTCATTGAAAACTCTCAAGTATCATTTTCGAAAATACTCTTTACCCTATTTTCTTATCATACAAATTTATGTTGCGGAAAAACATAATTCATTCAAATAGCATTTAACACATACAACCAGTTATGGGTCTCCCAAGGTTGTAAAGCCCATAACTACACATATCCGTATTGATCTAAACGGATTTACAGTCATCCCATAATACTATTAAATCAACTACGACGTCACTTAGCAATACAGACAAGCGAGTAATTAAACACAAAAGCTTCCTAATTGAGCTTCATCCTCAAAATCCTTCATTTACCTACAATGGGATTATCATAAACAACACACAAAACAAAAAGGGAGTAAGTCATTAGTTTAAAAACTAATATCACATGATAATCCACATTTCAAATACGATTAAACTTTAATATAGATTATAAACGCAATTACGTAAATGCAAACATTCATCTCTTCTTTCGTTCATTTCTACATTATCCATATTCATCCTATAGAATACATATCCCATAATATATATTCTATAGCATGCATATTATGTTCATTCGAAGCATCGTTCTTCTCATTATTCATATCCACACTATAGTATATATATATCCCATACTATATATCTTATAGCATGTATATTACTTTTATCCTTAACGTCTTCATTTCCAACATTCATATTCACCCTATAGTATATATATCCCATAATATATATCCTATAACATGCATATGACTTTCGCTCTTAACGTCCTCGTTTCTCATATGTCGTATTCATCCTTAATCGTATTGACCGAGTCCTTTCACAACTATAATCTCCTACCACCTCGGGTAGATCCAATTACATCTCCATACCACATCGGGTAGGTCTAGTTCACCATCCATACCACATCGGGCAGGTCTAGTTCATCATCCATACCACATCGGGCAGGTCTAGTTCATCACCCATACCACATCGGGCAGGTCTACTGTTATATTCCATACCACATCGGGTAGGTCTAGTTATACTCCATACCACATCGGGCAGATCTAGTTATACTCCATACCACATCGGGCAGGTCTAGTATTATATTCCATACCACATCGGGTATGTCTAGTGTTATACTCCATACCACATCGGGCAGGTCTACTTATACTCCATACCACATCGGGCAGGTCTAGTTATACTCCATACCACATCGGGCAGGTCTAGTTATACTCCATACCACATCGGGCAGGTCTAGTTATACTCCATACCACATCGGGCAGGTCTAGTTATACTCCATACCACATCGGGCAGGTCTAGTTATACTCCATACCACATCGGGCAGGTCTAGTTATACTCCATACCACATCGGGTAGGTCTAGTATTATATTCCATACCACATCGGGTAGGTCTAGTGTTATGCTCCATACCATATAGGGTAGGTCTAGTTATAATCCATACCACATCGGGTAGGTCTAGTATTATATTCCATACCACATCGGGTAGGTCTAGTGTTATGCTCCATACCACATCGGGTAGGTCTAGTTATAATCCATACCACATCGGGTAGGTCTAGTTCACAATTCTTCACTACCATTCCCGGTAGGAAAACAATAACAGTCCACTACCACTCCGGGTAGGACACAACAACAGTCCGCTACCACTCCGGGTAGGACACAACAACAGTCCGCTACCATTTAAGGTAGGACACAATAACAGTCTACTACCACTCCGGGTAGGACACAACAAACAGTTCACCACCACTCCGGGTAGGACACAATAACAGTCAACCACTACCTCTTCGAGTAGGGTAACCACAATAAACCACTACCTATTCGGGTAGGGTAACAACAATCAAACTTACAACACATTACCTCTTTCACATACCTCGTTCACATTAGTGAGTATGAATTAGAGCCACTTATCCCTTACCCCAGTGAGTTTTGGGATCGGTTCCGAGTAACTTTAAAAGTCTCCTCCGCGATTTCCTCCAACCTTAGGATCTTTCCTCATTTCCACCAATAACAACAATGTTAGTCATTTATTCCAAATATCACATAAACAACTTATTTTGCCTCATTTAATCATACAAAATATTCATCATCAATATTCAACCATCTAAAACATGCATAACATCTCATATTTCAATATTTCCAAAACTACTTCAATACAAGTTTCTAAATATCAAAACATACATGTTCATCTCATATAACAATATTAAAGCACTACTCATTATCCACATCTAACATTTCATCTCTTTCTCTTTATACTCATATTCTCATTTTGGGGGTTTTTGGGGGTTTTTCATGAATAACCCATAAAACTTTCCATTCATCAAATACCAACTCTAAACCAAGAGTTTACAAGATAAAAACAACATAAAACGAACCATAACTCTAAAGAATGAGTTTCCATGGTTTCTCATGTTTTGAAAATAAATCCAACATACCCAAAACAAGTTAGAGAGGAAGAAGAAGAGTTAGTAACAAGAGGTTTACCTATTCTCAAGCTCCAAGATGAGTCCTAAGGCTCCTTTCTCTTGAAAAGCTCTCCTTTCTCTCTTCTCTTCGAATTCTAACCCAAAAATGTGTTTGGGTTTCTGTTTTAAAAAGGTGTCGTCGGATTGTAATCGATTACCAACATGGTGTAATCGATTACAACGTGAAAAATGCGCATATCTGATGCTTTTAATACGATGTAATCGATTACCAGAAATGTGTAATCGATTACCAGCAATGTGTAATCGATTACCAGAAATGTGTAATCGATTACCAACAATGTGTAATCGATTACCAGAAATGTGTAATCGATTACCAGCAATGTGTAATCGATTACCAGAAATGTGTAATCGATTACACTGTGTCAGATGCACATATCTGATGCTTTTAATACGATGTAATCGATTACCAGAAATATGTAATCGATTACCAGCAATGTGTAATCGATTACCATAAATGTGTAATCGATTACCATAAATGTGTAATCGATTACACTGTGTCAGATGCACATATCTGATGCTTTTAATACGATGTAATCGACTACCAGCAGAGTGTAATCGATTACACTGTGTTAACAGCCCAAAATTGCCATTTCTCGCCCAGGGGAGAATCCTCCAGTATAGTCCCCCTCCCTGCTGATCCTTTTTCGCTCAGGCGAGAATCTCTCGATCAAGCGAGGCTTTCAGGACTGATACTATATTTTTAAAGATTAAAATTTGGGGTGTTACAACATAAATGGCCAAAAAAATGTTACATTACTAGTAAAGGTTGAACAAAAAAATTAACATTCCTGTAACTCAGAAAAACATAGATGAGTATGAGATGTTAAACATCAAGAACATGAAAAACATAAAAAAAATAGACACCAAGAACATTTCCATAACTAAAAACAAACAACATTTTCGTAAGTTAAAAATGTTATCTTGAACTGATACAAAAAGTATTATCTTGAATGCATAAAAAAAAGATTATCTTGAACTCAAAATTAAAAATAAAAAGCTTCACCCAACAGAAATGACAAAAAATGTTACATTGTTAATAAATGTTGAACAAAAAATCAACTTTCGTGAAACTCAGAAAAAAAAAGGTGAGTATGAGAGGTTAAACATCAAGAACATGAAAAACATAATAAAAAATAGGCATAAAAAATATTCTCGTAACTCAAAAAAAAACAACATATTCGTAACTAAAAATCAACTTCAAGAACATGAAAAAACATAACTTTGAGTTATTAAGTGAGTAGGAAGAGAGGTGATTATGAGATGTTAGAAGCATTCTCATAACTTAAAAATGTTATCTTGGACCGATACAAAGAATATCATCTTGAAAACATATAAAAAATGTTATATTGAATTCAAAAATAAATATAAAAAACTTCATCCAACATAAATGACCAAAAAATGTTACACTGCTAGTAAAGGTTGAACAAAAAAATCAACATTCTTGTAACTCAGAAAAACATAGATGAGTATGAGATGTTAAACATCTAGAACATGAAAAATATCAATAAAAATAGACATCAAGAATATTTCTGTAACTAAAAAAATAGCATTTCCATAACTTAAAATTGTTATCTTGAACTGATACAAATCGTATTATCTTGAAAGCATATAAAAAGATTATCCTGAACTAAAAAATAAAAACAAAAAACTTCATCCAACAGAAATGACCAAAAATGTTACATTGTTAGTAAATGTTGATAAAAAATAAACATTCTTGTAACTCAGAAAAAAATAGACATCAAGAATATTTCCGTAACTCAGAAATATTACCTTGTTAGTAAATGTTCAACATTCTTGTTAGTAAATGTTGAATAAAAAAGGAACCTTCCTGTAACTCAGAAAAAAACATAGGTGAGTATGAGAGGTTAAACATCAAGAACATGAAAAACATTAACAAAAAATTGATATTAAGAATATTCTCATAACTCAGAAAAAACAACATTCCCTTAACTAAAAATATCAACTTCAAGAACATGAAAAACATACCTTTAAGTTATTAAGTGAGTAGGAACATGAAAAAATACATTTGAATGAAGAACTTACCAATCGGTTTTTCATGGGTAAAGAAGCTATGTCAAGGATGAAGAAATAAGTTTGCAGAAGAAAAAATGGAGAAGGTTTAGTGAGGAAGAAAAAAGAGAGGGGAGAGACGAGAAAGAGAAAGAGATGGAACTAAAGGAAGGGAAAGTCTTTTCAGCTTAAGTTTTCTCTCATCCATAATTATGCAATGTCTAAATTATCCCCACCACAACCTTAACACCTACCCATGCACACAAACCCATTTCTGTAATATCATGATGTATAATAAATGAGGAAAAAGATACCTATTATTTTATTCCAAAAATATTGTGCACTTACTAAAATGGCCTCAACGATATTATAGTTAATGATGTTTAGTTCAGTAAATGACTTATACCCAAATTGTTTCTTTTTATTTTTTAAAAGAAAATAGTTTTGAATTGACAAATTTATCCTTAAAAAATCCAAGTGTCAACAATATGGTAGTCTATATTTGTAATTTTCCTAGCCCTTCAAATTCTATATAGATATAGATTTTGGATAATTGAACTTGTGGATGAATCTCCAAGAGAAATAAAAAATATACTTTCATAATGATGTATGAGTTTTATACACTTTAGTGTACATCTATTATTGATATATGATCATTATTAAATCTTCGAAAAAATTAATCCAAATAAATAGTAAATGATGTAGCGATTATGTATAAATCTTTATATTTACATTGTATATATATTACACTCAATCTCGAATGGATAATGGTATTGACCAATATTTTGGATAAATGATGAATAGTGAAATAAATTGAAACAAAATTTGATTATTTGATTTAAAATTGATCATGTATGAGATTGATCTTGCATCACCAAATTAGATATTAACTAGTCCAAATCTCCAAGTTAAGTTCCATTAGATGAGGATAACTTTTGTGGGGGAAAATCTCTGGAAGACAATTTGAGGGCATGAGTAGGATCATAGATATCAACTTTAATATTTTACTATTTATTATATTATTTTTAAATTATTTTAATTAGTGTACCCTGACATGAGCTTGTTAAAATTATGTTTATTGGATTTAATTACTTTTTAAACACAAGTATCATTTTATATATATATATATATATTTAAATTTTAAATATAAAAATTAATAATTTTCTTATATTTAAATTCTCAAGGCACTTAATGGTAAATTTAAAGTAACAAATTTTTTAAGAGATTTAGATCAATGTTGTGAAACCCGAGCCGGACGTCAAGCCGGAAGAACTTCCGTATTAGGTCTAACTGGTTTAACCAGTTAAGCCGTTCGGTCGGACCGGATGATTTTAAATATAATTAATAATTTTTTATCTATAATTATATATATAAATGTAAATTTTATATTTTTAATAATTTTATATAACTATATTGAAGTAACATCTCTCTATTATTTTTGGACCGAAATAAACAAAACATTAGAGTAATGTTCCATTTTTTTTAAATTTTAAGTGAGCCATCCAGTTTTCTTCATGGGTTATTCTGGTTTAACCGGGTTTAGCACGGTCGAACCGGAATTTCTCCGGTTCAAAGCGGTCCAACTACTCATTCGGTTAAGACTACAAAACGGAGCCGCTTTCAATAGAAATTTAAGCTGAGATTGAAGGAACTATTTTATAAGGAAAATTATATATTATAAAGATAAACAAGTATAAAGATAAAAATAATAAAATTAAGAGTGACACATATAGAGAATGTACTTACCCCAATATTGAATCCACTAAAATTAATCAACTAGAAAGATAACTCACTAAAAAGAGTGACAACATCAATGAATGAGAATTGACATATATAAGAAACAAACAAATCACAAATAACCATGTCATGGAAAACATAGGAGAAATCAGACAACCTATATCTTTCATATATCTTTGTTTCTAATGGTGTCCCATATGACCAATATCAAAATATAGCACCAACCTTGAGGACTTCTATATATCCTCACACTCAAACAAAGTATACATGAACATAATCATATCAATCGATCACAATATACTCAAACATATACTTGATAGTTATTTCATCTATGTTCATGCATAACTTTCACTCACTCCAATCACATAGCAAAACAATCCAATTCATTTAGCACTATAGAGTAATCACGCAACACTAGTCACACGATCAAAAAGATAAACAACATAACATTCAACCATATATCTCACAACAAATGCAGTCACTGTTGAAAAAATTTAAGATACACTTTATTGGTGAGAGATATTATATTTAAAGATAGATAATATTAAGGATGATGAATAATATTATCATCATAATCAAGATCTTTTATTTTAAATTATCAAGAAGAAATATAGAACTAGAACTTGAGCGGAAGCGTGCCTTAATGTATTCATTGAGAATATGATGAATGAACTTTAGTTGTCCTTAGTCTTGTATCCACCAACTTCATATCCTTGTCTCCTAATGTTCTCATTTATCATTGTATGCAAATTCATGTTCATAGTAGAACATGTAAGTTTATTGATTTTCCAATTGTAGACCACCCTTAGTCTTTAGTTCCTCTTCCAATGGGATGAAGAGAATAGAGATGATTTTGTTATGTCTACAATTAGATGACCATGACCCATATTTAGAAGAAGTGCATACGCTTACATAAAGGGTGATGCCACTTGATTTTCTTATTTCCAATTTGTCCATCATAAAAATAGAAATAAAACTTTTGGTATCTACACAATAATTTTCATGACAATTATGTTTATGAGGAGGGATCCATTGACTTCAAGAGTAAGTTTTTTAAACTTACTTCAAGAGTAAGTTTTTTAAACTTACTCAACATCTTAGTCATCAATTCTAGGGAAATCCAATGGTTTGAATTAGTGGGTAGATATAAACCATTGAATTTCCCTAGAATTGATGGCTAAGGTGTGGAGTGAGTTTAAAAAACTTACTCTTGGAGTAAGTGGATCCCCATCCTATGTTTATAGCCATATACTTTACTTGAATTAGATCATTTTTATTTGACTACTTAATATAATGACCATAAATACATTTAAACATTACATGTGTGACCTGAAATTTCTTACAATCTCTCACCGGTCACATATGTAATTTGACACATTGTGTTAGACTTTATAAGCTCAAATATACGCCATTATAAACTTTAGATATGTCCTTATCTCATCCATTAATTATATCAATATATAGACCCAAAACAACCTTCATTATATCAATCATAACTAAACCAATCAATTATCACTAATATTAACACAACTAATGACATTAGATCAATCATGAAATTTGTAGCATGAAAATCACATGAAGGTGATCTATACATGTCAATTTTCAACTAGTCCTCCTTAACTTTAGTGAGATCCCATAAATAAATTTTAGAGTGAAACTGAACCATAAACCCAAATATATATATATATATATATAGAACATCCAAATACAAACTTTCACTGAACCAAAATATCCTCTATTGATACAATATTTATATGAGCAATGTACTTCTGAAAGACCTTAGATGATAACATTTTGGTGAACAGATCTGCAACTTGAAGTTTGTGTGTCAATATGCTCTATAGATTTTTGACCACTTTGAACTGTTTCCTTAAAGGGATGTAGCAATGCTAACTTTTTGTTACAATATAACTTTTAATGATTTTTCAATATATCCAAATCAGCATTCAGATGATAATTGTATAGTTATATCCCATGATTAGATGTCTGATAATAAGCTACGAAAACTGTTAGATTAATTTAGCAATTATGTGGTCCATGTATTTGGAATTTACTAGTTTGAATGTGAGTGCCTAATGTGATGATGGTTGGTAATTAAATGATCAAACTAGTGGGAGTTATTACTAACTCCCTCCCCTCTCACTTCATGAGTGGAAGTTTCCATGATAGAGGAGGAGTTACAACTCCTCCTACTCTCCTTCTATAATAGAGACATATGCTTTGGAAAAGAATAATGCTATTATATGCTATCTCATAACCAGAAAGAACTCAAAGCATTAGTGGTTGCATTAAGGAAAGTGTAGTGTCATATAGAGAAGGAAGGAAACTGAGTTCCTAATCATCAAGGAATGCACAAAGGGAAGACGGAGAGGTGAGAACAAAGGCAATCCAAAAGGAAACTAGATACCGCAATGGAACCAGGTATTCCTTAATCTCTTCATCTATCACATGTGAATGTCATAATGTCAAGGTCCTAATTAAAGGGTTCTTATGAACCATCAAAGGCTCATGAAAAGTATTTCTAAAAGTCTAACAATTGGTATCAGAGCATAAGGTTAGGGACATATGACATTCCTTATATTCATGGAATTGAATGATGTATATTTCTGGAAGTGAATTTGAGAATGTTTTTATAACGGCATTGTGGGGAATCACTCTTTTAAATTTTATGATAAATTAAGCATTGTTGATGGCTTTATTTTACAAGTATAACAGTAGAAGCATATGTTGATGGCTCTAAAACCGTAATGGAGAGGAGTCCCACTCTCTAAAACCCACTATGAAAGTACGTGTTGGATTATTAATTGCGTAACTTGCGTAACTTGCGTAATAATCCACCTTGACGCTAATATTGCAGTACGTGTTTGATTTTATTTAATGCGTACAGATTAGAATAATTGCAGATTTGGATTATTAATTGAGTAACTTGCATAATAATCCACCTTGACTGCAGTACGTGTTAAAATCTACTATGGGTTATATGTGTTGGCATTCTTATATTGTTGATTAAAACAGCATGAAAATAATTGTTAAAAGCATTGCAGTGAAATATTTATTCACTGATCCTGGGCAGCAACACCAATATCACATGTTTGATTTTGGTCTAGATATATATTGTTTATTTGTTAATTATGATGCATATTTTGATCACTCAAAGGTTGATTGTTGCATGTAACTAAGATTATGATGTCATAAAGATAATTATTTGAGTTTGTTCATTAATTATAACGCATATCATGATCACCCAAAGGTGGATTACTGCATGTATTTAATGACATTAAAGTTTTAAACATACTTGTATGTGCTTGTTTATCCAAATATAACATGCATGTTTAGAAAGTATGATTAATTACCCATTAAAGAATAATATGAGGCATCATTAGTAAGGTTTAATGCATTTAAATTTTATCCAAAGATAAATTAAGTGCATTGATAAAAGTATAGTTTGAATCCATAAAGGTTTATTCAAAGCACTAAAGTGTGAGCATGTCTTATTACAGCTTCATTCAATGCATTCGTCTTAGGCAATTGATGTGTCAAGTTCAACGGACTGAATTATGCTGATTGGTCCGAACAGATCCAGTTCTCAGTGGGTGTAATGGAGTTGGACTTGGCCATCATTATGGATAATGTGCCAACCATAACTGAGACCAGCTCGGAGGCAGACAAGACTCTATATGATGCTTGGGAGCGGTCAAATAGGTTGAGTCTTAGCTTGATGAAAATGTCTATCTCTGACAATGTCAAGCCGTTTATGCCTAAGACGGATAATGCAAGGGAATTTATGAGAATGATCAAGGAGTACTCCCAATCAGACATTAGTGATAAGTCTGTGGTGGGAAATCTCATGACAGAGCTGACGACCAAGAAGTTTGATTGGTCGCAGCCTAGTCATGATCATGTAACTAGTTTGGCAAATCTGACTACAAAAATGAAAGGGATGGGAATGGAGGTGACAGAAGCATTCTTAGTACAGTTCATCATTAACTCCCTTCCTGTTGAGTTTGGCCAATTCCAGGTGAACTATAACACCATAAAGGAAAAATGAAATTTTCAGGAAGTTAAGGCCATGCTTGTTCAGGAGGAGGGAAGGTTAAAGAAAATGAAGAATGACTCCATTCACTTATCCATTCAAGAGTCAGGTAGCACTAGCAGATTCAGACCAAGTAATAGCAACAAAGGAAAGGGGAAGGAAAAGATTCCCATTAAAGATGGGAAAATCCATAAAGAAATGAAGTGCTTCTTCTGTAAGAAGAATGGACACTACAAGAAGGATTGTCCTAAAAGGAAGAAATGGTTTGAAAAGAAAGGTAAACACTTTGTTTCCATTATAGATGAACTATTTCTTAGTGAGATTCCTAATAATACTTTGTGGTTAGACTCTGGTGCAACAACTCATGTATCACATATTGTGTAGGGATTCCTTTCAATCCGAACCCAAGCAACTGAGAAGTTTCTCTACATGGGGAATAGAATGAAGGCACGAGTTTATGGAATTGGAACATATAAATTGATCCTAGATAGTGGAAACTATTTAGATATAGAAAAGTATCGTTATGTTCCTGAATGTGTCAGGAACTTGGTTTCTATTGCTAGGCTGGATTGTATAGGATTTAATTTTAAATTGAGCATTCTGGTTTTAATTTGTATAAACATTCGTACTATTTCGGTTCTGGTACATTAATGAATGGTTTATATTGCTTCAATCTTGATTTTAAATTTAAGGAATCTTTATTTAATGTTGAACATGAAGTTAGTAGCAAGCTTAAAGGTTTTAATAATAAGAATTATGCTTACTTGTGGCATAAAAGATTAGGTCATATATCCAAAGAAAGGATAATGAGGTTAACTAAAAGTGATATATTACCTCTTTTGGATTTTGGCGATTGGGATGTTTGTTTAGATTGCATTAAAGGAAAACAAACTAAACACATATCAAAGAACTCATCCACAAGAAGTAGCAAACTTCTTGAATTGATACACATAGATATTTGTGGTCCTTTTGATATTCCATCTTTGGGGTGGTAAAAAATATTTCATCACTTTTATAGACGACTACTCACGTTATTGTCACCTATATTTGTTGCATGAAAAATCTCAATCATTGGATGTCCGAAAGGTATTCATTGATGAGGTTGAGAGGCAACTTGAAAAGAAGGTTAAGGTTGTGAGGTCTGATAGAGGTGGTGAATATTATGGAAAGTATAATGAGAATGGACAATGTCCAGGACCATTTGCAAAGTTTCTTGAAAGTCGAGGCATATGTGTTCAGTACACTATGTCTTACACACCGCAACAAAATGGTGCGGTTGAAAGGCGAAATCGTACTTTAATGGAAATAGTTAGATCAATGTTGAATCATTGTGATGTACCTTTATCGTTGTGGATGTACGCATTAAGGACCGATGCATATCTGCTGAATAGGGTTCCTAGTAAGGCAGTTCCTAAAACTCCTTATGAGTTATGGACTGGTAGGAAACCCAGTTTGAAACATCTCCATGTTTGGGGTTGTCCAGCAGAAGTAAGGGTGTACAACCCACATGAAAAGAAGCTTGATGCAAGAACCATTAGTGGTTTCTTTATCGGCTATCCGGAAAAGTCAAAAGGGTACAAATTTTATTGTCTTAACCATAGTACGAGAATAGTTGAGTCTGGTAATGCTAGGTTCATTGAGAATGGTCAAATCAGTGGGAATGATAAATCACGAAAGGTGGATATTATAGAGACTTCAGATAAATCTTCTTCACCGAAGATGTCTCCTCAGGTTGTTGTTCCTCTGGTTATATTACCATCTAATAACTCTCAGAGACAACAAAATAATATCCAAAACCCACATGATGAACAAATAGTTAATGAACCGATTAATGAAGTTATTAATGATCAAGTGATGGAGGAACCGCAAGAAATAGCATTAAGAATGTCTGAAAGGCAAAGAAGACCAGCTATTTCTAACGATTATATTGTATATTCACTTGAACATGAATGTGACTTAAGCATTGATAAAGATCTAGTCTCGTTCATACAAGCCATGGAAAGTGACAATTCTGAAAATTGGCTCAATTCTATTATAGAAGAGTTGAAATCAATGGACGATAATAAAGTTTGGGATCTAGTTGAGTTGCATGAGGGTTCAAAACGAGTTGGCTGTAAATGGGTCTTTAAGACCAAGCGTGACTCGAAAGGCAACATTGAAAGATATAAAGCTGGACTTGTCGCCAAATGTTTCACTCAAAATGAGGGCATTGATTATAAAGAAACTTTCTCTCCGGTTTCTAAGAAAGATTCTTTAATAATTGTTATGGCTTTGGTGACTCATTATGACTTAGAGCTTCACCAAATGGACGTAAAGACCGTTTTCCTGAATGGTGACTTAAACGAGAAAGTTTATATGAACCAACCCGAAGGGTTTGTGACCACAGGAAAGGAAAATCTAGTGTGTAGATTAAATAAGTCAATTTATGGACTAAAGCAAGCTTCCAGACAATGGTATATAAAGTTCAATGATACCATTACGTCATATGGGTTTGTAGAAAACACTGTTGACCGGTGTATCTACATGAAAGTTAGTGGGAGCAAGTTTATAATATTAGTCATATATGTTGATGACATTATGCTTGCTACAAATGATAAAGGATTGTTACATGATGTAAAGAAGTTTATCTCAAATAATTTTGAAATGAAGGATATGGGTCAGGCATCCTATGTGATAGGAATAGAAATATTCCATAATAGATCACAAGGATTGTTGGGATTATCTCAGAAAGGATATATCAATAAAGTATTAGAGAGATTCAGAATGGAAAAGTGCTCCGCACGGATAGTTCCAATCCAGAAAGGGGACAAGTTCAGTGAAAAGCAATGTCCAAGGAATGATTTGGAACGTAAGGAAATGGAATCTATTCCCTATGCATCGGTGGTTGTGAGTTTAATGTATGCTCAGACATGCACTCGGCTGGATATCAGCTTTGCTGTTGGAATGTTAGGTCGATATCAAAGTAACCCCAGAATGGACCACTGAAAGGCTGCAAAGAAGGTTCTAAGATATTTGCAAGGCACTAAGTATCACATGCTCACGTATAAAAGGTCAGATTATCTTGAGGTGATCGGTTATTCGGATTCAGACTATGCAGGATGTGTGGACTCAAGGAAATCTACATTTGGGTATGTCTTCTTAATGGTTAAAGGAGCCATATCATGGAGAAGCGGTAGACAATCCGTAATTGCTACGTCCATCATGGAAGTTGAGTTTGTGGCATGCTTTGAGGCCACAAACCATGCATTGTGGCTGCGGAACTTTACTTCAGGGCTTGGCATTATAGACAGTGTAGCTAGGCCGCTGAAGTTTTATTGTGATAATTCTGCAGCTGTCTTCTTCTCTAAGAATGACAGATATTCCAGAGGTACCAAACATATGGACTTAAAGTTTCTGTCAGTTAAAGAAGAAGTACAGAAAGAGAAGGTGTCTATAGAGCATATTGGTACCGATCTAATGGTAGCGTATCCATTAACTAAGGGATTGTCGCCCAAAATTTACATTAACCATGTAGAAAGGATGGGCGTTACAAATAAGTCCTTGTTAATGTGATAATACCTGATGTATATATACATGTTTAGATGTTTGCTTATTATTGTATGACACATTTGAATTCAATGAAAGTTTCATTTCCATAATTAAAGTTCAAGCTATCCATATTAAAGAATGTACTTGTATGATTTTAATGAGATAACTTAGTGAGTTTTCGAAAGGTAAATGAAAACTTAAATTAAAGTTAGTTGAGTTGAGTTGGTTGTGATACACGGAAGGGATCATGTTGCCTCACATAATTTGTGACCGTCATGATTCAACCATTTCAATTCAATCAAGGATGGTGATTTGTAAGGTTCAATTAAAGTGCGCAATTAATGTTATGAATCTTCAAGTCATCACATGGATCAAGTGAGAGATTGTTAGATTAATTTAGCAATTATGTGGTCCATGTATTTGGAATTTACTAGTTTGAATGTGAGTGCCTAATGTGATGATGGTTGATAATTAAATGATCAAACTAGTGGGAGTTATTACTAACTCCCTCCCCTCTCACTTCATGAGTGGAAGTTTCCATGATAGAGGAGGAATTACCATTCCTCCTACTCTCCTTCTATAATAGAGACACGTGTTTTGGAAAAGAATAATGTTATTATATGCTATCTCATAACCAGAAACAAAAATAGAGAGAACTCAAAGCATTAGTGGTTTCATTAAGGAAAGTGTAGTGTCATATAGAGAAGGAAGGAAACTGAGTTCCTAATCATTAAGGAACGCACAAAGGGAAGATAGAGAGGTGAGAACAAAGGCAATCCGAAAGGCAACCAGATACTGCAATGGAACCAGATATTCCTCAATCTCTTCATATATCACATGTGAATGTCATAATGTCAAAGGCTCATGAAAAGTATTTCTAAAAGTCTAACAAAAACCACTACCATAACAGATGAAGCTATAAGTGTTTGTTTAACACTTTCTGAAATAGCTCAACATCTACCTAATAAGCAGATATAGCCTTACATGAATTTTCAACTGTATTGACATTTAATAAGACTAGATAGCAATATCTAATGATCTCTAACTGAATCAATTTATCTATGTGAGACCACAATTTCTTTGTTCTTTGTAAGTACTTTATAACTATTTGGTTGTCGTTCCAATTATTTGTCACTAGATTACTTAAATATATGTTTTCTATCAAAGTACACAATGTCCTGATGTTCACAACTTTATATATATTAGATTCATTTAGCCAATACATAGTGAATCTACTATATATTTGTTAACTTTAAAATTCCTTCCTAAAAACATTACACCCATGGATGTTCTTGGAATTTCATATCTAATGGACATAAGACTTATACTATTTGAACATTCTCAATCCTCATAGTTCCCTTTATCCTTAATGAAACTTCCTTAAAAACTAATGAGTTGTTCCCTTCTAAAGTGCAAGGTCTAGATCCATTCATTTGAGAACTAACATAATGTTCTCATCTTAATTCTTAAGGTTAGTGTAATTTAGGAAGGTTGTAGAATATATATTTACAGACATTATAAAAGTAGAGAAATCAATAGTACAAAGAACAAAATAAATTACAATGATTCTTGCAATTAAACTCATAATCAACTTAAACCCTTAAATTTAAGTAATGGTGGGGCACATAACGAGTTACCTAGCACAACATTAATATTTAGTCTTTGAACAAAAAATACTATCTTGTAAATGATACGCTCATTGTAGTAATCTATTACCTATATAATAAAATAATGTTCTTTGACATATTCATCTGCCACGTGTCAGCTTCTCATGCTCTGCCATGTGTCAGCTTCTCATGCAATATTTTCTTCTCCTACCACACATCTAACTCTTCATTTTCATTTACAATTTTCCTTTAATATCTCATTATCCCAAAAAATTAGGCTTTATTATTATCCTTTATTATTATTATTATTATTATTATTATTATTATTATTATTATTATTATTATTATCTCTTCCTCATTCTCCAACAACTCTTCATTTCCAATCCTAACTCTTCATTTTCACTTACAATATTCCTTTAATATCTCATTGACCCAAATAATCTATTACCTATATAATAAAATAATGTTCTTTGACATATTCATCTGCCACGTGTCAGCTTCTCATGCTCTGCCATGTGTCAGCTTCTCATGCAATATTTTCTTCTCCTACCACACATCTAACTCTTCATTTTCATTTACAATTTTCCTTTAATATCTCATTATCCCAAAAAATTAGGATTTATTATTATCCTTTATTATTATTATTATTATTATTATTATTATTATCTCTTCCTCATTCTCCAACAACTCTTCATTTCCAATCCTAACTCTTCATTTTCACTTACAATATTCCTTTAATATCTCATTGACCCAAAAAATTATGTTTTATTATATTATCCTAATTATTATCCTTTATGATTATTATTATCTCTTCTCCATTCTCCAACAACTCTTCATTTCCAATCTCAACTCTTAATTTCATTCTACAATTTTCCTTTAATAGATTTCATTATTCACCTCTTCCTTTCAAAATCTCCTCATTTCACCATTTCATTCTAACTCTCTAAAAATGTAAACTTTTGCATTTTGTTTTATTTTTTGTGATACTAAAAATTTAAATTTTCACTTAGTTGTTATTTGTTTTTTCAATATCTTCGTTTGATTTTACATAGTTGTTTGTTGTTGTTTTTTATTTAAGTTTATTATTTCATATTAGAAAACTAACATTTGACTTTGTTCTTATTTGTTTTTTTTCCTATTTATTAGTTGTCTTTTATAGAATTCTTTGATGTTGTTTGTTATTTTTGTTTCTTTTATGAGTTAGTGTTTTTTCATTTCGATTGTTTGTCTTTAATCACAAGCCCTTGTGATTGTTGACGTTTGAATGAGGTTTTATGTTATACTAAGGTTAGTTTATTCAGTTCTTAATCTCTTTCATATCATTTGTACTTCATTATTAACAAAGAAAATATTAATGGGTGAATAATATATTTATGAAGTCGGCACGTCGAGCTAATTTCATTAAAGAAATCAATTATTCAAAGGATACTTGGAAACTGAAGGTACAGGTCTGTGGCTTGTTGAACGTTCTATTGTTCCTTCGTTGGAAATGATCTTTATGGATCAAAAGGTACTCTATTACTTTTACTCTATTTCTTCTGTATAACATATAATAACATTTTAATGTATTGATTAGGGGATAAATACAAGCTGTTGGGAAGAATTATCACATCTCACAATGAGAATATGAACTAAGAGAAATTTGTACTTATATTGGTCAGAATTTTGATGTCGTTCTGAAGGAGGAAAAATATAGAGGTTGTAATCATGTTTACAAATTAATATTTCAAAAAGGAACCATAATGAAAGCAAAAGAACTTAAGGAAATTCCTCCATACATTTACATTCTCATTTTATTTCTCTTCTTGACATTCTCAGTTTATTGATTTCTTTAATTGACAAATAAGTAATGTGATGTTTCTATTTCAATGTTGTACATCAGATGTCATTGGTAAGATATTTGACATTGAAATGATTCAGTTTGGTTCTAACCCAACGAAAGTTGTCTTCAGCATGAGGGACCAAAGGTCATTTTTAGTAACGATCAATATTATTGACATAAAATAAGTTCTATGTTATTTGGTTACCTTTAGGCAACAATATTAAATTTTGGTATTCAATTGTTTAGAGAATGATCATTATGGATATAAGTTTATAATCCATTATTAGCTGATTCTAAAATATGATAAACTTTAGAATAATTTGATTCTAGAATAACTCGAAATAAATATAATTTAAATTGTATACAATAATATGAAACTATCCCAACACATTTCCAAAATACTTACATAACAAATCAATTATGGATATAAGGAATGACTAATAATAATTCATACAATTATACTTATAACAAATCAATGTTCATATTTATTCCCAACATAATAATAATAATGGTATTAGGTTTAGCAAAGATCCATTAACTATTACTTATAACAAATAATGGTATTAGGTATAGCAACATTATCACTTATCACAAATTTGAACCAATCAACATTTCAGATTAACCATTGAACCAACAACATTGTTTTAACTAAGCAAATGCACGAGTAACATGTGTACTCTTAACAATGAGAATGCATGGATAACATGTGTGTTTTAAACCATGCAAATGCATGGTTCACATGTGTGTTTTTAACGATACAAATGCACATAGAACATGTATTTTTTAACCATGTGAATGTACGTGTAACATGTATATTTTTAACTATATTAATACTCATATAATATTCGTGTTCTTAATCGCATGACAAAAAGTACTGTCTTGTGCGTATGCACGGGTACCTTGTTAGTTATATAAGAAAATTAAGTTCTTGTCAAAATGGCTATGACATGTGTCATCACCACAATCACTATTTTCCCTCCAAAAATTTTTCTTCATTTCTCCTCTAACATTGTCAATCTATACATGTTCATTTCATTTAAGTTTTATCCTCATATTTGATATTTGATTATGTGTCTTTAAATAATTATGTTTCTTCATTGTTCTAAAAAGAGATGTGCAACTTTTCATGGAAGTTGACCTAATATATTCTTTTATCTTTGAGTCAATGTTATGGTAAAAAACAAAACTTTATTGTTATCAAATTAAAATATATTGTGAATACAATTTTTTTATCTTATACTTTTATTGAATTTATTAACTATTACATATGTTATATATTTATTAAAAAATGACACCATAATTTTTTAATTATCTCTCAAATGTAACATTTTGTTTTCTTTTCTTTTTACATCTAGACAAACTTTTCAAGTATTAAAATGATCATTTATATTAATTTTAGATAATTATTGAATAATAACGGTTTTGGAGAGAATTACTCTCGATATTTAAGAGTAATTAATGTGAACAATGAAAGATAAAAATGTAACACCCCGAATTTTAGTCTTTAAAAATTAGAGTATCAGTTCTGGAAGCCTCGCTTGATCCAGAGATTCTCGCTTGAGCGAGAGAGGTGCATCTGGGAGGGTGAAATCTTGGGTTATACTGGAGGATTCTCGCCTGAGCGAGAGTTGTATCACCAGAGCGAGAAATGGCAATTTTGGGCACTGTAATCGATTACACAGTCCATGTAATCGATTACACAGTCCATGTAATCGATTACATGCAGATAAAAGAATCAGATATGTGTATTTTACATGATGTAATCGATTACACAATACATGTAATCGATTACATGCAGATAAAAGCATCAGATATGTGCATTTTACATGATGTAATCGATTACACAATACATGTAATCGATTACATGCAGATAAAAGCATCAGATATGTGCATTTTACATGATGTAATCGATTACACAATACATGTAATCGATTACATGCAGATAAAAGCATCAGATATGTGCATTTTACACGATGTAATCGATTACACAATCCATGTAATCGATTACATCTATGCGTTAAGCGAAAATTGCTACTATGAGATTCTCGCTTGAGCGAGAATGGGCTCGCTTGAGCGAGAACCCGACGACTGCTCTTTAAAAATAGAAACCCCAAACACATTTTAGGGTTAGAACTTGAAAAGAAGAGAGAGAAGGGAGCTTTTCAAGAGCAAGGAGCCTTAGGACTCATTTTAGAGCTTGCGAAGAGGTAAACCTCTTGTTCCTAACTCTTCTTCTTCCTCTCTAACTTGTTTTGGGTATGTTGGATTTATTTTCATAACATGAGAAATCATGGAAACTCATCCGTTAGAGTTATGGTTCGTTTTATGTTGTTTTTATCTTGTAAACTCTTTCTTGGTTTAGAGATAGTATCTCATGAATGGAAAAGGTTGTGGGTTGATTCATGAAAACCCCAAAAACCCTAAAAGTGAAAATGTGTTAAAAGGAGAGAATGAGTAAAATGTTAGAGGTAGAAGATGAGTTTACCCCCAAATATTGAAATATGAGATGTTATGCATGTTTTAGATGGTTGAATATTGATGATGAATATTTTGTATGATTAAATGATGCAAAATAAGTTGTTTATGTAATATTTGGAATAAATAACTAACATTGTGTTATTTGGTGGGATGAGAAGAGAGATCCTAAGGTTGGAGGTGGTGTTGGTAGAATTCGAGAAGTTGCCAAGAACCGAACCCCAATACTCACCAAGGTAAGGATAAGTCTTTAATTGTGCATTTGGAATAGAAAATGTAAGTATTTTCTGGTTATGCAATGATTGAGTTGTGAATTACGCATTTAGTATAAACATATATGGGTGTGTTTATACTAAAGTAGGCGTAGATTTACGGAAGATGGAAAACGTGTGTATTTCTGATCATGCAATAATTATATTGTGAATCACGTGTTTAGTATAAACATATATGGGTGTGTTTATACTAAAGATGGCGTAGATTTACAGGAAATGGTTGATAGTGAAATCAATGAAAAGGAAACATATTTTTAGCCGACCATAAATGGTTAGCGACTTTGGCTCAAGTTATGTAGCAACACTTTGGCTCAAGTTATGTAGCAATGCTTTGGCTCAAGCTATGTAGCAACACTTTGGCTCAAGTTATGAAGCAATACTTTGGCTCAAGTTATGTAGCAATGCTTTGGCTCAAGCTATGTAGCAACACTTTGGCTCAAGTTATGTAGCAACACTTTGGCTCAAGTTATGAAGCAATACTTTGGCTCAAGTTATGTAGCAATGCTTTGGCTCAAGCTATGTAGCAATACTTTGGCTCAAGTTATGTAGCAATGCTTTGGCTCAAGCTATGTAGCAAAACTTTGGCTCAAGTTATGTAGCAATGCTTTGGCTCAAGCTATGTAGCAAAACTTTGGCTCAAGTTATGTAGCAATACTTTGGCTCAAGTTATGTAGCAACGCTTTGGCTCAAGCTATGTAGCAAAACTTTGGCTCAAGTAATGTAGCACAAAATGAATTTATAAAACAAATGGTTTATTAACTCCTTTTTCTAATGTGGATTATCTTATAATGACGTTTATTGAATTAATGACTTACTCCTTTGTGTGTTTTGTACTTTTGTCATTGATAATCCCATTGCAGGTAAATAGACGAATGAAGTATGCCAGGTCGGGAGCTTTAGGAGCTTTAGACTTTGGATTCACTATTTATGTTTTTCGTATTCTAAATGATTACCTGCGGATTTAAATGATTGTAATCATGACTAACCATTATATGGATATTTGTAACCATGCGTAATGTTATTTTGGAGGATCAGAACCTTTGAGGTCTTAGTACTCATAGGGAATGATATGAATGAATTATGTTTTTCTACAAGATTAATTGTATGATAATATAATAGGTTATAAGATTAGTTCCAAGAATGATTCATGAGAAGTTCTAGGTAAAATGATTATGTATGTGGTTATTGATTCATGGATTGAGTGTGAGGAGGGGAAATAAGATTTTGAAGTAAGGATATTAAAATGGTAATGTGAGTTATGAGTGATTGAATGAAATTAAATTAAACGAAAAATTTTCAATGGTAGAAAATCGGGTCATTACAAAAAATACATAGTAGAAAGCTAATAATAAAGGAAAATTCATAAGGGAATAGAAACTGCATATGTGAATAATGACAATAAATTTTGTTATACTATTATAATTTGTAATCGAATAAGTGAATAAATATCAACAACGTTGAATAAATATTGCCGATCAGTTGCAAACTAATAATTAACAATTAATAATTACTTTGAATAAATATCGTCGACCATTAGGAAAGAAATAAAACTCGTGAAAATTACGGAATAGAAACACATATTGTCATTTAACGTGATGCTTATAGGTGATATCGATGATGTTATTCAATAATGTATAGTAATCACTACATGCAAATTAATGTGTCTTCTTTATTTTTTTTTAAAATCTAAAAATGTAATTATAACGTTCTCATTTTCATTACTATCTTTAAAATATTTTAAAAGTTTTAATCCTAAATAAATTAGGCCTCCACTATTTTGGAAAAAAAAAATCGAACTATATAATTACAACATCCCTATTTGAATGACCATTCATTACTAAATTTCATTTCTACATGTTAAAATATTATTTTCGAAGTTGTCATACTAAATCATTAAACCCGTAAAGTACTAATCATTAAATTACTTATTAAAAAATATGAAATAATAAATCAATTATACTAACAACTAGTAAAAAATAATACCTTATAAGTAAAATAAATTATAAACAAGTTATATTAAGAAATTATCACAATAAATCATAAAATTAAACAAATTCTTCATATGTACGTCCATATTAATAATGAACAATATAAATTTTTATTATATTTATTACTTAGCCAAATATATAGACTATAGAGCATGAAAATCAATCAAGAAAGTACAAAAATGTATGGGTAACATGTATTTTCTTAGCAATGCGAATGTACAAATAACATCTGTGTTTTTAACCATACGAATGCACTGGTCACATGTGTCTTCTTAATGCAGACGTAATATATGTATTTTAACCATGCAAATGCACAAATAACGTGTGTTCATAACCATATTAATGCATATATAATGTACGTTCTGAATCATACGGCAAAAAATATCGTCTCGTGCAAATGCATGGGTCTTGCTAGTTAAATATTGATAATAAGTCATGTCAAATAGTAAGTCTTTCTTTGTACCGACTTACTATTCACATAGAAAACCATATGATTATCACATATTTATTACATAAGTAAGATTGTAATTTTGGCCAAATATTAATATTCATTTGGACAAATTACTATTCGCATAAAATGCAAATATACAATTGGCTTGATATTCTATTTCAATTGCCAATTAATAGTAGCCTTGTTGTAGTGATCAAACATTGATAATAATGCATGTTAAATAATAAATCATTTTTTGGACTGATTTATCATTTACATATTAAACTTTGTAATTATCACATGTTTATCATCACATGTGTGCATATAATTCAGTCAAATATTAATCTTCCTTTAGGCCGATTAATATTCACGTAGATACATATAACACTAACATTCAACATTTATTGTAAACAATCTACAACAAGAGAGATCACTTTGACAACTTCTTGTTTTTAATTAAATCGCTTAAAATGTTAAACAACTTTATGTCTAAAAAATATCCAAAATACTTAATTCAAAATATGTCTTATTGATTTCCGGCCAATAAATATAGATTTTGAAGAATGATTTAACACCCGACTATGGTAACCTAATGACAAGCTTCTTTCTATTCTTCCAAGAAGAAGAAAAAACCCAAGTTCGAAACTCAAGGGATGCATCTTATAGGGACTTTTGGAATTTGTTAATATATATATATATATATGGAACAAACAAGTTGTATTTATGAAAAAACAATGACACAATATGAATAGTAAAACACTATATATGAAATATTGAAACAACACATTGAATAGTGAAAAAACACTATAGTGAAACACATTGAAACACTCTGTCAGTTTCTCGTTTGAGTGAGAGGATTGCACTCAAGCGACAATTCCAAGATTGGTGACCAAACACTCTATCGGTTTATCGCTTGAGCGAGAGCTGTCGCCCAAGCGATCGAGGTGTGCATTATCAATCTTGTAAAGACCCGATTTCTACCCTTGAATTTTTTTCGTTTATTTTAATCATTTCTTACATACATTCATCATCTTACTTAAAACCTTCAGGAATCATTCCTTAAAAATACTCTTTACGCATATTATATTATCATGTAATTTAAATTGCGGAAAAACATAATTCATTCATTATTATTCTCATTGGGTACTAAGAGCCCAAAAGTTATAATACTCTAAATATAACAATACCCCTGGTTACGAATACCCAAATAAATGTCAGTCATGGTTACAATCATTCAAATCCACAAGTAGTCATTTAAAGTACAAAAACGCAAATAGTGAATCCAACGTCTAAAGCTCCTAAAGCTCCCGAACTAGCATGCTCCATTCGTCTATTTACCTGCAATGGGATTATCAATGACAAAAGTACAAAACACATAAAAGAGTAAGTCGTTAATTCAATAAACGTCATTATAAGATAATCCACATTAGAAAAAGGGTTAGTAAACCAATTTCGAAATTCATTTTGTCTTGCTGCATAACTTGAGCCAAAGTCACTACACCCCTCAGGGTTAGCTAAAAGCAGATTCTCATCCTTTTTACCAATAAAACACGCCTCATAAACTCGGGCCGAAGTGTTGCTACATAAACTCGAGCCGAAGTCGCTACACCCCTTAGGGTTAGCTAAAAACAAATTCTCATCTCTTTTATAAAGAAAACATGCCGCGTAAACTCGGGCCGAAGTGTTGCTACATAAACTCGAGCCGAAGTCGCTACACCCCTTAGGGTTAGCTAAAAACAAATTCTCATATCTTTTATAAAGAAAACATGCCGCGTAAACTCGGGCCGAAGTGTTGCTACATAAACTCGAGCCGAAGTCGCTACACCCCTTAGGGTTAGCTAAAAACAACTTCTCATCTCTTTTATAAAGAAAACATGCCGCGTAAACTCGGGCCGAAGTGTTGCTACATAAACTCGAGCCGAAGTGTTGCCTCATAAACTCGGGCCGAAGTGTTGCCTCATAAACTCGGGCCGAAGTGTTGCCTCATAAACTCGGGCCGAAGTGTTGCCTCATAAACTCGGGCCGAAGTGTTGCCTCATAAACTCGGGCCGAAGTGTTGCCTCATAAACTCGGGCCGAAGTGTTGCCTCATAAACTCGGGCCGAAGTGTTGCCTCGTAAACTCGGGCCGAAGTCGCTAACCATTTCTGGTCGGCTAAAAATATATTTTTCCTTCCATCGATTTGCCATCAATCATTTCCCGTAAATCCACGTCATCTTTAGTATAAACACTCCATATCTGTTTATACTAATACGTGATTTACAATATAATTATTGCATGGCCAGGAAACACACACCTTTTCCATCTTCCGTAAATCTACGCCTACTTTAGTATAAACACATCCATATATGTTCATACTAAATGCGTAATTCACAACTCGATCATTTCATAACCAGAAAATACCCACATTTTCCTTTTCCGTAAATCTACGCCTACTTTAGTATAAACACACCCATATATGTTCATACTAAATGCGTAATTCACAACTCGATCATTTCATAACCAGAAAATACTCACATTTTCCTTTTCCGTAAATCTACGCCTACTTTAGTGTAAACACACCCATATATGTTCCTACTAAATGCGTAATTTACAACTTAATCTTTGCATAACCAGAAAATACACATTTTCTATTTCAAATGCAACATTAAAGACTTATCCTTAGCTTGATGAGTGTTGGGTTCGGTTCTTGGCAACTTCTCGAGTTCTACCGACACCACCTCCAACCTTAGGATCTTTCCTCATCCCACCACATAACACAATGTTAGTCATTTATTCCAAATATCACATAAACAACTTATTTTGCATCATTTAATCATACAAAATATTCATCATCAATATTCAACCATCTAAAACATGCATAACATCTCATATTTCAATATTTCCAAAACTACTTCAATACAAGTTTCTAAATATCAAAACATACATGTTCATCTCATATAACAACATTAAAGCACTACTCATTATCCACATCTAACATTTCATCTCTTTCTCTTTATACTCATATTCTCATTTTGGGGTTTTTCATGAATAACCCATAAAACTTTCTATTCATCAAATACCAACTCTAAACCAAGAGTTTACAAGATAAAAACAACATAAAACGAACCATAACTCTAAAGAATGAGTTTCCATGGTTTCTCATGTTTTGAAAATAAATCCAACATACCCAAAACAAGTTAGAGAGGAAGAAGAAGAGTTAGTAACAAGAGGTTTACCTCTTCTCAAGCTCCAAGATGAGTCCTAAGGCTCCTTGCTCTTGAAAAGCTCTCCTTTCTCTCTTCTCTTCGAAGTTCTAACCCAAAAATGTGTTTGGGTTTCTGTTTTAAAGAGGTGTCGTCGGGTTGTAATCGATTACCAACATGATGTAATCGATTACAACGTGAAAAATGTGCACATCTGATGCTTTTAATACGATGTAATCGATTACCAGAACTGTGTAATCGATTACCAGCAGAGTGTAATCGATTACCAGCAGAGTGTAATCGATTACCAGCAGAGTGTAATCGATTACCAGCAGAGTGTAATCGATTACCAGCAGAGTGTAATCGATTACCAGCAGTGTGTAATCGATTACCAGCAGTGTGTAATCGATTACCAGAAGTGTGTAATCGATTACACTGTGTCAGATGCACATATCTGATGCTTTTAATACGATGTAATCGATTACCAGAAGTGTGTAATCGATTACACTGTGTCAACAGCCCAAAATTGCCATTTCTCGCCCAGGCGAGACAACTCTCGCTCAAGCGAGGCTTCCAGGACTGTTACTATAATTTTAAAGATTAAAATTTGGGGTGTTACAATCCTCCCCCTCTTATAAGAATTTTCGTCCCCGAAAATTAAACATACCTCGGAAAATAAAATCATCACCTAGACCTTAGGCACAAGAATATTCAACCAAAATCACAATTCGATTCTCTAATCCATTAAGATTACTTAATCAGTCACCAAGGGCATACACCACTAAACCATGATATCACCAAACCAATTCATGAACTAACTCCTCAATGTCCAAATATTAAGATCCTAGCTTCGAACAACATTGAATACCATGAGAACTAAACCATAATTCAGACTAAAGATCTTTTCTACATTTTTCAAGAACCATAGGTATCCATCACATATTCATCTATCAATCCTAACATACGTTAAGAATCCTGATAACACTCTCGAATTTCAGCGAATGGGGAACTCCTGATCCCATATCTATCTAAATGCATCTTTTAACATCCATCATACACTAGCTAGTCTCATCTCCACTCGAGACTCTAGCACAATTTCATTTTACTAGATCCACACAATACTTACACAATAGAATTATTAGTGTCTCATCCATTGTACACAATCAAACTATTCAGTAATTGTCTAATTACATAAAATATTTCTACCATCAAATCTTATCGTCTAAAGAAATTACCGATTTCTAGTCTCCACTGAAACCATAAAACCATTGATTCACACCAAAACTAGGTATTCTGTTACCAATCGGCAAGCACAAGTCGACCAACACTCAAACCTACAACTTGCGTTTGGTTTGGTCACCCCAATTCCGTTAGTAAATATAAACTTATTAACCCACTCGCATTATGTCCAGAAATACATGGGTGTCTCATATCACTAAACTTTTAACAACCTCATACTTATTCCGATATGGTTGCTAAAATTTCGGAATTCTCCAACATGATACTAAATCATTACTTAGGCACAAGCTAAGTTTTCCCAAAAATGATTTTCGAAAGCGGTTTGAATCCACGACTCATGGCAACCACGTCGTGAAACAAGGTTCGCATGCTCATTTCGATACAACCCAAAACTTCTTCTCTCCTATGGTTACACCACACCCATACACCGCAATTACTGACGTTCACGAAACAACAACAACTTTTGCCGGTACACATTCAACGCAGACAATTTCGGATCACCACCACTATTTCATGCGTTGCCAATGTCCTACCGCAAAAGAACCGGTCATTCGAGACCAAAAGTTTCACGTCTATTCCATTGCATTCATCACATTGGCGGGGTAAGTAACTTAACTAGCCTCTTTTCTCGACTATCATTATAAGTCTTACCATTTTGCACCCATATACATATCAATGCAACTAGAACTTAATTCTTCACCTCAACAAGTACACACAGTTAAACATAACACAATTTGCTGATCGCTAGTCCATTTCCAGGATTAAATCCAACTGGGACATCATCGCGCATATCAACACTATAGTAAAGGTTCTATCATTTACCCCAACCATACACTGAGACACTCTCGATCCAAAATAAGTTTTTTTTTTTTTTTTTTTTTGAGGTTCAACATCCATGTAAACACATTAGTCGCAAGGACCTTTAGGTAATTTATCCAACATCTATTTCATTTTCGAAATATGAGTTTCACCTCTTAGCGTGCGCATACCCACTAAGGCCAACAAAAGGAATTAACCTTTAACAACTCATAAGAGAAAACAAGTATCCCTGACTTAAACATTTTTCTTGTCAGTATACTTATTATAAAAATCAATCATTCATAGACGAAAGTCCACTTTCTAAGACAAAATAAATAGTTCTTTCAAGTCTTAACATCTCGAAATACTAACGAGTTCTTAAATACCCTCTTGTGACATTTACTGAGTGAATACCGATCCCTTTTTCGAATGAGGGTCCTGACTCTCTTAGCCGACACTGGTACCAAACCACTAGCCTGGTCAGAGATCTCGCACAGATCCCTAACCGCCACAACCTTGTCAGCACTATTCAATCACAACATGATTTGCTGACAATTAGTCCATCCCCAAAATTATATCTAACTGGGATAACGACAAGCAGACTGAATCTACGGTAAATATCACACCATTTACCACAATCGGACACTAGAACATAAACGTCGACACCACCACCAGCACATAGATTGCGTGGTCACGACCAATTCGGAAGTACTGACTCAGTTTGCAATCTCAGCCAGTTTTTCACATTTAACACATATATCAGGGAGTGTGTCGCTCCCGAATTCAACAACACTAAACAAGGAATACCTGTCACCATGCAATTTACCTCTCGCCGGATCATCGACACCTGATGTCCCTGCACCATATACATGGTAACCATTCTGCCGATAGATTGAGGTCGTCCAGTCTCCATGGCATTCATACTCTGCCGTGACATAGGACAATACCTCTTGACATGTCCGGTCTCCTTGCAACGAGAACAGCGATTTGTCGTTCCAAAACACGATCCTCCATCATGTTTTTGATTACACTTGTTGCACCAGGATGGGGAGTTTAGCCGTGATCCCCCGGCATTTGCATGGGTCCTCGGCCCATGCGATGTGTACCTCCGAGTGCCAGCAGGTGAGAGACAAAGCTCTTGCTCTTCGGAAAACATCTTGCCCTTGCCCCTTCCGTGCACAAAGTTCCTATGAGGCCCGACGCTCTTGGGGAAATTGGATTTGGAGGTCGCCACTCCATCCGCCTTCATGTTAGTACACCCCATCCCTAGGGCCCACTGAACAGCAGCATTCGGAGCGAATCCGCTTTGGGACAGAGAGCCTGGAGCTGGAACTACGCTCCGATTCAAATTTCGTAAGTTTTCATTCATGCCCTGAAGCACCTCTAACATCTATGCCAAGAGATCATCGGAAGTATCCTGGCTCGTTTTTCTTCCTCTTTCAGCCATGCGTACCTGTACTCATGTACTAGTCAGTAAGTTAACTATCAAACCAGACAAATCAGCACATAACCACACAACAGTTCACTTAAACCACATAGTCCCATCAATTACAAGATACAAAGAAGCAAGTAAGGCCATACCCTAGGCCGCAGGACTAACTATGCTCTGATACCATGTTGTAAAGACCCGATTTCTACCCTTGAAATTTTTTCGTTTATTTTAATCATTTCTTACATACATTCATCATCTTACTTAAAACCTTCAGGAATCATTCCTTAAAAATACTCTTTACGCATATTATATTATCATGTAATTTAAATTGCGGAAAAACATAATTCATTCATTATTATTCTCATTGGGTACTAAGAGCCCAAAAGTTATAATACTCTAAATATAACAATACCCCTGGTTACGAATACCCAAATAAATGTCAGTCATGGTTACAATCATTCAAATCCACAAGTAGTCATTTAAAGTACAAAAACGCAAATAGTGAATCCAACGTCTAAAGCTCCTAAAGCTCCCGAACTAGCATGCTCCATTCGTCTATTTACCTGCAATGGGATTATCAATGACAAAAGTACAAAACACATAAAAGAGTAAGTCGTTAATTCAATAAACGTCATTATAAGATAATCCACATTAGAAAAAGGGTTAGTAAACCAATTTCGAAATTCATTTTGTCTTGCTGCATAACTTGAGCCAAAGTCACTACACCCCTCAGGGTTAGCTAAAAGCAGATTCTCATCCTTTTTACCAATAAAACACGCCTCATAAACTCGGGCCGAAGTGTTGCTACATAAACTCGAGCCGAAGTCGCTACACCCCTTAGGGTTAGCTAAAAACAAATTCTCATCTCTTTTATAAAGAAAACATGCCGCGTAAACTCGGGCCGAAGTGTTGCTACATAAACTCGAGCCGAAGTCGCTACACCCCTTAGGGTTAGCTAAAAACAAATTCTCATATCTTTTATAAAGAAAACATGCCGCGTAAACTCGGGCCGAAGTGTTGCTACATAAACTCGAGCCGAAGTCGCTACACCCCTTAGGGTTAGCTAAAAACAACTTCTCATCTCTTTTATAAAGAAAACATGCCGCGTAAACTCGGGCCGAAGTGTTGCTACATAAACTCGAGCCGAAGTGTTGCCTCATAAACTCGGGCCGAAGTGTTGCCTCATAAACTCGGGCCGAAGTGTTGCCTCATAAACTCGGGCCGAAGTGTTGCCTCATAAACTCGGGCCGAAGTGTTGCCTCATAAACTCGGGCCGAAGTGTTGCCTCATAAACTCGGGCCGAAGTGTTGCCTCATAAACTCGGGCCGAAGTGTTGCCTCGTAAACTCGGGCCGAAGTCGCTAACCATTTCTGGTCGGCTAAAAATATATTTTTCCTTCCATCGATTTGCCATCAATCATTTCCCGTAAATCCACGTCATCTTTAGTATAAACACTCCATATCTGTTTATACTAATACGTGATTTACAATATAATTATTGCATGGCCAGGAAACACACACCTTTTCCATCTTCCGTAAATCTACGCCTACTTTAGTATAAACACATCCATATATGTTCATACTAAATGCGTAATTCACAACTCGATCATTTCATAACCAGAAAATACCCACATTTTCCTTTTCCGTAAATCTACGCCTACTTTAGTATAAACACACCCATATATGTTCATACTAAATGCGTAATTCACAACTCGATCATTTCATAACCAGAAAATACTCACATTTTCCTTTTCCGTAAATCTACGCCTACTTTAGTGTAAACACACCCATATATGTTCCTACTAAATGCGTAATTTACAACTTAATCTTTGCATAACCAGAAAATACACATTTTCTATTTCAAATGCAACATTAAAGACTTATCCTTACCTTGATGAGTGTTGGGTTCGGTTCTTGGCAACTTCTCGAGTTCTACCGACACCACCTCCAACCTTAGGATCTTTCCTCATCCCACCACATAACACAATGTTAGTCATTTATTCCAAATATCACATAAACAACTTATTTTGCATCATTTAATCATACAAAATATTCATCATCAATATTCAACCATCTAAAACATGCATAACATCTCATATTTCAATATTTCCAAAACTACTTCAATACAAGTTTCTAAATATCAAAACATACATGTTCATCTCATATAACAACATTAAAGCACTACTCATTATCCACATCTAACATTTCATCTCTTTCTCTTTATACTCATATTCTCATTTTGGGGTTTTTCATGAATAACCCATAAAACTTTCTATTCATCAAATACCAACTCTAAACCAAGAGTTTACAAGATAAAAACAACATAAAACGAACCATAACTCTAAAGAATGAGTTTCCATGGTTTCTCATGTTTTGAAAATAAATCCAACATACCCAAAACAAGTTAGAGAGGAAGAAGAAGAGTTAGTAACAAGAGGTTTACCTCTTCTCAAGCTCCAAGATGAGTCCTAAGGCTCCTTGCTCTTGAAAAGCTCTCCTTTCTCTCTTCTCTTCGAAGTTCTAACCCAAAAATGTGTTTGGGTTTCTGTTTTAAAGAGGTGTCGTCGGGTTGTAATCGATTACCAACATGATGTAATCGATTACAACGTGAAAAATGTGCACATCTGATGCTTTTAATACGATGTAATCGATTACCAGAACTGTGTAATCGATTACCAGCAGAGTGTAATCGATTACCAGCAGAGTGTAATCGATTACCAGCAGAGTGTAATCGATTACCAGCAGAGTGTAATCGATTACCAGCAGTGTGTAATCGATTACCAGAAGTGTGTAATCGATTACACTGTGTCAGATGCACATATCTGATGCTTTTAATACGATGTAATCGATTACCAGCAGTGTGTAATCGATTACACTGTGTCAACAGCCCAAAATTGCCATTTCTCGCCCAGGCGAGACAACTCTCGCTCAAGCGAGGCTTCCAGGACTGTTACTATAATTTTAAAGATTAAAATTTGGGGTGTTACAAATCTCGTGGCTGCTATGCACGACTCTTGTCAGGGGAGTCACATTACTCATACACGACACTCTAAAAATCATGGACCCCATCCACGACTCCCATAAAACTACACCATTCCTGTAATTAAATTTCAAGGTACCCCAAACGTGGCATAGTGTAGTTTGACTACACTATGCATGTAAACTTACCAGGTTCGACCTTCATTTTTATAATAAATTTTTCATGTTCCACCCTCATTATGTCCCAATCCAATTGAAAGTTGTCACTTATTTGAAAATAAAAATAAAACATAAAATAACATTTTATATTATTTGGTGGGATATGATTGACGTGTGACATGAGGACATGAAATTTTGGGAACAAATGATCCTAATTCATTATTTAGGTGTGCCACTATATTGAAAATTTAAAGGTTATTAAAAATACTTGCCAATGGAGTTACGGTAATTACTACTAGGATAGATATCTTAGGGTTGCAATGGGATTAAGTTTTCATCATTTCCTCTATATATATATATATATATATATATGCATCACTTTTAGTTTTTCAAATTTTCCACTCAAAATGAAATTGGTGGTGGGTATTGGAGTTGTTAACCATCGAGGAGTCTCGTTAACGGATCATGGGGATTTGAAGAGCTATCATGAGACAACACGTTTTGAAACAAAATGTTAAGATAATTGTTGCAGAAATATTTTCCACTTATAAATTCTTCTGCTCATATTCAAGCGAAACTTCACACTTGAATATAACCAACAATTTTTCTCCCAAGTGTAAATACTGAAGTCGTTAAACATATGAACTATCGAGGATCAGGTCATGACGAAGATCCCTTATTTTTTTCTCATAGAAGAAGCTCATCCTTTCCATTAGCGAGAGAGACATTTTCCGCACATGTGTCATAGTTCGATGCTCCACCCAAACCCTTATTATCACATGCATTCCATTTTCATGTCATGCTTCCTTCTCCTTCAAGTCATCTTGATGATCTTCACAAAATGCCTTTGACATTGACAGACATTGTCAAGCAAATACATTCTTCATGGTTCTGATAGCAATTGTTAGTGTAACAAAAGCAATTGTTGCACAAAATTGGCTATATACAATCAAATAAAGGGCAAGTGATAAATAGAAGAGAAAAAACAATTGAATTTGTTGACAGGATTCGACCAATTGTGTCTATGTCTCCTGATAGCATTGAGATGCTACCAATATAGTTAGAGATCAGAATTACAAGTAGCACACTCATGGACCAAGGCTCATATGATGCTTATAATTGATGCAAATTATAACATAGATCTTAAGATTAATAAGGGAGTACATCTTTTGTCTCAAAAAATAGGGAAAAGTGTATGGAACCTCCATGAACTTTATGTCTTTTGTAATTAGACATCATGAACTATTTTTTTCTTCCTAATTCCTCCTTAAACTTTATTTGTTTGTGAAATTAGTCACTGCATAAAGATAGTGTTAAATTACTAATTGGCCATAAAAAAACTACTATCATAATACTCATAATAGTAGTAATAAGTCCACCAATAATAAGAAAGTTTAAATTACTAATTAAACTTTATGTATAATGTTTGAAAATATATAATTTAACTTTTTGACATGAAGAATAACAAATACATGATGGGAGAATGGGACAGGTTATTTAACTTTAACATTTATTAGCATAAAAGTCCTCGTCAGGGTCAGATTAACAAAGCCTGCCTCTTCCAATAGTCATATTCATTCCCAATTGTTCGTCCAACCAAAACAAAATCCGGATAAAGCTCAAGGGCTTCTATTTAAATTAAATAATAATGAAATAAGAGTCAAAATTAAAAAATATAAGTGATAATTTTTCATTTTCAATAATTTAAGTATATTATATATATATATATATATATATATATATATATATATATATATATATATATATATATATATATATATCAGGATCAATTTCACTAAATGTTAAAGTTTAAGAAGTGATTTAGAAGAAAAAATAGTTAATGATATCTACTTGTAAATGACTAAAAAATAAGTAGATATCATCACTAATAGTTAAAGTTTAAGGAGTGATTTAAGGGAGTTTTATAAATTTTATCCAAAAAATATACCAATTAGTTAATGATATTCTCTTTCTAAAAAAATTAAAACTAAAACCTTAAAAAGATATTATAAAAATGATAAGATGGCAGATATAATTTCTTATGTATTTCAAAACTCACTTCAAAATAGAAATTTCAGATTAAACTAAATACAATAATAACAACCAAGTTCTTGTCCAATTAAGTCGAATCAACATCATAATGATATATAAAAAATCATATAATAATTTAAGCAAATAATTTTTTTAAATATAAATAACATAAATTCAAACTAATCTTTAATTAAACTTAAAATACTCAACCACTCTATTTGCTATCTATTATTTGCTATCTATTTTGATGACAAATTGATAACCATCCATTATTAAAGTCATAAATGAATCATACAATTGAGTCTTCAAGAGGGAAAAACAACATTTTCTTTATAAAGAAAAGTTGTATTAAAAAGAGCACAAGTTGTGCTAATCCAATACAATAAAGACTAAAAGTCTACTTTGTAGAACATAAAATTAGACAAAGTTTAATATTCATACACCAACTAACAAAAGACAAAACTTATGATATATAAAAGATGAAAACCAAATTCAAGATCTAATTTTAATAAGATCAATAAGGTGCAAACTTGGAGTTTTATGCATAGAAACAACATATTATACCTTCGACCCATTTAAATCAAAATCGAAACGAAGCAAACGGGCACATCTATCATATTTAAGCTTTGCTACGCGTAGCTTTGTTGCTTGAAGATCGTCCCTAATTTGTTTATCATAACATATTGCAATATCAAAATATTGTTGCTGAGCTTCCAAAAGTTGTTCATTCTTTTTTATCTCTTGGTCTATGTCACCAACATATACTTTATCCAACTTTTCCAGAACTTTCCTAGCAATTCCCTCAACAATTTCAGATTCAGTCCTGTACACAAACATGCATCATGCAAATCACTAATTATATAATTTATTAAAGATCTAAAGTTGTAACAATGCATGTTAATATTTAATGTATGAAAACTAATATCATATTTAATCATGAATTAAATGTTGTTAAGGTTCCATCTTAGATCCAATTGGTTTTGAGGTGAAATATTAACATGTACAAATGATGTCTTTTAGTTATGGGTCAAATGTAACATTTCGCCTTGTCCGAAAATGGTTTAAATATCTGTTGAATTATTTCTCTCATTAACAATTGGATTTGAGATTAACTTTATCAAATGTGATATACTAATATCATATTCATAATTCATGCTAATATTTATAACAGCAATTACAACTTTAGATTATGAATGAAACTTTTGGCCTTTTATAATCATGAATTAAATGTATACGTTTCATGAAAAATATTTAAGTTGGTGATATACTATGATCAATCAAATTTTTTATACCAATATGATGTTGATCTAATGGTGTAAGGTCCCACTATATTCTCAGGATAACCAAAAGGTCAATGATTCATTTCCTGTGAGTGACACTTGTTGGGAGGGACAACCACACATTCCGAAATTGATTAACTCCTTACCCAAAAGGTGATGAGATACTCGGCTGATAATACAAAAAAAAAATCAAATTTTCTATGTTGCATTTTTGTAGTGTAAGTGTTTAATTTGCCTCTACAAGTTTAACATTATAAAGTTACCTATTGTCAACGTAGCAATCCCAACCAGCACAATTTGCTGCCACTACCAAACATTTCCTCCATTTTTTAATCTTCTTCTCTTCTTCAACATTCTCTTCATGTTTAGAAAATGCTTCTTCATACGTTCCAGTTTGATGCCTCACATCCGAAGGAGAAACATCATAGAAAACCGGCATTATAATTTGCCCTTTGGTTTTTGCGCACTCGACGATCTTAACAAGTTCATCCAAACACCATTTTGAATTGGCATAGTTTTTCGAGAAAATAATGAGCGAGAGTTTTGCATTTTCGATGGCCTTTAGAAGGGTCATCGAAATTGTATCTCCTCTCTCGAGATTGTTGTCTATATAAGTTCGGATATCTAATCTTTCCATAGCCGAATTAAGATGGCTAGTGAATGTCTTTCTGGTGTCTTCCCCTCTAAAGCTAATGAACATCTCATGGTTTGGAAGAGCCATATAGATACACAATATAAGCTAAAGTTTTCTTGTGAACATAAAACTCACAAGACTAAGATTTTATAGACAAATAGAGCACATTTTTAGCTTCATTTTTCACTTTTTTTCATTGGTTAAGAGATGTAATAAATTAAAAAAAATTGATTGACTTGATATTTTTTGACAATTGGGAAAGAAATAATATATACATTATAGCTAGGTTGGTTGTTGATAGAGACATGCATCAATTTATTGCAACAAATACGGAAGAACGAAGAAAGAAGTACATTAATAAGAAATAAAAATATGTTATATGTGCACCCAATTACATACAACTTTATACACAATTTTATTAATAAAAAAAGAGTAAATTACACTCATACCCCTGAGTTTTAATGAAATTACTTAAACCATTTCTCCCTTCTTTGTCCTTACACCAACCACCCCTCCCTCCTGCACAAACCAACCATAGATTTATACATATATTACACTGACTACTCCTGCATGTTATAAAAGTGTAATATTTTAGGGAGTCATAAGGTGGTCTGGTGGAAGACTTAAGGAATAGGGTGAAAGAGGTTGTGGGTTCGAGTCTCACCCATAGCAACTTTAAAAAAAATGAGTTATAAGGTGGGTTGGAGGTTGAGGGTTTGAGGCTCGTCCATAACAAATACTAACATAACATACTAACAACTAACATTTGCTGATAAAAAAAAGTGTAATATTTTAAAGAAAAAACGTGTGATGAATGTAATTAAGTTAAACAAAATATTGTATATTGTGTAACACTTCAAATAGTACAAAAACGAGTGTTTCTTTATTATTTTTGTGTCATTAAAAAATACATTAATAATTTCAAAGAAATGTTTAAATAACTCTTATACTATTTTATAATGAGTCAAATAATGAAGACGCATTGACTCTTATATTATTTGAATTTGTCTACACAATATACAATATTTTTTTTAATTAATTACACACATCATACGTTTTTTGTTTAAAATATTACACTTTTATATCGTGTAAAGACAAAAAGTGAGAAATAGTTTATATAATTTCACTAAAACTCAGGTAGTGTGAGTGTAATTTACTCTAAAAAAATGGAACACAACACAATGTCTTTATTGTTTAATTTTTATTATCCTTATAATAAAAGCTATATATATGTATACTATAGGAGTTTGATTGTACAATAAACATTATTTATATATAGCAACTTTCTAACAAGTTAAGAAATTGCGGTAGCTTTTCTTCTTTTTTGCATTGTTCTCTGTATAAAATTTATATTTTTTTATATATAACTGATTTTTACCCGTGTCATGCACAAGTTTTTAATTATTTATTACATAAAATATGTAAATATATAGTTAATTTTTCGGTTTTTAAAATTTTATAACATACATTTTGTCTATATAATTATATATCTAATTTTAGCAAATGTGATTTCTTTGTCAAATGATAAATAATATATTCAATGTATACAAATCTTAATTATTCATAGATATTACATTCTATAACAACTCATGTATTAGCTGGCATGGAAAATCAAAGGTTTTAAACTCACGTAAGCCCAATATTTTAAAGCAACGTGACACCAAATTAGGGATAAAACATCTTGTATTTCTGATACTTCTAGATTAAAATATTCACTTGATTGAAGGGATCAATCTTTGATAAATTTCAATTCAAGTTTGACTTAGAAATTGATTTAGTAAAATATATATGATAGTGATAACCACTATCCTTAAGATTAAGTGGATTGATTAGATGAAAAAAGGATATTATTTTTTATAGTTAGTGTTCAATGTTCTTTAAAAAAAATCATTCTATGTAATATATTAATTTATTGTAAAGCATCACCTCTACGATAAAGTATGTCACTTCTAGTTTAAAATTTTGTGATGGGTGAAAACATTATGATTTGTTGAAATAACATGATCACTATCATTGCAATATCTATATCATATGTAGTATATATAGCATTTATTACTCTATATTTAAATCCATTTACTACATTTTCCCCCCTTATAATTCTAATCACACTATTAAATTGTAGGTATTGCATTTTGAAGGATGGTCAAGTTTATATTTCAGTCAAATAATCCTTCTACAATTTAATTAGTTTAGTTTTTTTGTTGCCCATAATTTTAGAAATCCTAATAATTTCATGTAGGCTGGTTTGCTAACATGAGTAACCATCTTTTTATTAGGTACATATTAGCATTGAGTAGCATAAAAGTTTGACAAAAAATACTCTTAATCTTAGGTTGAAATGAGTAGTGATGGTAATGGTATTTTTGGTAAATTGTTATTTTAAAAATTAAAAAATAAGAATCTATTATTTTCTCTCGGTTCTCACTCACCATCTCAATTATTCAATCTTATTTCTTCAATTCAACTAAGAACCTTGATCCCCAATTTTTTCGATTCCAATTTTCCACTTTTTATAATCCAACTAAGAACATTCATCTAGCTCTGGTTTTTGTTTCTATCTCTTTCTCTGTTACTGTTAATATAGGATTTCATTTCATTCCATGAATAATCTTAGACACTAACTGTCATTGTAGAAATGGCACCCTCACAAGCAAAAAGCCCAAGATTCCGCTACCTCACGAATTGTTTTTGCGTTTGAGTACTGTGAATTCAATGAATTCTACATGGAAAAAAAAACACAGGAAGTGTTGGTTCAAGAGTTGAGAAGAGTTGAGATTGTTAATGAGATAAGTTTAGAGGGTTTGGGTTAGAGAATATTGATTTTTAATTTTTAATTTTAATAAAGGTTGTTTACTAAAATAACTTTGGCATGTGTCTCATATGTAATGGAGCAATTAAGGATATTTTTATCCAAATAATTGGGTACACGTTAACCCTATATATATATATATATATATATATATATATATTTGTATATGAGATTAACAAAATAATCATATCAAGAAAGTTATCCTTTTGGTTAAATGAGTGTAGTTGGTTTAGTTTAGTAAACAAACCATAGAAGGGGTTTGTGACATTTGTGTTTTCCCAATCTTGGTTTTTGATGAAAACATAATCTGAAATTAGCTCTAATAATTAATGAATTTAAGAGGAAATGGAATGGAGAAGAATATTAAGATATTTTTAGGATCATTTAATGATGTCTTGTGAATTTTGATGGATTTTTCTTTGAATTTTGGTTGAGTTTCTAGCTTCTAAATGAATTCTTATATGTTGTATAGTTAATTATATTTGAAAATGTACCAAAATATTATCTTGAAAATGTCTTCTTAATTCAAATTAGTATTTAAGATAATTATATATGATTTCCAAAATCTTATGAGATTTCTTTAAACAAAATTTCAATTGTAGTTTTGAAATTAACTCTTAATAGTAAAAAAAATTATTTATTTATTAAATCATGTAAAATCAACTTTAAAAATTAGGATTCTCTTTTAAAAATTTGAAGTTGATTGGCTGAAAATTTGTATAATTTCTTGAGATGGTTGATTTATATGACCCTTTGACCATCTATGAGTAGATTAGAGGATATTTTAGAGGTGTTTATAGCTAAGGGAGTGGTTCTGGTTTATACCGCGAAATTGGTGGAATGGAACTAAACCACAAAATGTGATTCAGTTTCGCGGTTCAGTTCATTTTTTAAGGAACTATTTATGTTCGGTTTGGTTCATGGTTTTATAAATTTAGGAACTGTTGGAGTCGAACTGAACCATTCATTAAAGAAATAGATAATGTGGTATAATGTTGTATTGTTGTTCAAATTCTTCAACAAATTTTGTGGCTTAAATTATCAATTTTGTTAATTGTAATTATTATATATGTTACTAAATTGTTATTATGTTAGTGTTATATATGTTATTACTTACTAAATTGTTTCCTAATGTCTTCATGATTTGGAATATATCTTTTAATTTTTATGATAATGAGTTTAAAACTGATACATATCATAAATTGTTATACATGTATTGCTATATATGTTATTAATTGTGAATTGTAATATTATATATGTTACTATTATATATTTTACTAATTGATATATATGTTACCAATTGTAAATTGTATTGTTATATATGTTATTAATTGTGGATTGTATTATTATATATGTGGTCATTCATTTTTTTCTTCATAAATTATATGACTATTATATATGTTACTAACAAACAATTATGACTTTCAATTTTGTACTCATCTAGATATGATTCATATTTTTTATAATAATAGTAATGTTTTTCCTTTTATGAACAAACAATCTCTCTTGTAAATACACTTTGAACTTTAAATTGATACAAAAAAAATTAAAAAATACTAAAAAAATTGTGGAACCAAATCATTCAAAAGCGGTTCAGTTCGATTCCTATAGTAAAATTTGCGATTAATTGAGCTGAACCGAACCATATATTCGTGTTCGGTTAGGTCACTGAAATGCACCAAACCGAACCGAACTTTTATACCCCTACCTATATCATCATGTCTAAAAGTGAGCAACTACAAATGATCCCCTATTTTAAGAATCTCATTAAGGGACGAACACTTTTCTTAGATTCTTTTTGCGAGTTGAGTTTTCAGGGGGAAGGAAAGGAAATGGAAGACTTTAAAATTATCTCATTAGTGTATTTAAGAACTCTGAAGTTTTCTCTTTCCCTTCATTCCCTTCCAAAATCAGACTCACAAACCCATCTTTAAGAAAATTTTACAATATAATACAATGTTAAGGAAATAGTTAAAGGTTCCATCTTTCCTTATGAGATAGCCAATATTTGTGGGAAGGTAAGGATTTTTTGGAGTCATATAAGCAATTTACACCACAATTACAAGTCCTATTTAAAAAATGGTTTATTTTGAAAGATATTGTAAAAGGGTTTAAATCATGATAAACCATTTGTTGGGAGAGTCATGTTGTTAATGTTAAAGCTATAAAATCTAGAAATTCGTGAATATTTACTTCAAGTAGCTTTAATTGTTTAGCCAAAGATTTCAGATAATGAATCCTAGAAAGCCACCTATACAAAGGAGATCCACATTATTTGTCTATCCTTAAATAACCAAAATAAAATGTAATAATATTATCAGGATTAATTATAATCTAAAGATAAAGAATAATTTTATCATTATATTATGAGAAAAGTAGTGAAATAATCTCAATATATTTTGTATTTAATTGAAAAATATCCTAAAAGATATTCCAATATCTCTTAATAGGATAAATCTATAGGATAATATTAAAATATTTTATATTTAATTGATAAATATCCTAAAAGAAATTCCAATATCTCAATAGCATAAATACTAATAATGTTAAGGAAATATATCAATGAGAGATAAATTTAAAGGAGTCTTCTTCAGGATATAATACCTCAACGACCAGTGTTATTAATATTGTACCGGTCATCAAACCGGTAGGGGTAATGGTACAGTGGTATGATGGTTTAACCGGTGGTTCACTAATTAAACCGCATACCGTTAAAGTTAGATATACATATATAATATATTAATATTAATGTTGAAAAATTAATAAAAACAATAATTATTTTTATTTTCATTAAAAAATTAATTTTAAATAAAAATCGACCGGTATGACCGATTTTTACCGATTTTGGCTGGCATAATTGCATAACCGGTATAATTATTGTATCGTACCGGTATTGGAACCGGTTCAACCGGCAGCATGAAACGGTTTTAATAACTATATCAAAGACTATGAATATTAAGGCTCGAGTGACATCAAGATGATCACACATTCTTCCTTTCCTCATAATACAAGTCTTGATTCCTTGTTCATGAGATACTTAGGACCAAAGTCATCATTGTTAAGCCCAAAAATTTCATAAACTTATTTTTGGTCTTGGTTTTGCTATTCGAGAATATTGAAGCTTATGTATCACCCCAACCTTGACATGTAACCCCTTTCGATCTATGAATTTACTAAGTATACCACCATTAAACTCATATACACCCTACAAATATGCAATATTTTATTCCCCGTGGATAGTCTTCTATTACTCGAATCCATGACTCCATGGAGGCTATAGTACTATGGTGGTAGCAACTCAATGAAATCTAGAATGTATAAGTCTCTAAGGTCTCAAATTCAAGTCACAAAAATCTCCTTCTAAGGGGAATAGAGTAAAATATTGCAGAAATATTCAAGCTCAAGAAGTATACTCACTAAATTAATGAACCGAGATGTAACATGTCAAAACTGGAGTATTACATATATATATATATATATATATATATATATATATATATATATATATATTATAAACCCCACAATGAAGTGTAAAAAAAAAGCTAGAGCTAATATTTATGTCAAACAAATTTTATAGTGCTAGACTTCATATTAAATTACATAAACAGTTGTATACCCTTTTTGCTACATTATTTGGGTTAACATTGTTACTCAAATTTAATTGATAAAGTGCTAGATACAATTTGGTTTTCATTGGTGTATAATATCTTCAAGTTCCACACTGAATCATCCCAAAAATCTAGTAGAAATAAAATCTGCAATTGCCATACTTGATGTTAAACCAGGTGACTCAATTCCATAAAGATTAATAAGACCAGGCACACCATGAATGTCTTCTCCCTGCATAAATGAAACATAAGTTGGGTCAAACTTTCCAATATTTGGTTAAAATGTAGAAAATCCTACCACACACTTCAGTAAATAATTCATTCAGATAACATGTAGATGAGCATGCTTCTTTTAAGGTTCCATCTCAACATGCCCCCTCTACATAAGTCTGTCGGACCAGACGAAGGGTTACCTCTGACCCATATCTAAAGGACATCTTTTGGCCCATGACAACCGGAAAGAAGTTGGGCTCTGACTCTGATACCATGTTAAAGTTCCATCTCAAAACCAATTGGCAATGAGAGGAGTAGCTCAACATATATTTAAACCATTCTCGAGACATGAGGTAGGCAATGTGGGACTTACTCCCTAACAACTTCTTCAAATACTAGGTTACCAATATGCTAGTGCATGAGGCTACCACCAAGTGATATTTGGGGTGGATAAATGTAAACAACTTTACCCCGCAAGCGGAGAGGGTGTTTCCAGAATTTGAACTAGTGACCTGTTGATCACTAAGCAGCAACCTTATCGTTGTGCTGAGGTACACCCGCTTTAGTCAATTTATATCTATAACAAAATTAGAGATAGATGCAAGTTGAAAAATCAAATGACAATGGGAAAGACAAAATAAGAAGTGATGTCTATCATTGGAGAGGAAAATGTAGATAGTTTACATGTAAGAATAGAAGTGAAGAAAGAGCAATAAATAATGAGAAAAAAGAGAAAAAACAAAGAGATACATTGAAGCAAGAATGTGAAAAAGGAAGATAAGCACACAAAAATGAAGAAGCAAATTCATGCAATGCCATTTGATAATAGTGCAAAAATGGACACAACATTAATATTTATATGTACCACTATTTCAAATTCTGAACACATAAGTCTTGAAAATCATGGTTTTAGAGCAAATATATGAGGTGATGCCAACAGCCCCATCATATGAAAATAACAACAAATTTTGTGGAGGAAATAGGATAACATTATAGAACATCAATGCCATTCTTTTTGTTAGTACTAAATTTCAGTGGACAACCTAGGAAATAATTGACCATATAATTGCATAGAGAAATGGACAAGTTGGTTTCATAGTAAGCATTAGGGGTGAGCAGGACCCGACCCTACCCGCTCACCCGGTATGGCCCGATCACGATCGGGCCTAAATAGGGTCGGATCTCATGATGGTACTATTGGTTCTAATGGGACAAAAAGTGGTACCAGTTGCCCATGACATAAACTGAAAAATAATTAGAATGGTAAGGATTGTTTTTGGACATTAATGCCGATCCTTTTCATTGTAATACAATTGAACCAAACGAACATTAGGCGATAAAAGTAAGAATAAAATAACTTACACAAAAAACAGGTCAAAATGAGTGAATTGTATGGAACAAAAGTAACATTGAAATCTAACATCTTGCACAATATTGTCTCTATTAGTAAACTATGGGACACACATTTGAGAATACCAACAGAAAGGTAGATATGCTGTAAGAGTGTGAGAAACAACCTGTATTACAAAATCAACAGACGGCTGACCGGGACCTGAAAGTTTAGGCCGGATCCCAGAATATCCTGGTTCCAGAGACCCGTCCTTCAGATTCGGGTAGTACTTTCGTATCTCTGGATAAAACTGCTCGGCACGATTTGCACTAACTGAATAGTCAAACCTAGTATCAACACTTCCTTAAGTCAAGTCTGTGATTCAAATTAAAAAAATTTCTTTTCAAGGACACCATGAAAGATAAATGAAAATATGAATCAAAATTTTTAGAGTAGCAAAATTAGTATTTAGCAGTAACTCAATTGTCTAAACTTAAGATTAAGATCATAATAGATGTTTAATATCTCAAGTATTAGAATAGAATTACAAATAATGAATTAAAACCATGGAACATAACCATTTATCAACGTGACGAAACATTGCCATGGATCTTATGTAGCAGCAAGCAGGTTAGGACAAGGCATAGAACTATATAGTAGTATAATCCAAAAGCATGAAAATGATGGGTTTAGGAAGTACTTGTTCAGAAAGCTTGAGTTATCATCAACACCGTTGATCCATTCAACATCAGGTCCAAACTTGACGTGACCATTTAAGTCTATAGTAACATGCACACCAAGGCCACCATCCACTGGTATGGGATATATCAAATGCCTGAAAGGAGTGGCTTTTGTATTAGATAATGTGAAGTAGCAACCACGGGCATAGTAGGCAGGAGGAACGACTTGACTTTGTAGGCCAGTGAATCTTTTTGCGAGGATCGGGGCACATAGGCCTGCAGAGTTCACTACGAGTTTAGGCATTACTACTAGTTCTGGTCGCAAAATTGATGTCCCATTCCATTCTTTAATAGACTTGGTTTCTGATATATGGAGACAAATCTGGTTCCCTTCAAGATGGCCACCGGTGACTGTTGAATTGTATGTGAAGGTTGCTCCGTGATTTTCAGCTTCCCCCTGAACCAACATCGGGTTTATATTCCTGTCAATGTACGATTAACCTCCGGATAAAGAAATTTAATAACCACAAAAAAATAATAATGGCAGAATAGGTAAATTTGAACCATATTCAGAAATGTGTTAATCAATTTTTACAACATGGTAAAAGGAGCTAGAAATGCATAGATGCATACCACTAAAGAAAGCATTAAAGAATGGGAATCAACAATCCCAGAGAGTGGTGATAGTATTGCTTTCACACATTGCAATCTAGGTTCCATTTTCATGGCCTCAGCGCCATCCATCATCCTCAAGCTATCCACCCCATTTTGAATCCCACGATTTATTATATCATTTAGCTTTGGAATCTCTGAAGATCGAGTAGCGACTATAAGCTTACCGATTTGTTTATGTGGAATATCGTGTTTGGAGCAGTACTCATATAACATTTCTCTTCCTCTTACACAAAAAAGCGCCTGCAAAAACAGACTGAATTAAATTCTACACAAAATAAGTAAACAAATTTTGGTTCATTGCCTAGAAGAACAGACAGCTGATACGAAAAACCGTAAGTATACGAAGATGTAAACAATATGGTTCAGTAATTATTAATAGAGAAAGCTACCCATTACTTTACTTTCTATAGCATAAAGTATGAGATATTGAAACTTTTACATCCATTCGGCAGTAAGAAATAAGAATCATATATCAGCTACAGAAAAAGTACCCTTCTCAGAAGATAGAACTAAACCTAGAGAGCTTACTGTAACAGTTCATTTTGATATCTAAAGCATACATTGATATCTCATGCAACCATACATTTCAAATTAAAGTATAACTACATCATAGTGATTCATATGATGTGAATATCCAAGTGTCAAAATGCTTATTAATGTATTCATTAACCTGAAACTCCAATTTAAAGTAAAATATCTTAATAGTTAAATACATTGCCTACCAATTTAGTGAGTTCAAATATTCTGCCTTATGGGTTAGTGAATGGCAAAAAGCACAAACCTTTGGGGTTCTAGTTTTTAGAACAAAACTCCAACACTCCTAATGCTATGGGTCATGACCAGGGATTTAAATTGCGGACCGCATTACCTTATGTGGCCGCAATATTGAGGTTACCGCAACCGCATCACACCGCAATTACAGCGTGATTCCAAATCACAATGATGCGGCTTCATCATGCCGCAACGCAACCGCATCAGGCGGCATTGGATTCAAAAAAATTGTTTTAATAACAAAATAATTCACATCCAATGGCCGCAAAGACCGCAATTGCAGTAAACACAACCGTTAATGCAATCGCGACCGCAACAGCAATATAAAATTCCATTTCTCACCAACCAACATGACAACGTAAATATAAATATAAGTACTTTTATCTTAAGGGGTTTCAAAAAATGAGAACTTTAACAACAAACATAACATGGGTATGCTAAAAAACCTTGAATGAATTATGTGGGTAATAGATTCCAGCATGAATAACTTCACTATTTCGAGAACTGGTGCAAGTGCCAAAGGTTGAAGCTGATTCAATGACCAAAACATCTCTACCCTTGAGTGCTAGTGATCTTGCCACAGCTATGCCAACAACACCAGCACCTATTACTATGCACTCAACTTTCTCCTTTGGGACAGAGTACGAGGTTGTTGTATCAGTTGAGGAATTGCTTGTGACACTTCTAACGAAATTGCCATAGAAATGTTTCCATTTTGATGATGCAAATCTATCCAAGTTTTTTCTGAAGAATTTAACTGTTTGCTTTAGCATTTCTTCAGAATTGATCAGAGAGATTCAGAGAACACGAGTTACAAAAGAACCATGAATATGATTCATGTAAGAATTAAATATAAAAAAATGGGAGGATCCACTTACTCCAAAAAACACTTATTCTTCATCTTACCAATTCAAACCATTGGATTTCCTAAGAATGAATGGTCATGATGTGAAGTAAGTGTTTTTCCACTTACTCTTGGAGTAAGTGGATCCCTCCCCTAAAAAAATAGATAAGGTTTTGTGAAATATTTCTCATTTTCTATTTCTTTTTCCTAAATTTTTTTTTTCACTTTGGAGAAATTAAAACTTACAAAACATGTTTGATTTCATCTAATATTTTATTTTTTAAAATGGAACAATAAAAATATGTTTCTTTTTTTATACATTTTCAATATAGTTCTATTTTGTAAAGGATACAAATGTGATGATTATATTTATACTGATTAATTAAAGTCAATTTATAGTGAACTTAAAAATTAAGGATGTGGATTCACTTACTCCAAAATTAAATTTAAAAAAACTTACTCCACATTTTAACCATCAATTCTAGGGAAATCTAATGGTTTATATCTATCACTAATTCAAACCATTGGATTTCCCTAGAATCGATGACTAAGATGTATAGTAAATTTCTTGGAGTCAATAGATCCCTCTTCAAAAATTAAAATGTAAATAATTTTTTTAAATCTAACATTTTCATATAGTTTAAAAGTATGTTATTATTGAATAATTTTTTATGATTAAAATTGCAGACTTAAACACTCATATAACATATTATCAATAATAATTTTATTTAGTAAGAAAAAATGAGATCCAAAACCATGGAATACTATTTTTAAAATATAATTCATGTCTTATCCAATGGAAAAATTATGATGATCAATTACATAAATCATTTCAAGATATAATTTTCCTAAATTTAATTTGCAATATTGTCTTTGACTCGTGCCATTCTATTGTTTATGGAAGATGAATATTTATACCTTGGTAATGGACTCTAGAGTTTTAGAAATATATATTCTAGACCAACCCTTTTCACAATTGATCATAAATATGGTTTTCTGCATTTTTGTACTCAAATTAAACATATTGGCCACTACATATATTGAAAAAATGGATCGATCCACTTACTTTAAGAGTAAGTGGAAAAAAATGGTTAAGATGCGGAGTATGTCTTTTCCACTTATTCAGTAAGTGGATCCCTTCCCATTGAAAAATGATAAAATGAGTAAATTACACTGACACCCCCATTTTTTACTCATACAAAAAAACCCCTAATTTTTGTACGTACATTGCAGAGATTACCCTTGCATGTTAAATAAGTGTGATTTTTTATATAAAAAATGATGATAAGTGTAATGAAGTTAAACAAAATATGGTATATTGTGAAAACAAATCCAAATAGCATATGAGTCAACACATTTCATTATTTTTTGTTTGGTATAATATCGTATAAGAATAATTTAAATAATATCTCCTTATAATTATTGATGCATTTTGTAATAAATCAAAAATAATGAAAATTAGGGGTGACAAATGGATGAATTTGGATGGTTTTGGATTTGGTTGAAAATGGATGGATGAAAAATCATCCATCAATCCATTTAAATCCATTTAAATCATATTTTAAATTATCCAATCTATCCATATCCAATGGATTACAATCCATTCAATTCATCCATGACCCCATTTTCATGGATTTAGATGAATGAATATTCAATCCAATCCATAACTTCATATTTTTACATTATGTTTTCTTTTATAAAAAAAACATTTTTAAAAAGTGTTTTTTTAAAACACGTTTAAAAATGTGAAGTTTTGAAGTTTTTATCCGAAACTTAAAAGAATAATAAATTTAAAAAATTAACTTTAAAACTTTTAATGGTAAATCATATGATTAAACTTAAACTTTCGGTGTTAAAACCTTCAAGTGAGTTTCAAGTTAGTGTTGTTAGAAAAATTTGACGTATATCATAAAATTCATATATTCTTTTTTTCTATTTCTCTCACTCTTAATGTTTTTTTTTGTTGGTTACAAACATAAATTATATTTATCAAAGTTAAATTACATGATTGATAGATAGTTGAAATATCCAATTGAAAGAAGTATAAGAGAAATAGAATTGACAAGAAATGTTAAATACTCAATGCGATTTTATGTGAAAGCTAAGTAAAAAAAGATTTTATATCCAAAGCAAGATGACCAATAAACTTGTAGCAAGCACAAATCCACAAAATTAAAGCATATTCTCATCAATATTTGAGACTAAAATAACATAAATTTACAATGTTGCATTAACATAAGTTTTAAGCTTAAAAATAAATAGTAACACAATTACTGTGATGAGGGAGCCTCATGTACAATAATTAGCAAAGAATTTATCATTCCAACACGAGCATCCACAATACAATACAACAAATAATATTTTAATGTATATATAAGGAATCAAAAGATATATCAATCAATCTTGAAGGAACATCAAAATTAAAATAAACTATTGAAAGAAACGAAACATCCAATGGAGATGAGAATGTATGAAAATATTGGAAAAAAAACCTCCATAGATGAAGAAAGCAAGCTTTTGTTGAAGGAATATTTTTGTTAGAAAGGCTAATGCAACTTTTGAATGAATTATTTTGTTAAAAAGAAATTTGCACAGTGTTTTGAGAAAAAAAATGTTTTTACTTTTAATTTTTTTGAATGGATTGGGTATCCATCCAAATGGATATATCAATGGATATCCATTGGATATAATGGATGGATTTGAATTCATCCATTATCAACACTATCCATTGGATTATATCCATTTAAATCCATTAGCTTTAATGGATGGATTTGGATGGATTTAACTTGGATGGATTTTGGATCGATCATGGATTGTGGATAATTTTGACAACCCTAATGAAAATGTATTGACTCGTATACTATTTTGACTTGTCTCTACAATATATCATATTTTGTTTAACTTCGTTACACTTATCATATTTTTTTATGTAAAAAATCACATTTATTTTACCTGCAGGGGTAGTCTGTGTAATGTATGTAAAAATCAGAGGTTTTTGTAGTGGTAAAAAATGGAGGAATGATCTATATAATTTCATTAAAACTCAAGGGTGCGAGTGTAATTAACTCTAAAAATTTTAATCTTCATTCAATCGAAGGTTCACGCTTAGAAATTAGGTTGTGACATTGCCTAAGAATAGCGATAGTGATGACAAAAGATATTTGTACAAGCTGATAAAATAAGATATATAGGATGGCAAATTTACTTTGGAGGGGCTGTTTGACTTTAATATTATGGGAATGAGACATGTTTTTGAAAATTTACAGAGATATGGTAGATTTAGGGTAATTTGTGTTTTAGATATATGTTTTATTTTTTGTTTATTTTTGGAAAGCCATAAACCATGGACCATGTCCATGTTTAACCATTACCGTGGATCCAATCCACAGTTTATGTTTACCGTGATTGGAATCCACGGTTTTCACTTGTAATTTGTTTTCTTTTTTTTATTTAATTAATTGTTAAAGAATCATTTTATTTAATTAATTGTTAAATTTTATTTAATTAATTCTTAGGTTTATTTAATTAATTGTTAAGGTTTATTAGTTAGTATATAAAAAAAAATGGAAATATAACAATAACATTGAAATGAAAAAGAGATTTATATTGAAAATATTCAAATACAAACTATCCCTAAACTATCAATGACGTCTATGATGTGAAGAAGTACCACAAGGGGTGGCCTTCTCCTGCGTGGTGGAAGAGCCCTTAATTGTTGTTGATGAATTTCTACCGCTCTTCCACTATCTCGTGTTTGAAGTTGTTGCTCCTCTTCCTCCTCATCACCATCATCATCCTCATTATCCTACCATAAATATTGCCTTGTTGTACTTGTGAAGGCATTGTAGGACGGTAAAAATATTGTATCCCATATGTCGATATTGAAGTGTTTGAAGTTGTAGCAAACATAGATGGTAATGATCCGTGATATTGAGAACTTTGACCCATATGGTAGTTTGTTGGATATGTTGTGAATGCTCCATATGATTGTTCTCCGTATAGATGAGGTGATAGCATTTGTGGTTGTGGTGGTTGAAAGTGTGTTTGACTTGAACTTTGATGTTGAAGCTCAGAGTCATACGCAGGCATAGCGAAATGTTAAGAAAGATGAGCTCGAGGTTGGGAAATGTTGAAGGTCATTGGATTTAATTCTGTTAGTGCCTTCACCAATTCTTTACACGCTTGGTGGACATAGTCGATAGTTTGGATAGGATTGTTGTAAGATTGTGGAGCAGTTGTTCTTTCCATAAGTTCATTTGCGAAGTTGAATTGCGAAAAAATATATAATAAATAGTGAAATAAATATATAAAAATTTGTATATTAAAAAAAATATAAATTTAAACTTACTGCTCCAACAGAGTATGCCTTGTCTGAGGAGATATATATCTTCGTCCTTTGTAAATATCACTGCATATATTACGAGTGATGATACAAAGTTTCAGTGTCAGGAACACCGTTGACTACGCAGTGTTCCCCACTCTCCCACATTTGAATCCAGACTTCATGCTTATGTGGTCAGTTGTATTCATTTTTGACATGTAAGTCCATCTTATGAAGTTTGTCAAAGTTTGGTGGATCTTATGGGATTGTTTGTTGTAGGCCAAATTGTCTCATGACCCGATCAGCAATATGTCATTCAACAGTTGCGAAACAAATTAATGGCACACGTGCTCGACTGAAATAGGTGGAAAACGTGTACCAAGAACAAGTTTTTTGTGATTTCCCATAAAGGGATTTCGTGGTCTATGTCCACGAATATGGACTGTTATTTTCAGACTTGGAACTCCAAAGAATCTGATTCTCTTGCATGCATCGGCATTTCATTCATAAATTTTTTAAATTCTTTCAACTACATGTATTCAAGATTCAACTACATTATTTATTGTGTGTGACTAATTATTTACTATTAGAAATTAGTAATTTTTTAGGTTTAGTAATTAGTATTTTATTAGGAATCTTGTATTTAATACCCTAGGAAATTTGAATTGAATAAAGGAGAACAAAAAATTGTGGATGTGGTCCACGTATTGTGCATAAAACGCGTGACCACGTTTTGCCAATTTCCATTAAATGGATTTAGTGCATTTGGAACACGGTTTGTGGACTGATTTTTTCAGACATAGCTTTTCCACGTTTTGCCAATTTTCATTAAACAACTATAATAATATTAATATTGATAAATTTCATAATATAAAACATTAAATATTAATAATGATATTGTTAATAATAAAAAACATGAAGTAAAGTAGATAATAACAATATTAATAGTTACCTTTTTACAATTAAAATAAAATGAAATGAAGTGTTGTGTTGGTATATTTGTAATGTGGAATGTGGGGTTTCTATTTCTGTTTGGGTTAATGGTTGTGTTTCTAATTTGCGTGGTTGGTTGCGTGTTTCTGATTTGCGTGGTTGGTTGTGTGTTTCTGATTTGCGTGGTTGGTTTTTGGGAAGGGTTGAGAGGAGTATAAATAGAGTACACAAAACGTGTACTAGATCCACGTATATACAGAAAACGTGCATTGGATCCACGTTTTGGTGAAAACTAACGTTTTGCACGTTTTTAGTGGATTAGTGGACCATGTCCACGTTTTCCACTCTATGTGATTGTAGTCCACGTTTTCTCAGTGTTATCGTGGATTTCAGTCACGACAACATTAAAACGTGTTCCTCATATACGAATTATCCTAAAATCTATCTCATCTACGTAAATTTCCAAAAACTTGCCTCATTCCCATAATATTAAAAAACAGCCCTTCCAAAGTAAAATTGCCTATAGTTTTTACTATCTAGCTTCAAATCTAGACTTTAGTGTACCAACATGGTAGAATATAATTATCATGTAAATGTTGTGTGAATAAATAAAGAAAACATTAAATAAAATGACACTTGTTCCTTATTAGTTATATTGAATTACAATTTTACCCTTAAAAATCAAATGAAAAAAAAAACTTTTCTTTCTGTTACTTGAGAAGAATCTCACTCAATTATCATGATTACTTTATTCATTTAATGAATTTTAAAGGGAGTTAGAAATGTGTAAGTTTGATAGTACAATTTCCCCACATGAAAAACATTCAAGCCACCATAACTATACTAGCATGGTTGTCATTAGCTCATCAATACCATTATATGCTAGCATAGTGACTAAATGAATATATATAATGCCCCAAATAATGTTTATCAAAACATTGTAGCAATAAATATTTTGAAAGGAATTAATGACAAAACAAGCAAACAAAATGTAATAAGAATGAACTAAAAATTTTATCGATTGTGAAAATATTTTTCCATTAAATATCATTAAATTAAAGTAATATACATGAAATTACACCAATTGAACAAATATCCATAAAAAAATTATAATTCACTTAAGGGTGAGGTGACTAAAACTTAGATCCATTTTGTCTCAACCTAAGAAGTAAAATTAGTAAACCACACCACATTCCATATTATTGGGTGACCAAAACTTAGGAGTATGACTCATCTCCATTAATGGAGAGACAAATGATTTTTTTATGTGTATTCTAAGGATAAAATTGTAATCTTCTTTTAAATAAAAATGATATAAATGTCAAAGCATGTTGTCATTTATTTGTTTTTTCACATCACTTGTATCTCCATTAATGAAGAGAAGTCTCACTCAAAACTTAGATCTAATTTGTCTCCACCTAAGTAACCATTTTCATTCCAAAGAAAAAAACAATAATTACATTAAATGAACAAGAACTAATTAACCCTATTCCTATGATGGTAACACCTAGAAGAAGTGCATATATAAACACACAATCTTTCGATACAAACACAACAACCTATCAAATTCGACCCTCATATGTTGTCTCTATGTTGCACTTCTTCAAGAGACCTCACTCTCTTCCTTTAGTTCTAAGCATCTTCATTTTACTCACATGGATCTCTCTCAGATTACACCATGCATCTAAGTTTTCATCTTCAATGATTCAAACCCATTTGGATTGGACCATCAATGATGACATGAAGGCCAATTTGGTTAGATTCAAGGCACAGATCCCTTCAGATTCGGGATTAAAGGTGTATAGGTAGGAATAATGATCATATGTCCCAGAAAATCTATATACCTATGTCTCAAGTCAATCACGTTGCATAAAATAATGTAAAAAAAATTATTTTCTGTTTTTTAATTTTCTTTTTAATTACATGTCAGTTTTTAAGTGTATTGGAACACCGAAAATAAGACATGTGATCTTCATTCTCGTAGTTGATATATAGTTATTATTACATGAAAAATATCATAACCCGGATACAATTTTTTATTTGTACATAAAGTTTTTTTTACATCTTATAAGACATTAGTATATATTAATTTTTACACGTTTGTGTTAATATTATAGTTTCTTATTGTATAGGCACAGAACAAATTCCAAGATTGTAAAAGATAAACGTGGCTGGTCACTTGATCCTATTTCCCTTGCTTCTGAATCTGGCATTTCAGGTTATTTTCTTCAAAACTTGTTTATATTCTGGTTATGCTATTTTGGTTTTTTTATTATATCAGAAAACAAGAACATTTAATTTAAGGAAACAGTTCTAGAGGTAATAATAGTATTCAAAGTTTTCAACGCTTAATACACTAATTTAGAATCAAATATATTTTGGTAAGAGTATATTTTTGTGAGATTTGTGCACAAATATTTAAAAATATTAATTATTTAATTTATATTACAGTTATGTGCGTTATTATTTGAGATTTCACTTATTTTATACAAACAAATGAAATTATTGTTTTGTTTTAACAAAATTGTTATTATTTTCCTACTTCTCTCTGCAATTATTTGTTCACTCTCCGCAATAATGAGAATAATATATAATTGATACATTAGTAATTAACATTAATCAATTAATACAATTTTTTATCTTAGTAAAAAATAGAACCAATAAGTTAACCATTAATTTATTTATCACCTAGTTGATCATTTGAAGTGTATAAGCAATATTCTCTTTCACAATATGCTCTTAGTTGGAACCATGTGAATCTATGTATAGAGTAAGGAACTCTTCTTTTGTGGGCTCATTTATGCTGAATTTATGTACTAAGAAAGTAGATTAAAATTTGGATTCTGAAATGATCTTCACTATTTTTTTGAATTAAGTAGAGAAATTTTTATTTGGGTGATAAAAGGGGAAAGAAGAAGGTTGTTGATTGCTATCTAATTTTTTCTATAATCTAAGAGTATTTTATTATCATATGAATATGAAACTAATCTATTTTGCGGTGTTTGAATGTCACTCTCAATAAATATGTTGCTCTCAACAATCGAATATTTGACATTTTGCCTACTTTGATATATAGAAATCTAGTGGGATCTCACACTAGTAAACCAACCCTTCAATGTTATTTAATTTTCTTTTGTGCAGGAGGAGCACTCACTTGTGCTTCAATTCATGCTGGGGAAATTAGACCTGGAAAGTTGAGAGGAAATCATAGACACCATGATTGTAATGAGACACTTGTCATTTGGGGTGCTACAACAATATATAGGGTAACCTTCTACCTTTACTTAACAACAAATCTTATTTTAAATAAAACTGCTTTAAAATGAATTTGATTTTAAGGTGAAAAAAGTAACAACATCCATCATTAATTTTTTGAATTATATTTATTTGCTCATTTTAGAGATATGCTCAAAGAGTTCTTCATTGATTTTCATATTTGATACATGTTAATATCTTTTGTCTTTTCAAATTTTGAATGCAAATTTTGGATTGATAAGTAACTTACTAGGTAAATGATATACATGACGCAACAATATATTGAGGAGGTGAAAAAAAATGTATTTGCTATTTTTGAAATGTATGTTTCTATATATGTGAAAGTTCCTCATTGAGGTTGGTTCTAAAATGAAAAGATGAGGTCCATCCTTCATTAATAAAAGTTCATCAATCAAAATCTCAATCCACTAACTTGATCTTAGAGTTATGCATGTTAATATTCTCACTTATTTTCATCATAATTACAAATCGTGGAAGTGATCACTTGATGGTTCATACTGGACTCCACAACCGCACTATCTCGTAATTGTGATATAACAATGAATCACAACGATGTGACCATATTGGTGTTAGAAATTCATAATTTTTAATTAAGGTGGATAACATATATTTAATACAATTATATCAACTATTAATTTTGGAATACAAAAAAGATGATCTAATTGTAACAACTTATAAGACTTTTAAAACTGATAACGAATATGAATTTAATGAGTGGATACCCAAATGGTGGGCCTATAGGGAATAATGGTAACCCTATAAGTTAATGCATAAGAAACGACTATAGAAGGAAACAAATGTCCCAAAAGGAATTCAGTTTTCACCTCTCCCTATGAGAGAGAAAACGAATGTCTAAAAAGGAATTCATGATTTGGTTGAGAAAGATCAGCATACCAAAACTTATTCCAAAGGGATACAGAAAAAATATATTTGAGAAACATGGATTCATGTATGATTTCGTATTCTTGTTTTATAATATTATTGAGAATTATGATATTCAAGATCCTAGAATTGGTATTTCACCAATCATAAGGAAATTTCAACAAATAGTATTAGAATGTAGGTTCTGAATTTTATGATTTTTTCGTAAAGAGTGTCTTTCCAAATTCCATATAAAGATTAGGAATTTTAAATTAACTATTTCCGCTGCAATGATTTCTTTTGTGTCTGATAATTGCACACACATAATGACATAAAGTAATGGTATGAATAACGTTTTTGGTTTGATTTTTTATTCATACCCCATAAGAAATTGTATCATGAAGTTAATATGATAATGGAAACTTACTATTCCATTTTTTTTCGCCTGTCATATATATAGGGTTTAGATGTTACAAAATGAATATATGTATTACAATGTTTTAATTATCTCATCCATTATATTTGTAGTTTACCCCAGTGATTGATTTAGAATTTTGTTAATGCGTTATTCATTGATCAATAGTATACCTATACAGTTGTATTATGCATATAGATATTACATTTACTTTTAAATGTTGAAATATTTTATATACTATAGATATTATAAGGAACAATATAATATCTACCTTTGTCCTTGACTAGAGGCACATAAATTTATATAACATGTAAAAAATACATGAGCATTTGGAATTATACTGTGATATTAGATTTTTTTAATCATGAAAGTGATTAAATTTTAAAGTTTTAATTCCAAATTGTATTTTTTATAATGGACTCATATTATTCTTTTTGTTTAGTAACTTTATATGTTGCCAAAGTAACTTTTACTGTGGAAATATATTTGATTAAAATTGCATAGATGTTAGTATGTGATTATTTATGCAATTGTGATTGACATAAAGGAAGATACAATTTGACCAAATAATAACATACATGTTATGATAAATATGTAACAATTATAAAAATATATTTTTCATGTGAATAATAGTCGATCTAAATAAAGACTATTGTTTGATAGAAGTAATTGTTAATATTTGATCATTACATTTAGAGTATCACTTATAAATTAATTTCTTTGTCCAAAGAATAGAAATTGATCTTGTGTTAGATATCTTTTACGAGTTTATTATCTGAACATGTGTTGTTTTATATATTATATGATTTGTTTGTTTAAATATGAACATGTTATTAATTCTTTGTTCTATGCATTCAATGTCTTTTACTATTGCTGCAAATGTTTTTGCTCAAATTAATAATATCACATTGCTGAATGAGACAAACTTTAAGGTCTAGAAGAAAGCCGTAGAAATGCATACAGTCGAGAATAATATCTACGGCTTCCTTCCAAATCTTAAAGTTTGTCTCCTTCAACAATAAGATATTGTTAATTTGAAAAGAAACATTTGCAGCACTAATAATCAAAACTGAATCCATAGAACAAAGAATTAATAACAATATCACATTTTATGTAATATAAAAACAAGATATGCTCACAAAATAAACTTTTATTGTAATGATTAAATATTACATCTAAATGCGGAAACATTTTATATATTTTATATAAATTTATGTGCCTGAAGTCATGGACAAAGGTATACATTATATGTGCTTATAATACAATAATTTATACCATAATTTATTTTATACATGGAAAGCACAAACAAAAATGGAATAGTAAGTTTTCATCATGAGATTAACTTCATGATACAATTTCTTGTGGGATGTGAACAAAAAAAGCAAACCAAAAACATAATCCATACAGTGTTACTTTATGTCATTATATGTGTACAATTATGACACACAAAGAAATCATTTCGGCTAAAATAATCAATTTAAAAATCCCAATATGTATAAAATGATAGTGAAAGCATAAAATCCCCAAATTAAAAATATGGTTCATATAAAATTTGGAAAGACAATCTCTATGGAGAATTATCAAATTCAGAACCTACACTCTAATACCACTTGTTGGAATTTTCTTATGGTTGATGAAATATCAATCATAGGATCTTGAATCTCATGATTCTCACACATAATATAAAACAAGGATACGCAATCATACCTGATTCCATGAGGAAGGCATCGAGTTAATAGAGGATGATCCATTCAATTTCTATCAAGCCATGAAAAGTTCAAACTCTGGAAAGTGGATTGATGTCATGAAAGATGAGATGAAGTTTATGCATGATAATGACGTTTGTGATCTTGAAGATTTATCTGAAGGCATTAAATCTATTGGTTGCAAATGGATATTTAAAAATAAGTAGGATTCAAAGGATAATATTGACAGATATAAAGATCATCTAGTTGCTAAAGGCTACACTTTGAAGAAGACATTGACTATAAAAACCTTCTTTCCAGTATCTTCGAATGATTCTTTTATAATAATATTGACACTAGTAGCTCATTTTGATTTAGAGCTACATCAGATGAATGTTAAGATTGTATTTTTAAGTGGTGACATTGAAGAAACGATCTATATGGTGCAACCAAAAAACTGTGTCAATTGACTCATAGTATATGATATGCAAATTAACTCAAGTCATCTATGGACTAAAACAAGTTATTACCTCGTATGGTTTTTGAGGCAAATAAAGTTGATGATTGTGTGTACCACAGGTCTAGTAGGAGTAATTTATATTCCTCGTATTATATGTCGATGATATACTACTTTCTAGTAGTGATATGTGACTATTGCATGAGACCAAGAGATTTTTAACGAAGAATTTCGAAATAAAATATCTTGGGGAAGCTTCTTTTGTGTTAGTTATTCAAATACTAAGAGATTGCTCTCAATGTATCCTAAGGTTATCACGAGAAAGCTATATCAATAAAGGCAAAGATAGATTTGGTATGAAAGGAATACAAGTTTAATCTCAAACAGTGCCTTAAAAATTACCATGAAATATATGAGATGCAAAAGATTCCTTATGCATCTGCACTAGGAAGTATAATACATGCTCAAGTTTGCACATTTCCCGACATAGCGTTTGTCGTAGGAGTTTTAGGAAGATATTTGAGCAATTATGGAATGCATCACTGGACGTCAATCAAACATGTTATGTGTTACTTAAAGAGAACAAATGAGTACATGCTCACTTATCGAATGTGTGAGAATTTAGGGGTCATTGGATACTCTGACTCCGATTTTGTAGGATGTCAAGACAAAAAACACCCTAACTCTAGATATGTATTTATGTTGGCTAGAGGTGTTATCTCTTGGAAGTTTGCTAAACAAATGCTCCCAGCTCCTTGAACCATGACTACGAAGTTCATGGCTTGTTTTGAGACGTCATACCACGACATATGGTTGTGAATTTTGTTAGTGGCTTAAGTGTGGTGGATGACATTGAAAGACGACTGAGAATTTATCGTGACAATAAGTCCGCAGTTCTTTACTCCAACAATAATAGGGGTTAAATAAAGTCAAAATTTATTGACATCAAGTTTCAAGTTGTTAAAAAAAGTCAGTGTAAGATTAGTTGCTTTATTTCTTTATCATTATCTTTTATATTCTTCATATTCTCTATTTCTCTCAATTCTTCTTGATACTCATCAGACAAATATTATTCATATTTCATCATACTCTTATCTTGTTATTCTTAAGCAAAAATTGCTCATATTTCATCATATTTTTATCTTGTTATTCTTGTGTAAAAATTACTCATATTTCATCATATTCTTTTGCCAAAAAACCAAAATGGTACTCTTGAGCATTGATATTCTTGAACAATTATTGTTCATATTTCATCATATTCTAGATTTCTCTCATTCTTTTGGCCAACAAACCAAGATGATATTCTTCACATTTTTATTCTTGAACAAGTATTATTCACGTTTCATCATATTCTAGATTTCTCTCATCTTTTGGCTAAAGCCAAGATCATATTCTTGAGTAATATTATCATTTGATCTTCATTATATTATGTTGGTTCTTGATGAACAACATCATTACTTTCAATTTCAATTCATTTTCTTCTCAAAACTAATTGCAATTAGTTAACAAAGACCTCCAAGCTTCATATGCAATTTGAATAGAGAGACAAATACAAAGGTATGGAGACTATCAGTCAAAGGCTTTGGAGCTTTCTCCATTCAATCATCTTTTATCCAAGCTAAGTTATTAACATCCACTCTTCAGCTTGAGGGGTTTTGAAATATATTTTGGTATTTTGGATTAATATTGTATTGTGATAGTAATTAGTTTAAACTCATTTCCCTTTTGCATAATTTACATGTGTAACTCTTGTATTTTCTATATAATAGGTTGGTTAGTTTATTTATAATACAATTTGCTAAATCCACTCAATTCGATTAATAAAATACACATTTGTTTATTCTTCTTCCATTAATAATACATTACAACACTAAAATAAGGATTTCTTTACAATATACTTTGCTGTTTTAAGTAGACAAAAGTTATTCAACCTTGTATAATGCATCCAATAGGGTAAACTTGTTTTGATTAAACAAAACAATATTCATCAAAAACATATATTTGCATTAGTTTGTTGGTCATGAGTTGCTATGTTTTTTTCAGTTGGAGAACAAGAAAGTACCTAATGATGGTTATGCTGAAGTAACTATTGGGTCAGATGATGTTATTGTTGCTGCCAGTCCTAGAGGAACAGCCCATGCTATAAAGAACATAGATCCAATTAGGAGCACATTCTTTATTGGATGCCAAGACAATATCATAAATTATAATGCCTCAAGTACTGACTTTAATGTTTGGAAAGATCTTTAAGGTTTTCTAGATTTTCCTTAGTTACTTGTTCTTGATGAAATCTACAATGTACCAGTGATGTTATTGATGGGGAATTGCAAAATTTTGAAGTTTATTTTTTTAACTTTTTAGGTCCATGTACATTGTATATATTTGCTTAGTGGCAAATGTAACACCTCATGTGAGGGCTCATGAATACACTGGGTGTGTTATCCATTAACTTACATACTTCTGCAGTATTTTATTTCCCACAAATGAGAGCCTTCCACGACTCGAACCTCTGGCCTCAGGGACAAATAGTCACTATTACCATGAGTAGCTATGATAGTGGCTATTTGCCCCGAGGTCACGGATTCGAGTCGCGGGAGGCTCCCTTTGTGGGGAATAAAATACTGCATGAGGTATTTAAGTTAGTGGATAACACGCTCAGTATATTCATAGGCCCGAAGATCGCATGTCAGGGTGTTACAACAAACACATCCGAAAGAATGCCAAATTTTGTGCATAAGCAAAAAATAATAATGACATGATATAAGGGTGATTACCCGTGTACAAATGTTAGCCTTAAATTAAACTATTGGAAAAGTTTGTAGTACATGTCAAAAGAACATTGAAGTTTAAGCATAGAACCAAAATCATGTCACACCAATTCATATCATTTTAGAAAAGTGACAAAGACTGATATGACTTTTTGTTAACCACACAACACTTAAGAAAGATTTCCTAATGATAGGAATTAAGACAAAAACTTTTTAACATTGTAAGGATTAATCACCATCAAACAAAATTTAATCGATTAAAACTAAAACACATTTGAACTTTGAGCAACCAAAAACTTCTAGTTGAAGAAATACAACATTGATATTGAAATTAGATTTTGAATTATAACATTATTGTAAACATCTGGTAACAAAAAGAAAAACCTGAAATTAACTTGGATAGCAACTTTATGCTAAATATTTCCTATAGAGTTTTGAACTGAAACTAGAAAGAAACTTCAAAGGGACAAGAAAACAAGGGTGCGTGGTTTAGATTACAGACTTTACACTAGAGAGATATTGGACAATGAACAAAGACCTCTTTTCCAACAAAATTTTGCAATATAATATACAAATATCAATTTTGTTTTTATGTAATTTTTAATTAAATGAGAATTTCTATAAACAATACTTTAGTCTAATGATATAAGGTTCCGCTGCATCTCAGAACGGCTCTCAATGGTTCGATCTCCATGAACAACACTTGTTAGGAGATGCATTTATTCACCCAAATAAGATTATTTTTTTAATAAAAAAGTGATAAAAACTTTCAGTAGTATAAAAGAAAGCTGCTGACATGGCATGATACTGGGGCCCACTTCTTGATAATGCGTTGTGGAGTTGCATGACAATAACTTAAGAAAAATAATAAATTATATTCAATTAAATCAAATAATAATTAGTAAACAAAAAAACATCAATGTATATCACCCATAAATCCTCACCACCACAGAAAAAGTAATAAAAATATTAATTTAGTTTTACAGAGTAAAAATATAATTATTAAAACTGTTTCGTACCGGTCAGCTGAACCGGTAAATCGGTCTCAATACCGGTAAAATATAATAGTTATACCAGTTATGCAATTATACCGGTAAAAAATGGCCAAAAACCGGTAAAACCGACCGGTTTTTAATTGAACCGTGTCAGTCATACCAGTCGATTTTAATTTAAAATTAATCTTTTAATGAAAAATGAAAAATAATTATTGTTTTTTATTGATTTTTCAACATTAATGTTTATATATATATATATATCTAACTTTACCTGTATACAGTTTAATTAGTAAACCACCAGTTAAACCACTATATCACTATACCAATACCTCTTCCAGTTTGTTAAAACATTTTTTTTTTCCAGGATGTATAGTAGATGAAAGAAAATCTTCTATACTCATTAATATATATTATATCGTTTTAACACTAAAAACAAGAGTGCATTTCAATTAAATTCTATTGTTTTAAAGAATTCAATCATCTACAAATTATTATCACATAACTAATTTTTAAAGATTAGAGTCATTGAAAATTATATTACTCGGTCCATATTCAATGAAAAGTTTCATGTTTATGCATCTTTACTTGATTGATTTTTTTATAACAACAAAAATTCAACTAATTAAAGATGGATCTTCATCCACAAAGAGGTAACTAAGAATTTTAAGATATTGTTTACGAATTTAAAAATAGGAGCATTGTATATAAAATTCAGCCATTTAATTTTTTTACATGTAATATAGTTTTACATTCCATAAAAAAAACTTTCTTTTACATTACATTCTATAAAAACTGTAAGGAATTTTAGCAAAGAAATCTTTGACTCAAATGATAATTTGGGCTTTACTTTAGAAATATAAAGAATTAAAAATGAAAATATATAATAAACTAGACCACATAAAAAAAATATTAACTATATCATCTTGCTACCTATTTCAAGTTAGAAGAAGTCTTATATTTTGTAAAATATTAAATAATTTAAAGAATATATAAATATATGAATCTATAGACATAATATTTTAAGGTTTTAAGTCAGGATATAATGTCAAATTTACTTTTATGATTATTTCAGACAAATAAATGTCACGTTATCCATTTCAATTTAAGATTTTTCTATAAGGTTTTGATAATGAAAATAAGGAGAAAAAAACTAGTAAAGAAGATTTTGTTGACAAAAATTTATTAATAATCACTTATTAAAAACTTGTGCTTATGTTGACAAAAATTTTGTCCATTGATTTTCTAACATTCCATATAAAAAAAATCACTTATTAATAATCTACTAAATAAATATTATATAATAAGATGGGTTTGGTGGATAAAAAAGGGGGAAAAACAAAGAAGAAGGGCAAAAAGGAGAAAAAGGAAAAAGAAGTGGAAAAAAAAGCAAAGTGTTCGGTTATGATTTAATGATAATTCCATAACATACGAGGTTCCTTTCATATATAAATAATCCAACACTACCTTCTCTTTCAACATTAAAAAATAACGCATCATTTTTCTCTTTCTTCACAAAATTAATCATTAAACTTTGAAACGAAGAAAGAAAAAGCGATTATAATGGCTGATCAACTTACCGATGATCAGATCTCTGAGTTTAAGGAAGCTTTTAGCTTATTCGACAAGGATGGCGATGGTTTGTGTCATCTCTTTGTTTTTTTAACTTTATTTGATTTCAACGATACCTTTTTTTATGATTCATGTTTTTTTGTGATTAGAAAATTGTTTAGATTGTTGAATTTTGATTATTGTTTTTTGAATCTTTTAATTTGGTTATATTTTATAGATTTAGATTTTATCTATTTACGAGAAGGTGTTGATTTAGTTATATAAGACCTAGTTGAATCGGATATATTGTATAAAGCGAAAGGCCGAGATTTGTATCCTGATAATTATATTTGTTACGTATTTTGAAATGAGGGATTTGTCCCTTTGGTTAATAAAAGAAAGGATCTAGCTTATTTATTATGTATGTTATTTTTCTATTTTCAGTTTTATAGGGTGGAAAAGGTAGTGTTTATGTTTTCTGTGGGCACTATTGTGATAACCGGACCGGCCGATCGCTTACCGGACTTGAAAACGACTTTAGTTTGTAGTATTAATCGAATGAGTGATTGAACCGCTTTAGAGAAAGAGGAGGATTAAGAATTTAAGGAATTTGTGTGTGTATTTAATGTTTTTTCTGTGAGACAAAGGGTAATTTGTCCTTGTGAAATTGTAAATCGGAATGATCTGCCTTTAAGAAGTTAACCTATTACTCCCTAAAATTGTAAAAATTTCATTCAAATTGGTCCCTTTGTTAGATCAATTTGATTGATAAAAAAGGACCATTTTTGTGAATTTAATTTCAAATGCTAATATGCTTAAAGATATATGCTATTTTTATAATTTCAGAGACTCAAATGCAACTTTATTCTTAAATTAGCTTGAAAAGCAGAATGACTAATGAATTAAGCATAGAAGAATAAAAACAAGTAAAAAAAGCAAAAGCTCTTTCTGTATAAGGTTATGAATTTATTTGAATCTGTTGCTGATTTGATTGTATTGTATATTGTGTGAACTTGCAGGTTGCATCACAACCAAGGAACTTGGAACTGTTATGCGATCGTTGGGTCAGAATCCTACCGAGGCAGAGCTCCAAGACATGATCAATGAGGTGGATGCTGATGGAAATGGTACCATTGACTTCCCCGAGTTTCTAAACCTTATGGCGAGGAAGATGAAGGACACTGATTCTGAGGAGGAACTGAAAGAAGCATTCCGGGTTTTCGACAAAGATCAAAATGGTTTCATTTCTGCTGCAGAACTCCGCCATGTTATGACCAACCTTGGTGAGAAGCTTACTGATGAAGAAGTTGACGAAATGGTTCGAGAGGCTGATGTTGATGGTGATGGTCAAATAAATTATGACGAATTTGTTAAGGTTATGATGGCCAAGTGAAATCATAACTTGTGTCTACAAAAACCTAAATGAAGAAATGATATAAAAAATGACAAATAAAGGACAAGGTTGGCTTGTTGATTCTAGTTTTAGTTCCCTGTCTTTTCTTCTTGTCTACATTTGTATTTGATGGTTTTGAGTCCAACCTTAACTTCATTTAGTGCTATTGGTTGTGGTAGAATTATATCTTTCTAGTTTTGTCTTGTAAAAGTGTGATGTTTATGTAACTTTGCTATCTACCTCTTATAAACCCAATAGACATTGTGCTTATATATAAGTTTTAATCTCCAACTTAATCATGTATAATTACTTCAAAGTGATGAAGACCTATAATCTCCTTGTCACTTTCAGAATTATGGAATTAGGGATGGTAACCGTGGCAGGCACAAGTAATGCATCACGACCTCTCTTTTCGTACCGCTAGGGATGCTTGATGCCACTTCGGCAACTGGCGTTACCTGCGCTTTCGTTTATATGTCCTCGTATTATTTACAGGTATCCATATAGATAGCAGGTATACACAAACCCCCAACGGTTTTAAAGTTTATATATTTTGTAATAATTAATAATAAAATTTATGTACACTTTAAATTTATCAATATATTAGGATCACTATAATTAATTATATAATAGACAAAATAGATACCAAATAATTATAAAATTAAAAAAAATATAATACATATAAAATATTTAATGAATGAAAATGAAAAAAAACAAGCCAATAATGAAGAAGACTAGTAAAGACTGAAGGAAGACCATTGTTCACAATACATTATAACTTGTTTAAACTTTCAATTGAGTGTTTCTGGTCCCAGATCTTAAGATTTTAATTCATAACTCAGTTAACCCATTTAAGTATAGCATATTTGTTCTGAATTCTGACAAACAAGTCAAAGAAAAAGATTCAAAAAAAAATATACTGCTTTAACTATAAAATGTTTGTCCTAGATGTTATCAGTTCAAAACATAAAAATAGCTTCTTCAATTGCAAAATATAATAAGGCTATATATTTATGTCCCCCTAATCCCACTAAATGAGACAACTTTGTGTGCTACACAGCTTTTTTTTCAAAACCAAGAATGCATTGAAGTGAAATGCTTCCAATTTTAATATGCATATTGTTGTGCCAAATAAAAGAAATCTCAGTGAAGTGCAATAAAGGAAGAGATATAATTCATCTCAATAAATTCAAGAGTAAAAATTCACTTGGTAAAAAAATCTTGTGTACCAACTTAATCCTAAAAAGGTAAAAATCAAAATTACTACTCAAAGATTAAAATAATCCTTGAGACGGACTAAAATGTCTCTAAAAATAATCATAAAAAATGCTTAAAAAAATTAAATTGACCCAAATTTTGATATTTGAGTATCATTTTAGGTTTTCCAATTTTTCGAGATCAACTCAGTACAAAATTGAGGGATCAAAATGAATTTTTACTCTAAATACAATCCATTTCTCCCAGAAACAGGAAATCAACAAGGAAATTTAATCATCAAACATAAAATCCAACTATTAAAGTTATAACATTTCCTAGATATTCCAAATAATAATTGTGAAATACATTTTCCACAATGGTATTTTTCAATCCACTAATCTGCATCCATTTCTTCGAGAGCTGCTTTGGCTGCTGTCTTGGCTTCTTCCAGAAGAGCATCAGGGACCTGTACATATTAATTGGTTGATGGTATGAACACTAACAATTGCATATTGCATATTTGAAGCCGACTACATGGATCAAACGATTGCATATTATTCTATCATAAATCATATATATTAACAAAGTATTGAGTTTTATATCTTTCTTTATCATTTTCCGTATGGTTTTTCTAGGTCTCCCTCTTCCTCTAGAAATCAGAAGAGCTTCCATTTGATATAGAGTTCCTCTATGTGCAACTATTTTGAATTCATGCTCCCTATTTATTGTTAACAACATTGTTTATGGGAGTTAAAAGTACAAGGATCAAATTGAAATTGATTGTGGGACTACAATAAATTTCTAACAAAGAAAAACCAAAAAAATTAAACAAATGAAGCACACAAAAAACATCTTCATATAAAAGTTAGGCCTTACCTTTTGGTGCTGGCGATTGGATTCATCACAGACCCAACTCATTTCTAGTTCAAAATCTTTATCCTTTGCCTCATCATGAACTCCATATATTCTGTGAGACACAGACAAAAAGAAGAAAATTGTTGTAACATTTCACATGATGCAATTGAGTTGGATAAAGAGTAGCATGTTCAGGAAAAAGAAAGTTCCTTCCCTCCCTTCGAAGAAAAAAGCCCCAGTAAAAATACTGATAAATGAAGATAAATTTTAGAGAAGTAAAAGGCCCCAATAAAAGGGTACCCATCCAATAAAGAATTTCCTTTGTACACATCAGCTAGCAAATCAAATTGAAACTGGAAAAGTTCAATAACAAAAGTCCTCGGCGTTACCGTTGAGTAAGATAATTGATTACCCATGGTAGCTGTTATAAAACATTCCCAGTTCCCCTTTTTGTTACTTCACAATTTTTAAGCCTTAATATGGACAAACATACACACTACAAAACCTATAATTTCCTGTTCCTTCACATGTTCCTTCATAAATTTACCTTGATCCTGTATTGCTATTGGAACTTGGAAGTTCAAAATAAAAATTAATGATGCTTTCTTGCACTATTACCTCGATTTTATAACAATTTAAAACTAGCAGATGGCATTGGTGTTGACTGAGCTTTGATAAACTATAAGAGGAAAAGTCTTGAGTGACAATCTGTCATTTGAAGAGTTACCAAGCTATGAACAAAATCATAAAGATACTACGCATCGTTTAAGTAAATAATCACACTGTCTTCCATATATCATAAGGGCGCATCTGGTAACTGCTAAAGTTGGTCTCTAGGGTTAGATTTGTTGGACTTTAAGGGTCTTATTGCGAGTTGAACTTTGGAGGGGAAGAAAGGGAAAGGGAAGGCTTTGGAGTTATCTCACCATTATATTTCATGACTCTCAAGCATTCCTTTTCCCTTCCTTTCCTTCCAAAACTCAACTCACAAACAGAGAATGACAATTTCATTGACCACAAGACATGGTTGGTGATAGGAAAGTTTGCAAGAATGATCACGATGGCAGGAATTTAACAGGCTGAGAGAGCAGGCTCCCATACCAACTCGAGGAATTATGGTTTTTTTCTTAATAGCCTGAGAATCCCTAAATAATAGGGATTTCATAAACTAAGCATGATACTACTAGTACTGAGATTTAGTTACTCTAATTATATACAACCAAGGATACACACAAACTCTTATCACAGTGTCTAACAATGGGTACATAAAATAAAACAAAGACACAGCAATGCACCCATAAAAAACCGGGCACCTCTTGGATTAGGAATATAATAAACAAAATAACAAGGAATACTGTATAGCCAATAGTCATGATACTTACATCTTGGCTACCTCAATAACTCCCTGTCGGCAAGTCATATCAGAAAGCTTTAACTTTTCAATTTCCCTGCCATGAAATCAACACAATAGTTTAATATCATATTGAATACAAAGGTCACATTTGAACTATATGATGAGATTAAAGCATGTGATATACTTTAAGGGTGTAACATTAGAAGTTTAATCATAGAAACTGATGCAATGCAACATAAGAAATAAATTTGGAGCAATTACTCTTATAAAAAGTAAAGCACATTATCCACAAAGACAAAAATATTGCAACAAGTTACTAAAATACATTCAAGCTTCCCTTGCTGTCATTTGTGTGCACACACAAACCAAATTAGTACTTTTTTATTTCATACCCTCCCCCTTGAAACAAATTTTGATAATTGAAGACACTGGCCATACTCCTTAGTGCCTAGTGCCCACTTGAACACTAGCCATACTTCCAGTGACCACTTTGAACACACCTTCCCTGATTGCTAGTGCCACATAAAATGAAAATAATTCTACAATTAATTTTTCTATTCAACCTAATTAACAGGTGATACTCTGGGTTTACAAGTAATTGGAATTTGGTTATAGACCCACTATTTTCAGTGTCTTGGATGAAAATTTCACAAATAATACAAGAAAGTGCAAAGATGGGGTTTCAATTACAAACAATGGCTAAATAAGTAGGGAGATAATTCTAACTTACATTAGTGTTTTCTAGCCATGTTCATTCACTTGAAGCAATTAGCAGCAAATAGCAAATTATGAAAACACGTTGAAAAAATTGACATTGCACATTCTCATTTGGTCCACATTAACCCATAAACAAGCTACACTCAGAAGTTCCTATGAAACGCTGGTACTATCTTTCTTAGAACAAAGTTACATCATTTTAATTGACACACACTTACGTTTTTGCAGCCTGCCTGCCTTTCCCGATTGCAGCACCAAAATACCTCTACAACAAATTTGGAAACCAATAAATCAGTACAAAAACATCACATAGAACTTCCGAAAATATTAATAGCTCAGGTAATGATTAAGAAGTCCAAAAGTTGCTATCAAATAACAAAAGGAAGACCCACATAGGAAACACCAGATGGTTCAACCATGTATAGTTGTGGTCCATCTCTGTCATATCCTCCTAGTATGACACCACATCCAAAAGGTCTGCAGCACCAGTATAGATCTGTTATTATTGCCGTTAGATAAGGATATATAACTCCAAAATAACCACAAGGCAATCAGTTTCATCAAACCTTAGCCACCAGTATAGTGTACAAAGGTGCACATAACTAGCTACACGTTCAGCAAGTTCCTTAACAGGAATTGGGTCACCATACACACTGAAAAGACAAACAAGCTAGAATAAACCTCTTTCTTCCCAACATGGAAAACAAACATTTAATAAAACGACAACACAAAACAGTGTAAGTCATGAGTTCAAGACCTAGGGCTGTATGATATACAATAAGTCGATAACTTTATTATTAATAGCCCCTTGCTTTGTCATCAACAACCAAGCTGCAACTTAAGAATACTATATAATAATAGATACAAAAAACATCTTTAACTAGTTACAACAAACACAACCTGTTATAGAAATTGTAAAATTTGGTAGCTACCACTAATTTCTTGTGGTAGATATGGCCAAAAAATAAGCGCTTCCAATAAGAGTCAACCCAAAATTAAAACAAGCTTGAGTCGTCATACAGGGTTTAAATTTGTAAGCCAAAACTAATGATAAGTGCAATTTTATGGCAACTACTTTTTCTAGCCACTGCTTTGAAATATAGCAAGATAACAAGAACTCTTAATTAGGTTGAGTTCAAATTAAAAAACCAAGGTTAAGTTACTTTACGGGCTTCAATTAGTCTATTATCTTTTACAGAAGTAACACATCCAATCAAGAAGATGGAGAGAGTATTTAGTCAGTAAAAAGTCAATGTATGAATGTGCATGAAAATAAAAGAGGCAAGACATTCTTCAGATTTTGCAAGAGAATGTAGTAAACCTGTCATAATTAGTTGCTTCAGACTTAGCCCTGGCAACAATTTGCCTGCCATCGGCTGCTAATCCTGCCACAGCCTAAAATTGGAAGAAGATTCATACATACATCAGAAGAAGTTCAAAACATCAAAACAACTAGAATACCACAAATGACATTATAAAAGGAAATAACTAGATAAAAGTATCATCCATTGCAATGATTTGACTTAGCTATACTGATATACGAGCTACTTTAATATTGCATAGCACAGGCTGTACAAAAGAATATATCCTTGTCCTTATGACTTTCTTTCTAATATTCACATCAAATTAATAGAACAAGAAAACATCACCGAATTGCAGTTTCAAATTTGGAGACTCGTGCATAGCATGTAAATGGTAATCTAGGACTCATTATGCTAACCACATAGAACCTATATGAACACATGAAACAAATAAACACCAGTACATCAACCAAAAAATAAATAACTACTACAAATATGTACAACACTCAAGTTTGTTCACTGTCTTTCACCTCAAAAGTTCAATTCTGCACTTCAACACTAGCTACTTCAGTTCAAACTTGAATAGAAATGCAAATGAAGCATGTCTCTTTTATTTAACCTCCATTTTGATTATCACAACATCAAAACAAATAGGAACAGCAACCAAAAGACAATAACGACACAGTGAACAAGATTCCCTCTAGAACCAACATAAGCAAAGAAGTTGTTTCCAGGATTTGAACCAGCAGTGGTCTCTTGGTCACTAAGCAACAACCTTACTATTTCCTAACCGATAAAATAAATAACACAAAAATCGAAAACATAAGAAAATGGTAAACATCAGATTACCATCCCGGAATGGCGATGAACGGAGTGAATTCTTCTATTAGAACCCGGAAGCATCATTTTTGAAGGAATAAGCTTCTCAACTCCCTACAACCAAAACAATACTTAAAATTAATAAAAATAAAAATAAAACAGATATATCAAAAAATAGTAATCAAAATAACCTACCAGAACAACCCCATCTTTGCATTTGATTCCAATAACAGTCCTGAAATAAATAAATAAAATCAATTCTAAAATTCAAAATAAACCTGCAAGCAAAAGAATAAAAGAGTGCAAAAGCGCATTGAATTGAAATAAGAGAGAGGGAGTAAAAAAGAGACCCGCTATTATCGACGGCTTTAGAAGCGTATTCGATCTGAAAAACGCGTCCATCGGGAGAGAAAGTAGTGACAGAAAGATCGTAACCGGTTCCGATGCTACTCATTTTTCTGATTTCAAACCCTTCTCTTCTTCTTTCTTTCTTCTTTCTTCTTTCTTCTTCAAGAGTTTACTACTTTTGTAAAGTTATTACTTAATTGCAGAAATGTGGGCTGAGCAGGACCCGACCCTATCCGCTCATCCAGTAAGTCCGATCATGATTGGGTTTAAAAATGGTCGGGTCTAGGGTCGAGTTCGGGTTCAAAAGTTATACCCAATCAATATTTATGGCGGGTATGGACCAAGCATAACTCACCTGTCCCGACCCGTCACATGATCACTTACTCATGATATTTGTGATATTTTTATGTGTCTATGTTCAAATATATACAGAGTAATGATATTTTTTTGGTCACAAATATCATTAATTCTCTAATTTTTCATCATATATACATGTTTAATAATATATATACATATTCACAATAATAAAAATGTTTAGAAGACTTTATGTAAAATGAGTATATTTTATATTTAATCGGGTGTATGGTCGGGTTCGGGTTTAAAGGATAACCCTGTGAATATTTAGGGTTAGGTTAACTCCAAGTCTATGACTGAGTCCGGGTTCAGAAAAATGGCACAAATAACATTTAGGGTCGGGTAATAACAAACTTTAACTCGTCCCAACTCGGCCCACGCCCACCCTATAGCTAAGTCTTTTTACAACAAAAACTTGGGTTATATAATAATATGGGCATAGTTAAGGGAAAGGATTTAAAAATAATTACACAAAGTCATTGATGGATTTTTAGGTTATTACTAAATAAAATTTAAAGGGTTAAATGAAGTGTTATTAATATCATATTGGTCTTACAACTAGTATTGGTAACCAGGGTTGCTCTATCCATGCGTATGAAATGCTTACTTAAATTATGGGTGCATGAGCATGTCCGTTTTTAAATATAACATGATATATCATGTTTTGTCCACCCTAAACATAGGTATGATAGACTTGTTGGCCGCCCTAAATAAAAATACAAAATATATACAAATATATAAATGTATATACATTAGTTATACAAAATAAAAAATACATAATTTGCATACAAATATATTTATCATAATAAATAGTTATAAAATAGAACAATATATATAAAATACAAATGCATATATATAATACATAATATACATAATTTGATACAAAATACAAAAGAAACTACAAATATGGATATATATATATATAATACAAAATAGAAATGTGTATATATAATTAGAGAATGTTAGGACTTTCTCACATTTGATATACAAATTCATATAATAAATGAAACACAATTTCTCTCATTTGACAAAACACATGTACATTTGCACATTTGATGTTGAATACTTTCTCCAATAATAATTGTGTGAGTCACCTGTCTTGTCCGTTTAAAATGCCCATGGACATATGTAGGTACAAATATGTCATTTTTATTAAAAAATTAATTTCAAATGAAAACTGATCGGTATAACTGATATGGTTTAATTCAAAATCGATCGGAATGATCAGTTTTAACCCGTTTTGATTAATATGATTACACAGTTTGTATAATTATTATATCATAATGTAATGAGATTTTTTCAATTGAATTGACCCGTACGTTTTCATAAGTTTAATGCGTTAAAAATTAGACATTTATTTTTAGAGTGAAATTTTATGTTTGCAAATTGAAATTGTTAGGGCATTTTTTATGTACCCAAGCCAACACAAAAAACATTAGTATATAGAGAGTTGTAGAGATCACTAGTGAGTTTTATCATTTGCAATATTTTATATGTTTAGATTTTATGAAAATGGGTAAAAGTGGTTAAAAAATATGTTGATAGATAATTCTTAAAATTTAATATCTTGATAACTATTTCATTAATATATATGTTTAAATCAGTAGTTTAATATTAATACAGCATTAATTAGTAATTTAGTATTCAACATTAACATTAATATTTCTCAAGTCAATCCTACTATCACTAAGTAGGGGCAGAAATATTTCTCATATTCTTTTGTTAAGCCAAGAATTATTCACTATTTGCAGGAATCTTTGCTAACATATTTTTGGCTTCTATTAATGTTTCGTACAAAATCTGTGTTCTTAATCTAAACTTTGCACTAAGTCTTCTATATATGCTCCTTAGTCATGTATGAATCTAATTCTAATCTAATTTAACATTGAAATGTATTCTTCTACTTATAATAAAACTTGTAAAAGTAGTCTTGTGATCTCTAATTAAACTAATAGTAGTGTCTAGTGTGTGAATAGTTACTCTTACCTGAATTTTCATCCATTTTTGCCTCTTAATTTTCTGTTTTTTTTTGGCACAAAAATGGTTGAATTTCCAACACATTCAGATGTTGATGTATGAGACTAGCAATTTGTGTTTAGTTAACAATGACATTTTCTGCTTACTTCATAATGTTGCAGTATAGGGCATGGTAATATTGCATTGTGCTTGATTGTACATGTTTGAAATCAAATTGCTTAGTGAAATGAATCAAATTACTCCTCTAACTAATCAACTTGCATTTGCAATAATTTTCTAACAGATTAATCAACAATTTAACATTGTAAATTTGTAACAAAAAAGGGCAGCTCAGTATACGAAGTTCACACTTTGTGAAGTCTGTAAATGGTAGATGTACACAGTCTTATCCCCACAAGCAAAGAGGCTATTTCCAATACCATTGTAACGATGTATGTATTTAATCTCGGAGCTGCCATCTCATTGGGACAAAATGTAAATTTACTTTTAGGGACAAAATTCAGTTCAGGATTGTATGACTTGTCTATTGTTACCCCTAAGTTAGTTGTAGCCTTACACATTTTCTTATCCAAATGGTTATATTATTTGAAAGCATCATCATCATCTTGTGGAAATTAATAGAGAATAAGGGGAAGTCCAAGAAATACTTTATATTGAAGGTTAGGAGTATAAATCCTTTCGATTAATGGATAGTTCAGTACTAGACTGAGATGATAACATGTAACATACAAAAATATCTAACGATCTTAATTTTAAATTATTTTTCAATAAAATAAAAAACTAAAAAACTCACTTTTCCATTATATTCCAATACCGGAAAAGATCTGAACTCGAATATTACGATATGTGCCTAGTCAACTCCAATTGGATTGTAGAACCTAGGGGAGGGAACATCTGAGACTGGCCTACCCTTCCAAGCACTGCTTTCCCATGCAGCTTCCAAATCACATAAATGACCCTAGATGCTCATACATATTCCCTATAGCCATTGCTTTTATTTAATAATAACATTATGTACAATTATTATAATAATAATGTAAAATATGGCATTAGATAACAACTACCCTTGTCATGTTCTAAGATATCTAATATATTTAGTTATAAAGTGAACAAATACTAAAAATTGATGGAGCTGTCTGAGTTCTTCTCAATTATTTGTAGGGGAGGGATCCACTTACTCCAAGAGTAAGTGGAAAAACACTTACTCCAAGAGTAAGTGGAAAAACACTTACTCCATATCATGACAATTCATTCTTGGAAATCCAATGGTTTGAATTGGTGAGTACATCTAAACCATTGAATTTTTCAAGATTGGATGGCTAAGATGAAGAGTAAGTATTTTTTGGAGTAAGTGGATCCCTCCCCTTATTTGTATGTATCCATTTTAAAAATAAAAAACACAGCCATTAATGCCTCCGGTTTGATGTTTGAAAAATAATTTCCTTAATTCAATCCTTAGTGTTGTGTCCGACTCATATTCAATGGACTGAACATTTTCTCATCATAACATCAATACAAGTAATAAGTTTTGGCTGATGTAAAAGGGTTGGGGTAGAGGGCTTAGTAAAACTAATGTAACAAGGAGAACAATAGTTAAACACAAATTCTTATTGAGTAATACAAAGTGGTAGTCTCTCAACGTTCCCGGAGACGTAGACACAATTAGTCGAACTTCATTACTAAATTCTTTGTGTTATTATTTTCTCTTCTCTTTTCTTTTACTATTTGATTGTTCGCTCGTTCCCAACACTTGACAACTATGAAATGATTACTGGAACTCACTTTGATGAATATTTATATTCCCTTTAGTAGAAAACAACATAAGAAAAATAGAAGAGAGCATTAATGTGAAGTGTAAACTACAAATATATATATAAACGTGAAGTAATCACTAAGGATTATATGGAACTGTTTTAAACAAATTTGGAAAATGGGATTTTTCTGAATGATGATAACTACTTTTCAGTTAGGTAGTAGAAATCAGAAAACATGGATGAAATTCTCTTAGAAGCAGGAGAATGAAACAAGAGAACTTGTATATAACAATATATGCTTACCAAGATCATGTATTTGGGTCATTAAAATTGGTGTTTGATGAACATATCAATAATAGAATGAACATAACAAAACATGACAATAGACATCAAAGTTGACTATTTTGATTATGCAAAAAAGCTAAAATAAAACCTCTTGTCCCATTGATGTTCCATTTTGTTCTGTCTACACACCAAATGCTATCACAGCGAGTTACCCTCGAGATCGTTAGGTTGACATGTCTTAGAAATGTCCTCTTTATCGATTTCAGAAATACACGAGTCAGGAATTGTTGTTAGGGAGAGCCACACAATGAGCGGAGTGAGGAAGAGAATGAAGCCGAAGGGAACCATCCAAAGCTGGCTATTTGTTGGATGATATTTGTATAGCCACCATCCAAGCATAAAAAATCCTGCTATGCTTAACAACAAAGACAAGAAGAAAATAACCAAGCATGGCTTTGTCATGCACCTTCTATTATGCTTTTCATTTGCCTTTATTTCATTTGATTCCATCTAATTGCAATACAAAGCCCTGAAATATAATATTAGCAAACAAATAAAACCATTTTTTTAGTTTGCTAGAATAAATGATATCCAAACAACACCTCCAAATATAATATATATATATATATATATATATATAAGAAGTTAGGAACACACCTCCAAACAATAGTGTAGAATGTGATGAAGTAGGGACAAGAGTAGTAAATAAAAACATGAATGTAGAAGAGCTAAAAATGAAAGAGACCCATGATGTTGGATTATGTTTCTGTTAGAAACATGGTTGAGTCCTTTCTTAATACATGAGTTAAATTTGGGGAGAAAATGGTTATATATAAAGTTTTGATGCTTTTCATGGGGAGAAGTTATTTGGGGTAGATTGCTATTGATATAGTTTGGCCCATAGTGATTAAGACTTGCATGAAGACGTATCTATGTAGAGACAATCAATAAAATTATGATAATACATTAATATTTAGTCCTAAATTATAGCACAAAGAACATAAATGTATTTGTCTCTAAATATGATATGTTGTATTTGTCTTCATCTAAGTTTTTCTCCTATGGTAATTTGGCAACTAGTATTGTTTGTTTGGTGTGAAGTGAGTGAGTAGTGCTTAGATTTTTCAATCTAGGCCTACACAGAAAAAGAACTTTTAGTAGTGTACTTAATTGATAAGTACTAAAATTACTAAAAAATAGTCACAATCCCAATTAACTGATTGTGGAAATGAAGATCTTCTATCCATATTGTTATGGACCAGTTGTAGAAATCCGAGCCCACAAAACATATGTGGATCGGCCCAATAAGGATAATTTTGTTATCATAGTCAATTATTCATAACAAATGAATAATGAATTTATCTCCTTTTAAGTGAGGATTATTGAATTTCATTAACCTTAAATATGGTTAGATCACCATTATACATAACCCCTTCATAAAAATGTCACATTGAGCACGAGGACAGACAAATTCACTAAATATTCATTTTAGTAGTCGTCTTGAAATACACAATCAGTAAATCATCCATCATTCATGATATTATTTTTCTCGAAAAGTTAATAATGATTAAAAATTAATTGTGGATAATAAATCAACAATATATAAAACTTTTATATTATCGGTGATACATCTTTTTCTTTATTTGAAATGTGAATTTTGATGTTCAAATAAAAAACATAGACATCGATCCCTCTTACTGTAATGTTTTTTTAGGATCCCTATAGTTACCTAAGTCGACCCTCTAGCCTACACTTTATTCCAACTTTCTTTTTATTTTAATCATGTGAGAGGATTCAGTTGTTAAAAAAATTTAATGTGAAAAAAGTTAAAATCTAAACCATTAAAATTATGTTTTTGTCACGTGTAAAAATCTTAGCTATGCATTGCCCTCAAGCCAGACTCTATTCAACTTTAGTTTGGACCCCTATAATTAATTACATTTACTTTGGTTTCAGTTTTCATGTCATATCAAATAATGTGTCATATCAATGACAAAGTAAAAAAATAATATTAAATGACTAATGTGAAGATGACAAAAGATAAAACTACCAAATGGTGTTAAGTTTTAAGAGTGGCAAATTCAATAACACTAAAGCAATTCCTCCAATTATCCAATTCATAAAAAACATGTGTTACATAGAACTATCATTGTAATCAACTAAGATTATAATCGATTAAAATATATTTATATTTAGATATCTTAGCTGAATTAAAGAAACTAAGCTGTGACATTTATGATAAGTTATCCAATTTTAACATATGATATCTTGCACACTATAATTTAAAAGCTTATTTTCCTAAAATAAATTAAAATTAAATAATCTAAGCTCTACTATACATGTTAGACTATCAAATTTCTCTCTCAAAAAGGCACACTACAATATTTAAACACCATATAAATCATCAAATGTATCCATTTTAATATCAAAATTCTAATTTGTTATATCTAATTGATACTGGGCAGTGGTCAATATTTTGGTATTCTATGGTCTTTGAGCAAGTATCCTACAAACACAACTGAGGTTAACCCTCAAATTGGGTGGTTACTGGTTAGTCACTATTCCATGATTTAAACCCCTGCCTAACAACTAAAACTTCATATCAGGTGGCAGTTCTCTTACATTGCAACCGGTGATTTAAATTGCGGACCACATCACATAATGAAGCTGCAATATTACGGTTGCAGTGGCTGCCGCAATATTGCGGTGACCGCCACAACCGCATCACACCACAATTGTGGTGTGACACCGAATCACAATGATGTGGTCGCATCCACATTTGGACCGTATCAGTGGTCGCATCCGCATTTTGGACCCCCGCAACCGCATCAGACTACACCGGACCACATCGGGTCACATCGTATTCAAAAATATTTTTTTAATCACAAAATAATTCACACCATAACGCCACAATCCATATGACAACTGTCACAATCATAATAACCTCAACCGTTACCACAACCACAACTTAAAACATTGATTGCAAACAATGAAACAACAACCCGGGATGATAACAACAACAATCAAGCCAACCACCCGAGATGATAACAACAACAACAACCAAGCTTTAATCTAACTAGGTATGGTTGACACCTAATTGTTGACAACTAAATATTTTGATATTGCATGTAACAAATTACAGCTTCCATACAAGCCCTAAAATTAAGAGAAACCATACCTGATACCTAAACACCATTACTCCTATTAGACCTGCCCTCCAAATAAAGCTTAATATGAAGGTTCTAACAGAAACCTTGGCAAATTCTTATTATACACCATGGCAATGCTTTTGTTTTTGCAGCACATTGGAAAGATCTATGCTGCCACATATTTAGCTGCTCAGCCGAATTATGATAAGATAAAATTTCATATGATGGATAAGATAATGGTTGCACCATTAGAAACATAACTAATCTCAAGAACTAAAAATAAGGCTTAGAACAAATGTGATTCTTAGTAATCAATAACATATCAAATGAAATAAAATTGCTTCACTTATCGATGAGGTGGAGGAGGAGGTGGTGGCATGTTGGATTTCGCAAATCCTACCCATGCAACAATGCCAACCGCCAGGATTACCCATCCAAATATGTCATACTTCAGATCGCTGCTTTTCTTTTTCTTCTGAGTCTGAAAAGGCAAAACCAAACAAATTAAATGAAAAATGAAAAATACTCAAATAACAGTCTAATACAACCAAAAACAATTATCGTATGACCTGGCTAACCAAAAATTAGTTCTTATATTTCAAAGTTTTAAAAATAAAATACACATACACACACTATCCATTTCAAAGGCCGAATTCATCATGACATTAATTCAATCACTCTTAATCCCACAAGTACATGGGTCAGGGAACATGAATCCAAACAAAGTTAATGATGCAGTTTTGCTTCTAAAAATCTAACTACTTGTACTTAACAATAAAACATGATTTATCACAGGACATAAAAATGAACTTTTGAAAAACACTAATTGTCAACAGAAAGGCAAAGTATATCCAGTGAACAAGCTCATTATTTCATGCAACAACACTCCTTGAACGCGCCCACAATCAGAGAAAATTTATATATTGATAAACACGTGAACTTGAGTAACTAAACCTCAGTGCCAGAACAATTCATTAAAATTTCAAAACATATACTATGTATGGTTGCATAAAGAAGTCGGCAGAAAAATATGAAATTGCATTAATTACAAAAAAAAAAAAACAAGGTAGAGATAGACAGCTGAAACTTCTAAGCATTACCTTTGTGCCTGAAGAAGTAGAAGGTCCAGCTGGCCCAGCTGCCTGCTGCTGTTGACCAAACCCATGCTTATGGATTTCTACATGCAGCTCAGGAGCCTTTAAAAAATAGGTGTTAGTAACTGAATTCATCCAGTGACAGTTTGAGAACATGTTGGTGAGCAATTTTTTAGATGAACAAGTGTATTAGCAAGAATGAGAACATAAGGCGAGACGATAAGTTACCCTCCAAAAACACCAAAGGACAGAAACATAAATAAATACAAAAAGGAACATATCAGTTTGAAAGCATAGTCCAAATACTTTGTGAAACTGATAGACAAACTCAAATCTTTGACCCCATACAAGGCCACAAACAGAGAATAGCATACTATGTATTAACATTTAGCAGGGTAATCATGAATTATTTTCAATTAAAAAACACTCCCAATCAGGTAATGTGTTTATATATAATTCATCAATAGAACATGTCAAGGTCCTACGCCATATTGATTTTGTCCAGCATTCATGGATCAACCATCTCTTTATAGTCCTATTCTGTATCAATGTTCTTGGGATACATTGTTAAGTATCTTCCATCAGCCTATGATTTGCCATTTGGACTTGCACTTTTCCTGCTTACTGATAAATTGATTCAGAGATTCTGGTTCTTGTAAAGATGGCAGTGTTCATTTTTTGCAGTCTTTGGATGTATTTGGCTAGAAAGGAACAATAGAATTCATAGGGTTACGTTTTTAGATTCACTCGGGTGTAAAACCCATGGGCTCGTAAGCGGGATTGGGAAGATATGCAGAGAGATGGGCAAGCTTTGTTGCATGTCCCTTTTGAGTAGTTTCTAGGTATTTCTTTGTGTCAGGGGATTTCTTATTCTCATGTAAATTTATCCCTTCTTTTCTAATAATATTTCTTTTAGCTTTCTGTACCAAGATAGAAAACAGATTAAAAAGCCTATGTCAAAACTGAACAAAATTAAAATAGCCATTTTCCCATTTCCATATTACACTGACGTAACATAGCTTACAAACAGCATGAATACATTCTAACAGAATACAAAACAATTCCGAAAAAGAACATACCTTGGCAGCCACTTCCAACGATTTCTGGTAAAGTTCATTTGTAGAGTCCTATAGAAACAAAACGACTCTGTTACAAATTATTTTAACAAATTAATAGGGAACTTCCAATACATTGATGAGTGTAACTGGCATCAAACTGAAAACATACCTCGTCAACAGCTTGCTGAAAGTACTCAGCTGCCTTATCAAAATAAGGTTTGGCTTCCTCCTGATCTGGAATTAAAAATGCTTGTGAAGTGTAAGCATTTCCCAGGCACCATAAAGTATCATGCTTCTTGGGATTAATAGTCAGCGCCTCCTCCAGCTTGGAAACAGCATCTACAAATCAAATGAGCAACCCACAATGAAAATTCAAAATCGAAGTTCCGAAAAGTTCACCATAATACTTGGGGATGTTTGGTAGTTTTCTTTTCATTTTCAGTTGATATTTCTCATTGATAATGACAGAGCAAGAATACACTTTTATTTTACATTTTAAAGAGGGAGAAAAGCACCATTCTGGTAATCATCTATAAAAAAATATCAACTACGAAAAAGTAAATAAAACTAATCATAAATACCATCTTATAAGTTCCACATTGCATTCTTTTCACATTCTGGAAATTCAAAAGACTAGTACAGTAAATGAAAATTCCTCTAATTTTTAATAACCATTGTTGGACCAGACTGCGACCCAGTAGCCTCCAACCATCGGGGAGTTCAATTGTTACCGGGCTATGGGAAGAGTGTAGAGCTACAAGTGATACACCTCCCCACATATCCAGTGTGTGACTTCACACTTGAATAAACCCAACAATCTCACCCTCAAGTGTGGGTACATACACTTTCCGGTCCGCTCCCCCTTTAGTCCACCATGTCATAGCCGAACCATCAGCTCTGATACCACATGTTGGACCAGACTGCGACCAGGGAGACTCCAACCACCGAGGAGTTCCATTGTTACCGGGGTATGGGAACGGTGCGGAACTACAAGTGAGACATAACTTCTTGAACCAAAACCTTAAGGCATCAATTCCATGCGTGTTTTCTACTTATAAACTCTTTTTACTCCAATGTGGGACTTCACACTTGAATAAACCCAACAACCATGAACATTGCATATTTCAAGTTTGAACAAACAACCCAGATACAATTTAATATAAAAAAATTAACTTTACATAAAAAAAAAACACAGGATAATGAATTAGCACCTTGGGTCATTTTCTTGGATTCAGGCAAACCCTGAAACTGAGACAACTCTAATAAAGCTCCTCCCCATCTTGTCAAGTTCTGCAAATATTAAACATTAAACGAATTATTTGCTAAAATTTTCAGGAAAAATCATTCACACACAAATATTAGGTTAATTAATAAATAAAAATGGAATAAATCTATGAAATTAATAATATTAATGAATAAAATAATAAGTATAGAGAAAGAAGGGGGGGGGGAAGCTGACGTCAGCATCGAGAGGGTTTATGGCGTATTCGGCTTCTGCAGTTTTGCGAGCATGCTCGAAGAAGAAGAGACGATCGAACTCATTCTGTTGCAATTCCATTCTCTCAATTACTCAAAACTCTGAATCAGTGAGAGAGGTTTTGTTTGATTTAGGGTTTAGGGTTTTTGTATCTGAATATTTTGCAGTTCCTTCTAGATCTAACGGCTTAGGACGCTTTGCCTTATCCCAATTTTTGTTAAGAATTGTTGTTATTATGTATTTTAATTCATATTTATAAAGGGTACTATGAAGATGTGGGGAAATGTAATTGAGATTAGAGATGTGTATTAGAGCACCCAAATGGTACTATTGGAAAGAATTCGTTCTTCTTAAAGTTGTGAGTCAACATTAAAAAAATGGAAAATGATATATTTTCTTACTAAATTCTCATAATAATCTTCTTATCTACAAGAAAGTGACATATGTCACTTGTATCCCAATCATTAATAAATAAAGTATCACTTGATGACATATGTCATTTTTTGTGTGGATAGGAGGATTAGTAGGAGGATTTAGTGGAGGTGGAATATAAATATGGGGTAGGTTTATTGGATCCATTTAAGAATGGAAATAGAGTTGCACCATTGGAGATGATTTTGGCTTGAGTTGCTGAAAAATGTAAACAAATATAAAATAATCAATTAAACCCATTTAAGAACGAAAATGATGTTAGACCATTGTGGATGCTCTTATTTGAAAATTAATTTAATTTTATATCAAGAGGTCGACATAAAGGTTATATATTTGATGCATTGATTGATGTAGAGAATGTGAAGGAAGCAAAGCAACTTACGTATAGTTTTTATTGATTTGAAGAATGTTTATGGTAAGGTACCTAGAGAGTTATTATGGGGAGCTGTAGAGAAGAAAAGTGTTTGTATTATCCATATTCAAGCAATTGATGATATGTACGTTGAGGCCAAAATTATTGTAGATTTTTCGTGATGCCTATATTCGTATTAGATGTATCTATTGAGCATATTTAAGAATCGATGTCACAAATGTATATTTTTTTTTTGTAGATGATATTGTCCTAATTGGAGACTCAATAAAGGAAAGTATAAATATGAGACAAACTTTATTAGCACATGACTTTCTGAAGTTGAAGTAAGACAAAGTATATGAAGTGAAATTTTAGTAATAGTCACACAAACCGTGTTGTGAAGGTAAATTCTAGAGATGATATCATATCACAACCCATTAGATTTATGTATTTGAGGTCAATTGTATAACGCAATTGAGAAATTGATGAAGAAGTAAATCATGTGATTAAAGCGAGATTATGAAATGATTGAGTGCTTCAAGTGTCACATATGATATAAAAGTTTCGCGCAAGCTTTTGGAGAAATTTTACTGCACAACTATAAGATCCACAATATGATATGAGATCAAATATTAGACTGTAAAATGTCAAAAAGATAATAATTGTGCCTTAAATGTTAGAGAGAAATTTGACCTTAGAGAGAAATTTGACCAACTCATATTGTATAAAAGATTATAGAATCGTGCCTTAAATGATTTGGATATGTATGTAATAGATTGTTAGTATCACCAGAATGGAAGGTATGTGAAATAGAAGTCAATCTAATTTCTAAAATAATAAAGATAATGCTAAAATAAGCAAAATGATTAAGAAGTATTTATAAATTAATGTTTTATAATGATAAACATTATACAGTTGTTGGAGTAATCATAATTTTCAATAAATACTTTCCAAAGAGATCAGAATGCATTAAAGCACTCGTGGATTGCTTGTAACTATAAACTAGTACTTTCACATATTATTTTGTTCACAAATCATTTACTTTTCTTAATGAATCATATCCTTACTTAAATATGATCATGTTCAAAGTGTGCCTATATGTTGTCTAGATATAATATATAAATTTGAATGTAGTTAATATATCAAATTATAAAGGTAAGAAATTAAAATTGAGATATATATTACTTTGTATTTAAAATGAGTAATATGAGCATAAGATATTAATATGTATGCATTGTCAACCACCACTTACCACCACTATCCACCACCGTTAAACTCCCATGCATGTGCCACTGCAGACATCAATACAACTCAACCACCACCATCATGACTTGAAGTTTATATCTTAATATACCATACTTTCTATATTCTATATTGAGTATAATATATATATATATATCAATTATACATTCACTATATTATCCACTATTTATTTGTATTACTTTTTTTAAAGAGTCAACCATGATTAAAAATGAATGACAAATGATAGACTAATAGTATATAAAACTCTTACATTGTCAGTGTATAAAACTCTTAATAGTAGCGACTCATGGTAATAGTGACTATTTGTCCATGTGGTCACGAGTTCGAGTCGCGGAAGGCTCCCCTTTGTGGAGCTATTTAAGCTGATAGGATAACATACTTAATGTATTCATGGGCCCGAGAGAGGTCGCATGTCAGGGCTGAAGTGTTACAAACTTAAAACTACCTTATAGGGTCTGATAATTTAAAGGTTTAATTGCTTTGTAGCTCCTTGACCCATTTGAAAATTTTAAAATTGGTCACCAAAATTGTAAAATTTGTACTTAGGTCCTTGGATTTTAAAATCATTTGTAATTGGTCATTGAACTTCAATGTTCTTAATCAGATCAGAGCAATTATCCCAATATAACATTTATAATGGAAGTGGCATGGTCTAAAAATCACTGTCAAGAAAACTTACGTGTGATAAATAACAATCAAGGTGTACAACATGTGTTATCTCTTCACCTAAGTTGTCACAACTATACACCAATTCCTAGTACAATGTTTTCTTAATGTGAAGCTTCATGGATGAACTTTACCAAACAGTTGAAGTAAATGGCAATGGTAACCAAAGAATCTACCACAGTGGACTACAATATATGGTACCATTTTTGCCTAAAACACTTAACAGTAATGCAACTACTTGTGGCTACTTCAGAAATTCCTATAATTATCTTTAATCGCATGGCCGAAAAGGGTGAATGATTTAAATGCGGCACATCAAGCAATTAGTGATTCTGGTGTCATGTGCTTCCTGGAGCATCATTTCCTGCAGCTGGTTTGCGATTCAAATATCGAATAACGGCGTCTTCAACCCTGTTGAAGTTGTCAAACAATATATGAAATTTCATAGTGAGTTGCTTTTTGCATACGTTGTTGTTGCTGCTAGCAAAACCATTTTAGTAATTGCAAATGAAAAGAATCGAAATCATCCCATGGGTCATGTCCATAGGAGATGAAAGGAAGTTTATAAATACATCATCCTCTCCTAAGGCATTTTAGAGAAAGGGATTGTAATAACTAACTCAACAATGAAGTTGGATTCTAAATTAGTGTTGTCTTCGGTCACTAAAAACCAAGTCCGATGGATAGTAATGAAATTATTTTCAAGGACAAGCGAAAGTAAATTATAAAATAAAATAGAACATTTAAGGACAAAAAGCGAAAGCTTACCATGGTTGGTTGAAGAATTCTGATCGACCTTCTTTTTCAGCATTGCGACTGGGTTCTCCGGCTACAAATTTCAAATCCTTGCTTTGAGACTCAATCAAGGCATTAATAAATTCTACTGGCGATTGACTGAAACCAAGAAAGAACGCTCGTCTCCTACGGTGCTCATGAATTTTTCTAATGATTCCACATATTGCTTCATCACATGTATCAATCTCTTTATTCTTCTCCACACTAGCCAATAATGCAGACAACTCCCTCTGAATAGGAAAAGGAATATCAACCGTCACATCATAACAAGCAGTTCCGGCTGGACTGTTTCCCGAGAGTTTAATCTTATGCTCCAACAATATAGGCTGTGGAGGGAACAAATGATGTGATATTTTCTGTGAAACCATAGTAAACTTCACCTTTTCATCCCCGAATACTTTCTGAAGAGGCTGATCGCAGTGAAAGAAAGAAGGGTCATTTGGGTTTTGCAATTTCCTGGCCTTCACATAATGCCAGATTGCAGCAATAACTCTTGGGCGGGTATCAACCTCAATACCAAGAACTTCTGTCAATGCTTGTGATAGTTTAAACTTTTCAGGTACATAATTCATTTCCAACCGGATACTCACTGTGAATTCTTCATCTCCTTTCCTCTTAACCTCAAAACCTTCATGAGGAGCAGGTGATCGGGAATTCTCCCAAATAATCACGTGATTATCAGGATAGAGTGTCTGATCCAAAGAAATGGTCACTCTTCTGAAGAAAGCTGAGAACTTCGGATACAATACAGATGACTTCTGGACTACTCCTGGCTGATCAGGGTCTATACCATCTTCCAATATTCTCCCAACTATCTTCAGCGTCCAGGTAGGAAGCTCGGCATTTGGCTTCTTCGGAATCGTGCGAACTTGATTAGCAAAGGTATTAAAAACGTATATTCGGAGAGTTTTCTGAATACAAGGTGGATTCTTGAGTGCTTCCTGTATATCAACCTTCTTTCTAGACAGCGCAGCATCTACGCGAGACTCAAACTCGAGAAGCTGGGTGTACAGAGCAGACTGCGGCAGTATAGCCGCCACTTTCTCGTGAAGCTGTTTCTCAGGTATCTTCTGCTTCTTCCTCCGATTCAACGCAGCAGGCGTGAGTTCCATCGGTCTCAAAGGCGAGAAGCTATTCGGAGGCGAAAATCCAACAGGCCGAACAGGGGGTTTCAAAGGCATCCGCTTCCCACTCGCATTACCAGGTGTCGAACCCAATGTCGGCGACACCCCTAAATTCCCCAAACCACCAGACTGGCTCTGATTAAGAGTCAATCCTTGAGCCTGCAAATGGGCCTGGAGCTGAGCATGAGCTGCTGCTTGGGCATGAGCAGCCTTAGACTGTGCTTGGGCAATGGCATGGGCTTGGGAAAGTGGAAACTGGCCTTGAAAACCAGCACCAATTTGAGCTTGTCCTTGGGATTGTGAAAATCCAGGGTTTGATGGAATTGAAGTAGCATTTCCAAAGGGTAAGGAAGAGGACCCAATTCCTTTTGAAGAGTTATTATTGTTCACAGACATCACTATCTAAATCCTAATCAACTAAAAGCGGCAAAATATGCATATATCTAAATCAATACATAAAATAAATAAAAATCAATTTTTTTAAAACCCAAAAGTAAAGATCATAACTTTAACCACTGATCTCAACGTCTGAACCAAGTGGGGCATACCCAACAAAAAATCAAGTGTCAAATTCAAAATTCAGATAATTTTGAAGTAAAAAACAATAAAAAAACATATGAACCAGATTGTGGATCTGAAATGTTTTTACCTCGATCTGGGCTTAGAGGAATCCTTGGAGAGCGAGGTTTGGGTTGAACACGATGATTTTGTTTGTGGGTTTTAGAATCGTTGTAGAGAGAGAAATCTGAGAGGAAAATCCAATGGGTGAAAATTGAGGAGAGAGGGAGTTGAAGAAAGGTTAAAATTATCAATCAATAAGTTCAACCGAAAAAACATTGGAATCATTTTGTTGTAATTGTTTCTATTTTCTAAGATGTTGAAAAATTATAAGAATGTAATAATTTAGTTATATATTATGAATAATTGATATTTAATATTTTTAAATTATTATATTTATGAGCAATGTTTTTCTTATAAATTTGGACATGAAAATTATATATCTATAAATTAAGTATTAATAAATAAAATATTATTTTGTGATTAATGATTCATGTTACTTTTTTTTTGTATATATAACATAACCAATATATACTTCAATTAATCAATTATTGATAACACTATAATTGTCACTCTTTAGTGTGAGTATAAATACAAGAATGATATTATAGATGAAAATGATACATATTAATTATTCTCAATAATAACAACTGAAGTGAGTTTGTATTATGAAGAACTAAGGGTTGTGAGGAGAACCAGGGTAAAAACAAATGAAAGTTGTCCTTTATATATTGTTGGGGTGAGTGGGACCTGAAACTATCGGCTCACCCCAATTTGACTTAGTCATAATTGGTCCCGAATATAGTTGAATTTTATTAAGTTTAGGGTTGAGTTCGAGTTCAAAAATTAGACTTGATCAATTTTTAAGGTTAGATAAGCGACTAACATTATCTAGCCCGACATGTCCCATGATCACCAATTCATCATATTTGTATGTACATATTTATATTATCGTGTACAGAGTGATACATATTTTCTGCCCAAAGTACAATTTGATTCTCTAATTTTCACTATATATACATATGTTTAAATGTGGACAATTCAAGTAAGAACAATTCTTATATAATAATTGTGAGAATAATAAATCTCGGTCTTACAACCAATTCTGGATGATTAAGATCAAAAATTAATTATTGATTGTATAATAACCATGTGCACGCATCTTTTAATCATGATCATTCAAATAAGATACAGTGGTCCTCAATTAATTGTTCTTATTTCTCAAAATATGACATTGTTCTCATGTGAGTCGCTCATATGTAAATGATTAACAAAGTATCTATATATATGTCAGATTATATATTAATAATAATAAGAAATATTAAGAAGACTTTATATGTATAAAATAATATATATTATATTTAACTTAGATCTAAGATTGAGTTCAAAAGCTAACTCGATTGACTAATGCTCACATGTAATATATTGCATCCAATTTGGAGGAAAATAAATGTTTGAAGTTTTTAAAAATCGTTTAATTAATAACTTTTTGAAAACCCCACCTTAGTACATGCAAATAAATACTTTGCAAATTGAGCCTCTGTCCTAAGTCCTAACTTTAAGATTGTTGTACTTTTCATAGTTTTAGAATTTTCCTTTTTCTAAAAACAAAAATGTAATTTTATTATAATCAAAATGATATACATATCATTAAATGTTTTGAAACACTTGTCATCCATTAATGGAGAGGATGTAGAAATAATTTAAGTAAGATATATGGCTATAGACATAATTATCATGAAAATTATTCTTTAGATACCTAAAATATTATTTCTATTTTATGATGAGCAAAATGGAAATAAGAAAATGAAGTAGCATCTCCCTTCACGGAAGGTATGCACTTCTTATAAATAAGGGGTTATGGTCCCCAATTGTAGACCATAAGATGGACCACACCATGACATAAGATGTCAGACAGCAAAACAATAAAATCGTTATTCTTTTCATCTCATTATAGAAGAAACTAAGGCTAATGATGGTCTATGATTGGAAGACCAATAAACCTACATGTTCTACTATGAACCTGCATTTAAGACAAAAGACATGGAGAAATTGGATACATGACAAAAGAAAGATAAAAAGTTTGTTTTAGAATTTGAGCCATTAGGCTGAAAATTTGAGGCTTAGCCTGAACCAGAGGATCGAGTGAGAGTGATACCAGAGTTTAACACCATCATTTTGTGGGTTAAGTTTTGGAATGTTAATGACAAATACAGAAACATTTGTAAACCTGACATACTTAACTAAGATTAACTATATATAGTTAACCACTTAACTATATAGTTAATCATAATTCCTGATATAAGAAGGTGTTATGTAATCTCTGTGTAGTACCATTGTTTTTGGTAATTTCTGTACAAAAATTTGATGTATGTGCAATGATTCTTACATAGCTATATTCATTTACATAGAATTAGCAAATACTAGTTTCATAAACACCCAACAAATAAAAATACAAAGATCTTTACAGTATAGACATATTTGAAATTCTGATGCATATATCTCTAAATCATGAAACAGACAACAGAAATAAAGTAACAAAAACTTTGACATTTGAACTTTGAAGATTATTACTAACAATAGATTTCACTTTCAATATTTTCACTGTCTCCAGAGTAAATATGAAAGTAACAAAAGATAACATCAACAAGCTTCTTAACATTGACCCTATGCCACATTCAAGTAACATTAGAAGCTTGAACAAAAGGCAAAACCAGATTATCTTGCATACCCTTTATTCTTATCATTATTATTAGTTGATTCATTCCAAGCTACTCTTCTTATTTCTTCAAATTTAGACTTCAAAGTTCAAGCTAGCATAACAGCACAGTTTTGAATAAAAGGGTTAAGTTTGGTGCTGCTACATACACTTTGTTTCCAAGGTAATTTCTCAAAAGCTGGATCAGGGAAACAAGTGTATATAGTTAAGTCCCTTTCTGAATAAGAAAGAGAAGTAGCACCAATAACAAGTAGCTTATTACCAAGAGATTTAAAAGCTACACCCCATCCAAGATGTGCATCAGCTCTTATAGGAACTGTTCCTAACTTCTTCCAAGAATTGCTTTTCTTAAGATATACCTTCACCTCATTTGAAGAAGTATCAAGTGTGTATAACTCATTATCGGCCACAGCGAAAAGTAGAGGAAATCGCGAACTCGAAAGAAGAATATCTTTAACCATGTTAGGAATCAAGTTCCAAGTGTTAGTCTTTTCGTCGAAGAATTCGCCACAAGTGAGGTCATTATCTTGCTCATCTTGTCCTCCAATTACATAGAACTTGTTATCCATATAGCAGCCTGAGCAACACTTCCTCTTTCGAATCATCCTCGGAAGGGTTTCCCAAGATCGACTTTCTGAGTTGTATCTCTCAGCAGAATTAAGAACTTCCTTATAAGTTTTTGTCTCAAGTCCACCAGCAACAAAAGCAAAGATACCACAAGAAGCTGATGCAAAAAGACACCTTGAAGTGTTCATTGAAGGACCCTTGAACCATTCATTTGTAGGTAACTCATACCTCCAAATAACAGCTTCATCGATCTCTTTGCCTGAAACAAAAAGATGAGTACCTGCTGAAAATGTTTCCTTATTCCCATACTCAAAACTATAATCTGATGGAATAATAGGGAGTTTCTTGCAGCACTTGAAATTTTCATCAAAAACACACCAATTACTTTCTCCACTTGCTAACATGAACACACTTGCTTCTTTGAATCCTATCTCCTTCCTGATTTTATAAAATTCACCTTTTTTCGATGCTGCAAGAAACCTCTTGTTCAGAACACATAGCTTCCAGTGTTCTGATACTGGGAATCTTGCAAGTATCATTGTCTCTATCTCATCACTGAGACATGGGACATCATAATCTGCATCCTGAGGTTCTTGACCTGAGGAGGAACCGGTTGCTTTCGAGGTTAGCAATTCTAGAATTCTCATATTTTCGGGTGAAAAATTATGAGAATTCATGCAAATGCCACCACCAAAAGTGCAAACTGACCATGCTTTTTTCATAGACATACTAAAGCTTTCTGTTTCCATTACACCTTGTTGTTAAATATCTGTAACTGCAGACATACAATTAAGGTCTTAGGTACAAGAGTTACTAGCTTGAAATCTCAAACATTAAGAACAAGAAACAGAAAGTATCTGATATAGCATATGAAACTGTTAGCTATATGGCATAACAGATATTTTAACCATTCTTGAGACAACGAGGTAGGCGATGTGGGACTTACTTCCCAATATGCCCCTCCACATAAGTCTGTCGGTCCAGGCGAAAAGTCACATTTGACCCATAACTAAATAGGTTCTTTTGACTCATGACAACCGGAAAGAAGTTGGACTCTGGCTCTGATACTATGTTAAGGTTCCATCTCAAAACCAATAGCAATGAGAGGAGTAGCCCAACAGATATTTAAACCATTCCCGAGACAATGAGGTAAGCGATGTGAGACTTACTTCCCAATAGTACCCACATTGAATAAACATAAGTGACAAAAAGAACTCTCATAAACCATAAATAAAAACAAATCATTGATTGAATATTGTTGTCTCAAACATTAGGATGTTGTAAACAAAGTGACAGTTTTGTTGATTGACCAAAATAGGATGAAAATTTCACCTTGTGAACTAATAATAACTAGTTAACTACAGAAGAATTTAGAGTTAGAAGAATACCTCTAGAAGAATCTGGAGCAGAAAAATTATCAACTTTTCACATCATGGGGTTGATAAGCTTTCAATAGTTAACACAAAAACATGCAAAGAAACAGAAAAAGATCACACCTTAATTTAGAGAGGAAAAGAAGAAAGTAAAGCTTCTAAGACAAGGGATTTCTGCATAGTTACTTGGATATGTAGAACACACAAAAAAGGATACAAAGAGAAATGAAAAACACACTAAGACAAAGCATACATAAAGAGATAAAGAAGTGAAGAAAAAGAGGAAAAGGGTGAAAGATTGAAAGAAGTTACATTACAGAAACAACAGATAAAAAAAGAAGAGAAAAGAGACATGTTTTGAGTTTCTTAGAGTAGTTTTTTAGGCCTTGTTGGAGTTAACATGAGAGACATGTGAAGTAGCAATGAGAAGAAGCATTGAAGGAGGAGGGAGAGAGTGAAGATGGAGATGGCAAAAGTGACTTTGAGTTAGGAAAGGAATCCATTAAGGTGCAGAAGAAAAGAGAAAACAAGAGAGAAACTCAACATGTAGATACCTCCATTTGTTAAGAAAATATATACTTAAGTTGAAATAAGATTATCTAAATAAACAACGCCATGTTTTCTCTTTATTTTTAATGATAAAAATTGTAATTTTATTATAATCAAAGGGATATATGTATCATTAAAGATTGTATTTCTCTTTGATTTTTAAAACATTTATCTCTCTATTAATGGAGAGTATCGTAACTCACTTAAATTAGTACATAACATGTGTTTAACCAATATTTTAATTAACTTAACGGGACTAACATAATTTTTTGTTTTTATTAGCCATTGTAGGAAGAAATAAAAAAAAGCAACTAGAGCTTTGTTGTTAACATAAACTAGCCATAAACACTTTCATTCATGTTGATTCATATTCAAATATTTTTGATGGTGTTGTATGAGGATTAATTTACTAATTTTAGAAATATGAGTATGATATAAAGTTAGGTTCAACACTTTCTAGGCCCTCCATTTTTCCATATATGTTTTAGTGATTGACCTATCTAGTTTGGTTTTTCGTATATGTTTAAAAAAATTCAATATTATACAATTATTTATTATTATTATTCTAAAGTAATGGTTAAAATAAAAAACAATAATGATACAATAGTTTAATAAGTTGTTAGAAAATATTTATTAAAAAGGTAAAAATGATCAATAAAACAAAGTTGAAGACTATTAGTGGGGTTGAAAATAAATCTAACCAACATTTGTTTGAAACTCAATCAGTTATTTAACTCGATAAATTTAGTTAATGAACCAAATGAGTCGAACTTAAGGTAAAAATTAAATTTGTTAAGTAAATGAGCCGAACTTGAGTCAAGTATAGTTAGGTTCATTAATTGACTCAATTATATCGTGTTTATAAATATGTATATAAATTATATATATATATCTATATGTATGTAGGAAATCTTAAACTTTATACATATTAAATAAATAATCATCATTCGCTCACAAAGTAAACTAATCAAGCTAATGAGTTGAACTAAATAGTTTGTAAACTCTTGACGAACCAAAGCAATTCAAGCTAACAAGTCGAGTTGAACAATTTATGAACTCCAATCGAAACAAAATTCGAGATGGAAAAATAGCTTGTCTCAACCTCGAGCCAAATTCCATTCATATATTAAGTGAATTATTTGTTATTGTTACTTTGATTATATTTGTGAAACCCTAATTCCTCTCATCTCATCCTATGGTTGCAATATACAAGTATGTTACTTAAACGGCTATTATATTAGATTTAGGGATGACAATGAAAACTAAATCTGCGAGTATTCATCCGAACCCAACACGAATTTAACGGAGACAATCCAATGTGATTGGGTTCGGGTTTGATACAATTAATACCCGAACCCGCCCCAAATTCGGTTAATATATGTAAAATTAAAAAACTACTCATAATACATATACAAAACTATATATATAGAGAGAAATTTGACATATATATAAAACCTATTTGGGGATGATATCATTGTTTTTAATTCCACTCAATTCGGGTTCGAATTCAGGTTCTATTTTGGATTTCGGGTTTAGGGTTGGATAAACACAAATCCAACCTCAACCCGCCCAATTACCATTCCTAATTAGATTAGACACTATATGTTACATAAAACAAAATTGGGTTACATAAATTTTGTATTGTATTAGGAAATCAGTGTTATGAGATTAGAGAAAACATGTATGATGTATGATATTTTGGATATTTCAAATAATGAAAATGATTCTTCAATATAATGGTTATTCTTTCGAGAATCTAATTCTAACTAGCAAATTGATCAAATAAATTATTAAATCGGGTTGTTGCAAGCAAGTATAAAAATTTGTCAAACTCACATGGACTTGTTTGATACTAGCTAGTCTTTTAACTAATTTTTTATATTCTAAGTTGATTTAAAAATAAGTATGATTGGTTGGATTATGCTAACTGGCAAATTGGTCAATGAAATTACCAAATCGAGTTGTCGTAAAAAAAATTGTCGAATCCATAAGGACTTGCTTGATACTAGTCTGTCAACCAAATATTGTTATTCTAAGTTGATTTTAAATTGGGTTGATTGGTTTGATTATGCTAACAACTAACTAAATGATTGAAATAAACTATTGAAATAAAGATGTTGAGATTGAACTTTACTACTCACTATCCACACATACTTGATTCAAACAATACTTATTCACCTAACTATGATTCTTTCACAATAATGGAACCTCAATGGTACTAAAAGATAATATCTTAGTCAATTTAGCAGCTTATGAATGAAACTCTATGTCTTGTAACTCCACTTACAAAATGAAGAACTATGATTCGCAAAACATACCTCTATATCTTGTAATTCCACTCACAATACTTACTCATCTTCCGAAAACTTGACTTTTTTGCATCGATTCCTCCGATTTTAGTATGCACAAACATTCTAAAAGGTAAAATCCGTCAATCCACAGAATATGTTAAGTTTAAGAGCATTTTGTCGATAATTGGATTAGCTTATGAGATAATGTGCCATAATGATGATATTTCAAGTATGATATTTTGTCACTTATCAGTGAATAAGGTAAAATCTAATATTTAGTTCTTTGTGTTTAAGTTATTTATAAATTTTATTCAGAACACTCATGTAGGTGGTGTAAAAGTTTTGGAGAATCCATCAATAATTTGTCTACCCAACCAACTAAGTTGAAATGTATACTGAAACCTGCGATAATAAGGTTTGGCTTCATTCATAGTTTGTTGTTTGCAATTTGAATTCCAGCCCCATGATGGATGTTCAGATTCTTGACAACAATTTCCTATAGATTGATTACCCATCAATAATTAGAAGGAAAATCCATTATAAGATAGTAACCATGTCGTTTATGTTATTTATCATTTTCACTATGTAATAACCATAGCAAAAAATTCATATGACGCAATAAGTGTGTAAAGATGTCTCAACTTCCAACCTAAATATTGCATGAGACATTTTTTTATGATTATAATGCAAGACGATCTAAATTAAAAGATGGAAAAAAGGTAAAACATACTTGTATATTATAAATGTTACAATGATATGAATACCCAACAATTCCATGTGAAAGTTATTAGAATAATAGCACATCAACCCTAACCATACTCAATTACAGAAATTATGAATAATTGACATTAATGTGATTTGCTTCTTGAATTGTAGTTGAATTTATTTTGCCATTTAAATAGGTCTTCCTTGTTTGTTGTTAGTGTCTTTAAATTATGTACATGATTGCTTGTTCTCTTTAAAATAACATTTTTTACAACATTCCACAAGTATATAACGTTAAAAGTTATGTGTATAATTTTTAATAGATATTTACATATATAATTTATTTAAGAATGAAATATTAATAGTATTCAGGTGTGCTTGTGATTGAGCAGTGCTACTAAAAAATAAAAAAGGAGGTAAATATAAGAATTTAATTTAATAAAAAATAGGTGAGAATGAGGAATATGTAAAAAAAATATAATAGTTGATATAATAAAGAAAGTTAAAAGGGCAGGAATTTAATTTATTATATAATAGTTGATATAATAAAAAAATATAACGTTAAAATCTAATAGTTGAAAATTTATTAAATTTATGTAACAATATTAAATAGGCTCCCTTTAATTAGAAGACAGCCATAGAACATTATAGTAAACAACACAATAAAGGCTCTATTTAAAGTAGAATTATATATAATCACCACAACATACATGTTTGAATGCCATAGATTATTGTTAAGAAATATTAATTGTTAGTGTTAAGTTATAGTTATAACATTTATATAAATAACAAGATCATGTATCTCAAGATTATCATATTTGTAGTATATGTGGTGTTACAACTTAGATGAAATAGATCTCGTTTGTTTGTGAACCATTCAAGAGTTGTTTGGATGGTACATTCTTAGGAGGAGAGATTTTCTATATCACTATTTATCTATCTCTCTATACCAAACCAATGAAATCATATCAACTAATAAAATAATACTAATACTTTTTTTATCATCTATCAAGAAACAATAATTACTATTAGTTTGCATGATTACATTGGTTTTTTATAGAGAGATAGAAAAATTGTGGTATAGTAGCCCCTTATCATGCTGCAATATAGGCTGAGATTTTCGTTGTAACAAAACCATAATATTTTCCACATTTTCTTCCCTTTTGCATGCTGCCAATAGGAGTCATGAACATAATGATATTGTAGTACATTTCAACATTATAGTACATTTCAATAGTGTAGTACATTCATATTGCTTTGTTGGGTTTGATGCATCAACCAGGAAAAAAATATATATAATAACTGAAGATTTATGATGTGACTTAGCTACTTTAATTTTAATATGTTGGTCTGCCTGTGATGTAAATCAATGTACACAAAACATACCCTTAAACTAATCTATGATATATCATCCAAATTGAAATAAAATGGAGCCTACTTAATATTATAAAAATTAAAAAGAGAAACCCATTCTAAGTGTAGAACCTGAAAGATATGTTATACATTCACTGAACCTCCATATGATAATTAAGAAACAATAATACTAAAATTATTAGAGTGAAAAGAGAGGAACTATTTATCTCTATGATTTGATATTATTTGCTTTCTGTAATAAGAGGGGAATCAAATATGTCATTTGTTTTTTTTTTGTTATTATTGCTTCTATGTCTATGGTGGTATAAATTTCAATTCTTTTGACAAATATGTGACGTGGCATGCACCAGCTTAAAGTTGGTCAATATAATAGAAACCTTATTGGTTGCCCACAACTAATAATTACGTAATTATTGAATCATAGACATAGAAGATACTTTTTTTTATTTTATGATTTTTATTTGTAAGTAAATGATAACTTTTGATTAGATTAAAATATTATTGGAACACAAAAAGTGTGACAGGTAATCTCTACTCATAATTATTTGTGCTCACTTTTTATCTCACAATAATTACCAAAAAAAACTATGTAATTATTTGGTTACTATAATAGAAACCTTACTCATGTGCAAACTTATTGATAAGTGTATATATTTTTCTCTATTTACTCCCAACTTTATTGGTTAGTGTATATAATTTTTCTCCATTTACTCCTAATGTTACAAAGCTTGAAGTTGAGCAGAATATGCCAATGTTATTTATGCTTGGAGATTTATCAATCCTATGGCTACTAAACAGTCACGTAATATTTTTAATTTTTGTGAAGTAGATGCAAATTAACTTACCTTCTTTCTTGATGGCATTAGATAAATATCCATATACTAATTGTGACCTGATTTTTAATGTATTACCGGGTTCACAACTTAAGAGAAGGGGGAGGGAAATTATACGTTCTTGCGCATTATTTGAAGTCGTCATTACATTTTAATGCACAAAAATAGAAAACTTCATTATCCAAATTGAAATGTATGAGTCTTTAAACTATAGTTCTAAGCTTGTGAGTCGATTATAGGTAGAGGAAATTGTTAACACTTCATCATCTCGTATTAAAACAGTACACTCACAAATTACATGAATTATTTTATGCTTTAATTATTTATTTTTAAAAAGAATAATATATTTTTTTACTTTTGTTTCTAACAAGATTATTTCATGCTCCTACATATCCTAGGTGCAACGGAGAATCAAGACTATGTAGAAGAATTTTTGATTGATTGGGCATATTTTAATTTTTTTAAGGAAGGTGTATCACGATAGTCCAAATGATGAATTAAAAAAGAATTGAATACATATGAATCTTTTTCATCCTTGATGTGATTATTATTTATATTTTCTTAAAATTAATTAATAAAACATTTATGTTAATTAAATTTTCCATTCATTATTTATAAGTAAAGAAATAAATATTATGATTTCAATTATCTATTTGTTATGCTAAAAAGTTTTTATTATTTTTTATTTTTTGTTTATTTAAAATTAAATCCTGATAAACAGAAATGACATATCTTATCCATCTAAAGAAGATTCAAGGAAAAGAGGTAAAATTATGACATTTCCCCGTCTTTATTATAATTTATTTTAAGAGATTAATCATAACATATAATAATTGCATTATTTTATCATTTAAAAAATCACAATTTATTATTGAAAAGATAATTTTCTGAAAAAAACTATCATAATAATTTATTAATTACATTTTGTTATTATTAAACAAATGAAAAGATAATAAAATAAATATTAATAAGTGAAATAAAATAATTTTTTTTATAAATAAGGGAAGTTTATAAATAAAAAATATAATGTAACAAAAGGAGAAACGAATAATACATGTAAGATAGAATAAAAAAGAATAAAAGAAAATGACTTGACAATACTGTAATAGTATAATCAAAACTAAGGATTACTACAGACCCAGAGACACAAACACTGATGGAATACAAGATTGGGAACACGTTGAATGAAACTAACATTCTCTATTACAAGGACAAAAACATTCTCTACATAAAGGCTCGTTCTCTTAGATAAGGTAGTTCTAACCGCTATGATGCATTTAATGCTGTTCATAACCACTATGAATAAGTAATGGAACTTTAGAAGCACAAAAAGAACAACTTGATTGAAGAAATTATGTACTTCAATCAACATTAATTTCAAATGACATAGTTCTACAACTTGCAACAACTATAATAAATGAACAATATATAAATAGTATGAACCATGAAGAATGAATATACATAATACACCATAAACATTTAAAATATATTGAAAGCTATTTACTTTCAACATTCATTTTCATTTGATAATACATAGCTAAATTACGTAACTATTAGTCAATCATTTGATATTTAATTCACAACCTTTCACTTTTATATTAATCTTACTTTATGAGTTTGATTGAAAGACTTTCAATTTATAAATCGTTATAAATATATCATATTTATATACTATATAATATAAAAATGTTATCTCATGTCATCCTATGACAAGTGTCACAACCTTAACAAATTGTTTTTCTCCCAAAGCATCTCACTTTTTTACTGTACAATCTCTCACACAAGATAAAAGTACATCCTACACATTCATTACCTAATATATTATTTAATAACATATAATAATAATAAAACTGATCCCCACAATAAAGACACATCTCTTTATACAACCTCCTACATAAGATAAAAATATACATATACACATTGTTCATTACCCAATATATTATTTAATAATATATAATAATAATAATAAAATTTAATCTATATATCTATATACTATATAATAGAAAAAATGTTTCAGCACTATTCATTTCCACATGTCATAACCACATTCATTTTTTCCCGCCCAAACTTCATAGGCTAACATAATTAATGAGATAAATAGTAATTATTAAGGGGATATCATATGTTTAACACTTGGATTTTTTAAGGGCAACTTTATCATTACATAATGAATTTTTTAAGATAATTATGTTTTTTCAATATTCACTGACAATCATTTTTATTTGACAAATGAACATTTTTTTGACCATTTTTTATGGATGAAGCTTATTTTATTAATTTTGAGTTCAAGATAACAGGTAATTTTCCAAATACTAAAGTTATTTCACATAACCTTTTATATAGTATGACTTTACAAATAGTCATTTCACATGATATCTATTTGATTCCATTTACTTATTCAAATAAAAATAATATAATAATAAAATGGTGTTTCTCCCCTAAATTAGTCAATATTATTTAATGAGACATAATTCTTAAATTTTGTTGTACTTTGGAGCTTGGAAGATTATTAATTTGTATTTGATGGTTTAGGACAGTATTCATTATGAATCAAACTGAATATAGAATCTTCATATTAGAAACGAGATCTATAATATTTATGATAGACAGATTTTTTATTATTTTCCATATACAAGTTTGATTTATATAAATGGTTTCTTTGTTTTTCTCTAAAGTAAAGATTTGTATGTCTCTTTTGTAGAATTGCGACATTTTGATGGTTATTACTTTGTATTTTTCTCTCCTTAATTTCTCATTGTATAACGACATTTTTCTCCACTTTTTAAATAGTAAAATAGACTAACTATGTCAATATATAAGAAATAAAAAAATAAATAATGTGTATTAAAGGAAAGCTCCATTACTTTAAAGTTAAATGTCAAATGGTATCATCAATAAATTCTTTGAACATTTAGATCATGATTTGAAATGTGAGCAAATGTTTATTAATTTTTTTTTATAAAATATATCAAAATGACACATTGTGTATATATAATAAAAAAAAAGTCCACTACTTTAAATTTAAATGCCCAATAATATCATGAATCAAAATTTTGAAAATTAATCATAATTTTAGCGTATACATAAACCTTGGTGTATCTAAATTAACATTCTACGCTTATATAAAAAGAAAATAAATGTTATGAGCATTGCAAACCGTAAATTGCATACACGTTAACTAAATTAAAATGTATGTTATAAACATTAAAATGAATATGATGATACATTATAAGTTGTATATGCACCTTCATATTTATTTTTGACACTGAATTCCTTCATATTTATGCGTATTATTAAAACAATAGTACATATAATAAAAGCTATTTGAGAAGATTACTATAAATAAAAAACTATGGTAAAAATATAAGAATAACATAAATTTGAAGATACACTAATGCTTCCACTTTCTTTTTTGCTAGGATATTGAAAAATTGAAAACATTTGTGATAATTCCAAAGAGTACAAGTGTGCAAAAGAAAGAACTAACAAAAATAATTGATATTTTCTAATAGAAAATGATGATGTATGAGTTTGAGTATGAGTAGAATCGATAGTGGTTGAATCGGTGAATCACTCCCATTCTAATATAATATAATAGTTATACAGGTCAAACAGACAAAATCTAGTAAAAAATTGGTTATATCAACCGATCTTCATTTAAATCATACTGATTATATCAGTCGATTTTTATTTTAAATTGCATTTTTTTATGAAAGAGATTTAATTTTTACCAAAATATTAATGTGGAGGATCAACCACTACCTTTATTTATATTTTTATCATATGGTCTATTACAAACACATTATATTTTAACAAATTGTGTAAATAAAAATATTTATCACATTCTTTATTAGTTTTTCAACATTAATTTTAGGATAATATATATATATTTATATATATATATATATAATTTCATTGGTATGCAATTTAACTAATGAACTATCAGTGGAACCATTATTTGATTTCAGTAACTCGTTAGGTGTAGAATTTGTAACTCAAAAAATCTTATGTTTTAATTTTATATAATTTTTTGTAGTAAATATAGTATAATTTGTTTCAGGATTATTAAAAAACTATGATAAAATATAAGAATAATATAATTTTGAAAACAGATTAATGCTTCAACCTTCTTTTTTACAACTATAAATGATAGGTATTAAAAAGGAGCAAAACTTTTGATAGTGCTTTTCTTAATAGAATCTCCTCCATCATACCTAAATTTATAGGGCAATTTGAATACATATATTATCATGTTAATATTACATCTCAATTTTAATATTCTTCATATTGTATTCTTATGCCCTGACTCTCAATTTTGTTCAATTTCAATATTTTTCAAGCAATCAATTTTTGATTTTTTATTATTATTGAAAATTAGAGTATCAAAGTTTTAAGCAACTATAGGTATATGATACCATTGGTTGCTAAAAAAAAGTATATGATATTCTTATGTTTCATGATATCATTCATAAATAAAGATTTATTTATATATCACATTAAATTGTTTTGTCTATTAATTAATTACCGATGGAGTACTCAATTTTTTTATCCAAACATTTATTTAATACTATATGTACGCCATTTTTTTATTCTAATCTAAAAATAAATACATTTTATCTCTTTTATAACATTAATGATGAGTTTTATTTGAAGATTTATGAAATTGTTACACAATCAAACACAAATGGTGCTATATACCTTACCATTTTGAACCATGTTCTATGTCAAGGTTGATATTAGATTGTATTTTATAATCAGAAGAATTTATTAAACCAAACAATAATGTTTTTTAATTTACTCAGATTTTTAATCATTTGTCTTAAAATATGAATAAGGAAAGGTAAAATAAAAGCTACTTTTTTGTGCTATACTAGTTATACTTAATAACTTTCTTCAAAAGTTACCTATAGTTTATAAAAAAACATTCCATAATTTGAATTTATTAAGATAAAATTTATTTCTCACAACAAATTTGCAACAAAAAATAAATTTTTAAAAATTATTCAAATTGTATTTTTAATCATTATGTATTAAATACTCTGATTTTACTTTCAGCTACACAAATGATGTACACATTATTACAAGGCATTCTAACAAATTATTTTATTTCTCAAGCAAAATTAAGATAAGCTAATTTAAAAATAAAAATAAATTGCAATAAATCAAATCAAAACAATATAATCGAAAACTAATTTATAGCGAAATAAGTTAACAAATTACCATAACATTTTATAATGGGGGCCTCCTCTAATGTGCAAGTTTGCATATCACAATATGCGCTTAAAGTAGAATATATATTCATTAATTTAGTGTAATGATTTAAACCAATAATCATATTTAATGGTCTATATAAATGTGCATAATAAAATGTACATCAGTGGAGTCACGTTTCTTTTACAATATAGTTATGTATTGCATCAGAAGCATTACTAGTAAGGAACATTAGGATAAGAAAAGTGAACTAACCAGTAATAATGAAATTTTATCCCTTATTGAGAAGTGTAATCTATGTCAAAAAATAAATTAATTATTTACTCATAATAAATAAAGAAATAAATAAAACTTACTTTTGAGATAGATTCAGAATAAAAACATGAGGGCTGAGATCATGTTCAGTATTGGACGGCTCAGTATTGGAATGTGAGATACATATTAGTTTCATAATTTATATATTTTATTTAAAATATGTACATTAAATTTTTTTAAGGACATATATCATAGTCTCCTTTTGTATCGGACCCTCTAATATTGAAGATGATGAAATTTCTTATTTTTTTACTCCAAAGCTACCCCTAGTAAGTGTTAATAAATAGCTCTATTAGTTTGACAACAACAATTACAAAGAAGATGCAATGATCCGAATCATGTGGTGGATTTGCCTTTCAATATTTAATTTCTAGGGTCATCTACTTTCCTTAACATTTTATTTAATCTCTAGGGTCATATGTTTGTGATTCCACTAATATGGTGGATTTGCCTTTTAATTAACATTTTGTTCCCCTTTCCATTTATAGTATGTTGAATCTATTTTTAAATTTCAAAAATTAATCATAGGCTTTTCATTTGTGTCAAAATAATGAGGGTTGTTGAATCTAATAGTATTGATTAGTGGAGGAGGGAATTAGGATAAGTAGGCTCACCCCAAAGGGTAGGTTCAAGAGGGATGACCTAAGAAAATATATTTCTTTTAATCATATTTGAACATACACTTAACCTAGTCGTGTTAAATATATTTGTTTAAATTATATTTTTCAAAGTGCATATGTGACACATGGTGGTATAATTGTTCATCTCATACCTCCTCTTATAGAGTATTGGTTACTAGATTTCCTTTTTTTTTTTGTTTCAAATTACCATCTTTAAAGATACTAACAAAAAATTATTAGTATTATTCTTTTCAAGAAAAAACAAATAAGGAGAAACACACTTTCATCCCAAAGCTTTTAAGTATTATCATATTTCACTATGTTCTCACTTACAATTGGACCTCACAAAGGGTAGTGATGAAATACTTTTGTGTAGTTTAAACTTTAAAGTACATTGAAAAGAAACATGGTATCTTCATTCACTGAACCTCACATGTTCTTACACACACTTACTTGTCTCCGTGTAAAGCCACCAAATCAATATATATATTTTTACTAAGATGAGAGTGTTAGGAAGTAAGTCTCACATCGTCTACCTCATTGTCTTGAGAATGTTTTAAATATTTGTTGGGCTACTCTTCTCATTGTCAATTGGTTTTGAGATGAAACGTTAACCTAAAGTATCCGATAACCATTATCAAGATATTGGTAATTCAAATGATAGAAATGTTATATATACAATTAGATGTGACAATGTTACTCACTAGAAAAATGTGAAATATTATGGTAATCTTTGGCTTTATTAGGTAATTATGTATTAACTCTCTTTCTTATAATAGTAAAAGATATAATAAAAATAATTGCAATTTTAATACGGAATTTTGTTGAGTGTTGTTGATTAGTCTTTGAGTCAATAGTGACATAAGAATCACTAGTGACTTTGTGTAACATTTGGGTTGGATTACTTTAGAAATTAACATGATGCTTTAATTTTCCTAGTAAAAAATTCCCACGAGTCAAGTTAAAATTAGGCTTTGAGTCATAAAAAATGACCCCTATAGATATTTTAGAAGCTAACAATAATCTTTTTCAAGTTCCGTTGGGAAGTAAGTCCCACATTGCCTAACTCATTGTTTCGGGAATGATTTTTAAATATTTTTTGGGCTACTCCTCTCATGGCCAATTGGTTTTGAGATGGAACCTTAACATGATATCAGAGCTAGAACTCAACTTCTTTCAGGTTGTCATGAGCCAAAATATGTCCTTTAGTTGTGGGTCAAAGGTAACCTTTCATCTGATCTGGCAGGCTTATGTGGAGGAGACATGTTGGGAAGTAAGTCTCACATCGCCTACCTCATTGTCTTGGAATGATTTAAATACCTGTTGGACTACTTCTCTCATGGTCAATTGGTTTTGAGATGAAACATTAACATGTTCCAACAAAGGGCCAAAAGTTCATGCTTGGTTAGTTCAAAACTTCAAACGTCTCCTTTTGCAAGCCCTACTTCCTTTTTTACTACATAATTAAGTTTAAAAAAAACCATATTGTAAATTTGGAAGTAAAATAAAATTAATTTTCAATATTTGTATTTTATGCACCGAAAAAAACATTTGTACTTTATAATAAACCAAAAAAGTTATAAATATAACTTAACACTTGGTCCAACCATGCTTAACTTAGTACTTGTATTATTTGTAAATTTAATAGAACAAAATAATAATAATGACATAAAATTAAGAGAAAAAATGTATGCACCCACAATACAACAGTTTTATAAATTGAGTTCATCATTCACCATTTATTTCCAATCATCATTGACTATTCGGAAAATTAATACAAATAAATGATGGATAATATACTGATTGCATATAAATCTTTATATTGACAATAAGTAAATATTACACTCTAAATTAATTGCAAAAACCAAGTATATATATTACATTATTACATAATATAAGATATTTAGCTAGAGGACCTAAACACAATAGCTAAAATTATATATTTGCATGCCTGTTTTATACAAGTCTTGTGTTATTAAGTGAGGTAGACTACAACGAGATGTTAATATAGTGGTGTAAAGCCTTACTAGATCCTTAACTATATATTGTATTACGTCAAATGTCAAATGTTTTGTTCTTAATAATGACATTCGTTAAGAGAGACAATCACACATTCTAGAAAAGATTAGTTCCTTATTTATATAGTAAATTGATACTTTTGGTTATACCAAAAAAATAGTAGGTAGATATATAGCCCTCCAAAACTTAAACCCTCCATAACACTACTTTAGTGAAACATGAAGTTCACAAACTGATTTAATATAGATTAGAGATAAGAGTTGGAGCTTATTTTTCTACAGTAAAACGTCATTGGTATCTAGTGGAAAAATAAAATCACAATAATGATTCTTTAAGTAAGAGTGGTAGTGGCATTTTTTCTCAGCTTTGTTAGTGGAAATTACATGCACGATCACGTAGCACTATTACCATACAAAATAACCATTTTTTTCAACGAATCTGTGACAATCTTCATTTCCTATTCATTCTTGTGATATTTACTTGAGATTAAATTATATGAGGTAAACATATAATTTCATTTTTTTAATAGAAAAAGTTGTCTCAAATTTATTGTGCAATCACCATAGCTCAAGGAGAAGAATATTCTTTAGTATTGTAGAGACAATTTTTTTGTTTTTGCATTTACGTTTAATGGTAAAAATGTCATTTCATTATATTTAAAGGATAAAACTATAATTTCATACTGTTTTTTTCATTTTGTTTTTATCTACATGTCTCTCCATTACTAGAGACGATTCTAACTCGTAACTCAAGTAGATGTTGTATACACATGCCAAAAAAGGTGGATTTTCAATGCTAACTTTTGAGTTCCAAGATTCTCAAGTCTTCTTCAACATGTGATTTTTGCAATGAACAGGGATAGTATTACCTAACATAAAAAAAGAATGGAGCTAGATCTTTGATGACATTATCCTTCTCTGAAGTTCTCTCCCTCTCTCTCTCTCTCTATATATATATATATATTCACTTTGTTCTGCTAGTTAGCTCAAAAGAATTCAATATCAATGTAGCTATACATAACTAGTTTCCTGATTTTTATAGGTGTGATCCAAAAGCAGATTACTAGAAACACCAATACTTTATTTATTAATAGGGTTACTATTATTTTATATCAACTTTTGGTGTTTGTCTCTTGAAGGCATTGTATAGACTTAAAATGATATATTTTTATACCTAATAATCCAAAGAATCCAAACACTATCTTATTTAATTATTTGTTATTTCAACTTGATCCTCTTTCTTACTATTACACCATGCTTTTCTACTCCTTTAAATGTGATATTGGGCATGTTTTTCAAACAATTCTGGAAGTAACCATGTTCGTCCAAAGTGCTAGCTAGTGTTTTCTTGGCAATTGTTGAGTAATTACAGAATGTTAAATTTGTCATGAGGCACATTGATAAAGTAGTTAATTGGTCATTTAAATGTAATTAAATAATTGTAATTGGGTGTTCTTAGAGTACTTATACTTATGTGATCATGCCACTTGTAGGGTTGATCTTATTAGTAAATTAGGGTTTGTTTCATATTTAAGTTGTCTACCTTATACGTTATCCAATAAAATTGTCAAGTTTATTTCATTATATTTCTTAACTTTTCTTAGGAGAAAAATTAATTTCATACTATTGTTGGTGGTGAACTTTTAGCTCTTGTGTTTTCATTGAGAGATTATACCATATATTAAAATATTGATAGATGAATGCAGTCACCAAAAGAGAAAATAATATCATGGGTTAATATTAATAAAGTAAAAGTTATTAATTATGTCGGTTCTTAAAAGTTACAATAATATCAGAAGTCTCATATTGAGTGACATAAGAGACTCAATAGACACTTAAATCAGGAGGCTCTCTCTTTAGGTTTGAAGTATTTTGGATCTAGAAATTTTTTGTACTTAATGAGATGTTATTGGTTGATTAAGTTTGATTAAAATAGAGACTTAGTCTTGATTTAACATAGTATCCAGACACAATGTCATATATTCAGATAAGAGTATGCTATATAACAAAAAATGTAGCAAGTAAAAGATTTACTTTGGACTATGAGAGTCCTTAGAGCATCTCCAATGATGGTCCTTAACGAAAAACGGACAATCTGTAAATTTTGGTGCCACTGGCAGTAATATATTTTTGTCTGTAAATAGAAAATCTTTCTCTAATTAGAGCATGACTATTATTTATACAAGGCTCTTAAAATAATAATAATAAATGAAGAAATAGAAAGGGAAAAATATATTAACCAACAATGAAAAGTGGAAGAAAATGAGTTGTTAAAAGTAGAAAGTAGAATTTTAGTGGTACTCGCTTGAATGGTTGAAAATAGACATTTAATGGCATTCGGTTGAGTGAGTGATGTTAAAAGTAGACATTTAACAACGCTCAGTTAACGGATCATTGTTGAAAATAGAGATTTAACAACGCTCGGTTGAGTGGACGCGGTTGAAAGTAGACATTTAACAACACTTTCAACGATTTAACACCGCTCTCTTAAGTGAGTGTTGTTGAAAGTAGACGTTTAACCGTGTTTATTTAAGCAAACACTATTAAATGTGTACTTTCAACCATTTAATATCGCTCATTTGAGTGCGGTTAAAAGTAGACAAATTATGGGGTTCATTTAAGGACAAAAGGTGAGTTGCGTTATTGAATTGAAAAATACAAAAATTGTTTAATATCGCTCATGTGAATGTTTATAAAATAAGTTATAAGACCTATTTAAGGACAATAAATGAGTTGCATTGGTGAGGAGGCTCTTAAACAATTGAGATAAATTTGTATTATAAAATTTAAATTAAAAACACCAAAATAAAACAATAATAAACTTAAACTAACGAAAGTCAACCGTAACATAATTCAACTCTTGTCATATGTAACATCTCATGTTACTCTTTGGATTGAAGATTGCTCCCATGGGTTACTAGTGGTCTTTTTAACATATGTTTTTTCCCCATTCACATGCTTCATAGAAAAACTTTCTAGGAAGTGACACATCCCAATATTACTTCAAGTGAAGTATCCTTAACTTGGAGTAATCATGGGATAAAACATGTTGAAAAGACACGTTTTGGTATGTGGGAATAGTCGTAAATCTAGAGAGTACCCTTAGACATTACAAATGGTATTGGAATGACACCTCTTCTAGTATGGTTTGGTTCATAAAGATTGATTTATATATATATATATATATATATATATAAAAGACGCATCTTGTTTTCGGGAGTTAATCACTTAATAACTCTATGATAAAGTGTGCTTAACTTGGAGAAATTTAAGGATGAGTGACCTCACGAGAAGTTTTCCTAAGTATGTGAGTGAGAATATGCTAAAAAGAATTTTTTGAGAATTCGTCTGAAATAGCTTGAGATGTTACAATACCTTAATCATGTAGTTCTTAAGTGATAGGGTGCTGAAAGAATAGGCAAATCATGTTGAAAAGACTATGTTGGTCTACAGGAACAATCATCAAAACCATAGAGTAAACTCACATGTTACCCTATATGGAAGGGCGAAATGGATCACGAAATGGTGGAAACTAACTAATCGAAAGACTTTTCATTGGGATTGCAATTTACATACTATTTTTTAGGATTAATCTCTTCACAATAGAGAAAACATGAAGGATGAGCAGGGATCAACCTATCAAGGCCTGACCCGAAATGCATACATTTATACCATTATATAATACTAGTGTGTCGATAGAAATTTCATGCGTGTGACGCACATTTTTATTTTATGCAACTAAATATTCAATTTTTATATATTTTATTTTGTATAATTAGAATGTCTTATTTTATTTGATGTATTTTATATTATAATTTTTATATTCGATATACTTTAAATTATAATTTTTGTTTTTATTAGAATGTCCAATTTAAAGTAAGAGGACTAATTTTAACATGCAATTAATGTGTTGGTGTTGATTATCTAGGATTATCCTATATTTTAATTTAATGCATGCCTTTAGAGATATAGTTTATGAGTTCTCTTTTCAACCATATGGAAGACAGTTCGATCCACCAACACAACTATTTTTTGGGTTTAATATTAAAATTACCAATTTTGAAAAACTAAAAGAGGCTTGGATTTGAATAGAAGTTTTGGCATCAAGAAAACACAAGCTACCATTATGCAAACATATTTTCTTCTTTATGATGCTAAAAGATATATCTTTATAATTATAAATTAGAACTCGAATATAAAAACTTTCAATTTACAAACCCTAACATAATATATGATAGAGGAAGCTATACAACCATTGTTTATTATGTTGGCTTTTCTTATTGAACTTTGTCATTTGGATAATAATTTGTATATTAAGGCTTTAAAATAAAGTAGAGAACATCAGTCTCATAATTTCTCCTTTTTTAATTAGAAGATGAGGATAATATATTTTATGTTTCCATTCATATAACAATCATTATATTATAGAACATAATTTTAGTGAATCACATACCAATTAATAAAATGAAACAATAGAATAAAAATAACCAAAAGGATTGCATGAAAGCATCCACCCTCGTAATTTAAGCCTACCAATAACATGTGTTTTCATTATTAAAAGTAGTGTTATTGAATGACAATTGACACACGCTTAATAATTTTTTATAACAAATTAAATTATAATTTTATACTTTTATATGTTGAATAGGGATCCATTAATTTGAAGATTAAGTTTTTTAAACTTATTACACATCTTAGCCATTAATTCTAGGGAAATTCAATGGTTTGAATTAGTGGTTAAATCTAAATCATTTGATTTCCCTAGAACGTGAAGTAAGTTTAAAACTTACTCTTGGAGTAAGTGAATTCCTATCCTTATATGTTTGGTATATTTTACAATTATTTTTTATAAGAAACAATATTTTTCATGACAGAAATATTCAAAATATCATTATTTTTATATACTTTAATGCAATTATAGTCGGATATTTTAAATTTTACTATATACAAACTTTAATAAATAAAATAAGACAATGTAAATTATTATTTTTAAAGTTAATTATATGTTTGATTTACTAAGAATTAAGAACACATTACACAAAAACGAGACAACACAAAGTAAAATTTTTTAGAATTACATCATAATGGAGAATAAGAAAGCCATTTTTCTTGTCACCCACCTAACCATGGACAAAAAAATTTATAAGAATAATATTTATACTTTGAAAGTATAAATAATTATATTTATATACGGTTAATACATTGTCCGTAATCATTTTTATTACATTTTTTTGAAGAATTAATGATTATTAAAAATGAATGGTGGTGGATGATGGACTAATAGTGTATAAATTCTTACATTGTCATTACATACATTTTTTCTCACAATTTATCCTCTGTATTAAAATTGAGGACGAGATTTACTTACTGTAGGAGTAAGTTAAAAAAACTTACTCCATATCTTATTATTCATTCTAGAAAAATTCAATGTTTTGAATTAATGATTATATCTGAACCATTAGATTTTTGTAAAATAAATGGTTAAGATTTGAAGTATATTTTTTTAATTTACTTCTGGAGTATGTCTCCCCTAAATTTGTATAGTATTATTATGTATCATCACTTAGGACATCAAAATCAACTAATGTGGAAAAACCAACCATATTGAAGAATCTATATTTACTATTTTACATGAAAGTTATATTTCCACTTATAACCCAAATTTTATCCCTTAAAAGTTTTATATTTTGATTTAAGAATTTGAGAAATGTTACATCCTTATTATTTCACCCAACAATTCTTCTTTCCCACTTAAATTCCATATTTATGTCAATTAACTAAAAACAAACCTTATAATAACATAATATCTGTACATTCTTAAACTAAAAAAATTATAAACGGTCAATACATTATTCATTATTTATTTGTAGTCAATAATAATTAAATATGAATGATCAATGATATAATAAGAGTCTAAGAATTTATCATGCCATTCATGCATATATTTTTCACTCTATTACTTTAATAAGAATTCACCAAAATCAATCAACAAGACGTTTATATCTAATAATGTAAGATCACGTTAAATCGCATTATAATCAAAAGGAAGATACGATTTCTGTGAGCGACTTATTGGTTGAGACAACCACACAACTCAAAATAAATTAATTCATTGCCCATGTAGTTATGTAGTTAGATAATACCATTAGTAATACCAAACTACACAAAAAAACTTGTGAAAATCTTGATATGATACAAACACTTATTGGGTAAAAAATTAAAAAGCCCAATAAAAATACACAAGAGGCCCAAATCATCACATTGATTGATTCATTCATTCTCATAATAACCTTTCTTCTCTCACTACACTTCATCATCCATGGCTGCTTCATCAACCTTCTCCAACCTTCTCTCTCTCATCTTACCCACAAAGCAATCTTCTATTCCATCACCACCCCACAACCTCAATTTCTCTCTTTCATCAACCCCACTTCAAAAAATCTCTTCTTTTTCTCATGACTTTTCCTCTGTGATGAATCCCTCACTTGCTTATTCGAACACGTTGTTGTTTAAATCAGCGTATAATGTTCAGGTTGTGGTGGGAGATGATGAACCTGAAGAGAGGTTGTTGAATAGGTTCAGGAGAGAAGTGATGAAAGCTGGTGTTATACAAGAGTGTAAAAGGAGAAGGTACTATGAGAATAAACATGATAAGAAGAAGCGAAAGGCTCGTGATGCTGCTAAGCGTAATCGTAAATGGTGAATAATTATTTCATTGTCTTAAGTTATCTTCATTTTGTTTGGATAAATTTGTTGCAATTGATTTTTCATGTTCTATGGATTTTGATAGCAAGGTTTTAAATAGCTATGCGTTGTTGGGAAGTAAGCCTTACATCGCCTAACTTGTTGTTTTGAGAATGATTTAAATATTTGTCAGACTAGTCTCTCATTGTCAATTGGTTCTGAGATGAAACTATTGATTTAAATTGCAGAGTGCATTACATGATGCGGCAGCAATATTGTGGTTGCGGTGACAGCATCACACTGTAATTCTGGTGTGACTCCGAATCACAATGATGCGGCCCCATCAGGCCAGAATGCAACCGCATCGGGCCACAATGCAACCGCATCGGACCGCACAAGGACTATCAGATTCAAAAATATTGTTTTAATAACAAAATGATTCACAGCGCAATGGTCGCAATCTGCATCACAATGGCCGCAATGACCGCAATCGCTGCAACCGTTACTGCAATTTAAAACATTGGATGAAATCTTAACAGAAGCTCTCAAAACCTTGATGTATCGGATAAATGTGGTTGATTGCGGCTATAATTGGCGGCTCCCAAAACCTTAATGTCTGTAATGATCTTGGGTCTAGATTTGTTTGAGAGTGTGTTGAAAAGAGTTGGTTTCAAGATGCATTAAAGCACATTAAAGTGGCCATTAAAGAGGGAGCTTGGAGTGTGAATTTCAAAAAACTCTCCAAGTCCCACATTGGTTGGAGAAGGGAAGGTGGAAGGCCTTATAAGGCTCAAGTCCCACCATTGGGGTATGCTCCAAGGGGTACAATGGGTTTTGTGAGTGGGTGAGGACTCACACAAACAAAACCCCCACACACACGCGCGCACGCGCACCACCACCCATGTATTCGGGCCGTGTGGATGACCAGGTCATGATTGACCAAGTCACCACACGTGAGGACGTGAGGAAGGAAGGATCGAGAACATGCTCGAGTCGCCGCATGACTCGCATGACCCGGTATTTGAGGAGGTGGATCCGCGCCCCAGTTTTCTCCACGCCGTAGATGCATTTTTTCTGGGCCGTTGGATGGAGGGTCGGTTGGAGGCCTCACGCTATAAATAGAGGCCTCCCCTCCTCATTAATACTTGCACCAAGAGCAAGTACGAATTTACTTGCTCTTTTCTTTCTCCCTCCATATTTTCTGCCGACGCATTTCCGGCCTCCTTCTCTCCCTTTCTTTCCGTGGCACTAGAGTTGGAACAGGATTCCAATATTGTGGGTATTTCTGAATTGGCACTGATAGCCATATTTTTGGGTGTATTCGAGAGCGATTCTTATAGTGCAGTAAGATATCGTATAACAGAGAGCTGAGCTGTTTTATCCTGGGGACGGCGTGGTTGATAGTCTGCTTGCACCTTGAGGCAGTACCACGAAACGTCTTAAAGAGAGCGACCTGGTCGTGACTCAGCCAGTAAAGATTATCTCGTGTCATTGTTGCGGGCTACTGATACAACAGAGTGCAAGTCATATGTGAGGTTTGTTGTGTTATTGTTTAGCGGGGAGGTTTTAAATTGCAATGTTGTGGTCTTTGTAGTCTTTGACCAGCTTCTGTTAGGTTGGCCTTCTTGGTGAAGCTGTTAAGTTAGTTAATTAGTTAGGATGTTATAAGTGGAGACAGAGAATGTTAAGGGAGTGAGTTAATTGGTTAGTGAGTTGTGGATCAACTCAAATTCTTATAATGGAGAGGAAGAGAGTTCTGAAATCACAGTACTATAAGCCGTAGTTGCAAGTGGTAAACTCAAAGTAACATCAACCATATTCTGGAACCATGTTAAATGGTTCAGAGTATGAGTTGGTTATTGGAAATGGACGGCATTTATGGTATCATGTGCAAGACCGCAAGGTTGAAATTTTTCGGGAGTATAAGATGGAAGTGATGACTGTAGTTGGCTAATCTTGGATGTAATCGGATGATAGAATGAAATGTTCTTCACCATATCCATGGTTTTGTCAATGATTTTTGTTTCGCTACATAATATGCGCCTTTTTGAAATTCGGTAATTATTCTTTTCATCTATGTCAAGTCTGTCCGTAAATTAGCGAGACAGGGATTTGATTGGCCGAGTAAATGTTACGGGGCTAAGCTGTTCATTCTCAATGTTGTTAATTTTTTTGTGGTTGGGTTTATGTTGTGAATTTCTTCTGCTATTTATTCACATGTCAACTGAAACTTCTAGTAGATGACTTACAAGATTTTCGTATTTGTCTACGGATAGGAGAGATCGGCATGCTCTTATAGTTAGATACTTCCATTAACATCGATTATTTGATACCTATCTGTATTACATCATTTTCAGGCGCCCGTTTCAAAAAACTGCAGTGCCGAACAAGGATGGTTTCCCAACTAAGAAGGGAGATGACGATGACGATGATAACTGGGATCTACCTGAAGGAGACATCGCGATTTGACCACCCGATACTATAAACTGTGTAGGATTCTTTACATATAACTGTTAGAGGCTTTTTTTTGCATGTAATTTTTCATAGGTAAGCACTGTTCCTTGGACACTGCATTTTCAACCAATGTTTCATTTTACATGATGTAACTTGTTCTGTTTGTACATGGAGAGTTTCTTACAGTGCTCTGAAATCTTCCATCTCTCTCTGTCTCAACAATTTGAAGTCCGTTTTTGTTCGCGTAGTTTTTGGTCTTTTCTTACTGAAACTCTTGACCACATTGGAGCTATGAAGCTGAATGATAAAGGTAAACAAAGGGGGTATTCAAGATGGTACTTAACATGTTTCCAGCATCTAGGACTAGGTTACCCATGTGACTAAAAAAAGCTTATCATGAAACATGGTATGTTGGAAATTTTGGATGCTGTTTAGAGAAAGTAATTTCTACTGAAAGAGTGCAAAATGTTTAAGGTTTGGACCTATAGTGTTATCTTAAAACTAAGAGTGTAATATTTATATATTGACAGTGTAAGGATTTATACACAGTCAGTACTTTATTTACTATTCATTTGTATTTTTTTGAAGAATTAATAATATAGTGATCGTATCAATCTCAATACATATATTTTTGACTCTAAAGCTAAATTGAAAGATTGGAAAGCAAATTTATGCACTTTTGAATCTATTCTACAATGGTCCAACTTGTCTATGATCTTTTTTTAAACACTAAACCCTATATATTTTGTAATATTTGAATTACACATAAAAAATGATGTCATTTTGTTTAATATTGATATTTTATTGCAATGTATATAGTAAAATCATGTAGTTTTCTACTCTCAAATTCTATGATTTGGTCAAAATATCGTGACGACTAGGTCTGAATATTTTTGAGTCATGATGATTTGGATAAATTGATTTTGATTATATTGGAGGAGTTAAAAAATAAATTAATTTATTTATGATCGTTGAAACTGCATTTAAAAATTTAATTCTGCTCCCACTTGATACAAAAAATCTTTCAACTCATTTATCAATTTATGGAGGGATATTTGTCCTATTTATTTTAAAAATAATTGAAAAAATATTTACTCTTTTTAATTTTTTATATTCTTTCAATGTTGGATGGTAGCATACAATTATTTTAACATGGTGTGTTCATTAGATTTATGATAGAATGGCATAGACATTAATGTTTTATTTATGATAAAATATTATGATATTATTTGTAGAGATGTAGTTAATCCTAGGTAATGAAATAAAAGCTTAGTTATTATTGTTGGGTTTATTTGAATAGGTGATGGTTGAATGGATTGGTTGTAGCCCCTAATTGCAAGTGAAGTGATCTAGAAAGGCTGGATTATTTTTGTAGGGCAAAACAATGGCAAAGGTGGAGGGGTGTATGTATACAATGGAAAACTAAGTTTTTTTTGTTGCTATTATTAAGGGTATCCCCAAACCTTTTTGAGTAAAAAATTAATTCTTTTTAGGTGTATGATTATTCATGCCAATAAGTGTCATTCTTAGGAATCGAAGTCTTAACCTTTTGTTAATCCTTAAAAAACTAATAGTTGAATTGAAAACTATGACACTAATAATTGTTGTTATTGGACATATATAGCATGAAAATTGTAACCAATAACCTACTTTGCTTGTCTGTCATGTTCATTTCAGTGGACTGTCCATTGAGTACGTTAAAATCTTATACTTATATTTATCCATTCATATTTTTTAGAATAAATATTATATTTTCAATTTTGACAGATTCCTTCTAATTTTACTTTGATGCTAATTATGTTTACTTTAAAAAAACATTTGATTCTATGTAATTTTTATTTTATTTTCGAAGTTTTTGGATTTTCTTTCTTTTCATTTTTAAAAAATATGTTGAGAACTTGAGATGCCCGCAAGTTTCCGTTGCTCGTATGTCCACTATTTCATACATTTTTATTAAAGACGGATCTATACCTATCTTAATTTAAACAAGTATTATGACGTACGAATATTATATGGTTGTAACGACCCAAATTGCCAATCGCAATTTTAGTTATTTGATAAAGTGCTAAAAGATATAGTTGTTGCATATATAGTCTTTAGGTACATTAGCCAAATTTGAGGTCATGAGTAAAAACTTCAATGATTGATATGGGTCATGCAAGTGCTTCATATAGCATTGGTTATAGCTTTTATGTTTGACATTAACCTCTTCTTATAAGCAAAAAGGTAAAAAAAAAATGTTTTCCTTTTTATAAGCAAAACAGTTTTTCTTATTGACGATAAAGCTTAACATTATTCAATCCTAATAAATATAGTTACTAAATTTTTAATAAACATTAATATTTTATCAATTATATTACTAACTATTTTTATGTTTGTTTGAGTAAAATGAATTATGTTTAATAGTCAATTTAAAATATGTTTAGAACTTTAAATTATGTTTTATAATTTTTTCTCTTATTTGTTAGCTAAATAATATATAAAATTGTAGGTAATAAACACACAATTACATAAACTATTCATAATTACTTTTAATCATTTTGAATTTGTGTGATCCGAATATCCAATGACATGTAGGTAGGAGACCCAACAGGTCTCAACGTGAATATAGAATGAGTCTGGATCCAAAATTAAAACAACGGGGCGGCAAGTCCGGATAATGCACTAAGCAAATATAGAATTATTGCCATTCCTATTTCTTATAATTTTGTTAACAAGTGTTTAAGTACATTGTTTATATATGAAAGTTTTAAATAAAAAACTTCGTCGAAAAAGACAAGGTTTGAAATTGAATTATCACTAATTGAATATACATCACATTTCTCTACTTTAATATATTTTATCTTTTGCTTTCTCTTATCCCTGATTGATGGAAATTAAATCTGAGAGCTAAACCTAATCACGTGGGGTCCACAACTTTCTAGATAGAGTAATGAAATTCTTGTAAAATTTTCTACACCACTTTTTACCTATTTTGTTTCTTTTTTATATCTCGTTCATTTATTCTATATGAATAAATATTTATATGCTATTACTATATTTTTTTTACATAAGTGATATATCATATATATTATACTTATTTAGAGTCAAAAATAATTAACACATCAATAATAATAAATGTTAGATTGACAACATAAATACTCTTATACACTAGATGCATATAATATTTTATCTTATAATATTCATATCATATTTTTCCTTGTTGACCATTTTTCTCCTATAAAAATAAGTTTTTGAATCAAATAAGATCATGTAACCCATTTGATTTTCTGATTTGTGTCTTAATCTAATTAAAAAGTTACACTTAATTAAAAATAAAATTTAAGAAAATTTGAACTAATATTTTTATATTACTTATTAAAATTTAATTAACTAAGAATATGAAAGCATAATTTTTAATTCTGAATCATTCATTTGATCATACAAGATCAGAAATTTCCAACTTGATAAGGTGTCTTTTGGAGGTGTGAAGAGACATTTAATTGTGGACCGTTGATGAAGTTGAGCTATACATCACAATGAATTGAATCACTTGTCACGTTCCACGTGGCTCCCATAGTTAAAAACAAAGAAAAAGTATAACTTTCAATAACATATTTATTATTTCATTTACGATGAAATTACACTTTTATCATTGAAAACAAAGAAAATTATATGTATTTATCTTCTTATTAATGGAGATGATCTTTGTTCATTATTCATACGAATGGAAATTATGTGTCACCAGACAAATGGGGCGGATGGAGAATGAAGATTGCACAATCATATGTCTTAATATTTTATTATAATCAAATTATCAATCAAACACTTTCACATTCAGGTTATGTTTGTTTTCTGCACGTATAAGGTATATTTATTTTAGGCTTAAACGCATTTTTAGTCTTTATAAAATAAAACTATATTGTTTTTAGATCCAAAGGATAACTAGTTAGATCTTAAAGATAATTTATTTCAGTCATTGGCTATAAATGAAGAGAAAAAGATGAACGAATTGATAATGTAAGAGTTTTTATATTATCATATACCATTAATATTTAATCATTAATTCTTAAATAAAATTAATATATATGTATAAATGATGCACTGATTATATATAAATTTTTGCATCGTTGGTGCATAAATATTAAACTCATAAATCAAATCCACTAATTGATAATCTGGATTGTTGGGATTGAAATGAAAATTTATTGTCTTAAGGAAGTACAATAATATTTTTTGAATGCATATTTTCTATTTTTAGAAAACTACACAAAATTTAATTTGGCATTCCCATATAATAATATTTTCATTTTTAGCACCTTGATAAATTGTTCTGCTACAAGACTCCTCTAAAATAAATATATTTTTAGCTAAGTAGGTGAGACTTTATGTAATATATATATATTAATTATTTTAGCAAGGTTGAAATCCTCACACATTTCATTATTTTGGTGATGGATATTATTCTTAGTTTATAAATGGATCCAAATTCTTAAACTCACACCAACTAGTATCATGTACGTGTCACTCTCATATATTATATGATGAAATGAAAAGAAAGAAGAGATTGGTTCAATTAACATAGAAAGTGACACAATCATTATAAAGTTTAAAAGACAAAAGATACCCCAACCATCTTGTGATTTTAATTATTGTTTTGATATTGTAATCGGTATTAAATCAGTTAGAATATTGATATAATAGTATAATAGTTCAATCGGTGATTCATTAATTAAAATACGGTGAAGTTATATATATATATATAATATTAACAGAAAAATCAATAAAAAACAACATTTTTTAATTTTATTAAAAATTAATTTTAAATATAAAGTCGGGTGGTATGACCGGTACATTTAAATTGAAAATCGATCGTATAACCAATTTTGACCAGTTTTGATTAGTTTTGACCAATATGATTGCATAATTAATATAATTATTGTACCGTACATATCAATATTGGAACCAGTTTATCAGTTAAACCGACCGATACAACTAGCTTTTATAACAATGATTTTAATTGTCTATCCCATTTTCCATTGAAAAATATTTGGAGAAGGCAAAATAATGTTTACACTTGGCCAAGCACATTATTTAATTAATAATCCATTTTTTGCCTTGGAGTTTCATCCCATTTATACCTAATGTTCTAACCTAACACAACAATTTCATATTTGACTCTAGTGGGTTGGTTTGATTAATTGAGTATAAAGAGCCTTTTACATTCTTATTTGGAGGAATAATATATTAGTGGGAATGAAAGTGTGGTTGTAAGAAAATAATTTTATAATTTATAAAATATAATAAAAACTTTTTGTGAAGGATGAAGCTAAGTTTTTACAAAGCGGGTTAAAGAAAAATAATATTTTATTTTTGAAGTAATATTAATACATTTTTAATTTTTAATAAAAGTACATATCAGTTTGAGGCATCAAATTTGTGACAAACTCATGGCATCAATTTGAGGCATGAAGTTAGATATTTCTTAAAGAAAAGTTATTTAATAAAATATTATTCAACTTTAATAAACCTTTTCAGTCTTTTGATTTTTTAATGTTACTTTAAAATAATTTTTCGGCAATATAATAATAGCTATTAATTCTCAAATTTACACTTAAGTTATGCTATTATTTTCCTTATAGTCCTACCATTATTAAATTATATATTATATAAGAGAAATCCTTTTACTTATCCCAAAACTTTGTTAACTAACTAAAAATTTTAATTATTTTCTATTTCAATTTTTTGTATTCCTTATACCCTCTCCAGACTATTTCTTTATTCTGAATTTTTTTTAATAATTAAATTCCTTTAAATCCTATTTGACATCAACTATTGGAAGATATATTAAATGGATTAGCTATATTATGTATGGATGGTGGAATATTACAATAATCTTAGTATAATATTTCATAAATGGTTTCATAACTCGGAAAGCTGAAAAAATAAAATCCATTTATTGTCTTTAATTATGTGATGCAGCTTTACATTTTTGAAGCATGATATATACAAATAAAAGCTCAATGAATGGAACTCCCTTTTTTGCCTCTTATTATTTTATGATGTGTAGTTCTTTCATTTCTTCTATTATTTTATCTCTATTGTCATGACTTTATGTGTTTAAAACTAATTTCCTTAGGTCTTGGAGGCAATAAATAAATAACAGAAGTTGAATAATATCCTCTCCACGTGACAATATTTTAGTTGAAATTCTATTTACATCTTTAATATTGACTAAGAATATTATTTTATCCTTTTATCTTATTTTCATATTTTAATATAGTCATATAGATTTCCATTTGGAATTTCTGACAAAAATTGATGTATTTGGGTGTAAATATAATATCTTGATGATGAAACATTAAACAATGAATGATTAAATTAATGTTTTATTTTATTAGAAGATCAAATTAAAACCTAAAGTATAATATAATTTTCAACCATGACCATGAATAATGGTTGAAGGGGAGGTAAATGGAGAATAATTATTGAATAATAAGAGGAGTATGTTAGGTTAAAATCATCTTGACCCAATCACCTTTTACAAAAGTTTTAATTTAGCTTAAAATAAAAAGCATGAGATCTATGCCAATTTTCAGCTTTACAAGAATGACATTACACAACAAAAATTCGTCCAATAAAACATAATTTTGATTTTTGAACTAATTTGAACTTTTATTTCTAACTAAATAAAACTTTTCTTGAACATGAGAAATGTGCATGGATTAAACACCTAGTTTAGAGGAAAAAAGGATGGACCTATTTTAGCTATTAACTTATGAGAAGAAAATGATTTGATAATTACATTGGTTATCCTTTAAAAATAAATAACTTTGTTTTCAAATTTGGACTAAGTAAAAGTTTCTCAATAATATAATTATGACGATAATTTATATCTCCAATTTGGATGAAAATGAAAGCTGGAGTGAAAATTCTTCCAAAATAATTACTATAGCATATACTCTAACAAAAATTAATTCCATTTTCAAAGAATATAAAAATAGTGGGTAAATCAAATTAACACATCAACTAAGAAGGAATGATTATTTTTTGTATACCCATTATTATAATTGGTATTTTGATAGCTACATATATATAGTACTAATCATGATCAAAATAATGGATATATAAAAGTGGAAATAAAATATAAAACAAATGCATCCTTTTATGGCATTGAATACCTCTTTCATAATAATGACCAAGAATCATGGGTTATAAAATATGGTAACTTCATTAACAAACATGGAGTTGGTTTGAGGGCATTTTCTTTTGCACCTTTTAGACAAATATTATAACTGAAGTGTTACCCTAAAGTCTCTATTAACCTCAAATGGTGACAAATTTCTTTGGTCACCCAACATTTATCCCCACCACGTGGCCACTTTTGTTTTTTTCCCTCTCTTGGCAAATAAGATGAAATCAATGTTATTAAAACTGTATTGGTTATTAAACCGGTCAGGGTACTGGTATAGTGGTTCAACCAGTGGTTCAGTAATTAAACCGCATGCCGGTTAAACTGGACATACTTGCTTATATATATATATATATGTAAACTTATAACAAAAAATTTCAAATAAGTAGATATTCATATTTATAATCCATATTCATAATTTACTTCAAATTCACACAAACAAACAACATTAACTCTTTAATAAAATCAAAGTCTAAAGTCCAAAACATATATTAATCCAAAATTATCACTTAACAAACGCAAAATACAAATAAATGACCCAAGTATCAATCATTGAAGTTGAAGAATTGGTGAAGAATTGAAAATTTGAAATTTAAAAAAAAAAAAATAATGTACAAACCGACCGGTTTTGACCGGTTCTCAACCGGTTTTGACCGGTTCTATTGCATATGCGGTATAACATACGTACCGTACCGGTTAGGGGTCCGGTTTTCCGGTTGAACCGGCCGGTACGGCACGGTTTTTAAAACATTGGATGAAATACTTTATATACATTTTTTTTACTTTTCTTAATAACCAATTCTCTTTTGTCTCGGAATTAATTCTTTCAGAGTGTGTTATCTTTCTTAACAAGTATTGTTTATATGAACTGAATATTTGACATTTAGCATAATACGACATCTGGTGATTCAGTGAAGACTTATACCAATAGATGAACCTTATGTTCGTTTTATATGCATATTATGTACATATGCCAAGTTGTTCATTGAAAATAAAAAATTTACAAAACAAATATTCCAATGGAGGCGTAGCGAAATAAAACAAAAATCATTTCCATTAATGAATAGACAAGTACTTGTTTTTCCTTGTATTTTTAATGGTAAAAGTGTTATTCTTTTATATATAAAAGGATAAAAATGTCTTACCATAATATTTTTCATTTATTGTTTGTAATATTTGTCTCTCAATTAATAGAGATGATACTTACTCAAACTAATAATAGCACATTACAAGTCACAAGTCTTCACTTAAAATAATTTGAGTGATATTGTTGATTTAGACATTGATCCAATCCAAAACATTATTATTTAAGGTTGTTAACTTTACATATATATATATATGTTCATATGCCTCAAAGTTTTGTGTGTTGTTACAATGAGGAATGAAGAACATAGTTATAAGAATGTTGAAGAAAACACAACAATGAATAATCACAACATGGAGGAAGTAGTTGAAGAAAGAGATCCAGAACACAATCCACTGAATGAACCACTACTAATCAAAAGGAACAGAACTCTCTCTGGAAATCCACTTGCTTTGGTTGGTTCAAAAGTTTCTTACATAGAAAGCTTGGACTATGAGTAAGAACTTAGAATAAGGCATCATAAGTTCATAACTTGTTAGTGATTATTGTTGGGAAGTAAGTCTCACATCGTCTATCTCATTGTATCGGGAATGGTTTAAATACCTGTTGAGCTAGTTTTCTCATTGCCAATTGGTTTTGAGATGAAACCTTAACAGTTATTATTTATGATGGTAAAAGCTCTTAAGTTTTTTTCTCTCATTTGAGCATGCATTTATATGCAGGATCAATGAGAACGATTTATTCAAGCAAGATTGGAGGAGCAGATCAAGAACTCAAGTGTTGCAATATATATTCTTGAAATGGTTACTTGCATTCTTTGTTGGATTTCTTACTGGTATTATAGCTACTCTCATGAATCTTTCTATTGAGAACATTGCAGGGTACAAGCTTCTTGCTGTTGTTGAATACATCCAAAATGAAAGGTACAATTCTTCTCAGAATCTATCAAGGATAGATACTTAGAAATAGTCTTTTAAATTGCGGTTGTATTCGTGGATGTGGTTATTGTCGTTGTGACTATTGCGATATACATTTCAGCAGTTAGTTACGATATGCATTATTTTGTGATTAAGAAAATATATTTGAATTTGATGCGACCTAGATGCGGTTGCTGTGCTGCGACCCGATACGGCCACATCATTATAATCCAGTTCACACTGTAATTGTAGTGTGACGTGACTGCAATGGTCACCGCAACTGTAATATTGCAACAATAATATTACAGCGGACGCCACAACCATAATATTGCACTATACATATACATCATAGTTTTCCAAGATCTGTACTTATGATCAAGTTATAATAATATAGAGTAGTAATACTTATTATATTTAAAGTGACTCATATTAACTTTCAAAAGTTAATTTTTTGTATATTTGAACTTAGGATTAATGTTTTCTGTTAAATTTATATAATGTTCTGAATGAGTATGGAAATGGTTCAGGTATTTGACAGGTTTTGTTTTCTTCATGGGAATTAATTTGGTTTTGACATTCATTGCTGCTATACTGTGTGTGTGTTTTGCACCCACAGCAGCTGGACCTGGAATACCAGAAATCAAAGCTTATCTTAATGGTATTGATACTCCCAACATGTTTGGTGCCAATGTTTTATTTGTCAAGGTTAGTTTCTATCTTTTGTTGTATTTTATGTTTGCACAACTCTCAATATATAAGGAATTCAAAATAGATTTGTTTATAGAATGTAGAATTTTTAACACATTGGGAATGGAGAAGCCTACTTTCCTTATCATTAAATCTTTCTTATTTTAGATCTTTATACAAGTGGCTTGGAAGCATGAGGAGTATAGTATCTTATATGGTATAAGGTGTATCACTTCATATGGTTGAAAAATATATTTAATTTAAAAGTTTAGTAATCAAATATTGTACTAACCAATCACATCAAATGGTACATGGAGTGTTACACCTTCTGAGACAGAAAATGCGATCCAATTAGTCTCAAAATAGCAATTGAAAATTATACTTAAGAATATTTTGGCCCTTAAAATTTTATTTCATCAAGTCTCTAAAGTTTTCTTCTAATAGACATGTTAGTCCTTGGAAATTATGACTTCACCTAATTTTGTCCAAACTTTTAGGAATTGAATTGACCCACAATAAAATTTTTAAAGGATCAATCGAAATTTAAGTCTTTACACACACAAATTATAATGGACCTCAATTATAGAACTGTTCACAGAGCTGCCACATGGATATATCATGATACAAGTGGTGCTGGTTACAAGCATTAATTTCTCTAATATACATAACAGTAATAATCATTTATTCTCATACCCCAAAACAGTTATCGGAAAGGATCAAAATAGGGTGTCACAAGTTACATATATGACTAGTCAAGTTTAAATGAATCTTATAATCACTTCAAGAATAATTTTTTTTACAAGTGTTTATTATTGGTAAAACTCATGAATACAATGTCATTGCTATAATGCAAATGACCAATTGAACACATATTGTTATGCAATGACTCATATTCAATGTATCAGACCTCTTCTCATCATAAACCTAATGTAACAAAGAGAACAATAGCTAAACAAAAATCATTATTCTCTAATACATAGTGGTAGCCTCTCAAAACTCTTGGAGACGTAGACACAATTGGTTGAACCTCATTACCAAATTCCTTGTGTTATTCTCTTCTCTTTTACTATTTGATTACTCGCTTATTCCCGACATATATAATTAGAATTATGTCTTAAATGTCAAATATATATTTGCTCTTGTAGATAATTGGAAGCATTGGAGCTGTCTCTGCAGGCCTAGATTTAGGAAAAGAAGGGCCATTGGTACATATTGGCAGCTGCATTGCTTCCATACTAGGCCAAGGAGGCCCTGACAATTACCGAATAAAATGGCGATGGCTGCGATATTTCAACAATGATCGCGACCGTCGTGATCTTATTACAAGTGGTGCTTCTTCAGGGGTTTGTGCAGCTTTCAGGGCCCCTGTAGGAGGAGTTCTCTTTGCTCTAGAAGAGGTAGCAACTTGGTGGAGAAGTGCACTTCTTTGGAGAACATTTTTCAGCACAGCTGTTGTGGTTGTAGTGCTAAGGGCCTTCATTGAACTCTGCCATGAAGGGAAATGTGGTCTTTTTGGTGCAGGAGGGCTTATCATGTTTGATGTGAGCAATGTTAGTGTGAGTTACAATGTGATGGATATCATCCCTGTTGTAATCATTGGAGTCATTGGTGGGGTATTAGGAAGCCTTTATAACTATCTTCTCCACAAGGTCCTCCGTCTCTACAATCTCATCAATCAGTAAGTAACCATATCCAACTTTAATATCAAAACATTACATATCATTTTGTTTTATATATATAAGAGGGTGAGTTTGGCGCAACGGTAAGATTGTTGCTTAGTAACCATGAGGTCACTGGTTCAAATCCAGGACTGTGAGAAAGTCCCTCTTGGTTACACTGAAAAACAGATAATGAACATAGAACTCCTGTTGATCTTTGAGGGTATTATACTAACATCCCTATCTAAAAGGCCAAAAAACCTTCACTCATTCCCGACACACATATGACAACTTATACGATAAATTGCATATAAATCACGTTGGCAACGTTTTACCCATTCAGTTAACCCTACCTAGTCGAAAATAGTATTATAACTTAAAAAGAAGAATACAAAGACTTTTTTTAACCCACGGGATGGAACACTTATAGACACTATAGACTGATGTGAGTGTGAGTGGATATAGGTATCTTGTATTTCAAGATAGAATGGAGGTACCATATATAAATGTGAGTGTAGGTGTCAACCCGGTGCTACAAAATTGAGTTTGAACAAATAAGTGCTCAACTATTAAGGCCTAGAATAAAAAGAATAAAGCAAAGGCAACTAAACCATGGTATCTAATGGTGCAAGCTTGTATCATTTTGCCGGCAATTCCATCTTGGGTTAACAATCAACAATGATGCTTCAAGTTCAGATTGTATAATTGCTAAGTAACTACTTGCAATCATTGCAGGAAAGGAAAAATGTATAAGCTTATGCTAAGTCTTGCAGTTTCACTCTTCACATCAGTGTGCCAATATGGTCTCCCATTCCTAGGAAATTGCACTCCCTGTGATCCATCACTTCCGGAGTCCGTCTGCCCCACGAACGGACGGTCGGGAAATTACAAACAATTTAACTGCCCAAAAGGCCACTACAATGATCTTGCTACTCTCCTTCTTACCACTAATGATGATGCTGTCAAAAACATATTCTCAACCAACACTCCTCTTGAATACCAACCAACCTCCATCATAATTTTCTTCATACTCTATTGCATATTAGGATTAATCACCTTTGGAATTGCGGTGCCATCTGGTCTCTTCCTTCCAATCATACTTATGGGTTCAGGTTATGGCCGCCTTCTTGGCATCATCATGGGACCTCATACAAACATTGACCATGGATTGTTAGCAGTTCTTGGTGCAGCCTCCCTCATGGCTGGTTCTATGAGGATGACTGTATCCCTTTGTGTGATCTTTCTCGAACTAACGAACAACCTTCTCCTGCTACCAATAACCATGATTGTTCTCCTAATAGCCAAAACTGTTGGAGATAGTTTCAACCCAAGCATCTATGAGATCATACTCCACCTAAAAGGCCTTCCATTCATGGATGCAAATCCTGAGCCATGGATGAGAAATCTTACAGTTGGAGATCTTGTTGATGTAAAGCCACCGGTGGTTACCCTTAGCGGAGTAGAAAAGGTATCCAATATAGTTGATGCCTTGAAAAACACTACACATAATGGTTTCCCTGTGATGGATGATAGGGTAGTACCACCAACAGGAGTGGCTAGTGAGGCAACAGAACTGCATGGGCTGCTTTTAAGAGCACATCTCATCCAAGTGCTAAAGAAGAAGTGGTTCTTGAAAGAGAGAAGGAGAACTGAGGAATGGGAAGTTAGAGAGAAATTTACTTGGATGGAACTTGCTGAGAGAGAAGGGAATATTGAAGAGGTGGCTGTGACAAAACATGAAATGGAGATGTTTGTTGATCTACATCCTCTCACCAATACAACCCCTTTTACAGTGTTAGAGAGCATGTCAGTAGCAAAAGCAGTGATCCTCTTCAGACAAGTAGGACTTCGCCATATGCTCGTCGTACCCAAGTATCAAGTAACTGGGGTGAGTTTCTTAACCACATTACCAGTAACGTGCAACGAATATAGACAACTTTCTCGACAACTTTACTTTTTGTAATGTAAGGTACAAGTACGTTGCATTATATAGATCAAAGTTGTTCGGAAGTTGTCAACAATATTGCATTCACAATTTATTTTCATAAATATTTGTTCCATTCAATGTTGAATTAGACATGTCAGTATTCTTTTAAGAAACTATTTCAAGAGAAGAATGCAATTTCATATATGACTAACCTTATAATATGCTCTCCTCATAGGTATCTCCTGTAATTGGGATCTTGACCAGGCAGGATCTATTGGCACACAACATTCTGTCAGTCTTTCCTCACCTGGCAAAACCTAAGGGCAGAGAAAAGAAAAATTGAAGCTCTCATGATTGGTCAATGCCAAGCACCTTTGTTGTGACAAGACTTGTTTTTCAATTCCACAGAAATTTTTTCCCTCAGTTTTGTTTTACTTGAACCAAAGAACAGAGATGGGTAAGATAAAGGAGCCATGTAAAACAATATTCAAATTTTTACTATTCTTTTCACACTAGTTTTTACAAATATTCAAACTAAATCCCCTCTCCTACCAGTACAAATAACAAAATAAAAAGTGCCAATGGTAACCTTTTGAGACTGCTACTATAAAATTTCTACTTATTCCATGCAATGAATCCCAATGATTTTTAGTTCTAATACTCCCTTCTTACATATCCTTAAGGGCTAAATGCCAGATAGGGCAATCAATATTTCTCTGAAGGATAAGGTATAGCACTAACTATATAATCTATGCTAAATACAGTTCCACATCAAGGGATGGATTGGTGTCATAATCTCATTGTAGGATGCATTTTATGGACATAGAAGAATGAAACCCCTCCATTTCAGGCTTTATTTGGCAAAAGGAATACCATAGAAAAGGAGAGGAAAAGATGACTGAAGTAAAGGAGTATCTTCCCCCTTATTTGGTATACAAATATAAATGTGTAAGAAACCAACAAAAATTTATTATCTTCCCTTCATTTTCTCAGTCCAAGTGGAGAACTGGAGAAAGATGAAAATATTATTCCTCCAGATCATTTATCCCACATTTTCAAAGCATGTCAAATAGGAAAGAGGTGCTATCCTTCCTCCATTTCCTTTCCACACAAAAATACCCACTATAGAAAACAAGCCTCAAAGTTGTGCTCAACAAAAAGAACTATGAAGAAAAGATGATACTGCATTAAAACATGTCTTTTATGCATACACAAACTTAGAATTTTAAAAAGTCAATAATTCAATTCATCTTTTTTTCCTTCTGGAACATAACTCATGAGCATAAAGTAACAGTTCTTATATGTTCCAGGTACAAGATGTGTTGTACTTGTTCTGCCATTGAGATTTGGACATCTTTAATTTGTTAAAAAAAATAATGAAAGTTTACCAAATTCAATGTTGTTGTAAATTGATGTATAGCAAACCACCAGTGCTCTCATCTTCATCCATAAGATAGCTAGGGCTTCCTTGGAGATAAAATAACGTCAGCAACACAGCTTAATGGTAATTTAAGAATTTTGGGCACGACCCACTTAAATATAATAGCATCATACTAGTAGTAATATATTTAAATCCCATCATGTGTTACAAATATTTTTGAGGAAAACACTGAGAAAGTACATATCTAGAAAAATAAAAATTGACAGTGAATTCACCTCTACATGGCAGCTTATAAGCTGAGAACCATGATCATTAAATTTATAATTGAGTTACTTCAATGTTATTTAAATCAGAGAAGCTAGCTCTTGCTGGATCTTTAATATCCCATCACAAGGAAGCTTCAAACCCGAAGGAGATTTACACCTTATTTCACAAGGCAGGATCAATCATCAGTACCAAAGTAGCGATCACCAAACTCACCCAATCCTGGGATAACCCGAAACTCTTCATTTAATGCGTGATCAATCTCAGATGTGACAATTTTCAAAGATGGAAACTTCTTACACACGCAATGGATTCCCTCGGGAGCCTAAATTTAAAAAGATCCACAAGATCAGTCTATGCCTACAGTTTGAAAAAAAAAAATATGAAACTATGATTATGTCTGCAATGAAGGCATCCAAATTAACTTACAGATATAAGATTCAGGAATATAATGTGTGATTCGGGAACTCCTTTCTGAACGAGTAACTCAATTGCTTGGTTGGCAGAGTTACCTACAATGGATGTTATTTTTGTCATTTTTAATTGGCTGTTAAAACAAAGTAAATTACTGTAAACATTTGATGAGACGGATTTCAAAAAATTAAGAGTCAATAACTAGACAAGTTTGCCATGTCAACTTAATAATTAAAATAAAATACATTCTAGCAGGTCACTAATTCCGGATTTCACAGTTATTTCAGTGATAGCTAGCTAATACAACTGCTTTTACTTCTGTCAGTTATCTCATCCCCTCTCCCATCTCCCACTCTATAAAATAGAGCACTGCATTCAAGAGATTTATTAAAATCGGTACCATATCGACATGCTACCCCGTTATTGCATATAACTTTAAACTGGTACAATATTGCATAATAATTATTTTAGCCCCAGGCTACTACTTTCTGCATAACACATATAGTTAACAGGGTTTCTTTCCCATGAATTTAAAGGATGGGAATTTATTGCTAGAATAAAGATTCTAGGAGGTTAAGCCTATTCATACATGACACAGTAAACTAGATAATAAAAAACATATACTAGCAACATTTCAAGTCTTCAGGAGCAAATAAAGAGCACCTGTGGCCAGGACAGGGTCAAGAAGCAAGACATGTCGTTCTGAAATATCCTTGGGAAGCTTCTCATATATAAGCTGCTTACAAGTAAAAGAGCAAAGGGTTTATCATTAAAACATTAACCAGTAGCCATGTGTAGGAACCTATAGCAGAAGCACTGTAATTACCTGTTTTCCATTGTCACCGTCCCGATGAATCAGAATTTTTCCAATCTTAATGCTTTTACAACAAGCTCGAAGTGCATTTTCCATGCTCTCACCACTATAATGCATCAAATGACAAAATATTGATCCAAAAGCAAACAAGATCAGAGATCATTAATATTACTAAACAAGAGAACCAGTGTTATTACTTCTTCGTTTCATATCTAGAAGCATTGTATTGTTTAGACTAGACCTGCCAAAATTAACACCCAATCCAAAGCTCACCTTCGAATAATTGAAACACCGCACAATTTCTTGCAGAAGTCAACGCCAGTGTAGACGGATCCTGCAATATAAAGCAGAGTTCAAATTTACCTATTGCACACTTATTGGGATAAGACATTTCCAAATGAAAGAATTGAAATTCAACGATGCATACACACCAGCGAAGTTCCAGCCAGCTAGGGAAGATAAGACAATTTACATGGGTTACATTGATCATAAAAACTTATAAAGGGCTATGACCTAGGACAGGCATAGATGCTTACCTGTCGGAGTAACTACTTGCTTTTCAGTGAATGGCAGATGACCAAGGCCATGCTCAACAACCTAATAACCATGATAAGGAATAGCAGTTATGCCTGTTGTATCAACTACTAAATGAAATGAAAACCAATGAAATTAAGAACCAAAAAATATCAGCAAGGGTGTGAAGCATAGAGTACCAGACGTATAAGCCGATCTGAATAAAATACAAAATCATGCTTTGATAAGTCTTGGTCACGAATCAATGTGTGCATGCCCCTTATCTGAAATATAAACATAACCATTAAAGGTCCAAATATAGATTGAACAAATCATTTTATCATGTTAAAAGTAGGCTACAATAATTGGCACCACACAAATTATTAGAGTAACTGAGCCTAACTGCTAATTCTACCCAAAAGGTAGCTCGGGAGAGAAGGGTTGCCCAAGTCATTATAAAGGGTTCATTGCCCTTATATCTATCCCATGTGGAACATAACACATCCCTCTCATGCCCATGACTAGACATTTGTTGCATGAAGTTTGCACTTTGCAGGATAGGAGATAGGACATTTGTGAGTAGCCCAACATTTAAATTGGGTTAGGACCCAATGCCATATTAGAACACTTGGACCTATCTCCACCCAAAAAGACATCTCAAGGGGGGCATTGCCTGAGTCTAAAGGGGTCCTCGCCCATCCAAGTGGGAGTTAATACAAATGGTCCATGTTCCATTCTTTCTTGAGGGGGTACTCCACCTTGTGTAGTGTATTCAATGCATTTGTGTCATTTAAATAAATAATATAATAGAAAATGAAAAGACATGGCCTGCAAATATGATTACCCTCAATTTATAGTTTCTTCGCCACCTTAGTTATGCATCCAACTTTCATATAAAATCCTCAAACCCAAATCTCCATGTATTTTATCGAAATCACCTCTTTCTTCTTCATAATAGAAGAACTAAATCTATCATAATACAACCTCCAAGTCAACTACTAATTTATAAACGCAGTAACGCTTCAACAGGTATTTAATAAAGGCATCCCATAGCTAACAACAAGCAAACAAAGCATGAGATTCTTCTATAGAATTTGAGGAAGAATAAAAAACTGTAACATAAAGGGTTTTATAAAATGCTTCATAAGTAAATCATTCTATTAAGGTGGGTGCTGAGTAGGAAGGATGTTGACCAGGACCCTCCACAAATTTTCAACTATTGAAAATAAAAATAAGAAACGGATTGTGACAAACTAAGTGAATGCATACCTGAAATGTTGACTGAATAACATACACATTTGGATATATCTTGCATAGATCATGTTGCCCAAGTTTTGTGTGAATATGTTGAACGATCAGATCAACGGCAACATGATTATCACCTCCTCTGGGAATGATCACATCAGCATACTTCTTTGATGGAAGAATAAAATCGTCAAAGGCAGGCTTAACAAACTTTGCATACTGCAAAACCAACATTATAGGCAGTGAGGAACATATAACAATGTGACTGATCACAATATCACATTTCATTAGGACTACAATAAAATAAAATAACCATCGAAATTGCAATAAAGTGATGGTTACTAATTCAATTGTTGAGCTTACCTGTTCAAGAACAGAGTTTATATCCCTGCCCCTCTCCACCGTGTCACGTCTAATTCTACGAGCAAGCCTCACATCAGCATCTATAAGTAATTAAAGACCCGATATAACATTAAAGAGTAAAAGAGAGAGATTCCGTTACTACGTAAAAGAAGAAATATTAGCATTTTTGTTTAGTCATCAGCAATTAAATACCAGCAGGCAGCAGCTAATATCAGAAATCAACACAAGAAGATATGGAAAAACGAGGAATGTACAGAAAAATAGGTATGTTTGCTCTTGAATCATGGTGATTCAAAAACTCTTCACGAGAGAGGAAACACAGATCTAGGCAATATATCAACAAGTTGCCTATTGCTGTAAAACTTTAACTGTTATATGTTGAAAATTGAAGTTGCTATTTATGTACGAAAAATGATATAAAAAATCATTCTACACTGTTATTCCTGCACATTTAGGTGAGTGTATGCACAAGTCATCATTGAGAAAATACCATGCTTTTCTGTTAGTATGGGCAATCTGTACTTTATAGTTTCCCATGTCTCAATAATTGTCTGAACCCTACAGCAATTATATCCTATATTGTTTCTAGTTCTAGGACTTCAAATTTGTTTTAATACTTCCAGAAAATTTGAGTCAAGCATGATGTATGTTTTCAAGTATGTGAGCAAAGCCTATTGCGGTATTGGATATCTTGCAAGACTAACAGAAAAGCAACACAAAGCATGACAAGGGGAACGTAAAGAAATGTAAAATGATTCCAAATAAATACTAACCATAAAAATGATATTTATACAGAAGTCAAAAGTTCAAACATGGCACACCATTGAAAGGGCAGGAGGGAGATGCAAAGCATATCAAACCTGTGTCAACAAAGATTTTCATGTTCATCAAATCCCGGACATCTTGATCATGGAAAACAAGAATCCCCTCCAATATAATGACATCAGAGGCATTGACCTGAGCAGAGACATCAATTACTATTTAGTAAAGGACCATGCAAAAAGTAATGAATGGCAAATAACAACCATCGGATACATTTCAAAACTCATTAAATAACAGATTCCTTCTGGTGCAACATGTACTATGACATTGGGTGTGATTCACAGGACTCATGCACTTATGTCTTTTAATATGTGTGTTATGTGCAATTCTATGTTTCTAACTCAAAAACAGCTGCACAATTATTCTTGAATTGTCATCAGCCTTTTACACATGCAATAGGATAATTGGTGTGTGATGTGTGTGGTAGAGCTTGGGTGTTATTGTTACTATTTATGATTCACAGGTTTTGAAAAGTGTATGGGAGTCGGGAGGCAAGGCTGAACGACAATGGGTTATGTGCGACATTCTTTGGTGTTGCAAGGAATATAATGTTTATTTTTAGATTTACTATGGGATGTGATTCTGCAATATATGGCCTCTCTTCAGTCCATCTAATGACAATTCTTCTTCATCAACAAAATATGCATTTTTACTGAATCAGTAAATATTACATACAATATCTTATGGCATTAACAGATGGAAGAGCATGGTCATCACAACTAGTACTATCAATGACAATGACTGCATAAATCTAAATGGGGAGGGGAGGAACCAAGGGAGTATTTTTACATATATAAAAAGTGAAACAAAGGAATTTTCAAATCCAAGAGATGAAGGACAATTTCCAGGGCACAAATTTGACAACCAAATCACTAATTTAGGACCGAAATTGCAGAAACACGACTAAAATCTTGAGTTTCCATCTCTGATAACCAATCTAGTACCAACTATATATGTCCATTGAATGCTTTGGAGTTGTCAACAACCAACTATCTGAAAAGCTTAAGTTGTTGGGTGAAGGCACATGAATGGTTTTGTATATGAAACACAGTCGCTCATCTGATAGCCCTTCGGGCTGGAAGAGTGGACCAGGAGCAGGTCCAACATAGGTTGTGCTGAAAATTAACTTCTTTTATTTATTTAGAAGGGGGACAGCATTTAACTCCTGAATCTGACCATTTGGTCATAGAGGCTCTGATACCATCTCAAGAACCAACTATTCCAAAATCTTAAGTTGTTGAGTGAAGGCGCATGAATGGGTTTATATATCTAACAAGAGCAATACCTGCCGGAAGCTATCTGTCGAGCGTTGGTGCTTCTTAAAGTCGTAAATTGGGAGTTGAACACTTTGACCACTTATGAGCTTTCCCATGCACTCTAATAGTTGCTCAGTATCAAAAGCATCTACAATAAAAAGTTAAGCCACCATCTCAATTCTCTACAAGCAATATGAGCTAGCATATAGAGCAAAACTCAAGCAAGGTAGCACACTAATTCTAAGGAATTCCAAACTCAACAACAAAACAGAACAAAATTGTTAATAACAACTCATACACATGAATTACCGGGATGGTCAAAATTGTACTCGTGCGCATGCTCCAACTCTTCAGGTGTCAACCCACGATAAAACGAATCCTATACATGAGCAAATAAGATTTAAAAAAAAAATAAATGGCTAAGCCATAAAGACGAAAGATTCTCAATATGTATAGCACTAAAGATACAAGATTTATTAGTTTAGTCCTCCAGATTTTTTTCCCACCAATAATTGAAATTGTCATCATTCTAGCCGTCTATGTCAAACCATGTTTACATGGAGATTGACATTGCCATCATTTTCGTCACACTTTCTATGCAAGAGAAGAACCGAAACAATGGAATTTCAAATTACCATATTGATGATAACTAAAAGAGTGATTACCCAAATTCATCCTTAAGTAAAATGCACCCTCAATTTAGTCACTGAGATATCACAAAAATCCCAACTTTACCCTCTTTTGATATTCCTCAGTGTTGGACCAGACTGCGACCGGGGGTTCCATTGTTAATGGGGTATGGGAAGAGTGAAGAGCTACAAGTGAGACACAATGTCTTGAACCAAAACCTTAAGGCATTAGTTTCATTGGTCTTTTCCACTTATAAACACTTTCACTATTACCCTCATATCCAATGTGAGACTTCACACTTGGATAAACCAAAAGTTGAGATTTTTCATTTTTAAGAGAGTGAAAAGACTAATCCATCATTTCAGTCCGTATATACTTATAAGTACCCCTTACAATTAGTACCATTATAATCCATTTTAGTTCAAGAAATTGTAATAATAAGTGATATTATGATCCATAAGTCATACAATTTCATAAAAATCAAGGACTAAAATGACAATATTCTAAAAAAACAAAGAGTAGAATAATAATAGTTTGGAAATGCAACAATGTAGGTAAATAGAATCACTTGATTAACGAGGACAACGCGGTGATCATGAAGCTGTTGAATGATCATATCACAAACAGTGGTCTTACCAGAAGCAGTACCTCCAGAAACACCTAAAACGAGAAATGAAAAAAGTGAAAAATGTAAGAAAAGAATAATAAGAATGATAAATTGATCTGAGAGAGAGAGAGAATGAACCTATAACGAAGGGTTGATTGGGATTTAAGGTTGAGGAATTGAGTGGAGAAGAAGGAAAACGAGGTTGAAGAAGATGTGGAGAAGAAGGACTTGAAATTGAAGAAGAAGAAGAAGAAGAATGAATGAGAGAATCGAAGTGAGGAAGTGATGATGCATCCATTGATTCATTCATAACTCAGATACCTCGATCACATCTCTGTACAAGGTTTCACTAGATCCTACATCTATCAAAAAGACAAAGTTCAATATAATAAATAACAGTTATTAGGAGCAACAATCATCCATACTATTTGAATCTGCTCAATTAGGGACTAAAAATGACTCGGCCCGACCCATCCCATGATAACTCATTGATTGTATGCGTCTCTATTCAAATGTGTAGAGAGTATAATTGAATTTTTATCATTCATACATGATTAATAATATTACATATATCATTTTATATGTCACATTATATATTCATAATAATAAGTAGAGGATGATTCATTGACTCCAATAATAAGTTTAAACTTACTATTCATCTTATAGATCAATTCTAGGGACATCCAATGGTTTGAATTAGTGAGTATATCTAAACCATTGGATCTTCCTAAAATTGATGGCTAAGATGTGGAGTAAGTTTAAAAAACTTACTCTTGGAATAAGTGGAGTCCTAATAAATAACATTGAGAATATTTTATCTAAAATGAGCATGCATTATATCTAATCGGTTCTAAGTTGAGTTCGGGTTTAAATGCTGACCCGATGAATAATTAGGGTCGGATTAGCTTCAGGCAGTTTTAGGTCAGATCCGAGTTTAAATAATTTTGATAATTGGATGTAAATCAAAATTAAGCAAGTGATAAAACTACACGAGATTTGTCTTCTCCTTGTAAGAAAAATATACTTTCTCCGAAATTCTTCAATTTTTTTTTATTTTAAATTTTTTATCGATTATTAAAAGTGTTATTAAACATGAATCGATGGATCACTCCACATTAGTAGTTGGTCAATGAGTCTCTCGTTGAACTACTAGGTTAATGGTTGGACTGGTCGAATCGGTTTAAAATAAAAACTCTAAAATATTTATAATATTAGTTAATATTATTTAATAACTATACACTCCAAATTTAAAAAGATTAGCATGTGTAATTAAACAACTAACAAAGAAGACTTCATTATAACAAAATGTCACAAATAAGTTGAAAACATCATCAATCAACATAGGTTATATGCTATAATTGAAACAAAAATGCGCAAATAGATTTTAATTAAACAATAATTTTTTACTATAATATAAGTTAAGAAATGACAAACATAACAATAAATAAGTTGAAATCACTTGATTTTTTCATCTTAAAACGTTGTTTATGTTGTTTTTTAAATATATATTTTTATTGACTCAAGTGGTTCAATTGGTCCGACCATATGAGTAACCAGTTTTAGGCTTAAATCGATTAATAATCCTAATTTTTATACAAAATCGATTAGTTGAGAGACTTAGACCGGTCAATAACTATTGAACCAATCAGGCCGATTTTTATAACATTGATAATTAGATCTCATTTGTTTTTAATATAAAATACCTACTCACCATCAACATATATTCAAGCAAATTTATTTCAAGCACCATACATAAATGAAAAGGGTTACATTGAAAGATCAAAATGAAAAATATTGATATAGACATACATTTAATACTTACTATAATATAAAAATATGTCCCTTCTATGTCTTGTAGCATGCTCATACAAAGACTAACTTGCACCTAATAAAACAAAATCAATAGAAATTGACATGCCTCCATAACTCACAAGAATATATGCTTGTAATATAAGTTGCACCATTTCTAAATCCAACTTCATATCATCAATTGAAACATGTTAACTGCTAAGGCAAAAATGAACACAATATAGGCAAAACTTTGTGAAAGTGAAGCCGTAGAAGTCGAAGTCGGCGAAGAAGATGACGATGAGGATGATGATGATGGTGACGATGTAGTGGAAGAAGGTGTACCCTCATTCGCTATGGTAATTTTCATCTTCATGCCTTGACTACAATGGCCTAAGGTACCACATGTGAAGTACCTTGGTCCTGGCTTATCCAATTTCACTACATCATTGCCACTGCTCATAGTGTTCACTGGATTGTTAATATTACAAGTCTTATAATCACTTTCCCCACCTAGTTCAACAACATTATGCATTGAAGAGTACTTGAAAACTGCAAAGAAATAAAATACAGGTTAAAATAATATTAATCATATTTATCAAATCAAACATTGAAGTAAATACTATGTATGTTCCAATTCTAGTTTCTAGAAAATGACATTATTTGGTATCATATTATAGGAGCTCAAATTAATCATGCCTCACAAACAGACCGATAAATAAAATATTAAATAACTTAAAACATAAAATCAACCACATTTATTGAGTGCTATTAAACTCGGACCCATCAATGGTTCAAGAAACTGGGTTACAATATTAACTAATATTTATATTTTAAATTTAAAAATATTATCATACCTAATTAAACACCCATAAGAAAAGCTTTCACTTTCATAAAAAGTCACACATAAGTTGGATACATCATTAGTCGATCTATGTTTTTTATTTAATTGCAACAAAAGAGCACAAATAAGTTTAAAATTTAATCAAATATAATTAAGGTTTTGCTAGAAGATAAACTAAGAAATAACATAAATAAGTTCAAATCACTTTTTTCCATCTCAAAAGATGTCATTTTGGTTATTCTAAAAAATATTTTTTATTGACTCCGTCAGTCCTACTGATTCGACCATCCGAGTCATCGATTTTAGGTTTAAACTGACCGAATTGAATTGAGTCATTCAAAATTTGATACAAAATTGGTTAGATGAGAGGTTTGGATCAGTCAAATGTCTAGTTTACAGTTGAACCGGTCGGACCGACCGGTTTGAGCCGGTTTTTATAACAATGCATTTATAATCAAATCAAGGGTGAAAAAAATTAGTATTAGATTTTGCTTAGTTAGAGTTTAGAAAGTTGAATTAGATGAAAAAGTTGAAAGAGCTCAAATTAATTATGTGTAAGTGTAAGAAACTTACCAAGTTTATCTCCAACTTTAAATGTTTGACCAGAAGTCCATGAGTTAAAGTCTGTGGATTGATCCCAACCTTGGGTTCCACCAACTACATGTTGTGTTGCCAATGCCTCCTTTACCATTAAGGTAGCTACCAATACCAACATAATTGTGTTCTTTAGCCCCATTCTTTCTCCTCTTCCTTATTCTTTTCTTTCTAGTCTTTTGTTTACTTTGGTTCTATTTGAGCATTGTTATAACCCATTCCTATTTATAAGCAAGATGAGAAAACACACTATGCCCCACTCCTTACATAAAATAACACATTTTATTATTTTATTATTATGGGTTGAAACATGAAAAGCAACATAAAATATGAGTCTTTGTGAGTACCTTAGCTTAATAAATATAAAGATTGGTTAAATTTAATATTAAAGTTTCATCTTAAAACCAATTGGCAATGAGAGGAGTAGTCCAACATACACCCTCAACATAAGTCTGTCGGACCAGGCGAAGAGTTACATTTGACCATAACTAATTAAATGGCATCTTTTGACCAATGACAACTGTAAAGAATTTGGGTTCTGCTCTGATACCATGTTAAGGTTCCATCTCAAAACCAATTGACAAGGATATGAGTAGCTCAACTAGTATTTAAACCATTCCCGAGATAATGAGGTAGGCGATGTGAGACTTACTTCCCAACATCTAAAATGACTCAACATGGCTTAGACATGTAGATGATGATGCAATTTTGTGAAGCATCCTCCATTTCAAGTGTTTAGATTGGAGGCAAAGCATTGTGTGGTGGGTAAAGGTTGATAAAGCTAAGCTTGGCTTTCAAACAAAGTTGTCATGAATCAACATCTTTAGAGATAGCTAAGTATGATGCTCAAATATTATTAATCTAGGTCATAGATAACGGCCAAAACAAGATTGGGGCCACTATATTCATTAATTTTTATGATTTTTTAATTTTATAAAGTTTAGGTGTAACAAAACCCTCACAATCAGAATGAGATTCAAGATCATAATTTATGAGTTTTGAGCTGATTTTTTTACCTACATTCGTTAGTCATTGATTTTAATATCTAATATATTAATTAGTATATAAGAAAATCTTTTTATCCATGTAATTAACTTGTTCCAATTAGTAATAATTTGGGATGTAACCTACAAAATTATTAATGATGTGAGGATTTCATTAGTGGTTAAATAGGTAAACAAAGTTCAGTGCTTTTTGTTAAAAAAACCAACACATGCAAGTGGTCCAACAACATTTGTTTGTTTGTTTTTTTGTCAAATTATTAAACAAGGATAAATCAGGTAAAATTTGAAGAATTCAATTTTACAATGATATCCAATCTCATTCCTTCTTTGAGATTCTACAAATTTGTGGAATATAATAATATGAATGTCATTCCATGTTTTTTTTTAATTATCAAAGCTAGGAAAGTTCAGGATTGAATGTGGAATGCCACTTCAAAAATATATATATATTCATAAGTTAACAATTGTTCATATATATAATTGATTATGAATGATAAATTATATTAATAATTTATATTCTAGTGTAAAAATAGATATTGAATAAGCAATTTCAGTGGAACCCAATGATTCAGCATTTTAAATAAATGAAGTTTTGAAGCTCAAAATTTATAGTTCATTTTATTAAATGAACTAAGTAGAATCAAAAACATTTATCCACAAACCATGCATGAGGCTGGTTTTCACATCTAGTGATTTAACCTACTGCATGACATTTGTGTATATATACATATAACATATCTTACAACTTTTCACTCTCTAAAACCCAATAAATAATCTTGCAATTTGATGAACTTTATCTCCCCATCCATTTGCACTAAAAATTATTGATTCTTGAAAAATGTTACAATAGCATTGTACACTATGTTCTTGGCATTGAGAGCCATTATGTGATCGGCATGAGCATAATCCTTGATGTACTGAACATTTAGCTTATCAACATCATGAGATTTTAATCTGTCGATCAGATTATGAACATCGGCGACATCGGAGAGGGCGTCTTTGCCACCATAGCTAAGGAAGAGAGGAAGGTCATGAGGGATATTTGAAAGGTTATAGTAGTTTTGTGGGAATATATGTTCTGGATTCTGGATAATATGTTTTGGTTCCATATGGTTGTATTTTGCCAAAACCCCATATCTAACAACTGCATGCATAACAAAGATTTACATAAGATGGATGTTTTCTTAGTCTATATTTAAATTAGATTGCATTCAAGTGACTTAAATTGCGGATCGCATCACTTGATGCGGCTGCAATCTTGTGGTTACGGTGACTGCCGCTACCGTATCACATTACAATTGCAGGGTGACTCAGAATCATAATGATGCGGTCGCATCGTGCATGCCGCAACACAACTGCATTGAACCGCATTTGGACAGTATCGGATTCAAAAATATTGTTTTAATCACAAAATAATTCACACCGCAACAGCCACAATGCACATCACAATAGCCGCATTCGCAACCGCAACCACAATTTAAAGCCCTACCTGCATTATTAATTAGATAGATGAGATAACTCTTACTTTGAGCTAAGTGCACCATGTTCTTTGTTGATGTAGGTTGAAGGTTTTCATGTGACAATAATTGATCAACTGCTGAAGAATTTAGGCAACAATTTGGACCTGAATAAGACAATTTAATTAACTATACATACATTATATAATCCAAACTTTGGAATGCTTATTTTTTTTAAATCTGAGTGAAATGAAAATTCAAAAATTAGAGGGAGCACATATTTTTGTTTCATAATTTGTACCATTACATATATCATTTTCTCTGATTGATTGAAAAAATTGTATTTAGTTAAAAGATTAACTATTAAATATTTTACGACCAATCATAGCCGATAGCAATACAGTAGTACAAATTGTGGGGAAAAGATGTGTTCGGATGAAAAGTGACCTAATAATTGTCCATTAATTCATGAGTTTGGGAATACCAGTGATTGCACCCAACAGGTCATCGCAGTCTACCCCAGGGAAAGCACAAATTGACCTAACATACCCTTTGACAAGTACCCTACACAAATGAATTGTTCAAAGAGCATTAAAGAATGCATAGAATTAAAATACTAGTGAATTTTTGCAGCATCTTATTTTATATAGTGCAAGTTCTATGTTCTTACCCTGTAGGATTAAATTCTGCTACTCTGAGTAGGGTGAAAGTCTGTGTCAATACAGAAAATTTTCCCTTCATTAGTAACCTCTAATCACTATATATTCTTATAAATATTTTAAATTTTGGGTCTATAATCATAATTGTTGATACAACCTTATAGTTTTAGCAGTATCAATAACCACATCAAAATTGAGTAGACCACATTTTCTCACAATAGTCTATTACCTTAGTAAATGTAATATAACTATAACCTTGATTTAAAAGATTGGGTGAGGATCCACAATGATCCCTCCTCTAAAAGATTTGGTATTACTAAACTAAATCTTCGGTGTTATTAATACCGTGCTGGTTATCAACCCGGTCAAGATATTGATATAGTGGTATAACGGTTCAACCGGTAGTTTATTAATTAAACCGCATACCGGTGAAATTAGATATACATATATAATATATTAACATTAATATTGAAAAATAAATAAAAAAACAAATTTTTTATTTTTATTAAAAATTAATTTTAAATAAAAAATCGGTTGATATGACATATATGATCACATAATCGATATAATTGTTATATCATACCGATATTGGGACTGATTTACTAGTTGAACCGGCCGACACTAACCGGTTTTTAGAACACTGAAACTAATTGAACAACTTTATTGTGTACCTCACTAAGCAAGGACCTGGCAGCAAGAACTACAAGTGCAGTTTTCATGTGACTCAAAAAGGCCACTGGGGACAACAAGGCTGCAGATTTCACCTGATGCACCAATTGCCTCTCTGAGAATGATGTCAAAGCCATCAAAGTTCCCTGCCAAACATGCTCTTATGTTTTAATATAACATTACCAAAGTACCACTAAAATTGGTTACATCAAAATGTTATAATAAATGTTTTTTTTAGTATAATCATGAGTATCCATTCACCGTATGATTAAAAAATTAATCTTTTTTTTATTGTTTGAGTGTCCATCCTAAGAAATATCAATTATAGGAATCAAATATTTAACTTTTTAATTTATCTGATTTTCAATAAAACCTTATACCACTAGACTAACAATAATTTTGAATGATAGGAATATATAATGCATTACCAAAGAATGACCCACGTAATGGATCTTCTGGTCTGTTTGGTTGTACACAAAATCAAAAACAGCAGTGAGATCATATGAAACAAGATCATCCAAACACCAATTCCAAAACTCCTGTGACATGTAAATGAAAATGTTATTAGTTCAATTACATAAAAATTTATTAAATGTACCCTAAAAAGCTTATGAAAACATTACTAAGATAACATAAAAATCAAACATTATAGTAAGAAAAAAATGAATTTAACCTCACTAGAGGGATCTAGAGAAATGTGTCTACGGCTATATCTGGTTCCTCTAGAATTAACAATCCACACATCAAAGCCACTATCTGCTAGAATCATGGGTAGGTTTTGTTCTGGAGAGTTCATAAACCATGTCATTCCATCCTGAAAAACCATGTCTTATAATATTCAGAAAACAGTAAGAAGCATATCATTATCATTTGCACAATTATATTCATTTAGAACGTGCTACTTGTTAAGGTTCCGTCTCAAATCCAATTGGCATTGAGAGGAGTAGTCAAACAGATATTTAAACCATTCCCGAAACAATGAGGTGGATGATGTGAGACTTACTTCCTAACATGTCACCTCCACATAAGCTTGTCGGACCAGGTGAAGGGTTATCTTAGACCCATAACTAAATGATATCTTTTAGACCATGACAAACAGAAAGAAGTTGGGCTCTGACTCTCATATTAAGGTTTCATCTCAAAACCAATTGACAATGAGATGAGTAACCCAATAGGTATTTACTTCCATATTGGTTAAGGAAGGTATGGTTTGTTCATTAAATAAAATAAAATATGATATTGTAACAATCAATAACTTTTAGTAGTTCTTTGCTTTTCATGAGTTTTTGTAATAAGATAAAATGTTAAATAAGTAAAAGATAGAAATAATTTGATTTGTAATTAGAGATATTATAAAATTTCTTAAGCAGCAGTGATATTATTAAGTATTCATCTTTTTTCTACAAATATATCGTCAAAGGTTTCATTTTAGTATGTTGCCATGAGGTTTAATAATTTTTGTATGGCCATTAAAATTTTATTATAATAATAAAAAATTTAAAATTATTAAAGGATAATAATTACTTACCACCAATACTCCATGTTGTATTATCACTGGTTGTTTCTTAGTACCAATGCCTCCACTCTCATACCTACCTTCTGGGATCCTTTGCAGGCTAAGAATGTACCCATCTTTGGTTGTAACCTGGAAAAAAAAATTGATTATATTTAGACTTAACTTATTTCACAATCAAGTTCATAGGCATTACAATTTATAAATTGTTATAGTTGTGATTATAATTATGGTTATGTTGTGTTTATTGAAATTACAAAAACATTATGATAAAATGTGTCTGATAGGAGGCTGATTCATCTAGTTTTGATATTATTGACCAATTGTTTCATATATGTAGAAATTGTTAGAAATTCATAATTTCTAATTAAGGTGGACATCATATATTTAATACATTTATACTTATTTTGGGTTACAAAATAAGTGATCTAATTTTTTGACAACTCATAGGACTTCTTAAACTAATAATGGATATGGGCTTAATGAGTGGATAGCCAAAACGGTTGGCCTATAAGGGGTAATGAGAACCATATAAGTTAGTGCATAATGAACGATTATGGTCCCCAAGACGCCAAATCCAAAATAGTTTTCATCTCTCCCCGTCAGAGAGAAAACGAATGTCCCAAAAGGAATTCATAATTTGGTTAAGGAAGATTATGATACCAAAACTCTCTCAAAATACACATCAAAGGAGTAGATATGAGAAGATGGATTCAGATATAACTTTGTATCATTGTTTTATATAATGTGTGAGATTCAAGATCCTGGGATTGGTATTTCACCAATCAAAATGAATTCTAAAAGAAATCTCTCATTTTACAATAGATTCTAAAAAAAGTTTGTATATAGTAAATATATACTCATCTTTCGTGTATTAAAACTTCAACTAGTAAATAGAAAAGTAATATACATGCATTTTTGAAAAGATTAGGTTAAAGAATTCTCATGCAACTTATATATATAGGTGTTTGTTTGGAGTTCTTACTTCAAGTTCATGGCATTTATAGCCATGACCAATGACAACAGAGGCACATAAACCTTTCAATGAAGGGTCAAGAACAAGGTTTTTTCTGCTAATGGAGCTACGGCTTGAAGCATGTGTTTGATAAGGAACATATGCTAAGACTAAGAAACATAGGATAAATGGAACAAAACCCCACAAACCTAAGAGACCCATATTGTCTTTGATCTTTTAGGTTTGTATGGATATTGAGTAAGGTGAAAGGATTGTTGAGGATGAAAGTGATTTCCCATTTCCCTTTATATAGTAGTTCAAAGTTGAAAGTGAAACATAAAATGTAGGATTGAGAATACAAGTTACAAGGTTTCCTATATTTAATGTAAACCTAATTTTAACTTGTGGTTGAGATATGAAGTCAAAATAAGTTTATTTGTGAAGAGACTAAATGGATAAACTTGTAAGAATAAAAGGAACCAATGTCATTACTAAAGGTTGTCTTTTCCTTTTCCCTCATCCATTAAAGTTGACCTTCTCATTTTAGGGTAATCATACCTTGAGAAAAAGAAATCAAAATGAAAAGATAATAAAGTATTTCCTAATATAATAAGATAAATTATCTCTTCCAGCCACTAAAATCATGACATATATTTCATTTAATCATTTTTTACAGAAAATATTTCTAAAACTAAATAAAATAATACATGTGTCATATTTCTACTGACTGTAGAATGTAAGTTATTTCCTGATATAAGGTTTATTGTGGAGTGAAAAAAGTTTTTAATTTTGTTTAATGCAGTTGTATCAATTAAATTTTATATTCTTAAAGTTTGAAAAGTTAATAGAAGCAAGGTAATATTTGTTAGGAATGGATCTAGTTACTCTAAGATTAAATGGAAAAAAACTTACTTCACATATTAGTCATTTATTCTTGGAAAATTTAATGGTTTAGATCTACTCACTAATTCAAACCATTAGATTTTCCAAGAATAAGTGACTATGATGTGAATTATGTTTTTTCCACTTACTCTTAGAGTAAGTGCATATCTTCCTATATTTGTTGAATATTATGTCAAAATCTATTATAAGGATAATAATTTTAAATTTATATTTTCTTGGTTCATCCAATCAGAGACTATGATTTAAAATTTTCAAGTTTTTATTTATTTATTGCATAACTTTAATTTGAGACAATATTTTTTAATAATTTTCTATCAACTTTGTGGGATGAAAATAATATTCTTTTTATAAAAGAATGCAAGGTTTTTTAGGTTGCTCTAGGAGCAATTTTTCCATTTTTCCATTCAAAAAAAAAGAGAGTGGTATTTTAGTGCATATACTTTATCATTAATTATAATTTTAATTTTTTAAAGAAGCTATTGTATCTATCAATTAATTGAATCAATGCTTTAACTTTTAATAGGATTAAATGATACTATTAAACCAATAATTTGTTTTGAGAATGGTCAACTTCCATTAAATTATATCATTCTTTACATTGATGATTCTTTATAAAAAAAAACTGTATGGGCATTTCAAAAGGCTAAATTTAAAAAAAATAATAGAAAAGTGAGAACTCAAATCACTTATAAAATATTGAATGAATTAAGTTTATGCTGGTAACTTTTAAATGAATTTAAACAACTTTTATGAGTTCACTCCCTAATAAATTTGGATTAAAATGTACATTTGATTTCTCGACTTTTTAATGGTATAATTTCTGATATTTCATTTTTTTTTTTTGCATTTTTTGTCCTCCAATTTTTTATTAACCAACCTTTTCTTATCTTTCTCTCAAAAACTTTAATTTAGGATTTTGTCAGACATGACATTTTGAGAGTCTTGTCATATGGTAATTATAATTTTTTATGGGTAAAGAAATTTTATTAAAAGGTACTAAAAAATGGGAAAAAGATCACTTGTCTCATATGGTCTCTCACTCCACTATTCCAAACAAATCAGATAATACTGTTATATGAGTAAAATAAAAAATTTAAAAATAAAGAGTATCATTTTGATTGATCCGAGATAGGGAATGAAATATCATGTGAGACATGTGAATTCTCTCATTAGAAGACATAGTTAACCCTTTACGAGACCAATAAGATGATGATGGTATAAGGTCTTATTCAAAAAATGTAAAGAGTTCACATTTGTTGAGAGAGATCCATTAACCTGATTTAGTCAAAAATGAGGAAATATTCTTAGTAGTAAAAAACTTTTACAAGAAATAAAGAATTAAAAAGCATGTTATAATTACTTAGAATGAGTATTCCTAAACAGAAGAAAGTAGATATACTAAAACGCAAAGCTTTTCCTTTGTGAAAACATTTATGTGTCATTCCATATATCAACTTCCATGTGTAACTTTTAATTGATTGATTTAACATATGTTTTAATATGAGTAATGTTATATTCTTCTACTAAATTTTTCTACTAATCTTTTCACTCACAAAAAAATGACATATGTCAGTGATACTTTATTTATTACTGATTGGTTTATAAGTAACATATGTTATTTTCTTGTGGATATGAGGATATATCATTTTCCTTTTAATATATATGTATAGGAGTAAAAGATTTTTTTACATGGTTAGTACATATTTATCATAGTAGTTATAGGCTTATAGCAAAATTTTGTTCCACAACATGTTCCCTAGCAATAAAGTTGACACGAATAAATTGTGAATGAATCTTCTATACCAAAAAAAATCATACAATTTGAGTTTATTATACTAAAAAAATGTTGGTTTGCTTTTTTAATTTTGTTCAAACATTTTTTGTCTCTCATGTAATTAGTACTCCATTTGTCTCCAAAAGTTGATGAGTATTATATATATTCCCTAACCTCTAAAACTCAAATACTCAGTAATATTTTCATTCTCCTGGTATAAAGAGATAAATTATCTCCTATAACCACTAAAATTGTGACATGTGTATCATTTAATCATTTTCTACAAAAATAATTTTAAAACTAAACAAAACAATACACATGCAATTCTTTTACTAGTTGGAGGAGGTAAGTTATCTTCTGATATGAGGAGATAAATTATTCTCTATTTTCACAAAATGATAATACTTAGTGAGTGAATACAAAATATGAAGTGTAGCTTGAGTTGTTCTCAATAGCATGAAAGGTTGATCAATACTAAGTGAGAGAGCATGCAAGTTTCTCTTGCTTCTTCTTTTTCAAACAACACAAGCTTTATGAACTTGGGAGCTTTTCTTCCAAATTAGAGCAAGCATAGAGTAAAATGTTCTTGATTAACTGATTAATATAGTTGCAAAATTTATATTAGAAATTATATATAAATCAATGTTATGAAACCCGAGTTGGACGTCAAATCGGAAGAACTCTCATATTAGGTTTATCCAGTTAAACTGTCCGATCTGACCGGATAATTTCATACATAATTAATAATTTTTATCTATAAATATATGACTATATATAAATCTAAAATTTTATATAATTAATAATTAAGTATAATTATACTGAAGCAACATCTCTTCATATTTTGTTGACTTGAGTAAAACAAAAAATTAGAGTAGTGTTCCTTTTTTTTAAATTTTTAAGTGAGCTATCCGGTTTACTTCCCGGGTTAATCTGGTTTAACTGGGTTTAATACGGTCTGACCATAATTTCCACGGTTCAAAGCTGTCCAACCCTCATCCGGTTAAGACTGTAAATCATAGTCATTTTCAAGTCCGATCAGTGGCCAGACCGGTTGGACCGTCCAGTACAGTCCAGTTCTCACAACACTGATATAAAGGGTTAATTAAATTTCTTTTTTTCCGATATCATAAAAGGACGGTCTAATGCACGAGACTCCCAGTTATTAGGGTATAGGGTGGTCTTTTTTTTAGCATCATGAGAGGAAAATAAGAAAAGCAAGAAAACTAAGGATTTTGAACAAAGGCAACTCTCACATTTATTATATATATGAGTTGAGGGATTTTATTGATAGAATTCCAACCAAAGTAGTCACCAACAAACTAGTAAGTCTTGAACAACAACACATTGAGACTACATGGAGGAAAGAACCTTGACTCATGCCTCAGTTTTGTGCACCTTGCTAACAAGAAGCTTTATACCATATTTTGGCACTAACAGCATCTTATACACAGGGCAATGCTCATAATTTGGTGAAGGATTGAAGTAAAAGTTTGCCAGAAGAAGGCTTAGTACTACCTTGACTTCAATCATGGACAGGTTTTGTCCTAAGCAAATTCGACTCCCGAGGCCAAACGGTATATAACATTGAGGATACTTGCATGCTGCAGCAACACCGCCGGCAAACCTTTCTGGCTTAAACTCCAAAGCATCCGGTCCCCAATTGTTAGGATCACGGTGCAATGCGGGCAGGAACATCCACACGTTAATGCCTTTCGGCAGCGTAAGTTCTCCCAACTTCAAATCAGCAAAAAGTTCCCTCGAAGCTGTAACAGCTGGCCCGTAAAGCCGCAGACTCTCTTGAATCACCATTGTCAGCTGTGCAGGAACAATAAATTAAGGTTCAATAGTTGAGATGTTATATGCAATATGGTCATTTTATATTGTCACATTTAATGTTCTAGTACTTGAATGGTAGTGTAAATATGAATAGGACTTGCACATGCCACTAGGCATAATCAATAATATTTGTACTCTTAAGTTTGTACATCAAAGAATGGAGGGTTACACAACTTCTCTTTCGTCGTGTCCGGTTCGATGCACCAAATGCTACCATGGAGTCTAATCATGATGAATAATAAGTTAGATATAAGAATGCAATAGTGAAATGGTGTACTCACTGCTTTCAATTTTCGAAGTTTGTCCATGTCATTGATGCTGAGAGGCAATGTGTTACCGAAGATCTCAACAATCTCAGCTCTAACGCGTTGTTGCCAATCGGGATGTAATGCGAGCAGCAGCAGTGTCCAAGAAACAGCAAGAGCGCTGCTCTCGGAGCCTGCGAAGTATATATTTTTGCATATGTCGATAATCAATTGGTTGTTTTCATGCTTCCCGAGCTTGAAAGAACCTTTACCATTGCTATTTCCGTTGGCAGCATTAGCTTCTCGGTCTAGTAGTGTTTGTAACAAGTCCTTCTGATTCTCGTTTACGCCATTTTTATTTTCTACTTGGCGATCATGGATGACTTTTGATATCAGCTTCTCAACCTCTTTCTGTAACTTCCACATATCTTTGTTTTCCTTGGTGGGAAAATACCTGATAATGTATCATATATCATTATCATATAGAATTGATTTCTTTGTATAAATTTGACATAAAATGAGAAATGATTATATAACCTTAGGTTTAGAAATCCAAATAGAATACTTGGCTTTGATAGGGTAGATTGCATAGTTGCCAACATTTTAAAAATTTGAGTGCCTTGAGCATAAGAGGTTCCAAAACAAGCTTTTGAGATTATATCTGCTATGAGAATCTTCATATCTTCTTCAATTACAATCTCTACAATTCCATCCTCATTTTCTGCTATACGGCCCTCCCATTTTCCGATGATTCCCATCGCAGATTCTTCCATCAAATCTACCATATTCTACAAATTAAACAACACAACAACTCCATTAATGAATTAGCCAATGGTGATTAAATATTGACGGTGGTTGATGCAGTAACAGTATATAAAAGTCATGCAATGTCAGTATATAAAAGCATACATCACACCGATGTCATTGTTTGTTAACAAAACGCACAAGACATTTAAACTAATATACAAATCTAAAGATATGATCGGTATGAAATAAACTTTCAATGAAATAGGAAATTTGATTCTCAAAACAAAATCCATGTAATAATATTATCAACAATAAATGATAATATACAAACCTTAATTTTCGAAAGGAAAAATTCTGGGCCAATAAGATTCCTTTGAAAGGACCATTCTAAACCATTCACCCTAAGGATGCCGGAACCCAACATCGGCTTCAATACTTTGGTCAGATATGAGGGTCTTCCAAGATCCAATGATGTATGCAAGTTCATATCTTTTATTACTTCAGGATTTTCCAGATATAGATGCTGCTTGGTTCCGGTGGAATACATGTATACTGGACCTGATTATCATATACTCATCAACAAACAATACCTTACTCAAACAAAAACAGATAAATAGTGATGGACTATACAGCAACCAAACTCGGAATTTTATAGCAGAAAAAGAAAAACTCGACTCGACACTCACGCCAATGCAACTTGACTTGAATTTATATAGTGACGACAGAAAATATGTAAACACTCATATAATATAAAATCGTAATACATATAGTAAGATTGTAGTTAAAATATTAAATTCTGCTCAATCCAAGCATATAATAGCTTATATGCATATAAAAGGAACCCAATTCAACACAAAAACCAAATGGAAGAAAAGGAAAAGTTAGAACTAAAAACCTTATTTAGTGGCCAAGCCTTGTTTTTTTTTTGTTTCTTCAAAGAACCAAAACTTTTTAATTGACCCAAGAAATAGATAAATCAAAAGAAAAGGTTCCTTTCAAGAAGGATTATGCCCTGTTTGTTTAGACTTTCTTTGTAAACAAATGCTTTTTATAAGAAAATAATCATGTCTTCTATTTTATATACTTGTGTTTTACTAAACACCTTTAATTGAACGAAAAAAAAGTTGAAATATGATTTTTTTTTGGAGAATTTCAAAAGGGTTTCTACCAAAATCACTTTTCGAGAATCACTTTTTTTCAATCTAAACAAACAAGCCGTGTGTCACAAAATAGTACACCACTGTCAATGAGAATCTCAAAACTGAGAAGAATCACAATTTTAAGTACTTGAAAAATAAGATTTTTTCATACATATATAACCTGTCCTAGACTAACAATGCAGCAAATATGATTATAGATTTATAACAAATCTAATAACAATATATTTTATAAGATAATATTTGATTGTCACAACAAGAATCACTTATTTAATATATCAAAGTTGACATACCATATTGCTGCTTCCATGTATGAAAATATGGGAAGATGGAATAGAACCATTTGTCAAAGGCATTAGCAGACTCAGGAGGTTCATGATGAATCCGCTGCATCTCGGAAATGTTGCCGAAGGGGAACGAAGGAGTTGGTCCACTGATGCCTTGCTTCTGTAATACGGATCGAATCCTCCGAGGCCTCAACCACAGTTTCTGACATAATATTATCACAGTGCATAGCACTATTAGCAGTGCTGAATAACATATTTCTTTCACCATTCTCTCTGGATGAAACTGCCATTGGCCTTCACCTTCCATCCCCATAATTCTGTTCCTCACTTTGGTTAATCCTCTTTCTACCTTTTATATCAGTAAACCAAGCTAGTTATTCAAGAGAAAATTATCAAGTTCTGTTGCAATATTTATGCTTTGTGTAAAGTTGTAATATATTTTCAATTGTCTATTTGCACAGTTCATATTAATCATGAAACTTAATGTTGGAACGTAAGTCTCACATCGCCTAATTCATTATCTCGGGAATGGTTTAAATATTTGTCCTCCCATTGCCAATTGGTTTTGAGATGAAACCTTAACATGTCATCAGAATCAAAGCCCAACCTCTTATCATGGACCAAAAGATGTATGTTAGTTATAGGTTTCTTTACATGGTTAGTACATATTCACTATTCATGTGTATTATTTTTTTTATTTAAGGGTGACGGTGTAAAAAACTTTTATACTATTGGTGTATACACTATTTTCTCCTATAAAATTAGATTTTATTAAAGACAATATTAATATAAAAATAAAAGCATTTAATACCCTGCACCTAAAACACATTTAATATTATTACTTTTAAGTAAATATAGGAGAAATATTAAGAAATTTATTAAATTGACAGATGCCTTTTCCATAAAAATGAATAAAAACGTTTAGCATGTAAGGTGAAAGAATTATATGAATAAAAACGGATAGTGTAACAGTTTTATACACTATCAATCCATCATTCATCATTTGTTTTTAATCATTATTGTCTCTTGGAAAAAATAATACAAATAAATTGTGAATAATTTACTGACTGTGTATAGATATTTATACTAACAGTGCAAAAAAACTCTATCACAGATAGTGCAAAAAACTATTTTCTCTATTATTAAATTAAAATATATATTTGATGAGTCGCAACATTAAGATTGTTTGCTTTGTAACCTCCGTAGATCCAGCCTGGTACACTGGACATTATTTTTTATTAAATTAAATAGAAATACTTTTAAATATACAAGCTATTATAGAAAATACTAATAGTTGGCTTTATTAAGAATAAAAGATTTATTCAGGATAGAAACAGGGTTGGTGGAGCAAAGGCTAAGAAAGAAGAAAGAACACTCTATGTATCGATTTACACTTTCGATGTATCATCCACCATTCAGTCATCATTTATTCTTAAATAAAAAATAATACACATAAATAATAGATGACTTACCGATCAAGTAAAATTTTCACATCATCGATGAATAGATATTAAACACAAGAAGAAAGAAAAAAACAACACCATTCATGCATTCAGATCATCAAACATTGAAAAACAAAATAAGGAATCATTTTTTTAATGTTTTGTCTAACAAATCAATCAATCAATAATCAAGTGGTTGGTGGAGCAAAGGCTAAACATAGAAGTTAAAAAAGTTCCTAGTGCTTTTTGGGCAATTAATAATGGGGAGGGATCCACTTACTCCAAAAAACACTTACTCTTCATCTTAGCCATCCAATCTTGAAAAATTCAATGGTTTAGATGTACTCACCAATTCAAACCATTGGATTTCCAAGAATGAATGGTCATGATGTGGAGTAAGTGTTTTTCCACTTACTCTTGGAGTAAGTGGATCCCTCCCCATTAATAATAGGAATAATATTAATATTTATTTTGTAACTTTTAATTCAATATTAGTAGGAAGTTAATTTTTGGAAAATATATATATAACTTTGCTCTTTTAACAATCCTAGCTAGCATCTAAACAAGGATTACTTTCACCTTATTTTATGAATATCCTTTCTCGGATGCTTAGAGAAAAAGATATATACACTTCTAGTCAGTGTTATTAATAGTATATCGGTCATCAAACCGGTAAGGGTATTGGTATAGTGGTATAGCGGTTCAACTGGTGGTTCACTAATTAAACCGCATATCGGTAAAGTTAGATATTGAAAAATCAATAAAAAACAATATTTTTCATTTCTATTAAAAAATTAATTTTAAATAAAAATCGACCGGTATAACCGGTATGGTTCAATTGAAAACCGGCCGGTATGACCGGTTTTGACCTGTATAATTGCATGATCGGTATAATTGTTGTACCGTACCAGTATTGAAACTGATTCATACTGGTTGAACCAGCCGGTACGAACCGGTTTTTATAACTATGCTTCTAGTGTAAGAGTTTTTTATACTCTCACTACACCATTTATCATTCAAACTTAATCATCGTTGACTTTTAAATATAACTAATACTTATATGTGTGCCCATTAGCTCCTTTATAACTCTTTGATGCATTTAGATTATTGAACTAATGAAAACATAGCTAGAAAATAATATTCTGAAGTGTAGTTTATGAGAAGGTCATCTTAGAGATGAGAGAGGAAACAAAAATGCACATATACTGGAACTAGAAGTCCTAAAGGTTCTAAAGAATCCATAATATTAAACAAAATCCTAACATTCTGATTTATGATCAAATAATTAATTTCATAACTCTACACTGAAAATAAAAGTCGATTTTGAAATATGTTCTTCAGAATTTCGGTGTACCATCAAGGTTCAATCATACTATTATGTTCTAAAATGATTGTCAATACCAATGATTCAAATTGCGGACCGCATCACATGATGTAGCCGCAATATTGCGGTTGCGATGGCCGCTGCAACTGCATCACACCGCAATTGCGGTGTGACACCAAATCATAATGATGCTAGTTTTTGACAATTATGAAAAGAGCTTGCACTCTTTTGAGAAGCTAGACATTAACAGTACATTAGAACTTTCATCTCCCCTTAGCAGATCATTAAGGGCCGTTTACGAGTTGGGTTTTGGAGGGGAAGGAATGGAAAGGGAAGGCTTGGGAGCATCTTCTATTTCCCTTCCTTCACCTTCAAAACTCAACTCGCAAACGAACCTTATTTAAATGTTTGAAAAGTATGCATATTTATTGTTAGTTTCTTTGTCACAGTTTCACAAATTGAAAACCAAGCATTCCAAAGAAAAGGGATGGCAAAGGTAAGTAACAACAGTACATTTTCACCACAGAAAGTATACACAAGGTTAAGGAAAGCTATAGCCAAGGGGTGATGACCGATGACATAATGCTATGTGCATATGACCTAAGAGTAAACAATGTATTAGAAATTTGATAGACTGAGGTAAATTCTATCTGTATTTTGTATTAATATAAGGAAAATAAGGAGCTTGATAGCTCTACAATAATGAGAAAGTCCAGAGCCTATGGCTCCTCCAGAGAATAGTTCTCCTTTGCTACTTCTTACTATAATATTTCCTCCCTCTCTCCCTAACAGATTCTCCTTTTTAACTACACGCACACACCCATTCCTCCCCTCATCACATGACACTCCTGCGACACCTCACCCCTTCTAACTAACTTCTCATAATTCTATTCCTTGGGTCCCACTTTCTTCCTCCTAGAATAGACCAACCATACTTTGGGCCTTGCTGTTTTTGCCTCTTCGGTATTAATAATTGGCCCATCATGCTCTGTAGTTCTATCATTGCCCCCCTCTATAACAATTGCCTTGTCCTCAAGGCGCCAAAAAGGAAATTGACTCTTGAGCAGTCCTTCATCCTCCCATGTAGCATCTTCTAAATTTCTGTTCTTCCACTTAATCAACCACTGCTTTGTGGTCTGCCCCTGTTTGAGAATGTCACGTGATGCCAGCACCTCTTCGGGTTCTTCCATTTCCTCCTCTTCTACTTGTAAATCAACAGGCAAGGATGCTTCCACAGTATAATCTCCAATTGCTTTCTTCAATTGAGAAATATGAAACACTGGGTGGATTTTAGCATTATTAGGCAACTTTAACTTGTAAGAAACAGCCCCAATTTTTGCCACAATAGGAAATGGACCGTAATACCTCGGAGCCAATTTTTGATTGACTCTTCGAGCCACACTTTGTTGTCTATGAGGGCGAAGCTTCAGAAAAACCCATTCACCCACTTCGAACTCAAGAAACCTGCGTTCTTATCCGCATACTTTTTCATTTGTTGTTGAGCTCGGATTAAATGATACTTCAATTGCTTTAACGCTTCATCTCTATCCAACAAATCAGCAGCAACAATATCGACCTTCGTCTCTCCTTGCGTATAACGCACTAGGGGAGGAGGCGCCCTCCCATACACCACTTCAAATGGGGTTTTGCCCGTAGAACCATGGAAAGTGGTATTATACCATAATTCTGACCACGGCAGCCATATGGACCAGTTCTTGGGCTGTTCAGAAATAAAACAACGCAGATACGATTCGAGGCACCTATTAACCACCTCCGTTTGACCATCGGTCTCCGGATGGTAAGCAGAGCTCATTTTCAGCACGGTTCCTTGTAAACGGAAGAGTTCCTTCCAGAATAAACTCATGAACAAAGGATCTCTATCGCTAACAATGGAAGATGGAATACCGTGCAGCCGCACTATCTCCTTAGCAAATAATTCAGCTACCTTCCTAGCTGTATATGGGTGTTTGAGGGGTAAAAAATGACCATACTTAGACAGCCGATCAACCACCACAAATATAGCTTCAAAACCATGGGATTTAGGCAATCCCGTAATGAAATCCATTGAGATGTCTTCCCATACACGATCTGGAATAGGCAACGGTTGTAATAGACCTGCGGGAGATGTTGCTGCATACTTTTGGCGTTGGCAAATGTCACACTTCTTGACAAACTCTTGCACCATGCTCTTCATACCAATCCAATACAAATTTCCAGCAACACGACGATAAGTACGCAGGAATCCCGAATGCCCCCCAGCCGGAGAGGAATGGTATTCTGCCAATAAATGAGGAATAAGGGTGGAAGAGGCCGATAATACCAATCTGCCCTGATACAGCAGTACCCCCTTTTGCATGCTGAATCCCGGTCTTGACCCCACATCTTGCTGCAAATCTTGCTCAATTTGTTTCAAGAACGGATCGGCTTCTATTTCGACTCTAACTTGCTGCTCATGTAGCCATGTTGGAGAAGACACAATTGCCCTTAATTCACCTTCCTCATGTAATCTTGATAACGCATCAGCTGCCTTGTTATCTGGACCGGGTTTATAGATTACCTCAAATTGGTATCCCAACAATTTGGCGATCCAATTCTGCTGATCAGCGGTAGTAATCCGCTGCTGTAATAAATGCCCCAAGCTCTTTTGATCGGTATAGACCTTAAAACTCCTCCCTAATAAGTAGGGGCGCCAATGCTGAACGGACAGAACAAGGGCCATCAACTCTTTCTCATACGCTGATTTGGATAAATTCTTTGGGGACAAAGCTTTGCTGAAATAGGCGATTGGCTGTTTATTTTGCATCAAAACAGCCCCTAGACCCCTCCCTGACGCATCGCATTCAATGTCAAAAGGTTGAGAAAAATTTGGTAAGGCTAATAGTGGAGCTTGTGTCATCAACCTTTTCAAATTCTCAAAAGCCTCTTGAGTCTCGGGATTCCACCGAAACCCTTCTTTCTTTGTCAATTCAGTGAGAGGTTTAGCCATTTTCCCATATCCCGCAATAAACTTACGATAATAGCTGGTCAAGCCCAAAAATCCCCTTACTCCTTTAACGTTCTTGGGAATCGGCCACTCTCTAATGCTCTTGATATTGTTAGGGTCCACCGCTACCCCCTGATCAGAAATCAAATGGCCTAAATACTCCACTTGTTTACTTCCAAAAACACACTTCTTCCGATTAGCTACTAATTGTTGATCTTGTAACACTTGCATCACAGTGGTTAAATGTTGCAAATGTTCCTGCCACCCTCTACTATAAACCAAGATGTCATCAAAAAACACAAGTACAAACTTCCTCAGATATGGTTTAAATACCTGATTCATAGTTGACTGAAAGGTTGCCGGAGCATTGGTTAATCCGAACGGCATAACCAAAAATTCGTAATGGCCCTCATGCGTTCGGAATGCCGTTTTATACACATCTTCCTCCTTCATCCGAATCTGATGATATCCCGACTTTAGATCTAATTTAGAAAAGTAAGTCGCTCCATACAACTCATCCAATAATTCTTCCACAACCGGAATCGGGTATTTATCAGGAACAGTAGCTTTGTTTAATTGTCTATAGTCGACACACATTCTCCAAGAGGCATCTTTCTTCCGAACCAATATCACCGGGCTAGAGAAAGAACTAGAACTGTGTCTGATAAGTCCTTGGAGCAACATTTCCCCCACCTGCTTCTCAATCTCTTCCTTTTGATGGTATGGATACCGGTATGGTCTTACACTAACCGGTGCAGCATCTTGGTATAGTTCAATAGAATGAGTGACCCCCCTAGACGGAGGCAGCCCCTGGGGCTCTCTGAATATTTCGTCATAGATGGACAACAGTTGCTGAACTTCACCTCTCTGTTCAGCAGATAGATCTGCCCCTTCACCACTAACAACACTCCCAACCTCATCTTGCACTACACTTTGTAAGGAAGAATCCCTATCCTGTCGATAGTTCTGATTCCCTGCTCTAATGCCCTGTAATACCACCTTTTTCCCATCCACCATAAAACTAACTGTCATCTTTTTCCAATCAAACGTGACCTTCCCAAACTGATGTAGCCAAGCTACTCCCAGAATCAGGTCTAAATTACCCAATTCCAGAATATAGGACTCCACCTTAGTCCTGAATTCTCCTAGCTGAAGCTCAAAATTTTTGCATTTCCCCTTTGTTGCCACTCTATGTCCATCGCCCAGTCTCACATCCCCGGTCCTCCCTTTATCTGTCACGAGTCCCAGAGCCTCCACGACTTTAGGAGCAACAAAGTTATGACTGGCCCCACTATCAACGAGGACCAGCACCGACACTCCATTAATAGTACCTTCCACTCGCAAAGTTGCAGGAAGCATTCCCCTCTGTTGTTGCGTTTCCATTTCACCAAACAGGCCCATGGAGCTTAAATCAAAGGCTGTCTCCTCCTCTTCTTCTCCCACTTCAATTGCAATTATCTCTCCTTCTTCATTGATAGCTTCATCATCTCCAAGTACTATCAAACGTAATTGTTTCTCAGCACATTGATGAAGTGGATGATACTTCTCCCCACACCGGAAACATAACCCTTGCGCCTTTCGATTCATAAGTTCGGTATAAGGGATGTGTTTAGTGCCTCTGTTTCTCTCCTGGAATCGTCTCCCCTCTTGGCCACTGTGGCGCGTTGAAGAAGAAGAAGCATGAGCGCTTCTTGTTTCGTTCTGGCCACTGGGTGTTTTAGTTGGGCCTCCTTTACTCATAATGGGCCCATATGAGTTCCTGGTGGAAAACGGGTAAGAACCCGACCCGTTTCCAGCCCGTTCCCCATTTTGGCCTGAACCGACTCCACCCCGGTCCAAAGTAGAACCCGAGTATGTATCCCTACTCCCCTTCCACATACGCGTTCCTCCTGTTCCACCAATACGACCCACATTCCCTGCGTTCAACTCTGCTTCAACATCTCTCGCCAACCTCATGGCTTGCAAGCGATTTACAGGGTTCAGCGTGCGTACCTTCAACCGAATTTCTGGGCGTAATCCTCCAAGGAAATAACCCAAATACTGTTCCTCTGACAACCGATCCACCTGCGATGAAATGTACTCAAAATCCGACACATACTCCTCTACATTCCCCGTCTGTGATAGATCCTTGAGTTCTTCGAAAGGGTTTTCACATTGCCGACCCCCATAACGATCCATTATAGCTTTTTTAAAGTGGGCCCACGATGGATCATTCTCAGTTGCTCTCCAGAGATTGAACCAGTGAATGGTTGGACCCTCCATACTCAATTTTGCCAATCTCACCTTCACTGCTTCGGAAGTCCCTTGAACTTCAAAATAGGTTTCAGCACGAGTAACCCAGGCGACCGGATCCTTCCCATCAAATGGAGGTAATTCAACCTTCTTCACCGCCATCTGATATTCACTCGCCGCAGTCTCCTGTTGGGAAGAACCAGTGTGTTCTTCCGATTGATGGTTGCGAGTCCTGTTTAATTCCTCTATGATGGATTGACGAAACTCCAACAACGATTGCCTCACCGAGAGCTCTACGGCCGACATCCTCTCCTCCAAAGCGTTCATTCTATCTGACATCCTGGTTGACATAGACAAGGTTCACAGCACTAGCTCCGATCTCGATCCGGCAGGTCGGACCAATGATAGACTGAGGTAAATTCTATCTGTATTTTGTATTAATATAAGGAAAATAAGGAGCTTGATAGCTCTACAATAATGAGAAAGTCCAGAGCCTATGGCTCCTCCAGAGAATAGTTCTCCTTTACTACTTCTTACTATAATATTTCCTCCCTCTCCCTAACAGATTCTCCTTTTTAACTACACGCACACACCCATTCCTCCCCTCATCACATGACACTCCTGCGACACCTCACCCCTTCTAACTAACTTCTCATAATTCTATTCCTTGGGTCCCACTTTCTTCCTCCTAGAATAGACCAACCATACTTTGGGCCTTGCTGTTTTTGCCTCTTCGGTATTAATAATTGGCCCATCATGCTCTGTAGTTCTATCATTTGCTAAAACTTGTGGATTATAGCCATCATATGTGATTCAATTTTCACGATTTTGAATATATTTTTTATATAACCAAGGGTATCCCCTGAGTAAGGAAGTAGTCCCTTTGGCATGTGTGGTTGTCTCTCCCAATAAGTGTCACTTCCGGAATCGAATCTTTAGAATATAAGATTGCTCGCATTGTGACCTAGAGGTCATGGGTTCAAATGCCGGAAAAAGTCTATTCTCTTGCAAGGGTAAAACTGCAAACATCTACTCTCCTTAGACCCCACTTGGTGGGAGTCTCAGCACACTAGGCCACTTTTTTTTAATCATTGGAGCAGCCATGAGCATTCAAACATGAAGGACCAAGTCATGTCACTATTGTAATAAGAACGTAATATGTATACACTATTGATGTGAATTTTTAAACACGTTTAGTACATTATTCATCATTTGAGTATATTACTTATATTTAAGACTCAATAATGACTAAATATGGATCTTAAATAATGTGCTGAAAATGTAAAAAACTTTTATATTTTTTGTATTCTCAAGGTATCCATTCACCCTATGGATAAGTAATTAATATCTTTCGGTATGTGTGGTTGCTCCTCCCAACAAGTATTGCTCACAGAAGTCGAACCTTTAAGGCTTTAACATTTTAGTATTTCTCGGATCTAGCGGGACATTACACCACTATACCAACGTCTTGGTGATAAAAGCTCTTCTATTATCAGTGCTTAATAACAATAATAACAACAACAACAACAACAATATTACATACACAAATTTAGGGAGTCAGTAATATCCTCATTAAAGACTATTTTGATTGGAATTTGATGTTGTTATTGTTAGGGAGTATTTGCTATTATGGTTAATTAACTTAGAGTGTTGAGCATTCACTTGAAAGTGTGAATACCCTTAACTCTTATTTTTCAGGTAAATAACAAATTGTAAAGATGTTGAACCCAATTGAAAGAAATTATAACATGAAACACATATGATAAAACAAAGAAAAGAAACCAGGTTTTTAATAAATAAATAAAAATAAATGGAGAAGTTATAAAATGTGAAAATGAATAGAGAAAGAGAAATAAGAATACCTTGAGACATAGAAATAATGGGTTATGAGAGGAAATGAAGGACATGCAAAAGAAGATTCGAGTAGATGAAGAAGGTGGAAGTGACAAGAACTTGTAGTAGCACCAAAACTGAGTTAAACTGGAGCCATTTTTAGGATGGTCCCACACCCAAAAGGCATCATGGTCCATGGGTCATAATATAATTAAATGCAACTATTCCTGGGAATCTGATTTTGATTTGTGGGTACCGGTATCAAAATCGAGTCGAGTATTAAATTGAAAGAAGCCACGTATAAGATTTAATTGATAAAATCATTTCATTAGATTGGATTACGTTATATATAATTAATATTTATCTATAAATATATAATTATATATAAATACAAAATTTTATATAATTAGTAATTATCTATAATTAAATTGAAGTAATTTATCTTTATATTTTAGGACTAGAATAAAAAATATTTGAGTAGTGTTCTATTTTTTTTAATTTTAAGTCAACCATTCGGTTCATTTCTTGGGTTATTCTGGTTTAATCGGGTTTAATAAAGTCATATCGGAATTTCTCCGATTCAAAGTGATTCAACTCCTCTTTCGGTTAAGAATGTAAACTAAAACCGTTTTCAAGTCCGGACAATAATAGGACGAATCAAACCGACCAATTCGATTCAGTCCTCAAAACATTGGCAAAATAGGAAAGTGATTTAGCTGAGTATAATAGCTGAGATTTATGAATGAATTCTAATATGGAGAATATAAGATGAGGCATTGTGTTGCTCTATCTTATTATGTACACCTAATATATTTTTTATTTTATTGGGACTGAGTTATAAATGATAGATATCAAATACTAGTAGTTCATTATCATGGAGTGATAGAATATGAAATTAGTAGTTCCATTTACAAAAAGAAAAGATAAATATTGTGTGCACTTGGATGTGTCTCTCTGTAGCTTTGATGATATGGTGTTGAACATGTTTTTCATGGTGGTTCTTGGGTTTGGCTTATTCTCCTAGACTTAACTGGTTTCGGCTATTTTTCTTATTGTCAATTGGTTTTGAAATGAAACCTTAACAGTGGTACAATGTCGGTGCTTCTAAAAAAGCATTCACATGATGCAATGTTCGAACTTTGGATGACTCGGTTTGCTATCTGAGTTCTTCCGCTTCAATCAACACGATCATTCTCGAGGTATTGAGGCTTCATAGGGATAAGAAGAACATAAAGAAACAACCAAACACAGAACTTTTACTAAGGTAGATGATGTTGCAGGGACAAAGCTCCTGAACAAGGCTCAAATCATGCACCAGGTATATGATAGCCATGGCAATTGTCAGCTTGTGCATCGTCCGAGATGTCTAATGGGTTGTGCTCGACGATTTACGATGGTTAAAAGAAAGTTGGGTTTCAACGACGGTCGAAAGAAAGTTGGGTCTCAACGATTTACAACTTGTGAATAAAATCACACCCTATTATAGTATTACTTATGTAATATATTACTAACTAATTGAATGCAAGCAATCCTGAAATTATTTGCAGAAAATTCTCATTGCATAATGACATATAGCATCTCTTCAGTTTATCTTTACATGCTTCCAAATTCAATTTGTTTCCTTATTCTTTTAGGATCCGTTTGCGAGTTGGATTTTGGATGAGAATGAAGAGAAATGGGAGGCTTCAGAGCCATGAAATACGCTTGTGAAATGACTATGGAGTCTTCCATTTCCCTCCAAAACTCAACTCGTAAACGGACTCTTACAGGGATATATGTTTAGATGTACATCATCAAATTCATTTTGGCCACTTTACCTTCCGAGATATCGAAGACACTTGGCTGATCAGACTTCATTCACTGCTATTGCAGGACTTGACTTTCCTTCTTTTCTCCCTAAAGTTATGCCGCGAGGATGAGCCTCGAATTGGAAGGCACCATCGTGTAGATTTAACGGATTTATTTGATGTCTCCCTCGTGGATACAGTATCCTCACTCGCGGTTCTTTCACTACTCCAAGCAGAGTTAGTACTAGAGATAGAAGTACTGAGTTCAGATTTGGGAAGAAAATCTTGTATAGTTGGTTTAGCTTCTTTCATGTCATCATCTTGGTCACTCTCTCGAAAAAAATCTATCAATTTCTTTCGCTCTTTCTTTTCAGGGGATGGTACATGCACGGAGCCTTGGATTCTATTCACAAAAGGGTTTTTATTGTGACCCGGGGTCCCGAAAGTATTGTGAATTGGAGTATTACCAGTAGATGGGGTAAACTCTGCATAAAATAGACAACAAAATCTGAGGTTGAGAAGAGTTAAGGGTAGCGAAAAGGAAAAGGAAAAAGAGTAGCGAAAACTCATTACCTCCATTAACACTATAGAAGTCGTCTTCACAATCCGAGTCTAACACGGCCTTGGAATCAAAAAATGCTTCATCTTTGCTACCTGTACCAGAAAAGAAGTCAAAGATCAAGACATGTATGCAAAAAGTATGACATATAAATATCGAACTTGGTAATAGCGAGGAACAGTTAATCCATCCAATCGAACTAAAAAAATCGTCCTGATTTTGAAACGTTACAAGTAAGAGGACAAGAAAGACACAAACTCTTGTTACCAATCTGAATATGCACTGATCAGTAAGTCATAGTGACAAAGTGGCCATTTCAGCTCTTTACTTTGGGGAGGTTAGATAATGGTATTCAAGCACTTGTTATTGGATCACTCTAATTCTGGAGAAAATCATCAAGATGAATACCATCCATGTTACGTAATCTCGGATCTCGATCACCATATCGAGAGACACTCGAGCAATCAAGCTCTTAAACCAATTAGGCTACGTGCCGGAATCATTCATATGAATTATGAAGCAAGGAACAATTAAGTTTATTTATGTTCTATTGTTCTAGGAAGAACCAGACCAACATAAAGCAACAGATTATGTAGCTTAATATTGTACTATATGTGTCCTAAATGTTGGGTTTATTCAAGTGAAGTCTCACATTGAATATGAGGGTAAAATTAAAAAAGTTTATAAGTAGAAAAGGTCCATGGAACTAATGTCTTAAGGTTTTTGTTCAAAACGTGTTGTCTCGCTTGTGGCTCTACACTCTTCACATACTCCAGTAACAATAGAACTCCTTGGTGGTTGGAGGCTCCCCGGTCGAAGTCTGGTCCAACACTAAATATGCCGTTCTGGTCTGCAAATATTATTTGTGAATTGCAAAACTAGAACCTCAGATTTAACTCTGAGAGAACCTGATATGGTTGAACCTTACTTTAATGTGCAACAAATATTTCATTTCATATAGACCTGATAAATGTAAACAATGAATAGACTCTTTATTTGATATGAAAAATCATATTCATATGAGCAATAGGATAAGAATCATGGAACTGATGACACAAACATATTTGCAAAATTGGGTTCACATCAAAGGATAATTTTTCTATCTGGGTATTATAACATAATCATTAGTGAACTTAATCATCAAAATAAATTAATATATAAATCAATTGGATCAATTTGGAAGAGAAAAAAATATGACCAACACATCACCCAATAAAATCCCAGAAGTCAAATAATTCTTCTGAGACCCCACAAGTCAAATAAAATCCCAGAAACATTCATAAATCATAATTATATTCACATATATATCTATAAAATAAATGAATAAAACATTAATAAGAGGTTGATTCCTTAAGTAAAGTCTCTGATTCATAAACTATAGGGTCCAACATAATTTCCAAATACCAAGATATCCAACAAAAATAAATTAATAAATACATAAATCAAACAAAGCATAATAACTTATTCATAGAATCAAACAAAATAAAAGGAAAATAAAAACAACATAAGAGGATGTAACAATGATAATGGATATAAATCTTGAAGGAGCTAGTATATGATACCATTGGGTATGGTGTTTGACTGAGGAGTTGACCAATCCAAGCTTCTATTTTTGGGGTTTTCTTTAACTGGAGATGGAGGAACCAAAAAGCTCACAGTTTTGGACCCAGGTGATGAGGGTCTAACCTTCATGTCTGTAACAGTAGTAGTAGTAGTTTTAGTGTTTCTGTGGATTGTAAAAGAAGAACCCATTAATCTAAAGAGAGTAGCTTTATGATCATCACGTAGTTCAGTGTTTTTTTGGCGTTATGTGAGAATTGTGAGGGAAAAGGTTGTGTATGAGAGAGAGGATTTGGGGTTGAAAGTGAAGTTATGTTATGTCAGCAACGTTGTTTTAAGTTCATGTCTCTCAAATGTCCTAACAAAAATTTATTTGTTCACATCCATTATGTTATATCAAGTAATATAAAAAATTAATTTTTAGGGGTGGGTCCTATAGTACAATGAAATGAATATAATGTTTGTTTGCAATTGAAAATATATTTGTGATTTTGGACCATACTAATGATATACTATTTATCTTATTTATAAATTTATTTGTGTATTTATGTTTATTTTTAATATTTAATGTTATTTAATACTTTATTAATTCACATGAGTATTAGAAAAAATTAGTAAATGGTATATTAAAAAATGTTTTATGTAGTTAATTTATATATTATAAATGAGTTCATTTAATAATATTAATTAAAATATAATATTTTATTTAAAAATTCTAATTATTTTGGAAATTCAATAATAAGGACAATGGGTACGGGCAGGCACGAGTAGTGCCCATAAAATAATTAATCTATCAAAATAAATATTACTTAAATAATATGATATGTATATGATAATTTTATAATTATAGTCTTATCACTAAATTTTATTATCAAATAATAATAAAATAAACAAATATAATGTTAAATTAATAATAAATAAGTATAAACTATTTAATTAAAATATATACGCGGGTACCCGCGAATGAGTATCATGATACTTATTCTCACTCATGTGTTTTTTTTGTGGGTATCAATTGTAGGTATTTTGACAGATATCCACATGTGTGAATATTTTTGTCATCCCTAACTGAAATTATAGATTATGTTTGTTAGTACAAAATGTGACATCTCTTAAAGTGGAAAATCAATTCAATTCAAGATAAATGTGGTCTCATATGCCAATAATCTTTTTTAATTAAAAGAATTCCTTTAATTAATAAATTATCTTTATAAAATCTTATAGTGAGGTTATGACTTATGTCATATCTTTTTTTTTATTTCTAGTACAGAAACAATTGTGATCATTAGTAGTCTACGATATCTCTCTTTTAATTAAAATGATTTATTAAATAAATTTATAAAGTAATTAATAAATTATCTTTAGAGTCTAATAATGAGGTTACGACTCGTGTTGTATCTTACTTTTTGCACTGAGTTAAGAAATATTTGTGATCATTAATATTGTCTATAATGTTTCTCAAATTGGGGAAGTTCGTTTATGACAAATGCAGTCCATTCAGCTACTAATTTTTTTAGCAATTTCCTTATTAAATAAATTTATAAATCCATTAATGAAATTGGTTTTAAGACCTTATTACTGTGGTTACAACTTATATAGTATCTTACTCTATGCGTTGAGCAGAAAAATAATAATGGTTATTAGTATTGTTTTTGTTATAGATGGAAACTAGATTATGACCATCATAGTCTCTTGTCTGATTAATTATCTTTGAATTATTTAAATGATTTATTTAAAAAATTAAGTCAACCCTTATTCAAGTCTCAATATTGAATTATGTAGTAGTAAGATAAATTTTTGTCACAAAATAAATAAAAAATATATTATTTTGTTTTAGTATATGATTTTTTATTAAAATAAATTAAGGGTATGGAGATTCATGTAATTAATAAGTGTATTATTTTAATGTAGGAGAAGATGTTAATATCTTATTCGATCTGTAATTTAATGAATACATTTTCTAAATTGGATATAAAATATAATATTTTATACCTAGATCGTAAAAACATAATGACAACTTTAAATCAGGTAAGGAATAATATAATCTCAACAAACAGACATTGGTTTCAATTGATGTAGAGAAATTTATTTCACTTAAATGATTTGATTAAGAACTTCAATTTACTCGAATGATATATATAAATCATTTGATGACTATTTAAACAAATTCATTGCATTTGAAATCATTAAGTGATGAAGTTGACTTCAGTTGAATTATAAAATTTAATTGATTTGATTAACAAAATACAGCCATTAATTAACATGTGGTGGGAAGAAAATGGGTAATTCATAAAAATGAAGGGCAATTTCATAAAAATATATCTAATTGTTCACACGTTAATTCCCCATATAAATATCCAAAACGTTTATAAAAAGGAATAGAAAATGTTCACAAAAATGTTTTCATTTGAAGCTTAGTAATTGATAAAAACGTTTTATAATCACATAAAAACGAAGGGTAATTCATAAAAACGTTTTATATTGACATAATTAAAATTATAATTTCTAAAATAATTAATTTTCATTTGATGTTTAGTTAGACAAATTCAGTGCCTCTCGAATCGATAAATGATATAGTCCTATAGTCTCAAAATAAAAGTCAACTTAAGTAATAAAAAAATGTTTCAAAATATCTCTCAACTTATAATTTCAATTGAATATTAAATTATTATTTTTAATTAATGTCCTTTTTGGGGAGAGTCAATGATCAAATATATATAAGAACAAAGATTAAATGGTAAAATAGGAAAATACTTATTATCATTTTTTAATTTTAACAAAACTAATTACATTTCTTCTCATATTGAACTGTCATCTTGAAAGAGATGGAATATGTAATTTAAGTGGAATTAGGAAATATAATTTCACTCGGATTCATTTGAACTCAATAATTCCACTAATAAATTTTGTTTGGTAACCAGATATTTCTACATCATATGAATAAGAAATTAATCATTTTTTAGTATGTTATTATTTTTCCCAATGAGTAATGTAGCTCTCAAAAATTAATTTTTTTGACATTTTATCTATCTAAAAATCTACTAAAATTTTACACCACTAGACAAACACTTTGCACATAATGGTAGTGGTAGATTTGAATATATATCTCTATACAATTAAAATTGTTTAATAATTTTCCTTTCATTATTAATTAAATAATAAATTACACTGAGATCCCTCAGTTTTTTTGAAATTATATAAATCATTTATCCATTTTTAAAATATAGACAAATCACCCTAATTTTATACATACATTACATTGTTTACTCTTGTACGATAGATAAATGTAATTTCCTAAACAAAAATAGTTACCAACATAGTTAAGTCAAACAAAATATGGTATGTCGTGAAAACAAATCAAAATAGTATAAGATTTATTATTTTTGTTTCGTTACGATTAAATCAATAATTCTAAGGAGATGTTTAAATCACTCTTATATTATATTGTAACTAACCAAAATAATGAATAAACATTGACACTTATAATATTTGGATTTGTCTTTATATTATACCATATTTTATTTAACTCAATTACACTCATCACCATTTTTTGTTAAACAAATTGCATTTATCTCTTTAACTATTTAGTATAATAAATATATATAATTAAGGTCGATTTATATATGTTTAAAAAGGAAATGATAACTTTTGCATCATGAAGCCATAGCAATTCGTTGACCCAATGACCTTGACTTTTAGTGTGAAAGAGTGTTATTTAATAATTTTTAATAGAATAATGTCCATTTACCCGCAAACACATGTGAAATTGGTTTTAATAAATTTATAGTAATGAATATGAAATTGCCACTTCTATGTTGAAAAGAAGGTTCATACTTTAAATTAATAATTTTATATATGCCTTGCCAGCATAATGTATTCTCTCACACTTGGTTATTATTTACATTTATATTTTGTTTTATAAAATAAAAAGTTAAGTGTTAGAGATTATGACTAAATATTTTATATGAATCCATAAGCACCCTGGACCACCTAATAGGACCTATATAACTCATAACCCTTCTCTATTTAAATCCATCTATTATTTATGTTCAGTTCAATGGCTTAGATGTACTCACCAATTCAAACCATTGGATTTCCCAAGAATGAATGGTCATGATGTGGAGTAAGTGTTTTTCCACTTACTTTTGGAGTAAGTGGATCCCTCCCCTTAAATTAAACCCTTATATATGTTACTAAGGGCATCAAGTTACCCTAATGATAAGTTGGATCCTAAGACATTTTTTTTTTTTGCTAATATATGAATAAGACTAATTTGAAGTAATTGAGAGTGAAGTTCTTTTTTCTTTGGTTTTAAGGGTAAAAATATAATATCAATATGCTTAATAATGATACAAATGTTATTTCATTTTGTGTTTCTTTTGTTTTTCACACAACTTCTCTTTTCATTGATGAAGAAGACCACAAATCTCGTAATAGTGAATTAGTGTATGAATGGCACTAAACTAATTTCTAAGTGATTTTCTGCTTAAGAATTATTAAGATGGATTCATGCTATGCTTGATGAAGGGTGAAATGAAATGAAACATAAATCAAATTTATATGGAAAGGTGAGTGAAGAAAAGGCAACATAATCACTATTTTGTTGTTTGGAGAGAATGGAATAGAACCAAACATAAAATAAAGTTTCATTAAATTAATTTTACCCAATTTTGTGGGAAACAATTTGGGGTTTTATCTTTTTAATGCCAATGATCCCTTTCCATTTCATTTATTTTATTTATGAAAAATTCAAAGCATAGCATGGCATATAATTGTTTTTGCTTTGTAACCAAAAGGGAGAAAAAAATTGTTATCTAAATTAGAGTCGATCCTATGAAGTTCCTAAAGTCACATGAAATAGTAGGCTCCAAATTATTATTTTTTATTAATAATGTCAAAAATTGTATCTTGTCTTATGAACGTTGATTGGAACTATAAAATAGCTATTTGCCGAAAATACTAGTAAAGCAATTGCAACAAAACCAAAAGTCATTCCCTAATTGTGTTATTAATATTGTACCGGTCATCAAACTGGTAGGGGTATTGATACAATGATATAGTGGTTTAATCAGTGATTCACTAATTAAACCGCATACCGATAAAGTTAGATATACATGTATAATATATTAACATTAATGTTGAAAAAATCAATAAAAAACAATAATTATTTTTATTTTCATTAAAAAATTAATTTTAAATAAAAATCGACCGGTATGACCGATACGGTTCAATTGAAAACCGGGTGGTATGACCGGTTTTTACCGATTTTGGTCGGTTTTTACAGGTATAATTGCATGACTGTTATAATTATTGTATCGTACTGATATTGGGACCAGTTCACCGGTTTACCGATTCAACCGTGTAACACAAAATAGTTTTAATAACTATACTAATTCTAACCAAATTAAGTGATTATATTCATGTTAAACCAAATTAAATATATTTATACTACAAATTAGATCTACATGATAATCCCAAAAAAACCCACATGAATAATATCACTAATTCACTACGTAAGCCATAATTAAGGTTGGGTATTTGTCACTTTCAGATTGCTTTCATTTCCCTTCTCTTACTATACTCTTATTTCTTGCCTTCATTCATATTACTTTAATTATTATTTTGGTCAACATTTATTTTATTGTATTTCTATGGTTGTTCTACTTTTTTTCTCACTTGAATCAATGCATGGACACGTTTATGGCCATTACCATATGAATACATCTTCTATTTTTTTAATTTTATATTGACTTAATTATAGAGTTTAATATATATGCAACAAGAATATAAAAGTTTTTTACTCTATTAATCCAACATTTATCATTATTCATACATTAGTTATTATGAATGGTTCTTAAATAAAAATAAAATATATTAGTAATAAACAATATCTATCTATACTATTAGTAAAATCAAAACTCAAAATAACTACTCATCATATGTAATTTGTGATTCCCAATTTTGCTCTCACTATATTCTAATTTCTACCAAAAAAATCATATAACCCAATGGTATAATTTTCTAATTTTAATTTAGCTCTTATGGTAATTACCTACATCCAAAACTCTTAAACGATTTCTCTCATGTTTTATCTCATCATTTTTCTCCTCTCATTCTCCACAATCGATTCATTCATTAAGATTGAGTAATTACCCTAATTGAATATATTCAAATTCAAATTAAAATATCTAACACAATTTACTATATTAAATATTTATTGTACATAAAGTAAACATTACAAATAATAAGAAAACAAGTTGACAGACACGACAATATCCATCATCACGCTAGTATTAATTATGTAAAAACTTATGTAATAATAATACATAAATATTAAATAGTTAAATTATATACATTTATTGACTATTTGGCATCATAATTGAGATGTCTAAATAAAGATCATAATGCCAAATTGATGGGCTATTAGTAATAAGACCACATAAATGATTGGCCAGCATGTCCTAGTTTTTTAATAGAGAATAAAGTATGAAGACCACATATGTTTTCTTACCTGGAAATAATATATATTTTTTTGGTATAAGGAGATATTTTATTCTCATCCATAAAAATATAAATAAATAGATTTCATCTCTCTTAGAGGACATACTTTCTATTATTTATTGGACACAAATGTAATATTTATGTATTGTCAGTATAAAGATTTATATATAGACAATATATCATACATTATTCATTTTTATTACTTTTTTTGAAGAGTGAATAATAATTAAACATAAATAGTGAATGATACAGTGACAGATACATTGTTAGTGACAAATACATTGTTAGTGAATAATTTTTTCCTCTAGAAAGAAATATAAGTACCATGATTTTTTTCCATAACTTATTTAATTTAAAACTTATAATTCTCCATTGGTTCTAAAAAAAAGTAGATGAGAAGAATTATATTCAAACTTAGATGTTACATTAATAATTTTATAAAAACGATTTCATATTAATAACATTAGTGTCCATGAAAATGATTGTATTGCTTTGTTTTATGGCTATTAGCTTTGTATGATGTGAGGTTCAAGACAACAATCATCATAAAATTTGTCGATGATTGCATAAATTTATCAAAACTAACATTGAACGAAACTAAATCATTTTCTCTTAAATGAATTGAATAAATAAAGATATTTGAGTAACAAATTAAGTTGAAGATTAATGGTGCTTATGCTTTGAAGACATGGGGGCAAAACACATGGGTAGAAGGTTGGGGATATAAGTTGAAGAATGATCATTAAAAATTGAGTCCCCATATCTTAAGTCAATTATATTCTATTAAATAATAAAAATAAACTATTTTTTGTTTTTATGATTTTTTTCTTAAATAGTTAATATTTTTTCATTGGATTAAGACATAATAGAACACCAAATATTAAGAGATGATGTTCATTTATATAGTTGAACATGAAAGTCATGACTCTAGAGTAAAACAAATCCACTGCAAATCCTTATTGGTGCGTCAAGCACCATAATCTCAGTGCTTATAAATTGCCAAACAAAGAATGTAAAGGTTTGTATTTACTATAATCTCATTATTGTTTCTGGATATTATAAAGATGTTGATATTGGGTTGAGGAGTGGTGTAGGTCGTTTTCTTTGAGATGTTTGTGACACTTTGCTCAAGTGTGCAAACACTTGTTAGTAATTGTGCTATCTATTGGGAAGTAAGTTTTATTGTTTACCTCATTGTCTCGGGAATGGTTTAAATATCTATTGGGCTACTTCTCTCATAGTCGATTTCTTTTGAAATGGAACTTTAACATGGTATGAGAGTTAGAGCTCAACTTCTTTCCGGTTCTCATAGGCCAAAAGATATCATTTGGTTATGGGTAAAAGGTAACCTTTCGCCTGATCCAGCAAACTTATGTGGAGGGGAGAAGTTGGGAAGTAAGTCTCATATCGCCTACCTCATTATCTCGGGAATGGTTTAAATACCTATTGAGTTAATCCTCTCGTAGCCAATTAATTGGTTTTGAGATGAAACCTTAACATTATCATCATAATAAAACGGCCTTTCAATGGCTCAAACTACACCTTCATTTATATGGACTTCAACATGATTTAAAGTGTGGCCTAACCTTCCAAAGCTAACGCCAACCAGAGGATCTAGGAATCCATAAAGTCCAGAATGAAGCAACCGTAATCTTGTTACACGCATAGCCAAAATCTTGGAAAAGCTTTATAGAATAAGATGTTGTAAGATATAGTACATGAATCACTAATAGTAACAAGAGAAACAACTATTATTTGTCCATGTATAATCAACAGTTGAAAAAACAAAATAACAAAGATCTGTTGTCCCAAAGCATCTTTCAAAACATGTTGCACGACTATTCGTTCGTGTGGTGACAGAAGGCTGAGTCGGGCAGCAACCAGACTAGGGATCTTCTCGTAGGGTCGGAGCTGAGTCTGGGATGGGTAATAGCCGGTCAGGATCTTCCTGTGCTCTTCGAGATGAGTCTGGGGCGTGTGGTGACAGAAGGCTGAGTCGGGCAATAGCTGGACAAGATCTTCCTAGATGACTGAGGATAGTGACAGACGGAGATATACTCTGACCGAGGGAGATATACTTTGAAAATATACTTTGACGATCAAGTCAGTAGGTGACTGAGGAGAGTGATAGAGGGAGATAATGACAAGAGTAAATGAGTAATGACTCAAGTTATGAGGGCATATTGATACTTCCTTAATGGGTGGATCCCCTATTTATTGTGAGCTTAGATGAAATTTTCTCTACATGATGTTGTTGGCATGGCCGACCGTTTGAGCTTGTCAATCGTCTTGCTTGATCAGATGGTTGTTTTGCCCGTGTCGGGCGGCTTGGCTAGGCCGTACTATGAGTATTGTTGACTTCTAACTTGTGATAGGCTTTTTAGCCATAGTCTAGACCTGTCATTTCCATAGAATAGGAGGTTAGGTGAGAGTTGCAGGCGACATGCAGCAGGTGTCTGTTGTAGGTGGTGTTGCAGCCCTGTGTTTGGGCGACGATATGTCTTCCGATGTTGTTCGATTGGTCGACTTGTATCATAAGTCCTTATACTATAATTCCTTGTCAGGTGTTCGACCGTGGTTGACTTTGAGTACCCAAACCCGGTCAAGGTGAGGGCCGTTTGACCGGGGTGGAACATCGACGTTGAAGTAAAAACAGAAAAAATAATGAATATTAACTTTTTTAATTGACATGATATGTTTTTATTGGTGCGATACATGATTTGGAACAATATTGTTGTTATGGAGAAACATCAACATTCCTACACTAACATTATCAAAATGGACCTTTTGGCATGGTAGGAAAAGAACCCAAAAGAATAACAGATGTTCAAGGAGTTTGGACATTTAAACAAGCCACATTTGGTTTATAAAACCATGATCAAGTTTGATTCAAATGGTATCATTATAATTGTGATTCGGTGTTACACCATAATTGCTTTGCAATTCAATTGTATTAGTTACCACAACAAGAAGAGTGTAATATCTATGTACTATCAATGCATACAGTTTTTCCCAACAAGAATATTGTAGCGGTATCAAGTAATATGGTTTAAAACAATGATAACGCTTTTGATTGAACCAATGATATGTAAGTTCAGCTGATAATAACGTTTGAAGAAGGGCTTGAACCTTCGACCTTATAGTTATGTCACAGGCTCTAACCAACTAAGCTATTTCGGGCGCAACAAAAACTTATTCATACTTCCTTCTTAATAGATTAGCATAAGGGTGCAAAGATTGTAAATTCAATTCATTTACTTAATACATTGAACATTAATGGTTAATAATATACATAATATGATGGTTGATCTTTGAATCTATTACAGATTCTCTAAGTTTCAAGGTTGATTGTGCTCAAATTTCTTCTGTGCTAAGAATTTAGTTTCAAATCCAAGACTCAGAAACATAGAAGCCATGCATCTAAGAAAGGTTTGGAATCTGATTTAGTGGTCTGCAATAAGACTACTCGTCGTTCTTCCACACACGGCGGAGGAGTTCGTATCGAACACGAGATTCATAATGAATTGCTTTCGACTTCGACAAGGAGCCAGTGAGAAACATTGAAGATAATGGAGAGTTCAATTCATCGAGGTCATCATCACTGGAGTATGACTTCATGACAATTGAAGATATGCTTCTTTGAAGCTTAGATTTGCTTCCAATCTCTCCAAATATACTTGCAGTGGAAGTTACTGAGGGAGGTGAATATACAATTGGAGCTGCAATGCATGGGAAGTTGTTGACATACTCCTTTCCAACCTCGGTATCATCCTGTATCAAATTTAAAAGAACACTATCAAGAATTCGATTCCTGTGACGATACTTGTCGGAAGGGGCAGTCACGTACCCAAAAGATTAAAAAGAACACTAAGGGATCGGAGTCAAATCTGTTGAAGTTTCATTCAATAATCATAAACAATGTTGTATATCAAACTTTTATGCATATCATGAGAAATATGTCAAAATCCTACAGATTATGTGATGGAAAACTTATGCATACATATAGTTATCTTACCGCAGAGTCCAGAGCTTCAAAAACGGTAGTAGGAACAGGATCAGGGCAAAACTCATCTGGGACAAAATTGTGTAGAATCTTCTTAACAAGTGATGCACTAAACATTGGGCATACCTTCAAAAACAAGAATCCTGTAAGCATGAGTGAAGAGAAAGAAACTTGCAACAAGTTAGAAACTTGATGAATAGGAGTTCAATTTCATTGGCAAACCTCTTTCCTGATTGATGCATGCAACAGCATATCCTTAGGAAGCATCAGGAGGTCACTTAGTGCATTAAGAATATTGAAGGATTTTAAGGATATATTTTGTCTCTCATCGTTGTTATCAGGGTCATCTTTATCTTCAAGTGAGTCATCATCGTCCATGCCGAATAGATCAGTCAACCATCTAGACCAGTTTCCAACCTGACAAATTAAAAACATAAATGAAAAGCCATATTCAACAGATGTTTGTCCAATTCCGGGCCAAAAGCCATATTCCATGGCTGCTTGCACACACTTTCGAAATATAAAAGAGAGATATCAAAAGAAAGAAAGGCACAACTTGAAGCTACATTTTGCTGCAGGGTGTAATTAACTTCAAGAATGGATGCCTAGATGTTGAAGTTCATATATGAAAACTACTGAGAACTGAGAAGTTACCACAGTTTTTAGCTGCGCACCGGCTCCAAAGCTTGATTTCCCGGGTTGAATGGGGAGAACCTTGGGATCACTAATAGGATCAGATACAGGATCATTCGGCATTTCGTCAGCAGATTCACGAAGAATAGCATTGAACATAGCCACATCTAATCTTGCCACGCACTGCTCCATTATCTAAAGTGATTATGATGGAGGAAAAGAAGGGCTTTCATTGACTAAAGTGATGAATTTAGATACAACATTTTTTGGATGTAAAGATATTAATTTTGAAGTGAGGAAAACACATTGTGCATGGAAATTTTGCACAAATCTTCAGACATGGTTTATGACAAATAACTTAAATTTTCTTGTAGCACAAGTATATGGTTGGGGGGAACTAAATAAGACTAACCAATCTCGGCAGCATAGGCAAGCATCCACAGTCATGCCCTTCAGCTCTAATAGGACAGATCCTTCCACAGGCTTCCCTAAAGGCATTCTTCCAAATATTTAGTGACAAGTTTCCCTGCTCATGATCACTTGAGCTAGTTATCCTTCCATAACTTTTCCTTCCGGTAGAACTCGCATTTGTGTCGGTCAAGTTTGTATCAATCTGCATATGTGGAGTCAAGGTCTGGATATAGACAAGGGAAGATTAATGCTATATATCATTGGAACATTCTGATATTTAATCATCAGCTAGTAATGAAGCCTTATGATTTTTAAAATGGAAGATAACATTAAGGAACTACCTGCCACCAGATAGATTCGACAATCCGAGAGAAGATCCAGGCTTCCACCTTTTCCAGTGCTGATATGAATACATGAGGATCATCCCAGTTACCGAAACCTTCATACCCTAATGCTGCGTCATTCTTCGACTTTAGTGAGGATGCTACCTTGCCATACCCCTCTCCCTCACTTTTCCTTCTCCTACTAGATCCAGCAGGATTTGATTGAACCAAATCTTTGATGGTTTGGCTTATAACTGTTCTCAACACTATAGCATTAGATAACCAAAATGTCAACCTGTAGTCATATGCAAGACAACAGTAGAAGTAAACATTTCTTCATTCCGAAGCACCTCGTTTTCAGAGTTAACTAATTTCAGACGATAAAAAAGGAAAACAAAAAAAATCATGATGATGCAACTTTTGATTCTTAGTGCTAATGGATATCTTCATAATGTTAGTTTGTTTAGTGGTAAGATAGTGGGAAAATGCTTAGAATAACATTTAGTACAAGTTGTGGCTCAAATATACCTTGGTACATCATTTCCACTTGCCTTTGTAACAAGTACTAATCCTGATACAGAAGTTTTAGCTGCTCCCAACCTTCTTCCTTGAATGTTTTCCTTACACGCATGAAGATACAGCCTGGAAAGTCGCCGAGCCGGGGCATGGACCTTACTCGTGGAGCGCCCATGCTCAGCAACTACTGAATATAATGCAGCCTCAATAGCAGCAGCTTCTATTAACTCTCCTTCAAGTATCTTTATCTTGTTTTCAAAATGCTGTATTTTCCCTTCTAAAGTGGCATTTCTAGCCTCCTTTTGATAAATCATAGCTTTGTCATTTCTTCTGATATTCCCTCCACTGTTTTGTGCATATCCAAGAATGCCATTTTCCTTTACTTCACCATGATGATTGCTACTGAGTGATTCAATATTCCTAGCCGAGTCTGCTGATGATTTTTCGGACTTCATGTTCTTTAATCTTTCACTTCTGACAATATTTCCCCGCATAGCATTATTTGATCCGCCAAAAGAAATTGTATTGCTTCTGCTATCTAGTAAGTTTTGATCTTTGTCACCATGTGTTACCACTTGTTCATCTTCCATGTAACTTCGGCATTTCTCAAGAGAATCGTAATAAATTTTATCGCCGACTTCCTCCTTCACACAATGTTTGTCAGGTTCCTCAAATCTCCGGCTTGATTTGTCATTGCATTCAGAAGTATCTAGAGATGATAAGAGTCTTGAATAAATGTTAAAAGAACTTTCTTTACTCTTTGTTTGAACATCAAATTTATCTCTATAATTACCAATCTTGTCATTAACATTCTGATCCAATTTTTCATGATCACTGCTTTGTGTTCTGCTCCTATAATTTACATCTATATTGTCACAAACTAAAGATGTAGAAGACGAATCGGCACTCGGGGAAACAACTTTCTTTTGGTTTGACAACAAATTATGACTAGGAGGGTTACTTGAACTCCTCTCCAACTTCTCATATCTATCTTGTTGCATCATGTTCAAGTTTTCAACTCTTGTTTCCGAAACCAGTAGATGCTCATTGCCATTAATAACAGTGTTTAGAATTTGTCTTTCTGATCCTTTCTGCAATTCAATTACAATTATTATATTGCAAATAGATGCACACATTATTCTTGTTATACAATAAATGTAAAATTCATGCTAATAGCAATGGGAGATATATGAGTACCTCTTCTAATTTCGGAGTAGTAACTGCTGCCACAGATGAATGTGATGAGAGATCGTCATCTGTAAAAGAGGAAATCTCGGCTTCCTCGGCGTATTCTTCATTTATCAATGCTGATACAGAGCCACCACCATTCTTATCCTTTAACTCCTCTTTTGAAATGCTGTCCTTCGGTGATCGACTCGAGCGAATATGTTCGACAGGCTCAATTTTTATGAACAAAAGTGGCTGATCCGAGTTTCGGTAGCTCCTCTTGCAGTTCATAGGTGCACTAATAGACAATGTCTCTTTAAGTATTCCATAATCTGCCAAGTCTATAATGGCAGTCCCCAACAATTGACCTTTAAGAGTCTTATCTCTTCGCGGCTCGTATAAGTCGAACTCCACGCAGTTTCTTTGGAAAACATCAGCATCAACACCTCTAATTGACATATCTCTCAGCAAAGTTAAAGATAGCCTAAACGACTCGTCGAATTCGATTCTTCCTTCACCTATAACAGAACCAAGTGAAGGGGCAACCAGATTGGTAGAACCTGATGCAGATTCACCATTCTTCCATTGTATGAATACAGCGCGAAGGGATCTCAAGGATTGTGATGGAGGCCATGGCTTAATCTCCTGAATGTGAATAAGGTAATCAATTTTAATGGTGCCACTTCTCCTATTCTTTCCTCTCATGCCTAGAACCATGGCTGCAATGATGAATTCTTCACCAAATGAAATTTTTTACTTAAAACTTTGTTGAATGTACAAAACCAGAAACCCCTTTAAGAGAAACTAGTCATGATGTGAGAGATCAAGATTCATTAACTAAATACATAAGCATGTAAACTGGATGAATACACAAATGCTGAAAATTCTGATGAAAGATCACGAGGTCACAGGTTCCAATCCTGGAAACAGCCTCTCCACTTGCAGCGGTAAGACTGTGTACATCTACCCTCCAAATACAACACTATATCGGAGCCTCGTGCACAAGGCCGACTTTTAGCGATGAAGGATCATATTATCAACAAAGTGCTAAAGTGAAAAATAAAATCAATACAAGATTCAACTTAGAGTATCAACATAATATTGATAATGTAGATGTAGAACATAAAATCAAGCTACAAGTTAAATAAAAATACACACAACATAAGAATCATGAATTTATTTATTTATTTTGCTTAGAACTTAGAAAGAGTGCATGTAATGATTGGTAGTGGCATAGTGTAGACATTTTACCTGCAAAAGCAATGGCTGGTTAAGATATCATAAAACTGGTTGTAACTGAAATGGGGTACCACCATATTTTTGAGACCATAGAATATCTTAGTATAATCTCTTTTTTATTTTTCCTATTTTGTTCAAATATTCTTGATTATAATTCACATACAGTTATAGCATTTGAGGCACACCAACTTAGTGGAATATATATAATATAGCAGTGTCAAACCAAAGAGGAGAATTTCCATATTCAGCTAATAAAACAAAAAAAAGTTTTGTACCACTGGAATTATCATATAGTGTGATATTGGGAAAACTCACATCGTTTACCTCATTGTCTCGGAAATGATTTAAATAACTGTTGAGTTACTCCTCTAATAGATGATTGGTTTTGATATGAAACATTAACATGCTATCAGAGTCTGATCTCAACTTCTTTTCGGTTGTTGTGAACCAAAGGATGCCGTTTTCACAAATGGTTTAAATACTTGTTGGAATACTCCTCCCGTAGCCAATTGGCTTTGAGATGAAATCTTAATATGTGACACATCTAAAAATTGAAATTTTTCTAAAAAAATTGGTTTTTATTGTTATCCAATAATATAATTTCATTTGGGTAAAGTGTAGAGCACGTAGTTTGGTGTAAACTATTGAAATCGCCAAGTTCTCTGAGGTTGATGCCTCACCAGAATGTAAATATCTTGACTTTGAAATCACAACTTTCAAATTTTAAGTTTGTGATACAATCTATTTTTTTCCTCGTCACTTTCAAAATATTTAAATTTACATGACTTTGAAATTAAAGTAACATTTGTTCTTATAATATAGATTATAATGTAAAGAACAATCAAATGTACGAGACTCTCACTTAGTAGAGTTTAGAGAAGTAAATATACATGATTTTATTACGTAAATGAAGAGAATGTTTTTAAAATTTAAACTTGTAAATCACTAAAGAACAACCTTAAACCTTAACCTTAATATTGCCCGAAACCTTAGGGAGATTATAACGTAAAAGTGTCAATTTAGGTTTCTAAAATTCGCATTATTGGTCAATTTGATCTTGGATCTTATAAAAAAAAAACTGCCATTGTTGTGGTTGACATTGTCGAAATTACAGAACCATTTTTGAGATTGAGAAAAATCATTCATGTTATTCACAAATAGACATTAAGACCCTTAAAGGAATTCGCATTAGTCCATAACACAAAAAGAGTGTCCACCATTTTATTCTCTAACTTTTACTAGTGATTCAAGTTCCTTGATTCTTAATGTATACATATCACATGGTCATGTTTTTTCTACACCTTGTTTCTTCCGTTTAACTAATAGATTACACCAAATAATATAAAATATTAGGTTATGCGTTGAATATATGACTCTAAATTCATATACTCTTGCTTCATTGTTAAGAATGAATAGTTCTAACGAGAGAGTATTTGTGTTATTTTATACACAAATATTATTGGGTGTAATTTGGTGAGAATTTCAGATCGAATATGTATGGGTATTTGTTCTATTTGAGAGAATATTTGTGAGACAAAATATTGTTATTTTAAATGAGCTATATTTCTATATCGAATTTGGCTCAGTTGAAGTTTGTGATTTGTTCGATTCGACTTGTCAACTCAAATTGTTTGGTTTGTAAAGAGTTTGCAAATTATTTAGTTCAACTCATTAGCTTGATCAATTCAATTCATCAATTCGGATGATGTTTATTTATTTAATATCTATAATACTATATAAAGGCAAAATATGTTTAAGGGGCGTCTAGGTAATTGAACAGACATAAATTTACTCAAACTTTCCACTTATTATTATATAAATGCAAAATATACCTAAAAGACATTCAGGTAATCGAACCTCTATAATTTCATTCAATTTCATTTAGTAACTACCATGACATAATTTTATATTCCAATTTTATCCTTTTGTAACATTTCAATAATAACTACAAGAAACTTTCACATGTTCTTTTATTTTTTCATCAATGTATCACTACTATTTCACACATTCTCCAACTTCTATTTTTCTATTCATCACCTCAAAAAGAACAATTTTTACCGATATGAAAAAAATTCAATAACACACTAATCATTATTAGAGACATAAGTTGAAAAATTTATCGAAACTTTGTGTATATACTTGACACTAATATTTGGGGTATGTAATGAGATATCACTAGTGGAGTGAAGTGCAATAAGCTTTGCATCAGCCGCTCAAACACTACTAAGAATGTAGGCATAATTGATCAAATTTCATTTTGAAATTATATTTTTCATGTTTGTTAACTATTTTAGAGAGATCCATTGACTCTAAGAGTAAGTTAATCATAGTCATTAATTTCAGGGAAATCTAATGGTTTGAATTAGTAGTAGATATAAATCATTGGATTTTCCTAGAATTGATGACTAAGATGTGAAGTAAGTTTAAAAAACTTACTTTTGGAGTAAGTGAATCCTCACCCTTTTATTATTTCTTCAGAATAGGCAATGGATGCTTTACCCTGGTAAACATTACTTTTCACCATGTTTAAACTCATTTTGAGGTGTATTTATAGATGCAGTATGAGTAAATTAGATATTTATTGTATAGTATTACAGAAAAAGAAAAAGATGTATATTAGTGTAAAGTTTTTTTTTACGTAATCATTTACTATTTATTTTCGATTATTATTGATTATTAGATAAAAGTAATACAAATGAATGTAGATGATGCATTAAATGTATATAAAATTTTACATTATCAATACATAGATATTTCATTCATAGTATTATTTTATAAACACACGTAGATATATACATGTCTCATCCTCAGCTAAGTTAGATTATATTTGGATCGATAAAAAATTACCTTATTTAGGATTAAGTTAGTTTCTTTCTATTTGAATTTATTTGTATCTTTATATTTATTATTTGGTTTTATCATTTCTAATAACTTTTGCGTACATAATAAATTATTTGGACTTACTACTTTTATATTTTTGTCTATATAATAAATTGTTCAAAACTCCTATTAGGTATCTCTCTTTGTCCTGTTACCTTCTTGCTAATATTCATTCATTTTTTATCAACCTCCCACTTCCATATTACATGCAACAATTATCCAAATAAACAAACACAAACATGCTCAAATACAACAACTCATTTTCTTCCTTTATTTATATGTGGTGATTTTCACATTGATGATGGTTCTAGTAGTGTATTTTCTCTCATTGACGAACTATGTTAGTAATGATTTCTTTTTCCATCGACGATTATTATTTTGATAGTGATTATACCACTAAGTTCTATTCTCACTAACGTTCATTCTAGTGGTGCATTCTCCCCTAATGATGAGATATGTTTCTAATGACTCTTTTCTCATTGACAATCATTTGGATAGTAAATATACATGTGGGTTCTCTTTCCACCGACAATCATTTCGACAGTGATTATACTCGCGATTTCTCTTCCCACCGACAATTATTCTAATGTCACTTTTTCTCCTAATGATGAATAATATTAGTCATGATTGTCTTTCACTTTGACGATCATTCTCATGATGATTATATTTTCAGATTTTGTAGTTCATAACACATTTCAATGATTTTATCGTGTAACCCATATAATTATTTGCTTATTTTTCATTTTTAAATGAATTATTTGTAACAAACTTAAAACTAAATTTAACTTGAGGAGACATGTTAGATAATATTTGGATTAATAAAAAAATTATCTTATTTAGGATTAAGTTAGTATCGTTTTATTTGAATTTATCTATGATTTATGCTTATCTTTATAATTATTATTTGAGTTTATTATCGTATCATTTGTAACAAATTCCACCTATAATAAATTTGAGAATGATAAATCTTTATCAATCTTAAATTTCTACAGCCTCACCATACATGATACAGCTAAACCAAAAAACTTTGTGCACATGTTAATGAGGAATCTAAATCTTTAGGTTATCTATAAAATTGTTGGTAAAACTCAATTTTTATCTACTTTCTAACATTGGTGGAGTATTAAGGAACAGCAGTAGTCATGTTCTTTATTGATTCTCCACACTAACTCATATCAGTTTGATTATCGGTGTTTTAAATTGCAGTTATAATTATGTTTATCATAATTATAAAAAAAAATACTCTGAAAACGGCAACATTATAGTGGTATGAGTTATGTATTATTTTTACTATGATTGAAAATATTTGGTGGGCTTGGATAATTATAGATCCTACTTTAGGAGGATGTTCCCATATAGGTGGATAATTTGTTCTTGGTGCATAGGGTGGATATCCCTCAACCTTTACTAAAAGGTGGGGTGGGGAATGTATTAAATTTGAAGTTATAGCTAGCTTTTATCGATAAAAAAAGAAAAAGATGTATGTAATGACAGTGTAATAATTTTTTATATTATTATTGTATCATTTATCATTCAACTTTAATCATTCAAACCATGTATATAAACATGATATCTCTCTTGAATTTAAACTTATGTGCTTTGGGTTTTGAATTTTTGAATGTATAACGTTAAGCAACTAAGTCTTTAATGATTAATAAGTAATCCACATTGCTTGTCTTTTTTCTTTCCTCAAGTGGTTATAAGATGATGGATTAGTTGTTGGTTGGTGCGTGGGGACTTGGAGTAATTAACTTAACTTGACCTATGAGCAATCCAAAATAACAAGATCTTATTGTATTTAATTAAGAATTGGAAACTGAAATGTAAATACTAGTGACTTGTTTTTCAAATTAACATATATTCTCTGATATTTCGCGGCAACCCTGCTCGAGTTGTATACGATTTGTTGGGAAATCTTCATTCGGTGACTAAACTGTTCTTTTATTATATCTAGGAATTCATACACTTATATGTTTATTAACTAATACACTTTTACACAATTTGATACTTCTTCTTCACACTTAGAAATTAGAATACACAATATCTCTCTCAAGTGAGTCACTCCCCTTTAACACACTAGAGTTTCAACACTCTATCTACTTGCTTTATCGTTAGTTTGTCTTATCAACAACAAAATATGTTATGCATGGCCTCTCGTTAGGAAGATTTTCGATACAAGGACCCCTGCATGGATCTATTGATCACTTGTTGCTTCAATACTTGGTTGAGTCGGCGAACCATCGGCTATGATATCACTTTTTGGTAGAACTTTTCATTCATGAGTTAAGTAAAAGAAGCATCTAAGTGTATTTGACACCACATCTTAACCATAAACATTAAATCACTAACTCTTTGGGTCCATTCATTTATATGTTCCTTAACTCATTCATATCTACACAATACGAGACTTATTCTTCACACTTGGAATACCCAACAAGATCATTATCGACCACAGAGTTCTCCCTAACAAGTACTTAACATTGTTGCATTCTCATGGATTCTAACTCCATATAAGCTACAACAATGATTGCTTCTTGGTTACTAGTGACTTGTTTAAAGTGTGGTTAGTTAGAATCATTAGACAAATCTTTCATCACCCTCCACCAAACACATAAGTAGACTTCCACTATGGGAATGCCACATAGAAAATGTGGCTATGATGGTAATTCATCATGTTCCAATAATCTAAGTTTTGAATTTAATAAAGCATTGTAATAATGAATAGCAAAAATGTTTCTTCAGTTTCACAAACACTTAGGGGCGCCAACCCTATTTGAAGTCCTATGATTTTGTCTTCCAATTAGGTGGGAAAAGGTAATAAAATGAAATTGTGAGACCAATTATGAGTGACCACTTAGGAAACAAAGTGATTGTGTTGGGTCTTATGGTCTTACCCCAATAGTTACTTTATTGTTTGTTTAAGGATTTAGAGAGAAAGAATTGAAATTGTTGCTGGAGGGAATGAAAAGTAGGCATAGTGGGCTTACACGGTTTGCTTTATGAAAAATCACATGGAGGAATAATGGTTTGCTTTGTTTTACACAAGCTTTTACATGCATTTATATTTATATATATATATATATATAATCATATATGTGTGTTTCGGACGAGTTTCTATTGGGTTCGGGAATGATATTATTATTTTCAACCTCGCTTAATTTGATTTCGAGTTTTGGATTCAAGGTTGGGTAAGCATAAATCCGACTATGTCCCACTTCATTGTCATTCCTAGGCAACATTGTGTTGCAACCTATCTTTTTATTGGTATAATATTCCTTTACTCTACGAGTATCATCAGAGTCTTAATAAATATTTAGCATTTGACCTAATATAATATATGAGTATCATCAGAGTCTTAAATCATCATTAAACTAGTTTCTCATTCATTCATTGTTAAGAAGAAGTGAAAGCACAAAAGAAATGATAAGAGAGTAGGATTGTTGAGCAATCAATTTTTCATTAGTGTTGAAAATTTTAAAAGCAGTATACGTTTCTTAATTGTTAAATAAATGATTATATAATTTTTTAAGCTTTCTTAATTTTATATATTTTCTTGTTATGAAAATTAGAAGGTTACATATAATATATTAGATAATTGAGATATAAAATTAAAATAAATCAATGTAATGTAAAATATCAAATCTCTATGATTCTATATAGGATCATCCTCAATGGAGTTAGATATTTTGGTTTGAAGTATAAAGTAAAATACATGACATTAATTTAGCCCAAAGCTTAAAGATTGCTAAATTCCTAACTTCTCAACCACATTACATTTTAAAAACTCTATTTGATTTTTTTTACTATAGAAGTATTTTTTTTAAGTACTACTATAGCCATTTTTTCACCTTATGACCCACAAATAATACCTCCATATTTTTGGACCCATGAGTAATTGAGACTAGAAAGTTTGAGATCCACTTTTGGATGAGTTTGGGTCTAAGTAATGAGGTACCCACACCGGAGAGTATTCAGACCCGCTATTCTTTCATAAATATTTATATATAATAACATTGTTAATTCATATGTATGATATAATGTTATATTGATTGAAAAATTCTTATTAAATAATTTTTTCATCCTAATGCTTAAGTTATTTTTTATGTTTGTTTGAGTAAAAATGATATGTGTTTAATAGTCAATTTATATTGTGTTTAAAATTTTAAACCATGTTTTATAATTTTTCTCTATGAAACAATCACACAATTGTATAAATTACTCACAATTATTTTAATGCTTTTGGATTTGTAGGTACCCTGACATCTCTTGGGTATCCAAAGACCAACGAATAGCATAATCAACATGTATCAACACGGGTCTAGGACAAGTTTAAGTCCAAAAAACAAAGCAATAAGATGAATAGGAATAATGCACTACTCCAACCCATGGAGACTCATTATCATACCTATTTCTTGGCTTGATATTATATATGTATTATTTTTATTTATGATTATTTAATGATCAAATCAAGCTAAATTACTATTATAATAACTAATTCACCACTTTTTATTTTTTCAATAAAGTGAATCACCACTTTGATCTTCAAACAATCATTGATTAGTCCCTAAAAATAGATCTCATATAAAATTTAATTGGTTAAACGGTATAATTAAATAAGATAATTCATATATAATTATATATTAATACAAAATTTTATATAATTAGTAATTATTTATTTATATTGAAATGAGATATTTAATTAATGTCTCCGTATATATATTTAGCCATTATCTATAATTATATTAAAGTAACATGATTGCATATATATATATATATAAATATAATTAGTAGTTATCTGTAATTATATTAGAGTAAAATATATTAAAGTAGTATTATGTTCATGTCTGGTCGGTGATTGGACCACTCGAGCCGCTTAGTATGGTCTATACACTATAGTCCTGATAACATTGTTTTCAACGTCTCCCCCTCACTCCTTAAACATAAATAAAGAAATCTAAAAAAAACGAATTTTTTAATATTTAATTTATATACATTCTTAATATAAAATCCTCTTTACCATATTTAATCAAAACTCTCATTTCCGTAATTACCAAAAATGTTTAAATTTTATAATAAAGTTAGTAGTTTAGAAAAAATTTATGCAAATACATCAAAGTAAAAAGAAAGAAGCAAGCTTAGAACTTTTCCTAAATTCATATGTTTTTTCACTTTACTTCAAAAATTAATGTTTTAGAAATCTAATTACCCAAGAATCATTTATATTTTTTCTTCGAAATATATTATTATTTATCATTCATTATTTTCCTCTTATATTTTCTCTATTTTCAATTTTCAATGTAGTGTCCATAAATTAATTATTTCATATATCAATATTACACATGTCAATATTTTTTTTAATGAGAGTATTTCCTCACCCTATGATAAAAAATTAATCATTTTTGGGTACGTGACTGTCTCTTTTAACAAATATCACTTCCAAGAATTGAACTTGAAATTTCCCAACAATTTTAATTTTGCTTTAATTAACCCAATTGAACATTGAGGAGTCATAAGATGATTAAAATGAAGAGTTTAAGGAATAAATGAAGAAAGTTGTGGGTTCGAGTCTCAGTTATAACAAACTTAAAAAAAGAGTTATAAAGTGCTTTGAGGTAATGAGAAGGAGTGAATAGAAAAATGTTGAGGGTTCGAGTCTCGTCCACAATAAATACTAACATACTAACATTTGCCGATAAAAAATGTCGGACATTGTTTATTATTATCTATTATTCCCCCATTTGATATGTTTACTTTTTATACTTTTTTCCAATTTTTAATTTTAAAAATTAAGCATATATTGTATTTTATTTATTATTTCTATTTTAAATTACACATATTTCAATTCTCTTTATTATAATTTTTAATGTAAATTAAATAATGATAATAGTCAAATTATATTACATTTTTGTACTACTAAATATTTTTTAAACTATGTAGTCAAATATCAAAAGGTTATGAAATGTATAGCCACAACCCACAATTATAAAAATCCGACAATATTAATAATCTCAACTGGAAAACTGGTGAATCAGTCTTCATACCAATATATGATAATTATAGTAATCATACAATTAAACTAGTCAAACCATATCACACCGTATGAGTTAAAACTGATTTTATATATGAAAAAATTATTATTTTTTAAAATTAGCAATTATTTATAACATAGTAAATCATTAAATCATTCAATAATCGAGTTATATAGCACATATATTAATATTTATATCCATAATTATTGGTTCAAAGTTCAAACATTTTACGAGAATGAATAAGAGTATCTATAACTACCTGTAAATTTTGAGTTATATGATGGTCAATTCAATGTGTTATATTAATAGCCAGAAAATATATTAAAAGTGCTCATTTAAGTGAAATTTTTAAACGAGTTTGAAATATATATATGTATATATATATATATATATTTTAAATGATTAAACTCTATTCTAAAAACTAGCTTATAGTTTATAGGTGTGAGTGTAACTTCAAACTTATAGTTTAGTAGATAGTTTATTAAACTAGAGATATTCGATAAAATCAATTTTAGAACTAGCTAAAATTTTAAATAACTAAACATTATATGCAATATTTATTTAGTCATTTATTAATTAAATAATTATTAGTTCAAATAATTAAATATATAAATTATTTAAAATCAAAATTTTGAATATTTTTTAGTATTGTATTTATATTTGAACATTGAATATTTTATTTTAATATTTATTGACCATTTTGAATATATTTTATTCTAAATAAAAGTGCAATTAAATTGCATGACTTTATATTACTTTCAAACTTTCGATAAATATAACTTCCCTTAGCATTCGCTGCTTTCAAAGTTTCCACTCCACTTTCAACTACCTCTCGCCGGAGAATGACGGTTTTCTCCGCCGGAAATCAGTTCTCTCCGGTTAAATACACGGCCGAGGTATCACAGCGTCTTCTAAAAGCTTCTCACTCCGGTGATCTCATTTCCGCCTTCAACTGCATTGCCGATCCCTTCGTTGACGTCAACTTCGTCGGCGTTGTCACTTTGAGGACACGAAGGACCGAGTTAGTTCTTTGCGACGAATCGCCGAGTCAGGTCCGAATTGAGTTCGATGAGTTCAAATCCGATGTCACGCCTTTGTTCCTCGCTGTTCATGCAGGGAATGCGAAACTCGTTAGGAAGTTACTGGTACATCATCGATGTCGTGTTCTGAAAATCTTATTACGTTTTGTTGATTCGAATTTTGAAACTTTTTTTTTTACTTTCGAAATTGTTTTGAACTGTGTTTCTGCGTTTTGTTTGTCGCTGAAATGTTGAAAAAAATGTGTGTGATTTGTATGCAATGGAATTTAACTGTGGCTTTTGTGTTATCTTTATATTTTATTTAGAGCTAATGCTTATTGTAGTTTCTTCTTTGGAAATGCAGATAGAAATTGATTTTCAAAATCAAAGTCTCTCACTGAATCGGTACTAATTAATTATTTCCTCGGGTCAATAAGACACTTCTAACCGAATTACATATACTAACAAGAGTTAGTTTTCTATTTAGAACTAATTATTTTCCCGTTTTTGTTTTTGCCTATGTGTGATTTATGTTAGAGCATTATGACATTGTTCGGTTATAAGGGTTGTCCTAAATCCAGATTTATTCCTATAAGGCTATGTTGTTTTCTACCTAACCTCCAACACTATTATCTAAATGGTAAAAAAAATTAAATAAAAAGGAAAAAAAGGAAAAATTCTATTGCATAGTCTTTTGATGAGTTATGATAATAAAGTACTAAAAGGTTGAAATTCATTTCAAATGACAGAATGTGGGAGCTGATGTAAACCAGAAGCTTTTCAGAGGCTTTGCAACAACTGCGGCAGTGAGGGAAGGCCACCTTAATATTCTTCAGATGTTACTGAAAGCTGGGGCATCACAGCCAGCATGTGAAGAAGCTCTTTTGGAGGCATGCTGCCATGGGCATGCAAAGCTTGCTGAATTGCTCATGATCTCTGATTTGATCCGACCCCATATAACTGTACATGCTTTGGTGACTGCATGCTGCAGGGGATTCATAGATGTCATTGAGACACTCATAAAGGTAGGTGTCCAGATGGAGAACGTTTTTAGAGAGTTCATAATGTCATAATGTTACCATCCATAGTCAGAGATTTAGACTGTAGCATTTTGCAATTGTTTTAACTGGTATTGTCTCAGCCCACCCTTGATAAGAGGGGTCTGATTTCAGAAAACTTCATTTGTCTTGGCCAAATGCCAAGATTGTTGGCTTTTTTCAAATATTTGCTCCTTGTGAGACAGTGGAAGAGCCTAATATAACCTTCTGAAGTAAGTGCAAACCAATGGAACTTTGCTGTAGTATTTTAGCCTCCAAGCTTCAAGAGAAATTAAACAAACCTGTGATTTAACCTTTTAAGGGTACTTATCCTACTAATTATGCTAAAACTTATGATTACTTTCCTGATGGCAGTGTGGTGTGGATGTGAGTGCCACAGACCGTTTGCTTTTACAGTCAATTAAGCCTTCTCTCCACAGAAATGTGGATTGTACTGCACTTTTTGCTGCTGTAATTCACAGACAGATCTCTGTCGTTTGTTTGCTATTGAAGGTAATATTGTACGTTGCCACCTTCCACTGCTTGATTATCATTATAATATGGTAGTGCATGTGAATATTACACATCTGCATAGTCCTAGTTTGTGTAGCCAACTTTTTTACTCTCTGAATTTCCTTTTAATAAGCACTATTTGTTCTTAACTTACTATGTTTTTTTTCTTCAAAATAATTTCACTTACTGTAATGAATTATGTATGAAGTCAGAAACATCTCACCTGAAGGCAAGAATTCATTATTTTGTTAATGCTGGTCAATATATTCATCAATCTGACAAAGGAAAACAGATATTTTCATGGTTAAATTTATAATTATGTGATCAGTCGAAAATGACAGATTTCATATTTATCTTTTCATTGTTAAGGATTTTTTGTTAATGCACAATGAGCCTCACAAGGGTTTTCTTACAAATGAACTGCAGAATGGTGCTAGGATAGACTATGAAGCAAGGCTTGGAGCATGGTCATGGGACATGTCAACGGGCGAAGAGATTCGTGTGGGAGCTGGGCTGGGAGAATGTTATCCTATCACCTGGTGTGCAGTTGAGTATTTTGAAAAGAGTGGTGCTATATTGCTCATGCTCTTGCATCACGTCTCCCACAATGCTCCTCACCGTGGAAGAACCCTTCTGCACCATGCTATCCTCTGTGGCAATGTTGAGGCCGTTCGGGTACTCTTAGAATGTGGTGTGGATGTGGAATCGCCAGTCAAAACAACTACCTGCCAGACAAAGTTTCATCCAATACACATGGCTTCTCGTCTTGGCTTATCAACGATTGTTCAATGTCTTATTGATTTTGGTTGTGACTTGAACTCTACAACAGACGCTGGTGATACAGCTTTGATGATCTGTGCAAAATATAAACAAGAGAAGTGTTTCAAAGTACTGGCAAGTGCTGGTGTTGATTTTGGCATAGTGAATACTGCTGGACAATCTGTTTGTTCAATTTCTGAGTCAACAGATTGGTGGCTTGGTTTTCAGCAAGCAGTGTTGCAAACAATCAGAAATGGAAAGATACCCAAATCCAGAAATCCTTCTGCTTTTTCCCCCATAATGTTTGCCGCACAAGCTGAGGATGCCGAATCTTTGAAAATAGTCATTGGTTCTGGAGAATTTGATCTTGACTACCAAGATGATAATGGTTTTTCTGCAGTTATGGTTACTGCTTTGAAGGGTCATGTGGAATCATTTCGATTGCTTGTATATGCTGGAGCTAATTTAAACTTGTGCAATAAATCAGGAGAAACAACACTAACCCTATTTGAATTTAATCCGAGATCTGATTTATTTAAAAAGGTAATGCTTGAATTTGCACTCCATAAGATAAACTGCAATATGGTTGGCTTTTATGCTTTACATTATGCAGCTCATGACGGTAACTCGAGTGCTGTAAAATTGCTCACTAGTAAGGGTTATGATGTGAATGCCCTTGATGGTGGCCACTACACTCCCCTAATGTTAGCAGCAAGGGAAGGCCACAGGTCCATTTGTGAGCTTCTAATTTCGAATGGAGCCAACTGCAGTATTAAGAATACCAGAGGGGAAACTGCACTTTCACTTGCAAGAAACAAAGGATTGAAAAACGATGCAGAAGCTGTTATACTCGATGAACTTGCTCGTAGGTTAGTATTAGGTGGTGCCTATGTTCAGAAACATACTAAAGGAGGAAAGGGATCCCCACATGGGAAACGTTTACAAATGTTAGAATCCAAAGGCGTGCTTCGATGGGGAAAATCTGCCTGCAAAAATGTTATATGTCGTGAGGCAGAGTTGGGACCAAGCTTAACATTCCGTCGAAATCGGTATAAGAAAAGTGATGTTGATGATCCTGGAATGTTTAGGGTGCTTACAAAAAAGAACAAGGAAGTGCATTTTGTATGTGGTGGAGGATTAGAAGTTGCTGAGCTTTGGGTGAGAGGTATTAAACTTGTAAATGAGAGCCATAAGACATATAAATAGGAATTGCTGTTATGTCAATATGGTTAAGATGTATAGATCTTTGGAGCAACACTTCAACTCAAAAGTATTCTGATGCTGCTTATTGTATAGATTTTGATCTCTATCAGCTGTACATTTTTATCATAGAAAAGACCTATACACTGTGAGAGTAAGAGTTTTTTATATTGTTACTGCATCATCCACTATTTGTTTTCAATCATCATTGACTCTTAAAAAAAAGGTAATACAAATGTATGGTGAATTATACACCGATTGTGTATATCTTTATGCTGTCAGTGCATAGATATTATTAAAAATAAGGTGGGGATATGAAAATAGGAAGAAAAAAATCTAACTATCTTATAACATGTGTTGGGGAATAGTTAGTTTTGTGGGATTTTGTTCCATAGTGAATGCAATATTTTGCAACCTAATGTTGCTTTTGCAGTTAGAAGTTAAAACTATAGCTTTTGCAAAATTGATTTTGTTATAGAATTGTCAAACATTAATTCCAAAGCACCTTTGTGGTTATGAGCTTATGACTACACTGATATCATGGTGGATTATATTTTGGATGGAAAGAGCTAAAGCCTTGTATCAAATACTTATTATGTGGCCTATAAAGAGCTAAAACTATTTTTTCAGTCAATTTAATTATATCATATATTAATATTTTTATTATTATTTTAATATAATTATATAAAAAATTATAAGATAAGAAAGATATACATTGGCTAATTAGAATTGCATATATGGTAATGTTAGAGTTTTTAAATTATTATTACTAGCTTGTCGATAGACACTTCGTGTCTGCCGACCCGCATTCTTATTAAATGTTATAATTCATAATATGTGTTGTCTTATTTGTGGTTAGAAAAATCATAACTCTTTTATTCTGATTTTGATTACTAATTTATAATATGTGATGAATAAATACTGTAAATGAATAAACCATAACCACACATATATAATTTATATAAAAATGATGTATTGTTTAAAAATAATATAGAATATACATTGGGTATAGATGAATATTAATATTGGGTTATATATGGTTTTTGGTATAAATTATAAATTAAAGAGGGCAAAATAGGCAACCACAAATTACCATGGCGGGTAGTTAATTTGAGTTTTGTCTTTATATATAATTACACCATGGTGGTGGTTAATACGTGTTTTGCCTTTATTAATAGTATATAGATATAGAATAGATATAGATGTATATATTTTTTATCTTAAAATTAATATATAATAATATTAATTATATTATCATATTGATATAATTAAATAGACTAACATATATCTCTAAAAACTTTAAATGTTATATTTGTGATTTCAAATAACTTTAGAGTATCAAATTTTAAATTGATATTAAAAATATTTATAGGGGAAAAATTCTATTTGATTTTAAAAATTTAAGAATCATAAATATGAAAAATATTATAGTATGAAATATATTTTAAGGAAATGAGACATTTGTTTAATTATGAGTACTTAGACATTTTTTTAATTATGAGTACTTAGTAAAATAGTAATTTACTTCAATAAAAATTAACTTGTTTTTATGAATATTATTCACATACAGCTTAATCCTTAAAATTAATTATTATACTAATTACTATTATATTTAAAATCATTTGAATTTAGTCACTTTCCTTACCTAAAAATATAAAATTAATCTCTAACTAAAAAACAGCTTTATAACTTGTATTTTGTTTTCCAGTTAATAGTGTCTTGTTTTATTCTATTCTACTTTGCAAATTGAAAATATTTAACCAATAAAGTTATTAATGTATTGATCTATGGTTCTATAGATACCGAAAAGATTAAGTATTCGATTATTATGAACGATACTTAAAGACAATTATTCATTATTCATAGTTATACAAAGTAATTAGTAATTACCAGTGTCTACCTTATCTTTGTGACAGTGTCTATTGTCTGTGTCCTCACAGTTATACAACAAACCCTTCTTCACTTTGAGATATTCTTCAACCTCTTCAACTTCATCTTCAACCCTTCACTCTCTAAACCTACAAAGATGAAATCTTTCTCCACAATTCAATCACCCCACCTTTTCTCTTTCACAAGATTTTACACTTTCATCACCTTTAGGTACCCTTTTCTCTCTCTCTTTTTCCATTATTTCAATGTTTCATGTATAATAACAAACTTAAACTATGAATACTGTAACTGAATCTATTTTACTGAGAATGATTGTTCAATCCATTATCACCAGAGTAATGGATTTCTTGCATGCACAGTATCTCCTTTTCATTTCTTTATCAATGTCTAGAAATGCTTCATTTGAAGACTATCAACTTAGTCCCTAAGAACAACATCATAGAGATTAATGGCATTTGAGTTTGTTAAGACAAATCATGAAGATAAATGTTTGTCTTTGGGATGTAAGATTGTGTAGTGAAGATAAAGATGTGATTAGTGTGATGGCAAATGAAGAGAGGAATAAGTTGTAAAGGGTGAACTAAGAGAGAGAGAAAAAATGGCAAGAATGTAAAAGTTGTTTCAGATTTCATGGATTAAACTGAGAGGCAACAACATCTATCATTAAACATTTCAATTTTGAAACCCCGAGAAAGAACATTCCGGGGACAAGGGAACTCATGGATGATGGTGAACTTGTATGGTTGTAGTGTCTAGGATTGTGTAAGTAGAAAAGGAAGGTGGTGTATCTTCATGGTCTTGTAAAGATAAAATGTAGTCCAGTGCACGAGGGTTCCACTTTACTGGGTTCTAAGAGGATCGGCTAGTGAAGAGACTGTTTTCACGAATTTAATCCATGACTTCCGGTCCATTAGGTATGCAGTCTTACCAGTTTTCCGAGACTCGTCGTCTAGCCTAGAGAGCAGATTATGTTTTGTTTTTTACTTTTTACCATTATGTCTCTCACTGTCTGTGAACGGATGCAACGATTTCCGGTCTCTCCTATTTGTTTTCTTTTTTCATTTTTATTATGATTGCATGTATTCTATACTTGCACCTTTTGCCATATGAACATCTTTATTTTAATCAAGTATTGAAACTTTGTTCAGGTGAAAAGTGAAATCCAAATGTTTTATAAATTTAGATGGTATTTTCACACATACAGTTGGTAGCATTTAGCAACTGAAAAATAACTAACCAATAACAACTTTAACTAACTTTGTGAAACTAATTATAACTGTGATATCAGGACTAGACTTACTTTTCCTGCAAAGCTCTTCTTTTGCCAGGCAAAATCTGGTAAGCAATTATGATTAAGATTATTCGTTTTTAATTATCAAATGTCGAAATTGCTCTGAGGTTTATGTGCTATTCTAGTAAGTTTCCACTCAGGCACAGATGGGTCGTTAAACATAAAAGTGGTTCCTACGACTCTGTTAGCAGCAGAAAAGGAAGAAGCCAGGGCTGTGTTGACCTTGTTTTTCAAGAAACTGGGCTTGAGCACTGCAATTGCAGCAAGAATCATCAACAAGGCAGATCTATTTATTGATCACCTTCTCTCTAAGCTTCATCATAAACACAAATCTCGGTACCTCGTAGGTTCGGTTACAAAATATTAATTACTGCTCTTTTCATGGCTTTCTTCAACATTGGGTCCTGCTAATCACATTCTGATTGACATAAACAGGGAGAGAGCTTACAACTCTTGAGATCAGGGATGCTCTTAATACTTTTCTCGATTCACTTCTTGAAGAGCACGGAAACAATCTAGTGCGTGTAGTGGAATACTATCCAGACCCACCTGCTATGGAAAATTCAACTGTTCTGCCGATCCCTCCTCCGAGTCCAACTTTGAAGTCTAAGAAGCATAAAGCTGTGTCTCGAGTGAGTGAGATAGATCCGTTTGCTGGCAAGCTTCGCCCTCATATTGCTTATCTTATGGAGCTTGGTATGGATATTGAGCAGATCAGAACTATTGTACGACGATTCCCATCTTTTGTTTACTATAGCTTGGAGGGCAAAATTAAGCCAGTGGTTGAGTTTTTCCTTGAGCTAGGAATACCGAAAGAAGACATCCCCACCATCCTCGCCAAAAGGCCTCAACTATGCGGAATCAGTCTATCCGAAAACCTTAAACCCACCATGAAGTTCTTAGAATCTTTAGGTGTTGACAAGAAGCAATGGGCAAAGGTCATCTACCGCTTCCCAGCCCTTCTCACTTATAGCAGGCAGAAGTTGAAGGAAAGCGTAGATTTCCTCCAAGAAATCGGCATCTCAGATGAGAGCATAGGTAAAATTTTAACTCGGTGCCCCAATATTGTTAGTTATAGTGTAGAGGACAATCTCCGGCCTACAGCTAAGTACTTCCGTTCTTTGGGGGTTGATGTTGGCATTCTTCTATTCCGATGCCCACAGAATTTCGGTCTTAGCATTGAGGCTAATCTAAAGCCTGTCACGGAATTTTTCTTGGACAGGGGATACACTGTAGAGGAAATCGGAACCATGATTTCAAGATTTGGAGCCTTGTATACTTTTAGCTTGACCGAGAATTTGATTCCAAAATGGGATTTCTTTATGACCATGGATTATCCAATGTCTGAGCTGGTTAAATTCCCTCAATTTTTCGGGTACAGTTTAGAAGAACGGATTAAACCACGATATGCACGCATGAAAGAATCGGGCGTGAAGTTGCTGCTGAACCAGGTTTTGTCACTGTCAAGCAGCAACTTCGATAAGGTATTGAACAAGAAAATGGAGAAAATGCAAGTTAATCAGGATTCTAGTTTTATCACCAAAACTATTCAACAAGAAAATGAAAATTGAGACACTCAAAGCAAGTTTTGGACTAGAAGGTACCATACCCAACCTGATTTTTCGGGATAGATGGCACGACCACTGCCAAATTATTTGGAGTGCTGGAACATGGTTCGATTAATATCTTCGGCAGATATCGCTTATGCTTATGAACTTAAGCATTAAGTTGTATTGAATGCTTGGTACATTGAACCGATGCCGAAGTTCTGCAGTGATTTTGGACCATGCTTGCTCCCGATACCAAAATTTCCAGCAGGATATTTGACATGAATAATCCTTATACAAGTACTTTTGACTATCTTTTTTTCCACTCATACTAACTGGAATCTATGTTGTGTATTAAATGGTAGAATAATTGATTAGAAGATGCATATATAAAGTCACATGATTTCAGATTTTGCTACAAACTTTATTGAAATGAACTCATTCTGATTTTGGAAACTTTGATTCATTTGCATTTTATGAACTACTTAGATATGTTATGAGGACTAAACTGGACCTGGGGTCGACCGATCCGATTGCTGCCTGGATTTGAAATGACATACTTTGATTTGTTTTATATCAAATACATGTGATAACCAATTGTGAGAGTGAAACATAGGTATTACATTTTTCTTTTTTTCAAGGGAAGGGAAATAGTGCAGCTCGTGAAGTTTTTTTTTTATACTATTAAGGGTATTCTCTCACCTTTTGGATAAGGAATTAATCAATTTTGGGATGTGTGAGTGCTCATCTCTATAAGTGTTATTTCTAGGAATTGAACTCTTGACCTTTTGATTCTCTTGAGAATCTAGTGAGATTTTACATCACTAAACCAACTCGTTGTTAGTGGATAATGTAGATTGGATTAGTAAGATAATTGAGTATGATTAAGGCAATGTGGTGACTTTAGATTAGTTGAGATATAATGCTTTAAGATAAATTCATCACTTTTGATTAATAGAAATATGATGTTTGTACAAGTAAAATATCACTTTTAAGACAATCATCACTCTTCTTTTGCCTAATTTCACATCTTTCATTTCTAATGACTCAACACATTCTTTATAAAATTATGGTTTTGTTTCCTGAAAATCAAAATAAATTTAATATCTTTTGCAAAATTTGTAAACATGAGGAATATTTAGAACAATTCATTTCTCAAACAAAGAAAGCACCACATCTACCATAAAACATCAACACAAAGAAATCATCAACTTCTTTCCTCTCTTTTCAATTAAATGAGGGAAAAATTCATTTTCTCCACAACTTATCTCCCTCGACTTCTTTCCTCTCTTTCTCTAGCAAGTGAAGGAAGGTTAAATGACCAACGAAGAGTTAATCTAGTGATATAAAGTCTAACTAAATCCTTACGATGACCAAAATGTCAAAGGTTCGATTCCTGTGAGCAACACTTAATGGAAGGGGTAACCACACATCCAGAAAATGATTAATTTCTTACGAGCATAAGTGAGAATATTCCTGGTAGTATAAAAAAAAGGAATGCTACATGCCTATTTTTGAAGAAAATAAAAAAGAAAGGCAAAGCCCAGGCTAATAAGAAAGCCCATAGGTTGAAATCTAAAGCCCACAGTTACATTGAGTTTTTGAAGTGGCAAAACGATTGTGAAGAAGAAGAAGAATGGATCCAATGGAAGCTCTGATAACACAAATCCAAGGCTTATCAAGTTCCGCCGCCGACATATCTCGGCTCCACACCATTCTTAAACAAAGCACCGCCGATGTCTCTCTCCGTTCATACTCCGATCACCTTCCTTCTCTTCTCTCTAACCTTGATCCTTCTCTTCATTCCCTTGGATTCCTCTTTATCTTGTATCATATCTTCTTTTTTCTATTTCTCTTTTTTTGTTTATTTTACATTCTTCATTCTAATCCTTTACTTATTTCATATTTTCACAGAGATGCTTCCATCGCTTTTCCGCTTTCAAAACCCCAAGCTGAGTTATTTGTTCCAATTCTCACTACATTTATCGATGCTTGTAGTGTTGAACAGATTCAATTGGCACCTGATAAATGTAATCTAACTATTTTTTTACTGTTTTTGTGTTCAGCAAAAAAAAAAAAAAAACAACGTTGTATTTATTGTAGTTACAAGTTAATGTTCTGTTGTGAAGTCTCACATTGGATATGCGGGATGAGTAAAAAAGTTTATAAGTAGAAAAGACTCATGTAACTAATGCCTTAAGGTTTTGGTTCAAGACATGATGTCTTCTTTCTTCTCATACTCTGTTAACAATGGAACTCCCTAATGGTTGGATATAAGTAGAAAAGACCCATGTAACTAATGCCTTAATGTTTTGGTTCAAGACATGATGTCTTCTTTCTTCTCATACTCTGTTAACAATGGAACTCCCTAATGGTTGGATATAAGTAGAAAAGACCCATGTAACTAATGCCTTAAGGTTTTGGTTCAAGACGTGATGTCTCATTTCTTCCCATACTCTGGTAACAATAGAACTCCCTAGTAGTTGGATGTAAGTAGAATAGACCCATGTAACTAATGCCTTAAGGTTTTGGTTCAAGACGTGATGTCTCCTTTCTTCCCATACTCTGGTAACAATGGAACTCTCTAGTGGTTGGAGGCTCCGGTGGCAGTCTGGTACAAAAGTTATATTGAATAGCATGTACCGTGTTCCATGTAAAAGAAGCTGTTATAATAATAATAATGTAAAATGTTGTTGGTAACTTCGTTTATTCGAGTGCGAAGTTCTACATTGTATATGAGGCGGTGGTAGGTAGAGGTTATAAGTGGAAAAGAACGGTAGAACCATTGTGTTAGGGTTTTCGTTCAAGATATGGTGTTTCACGATAGATATTTCTATGATTCAGTAACAATGGGAATCCCAAGTGGATGGAGGCTTCCTGGTCCTACAAGAGTGTTGACCATATAGTGTTGAAAACCATGAAACTCTGGTTTTGATTGTTATTTGTTTCTATGGTATGGGGACAGTCTCTCCGCTTGTGGGGTATGACTGTGTACGTATACCATCCCCAGACCCCCACTAAGCGGAAGTCTTGTACACTGGGACATTCTTTTTTGTGTTTACATGTCTTGCTTTGATTGATGTTTTTTGCTTTGTTTGTGGGTTTCTGTAGTTATATCTGTGTGTAAGAAGTTGAAGGACCAAGTAGTTTTGTTGGAGGCTCCCATACGCGGGGTGGCTCCCATGTTAACTGCTGTTAGGAAGCTTCAAGTCTCCACAGAACGTTTGACTCCACTGCATCCAGAGTTTCTTCTGCTGTGCTTGTTGTCGAAGTGCTACAAAACAGGTCTGTCAATATTGGACGATGATATTTTTGAAGTAGACCAACCCAGAGATCTTTTCCTATTCTTTTATTATGGGTAAGTTATTTTCTTCCTTTATTTATTTTTAAGCAAAAAAAATAGGGTGAGGAAGTGTCGATATTTAGTTTGTGGATATGCTGCAATTTCTTTTACATTGGATGTATGGAAAAAGTTCTTTTTACATTGCTAAACTTTGACTTGATAGCATATTGTTTTTTTTTACAGTAGTGGTATGAGCTCTCTCATTGCATTTCATTTCAGGGCAATTATTAGTTGGAAAGGGGATGGGATCAAAAGGAAATTAAGGGGGATATGGAAAGAACTTTAATTAATAAGTTTCCTTCTGCATGTTTGGATGTTTAATATCTTCCAAAGTCGTCCGAGTTGATTGAACTCTAACGTGTTAAAATTAATAAGGGAGGGTTTTGCATTTTTACATTACAATCCCCTGTTTTTCCTTATCTCATTTTACATAACTCTTAAAGCAAGGTTGAGGTATACTTTAAACCTTACCATTCCCCTAATTCCCCCACCAAACATGGCCTCATCAAATTTATTTATTAGTGCTCATATAATTTGATCCTTAGGATAGCAGTACCAGTAAAGCTGGCCATTGGGCAGAAAAGCCTGAAGCCATATAAACCCCACATCATATTGGACTAAAGTTCCATACTCTGCAATTGGGTCCTAATGTTCTAACTAACATGCTCTGCAGCCATGGCGCCTACATAGGCTAGCTGTGACTAGCACATATGGCTTGTCTTGGGCAAAGTCATGCCTGTGTCACCACCTTTGTTGCTTGTTTGCTACTAAGAGGCATGGTGGAAGTCTCTGATACCAAATTGTTAGGTATCTGTAAACTGAAGTATAATATTAATTTTCTGTATGTATGTGTTCTGAGACTGATACTAGTGGGATGTTAGTTTTTTCATTTCCACCCTTCTCTAACAAACACTACCAAATGAAACTAAAATCTCTGTTTTATGCATTTCCATCATTTTATCCAATTTTCCCAATTTCTGATTATTTGTTTCTCACTGCTCTGTAACACACCTTCAATGTGAAAAACTGAAAGATAAGTTAGTCTCTGATCAGCATGTGCCTTGACTAGCATTGCATTGAAGTTTTGTTGTTTTCCTTACTGTGTCTTCTAGACCCCACTTCCCTGCAAATGAATGACTATTCAAATGCAATATGATATGCCAACTAAAATTATTCTCTCATCTAATCTTAATCATAATTAAATTGAAATGTGCGTAGACCAGATTGATGAGCACTATGCCCTATGAATTTTCATCTAGGTAGTCAATAGCGTGCTATAGCGCCGCGATAGCGGAGTGTAGCAAGGTTTCGGTTGTTCGCCGCTACGCCACAGTGGATAGCGGTGCAAATGGACATAGCGTCTGTAGCAGGTCAAATAGCGGTAGAATCGCCGATCAAATAGTAGGTCATAACCCGCTACACGTTTTGTTGCGACTGGAGCCCTAACTTTATAGAAGAGAAGTCTTTTTTGCCCTCTTTTAATAGGAGGCAGGTTTCCCCCTAGGGTTTTAGGTAATTTAACCTTCCCCTTCTTTCCCTTCTACTTAACACATTTCTTTTCCAAGGTCATGTAATTTTTACTTTATTCTACCTGTCTTCTTCAGTCTCTTTCTTCTTCTTCTTCAGTCTCTTTCTTCTTTCTAATTCCAGTATACATGTTTGGTTGCTTACTCATAAACATAGAATAAAATTGCAAGGCCACCTAATTCACGAACCTACTTTGTTTTCTCTTAGCAGGATTTTTTCTTGGCCCTTAACTGTTTGCCCCATCATCTCTTTATTGATTCTCTTATCAAACTGATTGAACCAATTTTGGCAACATCTTTGTGTGGTTCAATTTCGTGAGATACAACTCTATTATGGCCTCCAACTTCGATCGGCTCTAGAATTTGTAATACTATTATCATGACTATTAATTAGGAATCTGTCTTTTATATGATTTGTGTAGACTATAAATTATTTATTTGTATTTTTTCTTAGTTGTAGCGGTTGTCTCGCTACCCGCAGTAGTGTTTTTGGGGTCGGCCGCTATCCGAAGTTGACTACCTAGATATTCATCTTAGCAACCAGTGATTTAGATTCTGATTCGGGTCATGAGTTGTTAGTGAGGAGTTTGCCTACTATGTCTGACTTTTGACTTTGTAACAGGGGCATGATATGCATTGGGCAGAAACGCTTTCAGAAGGCATTGGACCTTCTGCATAATGTAAGTAATCTACATTCAGCTGCTAATTACATTGGTTGTGGTTTGTTTGAATAAGAACCTTCTGTTTCAGCAATGTTTCTAGTAGCTTATGGTTTATATTTCTTTTTCCAGGTTGTAACTGCTCCAATGTCTACATTGAATGCTATAGCTGTTGAAGCTTACAAAAAGTACATATTAGTTTCTCTCATTCGTCATGGACAGGTAAGCAATTATATTCTTTATTGCCTTGCCTCTGTTGACATAGCATATTGAAGGTATGAAATCAAAAAAATTCATTATTATTATACTGAGAATATTTGTATCCCAAAATCATAATTATCAAAGGATTGACATCTTGTCCCATTTCCTTTAGTGATTGCAAGATGAATATGTCCTCATGAACCATATTCCAAATGTCATATTTAGTTTTAGAAGACAAACAATTCTGATTTTTTGTCATTTTGACCAATTCAGCCCTTATTTTTATGAGGTACTTCTTTGTTGTTTATAAGCTGACCTGCCATATGTTTGATGCCAGTTCTCTACCACTCTTCCAAAGTATTCTTCTTCAGTCGCTCAAAGAAACCTAAAGAACTTTTGTCAGGTATGAATACAATTCAGTTGAGGCTACATTAATGCTTGTACTATTGGAGATATATTTTGAGTATGTTGTTTAATTTATGTTGCAATGAGCCCATTTAAGAAAAAAATATGCTTTCTTACTTTCTGGTTTGCTTTCTCATTTCCATTTTCCAAGTTTTATGTGTCTGTTCTTGCCAGCTGTGGTATTACTTCATTTCTTGGGTTCTTTGACTTTGTATTAGACGGTGAGATGTAATTTTTACCCTGTTTAATTGTAATGACACCTGGTTTAGTAGACACTTCTCGAGTTTTCAATTGATAAGAGCTTTATTTGCAACTAGATTTTGGTTTGTGATCTGAGTTCTGAACTTATGTACAGTCGGGCAGGCATTAAGATGTTTTTAGTATGGAGAATTCTTAATTTACTATCATCTTATTTTCTGGGTACTGTAAATTGGTTTTTACTATATCAGTTCCTATGTAAAACCCTTGCAACAATATGTTTATTTCAGTAATTCGACTTCTGGGTTTTGCTTTGGAGGGACCAATCTTAGTTGCAATTTTGTGGCTTACCTCAATTTTCTCTTATTCATAGATTTTGCTTTTTAGAATCATTTTCTTGTACGATCAACTTGAATGGATGCATGACGTAATATTAGCTATTTTGGTTCATTACTTTGAAGCACATTGCTTGAATTTCATTTGATATTCCTTCATAGTATATCTTTTGACACGAGTCAGGATAACCTCTTTCATTTTTCCTCCCATTTGGGCAGCCTTACATTGATTTTGCAAATAGTTATAGCACTGGCAAAATTGCAGTATTGGAAGAGCATGTCCAGGCGAACACAGACAAGTTTGAGTCTGTGAGTTGTTTAACATCCTTATCCTTTCTTTGAAGCATCATGCATTTTGACTATAATTCTTTCCGTCTATCTTCCTTTTTTTCTGTTTTATTGTTAGTTGTTACTTATAAAGCTTTCTTTGAAATTATATGTTTATATGACTGTGATAGAACAAGAGTTAGACCTCCTATTAAAAACGTGTATGTAAGGAGGAATTAAAAAATACAATAGCATGTGCTTATGGCAGTTATTCTGTTAGGCTATATTCAGTTAGTTAGGAGGGATAATAACTATAAATAGAAGAAGGATGAGTGGGGGGAAGTTAGCTTTTGGAAAGTGGCATGTGTAAGGGATAACAGATTAGGAAATCTGTTATCAAACTCCCATTAGTGCAATTGTAACTTCTGTTCTTAATTCCTACTCAAAAAAAGTGATAATTCAAGATCACATTGATCTTGAATCTCTATTCATCATCTATCTTTCTCTTAGCTGCTTTCCTAGAAAATATCAAGCTTAACAGACTGTGTGAATTTTGTTTGTTTCAGGACAACAACCTTGGACTGGTTAAGCAGGTTGTATCATCCATGTACAAGCGGAATATTCAAAGGTTGACCCAGACATACTTGACCCTTTCTCTCCAAGATATAGCCAATACAGTGCAGTTAAATAGCCCCAAGGATGCTGAAATGCATGTGCTACAAATGGTGCTCCTCAGAATACTCTATTTTTAATCATATTCATGTAGGCATGTAGCATTAACATTTTACCATTAATAACAAATTCCTGAACTACAGATTCAGGATGGTGAGATATATGCAATGATCAACCAGAAGGATGGAATGGTGAGCTTCTTAGAGGATCCTGAACAATATAAAACCTGTGAGATGATTGAACATATTGATTCATCAATCCAGAGGTATGCTTTTGGTACTTCTTATGTCGTAAATTAAGCCCGATGACCTTCCTGTACTGTATGATAAGGTGATCAGTAAAGTTTCACATGAAAACTTCAAGTCAAAATATGCTGCAAAAGCAGTTTTTAGTTAACGCCTTTAATGGTTTATTTAGCAGTGATCTGAGTTAATGATATGTGTCCCTCCTCGTGTACTAAATCATTTTTCTTAATTACTTCCCAGAGTAATGGCACTATCAAGGAAACTAACTACAGTGGATGAGCAAATTTCTTGTGATCCCATGTACTTGTCCAAGGTGAATTTGATTAATTGTTTTCATCCTGTTATCTAACTTGTATGTAAAATATTGATTACTGACAAGATTTACTATGAACTCAGGTCGGTAGAGAGAGACAGAGATATGACTTCGACGACTTTGATGTTCCACAAAAATTCAACATCTAAGGCTAGGCCACCTGCTCATAAAGGTTTCTATTATCCTTTGAATGATGCAGCAGATTTGGTTCATTAATCTGCATGTAGGAGATTGGTTTCTTCTGTTCCCAAATGGAAGAGTTTATCTGTGTTTATAAACTTTGTTCTATTGGGAAGTAGCTCAGAGGATACTGAATTATCTTTAGCTATAAACTACTTACAACTTTTTACTGCACTCTTTGTACATTTGTGCCTGATCTATTGACCTATCCAAAGTAGTTTTTATATGTGTGAGATCTGAAGTTAAATACCCTGAATGTATTTTGCTGATCCTGTTAGGCTGTCAACCTTTCTAGCTTTGGTAATTTATGAGAGGCATATTGGGGAAGAAATTGCAATAGTAGGATGTGATGTGCTTGGTAACCATAATTTATGGGCATATAGGCTTAATTCACCAAGCTGCAATCATACCCGAACTAATGCAATGGATTGCATCAGAACTCCACAATTAAGGGCTTTGGCGAGAGTAGTATTAGAATAAGTGACCTCATTGGAAGTCCTTGTGTTACACCTTTTTTTAAGAGGGTGAGTTTGACGTAATGGTAAGGTTGTTTAGTAATCATGAGGTCACGAGTTCAAATCCTGGAAAGTCTCTCCACGTATAGTGTTAAGGCTGTGTATATCTACTTTTCCCGTACTCCATTAAGTGAGAGTATCACGTGCTTGACCATTTCTTAAAAATATAGTCTTAATTCATCCATATTTTTCCAGTAGAAATATATTCAGTATCAATCTTCTTCACAATCAAAATTGAGTCATTTTACTACTATGTTCTGGAGTTGGATCTGTATCATGAATGATATCCAGTCTTATACAAGATGCTTGACCATGATAGTTGCATGAGTCAATTAGACATTTATATATCAGACAAGTGGAACAAATTTTGAACAGTCTTAGGATTAGTTTGTTCTCTATGATTGTCCTACATCCTCCCTTAATAGATATCTTATTGTTCATTCTTATTATTATTTTTGATTCACCAAAACTAAGGGTAGTTAGATATCATGTCTCCAGACTTATTAAGGTCGTGTCAAGAAATTCTAGGAACCTAGGTAAATTTTTCATTTTAAGCTTAGTCTAATATGTAATTCAATTTTTAATTTGTTCTTCAGATTTCTGGTTGCATTTATCAAAGTTTTATTAAATTATTTTAAAATTTCATTTTCAATAGATAATATAACTAATATAGACGGTGTCAAAAGCTAGATGGGTTTGATTAGTTCAATATAAAGGTCAAAGGTAATTAATATGATAGAATTAGTCTAGTGGTGTAAGATCATGCTAGGTTTTTAGGATGACCAAAATGTTAAGGTTTGATTCCTAAAAGTGACACTTGTTGAAAGAGATAATCACATATCCCAAAAGTGATAAGTTCTTTATCCATATGATGAGGGGATATTGTTGATAGTACATCAAAAAAAAATATCCTTATCTTATTGGAAGACATGATTGAATAAAAAAATTGAGCTCATGAAAAGGGAAGACGGAGATTCATGTAACATAACAAAGAAGGATCCTCATAAGATATATAAGACATCGAGTGTAAATAAAAGTCTTTAGATTTAAGAGTAATTACTCATTTTAGTTCATAAGTTTTTTTACCTTTGTCTTTTTGTCTTCACCTATTTGTTAACGTTAATAGAGTTGATCACATGAGACTTTACGTGTTGACATGATCACAATTGACGATTTCATAACATTTTTGCCAAATCAGTGAATCGTTTTGAATATATTTTAAAAAATGAAAAGATAAAACGATATCATTTTGTGTCATCTTCTTCTCCATTGTTAGCTCCAACAAAAATACTCAATTTAATCCCTCAAAATTTATATATGTATTATATTAGTCCTTAATGGTAAACATCAAAATTTAAACATAAACCAAACAAAATTTTCCACCGTGAGATTATCATGTGTACAGTTAACGGGTCATATGAACATTTCTCAAGTTATTAGAGAGCTAACATGAGTCATAGTTTTGAAAGTTTTAAACCAAGATGATAATTTGAATTGACAACATCCAAATAAATATTTATTCTAAATTCTTCTCGATATAAATCAATTATTAATAAATAAAATAAGTATTTGTGACATGAGAAAAATATATTTAAGTTAAAAATTTAATTATTAAATATTTTTTTGATTAATCACCCGTTGATAATATATTGAGTATATAAGATATGCTCCCCTTAATAGATGAGAGATTTGTATATGGATAAATGAAACAAGAGAGAAGATATTTGTGAAGATATTTGCTTCCCTCCACTTCCCAAATTCTATCTCACTCTTTCTTCTTCTTATTATCTTCACCTAGAAGATATACATAACAAACAACACTTCAATTTCCCAAACCCTAAAATAGTAAAATCCCCAATTCCCACAAACCCTAATCCCCATGGAACTTTCTCGTCTCTCGATTCCTTTCTCCCACGAACACTTCTTCTCCCATCCAATCCGCTGTTCTCCTTCATTACCCTCCTCCTTCCCCCTATCACTCCGTAAGAACCACCGTTCCCTCCGCCGGAGAACTTACTGCTCCGCCTCAAACCCAGAAACTTTGGTCGCCGGCACCAAAACCGTCGTCGTTTCTAGCAAGAAAGAAGAAGAGAAAGGTGACTTGAAATCTTGGATGCACAAACATGGCCTCCCTCCATGTAAGGTTGTTCTGAAAGATAGGCCTTCTCATGATAATACCCATAAGCCTATACATTATGTTGCTTCCAGTGAAGATCTTCAGGTTTAGGAAGAAAATTTGATTCAAAGTTTTTTGCTTTTTATTAGTGTTGATTGTTTCTGTGATGGGTTTATGATTGTTTCCTTTTGTTGTAGGTGGGTGATGTTGTATTCTCTGTTCCGAATTCGTTGGTTGTTACGCTAGAGAGGGTCTTGGGAAATGAAACTATTGGTAATTCATTGCTCTTGTGATTCTTATGATTAGTATCGTGTCTATTGTGAAATTTATTTGCATGTTGCATTTCTTTCGTTTTAACTTTGCCAATGAATTTTATGAGAAATTAGAGTAGAATTAGAGTGAATAAGAGTTAATACTATTGTATAGAATAGAGTAAGAGTGAATAGTATTGTGACTATTGTATCTTTCTTTTTTGTGAACCCAAAAGACATTTAATATACTTGGAGTCAATAAGAGTTATACATTAACAGATTGGAGGTGTATTGAAGCATTTCAATTTTTGAGTTTATACCTGGTGCTTTATCATTTTTGCAGCTGAGCTTTTGACCACAAACAAATTGTCTGAATTGGCATGCTTGGCTTTGTATCTGATGTATGAGAAAAAACAAGGGAAGAAGTCTTTCTGGTATCCATACATCAGGGAGCTTGATCGTCAACGAGGTAGGGGTCAGCTGGCTGTTGAATCACCTCTTCTATGGTCAGAATCTGAGTTGGCTTACCTTACAGGAAGTCCTACTAAGGTTTTCCCCTTCTCTCTCCTTCCTGATTGAAGATGAACATATGTATTATACTGATAAATAAATGATAACCTTAGAATGGTGTAATACTCGATACTTCCAAATATAGCCAAACTAAGTTTTGGTGGCTGTGGTTTAGGCTGATGTTCTTCAAAGATCTGAAGGAATAAAAAGAGAGTACAATGAACTTGACACAGTCTGGTTTATGGCTGGTTCTCTGTTTCAGGTAATTAAACAATGCACTGGACAAAATGCAATTGTTATTTATATTATGCCATTTAGTGCTTACAGTATATGCATGATGCAGCAATACCCATATGACATTCCTACAGAGGCTTTTCCATATGAGATTTTCAAACAAGCCTTTGTTGCAGTTCAGTCATGTGTGGTGCATTTACAGGTAAAGATTCCTTCTTACCTGATATATTTTAGTGTGTATGGGGGGGAGGGGGAGGGGGAGGGGGGTGCGCAAAAAAATATCCAAATTAAATAGAGCTTGATTGTATATTAGTGACACAGTTACCATGTCATATGTAGCCATGGAATTATCTGAATCTCAAAATTTTATACAATTATTAGTAAACACCTGATTTGGCCCCTCAAGAAATTTGTGTGCTTCAATTTGGCCCGTAAAGAATTAAAAGTCCAAAATGGTCCTTAAAGATCTCAAGTTTGGTCAAATTAGTCCCTAAAATGTCCTAAAAATGACTAATTTGACCCCAAATTGAAATCTTTGGGGACTAATTTGTATTTTCCAAATCTTTAGGGACCAAATTGGTTCACACAAATATTTTGAGAGACCAAATTGGTTGTTTACTCTACAATTCAATGCCAGGCCACAGTGCTTTACAACACCATTTATTATTCAATCTAGTTTGCAATATTTTGATTGATGTGTAGTTTTTAGATGAAGTGGCAGTAAGCTAGTTCAAATAGAAAATCTTACTATTGTGACTACAGAATTTGCATGATATTTTAACGCAAATGAATATTATTATTGCTATCATTTCTTACTTTTACATAAGGCACTAATTTCCTTGAAATGTTTGGATAGTTGTTGCCCTTTTAAAATCAGTGATGGTGCTTTGAGATTTCATGCTAATATTCTCATTGATTGATGAATTCTTCTGTTTCTGGCATAGTGGCATTTAGTGTTTTCTGGTAGATCAAAGCTTTTCTTCTGTCTGGACGGACAACAGCAGTTATTGATCTTGTTTTTTCTTTTTATTCCTTTTCGTTCAACAAGGTGTGCAAATTGATTTTTTGTCCTTTTTGAAATCAGAAAGTTAGTTTAGCTCGGAGATTTGCTTTGGTTCCCCTGGGCCCTCCTTTGCTGACCTATGGAAGTAAGTGCAAGGCAATGTTAACTGCTGTTGATGATGCTGTTGAGCTAGTGGCTGATCGCTCATATAAAGCTGGTGACCCAATTGTTGTCTGGTATGTTTTCATTTGACGTCTTCTAACTGGGCAAACATATTTCTCTTACATAACCTTCTGCTAATTTGGAATTGACTTTGTAGTTTGTACCCATTTCTGTATCTTTATCACAAGCTCTAAAGTTGGTCATTTTCAGGTGTGGTCCACAGCCTAATTCAAAGTTACTTATAAACTATGGTTTTGTTGATGAAGATAATTCTAATGACCGTTTAGTTGTTCAGGTACAAGGCAGACATTTACTTCTTTTTTCATCCAGTATTTTTTTCTTTCTTCTTTTACCTTCTGATACATCTGTCCCAGGCAGCTTTGAACACTGAAGATCCACAGTATCAAGAGAAAAGAATGGTTGCTCAAAAAAATGGAAAGTTATCAATTCAAGTTTTCCATGTACGAATATCGAACTCTTAATGTTATTGCATGTTTTTGAGTGATTTTGCTCTTTAATTTCCTTATTTCAACCTTGGTGTAGGTTAATGTTGGGAAGGAAAGGGAAGCTGTCGCAGATATGCTTCCTTATTTACGTTTGGGCTTTGTTTCAGATCCTTCTGAGATGCAATCTGTCATCTCGTCTCAAGGACCAGTTTGTCCTGTAAGTTTGTCTCGTGTTTTTCTTTTGTGAATTTGAGGAGGTATTTGAATTTTGCCAAAGCTCTTACGAGCTAGTATCTGTCCACCTGCGTAAAAGTAAAATCAAGTTCTCATGATTTCCTCCCCACTCCTTATTTCATCATTTGCTTTGTTAAGGCTCTTATCATGAATTAATGTGATAAATTAGAATGTATTATTTTATTTTGTTCTTTTTTTCTTTAGTCTTATGGAATTAATTGGTCAGTAAATCTTGAATCTGGCTCCCATTATACATTACAGATAAGCCCCTGTATGGAGCGGGCTGTGTTAGACCAGCTTGCTGATTATTTCAAGACTAGGCTGGCTGGCTATCCCACTACCTTAGCAGAAGATGAGTCTATGGTACTGTTTATTCAAAACAGAAGTTTACTATATTGTAATATAGGGGAATTCATTGGTACCCATCTTTTTCTATGGTATGGTGCCTCAGGCGAATTGTCAAGAATTTCATGGGCTATTTATTATTTTGAAATTTATCATGAAATCAACATTCTATAAATGTTTGACAATTCACCCGGGGTACCATACCCATTGGGCACCATAGAATTTCCTGTTATGTATGACTTTCCACTGATAATCTATATTGTACACTAGTTGGCAGATGGTAATCTAAATCCAAAGAAGCGAGTTGCTACTCAACTTGTTAGACTGGAAAAGAAAATGCTTCATGCATGTTTGCAGGCAACCATCGATTTCATAAATCAACTACCAGATCACAGTGTATCTCCATGCCCTGCTCCTTATGCACCTACTTTGAAATGAAAGGTTCCTCCATCTCTCTCTCTACTTTTAAACATCTTAATCATATTTTCATCGATTCAGAAATTTCTGCTGTATTTCTCATATTTTTTTGGCATTTCATAAGTTTCTTGGGTTTGGACCTTCGCTGTAAGAACTGGATATGTCTATACTGTACAATGTGGAGTTTCATAAGTTTATTTTTCTTGAGAGTACTGAAGATATAATACATCCTATTAGGTGTCATGTGAATATGAAAAGGAACGGAGTTTTGATTGCTAGAAAATCTCATGAATTAGGTTAAACTACTATCCTTCCACTGTAGCCTATCTGTATATTTGGCATTAGGGTTTATTAAGTTAAGAAACTGCAAATGATCCTGTAAACTTGTGAGAACATTCTCTGTTATGCAAACAGTTAAATATCTATAAAATTGCAATATGGTATGTGAGAAATAAAAAGTTAGGAAAGAAAAGTGCATGAAATTTGATTCTGAAAGGCCTTGATGCATGGAAAAGTGATTCAAGAATACCATGAATAAGTCTCATAGATCCATTCTAACTCATGAATCACATCACTCATAAGATGCTCTGCTGTTTCTTGATTGGTGTACCCAGAATTATGATGCAAGAGTTCCAGATAAAATGGGTCCAAGCTTACTATACATTTCCTCATGAAGTTCAAACTCAATCCCAGTCTTGCCGAATTCGCCGGGTAAGGAAAGGGGAGCATCAATGGAACAAAGTTCTTCATTATGTTTTTTGGGGTCTTCATTTAGTAGTTTTGCACATATGATTCTAAATGTGCCTCAAGAAATGATAGTTATCTTTGTAAATGGAAAGCCTGAATCACCCTTGATTCATTTGTGTATGTATATTTTCATGCACTTCCCTGTATTATTTCTGATCCGGCTTTACTTCTGTATGTGGAGACAACATTGTAGTTTACCAAAAAAAATAAGAACTGTAGTCGCAATTGACTTTGATTTTCACTATTCATAAATATCTATATACAATAACTTACAAAATTGTTATTAACAATACCCAACTACAAGGGGAATTGATGAAGTTGAAAATGGACAAGGAAAATTGAACTAGTGATAAACAAAATATACAGAAAGATTGGCATGTGGCAGCTGTTGTAGATATATTAGGCTTATTTCAACCTAGAAATACTTCAGTAGAAATATATCTATGTAGAGATAACCAATAGAATTTTGACAACATATAAAAATTTAATTCTAATTAAAATTTATACCTAATTGATAATATCAAAAAAATATAAATGGATCTATTTTCAAATATGATTTGTTGTTTTTATCATGACAAGCTTAATTTCTTTCTACACATGTCCCCAATCACCTTTCTTTGTTGATGATTATCTTGAACTCGTGAGCATATTTTTTGTCCTAAGATGTGTATCATTCCATATATCTTCTCATTCTCATAGTCTCATTGGTTAAAAAGTATAAGCTTAGTTTATATTTAATTTATGTTTTATTTTTCTGACCAATGAGAAACAAGTAGTAAAAACTTTGGGACAAAAGATATGTCTCCCTATTATTAGAGAAAGTAACTAATGTGGGAGATAGATGTATACACCTTAATAGTTTTTTACACTATCATTATATCATTCACAATTTTTTTAATCATCCAATGATGTACTGAATATATATAAATATTTATATTGATGGTGTATCACTATTATCCTATTCATTTTATAACTTCTTTTTGTCTCTCTCACTTGTTCACTTTTCTCTTACAAATTAACTCAACTTTTTGGGATAGAAGATATAATATTCACACCACTTTTAGTCTTATGTTATGTATTTCAAACGTGGGCTTTCTTCAATTAGAATGAAAGCCCGTGAATAAAGCCCATAGAATTTTTCGTGGTTAGAACATATGCGTTGTGTTCCAATTCTCTCTCCTTCACTTCAATCACCATTTCCTCCCTTCACTCTTTCTTCGATCTCACTCATTTCTCAATCCACCTTCCATTTCGTTAGTCCTTTTTCTCTTATATTTCCTCTCTTTTCAATTAATTTTTTTATGTTCATTTATCACTGTGAACTTGGATCTATGACCCACTTTTAAATTTTGTTTTTTCTTTCCAATTTTCATTTTGTTTTCTATTTGGGTGTGTAATAGTTGTGTATATTTGTGTTTTAGTGTATGAATATTCATCCTATATTCCTTTCGAGATTTTGTTGTTAGAAGATTATATTTACCCACTTGAAATTGTGTTTGGTTATGTTCTTCATAGATCATCTAACCATAATCTAAAAAATTTAAATTTAATTTGGTAACATATTTTTGCCAATTTTCGCTTTCGGTTTTGTTTTCATGATTCTTTGTTAGATAAGAAAGGCCCTTGTTCCGATTTAGCGGGCTCTTCCGAGAGTAGATGTAGGCAGCCTTATCCCGGAAGTGGAGAGCCTGTTTTCGAGTTTTTAACCCGTGACCTCTTGGTCACACAGTTGCAACTTTACCGTTGTGCGGAGGCTCGCATTCTTATATCTGTTAAACCTGATATGGTGTTATTTGGTGATGCACTTTATCATTGTACATTTGGTTCTTTTATAGAAATTTACCTCTAATATTTTGTTGGATGTATTTATTTACTTATATTTACTCTTTTCTATATTTTGGTGAATGATTTTCAGTGTGCACTGAGATGGCTGGAAGCGCTATTAAGCAGCTATTGAGGAGGAATCTCCAATCTAATTCTACGGTAAGCGCTAGTAACTTCCTCTTTGCATGATATTTTTATGCCTGGGATTTAAAATAGAGACCCTTAGTAGCAATTGGCTTTATTAGGTGGCTCAATCCACGAGGTTCCCACTTCCCACTTAGTGGGGTCTAGGGAGAGTAGATTTATGCAACCTTACCCCCACAAGCGAAGAGGCTGTTTCTAAGATTTGAACCCGTAACATTATGGTCACTAAGCAACAATCTTACCATTGCGCCCTCATTCTAAAGCACTTAGCTTTATTATCTTGTAGAAGAACCTTACCAATTTTTTTTTAAAAATTTAAACTCCCTTAGAATAGAAATCATGGAAACAGTCTCTCCGCCTAGGGGCAAGGCTGCGTACATCTACTCGCCCTTTTTTTATTTTGCATACAAAATATTTGAATATGCAAATCTTTAAAATGAAAGTTAAATTCGGTTGGCACCAGTTGTAGTCTTATAGATCTTTCTACGTCTTAAATGTGCATTTGATGATAGAGAAGAAAAGATAATAATTAAAAAAAATAAGAAAAACTCTTGCAATGTGCTAAAAACTTATATGCAAGGTCAACAATGACAAAGCTTTATTGTACTAGGTGGGGTTGGTCGATATGTGAATAATTCGATGCCATCAGGCCATATCAAAAGTAATTTTTTAGTAAATTCATTTGGAGTATGACTATGAGGTGATAACATTCATAACTCTTGCCTTCCTGAATTTTCGTTGTGTATAGTCAGTCCATCTTACTCTTACCTTACCAAAACCCTTTTACTCTAAAGATTATCTTTGCGACTTTGGTTTAAAGTACATCCGATCAATTTGGATTACCCACTTTGCAAGTAACATGCATTGAGGAACTGGCTCTTGGATGGGCCCAATAAGTATTACTATGGTAGAATGTTATGGACTTGAGTGGAAACTTGGTACGACTATTATTTTAGTGTTTTATATCACATATTACTTCCCATTGATAGTCTGTTCATTGTTATTGTCAGCCGTCTCTCTCTTTTCCATCTTGCTTAAATCTAAACCAGTAAATTCTTTTGCAATAGCTAGTTGAGTTACCACAACTTTTCCATCTTCATATATAAGTTTCACTTGATTTAATTTTCTTATTATGTTGCCTTCTCCTGTTCTCCCTGGGTCTCCACACTATCTCAACCCCGTATAGAATATAACTGCTTAGTTAGGCAGTCTGAACATGCACCTGGAATTGTAGAACTTTCATGCGATGTAGTTTGCCAAAAGTGACGAATCAGTTACCATAACCAAGGTAACTGAGATAACATGTTAAGACAAAGTCAATAGCAAAAAAGGAAGGAAGAAGTTTTTGTCATTGCTTTTTCAGAAACGAACTCCAGGAGCTATGTTTAGACGTGTTATGCTCCATTTCACGTTTAGGGTTATAAATAATTAAAAAAGTCTATGAATTGAACTCATTGTTTCTAGTTTGAATCTTAAGATTAAAAAATACTGAAAATAATGCTTATGTCATCACTCATCATGTTTCAGTATTGGATGGAAAAGAAAATATTGATTACAACTGAAAACATTTATCAGGCTTTAATATAATTTAAAATAATTTAAAATAATTTGAAATATGTATGGGTAGTATAATTTTTTAATAGTTATACATAACGAGTATGTTAGCCTTGACACAATGGATATGTTGATTGCCTTGTAACATTGAGGTCATGAGTTCAAATCCTGGAACTAACATCTCTGCTTAAATGGGTCACACCTATCTTCCCAAGATCCCACACGTGGTGGTCCTGTGCACTGGGTCATGACTTTTAATAATTATATGTAACGAACTAGAAGCCTACTGAAGTCTACTGTGTGTCTGTACGACTGTACCCCTAATGTACTGTGTATTTTTCAATTTGCTTACTTTGTGCGCGTTTTCGTACCACATACCAAAATGTACTGTTTTCCTGGTAACTAAGCATTGAACTTAATTGAATCTTTTGACATGGATCAACAATAAGATTTTGCTAAAATGATAAGTATATGAGAATTCTATTTTATTTTTTCTGCCTACTTCTAGAATTCCTATTGGCATTATGTTCTGTATCCATTTGTCTTTACCATTTTCATCAGTGTATCTCAATGTGACTTTTCTAGAAGTGTCTTATACTTTTGCAATTTCACATTTGTATTGTTGTCGCTAATTATACTTAAAGCAGGGAAGACTCCTTTGAATTATTTTTATCTGGCTTACAATTAAGCAATAAGCAACTACTTAATTCAAAATCATATTGAAGAGTTTAAGTTTCATCTACTGTTAGTGTAGAACTTTTTACACTATCAACAATAAAGGAAGTGCCACTTTGTATTAGTAATTAAGATTTTCACTTGCCAAATAAACTTCGACAGTTTAGGGCATCATATGGTTCATTGATGCAACACTTCACCCTATAGTGGATCAAAATTAAATAGATGTAAATCTCGGAGTTCCACTTGCACTATAAATCCTTAATTTAGGGTGCAACATACACAGAATACTTAATTCAGATGGACTAGTCCACGTCCTGACTTTACTTCTTCTCTTTTAATTGAGCTGGGGACTTGGGTCCAGGTCCAACTAATGGGAGCTATTTTCCATCATATGCTTATATTCATTGTTTGACATGTAGGTCAGACCTTTCGACAGACTGGCATGGTAGGTATAATTGTGCATGCCATGAGGTCTTGATGAATTTATTATAGAGCATTATGGTGTTATTCGATCCATGTAGCTGACCCCACCTAGTGGGATAAAGGCTTGGTTGTTGGTTGGAACAATCCTGATTGTGTCTTTCGCTAATGGCTACTCTATACTTATTGCAGAAATTTTTTTCATCCATCGTTACAAAGAAAGATAGTGCTAGCTCTACTGGCAGCAGCTCCTTACGAGCACTTGCCTTAATTGGAGCTGGTGTCTCAGGTTTTTTTGCTTTTGCAACAACAGCATCAGCTGATGAAGCTGAGCATGGCCTGGCATCTCCAAACTATCCATGGCCTCATGAGGGCATCCTCAGTTCCTACGATCATGCTTCGTAAGTTTGGCCTGAAATTTTTGCTATGTTTTGCTTTTTATTTTTGTTTATCGTTCAGCAATATCAGTGTGAGTTTGCAATTACCTATACCCAAACTAGTCCCTGATGCATTTTAAAGGTGAATCACAAGTAATAAATTATAGATACATATTTTGTTTATTTTCATTTGGTTTTTATCGACCTTATTATCATTTTTCTCAGCCTTGGATAATCCATTTATCCTTGCTTGCTTGCTTGCTTCATCAATTAATATTTCTTTATTGTGATCTAACATTGTTTAAATCTTTTCTGTTCTATATGCTGATCAATAATGATTATCATGCATTCTTTTTCCAAGAAGAAATTATGCATTGTTTGGCAAATTCTGCAATAGAAGTATCCCCTTTCCTTTTGAGCATTTTATGTGTAATGGTTCATATGCCACCATCATGTATTTAAATCAAGTTTCACATGAATGCTTTATCAAACATTAATCCTAATTCAGGTATTAATACATTCAACTAATTTTGCACGAGCAGGATTCGTCGTGGTCATCAAGTTTATACACAAGTATGTGCTTCCTGCCATTCCATGTCTTTGATATCATACCGTGATTTGGTCGGTGTTGCTTATACAGAAGATGAGGTAAAGGCTATGGCAGCTGAGATTGAGGTGGTTGATGGACCTAATGACGAGGGTGAGATGTTTACACGCCCTGGTAAACTGAGTGATCGCTTTCCTCAGCCATACGCAAATGAAGCAGCTGCTAGGTTTGCCAATGGAGGAGCCTACCCTCCAGATCTAAGTCTTGTTACCAAAGTAAAGTCAGTTGTCTTGTAGTAATGTCTAGATTTTCTATTGGATGTATACCTGAAACGTTTTTATCCTTCGTGTTTTCAGGCTCGTCACAATGGTCAGAACTACGTGTTTGCTCTTCTAACTGGTTATCGCGACCCTCCTGCTGGTGTTTCGGTAAGTTTTTTCTCTCGACACTTTTTAAAACAGGTATCTTTACTTATTAAAGTTACTTTGTGCACTCTGCTGAAGTTGTCATACGGAAATTGCTCAACCACCTCTTGGCGTTTCAGAACCAAAACAAACTGTTGTAAATTTTGTTGTGCCTTTTTATCAAAAATAAAATAAAATTGTTTGCCTTTGAAGTATGTTCAAGTACGAAAATCGTTTTTTTATTTCTCTTTTCATTCACAAAATGATTATAAGTATGCGTGTATATTAGGCTGGGGATTGTAAAGAGCATTTGACATTTTGCATATGATTTTGCTATAAAACATGACAAATGCCATTTCTCGGTCTAACAGAATTCCCCAATGTTTAATCGTATTAAGAGGGTAAGCCTTGGCGCAACGATAATGTTGCTTGAGTTGTGAAATGGAGGTAATGGTTCAATACCTTGGTGGAAGCCTCGTGCACTAGGTCACCCCTATCTTTCAAATAATAATGTAGATTAGAGAGGGACTGTACTATAATCGTGTGTGATTTTGCTCATGTCTCTCTTTCAAATAATGATGTAGATTAGAGAGGGACTGCACTATAATCCTTATTTTCCTGGTGGAGCCATTGCTATGCCTAAAATGCTTAATGATGGCGCTGTTGAATATGAAGATGGTACCCCTGCTACAGAAGCTCAGGTACATCTTTTGTTTGATGAGGTTTAGTTTCAGTAAATCTTGTCACTTTACGAACCTTCGAAGAATAAAATCGATTTTCCCCTCCCGTTTTGTTGCAGATGGGGAAGGATGTTGTATCATTCTTAACTTGGGCCGCCGAACCTGAAATGGAAGAGAGAAAACTGGTTTGTTTCCTTAATATCCCTTTTTCTACTTGATCAATGAAAAAAATATCTTATATTCTAAGGACAACATTGCTACTATATACAGATGGGATTTAAATGGATATTTGTGCTATCATTGGCATTACTGCAAGCCGCCTATTACCGCCGCCTTAGGTGGTCTGTTCTAAAGTCTCGAAAGCTGGTTCTTGATGTTGTCAACTAGCCTTCAAACTTTTCATTTTTCACTTCTGGAAATATTATTGTTGGCAATAATTTTGTCATGTTAAATTGTTTCATCATGTTATATTCATTAATGGAGCAACTGAAAGCAAGTTCTAATTTTGTTTGAAATAGAAATAAAGCTGATTCATATGTGAGATACTTTTGCTCACTTTTCACTCCCTTCTCAGACCACTGTATATTGTTACATTCTTCATTGATTCAGTATAATGATTCCAGTAGTTCATCATATTCAATGATTGAGTATAATGTGTATAAATTTAGATCAAATTTTGATGATGATCCATGATTGAGTGTAATAATTCCAATAATTCATCACTTGCCATGAAGTTAGATGTAAGGTTAATGTAATCTAACTTTTGGCTTCTGAAGTTAGATTACATTTTACCCTTAAAACTGAAAGGAAATAATCAATTATTTCTCTATTATTAGAGAGGAGTTTCGCCAAATGTAGTGGCACACCATCACAAACCTTTGGACGTGATTTTCATTCTCCAACTCATTCTCTTTCAAGATCAAAATTTCCCCCAATTTTCTTAATTACACATTCTAATGCATTTCTAGCTTCATGTCATCATTGCAACCTAGTATGTATTGTCATTCTCTATTCACTCAAAGGTCCACTCACCCCTCACTCTCATTTTGTAAATGCTTTAGGTTTAGGGCAATGTTGTTTTGAATGCATGTGTTCTGAAAATGCTTAGATTTAGGATCATCTAATAAGGGAAATTGAACAAAGGTTAGAGACCAAAATTAGTTAATAGAGTTAACTAGAGAGTGTCTAGATATACAAGGAGAGGAGTTTGATGCTTTGGACATCTTGATGGGCCAAATGTCTCAAGATTCAATAGTTATATCAAACTACAAGGGCGTAATAAAGTTTCAATTCTGATCAATGCATGCATGTGCCAGAAGAAGATAAAAGTCATTGTTGGGTTTATTTAAGTGTGAAGTCGCACATTGGATATGAGGTGATGTGTGAAAGAGTTTATAAGTGGAAAATGTTCATGGGACTAATGTCTTAAAATTTTGGTTCAAAACGTGATGTCTCACTTGTGTATTTCAACTCTTCCTATATATATCGTGCTGAGAATGGAACTCCCCAGTAGTTGAAGGTTCACCGGATGCACTCTGGTCTAACAGTCTTACTTGGGAAAGTATCTCAATTATCACTAATTCACTATAACCATCCCAAAACTGTATTTTTCATATTAATAACATAGAATAATAGTTCTATATGTATTTTGTAATATAGTTCATCTTTGGAGATCAAGAAGGTGGATATCTCTCCACTTGAAGCATGATCATTTCTATCCAATGGTGTAGGGAAACATTTAAGAATATATGTGAGTTTTTGGTTAGTTACATCAATAAATTTGTAAGTATACAATTCATTTTGTTTAATTTTTTGATTGAAAGTAAATTTATAGTGTATGTTCTTTATTCTTAACGGGAGACATAATAAAGAAAATGATGTAGCTCTCAAAGAATAACACCATTACAATTTGACATGAGACCACATCTTCTATATCAAATTTATGTGTCATTCCATGTGTCATGAGTTATAATTGGTTAAAAAATTCCTAACCATAAATTATTTCTGAGATAATGAGGTAGACGGTGTAAGACTTACTTCCGAAATACAGAGACATCAATTAAGATACAAAATAATTTTCATTAAATCATACTCTTGTTATAGCAGTGCCAGACTACCGTAGAGAAAGCAAGTGGAAATTTCGGTTAAGGCCCAAATTTAGTTAATTGCAGAATGGGTTTTTTTTGGACAGTAATAAACTAGGCCCAAAGAATGCATAATTCACCCCATTTTAACTAAAAAAGAGACTGCTATTTTTCATATTTTATGGTTTTATCATTTTTCATATTTGATTACTTTAAAGTATGTATGAGAAACAACTTGACAACCAATAAACTCTTTCATACTTTAGAAGAATTTATTTATTTCAATTAGAAGAAATAATTATTTCTTTTATTATTATAATTTGTCTCTCACAAATATTATAAATGTATTTGTTGGCCTTAGATTTTTAAAATGTCTACTATAACATTGCGCTCCATTCTTGAAACCTCCAAATTGGTTGGAGCCAATTATGATGATTGGTAACCCGAGAATAATTCGCATGAATGAAGCAACCAAAGTGTATGAGAAATACAAAAAAGATTGTTTAAATATTAAATGCATTATCTTAGCATCCATGAGTTGTAAACTTCAAAGGCAACATCAGGATATGGATCCAACTACTATCATTGAGCATCTTAAGAATATGTATGGTGATCAAAGTAGGACTAAATCATTTTACAATAATTAGAGCTTTGTACCTTGGTCTCGAGCTTCCTTCTTCAACTTTAAGTCTATAAACTCATTTGTTTTTCAAGGCTTTTCTTCCTTTGGGCAAATCCACCAAATCATAAGTTTGGTTCTCATATAACGATTTCATCTCATCTTCCATGACATTAATTCACTCTACTTTCTCAGTCGTCTGTATAGCTTCTGAGAAGTATTGAGGTTCACCATTGTCTGTCAATGTGATATAATCTTCTTTAGGATACTTTGAAGAAGGTATTCTACCTCGTCTATAACGCCTCAATTCAACATGTATATGATGCTCTACTTACTCGAGTTCTTGATGTATTTGTGTGTCTACCTCTACTCCATCATGATCTCCCTCTTTATTAATCTCGTCAAGTTTTGTGTGAGCAGGATCTGTCTGTTAGTCTATTTGTTCTGGAACTATCTGATTACCAGGATTTGTCTCTTGATGAATCTATCCCCCTGAATCAATGCGAACTTTGGACTTGCAGTTGTTTTTCTTCTGAACATCTTTGATTGTATGTTCCTCAAAGAACACAATATCTCTGTTTCACATAATTTTCTTGTTTATTGGATCTCACAATCTATACCCAAATTCATCCTTTGGGGACCCAAGGTAAATGCATTCATTAGTCTTAACATCCAACTTCATTATCTCATCTTTTGGAATATGAACGAAGACTCTGCATCTGAATACTCTTAGGTGGTTGTAGGATGCCTTCTTCTTGTATCATACTTCCTATGGAATTTCTCCATTCAGGGTTCTTGAAGGAGTGTGATTTATTAGTCTACTGCAATCTTCATAGCCTCACCCTAGAAAGTATTAGGGAGATTGACATATTACAACATGCATTTGATCTTCTCTTTAAATGTGCGCTTCATCCTCTTAGGTACTTCATTCAACTTAAGAGTCTTTAGTGGTGTCTTATCCAATATGATACCATAAGCCTTGCAATAGGCTTCAAATGGACCATGATACTCTCCACCATTGTCAGCTTTCAAACACTTCAGGTTCTTCTCAGTCTCACGCTCCACTAGTGCATGAAACTATTTGAAAGTTGATAGTACTTGATCTTTGTTTTTCAACAAGTACACTCATACTCTTCTTAAGTGATCATCTATGAATGTGACAAAGTAATATGATCCGCCAATGGATCTTTCAGATGGTGCACAAACATCTAAATGCACGAGTTCGAGTACTTCATCTCTCCATGAGAGATTGTCTGATATCTGAAAACTGACTCTATGTTGTTTACCATAAAGACAATCAGTACTTGAATCTAAAATTTGATCTTTTATACTTGGAAGGTGGTCTTTGGCGAGCATCTGAAGTGCCTTCTCAATCATGTGCCCTAATCGTTTATGCCAAAGATCTTTGGAGTCGGTAGCAACATTTGCTTCTCCAAAGCAAATTCCTCTTTACATAATGTGTAAATTAAAGATCTTCCCTTTGAGCATCTAGCAATGACTAGGTCGCCTTTTGTTAGTTTTCACTTTTGACAACCAAATAGACTTGCAAAACCAGTATCATCCAACTTACTCGTTGAGATAAGGTTGAGACGCATATCTGGGACATGTCACACCTTCTTCAATACAAGCTTGCGTTATGTGTATGTTAGCAACGCGATATCACCAATTCATGCAATCTTGCTTGCAACATGGTTTCTCATTTTCACAGTATCATAATCACATTTCTTGTAGTTTGATAAGAAATCTTTATGTCAACTTACATGGAAAGAGCCATCATAATCAACGATCCAAGAACAATCATCATATGCAATATTTAGGTATTTGTCTTCTCCAATGGGGGGAACATCATCGTGTGCGACAATGACTGTGGTAGGTTTATGACCATTTTTCCTTAGATCAACTAAATCTTCATGAACATTTCTATCTTTTTGTTCTCTCTTTAGGGATTTGCATTCAGATCTCTTATATCATTCTTTACTATAATAATATCATGTTATTGACCTCGTGCGAGCTTGAAAGTGATATCTTAATTTGTTTTTGCTTCTTCCACGAGATTTATTTTTCCCATGAGTTTCACTTAAGAATGGAAGGTTGTACTTTGTTCTTTCCCAGGACTCTTCATTCAATAGATTGTCTGAAATAGTGTCCATTGATACCTTTTCATCTGGGAAATAGTTATTGAGGTGACCCCCACTGTATCTCAGCTTTCAGACAATGAACTCAGTAGCAGAAGTAATTGCAGCTCCTCATCAATCTTCATATATATCTTTGTCAATTGATTGACAAGACCCTTGAATGAATTCAAGTGCTCTGTCATGTTTTGTTCATCTCTGTAGTCGAGTTTCATCAGCCTTTTGACAAGTGGTGCTTTATTTCTATGATTTTTCTTTTGAATCATAGATTCAATTTTCGACCAAAATTCATAAGCATTTGCGTATGTGGCATATGCTCGAACAAACTTCTATCAATATACTTTCATATCCTTGCAATATAAATATGATCATCCATCATGGGCTTCCAATAGGAATAGTTGTTAGTTGTTAACTTGGACTACACACACTAAACTCCCTGAATGAACTTGAGAGTTCTGAGAGCACTGTTGGGAGATCTTCATCCATAAGCTATATCATTTTTCTATGGACTAAGTGAAATAAGCATATAAGTGTGTTTGATATCATATTTTGACCCAAAACCTTAAGACATTATGTCTATGAGTTCATCCACTTATATGATCTTCAACTTATCCATTTTTATACAATGTGAGACTTTTTCATTCAAACTTAAAATACCGAAAAAAAATATTGTACATTTTGTTTATTTTTTCACTTTTAGGTACTACTCGAAACAAAATGTATATTTTTCACTTTTGCCTAAATTTTAAATAGATTATCAGTCACAACTCAACTTTGGTATATTCGAATTAGTGAAAATAGCTTGATGATAAGTTGTAATGTATAATTTATCTTAATAGTTTTGAGTTATCAGCATTTAGTTTGGGGTAAAAACAATGGTTCAACTAGTGGATAAAAAGTTGCCCCATCTAAAAAAAATAGATGGAAAATAAATATGATTTAATTATTAAAAATTAGATGGTGACTATAGTATCATCTGTTTTGTTTGGTGAGTGTGAGTAACCTCTTACAATTTAACAACCAACAAAAAATAAAACCCAAAAAGAAATCCACTATTAAAATAACCAAAGTTTTCTAAGCCTTTTTTTCATCCCATGTAAGCATTTATCTTTCAAAATGAAAGTAGTTGTAACACTAAAAGTGTAGCACTCCACATAACTAAAATAGAGTAGGTTATGGTTTTATACATTTTCCTAACTACAGATATATGTTTATCCCTATTTTCTCTATTACACATAAATATTTATATGCAAAGTCATCACTCATGCATTAAGATAACGACATAAATATTTATATGCAATATACTTTCCCACATTGCTTGTAATAATAATATGTCGCATAGTCTTTGAGCGACAAATAGTTACACACTTAAACGTTATAGACACATAACCTTATTAGCATTACTCTTTTCAGTTCTCATAACTAACTAGTTTTCATGTTTAGTTCCATTAAGTTCACATTTTCTACTCCTACTATTCCCCATTCTCCCACTCATAACGTATTAGAAACTCGGACGTGGATCATCTATCTCAAATAGTGTCTTATTCCTTATCTCAGACCAATGACATAAAAAAAAATTAAAAACAAAACGTAATGTTCTCATTAACTCGAGACAGGGAATAAGACACCGTTCAGGACACGTGATCTTTATCCTAAAAACACTAACATGACACACATTTTTTTTAAGTTTCTCGTGGTTGAAATTAGAAACTATTTTTTTCTTGAGTAAAATTGGAATAAAGCTCCAACTAGTACCTCTATGTATATATATTCAGAGACCCAAACTGAGAGCAGCTTTCACGTCTAGTCTCCATGCAAAGCCATTTGATTCTAATCTCCAAACATCACAAGGAACCATCTTGGTGCACTTCTCCTTCAAACACGTGTACTGCAGTCTTACACTACAAGTGAACGACGGGTAAGAATAGCAACAACGCAAAACACTATTATCCTTCACCTTCAACAACACCACCATTTCTGAACATTCTTCTTTCTCTTTCTCACTTAATATCATTTTCTTAAACGCATCGTTTAACCACCGAACCTTCCAGTAACCGTCTGATATAAACCCTGGACACGTGTCAGTTTCTAGATTCTTCAACTTCTCAGCGTCCGTACAACCTAACGATTCTTCACCTCCACTCATGCACGTGTCACTCACGCTCTCTACAGTAATCCATGACTCAACCACCGCAGATGGAGGATCTAGAGTGCTACCGGAACCAACGTTCGCCGTCACGCACGGTGGTTTCAGATTATTATCCAGGATCTGAATCTTCTCCACGGTTCCGTTAAGATCAAGGTTGTTACACCACGAATCTCTAGCTATAGAAGAAGAGTTCTCAGCTTTATCTTTCTCAGGCATCAACTGCAACGTTGAAACCGCTGCAACAACATCTCGTGATTCAACTAATTTCTCGTTATTCTTTCTCACGTATCCGGTATTCCTTCGAACCCTAACGTACTTTCTCTTCGTTCTTTTACCATAGACTGAACCCTTTCTCTGGTTCAACTGAACCGGAGCAACTGAACCGTCGGAGACCGGTTTAGGAGCGATAGGTCGGAATCGGAGCATTATCGTGTTTAGTATTCTGTTATCGAGAGGAATACGTGCATCGTCGGAGACATGTGATGATTGCAAACGCCATAGTTCACCGTTCATGGTGGTCGGTGATAGGGAATATTTATCTGTGGATCTATCTCTTTCTAGTTTCTCTCTCTAAATTATTTTTATTACTATTTGTTTTTGAATAGTTAGGTTCCGTCTTTGGTTTCTTTCTCTGAAACTGGAAAGGATAATGATAACGGTACCACGGTGGCTGGGTAAGAGGGCACCACGTGTCTAGGGCAACATAGGAAAAATAATCCCTATTTTTAATAAAGTTATAAATAAGGTATTAATCTTAGTGGGTAACGTCTTACTAGATTCATATATAGATCAAAATGTTAAATATTCAATTTTGTAAGCAATGTTTATTGAGAATGACAACCATACATTCCGAAAAAAATTAGTACTTTATTCATAACATGAGGGTATATCATTGGGTAAAACCAAAAAAAAATGTAATATTCTTGATACAAATAATTAGTTATCTTAACAGGTGGTTATATGAAAATGATTAACTTTTATTACAAAGTTGTATATCTATTAAGTTAATACACACTAATATATATATATATATATTAAAAACATTATTTTGAAGTATTTATGCATTATCAATGCTTACCTTAAATTAGCAATTATGAAAATATTATTTCTGTATTAATTTCGTTGTATTAATATCAATGTATTTTAATTCATATAAAATGAGTATCCATCATTTTATTTTGGTAAATAAAAGAAAGGAGACAAGCTAAGGCTTAATGAACCAAGTACCCATAGCACATAAATAACCTTCTCTTTCAATATGTGATCTTCAATTAGATTTATTGAGAAAGGATCATTGCTTAAATATTTGTGAATTATCATGTTAGTTTTTTGTGTTGGTATTCTAACCTACGATTTATACACAACTGAATATGATAGAAAGTTATATATTCATAAATAAATAAATAATGCAGTAGTTATTACCTCTTCATTCCTTATTACCTGGGATATAAATATTCAGACTAATATAACTAATTCTTATAAGATGTAATTTTATCTTTTTACTAAAAAATCATAAATACCAATTTACTAATTATCTCTGTTATTATAAAATGAGCATAATATTTATGTATTGTTAGTGTAAAAGTTTATATATAGTCAGTACATCATTCATTTATATTAATTTTATTTAATAATCAATAATGATTAAATATAAATGATACAATGACAATGTAAAAAATTCTTATACTTTCTGTACATATATTTTTCTCTTATAAAATTAGTCATTAATATTAAAGGCATAATAGTGATAATTTATTGAGGTAGTAAACAAACAAAAATGTCCAAGAATAGTATAATAAAGAAAGGAGAGAGTATTAAGTGAGAATATTAATATATGTATTTGGGGGGTGAGGTGTCCCTTGGGGAAAGTGGCGTATCTTGGAGGTCGTTGATCGAGGTGCTGTGATTGGTCCCCCGAAAAGAAGGAGCAGCCAATCAGGTTAAAGAAGTTGTCCGGCACTCCTGGAAAGCGAGGGGGTACGTGGCTTCTTGTCACCGGAGAAACAAGTGCTTCAAAAACAAAATAAATATTTTCATTTTTTAAGTATAATGAAATAACATTTTTGTCATTCAAGATAAAATAGATTTGAAGCATTTGTCTTTCTAATAGTAGAGAGATTATTATTCAATATTTTATAGTCAAATAATAATTTATTATATGATATTTTTTTTATAAAATAATATTTTATTTATTAATGATTAATTTATAAATGCTATATTTTGTTTTGTTGTGTAAAAAGATTGATGAGATGATTTTATAGATGTCTTGTTTATCTATAAATACCACACTTTTTTCCTAAAATGAAATTTCTAGAAACTGCACACATGACCTCCTTTTATTTGACCAAAACGAACCTAGTAGTACTTCTTTCAAACCATAACATTATTGTGTAGGGTAACTACATTACTCCCTACCTAATTCCTTCTCTTTTCTAAATTTATTTTATAAAGGAGTATCATTATTGAACACATATTACATGTCCCCTTTTACTTTTTGTATAAAAGAAAATATTTAAAAAATAAAAAGTAAGAAAAAATAACATTTTGAATAATAAAGGATAGGTGAGACAACGTATGACACATATGATTTATGTATGTCATTCTTTCAAAAAAAGGTAACATGTTTGAATAATATTAAGAATAATGTTAGAGTTATTGAGCTGTGTAACTCGAAATAAACTAGTTTCTAACTATTGATGAGAAGAAACTTTGATAGAAAGCTATTTAAAAAAATAACCTTAGGACAAGATGAGGATATACGAAATTATAATGTCATAGAACGTAGTATAATTATTTATTGTTATTTAAATTACGTAATTTCATTAGACTTGTATATTTAAGTTGTGCTTTAAAAAAACATTTATACTTTACTTTTTTTTTGTTAAAAAGTCATGTGTACTTCTTTGGTCAAAGGATGGGTAACATGATATGAAAAAACTAACCTTGAAATTTCTAATTTATTATAAAATTGTGAAAATCGTAGTTAAAATTGTGAAATACAGAGATAAAGAATTGTAAGAAATCTAAATGGACCTATTAAATGTGAAACAAAGAAATATGTGACCTAGATAGTAGTTTCTTCCCCAAAAAAAACGCCCAAAAAGGAATATAAAATAACCCAAAAAAGATTATCCACATGAGATATGATAGCATTAGAATAAAAAATGTGTTCCTATATTATCATCACTTGGGAATGAATAATCTAATAATTGTTAGGGATGTCTGATATAATTTTCATATAATAAAACTATGTAATAGAATATAAATGACTTATACAAATTATATTAAAGATTTTGATTTCTTAATGTATAGGAGGAGGAAAAGAGACTAGAAAAGGCATCTTTAAGTAAAACTAAATATTTTAAGATTTTTTTTGTCAATAAATATTAGTATATTTAATATTTATTGTGACCGAGACTCAAATCGTCAATATCTTTCGCTCCACTCATTCTCTTTATCTATCAAACTACCTTATAATTTTCTTTTTCTTTTTTAAATTTGTTATAGACCTATGGTTGAGACACGAACCTGCAACCTTCTTTACTTCATTTATTATATTTTTCACCTTAATCATCATACCAACTTATCACTCCCAATGTTTTAATATATAATGAACATAATTTTAATATTTTAAGATATTAATCAACTTAATTTTCTAATGCATTTTTATTTCTTTTTAATTCCTTAGTCACATCCTTAATCCTTGGTTACACATCAGGGTTAAGAAAACCCTTAAAATATCTTTTTGAAATTTGCAACTAACAATCTTCCTAATATTTAATGAAGTAAATTTAAATCAAAAGATAAATACTCCCCTACCTTAGAAAACTAAAAGATCATTAAAAACTTCATAACTTTAGTAACTAGAAGGATATTTAGACACACTTGTTATGGGAATATATAATTTCTAAGTACTTTTTTTAACATTGTTAGATCTCCTAAAATATTAATCTAACATCCTCCTAATATTTAGTGAAAATATAATAATTAGGAACTAAAAACATTAAAAGACTTCCCTTATTAATAGTTAAAAGAATATTTAAGCACAAGATATAACAATTATCTTTATTATTTAGTGCAATATTTTGCACGAGTGCAATATTTTAAGAGTATATACTATAATAGAGGACCCATTTTATGGAAAGAAATAATAAATAAAAGGGCACCTATATTATGAAAGGTATAGGCATAGATTGGTTTTGATTGGTTAATTTTGATAATTGAGTTGGGGGACCTACCTACCACTAAAGTGAAGTGATGTACCCAACGTTATTGAAGTATAAGAACCAATGATAGAAGAAACGTGTATCAGTCGAACCATTAGCTCTGATACTAATTGTTGGGAACAAGTGATCAATTAAATAGTAAAAGATAAGGGAATAACACAAATAATTTGGTAATGAGATTCGGCCAATTGTGCCTACTTCCCCAAGAGCGTTGAGAGACTAGCACTATATATTAGAGAATAAAAATTTGTGTTTAGCTGCTATTCTCCTTATTACATTAAATTTACATAACATAAATATATAGTACTCTACCCCAACCTTTTACATCCATCCAAGCTCATTCCGCAACATATACATTTTCAAATAAGGCTGTCATTATCAAATTGAAGAAGTGAAAGAGATAAGGTTAGAGAATATTGACACGTGATTTGGTTCTATTGGTAAACCATTTCTCCATTCAAGAAGTGAGTCCATATTAAGCTCCACTCACATGTTCTGTTACACGAAATCATCTACCATATTTTCTCTCACATTTGTGTCTTAATCTAATTAAAAATAGTCACATAATTAAAAAAATTATTAAAATAAAAATATATATTTTTACATTACTTAATAAAATTTGATTGATTTAGAACATAAAAACATGATTTTTTTATAACATGTGATCCTTATTTTAAGGTGAAGTTGTAATGAAGAGATCACATCTTCTACTTTCAAAACTTTGCTACATCATAACTTAAAATTATACACACAATTTAAGAAGTCAATAAATGATATAAAAGTTAAATGTATTTTGTTTAAAATAAACTCATTTAATATATATTGAAAATAAATTAAAAATAAATTGAGAAAAAATTGGTATAAAAGATGAGTTGTAAATAAAACTTTGATTGAAAATTAAAGTATAAAGGCTACTATTGACTTTTTAAAACATGAAAAGGATTTAAAATAATATTAAAAATTGAAGTTAAAACATTAAAAAATATCAAACAAATTGAATATGGTTTTATTTTGTTGTTTAAAAATATTTATCTAATTTATGTTTTAATTTGTTTAACAAGTGAATAATACATAAAGTGACAAGACTTTCATTTGATACACATCAACCTTGCATTAATCATATATTTAAAGTACCAGAGCCATTGCATGCTTATGCTAAGCTTATCTTGACTTATGTATGTTTCTTTGGTTGCTATTGCATTTGAAAGGGACTCATTTTTTCAACCATATGTATTCTACACTTCACTTGAATACTATTTTTTCTAATGACAAAGCTACACTAATTGGTTAGAGTAAATTCCATTAATAAATGTACCTAGTTTTTTATTGGACAATGACTCAATTCTTTTATAAAAACTAACTTGAGTATATAATATATTTAATTGTCATAAAAAATATATATAGTAAATGTATAATATTTGCTTTCATAAAAACAAGAGTTTTTGGTTATGATTAAAAGTTAGTTATTGATCAAATAATATTAGAAAAATCATGTGCATCTATTTTTTAATCTTGACCGTTCAAATAAGATTTAATGTTAATATTAACTATCCTCATTTTTTCGCAATAACAACTGTTCAAATAAGATCCAATGGTTCGGTCACACACGCACGCATATATATATAATCAAACCAACTCATAAACCTAATGAGACGAGTTGTATTAGGCTAAGTTCGACTTGTTTATGTAACGAACTTAATTTTTTACTCAAGTTCAATTCACCTGGTTCATGAACCATTATCGAGCAAAATAATTAGTCAAGTTTAAACGAATATCAAATTAACTTAGATTCATTGTTAATGATAATTACTCATGATAAACACACAAAAGTAATCTCTAAGCCTAAAAAGCATCTTCCACCATACTCTAAAACTCTATCCCAAATTAGGTGTGATGTTCAATTAAATACCAGCAACAAGAATGGATGAGAAAATTGTGCTTAGTTAATACATGTAATATATTTAAAAAAAATCCACTTTTGAGTTTTTCTAAAATATTGCACTCAAAATATTTTAGTCAGATGATATTTTCTGACTGTTTTTTCTACCAGCACAATTTTTATATTTGTCTAAGCATATTTTAATCTAACTAAAATGGTTAAATTTGCATTAGAAAGTTTTTATGAAGATGTTAAAAGTTTTATTAAAAACTAAACCTGAACATGTTAAGACACAATTAAAAGTAAGTTAACTGGTTTGGGCTTATCTCAAATACTTAAGAGTATACTATTAAATCTTAATTCTTAATTATAACATGTGGTATTCATCTAGATTTTCTTTAACTTTTTAAGTAAATAAATTGAAAATCTATGTAAATGTATTTCTATATAATCGGGAAAATAACATGTGTTTCTAGCTGAATGTGATTGGCTAATTTTAAAATAGAGTGGTCCTTGGGTGAAAGTGGGACATGAAGGGTCATTGTGATTGGTCCCATGGTTGAGGCAGAGAGCCAATTAGATAAGAGAAGGTGTCCTACACTCATGTAAAGAGAAGGCACGTGGCCTCTTACAAAGGGATAGGCACCAAAATATTCTTATGCCTTAAAGTGGAAATTATTTGTTCACTTACTATTTTATTGTCAGACTCATCCATAAATAGCTAGACATGATTGTGCTCTTTCACAGTTAGGATTAGTAACAATAATCATTTCTCTTCAACCATGTCTCAAGACAATTACATTTTAACAAATAAAATAAATATATTATTTTTTATTTTCTTTTTATTTATGTGACAATTTCTAATTGGTTGAGACAGGGAATGAGACAAGCTTGGAGACAAGAAATCCCCATTATAAGATTGGGTACTCACTTATTGTTTGATAAATAATATGACATTAATTTTATATTAAATTATATAAATTACTTATCTTTACTTTTATAGATAAACAAATCATTCTTAATTACTACTGTATGATAAATAAGTATGATATTTAAACAAAATATAACATATTGTATAGACAGATCCAAATAGTATAAGAGTCAATGTATATTTATTATTTTTTGTTCATCAAAATGAATTAATAATCTTAAGGATATATTATTTAAATTTCTCTAATACTATATAGTAATGAACAAAAAAATAACGAATATGTATTAACTCGTATAATATTTGGATTTGACTTCACAATATACCATATTTTATTTAACTTAATTACATTTATCATCCTTTTATTATATCTCATGTAAAAGTAATCGATATAATGTATATATGAATTAGGGGTGTTTAAGTAGATGGAGAAAAATAATAAGTAACTTATATAATTTCACTAAAGATTCTAATGTTTTAATGTTAATTTTGAGAATCCAGTATATTCTTTGACAAGAAGAAAAGAGTGTAATGTTACTCCCTCTATTCCAACCTTCTATAAAATTTCTTAGTTTCTAAATATAATTTTTTTATCTAGCATAAAAAATTATATCAAATACAGTTATTTATAATCACACTTTATAGTTATTACTCTTTTGCATATTACTTTCACTTCCCACAAATGGAAATTTTGAAATATTAACACTTTTGAAAATTTCGAGTTACAACTACATTTTTTTTTCATTTTTTTTAATACTATGATTTTTTCAAATATTTTATCGTTTTAGAAACTCGATACATATTTATAATTATTTTTTAATTATAACTTTATTTATTATTTCACATCTTACTTCTCTATTTAATTTTAATGTATTTCCTATGTAGATTAAATAAAGTTGTTTTAGATAATGATGATGTAATAAAAAATATAGATGTTACTGAAATACTAAAAAAAACGTCTACTAGAAGTACTAATGGAAAATAACTTGTTTACAATGGAAAGATTAAGTACACACCAATAAAAAAAATAACAATCAACAAAACTAGTAAAATAATGGCAAAAACAAAATCTTAATAAGATCTAACATGTTGAAAGCAGCATAAACATCCAAATCCAAGATCTTAGGCCCCATAAAACAAAGCTAATGAAGTTTTGATAAGCACTTAATTAGCTAGCATATGAAAACTCATACAAATAACACTCCTAACTCCTAAACATATGGAATTGATAAAGTAATAACAACAAAACAATTCCCTCCTCTATCTTGCTATTGTTGAAATATATTCTGGTATTTTGAGTTAATATTGTATTTGACTAATAATTAGTTTATACTCATTTATCTTTTATAGTTATAATTAGTCAATAGGTTAGTTAGTTTTCCTTCTTTTTATATAAGTCTTTGATCATAACTTTTCTATTCATTCAATTTCATTCAATATATGTAATTCATTTAATTTCATTCTACCAATGAAGATACACATTCTTTCTTTTCTTGCTCACTCCCATATATAAATATAAGATCAAATTAATAATACCCTTTGTAACTAAGGTGTGAATTTTTAGTGTGCCTACTATTGTGAAGAAACTCATTTTATGGAAGCGATGGCAATCACAATTCCCACTGAATTGCTATCAGAGAGGAATACAAGACTTCATGATACTCATAGATTTTTCTACAAGGTATTCCTATTCCTATTCCTATTCCTATTTCTATTCCTATTCCTAACACTAAAGTTAAGTGAAATTTTTATTCTAATGTCAGCTCGTGCAATCTTTTACTGATACACTGTGAGAATGATAACTACAGTCCCCATTTAGTGCTGACCAATCCTTATGCTATAGAAGCAAATGCTTCCACCATTTATACAAGAATCTCTTCAACAAAAATTAACACAAGTGTCTAATCTTTCCCATAAAGCTAAGCAAAAAAGAAGATTTTATTACAGGGTTTGTTCAAGCAACAAAGCTTATCAGGTTTAATTTACTAACCATCCCTATAGAAAAGTAGTAGAAAATATTAAATAAAAACAAGAAGTGCTAAACCATGCACTTCTTTGACTTTCTTTCCATTATGGTTTTGACCATTAAATCAGTTCTTCGCTTTAACAGAGTTATTCTGCTTGATCCTTGCTCGGTTATCCAGCTTAACAAAGCGTTTTAGATCTTCGTAAGGGAGTGTTTCAATATTCTTCCTACGTAATTCACTTAGAGCCGGGCGCTTATCAAGCAGGTGCCACAACCAGTCTGGGTATTCAGAATCAGGCAAGATTTTTGGATCAGTCCCATCCTTGAGAATGTTGGCACCTACAACTGTAGTTGACTTGACTTCTTTGCTAAGAGTTGATCCTTTGGGTGCATCACCTGATCCTCCTTTGGAGCCTTTCTTTGCTTTACCAGTGGCAAAAGTTCTTAGGCACGCAAACCCAACTGCTTCTTTGGTGGTAAGAATGCTTCTAAAAGACCTGGCATGGTGCATCGCCATGACTATCCTCTGAAATGGAAAATAACTATAAAGAATTACTCAGGATGAACCCAGTAGTGACCTATATGAATTAACAAAATGCTCATTTATTCTACTCTATGTAAAGCCTGCGGAAAATTGTAGTTATAAAAAATAGCTTTCTTAGAATTTTCCTACTTCATAAATAGTATGTAAGGTGTCAGCCTAAACTTTTACCTCCACTTCTAAGAATCAGATTGTTACAGGGTGAAAAACTCATGGATCAGTTTCATTAGTAACATTGTATTAAAAACTGACTCGTGACTTTTTTTACCCTCGTTACTACCCTTAGACCAGACTGGTTGCAAGAGATGGATAAAACAAAAAATGGTTAGAGCTTAAACAGAGAAGTTTCCCTGGAATTAAGAACCTGATATAATACCACATCTCCAGCACTTCAACACTAATCAATTATGTAATATAAATGTTGCCGATAAAAAAATGTAATATAAATGTACCTAAAATCTGTGACCATCTTAAATACACAAAAAATTGCATTTTACAGATAATTTATCAGAAAATGATCAAATCAAGGGCACGGAAAATTGAAAACCTTTGATATTTCTGGAAAAAGCTTTAGTGGATCCTATTAACACTAGAATAGGACCAAAGAAACCACAATCAACTCATTCACTGCTGACCAGAGACAAACAACATATCAAAAGCATAATACATTTTGTAAGGGGGAAAAGGGTGAAAGTGGTAGAGAAATATTAGATAGCAGAAAATGCCTAAAATCTAAATGCTTCAACAGTTTACGTAAAACAAATGTAAAAAAGACTAAATTCTGAAACAAATCTCACTACTGAATACTCAATATCTACCTCTTCTGAGTTATTTGCTGCATAACTTAACGTTTTCTCTCTTTTTTATAACAACAACCAAACCTTCGTCCCACTAGATAGAGTCAGCTAACATGGATAGAACAACGTCATAACACTATCAAATATCAAGTCCACTGACAAAGCATTTATCTCTAATTATTTCCTAACTATTTCACCTATAGTTTTTCTTTTTTTATAAACATTAAATAAACACAATCTATTATTAAAGGCCACATTACTAATCTTGCATCCACACAAATAATCCTCATGCGGGAAACCAACATTAACACCATGTAGCCCAAATGCTTGAACAAAACATTTGGCAGGAGATGGTGTTGCTTTGAAGTTTGAACATTGATTGGTGCTTCGTGAGGGAAAAAAACTGAAACCTTTACTAGTCCAGACAACAACTACCTAACAGTTTCTCAACCCCAACACGCTATACGCATGAATTGAGTACAGCAAAAAATAAACTAAGTTGAAAGCGTATCAGATGCGAAACAAAATTCAGCATGCAAAGAGATGAGAATACACCCCAAAAAAATGTCTCTAACATAGGCCCTATTTCTTCTACCATAGAGAAACACCAACTATGATCCATAATCAAGAAATGGAGTTATCTTTAAAAAAAATAGCAGAAAAAACAAGATATTAAATTCTCAAGAACATAGAAACTAAAAATTGAAGGAAAAGCTGCATGTTATATGGTTAATTCATCACATGGCATATCAAAATCTAAGCCAAGAAATTTTTAACCATAACTTCATTACTATCGTCTATCATTCAAACTAACTCCTACGTTTAAACAAGTCAATATCACAAACAAATTATAGAAATTCAATGATGAGAATTGTCTACTTATACTCCAACCTGAAGAATTTATATAACTCAGAATACACAAAATTCAACCTCTTATAATGCCAAATTTAAAGAAAGAGAATATAAGAACATTTTATGATTAGAAGAAATCAACGGAAAACTGAAGACTTACACTTTCAAGTATGAAGAAGAAGATTGAGGGCGAGGTTACGGCGAATAACGGTGGATTCCACCGCCGCAACTGTGAGTTATGGTGTGAACCTGAACAAACTGTAACTGCGTGTGAATCAGATTCTGTGGGCTTAGCTAAACATAGCTCCCCAATGAAAGCCCAGTGTTAAGCCTATCAATAAAGCCCATTACCTTCCTTTTGGTTTCATTTTTTAACTTTATCACAGGCTATCTTGTTAACTAGCTAAATTCCATTCTAAAATCAAAATTAATGTTGTGAGGACTGGATGGGTTGTCCGATTGTTTATTGGATTTGAAAACGGTTCTAGTTTGTTAATTGAATGAGTGGTTGGATCGCTTTAGATCAGGGAAATTCTGTTCCGACTGTGTTAAATTTGGTTAAATTGCAATAACTTGGAAAATGAATCAGACGGTTTACTTAAAATTAAAAAATGGAATATTACTTTAATGTTTTGTTCTTCTGGTCCAAAACAAAGATAGAGAAATTTTACCATAATATAATTATACATGATTACTAATTAAATAAAAAATTTCATTTATATATAATTATATATCGTAGATACTAGATAATCATATATGAAATTATTAAGTCCAATCGAACAGTTTAACCGCTTAAACCTAATATGATACCTTTTTGATTTGATGTCTAGCTCGAATTTCAAAATGCATCAATCAAAATTAAGATGTATAAAAATGCTTTTGTTGGTCATATCTGTATTTTTTCATTCAAAATTAACGACACTGCCAATTGTAAAATGAAAATTCTATATATTTATAGGACCCAAAATATATTAAAGCTTTTTTCAATATAATCTAACTCATGTTAAAATAGTGATATATTAACTATTAAGGTCAAGGGTGTAATTTTAAAGACAATGAAACTTGGGGTTTGATGCTAATCCAAGAGGGGAAAAACAGGTTTGTTCATAAAAAAATTGATTATGCAAATGGCTTGTTTATGATATATGTGTTAACCCTGTATATTAATCATAGGCTCTTGCATGAAGATGTTGCACCATGCCAACTAGGACATTGTAAAATATTATAAATTCCAAAGCATATAGTGCAATTATTTAGGTACAAACAAGTTTCGATTTCAATATAAACAAGCCATTCCATGCAACATGGTGGGATGGTTCTACTAGTTAGTGATAATTAGTGTGACAAATAACACTTGTAGTGGCTAGTAGCTGTATCAATTAATTGAGAACATAGACTAAAACCAAAATATTCATAATATTTAGAGACCAATGCCTGCCAAAAAAAGTTATAGGAGTTCAACCAATTTTGAATCAAATTTCCAAAATACAATAACATTTAATATTTTTTTTAATTATTGTTATTATTTGATATTATTGTTGTGTGTGAACAATAAAATGGAAAATAATTGTTGGAGAACATTTCAACATGAAGGAAGCAAACACACAAAAATAAAAAGACATAATATGGTCTTTCAGCAGCACAGAACATAAGGTGATATTGAGTGATTTAGGGATGAAAATAAGTTTATATAGTTATTAAATGATATAACTATATCATATTATATACATGTTACCTCACATTTATACAGTTAGTTTATTATCTAATTATACTTAGTTTTACCTTATTTCTACTTAATCATTACTTGTGATCATTTCAGTAGTATATAGGCAAGAAGTTTTCTAGATATTAAATCCCATACAAGGCAAGAACTATATAAAAACTTTCAAATAGATTTATCATGTGAATTTTGAAATCCACTACATGATGGAGTTCTTCAGCATTGATACACTATCCAAGCTTCATAACATGAATATGCCAAAAATGCATGCATGCAACAATGCATCAGGTTTACTACAATAAGATCATGGAATGGCAAATAACCACATAATCATGAATTCATGTTGGGTTCACACAACAGCCTAGCTTCTCTTCAAAATGATTTGCAACATACTACACAGATCACCAAAAGCAACATACTCTTCACTGCAATTAAACTCATCCGAGATCCATTGCAAGCACCGGCATATCACAAAATCGCGCTTCTTCAGAAGAATTTATACAAAACCATCAAGAACACTTTCTTTTTCAGCTCAATGAACATAACTTCACTGCATCCTGCAGGAGGCAATGGCACCATATCATGATATGAAGCCACCCGAGTTTGGAGAAACTTAAGCACAAATTGCATCATTACATCAAGCATCAAGTGTTATGCATGCTTCTTCTATTCAATGAACTCAGACACTAGTTCCATCTCAGAAGGCAACATATCGTAAAGTGCTGTCGGTCACAAAATTCTACACATGAGAACCCCTTTTCCCTTGACCTACCATACATTCAATACCATGACCCTTTTTTCTGTTTATGCATAATTCGATCTAATTTTTGCCCTCCAAATTCATTTTATGTTCGACGAAGAAGTCTCCTTGCAACACTAAGGTTGCCTGCCTTGTGACTTGGAGGTCATGAGTTCAAATCCTGGAAACAATCTCTTCACTTGCGATGGTAAGGCTTTGTGCATCTACCCTCCCCATGCCCCACTAGATGGAAGTCTCATGCATTAACCGCCCTTTCATCATATTGAAAAATAAGCTCAGCTACTGAGTAATTCTGTTGACCTCACAACAGAATGTTATACAATTACGACCACCAAGCAAGTAATGCACACTGGGCTTGACTTTGCACATTAAAAAACAGGGAGACTGCAATAATACCATATAGATCAAGGGATATTCCATTGGCCATAGAGACAAAACTTATAAATGGTCCCCTGACTAATAATAGTACACGTTGAAGCTTCATTTTACTTTTCCACTTGAATGAGAGTGCTCTATTTCCATAAGGAGCTACACCCAGGTGAGCTAGGCTACTTCCTTAAAGAAATGAATACAGCATAAAGACTTCTCTTGACAATGAAAGAACTGATTCAAACAATTCAAACAATGCAAGTCCAGACAGAATGTCTCTTCATAATCTAAGTCCTTGATGCATCGTCCACAATTGATACAACGTGATATGCATAATGTACAACCCCTACACAACTGACCTGACTGATGTTTCTGTTGGCAACTCTCAGCCGGGCAATCATAAACAGGTCTCAGTTTCTGGCATTTTGGACAGACCTCTATGTCAATTGCACGGCCATCCTCACATATGATATGTGAATACCCGTCACGATAAAATTGTGGCTTCTGGTCTCTGTGCTGCAAATACTTACTTGCATCCAGTAATTCCTTCAACTCTTCAAATTGCTGCTCTGTCACACGAGAAACACCAGTAAGCCCACCAATTCGTAAGTACTTTATACCAGGTGTCCCAGATGACTTTAGAGCCCTTAAGTTGACTAAGATGCCCTCAATTGTGAGTCTAAAACAATCTGGCACAACTAGCTGAAAAAGGTACATGAAAATGTCATTTTTTCTCTTCAAAACACATGGACAAATTTAACATCATAAGATATATAATATTAATAAATTCAAGCTATCAAAACAGTGTGTACACAAAGATATGCCTAGATAATTACTGCAAAAGATATGGTAGAATGATTGGCAAAAATTCATTTTTCAAGAACTGACCGGCAGATAAAGGATACATTTTCTCAGCAGCACAAGCATCCGTATGTTCCTTATGTTAAACTGAAGTAAACGTAAGATATCATCTGGCTTATTCTACTTTTTTCCTGGAATTATTACTTCTTTGGGAATTTGCATGATAGGAAAATTCTGAGTTACACAGTCTTGTTTTTTTTATGAGCAATTGATATTTATTAATGTAAAGAAAGAAGATTAGGATAACAAGTGGTACTCCAATCCACTTACAGTCTCTAGAGAGCTAACAACAATGAAATAATTGTAAGCTAGTATACACTGCAAAGAAAAATAATTTGCAACAACAATGAAATTATAAGCTAGCATTGACTCTAGTCTACAACAATGAAATAATTTGCATACATTAACAGATTTATAGCAGAACAAAGAAAAATGAATAATTATAAGCTACATGTATTCAGTAAGAAATATGATTCAGCAAACCTAGCATACACTGCAAAGTTAGGATGACAATAAGTCTGCAACTAAGTAATGCAGGGATAGCTTCGGGTAATATATGTTTAGATGCTAGATATGGTGTCATGTTACAAATGCTAACCTTCATCAATCTCGGGTTGCTTTGAAGAACATGTCCGAGACCACTGTCAGTGATCCATAAGCAATTCACTAGGATCAGGGATTGAAGAGTACCTTGAGCCCTGCTAGTTAACTTTACAAGTATATCATCCGTAATCCTCTTATTTAATGGCTGATGAATGTGGACAGTCCTCCACAACAAAGGATCACCTCTAACTGCATCATGCAAAGATCTACAAACCCGTTCAACCGAAAGAAGGTCCTGAACACGTAGATAACCCAATACAAAATACAAAGCATCATGTGGAACACCTCCTTGATCTGCACCATCGACTTCGGTGCGATTTTGGGATTCCTTCACTTCACTGCTATGACTAACATTCAGAAACACCCCTACATTTCCATCAGTTACAACACCACCATCACATTCATGTATCCCATCAAAATTTTGATATCCACCGGAAACATCATCGGCAGAAACTGAAATCCCATCCCCCTTAACAATGTGACTTTGAGACTGCAAATTATCTGATCCATTCCAACTCCAACTCAGACCCAAAAGGTGCAGGTGATCACCAATCTTTTTATGGGTTTCACCTTCCTCAAAATTTTCAATCCAATCAGAGATTGGGATTGAAGTGAAGGTAGACTCAATGTTCATTCCAAAAGGATCCATAGGCAAATGATCAAGAACATCATCATCAACAACCACTTCGTCATGATCATCATCAAAGTCACTCATGACAGCTTTGACCATTTCAAAGCATGGGTTCCCTTCCAAATTTCCATTGAAACTACACAAACTAACAGAATTACCAAAACAACCACAATTCTTAACCACACGACCATCCAAAACTGACCCAATTGAATTCCACGATGAAGCCTTCTCCTGTGGAATCGAAAAGCTCGATTCCTGAGAAGAATCCTCCAAATCCATGGTTTTTTTAATCTCCACTTCACCTAACCTAAGCAAAAGGGAATCACAAACCCTAGGGTCAATAGAACAACCCCATTAATCTGCAACACCAAAGTTCTCAACTTTTTTCAATTGGGTGGAAGGAAATCATAAAAACAAACACCCCAACGCACTAATTCAACGTAACAGAAAAGGGAGTGATTATGATCAATAGACACATAATAATAAAAAAGGGAAGATTTTTAAGGATGGGAGAGAAAGGAAATTGGGTAAGTAGGGACCAAATGGATCATTAACAAGATTCGAGAATGAAGAGAGTGAATGGAAGAGAAAAGAAGTGGAATTGGGAAAAGGGTATGAGAATGTGGAATTGGGAATTAGGGTTTGATGGATAGAGAGAGAAAGATGCAATGCAATGCAATGGAACGAAACAGAATGCAAAATAGAAGGGAGAAGTTGGAAAACGAGAAAAGAGAGAGAAGATAGGATCAGAAAGATAGAGAAACTAACAAATTTGGCAAATTCATGAGAGAAAGAACCAATCACGAAGCAGGACTCGGATTCTTTCTTTTTTTGGAGATTATCTCTTTCTTCAACAACTTTTTTTTGGAGATTATTTTATTCATTTACTATTTTAATATAATATACCTATTTTTTGAATATCATAATTCTCTTTGAAAAAAATAATATCATTTCCTTTAGCAGCTAAATATGAGAATGGGTATATGATTCTACTGGTGAGCAGGACCAGATTTTCCCGGTTCACCGGCATGGGCTGATCATGATCGATTCAGAGTAATAAAATCTTTTTGGTCAAAAGTATTATTAATTCTCCAATTTTTACATAATATATACATGTTTATTAATATATATATACATATATTATTTTATATGTCAAAATACATATTTACAATAATTAATAATATTTAAAAGACTTTATCTAAAATGATTATACATTATATTTAATCAGGTATGGTTCAAATTTAAAGGGTGACATTATGAATATTTAAGGTCGAGATAATTTCGGATCTAGGGTCGAATACATGTTCAAATAAAAAATGAGATGTTAGTAACAAGATAGTTTTATTTATTAAGATTGTTCAAAGGAATGTTCTTAATAATAATGACTTTACTCAAATAGAGCTACATATAAAGTAACAAAATATTTCTAAATCATGTGATTGTGTATGAATGCATGGTGAAGAGAAAATTGGTTGGTTGTCATCCTAAAAAAGATTATAAAATTGTGTCTTTTTAAGTTATTTGTATACAATTTAGATGAGATCATCATTTTAACAATAAACATGATTATGATAGAGATGTTTGATTCAAATGGCTCCACTTAAAGATATTAATGTTTGGAAATCAATATCTTATTAACTCAGTGCGAGAGAAGAATTGCTACTTCTCCGGATCTTGGAAGGTTGTCTAGTCCAAAATAATTGATAACTTAATTTTACATTAATCAATATTTTACGATAAATGTAACTTAGAAAATAATTTTTCATACTCTTATAGAGTAAGAGTATTTGAATTTAAGCCTTCCTAAATAAATTGATTCTTCATCGGGTAAAAATTAATAAATAGCAATTTGGTACTACACATAAACTCCATTTTGTTCACTATAAGTTTGATTTTTGTATTCCTTAGTGTCAGTCATCTTTTAGGTCAAAGTAGCAATTTCCTTATTATATTTTTTAAATCACATATATTGTCCCAATTTGCATCAATTGTAATTAGTCAAAAAAATACTTAATCAAATACATTTATTTCAAACAATTACGTCAAATTAACGCAACTACTTTACCAAGATACCAAACTCACACCTCTAATTAAACTAACCCTAATCAAATAAAAGCATTATGTTGTGTTATTATATATTATATTATGGTATTAAACATACTCAAGCCATTGAAAAAAGGAAAAGGCCATGTTGCTTTGAAAATTTTGCATCAATAATTTTAGGCCTTGATGACATATATATTGAGAGAAATTACAATTTCATGTCACTGAATAATGAAAATACAAATACAAATACACACACAAACCATGACAACCAACACACAAGCTCAAATGCTTGATGATGGAGTCTTGTTCCAATGGAAACTTCTCTATCTTATTCAGTATAATAGCAGCAACAACAACAACCATTTCTATCATGTGCTTATTTGCAAAGCTATACATAACCGGTATAGCATGTCCTACATAAAACCTTGTCGAATCTCGATGACAAACTTATTGAGCAGAAGGAACAACGACCGGTTCTGTCACCGGTAACATGTCCTGGATAAAACCTTGTCGAATCTCGATGACAAACTTATTGTGTATAAGCAATTATAAAACTTCAAACAGTGCAAGCTATGATGATACTTTCATCATTTTACAAGGTGGGAGGGATCCATATGTAGCCATGTGTTTGAACATAGCCAGCTTTTTCTAGAAGCTCATCTGCTTGTGCAGGACCTCTGCTACCTGGTGTATAAGGAACTGACTTGAACTCACCCTTATCGATTCGGTGCAAAAGTGGAGTGAAGATCTTCCATGATGCCTAATAAGAAGAAACAAAGTACAATCAAGATAGTTGTGTGAATCAACACCTTGATGCAATAGTCTATGAATCATGTAATGATCTTACCCTCAACTCGTCTCTGCGAACAAAATGTTGTTGGTCACCTCTAATACTGCAAAAAGAAAAATATTCCGATTCCATCAATATTCATTCAAATCTATACTGAACTGGTTGCCAAGTAATGTGATAGAGAACCAGAAAAGGATTTCGTCTGAAATTTGATATGCATGTAATCCTAATTATTCTATCGGACACCTTCGATATTCAGAAGATATATCGGACACCGATTAATTCAAGTCAAGCCGGGAAGACTCATAACCCATAGGGGAATCAAACTCTTACCACTCAAAGAAACATGTTTTGGTTGATACATTCGCATTTAGAAACAACTAACATGCCATAAGCATGAAGTACGAAAATTAACATACGTGTCAAGAATTAGACGCTCATAAGCCTCTGGAATGGTGGCCTTTTGATAACGTTGCCTGTATGACAAATCAAGTTCACTTTGCACTGTAGACATTTCCAGTCCAGGTTGCTTGACCTGCACGAGACATTGAACTAGTCAAACCACTCTTAGAACCATCATTGAATTATTTTAGCATTTTATGCCCAGATCTTAACCCCTTATTAACTAACAAAGTTGCCATATACACTATAAGAAAATTGATTCCAAACAGTGCCATGGGAAATATATTATTATACAATTTTCAATGTGTAAACACTGAATCTCCTAATTCCTATACAGAAAGACATTCAGCTCGGTTCGTATTGTCAATAAACGGATAACAGATATATGAAACTTTCAGGTAGACCACACAAGTTGCACAATTTTTCTCTTCAAGGGTTTATCAAAATGACTAACATACCGTGAGCTTCATGTACATAGCTTCATGTGGTTGCAAGCGTATAACAAACTCATTTCTTCCCTGCTTTTGACCTAAACAAGAACATGTTTACAGTCAGGTTTATGCCAAAAATAAAAATTTGGATCAAAAGATATGCCACCAAGATGTTGAAAAAATAGGCTAAGCTAATATTATATTCCTTGTCAAACATCCATACTGTTCCATTAAAGAACCAGTTTGTCCTGCTTCTTATCTTTGTCGTGATTATGGATTATAGGGATGACTTTATCCATTGATGTGATGACTACTATAACTGATTTTCTTGTGTGTGTGTGTGTGTGTGGGGGGGGGGGGGGGGGGGGGTATCTGATTCCAAGCCTATGAAAACGGAGTTAGCTCCTCTCCAGTACAGGACTATGAGGAGAAAATAAAGTTTTTTTTATTTTTCTTTTTTATTGAAAAAAAAAGTGTCACATGTCGCAATCAACATCCAGTACTGCAGAGGATCCACATCCCATTGATGCATGATAAAAGCAAGTATTAAATAGAATCCACTAAAACATCAAAAAGGTCTGCTATCATACACTTGAAAATATCACCAGGAACGTCCTTGAATTGAACCCGTACATCTGCCTTCCTTGAACCTAGAGCCTTCCCAGCTTTTAGTATGAAAGGAACACCTGACACAGAAATATATAGCAGAGGGTATAAAATAATGTATACATGTGCCAGCCCAAGAACGAATATGGATAATAATATTAATTTCTAAAATATTTAGCACAAGTAAGGGAGGTCTAGAAATTTCCCTCAAACCCACAATGCATATCTGTTTTCTACGAAAAACGGATGCTGGACTTATTCTCGTACCTTCCCATCTTTCATTGTGTACTCGCAAGATAACAGATGCAAAAGTTGGAGTGTTTGAATTGTCGGGTACAGTTGGGTCATCTCTATAGCCTTCATATTGACCTAGAACAACCTCATCATCTTTGATAGGAACTACCGATTCAAGAACCTGCATGTTTTATGTTGATTATAAAGTGTGGTAGAGGTAAGGTGGAACTCGGCTAAAATTCTAGGTCCACATAAAATGTAACAAGGAAAAGTTTCAAGCAATCGGTAATAAAAATACCCCTTTGCTGCAGTTGTGAGTATGCATAATAATACACACACACACGTATTTTAAATGAGGGAAGGATGTTGGTACTGACGTTTATTACGTCTTCATATCAAGGTCATAGAGGGAGAATAAAATGACAGCAGAGTGTAATAATTTGCATATAAATTGAATAAGAGACGCACCTTCACTTTCTCATCCCGAATGTGCTCAGGCTTGAGAGAAACGGGTTTTTCCATAGCAAGCAAGCAAAAAACCTGAGGTTGTTGAAAAACATTGAACAAGATTTACAAGGTTGACAAATGCCTATCTTCCGTATTTTGGTCATCTAAATGTATAAAGCAACAATCCTTTTTTCAAATGAAAAAGACCTCATGTTGTAGCCTTATTTAATCTATAAATGCTAATAGTTTCCTCTAACAACACATCTTCAACTCATGAAATTCAAACATTACAAATACAAAGCCTAACCAAGCATTAAAAAATAGTGCCTTTCAATGCTAATATTATATGACAGAAGTATATACTTCACATTACAGCATGGTGATAGCAATATCAAAATATATGAAATCTATTTCTATAAAAAATGAAGGGCTCACCTGCAGCAAGTGGTTTTGAATAATATCTCGAATGATTCTGTCCAATAAAAAGTAGTATATTAATTAATTGTGGTTTTCTAATCTTAATAATAGACAATTATTACAAAGACATCAATATAAAATAAATAGACATATATAAAAATAAAAACTATAATTTTTACTATCATTCTCAATCAACAAGGTAAATGGGTATATACAAACTTGTTTTCACATTATCATTTCATTTTGAAACCTACTATTGCCATGACTTGTCATTATAGAACCCGGTTCAAGACAATAATTAAGAAAAGTACTCCACATACCCATATTGGTCAAAATATCCACCCCGGCCATCAGTTCCAAAATCTTCTCTGAAAACTATCTGCCAAAGAACAGGCAAAAACTAAAGTTTAAAAATGGCACCATTTCAATGCTCGGCAATGCAGTAGCTGAATTAGGTAATAACAGACAGATGTGAATTTTATTATTGCCGTGAAAAAGGAAGGGAAAGTTGACAGATACGGTGAGACAAACTGAGAATTATGAATTTTATTATTAGTGCCTTCTCTAATTTAGACCTATACCCAACGTGACTTTGACAGCAGACTTTCTTACCTGCACATTAGAAATGTTGTCGCGGTTCCAAAGAGGCAAGAACATGCGATTTGCAAAACGAAGTACTAACTGGCAATATAAGTCAAATGAAAGGGAATTAAGCAGAGTTCGTGAGCAAACAAGAAGCAAGCCAATGTGCAACCATTTACTACCATATTCTGCACTAGTTCCTTTCCAAGGTAGTGATCAATACGGTAAATCTGCGGTTCATCAAACAACTTTCCAATCTGCGTACTGAGTTCCTCTGCAGATTCTAGATCCCTACCGAAAGGCTTCTCAACAACAATACGTGTCCATCCATCAAGATCAGCTACAAAACAGAAACAAAAGCAAACACCAATAAAAACAACATTAGATGTTCTGGTGAGCTAAGTTTGAGCTAGCTTTATTGATAAGGTGAGCTTGAGTCAAGCAAATTTTCATTGAGGTGAGCTTGAACTCGACCAAACTCGACTCAGCTCGTTGGCAACCCTACTCCCAACAAGTTTTAAGCTATGACATACTAAGTTTCATATTTCCCCAGCTAGCGATCCCTATAAAAACATTTGAAACTAAATGTTCAAAACTACATATTATGACAAGAGATGATTAAACCTTACACTTATTCACGCAACAAGTCTTGATCATCTTGGAAACAGATGGATAAACCGAAGGAGGAAGTGCAAAATAGAAAAGCCTTCGAGATGAACCCTCTGAACTGTTTTTCAAAGATTCATGCTCCGAAATTTCTTTATCCAACACACGAAAACCATCCTCAGAGTCATAAGAACCACTTACATATTTGATCTAAACGGAAGAGAAAGGGAGAAAGATAATGAATATTCAACCAATCAAAACAGTATTTCTAGTTAAAGAATTCCAGGAAATAATAAATTTATGCAGCACGGCCAATGCTAACCAGATGCAAGAACTTCGATAGAACATCCAACTGCTCCGGCGAAGCATCTTTATCTTGAACAAGGTAGCTGCATATCAAATCACAAACAATCTTCTGACACTTTTATACTTAAAAACAGATCAAACAAGCACAGGTGGTATATATGATCCTAGTAAGATAGCATGAAGTGTATTATAGAACAATTTTGAAAGAAGCAGTAAGCAAATGCACAAAATAAAAAATTTCAATGAAATAATTCACAGGATATTACTGGAAACATAAAAACATTCTATTTACATAAAACAAATCAACAATCATGAAGTAGCAGAAAGAAACTACTTTCCATGGATGCTTATGTTTTTACTGGTTTTATGAATTGTGGGAAAAAGAATACAAATTTTATCTCATTTCATTAAAATCTTACCCACGTAAGCGGTTTCTCAATTCATCATCAGATATTTTTGTCCTTGCATAGCCAAAAATACGAACTTCTTCTGGTGGCAGGAATCCCTGCATATAAAGTCACCAAAGTTTCTAAAGATAATTGATTCTTTATCCCTTAAATGAAACAACAGGCTTTTAGAAATTTTCCGAGCATTCTTCCAAGATAAAGATGAAATAGGAACAAATATTGGGCTATCATGTAGAACGAATGAAGAGCGCAAAAAACGGGAACCAGTGCTTGATTAGAATACAACAATCTGAAACGTATTCCTTAAGGTTTTTCCATTAGTTAATTTATAGTTAAATGATCATCTATACCAAACCCATCTTTTAGCTAAAACACTATTAGTTAATTTATAAGGTTAGTCTTTACTTAAAAACAAATTAGAGGCTGCCAAACCTGCCGATATAGGTGGAAAAGTGCCGGAAATGTCTTCTTCTTAGCAAGGTCACCAGAAGCACCAAGCACAACAATGGAGAGTGACCCATTTTCAGATGTAATTTGAAGATTTTGTAGATCTTTAAATGAGGGTGATTCATTTGGAGAGATGGATCTTTTTTCAATGTGCCATTCACTTGAACCCATCCTTTAACAGTACAAAAGGCAAGAAATGCTCTCCAAATCTGGTATCAAACAACGAGTTAGAGGTAAACGAACATCGTACAATAATTTTAATCTCATAAAGTAAATTAAAAGATGATAAGTGCTTAAAAATCATTAGGAATGACAGAATGGGCATCTGAAGGAGTTAAAAAGAGCTTATTTCAGCTTATAAGAACAGCTTGTGAAAATAAATTTACAAAAAAAAACTTATGACCTTCCCACAAACTCTTTTTTAGTTGATCTCAATAAGATTAACATATAAGCTATAAAAATAATTTATTTTTAGCTTATTTCAAAAAAAGCTTACTGAATAAGCACTTAATTCCAAAAACAGTTTGGGCAGTCAAACAATTAGTCTAATGCCACCAATCAATTCCTGAACTAAGACACCATCTAACTTCAAAATACAATACTTCTAGGTATGAACTAATTGCAAACAGCAACAACAAAATAGTCTTTCAAATCATTATGCTGTAAAAGTTAACACCAAAAACATGAATAAATAAAAAAGATGAAAAGAAAAAGGGGTTAACCCAAGAATCAAAGTTCAAAACTAAGAACATAGATAACAAAGAAGTACACAATTGAAGTAAAAAAAGGAAATGGGTATAGTAAAAATTAGAGAGAAACCCAGAAACCAAATTCAGCTTAATTAAGAAAACAAGTGTTGATACAAAATGAGAAAAGAAAATGAAAAGTACCCAATGATGCAAATTTTGAAGTGGAACTAAGAGACGAGGTTGTAGAGCGTTTTAATGATGTTGAAGAACACACTTCACCATTAGTCAACGTGTAAAGTGGATTCGGTGAGTGCTGTCATGGCTGCTTCGGTAATAATTGCATATTGCCCCATCTATTTTACCTTATTTATCTTCATGCCCCTATCTTTTTTATTTATTTTTAATTTTCACATAAATTCTCTAATATTAAGTTTAAAAATTCTAAGGAAAACTTAATCTACATTTTAGTCATTAATTTTAAGGAAATTCAATTATTTTAATTAATTAGTGAGTAGATATAAATTATTAGATTTTACTAGAATTAATGACTAAGACGTGTGGTAAGTTTTTTAAACTTACTCTTGGAGTAAGTAGTTATTTACGATTAAGTTAGTATCCTTATATAGAAAATCATTAATAGAACAAAGTATACGCACTGATATTGTATGTGAAATTTTTATACATTGTTATTGTGTTTTTCATCATTCATGCTTAATCATTATTGAAATTTTAAAAAATATTATAAATAAATTTTGGATGATTTATTGATTGTATATAAATCTTTATACGCACAATACATCAATATTACACTTAATTGTTAATTAATTAATTTGAAAGGGAATAAAATGATTTTCATTAATGAATAATTCTAGAAGATCATATAAAATTGTTAATAATATTGATCACTTTTTATTATTTGTAAAAATATCTAAAATAGTCTATATAAGACAGAGAATATCTAAAATAGACTAAATAAGACAGAGAATAATAAATTTATTCATCTTTACATATTTGAGCAGGATAAATTGGAGAGAGAGTGGTATGAAGAGATTTTGTATTTTTTCTTCTTAATTTAGTATTTGTATCTTTTTTAGATTAGATGACTCATTATTGGCTATAAATATTTTTAATGATTTTTATTAGAAATTAAAACAAGAGAAATGTGACATTTAAGGATGTACATACCCATTTTAATGGATATGTGAAACTAATTGTAGTTGCTAATGTTTTAGAAATAAATATTTAGTTATGTTTTGAGTTGTCCTAATTCTCATAGTATTTTAAAATAAAAATTTATACTTTTCTTGTAATTAGTGGTTAATATATGATTTATTGACTTTAACAATTATATTTTGTATAGGATAAAAATATATTGATATTTTCCATTTACTCTTATAAAATATTCTTTAGTTGCATATTAATCTTTCTCTAACTTTATTACTTGATATTTATATATATTATGTAAAGATCTTGGAGGACAAAATTATTCCATTCTTATTATGTTTTTAATAGTATAAATTTTACACAAATAATCTAATCAAAACAATAACGTGGAATTTAGAATAAGATAAACTTGTAGTGTCATTAACTAATATGAAGCATTGAGATTTGAGAAGAATTTTCATCTATCTTTAACTATTTATATAATTTTATATTGTTTTTTCAATATTTATATATTTAAAAGAAAATGTGAAAAGGGCATGTCAATAAGTGTCTCATTTAAAAAATATATTTACTTAAATTCATTTAATTTTTTCTTGATTTATTTTATTAGTATATTTATTTTTTATAAAACATATAATGATCTTATTACATTTCATAGTTTTATTTTAAATTCTCAGGTTAACATAATAATAAAGAAAATATAGTTAAAACCTTAAAATTATAGTGCTTGAAATTTAAAATTTATAAATTGATACACTACTAGAAACTTTGACATAAAAGTCTTGCATAATCTCCAAAATTTAATTCACAAGTGAGACACACATGGTTAGGGATGGTAATGGGGTCGGATGAGTACGAGTACTGCATACTCATCCTCATGCTCAAACTATTTGTGAGTATCCGTGCGGGTAGTGGATATCTGCAGGTACCCAATAAGTTTTTAATTTTAATTATATTTTTATATATTTTACAATAATTAATATGTAAAATAATTATTACTTGAATAATATGATATGTATATGCTAATTTTACGATTATAATCTCACCACAAAATTTTATTACAAAATAATAATAAAATATACAAATATAATATTAAAATAATAATAATTAATAATAAAATATTTAATTAAAATTTATAAATAGATACTGCAATGCGGGTATCATTGCTAACGTTCTCACCCATATATTTTTACGAGTTTGTGTATTTTAACGGGTACACAGGTCGAATATTTTTGTCATCTGTACTTATGGAGACCTTCAAAACTACTCAAATTTTCACATAAAAACTTGCATATAAAAAATGTTTTTATTAAATTTAGGGAAATCCACAAACATATGCTTAAAAGCAATGTTATTAAAACCGTACCGGTTATCAAACCGGTTAGGGTACTGGTATAGTGGTACAGTGGTTCAACCAGTGGTTCAGTAATTAAACCGCATGCTGGTTAAACCGGACATACTTGCTTATATATATATATGTAAACCTATAACAAAAAATTTCAAATAAGTAGATATTTATATTTATAATCCATATTCATAATTTACTTCAAATTCACACAAACAAACAACATTAAGTCTTTAATAAAATCAAAGTTTAAAGTAGAAAACATATATTTATCCAAAATTATCACTTAACAAACGCAAAATACAAATAAATGACCCAAGGATCAATCATTAAAGTTGAAGAATTGGTGAAGAATTGAAAATTTGAAATTAAAAAAAAATAATAATAATGTACAAACCAACCGGTTTAAACCGCTTTACCGGTTTTGACCGGTTTTCAACCGGTTTTGACCGGTTCTATTGCATATGCGGTATAACATACGTACCGTACCGGTTAGGGGTCCGGTTCACCGGTTTTCCGGTTGAACCGGCCGGTACGGCACGGTTTTCAAAACTATGCTTAAAAGGTAAAGGTATGAAGTATTTAACATTAAACATTGTTATTCACTTAAATGAGAGGGAAAAAAAGATTTCACAATAGGAGCCAAACATGCCAAACATAAACTGTTGAAGAGGAGTGGCTCCTTGCTAATAGAGTATGATTCTGAGGGAAAAAATGTACATAGTGAAGTGTTTGAGATTTTAAATATTATTATTGTATTATCTATCATTCATATTTAATTATCATTAACTCTTCTTCAAAAAGAGTAATTCAAATGAGTAATTGAATGATGTATTGAATATTTATAAATATTTAATCTCATATCAAGTTGCAGTAGGAAATGTTCTTATCATGATACATGTGAACGTATCTTTTAGTCCTCCTCAATGGTCATTTGTTAAAAAAAAATTAATAATTAAAATTTTAATTTAAATACATTTTTAATCTATCACAGTTAATAACATATGAAATGACATAAATTTTGTTGGACTAGAGTTGAGCCGACCGACCATATACATATTTGGTAGATATACATTTAATGAAGCCGAGTTTACACCCAATTTGGCCTCTTAATTTAGAGTTAGGATCCTCTCCATTAATGGAGAGACAAGTACACCAAAAACTAATAGAAAATGTAATCTTTAATGACATATGCATCCTTTTTATTACAACAAAATTACAATTTTGCCATTAAAAAACAAAAAAAAAAGTTTACCTGTCTTTCCATTAATGGAGATGATCCTAATTCCTTAATTTAGTGGTTATGAAATGTAATTATTAACCCCAATTAATCATTCCCTTTGTAATAGAGCATAGAGATAATGGTGAATAAACATATATTATAATTTTATTGGTCAAAATAGGATGTGCACGTTTATCATTATTAAAATGGACACGTGGGTACAAGCATGGGAACAAATTGTAAACACGCCAAAGAAACGTTTATATCAATATCCTATTTACTTTCATTAAATTACACATTTAATTTTTAGATGATAAAGACTTAACACATTTGTGAGGGGGAGGAATCCACTTACTCCAAGAGTAAGTGGAAAAACACTTACTCCACATCATGACCATTCATTCTTGGAAATCCAATGACTTGAATTGGTGAGTACATCTAAGCCATTGAATTTTTCAAGATTGGATGGTTAAGATGAAGAGTAAGTGTTTTTTGGAGTAAGTGGATCCCTCCCCTTTGTGAGATGTTTTTATTTTTTTTCATATTTTACTCTCCATATATGTATATAGAGGAGGGATTGATTGACTTCAAGAATAAGTTTTTTAAACTTACTCTACATCTTAGGCATCAATTCTAGTGAAATCCAATGGTTTCAATTAGTGGTAGATATAAATCATTCAAACCATTGGATTTCCCTAGAATTGATGGTTAAGATGTGGAGTAAGTTTTTCAAAAGATTTTGGGAGAAAAAATTATCAACCCTAATTTTACTTAAAAGTTACACTTATCCCAATTAATTTATTGTAGTGGATTCCAAAGGAAAATTCCCTTAAGCAAGTAGCTAGTATGATTATTGTTCCATCCGGTTTGGTCATTTTCATCCGTCAATATCATTACTAGTCACACATATTAGGTCGGTTTTGGGACCACTGTCTCGACACCTTATCTGACACACCGTTAATATCATAATGTCATGTCGTATGCAATACGACAACGACATGCCAACGATACAACTATCAGGTCTGCTACAAACTATAAGTTAATTATGTACATAATACGACCCTGCCACATCTGTCTGACACAAGAAAATCAGCCCCTAACAAGCTATTTGGTTGGCCACGCTAATAATACTCTGCAAGAGTTATTTTGTCCATCTTACCACTATAAATAGAGGGATCCCCTCATAAGAAAGCACACTCTCACTCTCTCTCGAACAAGCTCTCTACCCTCACTTACTCTATATCTTTCTACTATCTTACATTATCATTGAGCTTATTATTCATTGCAATATACATGCTCTCTACTTCTTCCAAAGTCTCATACTCACTTGATCGTCAGAGCACATTTTCAGGTACCTCCGCCGACGGGTCCAACTCATCCCAAACATCTCAAGGAAGACTCCAAGCACTCTCCAGGCATCTCAAGAAGTTAGCCCTCTTGAACCTCCAGTCCGACCCTCTCCCCCTTTTCCACAAAAGAACAATTACCATTAAAACTTTATAATATATCATTTATATGTGTTGCTTCAATTTAGAAGTATAATTATTGTTAACGATGCATGACACATCAATAAAGTAAAGTTTGTGTATAAAATACTAAATTCATTAAAAATACGTATGTAGTTATATTAACCAACTCTGCTAGTTTTTTTATTATGTACCCAAGTTTTTCATTTATAATTTTATTAATTAACTTAAAAATATATAAAACAAGTTTATAAAACAAAGTCAAATGTTGAATCAGAAAAATAAAAAAAAACAACACAAAGCAGCGTGAGCCCTTGTAATTTCCTTGCCATAATACACAATGAAACATATAAATATAGACTGAAACATTGACCCAACCAATATTGAATAAAACAATGCAACCAATATTAGACAATTTGAGATATCTGAAGTTTAAAGCTATTTGAATTATAATGAGCATTGGTCCTACAGAAGTTAGACCATCAAATCTGAGTGAATCATGAGATAGTAAATATTTTTGTTTTAGAGATCAAAACTACCTTAAATTAACATATAATTTGAACAGGAATTGGGGTGGGTTTTGAGGTTATGGAGACACTCAATTTTTGAATTAACATATAACTTAAGGTATATCCATTTGATGCATAAGGTATCATTTTAGGAATTAAGCATACGAGGAGAGACTAACCCAAAAGACTAATTTACTAGGTGTAAGGAGAAAGAAAAATTGTTTTAGTGGATCGATTTTTTTAAAGTGTTAGCAAATTTCTATTGGTTGTCTTTAAGTATGATGTGTTATATGTCTCTAGTAGAGGTGGTAATACGGGTCAGCCCGATCCGACTCGCATTTGGTCCTCCAAAATATGGGCTGACCCGACCCGACCCTTATTACTAAAATGATTCAAAATGTCAGCTCAACCTATATTTGGCAGGGCTGGCCCATTTTTTTCTTTTCAAAAACACATTTATAATCAACTAAATCACAATTTCAACAAAAAAATAATCACCACATCTCATAAATGTCTTTTAAAATAAAAAATACAAACCAAAAAGTCAACATAGTATTAAACTTTTAAACTCATAGTTCACAATAAAGCATCAAACTCCTAAGTTTTAAACATTAGATGTTCGGTTGGAAGCTTCCATTTTTTTATACAAAAAATATTTTCTTGAGAAGACTTGTATATGAGTAATAACCAATTTAAAGAGTAAATTACACTTATAAGTAAAAGTCTTGTATATGACATAAATATCTTGTATATAATATAAATTACTTAAAGTTATAATATTACATAATAGTATAATCAATTTAGTATTAATATCACTAACTAATTTAGTATAACGTGTAGAACATATGCAAAAGTTTATTAATAATATAAAAAGTAAATTACACTGATATTTCTTGAGTTTTAGTGAAATTACACAAATTATCATTTTATTTTTTACATTGATATTCCCTAAAGCAATATTAATGTTGGCCCGTCGGGCCGGGCTTGTAACGACCCGAAATTCTACCATGGAAATTTTTTCCTTATTTAATCCAATTCCATGTATTTAACGATAAATCATAATTACCAAGTAAATAAATTTATTTAAAAGGTCTTTCTCTTCATCCTCCCACCCGATCTATGAACCAAAAGTACATACACAATCCGATAGCAGAAAAACATAATTCATATTAGTATAACATAGTAACTATCGCATACAATTAGCTGTGGGTTTCCAAAACACCCATAGCTACATATATCCCGAGTTACTAGTTTCCATAATCAAAATCATGTACAAAAATAGTATTCATAGTGCAATTAGTTGCTCCAATTACAATCAATTGAAGTTACAAAAGAATGGATAAAGAGACATCAAAATAAAGGTCTCTAATCTCCTACTCAAAAATCATCCTTTCTCCGTCCACCTACCTGCAATGAGATTAACATTTACCATGCACAAACAACACAAAGGAATAAGTCATTAACTCAATAAAATTTCAATGTAAGTTAATCCACATTTAATAGGGTTAAACAACGATATAAATTAAATCCACTTAAAACCATTTTCTTCATCTGTACTTTTGAAAAACCATGCTACATAACTCGAGCTAGAGTCGCTAACCCATTCCAGTCGGCTAAAACGAGTTTTATTTCCATTGACACTCCACCAATACATAAACCATAAATTCGCTCGTCATCACTACAAACATACCCACATATATTTGTAGTGACTAAGTGATTTACCATTTATTACTTTGTTTCCGAGTTTTATTTCCATTGGTACTCCACCAATACATAGACAATAAATGCATCCGACATCATTACAGCATAGCGTATATGCCTGTAACTACAAAGTGACTTACAGTTTATTGTTTTATCCGAGTTTTATTTCCATTGGTACTCCACCAATACATAGTCAATAAATGCACCCGACATCATTACAACATATCGTATATTGTAACTACAAAGTGACTTACAATTTATTGCTTTTATTCCGAGTTTTATTTTCATTGGCACTCCACCAATACATAGTCAATAAATACACCCGACATCATTACAACATATCCACGTATATTGTAACTACAAAGTGACTTACAATTTATTGCTGTTATTCCGAGTTTTATTTCCATTGGCACTCCACCAATACATAGTTAATAAATGCACTCGACATCATTACAACATATCCACGTATATTGTAACTACAAAGTGACTTACAATTTATTGTTGTTATTCCGAGTTTTATTTCCATTGGCACTCCACCAATACATAGTTAATAAATGCACTCGACATCATTACAACATATCCACGTATATTGTAACTACAAAGTGACTTACAATTTATTGTTGTTATTCCGAGTTTTATTTCCATTGGCACTCCACCAATACAAAAATGATAAATACATTCGACATCATTACAAACATATCTACGTATGCTTATAACTACAAAGTGATTTACATTTCATGATTTCATTTCGAGTTTTATTTCCATTGGCACTCCACCAATACATAAACCGTAAATCCACTTCTTATCATTATCAACATACCCATATATGTTCATAATGACTAAGTGATTCACATTTTATTCATTATCCATAACAGAAAATCCACGCATTTTCTAACACCATGCATAAGTTAAAGACTTATCCTTACCTCGGTGAGTGTTGGGTTTGGTTTTTGGCTACTTCGTAAGTTCCACCGGCACCGCCTCCAAATTTAGGATCTTTCCTCATTCCCACCACCTAACACAATGTTAGTCATTCATTCCAAATAACAAATAAATAACTTATATTGCATTATTTAAACGTACAAGACATTTATCATATTTTCAATGGTTCTATACTACTTTCATTATGAGTTTTCAACCATCTAAAACATACATATCATCTCATATTTTAACATTATAAAGCAACTCATCTTCCACCTTTAGCGTTTTACCCATTTTTCCTCTATAACCACATTTTCTCTCTCTAGGGTTTTGGGGTTTCCATGAGTCAACCCACAAACCCTTTCTATTCTTGGAATACTAACTCAAAACCAAGAGTTTACAAGGTACAAGCGACATAAAACGAACCATAATTCGAAAGAGAGAGTTTCCATGGTTTTACACACTTTGAGAAGAGATCCATAATACCAAAAATGGGTTCTCAAGAGAAGAAGAGAGTTAGGATAGAGAGTTTTACCTCTTATCAAGCTCTTGAACAAGAATCAAAGCTCATAGACCTTGGGAATGCTATCTTCTCTCACCTCTCTTCAATTCTTAACCTAAAAATGTATTTGGGGTTTCCCTCATTTAATGTTCTCGTCGGGTTCTCGCTTAAACGAGCTTTCTCTCGCTCAAGCGAGAAAATCCCGCCCATTTTAAAAACTCAACTCTGACCCTCTCGCTCAAGCGAGAATCTCACAGTGTCAACAACCCCAAAATTCCATTTCTTGCTCAGGCGAGACAACTCTCGCTCAGGCGAGAATCCTCCAGTATAGCCCAGGATTTCACCCTCCCAGGTGAACCTCTCTCGCCCAAGCGATAATCTCTCGCTCAAGCGAGGATCCCAGGACTGATACTATAATTTTAAAGACTTAAAATTTGGGGTGTTACAGGGCCGACCCGACCCTACGCGACCAGTCTAAAAAACGGACTTCCAAAACAAGTTGAATATGGATTTTTGGGCTAAAATCCCTAGTTCGGTCCGCTAAAAATGTCAACCTAAACGGACTGGCCCGCCGGGCCAAGCCCATATTGTCATCCCTAGTCTCTAGGCAAGTTTTTTTCTCTATGTACTTAGGAATGGCAACGGGGCGGGTCAGGGGTCGGGTTTGTGCTTACCCAAACCCGAAATCCAAAACCCGAACCCGAATTAAGCGGGGTAGGAAACAATGATACCATCCCCGAACCCGTCGGGTTTCGGGTAACCGGAACCAGAAAAAAACCCGAAAAACATATATTTTAATATATATAGTTTATATATATGTGTATGAAATTTATATATGTATATCTTATATATATATGTGTGAAATTCATACATATATAGCATATATATATAGTTTTTATGTATGTATTTATATGTAATTTTATAGTTTTATATATATTAATCGGGTTCAGAGCGGTTTCGGAGCGGTTTCGGGTTTGATATTGTTAATACCAAACCCGAACTCGAAATTTGAATTCGGGTAAAACCCGACCCGAACCCATTCACATCGGGGTTTTCCCATTATATTAGGGTTGGGTTCGGGCCGGTACCCACGAGCTCGGTTTTCATTGCCATCCCTATATGTACTGTTATTTAGATCTTATTCGGCCAATTACGTAACTTCTCTAAAGTACCTGGTTGATCGGCCTAGACCTCAAGGTGCTCAGATTGAGCTCATGCCTCCCGATACCTAGCCGAAGCTTGACAATTTAGTTCAATCATAACATAGATCGAAAATCAACCACTCCACTAGGATGCTTAAAATGTATAATTGTGTGAAATCTAAAAAAATTAATGTTATATATTGAACTAATTTTTTTATTATAATCAGTATCAATCATAAACATTAATTATAAATAATAATTAGGAACACATGAGAGTCTCTTATTAAAATTGATGAATTTTAATAACTAATTCACATATTTTCTTCTACTTTATTTGTTTTATATAATTGTTTGCGGTGAAAGGTGTGCACCAAATATAATACTTAACCTGAAAAATATTAGTGAGGATTAATTGTAAAGATGGTTTATAATTTAATATTTCTAACCCTTCAATAATTTATACATCTCTTTCTGCCCCAATCCCCACGCTCCTCCCATGTGCAAACGAATCTCGCGAACGTGTCAAGTGCGCCAACAAATATGACTGATGCATCATACATGCGATGTAACTACCCTGGATGCGCCACTTTTTTTGACTTTCAACTATTCTAAACACTAAACTACACAAAAAATGGTAACATCAATCTTCATTACATCACAGAATTCAACCCATTTTAATTGAACTCTTCACTACAAAATTTATCTTAAAAATGGCAACAAAAAATGTTGTCGTAGGTGAATTGTGATATTCTCAACCCAGTAAGATAACCTATATCGATATTATCTTTTCTCTTGAGACCTTATTAAAACTAAACAAAGATTTGTTATCTCATACTTTCAATAATTATAAACTACATAAGAAATAATAACATAACTATTCAATACTACATAAGATTCAACCCCTCTTAATTCTCGTGAATGATAATGTGATATTTTCAACATCTTCATTTAAGTGAGTAAGACAACCTATATCTATAGTTTCTCAGACCTTACAAAAACATTCATTGTTTTTTTTGTATGTGTGTATGTTTGATTATGAACCCTACACTCTAGATAAAGTTGTTGACTATAAGAAAGCATATCATATATCTCATCTCCACTTGAAGGATGGTAAAGAAGACTTCAAACTTTTTGTGCAAACTCTCAATCATTATTTCTACCATTCTTCTCTTATTCCAACTAACCCATTCCACTAACCATCACCAACCATGTCCACCTTCTTCATGTGGCAAAGTTCATAACATAACTTATCCATTCAAACTCAAAACTGATCCAATCAATTGTGGTGACCCAAGATACGAATTAGAATGCACTAACAACAACTCAACACTATTATTATCTCTCTTCTCAGCAAAAAAATACCATGTTCAACACATCGATTACAACACATACAAAATCATCTTAACCGATCCTGGTGTAGTTGAAGATGCTACTTGCTCTTTCATCCCACGCTATTTCTTATCAGAAACCAGTTTTAAACCTATTTTTGGTCCTGATGATTTTGGTTCAGAACCGTTTACTTTGTACCATATTGATCCATATAGAGTAGCCTACTTCAACTGCACTAATCCGGTTATTACTAACGATGCTTATGGTCCAAAATATGTTAAAGTTGATACGAGTAATTGCACTGAGTATGGAACAAATGGACATGTTTATGCTGTTATGGAAACAAGGTTGTTTGGTTATAGCGTGAGTGATATTAGGGTTGGGTGCAGTCTTATGGTGGCTACGTTGACGGGTACGAGGTTGTCGGAGATTGGAAACGGCAACGTTTCGTATGATGAGATAAGAAGAGTGGTGGGTGAAGGGTTTGTGGTTTCATGGTTACCAATTGTTTGTGAGGATGAATGTGGAAAAGGGGTTGATTGTGAAGTTGTTGATGAAATAAGTGGACAAGTCAAATGTGACAAGCGTTATTGTCATTATGCCTATCATACAACTCGTAAATGTGGTATGAGATTTCTTTTCTCTATGCTTTTTATTTTTTGTGATGTAGTGTTTGTTTATAATATGTATTCTATATGCAATAAATGTTTAATATAGTATATTGTGTTAGATATTGTAATTTGTAGTTGAATATATTCGATTGTGTTAATTGTTCAATCATAATGAATGAATTGATTGTGGGGAATGAGAGAAGAAAAATGATTAGAAAAAACATGAAAAAATGAGTTTAAGAGTTTTGGAGAGATGTTATTATGAGAGCTAAATTGAAATTATAAAATTATTTACATGGTTTTTTTTATAGAAATTAGAAGATAGCTAGTGAATACAAAATAGGGAGACACAAATTACACTATCGTATGGTAGTTATTTTAGATTTTGGCTTTATTAAGTAGTATATATGAGAATGTTATATAGAATTAGATAAATGTATTAAGGAGAAAATTGGAATTCCTCCTATAGTAGAAAAGATGGTATAATCATGTTTTAGATCTTTTGGACATGTGTGGAGAGGATAATTAAAAACCCCAATAAGGAGATTAGATCATATGAAAGTTAGTCTCAATTCATTGGGGAACAGGGAGATCAAGAAAAACCTTAGGAGAAACAAGATTTATGATACATCATTATGATGTTATTCGATAATTGGTCTGTTGGTTAATGTGGAAGACTTAAGGAATAGGGTGGAAGGAGGTTGTGGGTTCGAGTCTCACCCATAACAAATTTTCAAAAAAATGAGTGCAATATTAACATAACATACTAACAACTAACATTTGATCTTCCATGTGTATCTTTTAAACCATTTCTTAAATTCCACAAGAAGCTAATCCTATTGTTCTGGGGTGTTTTAGGAATTTTATATCAGATCATTGGTTATACTACAGGTTAGGATTCCTTCCATTTTTCAATGTTATTTCAAAATTTCACACTCTTTGATTACTATAAGTTATATGTATCATTTGCTGAATTTACCTAGTGTTTTTTTTCCCAGCTTATCTCAGAGGCATTGTAATTGGTAAGACTCTTATATAATAATCCCAAAAAAAATTGTATATTTCAACATGCAAGTATGCAACTTTTTCTAACTCTTAAAATAACCCATGCAGGAATATACAGTAGAATATCATTTAGCACCAGATTATTGGACAACCCTGTTGGTCTACAATATTTTGATGGAGGAGTATATATAGGAAGAAATATTATATCATCTTTATTTGCAATCAGAATTTTGTTTGGTGTTGCATTTCTTATTCTCTTATTGATTTATAAATGGCGAAGAAGACATTTATCAATATATGAAGGCATTGAAAGTTTTCTTCTAGACAACAACTTTAATCCCATAAGGTATGATTACAAAGAAATCAAGAAAATGAGTGGTGGTTTCAAAGTTAAATTGGGCCAAGGAGGTTTTGGTTCTGTGTACAAAGGAAAACTACGTAGTGGGGTTGATGTAGCAATAAAAATGTTGAGTAAATTCAACCCTAATGGACAAGACTTCATCAATGAAGTAGCTACAATCGGAAGAATACATCATGTTAATGTGGTACATCTTGTTGGGTATTGTGTTGATGGTAAAAAACGTGCCCTTGTCTATGATTTTATGCCTAATGGGTCATTGGATAAATATATATTCTCTAAAGAAGAAAGTAGTGTACATTTGAGTTATGCAAAAATATATGAAATATCTCTAGGAATAGCTCATGGTATTGAATATCTACATCAAGGTTGTGATATGCAAATTCTACATTTTGATATCAAGCCTCATAATATTCTTCTAGATGAAAACTTCATCCCAAAAGTTTCAGATTTTGGACTTGCAAGACTATATCCTCTAGATTGTAGCATTGCTCCTTTAACTGTAGCAAGAGGAACTTTAGGTTACATGGCTCCAGAATTGTTCTATAACAACATTGGAGGACTATCTTATAAGGTTGATGTGTATAGTTTTGGAATGTTGTTGATGGAAATGACAAGTAAGAGGAAGAACTCAAATCCACATGCAGAACATTCAAGCCAAACTTACTTCCCCTTTTGGATACATGATCAATTTCTTGAGGAAAAAGATATCGAAATCGAAAACGGCTCGGATGAGGATAATGGTGTAGCTAAAAAAATGTTCATTGTTGCTCTTTGGTGTATTCAATTGAAACCAAGTGATCGCCCTTCAATGAGCAAGGTAGTTGAGATGCTTGAAGGAAAAATTGAAAGCCTTGAAATACCTCCAAGGCCTTCATACTATCCACAAGAAAGGTTTCAACATGATGAAGATGATTTCATCTCTCACCAAACATCATGGAGTGATTCCTCAAGTTTTGATCATCATCATGGCCAAATCATAACTACTCATCAAGAGAATAGTGTTAGAGAAATAGAGACATAGGAGCATCTTCAACAACTTATTTGCTATTGTAGAATTCTTATTTCTGAAGAATACTTATGTAACATTCTTGTGGTTATTCTTATAAGAAAATATATGGATCCCAAAGGCAGAACTAAGGATAGAGAAATCGTGTAAAATAATAATAAGAATGTTGTTTGTCATTATGGGGAAAAAAGAAGATATTATTCTTAATTTATATAGATGTGTAATTAATTATAAAATAATGTGTGAGACCCCAATAAAAATGAAATTAATATTACAGAAGGAAAATGATATATCATCCTACTAAATCCTCCTACTAATCCTCATACTTACAAAAAAATTGACATATGTCACAAAGTGATACTTTATTTATTAGTGATTGATTTACAAGTAACATATGTCACTTTTTTGTGGATAGGAAGATTAGCATGATAATTTAGTAGGAGGATATAATATTACTCATTGCAGAATGAAAATGCTCTAACCTACCACTCAAATAATGGTAGAAGGAATGAAGATCATCTATCCCAAAAGTATGTGATCAACCCTACCAATTATAATTTTGACATCTAATAAAAATTAACATGTATGTCTCTCATTGCTCAAAATTTTTCAATAAGTGTCACAATTTCATTGGATTGAGACATTGTTCCAGATCCATTCATGGTGGAAGTATGTGCCAAAGATTGGTCATTGGTAATTGTTATTTGTTAGTGTGGATAAGGTTTGTGGTAGAAAATGATGGCTGGTATAGCTAGCATGCTATGATCTGATATAGATCATTGTCCTCTGTGTCCATTCTTGTGATGAAGAAGTGTGTGGCTTTGATGCAATTACAAGGTGTTGGTCTAGTGGTATAAGACCTCGCTAGATTCTCAACATGATTATAAGATTAATAGTTTCATTCATATGAGCGACACTTGTTGGAAGACAATCACATTCTCTGAAAATGATAAGTTATTTACCAAAAAAAAAGGTGGGGATACCCTTAGTAGTACAAAAAATTACAACGTATAATTGTTTCATAAAAAATGGATTGATTCTATATTTTTTATAATGCATCATAATTAAATGAAGAACCTAGAAAACTATTTGTGGGTGTATGTTTATATTTGGAAGATAAACAATGCATTGATTCAATAGGGATTGAGATATATGCAATCACCTAGAACAAATGCATTCATTCTAAGGGGTTGAAATATTTGTCTTTGTTTATATTCATCTAGAGATCATAACATCAACTAACTAAATAACGTATTAGTATAAAGCTTTATTAAAGACCAAAATGTCAATGATTCGATTCTTGAGAATAATATTTGTTGGGATGATTAATCACACATTTCAAAAGAGATTAATTTGTTATTTATATGGTGATTATTAAAAAAAAACTACCAACTAAACAAAACATTATTAGATATGATAGACCACTTCATATCATTTGCATACTTGTTTTTGGTTTAACCACAATTCTACCTATTTAGATATAATCTTTTCGAATTAAGAATTTTCATATAAACTAATTCTTTCAATATGAATTTTATTTAGATCACAAGACTAAAACCCAAAATTATGCTTAAAAATGGTGAACCAAACAATCCACGGGTACTATTTAGATTTGAAAAAAGAGAGTAGAAAAGGGATAAAAAATTAAAATCCAGTTCTCAATTTCTTAAAAAAATCATTAAATAAATGTGGTGTTGGATTCTTTAACAATTAACTAACTAACATAGACTTTTTTTTTAAAAAACTAAACAAACAAAAGAAACTCTTAATCTCATTACATGACTAGCCATTACTTGTCACCATATGATTTATAAAATTTGTTTCTTGCCCAATCATATAAAATGATTGACTTTTTTTAAAAACTTGATCTCGACCCGAGTCTAACCCGATCTAAATGTTGATCATGTCAACTTTTAAATTTGAGTTCGACATAGATTTGATTAACTATAATATATATCTATTTTAAATAAACATTTTTTTAATATTACTTATTATTATCGATATATAATTTGACATACGAAATAATATATGTATATATTTTGTTAATATTTATATATATATATATATATATGATAAAAAATTAGAGAACCAATGATATTTTTTAACAAATAAATGTCATTATTATTCTATGCACAATTTAATATACATATACAAACATGGCAAATGATTAACACTTGAGTTGGGTCATGTTTTTTTGTTACCTGACTTTAAATATTATTCGAGTCTAACTTTTGAATCAAAACTCACACATAAACCCCGACCGTATTAAGGCATGATCGAATCAAACCAGGTGAAGTAGGGTGGGTCCTACCAACTAATCGTACTAACAAATAACCCACCTCTCGGAACCATAAACGACAAGTCGTCACGATAAGTACCCGCAACGACAAGATCTTCTTCAAAACGCAGCCATATTTTTCAAATCACGGTCTCATTTTGCAATTTTCAAGAAATCGAAGGACCTCCATTTCCAAATAAACGAAAAGAAGAAACAAGAAGACGATAAGAAAGAAGAAGAAGGGTTGTTATGGTGGTTTTGAGGTAATAACAATGGAGAGAGAAAAGGAGAGAGAGATTGAGCTTGAAAGTGCAATGTACACTAACTGTTTGATATTAGGTTTAGATCCTTCAATTATCGGAATCGGATCATCCAATTCATCTCCTCGTGTTGGTCTTTTTCGTCATTCAAACCCTAAATTAGGCGAACAGCTTCTCTATTTTATCCTCTCATCCCTTCGTGGTCCAATTCAATCCACCAAGGTATTTTCATTCTCACAATTGCTGTTGTGGAGTGCAATTTAAAACACTGTTTTACTTGTTAATTATTTGTAACCGTTTTTTTGTTTTTGTTTGGATCTTTCAGGATTTTGATAAGGTTTGGCCGATTTTTGATTCAGCGCAATCACGCGATTTTCGTAAGGTATTGATTGGTTTAATTTAAATTAATTTTAGTTTTTTTTAATGTTTGGGGTATGATTTTGAATGGTGATGGAATGTGTTTGGTAGGTTGTGCAAAGGATTATTAGTGAGCTCGAGTCGCAGGATGCACTTCCAAGGAGCAATTCGAGAGTTTCTTCACTTGCTACTTGTTGTGGACCTAGGTTGGTAGTAGTGTTATCAATGCCTAATTGTGTTCAGTGTTGTGGTTCTAACTTATATCATAGTTTTATATACTCATAGGTGGTTTGCATTTTTAGCTCATCAATGCCCTAATTCATCTGTAAGAACAGATGTGTTCTCTGGTTTAGTACTTGAGAAAAGAAAAATCTGAATTTAGTTCTTGAGAATCTCAAATGCTGGTTGAATTAGTCTTCCCATGGACAAACTTTAGGGATTTTGAATGGTATTTGAGATTTTAGTGGGACAAATTTTTTCCAGGGGTGAAATTGCTGGTAACAAGAGCGGATGAGTATTTACCGAAGCTTAAGAATCAGTGTTTTTTTTATTAGAATATGATAAGGTAATTCATGTTCTAAGATTTTAAATTTGCTTTAATATATACATGTCAATGCAGATTTGTTGAGCTTTTATGGCAACTTTCGATGCATGCTTTAGTAGAGGTTCATAGGCGGACATTTACTGCTGATGTAGCTTCTAACCCATTGCCTGCACCGTTGACCGATGTGGCATTCTCGCATGCAGCTACTCTACTTCCAGTTACAAAGGTATCACTGATAGTCCATAAAGAAAATTTGAGCAAAGGATGACGAATGACTATTGTTATGTGCATGTGTTACTGTTGTCAAAACAGTTGACATATTAGGTGTTTGGCTTGTTTACTATAGAATGAAATGAATCTCAGTCTCAAATGTTGTGATCCCTCCTATCTGGACAATTGTCATGTGTATGTAACTGGTTTTTATGTCTTGAGTCCTTTGGCATGCTGCAGAGTGCAGAATATCAGTATCACATTTACTTTGACTGTCACCTTGATTTCTGTACTTCATTGTCATATTGTCCATAGTGGTTCCAAAAACTAATTTTGTTTTTGTTTTTTATTTATTTAATTTCTCTTATGTTCATAACATCACTAGGTCTTAAGTAAGTCATTTGAGTCTGTTGTCCGAAACAGGCAAAAATAGCCCTTGAGAGAAGGAAGTTTCTTAAAAATGCAGAAATGGCTGTACAACGGCAGGGTATGTGGTCAAATTTGGCTCATGAAATGACTGCTGAGTTTCGTAGCTTATGTGCTGAAGAGGTATATCAATAACTGAATGGTGTTTGGCAAATTTAGATTTTATATATAATGCCTTATCCCTTCTTATCAAGAATATTCCCTGTGCATCTGTCTCTTAAGCAATTAAAATTTAAAACTTGAATCCAGGCTTATTTGCAACAAGAGCTTGAAAAACTGCATGACTTGAGGAATAAAGTGAAGTTGGAAGGAGAAGTCTGGGACGACCTTGTATCCAGTTCAAGTCAGAATTCCCATTTAGTTTCCAAGGCTACTCGCCTATGGGATTCATTATTAGCTCGTAAAAGTAAGTGCAAAGATTTATGCACTGCATACTCTTTGCATGTGGCCAATTGATTATGTAATTTTAGCATCCCTATTTTTAAGTTCGTTAAGTGGAACAAGATGATTAGTTATAACTTACAAGTTCCTAGGAATGTCTTTGTTTTATATCCGTATGCAATTATTAACAACTTAACTTCTGCTCTTCTTACATTGTACTCTATCCTACCATTTTCTCAAGTATATAGCTGTGTAAATTAATAGGAATAAAAATACTGAATGGTATTTTCTCTGGTATTCCTCTGAAAAAGTGCTGAAAAACAGCAACTCAAACAATTGGAAAACAGAAGGTAACCCAAACAGAAAAGGAAACAGTGATTGAATGGTCATTGAGATAGTGAGCACTCCGCCCCTAGGCCAAAGCCTTCCCACTCCAATTCTAATTTTCCTCATTTCCCCCTCACGTTCCAGCCCCTCCCCCATATCATTTCCCCCATCATTCTCCAACTGACTCCCCCTCATGCCCTTCTTTTATATTTCCTTCCTTGCCCCTTTCTTCTCTTCTCCTTCCTCATACAACTAGTAGGTCTTTACTGCTTTTAGGCCCAATTTTCAGCTTCTTCCCTCATCCCTCTCCTTCTATACACATGGCTCATGATAAACTTTCAAAATCATTTTTTGCTTCTAATTTTAGTTATGGCAATTACGTTTTTGCACCAAATGAGTGTAGGTGACAAAGTATTGATATTGGCCTTTTCAATTATAAGGCATTAAGGTGTCTCCCAACCACCTAGAATCCTCCTTTGTTTTGATGAAAAGCTGTTGAGTAAAAGAGACTAGCTAATAATGATATTGAGTTTTAATAATATTAATTCACAGGTCAACATGAAGTTCTAGCATCTGGCCCTATTGAGGACTTGATAGCCCATCGGGAACATAGGTAATGTAGTGATGTAGCTTCCTTAGCCTTTCCAGTATTTGTGGCAGTAATTGTACTAACTCACTTTTTGATACGAATTTTAGGTATCGAATCTCTGGATCATCTTTGCTTGCAGCAATGGACCAGAGTTCTGAGCTGGGCGATTTGCCTTCTGTGCACATGGATAGCAAAGAGGAGAATGATGCATCACATTTTAGCAATGAAGCATTGACAAGACTGGATGATAGAACTGGAAAGGCCCACCAAGCGGTTGATGTTGCAGAGGTTATACGACGATGGACACATGCTTTGCAACGCATCCATAAACAAGCGCTTCATCTGGTATGCGCTTTACAATCTTTCCCTTAAGGATGGTTCTGCTCTTATGTTTCCTTTGTTTCATCGTTATCTACGGATTTTGGCTGACAATGGTTCTGCTCTGTGAGATGCATTGATGTTCGAAACCGTTGCCTGAGTTTGATACCCATATATGTACCTCATACAAGTTTTGCAATAACCAAAAGGCTTTTGGTATTCTCTGTCAAATATCTTGATATTTGTCAAACCCTTGGGAATCCCATCATCTTTATTTACTAGCTAGCATTTTTTTGGTAAAGTTTAATAGGTTATATTTCTATTCCGAAGATCCAGGAGAATTATAAGATTCCAAAATCATGATAAAAATTGTTTCCTTCACTAATTCTTCGCAATTTAAAACTTGTGTTACTTGCAAATTAATGTTTACAATCCAACTTGTGTTACTTACACTAATTCTTTGCAGTTTGATTTATCATTGCAATTATATTTTATTTCTCATTTCTCTACTTCATGCTTATTTTCTTTATTTTCAATTAAGAACTACAATGACTAGTAAGTTGATTCATGTCATATAACATTATTAGTCTTATTTGATTATTACATATGAAAACTTTTAACCATGCTATGATTTGTAGGGAAAAGCAAATGATGGAGAGGGTCCGGATATATTGCGGAGTGCACAAGAAGGCAGTTCAAGTGGCCATGCTGAGTCTCTATCTGCAACCCTTGCAGAACATCAGCAACATTTGGCTAGCTTTCAGGTAAGGAATTCATACATGTTTAAAATCTTCAAGATCCTACCACTGTTGAAGTGCTTCAAATGCTGCTTCTTTTCTATTTGTCAATTGATTTTGATGGAGTTTTTTAGATCACCTCTACCATATTTAGTTTTTCCTTATGCTGGGACATGATTTTCGACACTACCTAGCCGACCTTTGCAAACTCGTGCAGAAAGTTACATCGATTTATTGGAAACTTTACTTTTGTGTTATTTTTTGGGGAGGGAGGGTGAATGGATGTGTTCTTTATGAGAATGAATCAATAATTTTGTTTTGAGAATTTTTAGCAAACAATGTATCTATAAATTTCTGCATTTTCTCCTTGTAACTTGTAAGTGTTGATGGACAGTGGACTGCGTCTTCCTTCAAGAAGCAAGCAGTCCAACACCTTATCATATGCCTGGTTTGTTGACAGATGCTTGTGTAAATGTTATAGGACCGCGGTTTATGATAAACTCATTCATGCAAAGTCTAGCTTAGAGCCATAGATGAGTAAAATACCAGTTAGCTTTGTCCTTTGATATTCAGCAAATATCACTGGCAATATAAAAAGCTAATGATTTATTGTGCCATGGAGGAGTTGCACAACTTATATTAATTACCTGCTGGTTCTACTCTGGTTGAATCTGTCTGGTCTCTCTTTCCTCCTTTTGGCTATATAGAAAGCAAGAGATTTAATGTGCTGTGTAGGTGTTACATAACGTGCATCAATTTCTTGCTGTTTCTACTTTGAATATTGATAACCTGATATATCATATTTTGAATCTGTCTTTGGTCTTTCTTTCTCCCATTGGCAATTAAGAAAGCAAGAAATATGATGTGCTGTTGAGTAGTTACATAACTTTTATCATGTACCTGCCGGTTCTACTCTTAAATATTGATATATCATTGTTTGAATCTTCCCTTGCTCTGTCTCCCCCCTTTTTGTAATAGGCTGGTTGTTTATCTTATACTTAGCTGATCTGTAATATTTGTTCCTATACCTGATTCGTCTCTCTCTTGGAGTTTCACATTGTTGTACTTTTCATTTGCAGGTGCTTATTAACCAACTCAAGGACGTTACTCCAGCAATAAAGAAGTCCATATCAGAGTGTACAGAAAAGGTGAACTGCATAACCTCCAATTTACCTCCAGTTACCAGGCATCACAATCAGTCAACTTCACCTATCCAGGCACATAGTAATGGGAGGATGGTAATTTACCCTTTTTAGTATAATTCTATTGTCGTTTCTTCGAATAAGGGATCTGATTTTACCCATTTTGTATTATTCAGGACAGTAGCACTGATGATGTTGGTGAAGTGACTTCAAGAATATCTAATGTTCAGCTTGACAAGGCTTCTGTTAGTCCTGCCACTTTAAAACTTCCTCAATTATTTAGCCTGACTCCGTCTTCTGGAAAAGCTGGAAATGTACAAAGACGACATGGTAATGTCCCTCAAACAAGCCAAACAGAGAGTCTTCCTGACAACAAATCTTTAGGTTCTCCTTCAAGTACTCAAGTAGCAAATTCAGCAGAAGGTATGCCATGTGTTCTCTGATTTTAGGAGAGTTGGTCTTTGACATAATTTTAGAACCACTTTGACTAAGTAGTTAGAACTTCAATCCTTGCCGGTTGCCACTCGTATTCTTCATTATTTAATTAAAATTTATCACAAGGTAAAGTAAACTTGTGCATTTTTGCATGCTTTAAGCCCAAACGGCTCTTGCATGAGGTAGTCTGCAAGAGGTGTAAAATCATTAGCTGAAGCTTTTAAGTTGGGCTTTGACATGTTAATGCTTTTCTGAGGGAATTTTATCAGTCTGGTAGAAACAAAGTGACTGATAATTGTGCTCTATTTTGTAGATGATGATAGTTCCTATATCCAAAATCTAAAAAGGTCTGTAAGAGAAGCAGCACTGTCATTGCGCTCATGCAATTCTGAGTCATCACGAGATAGTCGTTCTGATGGAAGTTCTGAGCACTTCTTTGCCCCTCTTTCAGAAACTGGTTTTTCTCATTTAGATGCAGAAAAAAAGGCAGCTTCTTTAAGGAGAAAAAGGTTATTTGTATCTCAAATGGATGATTCCTTGCTTGAGAATCATGCCTCTGATGGTTACAGAGAGAGAAAGTTTGATGAGCTTCCTGATATGTTGAATGAGTTGGAAAGACTTTCTGATTTTGACAATGTAAATGGGTTTCTCTCATATACTGGTTCAAATGCAACTTCTGATGCACAACAGTCAATTTATGATTTTGAGGATGCACAGGATCAAGTCTTCTCCCCACCTCTGCTAATTGACTCGTCACTTTTAGCAGATACATTTGAAGATTTGCTGGGTATGTTGAGATTGCAACAAGCTGTTTTGGCTATCGTAATTTGTATTTCAGTTATTTTTTAGCATCTGAAGGTTGATAAAAAAATTTGATAGTCAGTTATTTTAACGGGGAGGGCGAGAGCGTCGTTGCCAGGGTTTGAACCCAGGCACTCATGCTTAATATCCAGTAACTCTACCAACTACCTACTCTTGGGCACTCTAATATAGTTGTTAAATGTTTGGTACTTTGAAATATCATGCAGGGTAGGGAAGTGTTTTTCTTTTCTTTGACTGGACTTGTGAGAACGAAATATTTTGGAATTGATCTTGTAAACTGGCATTCTTTTGTTAGACATGCAAAGGGTTTGCCATGCTTTATTGCATTGTTCACCTAAGGTTAAGGTTTTTCTTTTTATGTTAGTGAGAATAGCTTCACCTCTTCTTTAGTAATTTTCTCTTCTCTTCTTAGTATTGCTTTTCTTATAAACATAGCAGCTCCTAGCTACTTCCTACAATTTCTTATACTAATAATATTTCTTTTGATACTGGAATCTTGTAAACTTAGCAGCTCTTGACTAATAATTATGAATTTTGTTGTTGCTGCAGCCCCCCTTTCAGAGACTGAAACAGCCTTGATGGAGCACTGAAACTAATCAGATGATTGATGTGGTGCATCACCATCTATTCTTTTGGTTGGATGTTCCCCCCTTCACCTTTTGTAACACGATGCTTGTATGATTTCTGTTCTTGTTTGGTATATTTTCACCATTCAATTTGATCTGCCGATGCCTAACTGCTGGGAGGAAATCCTCAGGATCTTTGTGTTCTTCACTATTGAATGATGATTTACTTTGGGATGGAGATATGCTAAAATCCAAGTGCAAGCTTCGTTGAGGGTGAAGTTGTCTTCAACAAAGTAGTTGCAGTTTGTACTTGCATTTGCTTTCAGATCTTCATCCACTCGAGGAGTAAACTAACTGACATCTCAACTGGTCAGGTTGAAAAATATGATCGATATGGTAATGCAGTTCTGGGTTTTCTGCGGCAAATTTGTCATATGTTTTTAGTCAATTGTGAAAAATCCTTGGAGTGCAATTTATTTATATATTTTACAGTTCTGTTTCACATAAATTAGGTCTGGTATCTTGGCAATATATCTGGAATGAAAATTTATATTGTTTTCTTGTACTGTTTAGTTACTTACATTGTTCCTTCTTTTAAATGTGGTTGTGATTTCCAATACTTTGTGCACATAACTGACTAGTGGAATTTGATTATTTGATGTAATTTCTTGAGTTCACTACTTTGTTTTCTTTAGCATATAATAACATCAACATACACTATTGGTTTTCTTTGTCCTTATGTTGGTAGAGATGCAGTAAAGATAGAATTGGAATTTTGCATTCTTGTAGTTATATGGTGATAATATATTCAGGTAAGATGTTTGAAATTTTATATACCATTTTTAATTTTTAATGCATATCTTAGTCTTTTCCATTATCTATTGTTAATTCATTCTTACTACCTAGGCAAAATCAATTTGTGAATCTAACATTTTTTAATAATGTTATCTTGCCATTGTCATAGTGTAAAGGACAATAACTTTTGCTTTGAAAGTATTAACTCTGATTGGAATTCAAGTATCTAATGATATTATTTACTAAACATGAAAAATATCCCCACTTGTGATTTTGACAATTCTGAGTATAATATCTATTGTTTGTGTAGAGGTTTATATATACTCGGTAAGTTATTTATCATTCATTTGTATTATTTTTTCTGAAGAGCTAATGATGATTAAATATAAATAGTGGACGATAATGTAATAATAATGTATAAAACTCTTATATTATAAGTTTATATATCCTTTTCTCCGGTTTAATAGTAAGCTTATCATTAACTAGTTATCATTATGATGATATGAATTATTTAATCCAAATTTTGGCCTAATCTTAGTCACATCTAAAGACTAAGTCTTCAATTACAACAAAAGTTTTCTTACATCTTTCACAGCAAAGGAGGTGGGACCCTGCACCCCACTGGCCCACAATTGCCGACTCACCAGTAACAAATTTTCACTTTACCACCAAATTTATATGAACAAACTAAGAACAAATAATTTCTTCAAAGGTATAAAATTCGTTATTAAAAAGAGATAATTTTTTTTAAAATAAAGTAGAAGAGGGAATAATCAAAAAGCAAAACTGTGGCTAAAGAGGAGAGTTCATATTTTCAAATGGTACTTTATAAAATAGTATAAATTATTAGAGAAAAACAGTTTTATATTCTTTTTGTTGTTACTGTTTATCTCATTTTAATTTTTTTGTTAGTCCAATTTTAACACACAAATTACTGTGTACGTGACTTCAAAAAATAGTTTTTTTAATAAAAAATATTAAATAATTATTTTAGTCAATATCATGTTATACATGTTACATATATCATATGGTTAACTGCTTATAGTTTTGGTAAATTTTGATTAATATATGTAAGTACATTACAATTAACATTTTCTTTTCAAATATTTTGCAAGATATTTTTTTTAACAAAGGGGCCTAAGGCCAGTAAAAGAAATCAAAATAGTATATTTTTAATTAAAAATTTGTCACAAATATATAGTCACTAATCTTCAATCCTATTCACAACTGCAAATTTGTTAGATGCGCAATCTGTTTTTATTATTATTTTTGGGAAAATTATAGTCACAAATATAATTCAAGGAGGATTACATCATAGATGAGGAAAATATATAACACATTGGTTACTTCAAATAATACATGTTACTTATGTAAATAAGTATTTGACTTTGAACCTTAGAAAATGATAACTTTTGCAATATTATTTATGTGCCAGATTGATCAAAAGTCAAAAATTTGATTGCTAGAAGTTGGATAATATATTCACATATTAAAAGGACTAGTTTTTTGTATTAAGTATATGTTAAAACTTGGAATACAATTATTGTCATGGAAAATAATTGTGGATAAGGAAAAGAAAAAAATCGAAGATATTTGCTTTTATTTATTTATATTTTTAGACAAAAGATAGTCTAGACTTTTTGATCTAAAATTAGATTTAAGACATTTTTTTTAATAATAACTAATGTGATGGAGTTATGTAAAAAGCAAGAAATCTAAACATAAAATTGTAAACGTATAGAAAATAAAAATATTTAAAGCTTTTCCGAGAAATAATTATGAGTCATAATATAAAATAGAGGGAAAATTCATTTATTCTAATAGTAAATTTTTTAAATTTATTCTACATATTAGTCATCAATTATATGGAAATTCAATGATTTAGATTTAATCACTAACTCAAACAATTAGGTTTCTCCAAAATTAATGGTTAAGATGTGAAGTAAGTTTAATTTTTTTTTTAGTAAATTACCCTCCCAATAAAATAATCACTTTTAAAAATAATCCGTAAGTAATGCATTATTTAGGGAAAAAAAGAAGCATTCCAATTTCCAACAACTTTTTAATTTTTTAATTTTAGAAAAATATAAAATAATGATAGTATATCACTGTATCAGTAACTACAACTTGAGCCATAGATTGCTTTTGTCTTTTCACTTTATTCTTTCATACAAACTCACAATCTAAAGTGGAGTAGCTCAAGATTTTCTCTTTTGGTAAAGACTACCACCTTCCTTAATTCTTCAAAAATTCAATTGTTAATGTTGTTCCATGTTCTTGTTTCATTGTTCCTCAACACTTTGCAGGGAAATTTTCAACTGGGTTTTTTCTTTTTCTTTTTCTGTGGATTAGACCCAGATCCTGTTTCTGTCTGATCCAGCTTTTGCTGCAGAAAATCCTGATAAAGAAGCAAGTACAAAAGGAACAGTTAGTTCATTGTTCATTAACCTTTTTCCTTACTCTAGCTCAATAAATATATCAAAGTTTGTGGCTTATTATGTTAATAGAAATTTGTAGAAATTTTTGAATTAATAGTTGGTCTCAAATAATAAGGGAATTTGTTTTAAATCGTGGTATTTATTTTTGGAGAATAAAGTATATCGGTATCTCGTCATACTAGGAGACAAATTATCTCATTCGGCGTAAAATCATGACATGTCCTATTTCATCATTTTCTACAAAAATATTTCTAAAAACTAAAAACATAAGACACATGTTATGATTTTAGTGACCGGAGGAGATAACTTATCCCTTTGTATGAGGAAACACTTTATTCTCTTATTTTTGTGTATCAGTGTGTGGTTATTAAGATTAGGGGGGCAGTTTTTATTATTATTTTGAATTTGGTGTAATTTTAAAGTTGGGATGTGTTTATGTTCCAGATTTGTCATCATAATAAGCACCATGGATGTTGATTTTTCTGTTGTGAATCCTATGGCTTCCATCAGTTAGAATGTTATGTTAATAAGTTTAGTGTAGACCACAATGTGTTATGAACTTATGATGGTTGAGACAGAAGCGAAGTTGTAGAGAGGTTATTTCTGTCTTGAATTCAGTTAGTGCACTTGCTTCGGTAACTTGTCGATTGCGGTGTTGCTTTGTTTGATTTGAGGGGTATACATAAGGAGTGTGTGCTGAGGTGCATGACAAAAATCTTTTGTTGAACCGATTTTAAGTTATGATCAAGCAGATACTTAATAGGTTCCCACGGAAGCCCTCTAAATCGGTCGAAAGTCAAGAAGGAGAGGGAACGTCAACGTCCTCTTCACCTGCTAATTCTTCCGGCTACAATTATGGAAGTTCAAATGCTTCATCTCTTTCCGCTGCTGATTCTAATTCGAGCCTTGGACTAAACCATTGTGACACGTTTGTCCAAGCTGTGAACTCAAAACTGAATCTGAATGAGAGTATGTCAGCATCCTCCTATGTGGCCTTGTCAAGTTTTCGAGATGTTCCGAATTCAGAGAGGCAGAATTTGTTTATAAGAAAGCTTCAAATGTGTTGTGTTCTATTTGACTACACTGACCGTTCAAAGAATCTCAGAGAAAAAGAGATTAAGCGACAAACATTAGTCGAACTTGTGGATTATGTTTCTTCAGCTAATGGCAAGTTTACAGAAATTATGATGCAAGAAATCGTAAAAATGGTGTCTATAAATTTGTTCCGGACATTGACTTCTCCACCCCGTGAGAACAAAATTCTAGAAGCCTTTGATTTGGAAGAGGAAGAGCCTTCAATGGACCCTGCTTGGCCTTACTTGCAAATTGTGTATGAACTCCTCCTAAGGTTTGTCACATCACCCGAGACTGATTCAAAGTTAGCAAAAAGGTATGTTGATCATTCATTTGTTCTCAGACTGTTAGACCTTTTTTATTCAGAGGATCCCAGGGAGCGGGATTACTTGAAGACGGTCCTTCATCGTATATACGGGAAATTTATGGTGCACCGGCCATTCATCAGAAAAGCAATCAACAATATATTTTGTCTTTTCATTTTTCAAACTGAGAAGCACAATGGGATTGCAGAACTCCTAGAGATTTTGGGTAGTATAATCAATGGATTTGCATTGCCACTGAAAGAAGAGCACAAAATGTTTCTTGTGCGAGCTTTTCTTCCTCTTCATAAACCAAAATGCGTACCAATGTACCACCAGCAGTTATCATACTGCATCACACAGTTCGTGGAAAAAGATTGCAAGCTTGCCGATACTGTTATAAGGGGATTATTGAAGTACTGGCCTATTACAAATAGTTCTAAGGAGGTTTTGTTTTTAGGAGAGCTGGAGGAAGTCTTAGAAGCAACTCAATCTGCAGAGTTTCAGCGGTGTATGGTACCCATGTTCCGCCAAATAAATCGATGTTTGTGCAGTTCACACTTCCAGGTTTGGTAATTTAGTAGCTTCCATTGGTTTCCACTTTCTCTTTTGTTTTCTCTATGATAAATTTTCAACCCCGCGAAAAATAAGAAATAAAAAGTTTGCTTTTTGGTGCCTGGTTTTTCACTTTAGGTGCTAGGCATTTGGTGCAGAAAATTGCTTTCCATATTCAAATAATATCCCAATTTTGTATATATGTTTAGATAATCACCCATTGGCCCTCAGTAGGTAAACTCGTAGGTCTCTGAAGATGATTTGATATTTGGACTTATATGACCGATAAAAGCAGCAGTTGCAACTACATCTCTTCAGTTTTCTTAAATTTTCATTTATACATGCTTTCTTTTAATTCATAATATGACCATTGACATTGAATTTTTGAAATTTACATCTGAGATTTATGGAGGATAATGTTAAGCAGGATGTCTTTATGTTATGCTGTTTCCATTTTTTATGTTGAACTTCAGTTCTAGATATCCGGTTCTACTGGGTCGTCTCCATAGAAGGCGGGCAATTTGACCCGCTTGGCTGTAAGGCAGTACTCATCCGCTACGGGTCCTGTTAGTGCTCTTATTTGAGTTACATTGTCTTTACTTTGCTCTCTGATTAACCTGGATGTGACAAACTATGACTTCAGCAACCACTGTTGGCGCTAGAATCCCTCGTTTCTCAGCCTGTATCGCAGTCAGAGACTTGGTGAGATCTCCCTGACGTTAGTCATCAAGGAGCTCAGTTTCGCCGAATGGTCACACAGCTGGACTGTGTGCTCCTCCAGCACTGAATCATGGGACTGCACCAGTTCCTGTTGATTACAGAGCAACACTTCATGATTTCTGAGAGAAGACTCTAAAGCAACACATTAGCATCCATGGCATCAATCCGTTGCAAAGCCATGCGAGTTTGCATACGCTAGTGTCTATCCAAAACTTTCAACAAAAGCACCAATTAAGTAGGATACAATCTTATCCTAAAGAAAAGGTTACTGATATGTTGATTTAGAAGGAAAACAGTATAGAAATTAAGAGCTAAAGCTGCCAGAAGGAGAAGATTCATAGCCCTGAAAAGTAAAATTCCCAAAAAAAAACGATCTTCTGATTCCACCCTCCGTTTACATCAGATCCGCATTCTCTCTCCGCTAACCAACTTCCTTCCCACTTCCAATTTCTCTTTCTGTAACTACCTCCACAGCACACACACACTTTTCTAATTCTGTTTTGGCCTACGCCTCTAAAAGAGTACACCTGAAAGACCACCGGCCTATGTTTAATTTCATTTCCATCAGAACTGTTAGACTCGTTAAAACTAGTAGAGCTCAAGTTGGAATGATAATGCCATCTCAAATAGATCTCAAGGAGTCAAGGGAGACAGACCACCAAATACTCAAGCCAATTACCTCCAAAATGCCAAAAACCAGAATCGAAGACTTTGAAACTCAATGACTGATACCCGAGGATGCTGGAAAACCACCAAGTTGCACCTCTTTGGGCTTGCAATAAGCTTAATCGAGCTTGGACTCAGTAAGAAAACAAGTCCGTTTTGGTGGCTCAAGCTCAGTTCTACATGATCTCACATGCAGGTTGACCTCAATGAACCAACTCATAACAAAGACAATAGCATCCAAGTGTTAAACTTAAGGGTGGTAAGAGTGCATACAATGGTGGGAGGGAGATCACTTGACCAACAAGGAAACAAGTATACATATAAATATTACCTAATAGGAAGGTCTTTGTATATGACTTTAGACCATAACTACGACATATAGGATAATCTTTTTTGAACCCATCTGTCTCTCAAAAAGGAACAAGATTCAGACCATTGCTTATGAGTCAAACCTATGTATAGTCAAGTTCAGCTCACTCAACCAGCTTATTGTACAGTTAATGAACTGAACTTTGAGTAGTTTGCAAGTCAGCATGGTTCATTGTTAGCCCCACACCTCTCCAATCCTTACAAAGGATAAGGATTGCATTGAGCATCAAAGAAAATGCCACAAGTCCGCAACAGAAGCACTGAATGGACATAACATGCATCTACACAACCAAAGGCACCATAAAATTAGATGACTACACTCCTGGTTGCACCCCCTTTGGTCGCTGGTGACATTCCTAGTTTCTGGAAAAGGCACAAGTAGCATGTTTGGCTATCCAGGCGTGATTTAGACCATAGCTAATGAGTCGAATCTATGTAATGTCAATTCAGCTCACCCAACTAGCTCATTGAGCAGTTAAAGAACTCAGCCTTGAGTAGTTTATAAGTCAGCTTGGCTCATTTGTAGCCCCACACCTCTCCAATGTCCACCTAACACGAAGGACAAGGATAGCACTGAGTGTCAAAGAAAATGGAAGACACTGAATGGATCAAACATGCATCTAGCCAACCAAAAATCACCATAAAGTTGGATGACCGCTCTCCTGGTTGCACTCCATTACTAAGACAAATATACAATAGAAATCCATGGCTACTATTTTAATCCGCATATTTGTTGTAGTTTGTAGTGTCAAAATATAAAATAGAAACTTCAATTTCAACTTCAAAATCATTCTTCAGGTGTCCGGACAGTAATTGGAAATGGTACTCCTTGCGCAGTAAATATCCCGTTGAAGGAGCTTTTGCCTGCTTTAACTCATGCATTCTGTGCTGTTGTCATATTGTTATACAATCCTCCTGAAGTTGTATTATCTCTGGTTTGACTTTCAACATATGACCTTACTTGTATCTGTTCGCAACTCTTCATTATATAATAAGTAGTGCAGAGTGCACATAGTGACTTGATATTCCATTATTGCAATGGAAGATGCAACTTATTGACTCAGTAAAAAATTGTACAGAATGCTTAGAGTGCGTGCATAAATTGAATCGGAGTGAATTGGAGGGTCGGAGGAGGTAGTCATGAACTCAATAGAGAAATCATTCCTTTACCGATAGCCAGAGACTAATCTCGCTATGCATTGAGGTTACTTAAGTTCATTTTGTCTCTCCCAACAAAGCCTTTTCCATAGAAGGTAGAAATTGAACCCTTGACAACATGCTTAAGGAATCCGTCTTAAACCAACTATGTTTGGCATTGTTGGTAGTAGCATTGTTTTTGGTCTTTTACTTCCAGAGGTACAAGTTTAAGATGTTTTAAGAGATTTTCAAGAAATTGTTAGGTACAAATAATGACTGATTAAGAAACTATTGGAGTTTGATTTATTAATAGGATAAAATGCACAGAACCTCTCTAACTTTGGTGCTTTAGAAAATGGACCCACCCCATATTTTTTAGTTTGATAATCACATTTCCGTTAAAATTTTAAATAATGTCTCCATAGCTAGTTTGAGTTATTGCCGAGTGGTTAGTCTTCCGCTTCGAATGATTGCTTGTTAATTTGCAGGTAGCAGAGAGAGCTTTGTTCTTATGGAATAATGATCACATTCAGACTCTAATCAAGCAGAACCACAAAATTATACTTCCCATTGTCTTACCTGCCCTGGAGGAAAATGCACGAAACCACTGGAACCAAGCCGTCCAGAGCTTGACAATGAATGTACGGAAGATCTTCTCTGATACTGATCCTGCATTCTACGAGGAATGCATGCACAAATTTCAGGAAGATGAAGCTCGAGGGAAGGATTTAAAGTCAAAGCGAGAAGCCACGTGGAAACGCTTGGAAGAAATGGCAGCCATGAGAGTTGCAAGCAATGAACCTGTTTTGGTTTCTCCAAGAACCGCGTCCCTTTCACCTTCTCCTTGATTGATAATCACATAAAATGATGAAACAAGATAGCTCCAACTTGGTTTTGCAATCATGCATGGAATGTATATATTGGATTGGGTGGACAATGTTATAAAGAATCTCTATACCTATTGAGTTGAGTTTCATATTTCAATTTGATTGTAGCATCATGCTCCACTTTTTTGTTGCCAATATTTAGGTGTTGTGTTAATCTTGGCTATTGTGTAAGTGAGTATTTTGTTTAAGGAAATTGGGTATAGATTATGTTACATTGACTTATGGTATTTTATGACCACACTCAACTACCTTACCTTGCCATCATTTAAGGGACTTTTGTATTTCAGGTTCTTTCATTTCAAGTTCTTGCAAACAAATAATACAAAAGATTCACTGTAACCTTATACCACTAGACCAGTTTGGTATACATGATACATCAGGATGGGTAAATATGTTGGGAGAGGTAACCAAACATCCTGAAAGAAATTAATTCTTTACCTAAAAGGTGAAGGGGTAACCATGTTTGGTATACATGATACATCAGGATAGATAAATATGTTGGAGGGGTAACCACATATATCGAAAGGGATTAGTTCTTTATTCAATACATGAAAGGATACCATTGGTAAGGACTCACATTTTAATATTTTATAGCTGAGGCTTTGATTGAACCATTTTTCTTCCATTATGATTTAAGAAAATTTAGTTCACAGTAGTTTTAACCTCATTTTCAAACATTCCATTTTACAAATAATAAGGTCAAACATCACTTTTAACATAAATGTTTGGTGTGAATAAAGAGGTAGACCATTGCATTTAAAATATATTTCCCCTGTTAATATATTTTATTAAACTAAAATACTTGAACAAAATTGGATGTTGCACATGCATCCCACACACATCCACATCCATGTCTCATGGGCATTCATTCTACTTCCACCAAATGTTCCATATTAAAATAATTAGTAAATTACATTGACACTTTTCGGTTTTAGTTGGAATTATACAAATCATCTATCCATTTTTTACACATACAAAACCTTCATAATTTATATATATATTACACTAATCTCTCATGCATGAGAAACAAATATGATTTTTTAAATAAAAAAGATAATAAGTATAATTAAGTTAAACAAAATATGATATATTATGGAGACAAATATAAATAATATATGAATCAATACATTTTCATTATTTTTGGTTCATTATAAAAATGCATCAATAATTCAAAATATATATTATTTAAATCACTCTTATACTATATTATAACGAACAAAAAATAATTAAAATGTATTAACTCGTATACTATTGCATTTGTTTTCACAATATATCATAATTTGTTTAAGCTAATTACATCTATCACTTTTTTAAAAAAAAAAACACACCTGTTTCTCATACACGAGTGGTCAATGTAACATATGTTTATAAATTATCGGAGTTTTGTATGCGTAAAATATGAAGAGATAACTAATTATGTGAATGTAATTTACTTTAAAATAATTTTTACAAATAGAATGAATGACCAATACTTGTTACTCAACAAACTTACTTTCTATTGCCATTGGCATGACTTAACTTCAATAAATTTGATACAAGATTCCCAATGAAAGGTACTAACTATTAATTGTTTCAACACTCTTGGAATGATCAATATTTAATCTACTTGTAATAATAGGACATATTCCCCATAAGAACTAAACTTGTTACAATAGAAATTACCATTTTATCATAATGTATACTTACTTAGGATATATGGTTGACCATTTCCATCATTCATTGATTGTTGAATGTAGATGCTTGATCTAACAAGTTAGTAACATGATAACCGTTACAACTACTAAGAGTATCTTTTTATCTTTTGTTTAAGGAATTAATCTCTTTTAATTTCAAATAATGTGACTGTTTCTCTCAACAATTGTTACTCTTAATAATCGAACTCTTAATGTTTTAATCTTTATAGAATATAGTTGAACTTTACCTTACTAGACCAACTTTTTCTTTGTGTAATTCGATTAGAATATAGAAGGTGGTGGATTTAGTATATGTACATATATCCCCTCATTGAATTCCTCACATTGGAATCCAACATATTCCTTCATAGAAAATGGGCAACCATGGAAAGATGTTCCTCCTTCTGTTTTTCTTTGGACTAACCAATGGTTATATAAACTTTTTGTACACACATTGGCACCTATAGTTTACAAGATTATATTTTTCTTCATTATTATTTTTCTGCCTCTAGATTCAATTAAGATAATGTGCACAAATATCATGAGCTTTATTACATGATCATAAATCATATTTTAAACTTTCAAAAACTTATTTAATTATCTTGCAGACCTACTATTGTAATATCTATCTGGTCAATATAAAAATTTACATACAGTTAATACATTATTTATCATTCATTTGTATTACATTTTTAAGAGTAATTGATAAATAAAATGAATATGGATAATGAACTAATAATTTATAGAGATATGTACTTTATTTGGTAATAGTGGGATAGGGAGAGTTATATAAAGGGTAGAACACTATTTTGATTATAATTTTATAAATGGCATTAGATAAAAACTCCAATTAAAAAAATTCAGATTTTGATGATGTTTCTTAGATTTCAGCCATCATAAAAAAGGAAGAAGATTTTAACTCTCATAAAAGGGTGAAAATGACAACTATTAAAATATAGATGACTAAAATGATCTTTTGGTGAAGTTAGAAAACCAATTTAAAACAAAGAATTTCAATATCAACATAATATTTTAGATTTATTTTTAATCAATGAAAGTCCATTCTTAAAAATTGATGTTTAAAAAATTAACATAATATTTCATGTTATTTTTTATATAGAGTAATATTTATGTACCATCAATATAAAGATTTATATACAGTCATTATATTATTTATCATTTATTTATATTACTTTTTTTGAAACATGATTAATTAACACAACGATACTGTATAAAATTCACACGCTATCAGTGGATACATTTTCTAATTGAATGAAAAGAATAAAAAATAAATGCAATTGTAATATTATTACTAATAGTACATTAGTCATCATTCAAATCAATAATCTTTATGTACTCACTGAAAATAAAAATATAGTGTCTTTTTTGCGATTTCATTTGAGGATAGAAAATAAAAGTTTAAAAATAGATACGAGATAACTCAAATCCCTTCAATTTCTATATTCTCCCAACTAAAAATCAACTCGCAAATAAAGTTTATGTTTATTGAATTAAATTAATTTTTTTTACAAAAAGTGAATCAGAAGCCCTCCCTTCTCCTCCTCTATGCTGCTACCATCTGGCATAGATCTCATATCCCTCACACTAAACTCAACAAATATTTACCAGAGGGGATCCACTTATTCAATAAGTTTAAAACATTATGTAAGTAAATTTAAATCATTAAATTTTTTAGAATCAATAAAGTAAGTTAAAAAAAAAACTTTATGAATCTCACATCTTTCTGAATAATCACAAAACTCCAAAATACTAAAATAATTTGAAAAAGAAAAAAAGAACCCACCACCCTTCTTCTGTGTATCTTCTTCTTCTTCTTCTTTCTTTAACATCACCGACGGCATCAAAATAGAACCTTCAAATTAAAATCTGGTTTTATTATCCATTAATCCCAATTAAAATGATAATAATAAAGCTATGAATTTATTATTATTATTATTATTATTATTCTAATAATCAAAATGCCAAGCGTGGCCGTGAAACTCTACAGCGTTTTCTTCAAATTCCTCTTTAAGCAACGTTTACATAATCGGATCCAATCACCGATCCATTTACCCGACCCGTTTGGTGTTACTTCTCGACCCGACGAATCCGTCGCTAACTCTAACCCTTCTTTCTCTGACGGCGTCGCTACTAAAGATATCCACATCGATCCTTTCACTTCTCTTTCCATTCGAATATTCCTTCCTGATTCCGTTCTCTCTCTCCCCGAACCTAACCCCAAACCTATCCCCAAACCTAACTCCAGCCTAATCAACGGTTTCGATTCTGAAACGGCGTCGTTGTTGCGGAGAAACAGTTATGGTCCTTCCGTTGCGTTGGAATCGAGGGATGAGGAGGAGATTTCTAGAAGGAACAGCGTTGGTGAGGGTTTGGGTTCGTATAAGGGATATTCTCCGGTGTTGGATAATCGACGGAAGAGATTGCCGGTTATGGTGCAGTTTCACGGTGGTGGTTGGGTGAGTGGGAGTAATGATTCGGTTGCTAATGATTTCTTTTGTAGGCGAATTGCGAAATTGTGTGATGTTATTGTTGTGGCGGTTGGGTATAGGCTTGCGCCGGAAAATAGGTATCCGGCTGCGTTTGAGGATGGGATGAAGGTGTTGAGTTGGTTGGCGAAACAGGCGAATTTGGCCGAGTGTAGTAAGTCGATGGGGGTTAAGAAATTGGATTCACATAATAGACATATTGTTGATACATTTGGTGCTTCAATGGTGGAACCTTGGTTGGCTGCTCATGGAAATTTATCAAGGTTGTTGTTATGTTACACTTGCACATTTTTTATCATAATATTATTATCCCTTAATATTTGATTGTGTTGAAATTATATCCGCATTTCGTGATTCAGATTGAAATATGACACAATCCTAGTTTTAACTGAACTGAATGGTGTGATTTTTTCGTTTCGCTTTTGCATTCTTTGTCTCTTTTAAGTATAAAAAGTGATTAGAGGCGGGTAGAGTAAGGTAACTCGATTTGTATAGGGATTCTAGAGTTTGGGTGGAGGTTTGTAGTAGAGTTTACAAGTGAAAGTGGGGGATGAGTGTTGCACATTATTTGAGTTTTGATGGAGGGAAGTTTGAGTTGAAAATTTTAATTTAATGTTGATTGCAATGAGCTAGTGATTGACTTATATGTTTGTCTAATGAGCAACTAGCACGAGTTATTCTTAATCTTGCTTACTGCTTTCCATATTTGATTATTAGTCACATTTTAAGGATTATTTAGGTTTGGAGCAAGTCAGCAAAACATATGTAGTTAGCCTCTTACTATCAACTGATTTCCCCCTAGAGTGGTCTCTGAAAGAAACACATCTCTGTGTATTTCACGTGCCAAACATGTAGTTCCTTATCATATATTTGGTTTGGGTTTCTTATTGTTGTAGAGCTAGTTACTTCTAATGAGATTCACAACTTTTTATGTACAAATTGTGATGTTTTAATCAGTGATTTTCAAACGTCATCATGATATCTTGCCGTTCTCTCTTTTTGTTTCATACATTATTTAGGTCTTAATGAAAAGAAATCTCTTATTGGTCTATACTTATTCTGCTTCTTCTTTTTCTGAGTTGAAGATCACATGAACGATCTCATTTTGCTAATTTATTGTCAAGCTTAACTCAGTCTTAAGCCTCAGTGTTTATGATAAACCAAGAATTGATTGATATTTTTGCTTGTATGCTTCATTTTCATATTACCTGAAGAGATGATATTTGATGATATGATTTCTGACTTTAGAATACATGTAGCCCAGTTCTTAATGCCTCAGCTAATAGAATAGATGTGTTGAAAACATGAAGGCACCGAGGTGGTAAAGTATTGTGCCATGTAATATATGCTTCTGATGGATGTTACTTGATGGTTGACTTTTGATGATAGAAGAAAAGGATTTGTAGACCTAAGGTAGTAAGGTGCTTAAACATTAGGTCATGGGAACCATTTTCTCCTAAGGTGCTTAAACAGTGATCATTCTTGCTTTTGGTGTGATCACTGTGACAATTTATTTACTTTATGTCTATATTTATTGTCAGTAGTATCGATAATTCAATTTTTTCATCCTATGGATTTTTAGAAGTCACACTCTGCATGCTTTAATAGCCACCCCTTTGGTACTTCTGTGACTGACTGTGACTGAGTTTTGTACTGAAAAGACTTATTTGAAAAGGAATTTGTCTGAATCCTAGATGATGCTAGTTTATTCCAGTTTATGGACAAGGGGATAAATGTGCCAATGGAAATCATTATTTGCAATCGGACACTACTATATTGAATAAGCTACATGTGCCCATAATGAATAAGGCTACACAGGAAGCTTTCTGCAATTCCCTCTACAAGAGTACCCTCTAATAACTATTTCAGAGCTATATCTTTCCGGGTTGCTTTTACTGTTGCTGTTGTAGCACTTAGTTTGATTTTCTTGGTTTCGGCCAAGAATATCATATCTTGGTTAATCTTTTTTAATTGTATGTCTGCAAACCTAACTCAACTTTGTCTTCTATACCATACAGATTTCCTTGGCCTCTTCCTCTAACAACTGCAGTATGTATATCAGGAACCTCGTTAGAGATTCGGTCTAATTCTTGTTAATTTCATCATTCTTAATATTATAATTCCATCCAAATTTTGCGTGACAATAGCACTTTTAAGACTTAAAAGGATGTATTTATTAGTGTCATCTAAGATTCTGCAAAGATTTTTGTCGTTTACCTTCTTTGGACACACGTGGTGGGGTATACTGAATGATGCTAAATAGGCTTTGTTTGGAAGCCATAAAAAATATGCTGATGGCTTAAGTTGAAGAATTGCATTTTGGTAGATAAGCTTTTGTATTGCCTTGTTACCAATTTTTTCTTGTCATGGTTCGGAATCTAGTCCTAATGGAGTTATATACTGGTCTAGTTTGGTGCATAACCATTTATTGTTTCTTGGATATTGAATCAGGTGTGTTCTTCTTGGTGTAAGTTGTGGTGCAAATATTGCAGACTATGTGGCTCGAAAAGCTGTAGAAGCAGGCAAACATCTAGACCCTGTCAAGGTGGTGGCACAGGTCCTGATGTATCCATTTTTTGTTGGAAGTGTGCCCACCCGTTCTGAAATAAAGTTGGCAAACTCTTATTTTTATGACAAGGCTATGTGTATGCTAGCTTGGAAACTTTTCCTACCGGAGGAAGAATTTAACCTAGACCACCCAGCTGCTAATCCCCTAGTCCCAGGCCGGGGTCCTCCATTAAAGTTGATGCCTCCAACAATGACAATTGTGGCAGAACATGACTGGATGAGGGATCGCGCAATTGCTTACTCGGAGGAGCTCCGGAAAGTGAATGTTGATGCACCTGTTCTTGAGTACAAGGATGCAGTTCATGAATTCGCAACACTTGACATACTTCTCAAAACCCCTCAGGCTCAGGTCTGTGCTGAGGACATTGCCATTTGGGTCAAGAAATATATCTCACTCCGAGGTCACGAATTCTCATATTGAGTAGGATATGCCAGATTGAGATGATTACCAGTTGGAGAATCTTTTTCCTCTCTTTGAAATTAGCTTCAGACCACTTTTCAACTATCAATTGACTTGGGGATGTTTGATATTTCCTACTTTTGTTATGATGTTTGATAAAGTCCTGGTTTGTGACCGATTCCATGCTCGCTCTATCGGTCGGTTCTTTTTGTAAGATAGAATAGCTTGTGAGGTAAATAGTTGATCCAGTTATATGCATTTACCTCATGCACACCACCTTTTTGAATCCCCTTGTTCCATTTTTCCTGTGTATTATGATGTACTATTTAAGATATATAAAATTTAGTGCACTGTTCTTTTAGCTAAGTGCCACTATGCAGTCTCCAATGCATTATCCCATCTCATGCCCCTTGGAGAGTAGTGAGAGCATAGTTGCTAGATACAAATTCTTGTTTTTTCGATAATAACTAGATTTCAGATTAAAAAAATACACCATTTTGTTAAGATCTAGGATGAAGGTACTTTTAGTGATACTAAGTTATTAAGCAGAAGCTAAAGCCCATTCTTGCTTTGTTGGGCACAATGTTTGTCTCCTACTACAGACAATTGCTTGATCATTATATTCTTGTTGATTCATTTTGTTTTCGTCATACTGCCACTATAAATATGTCATGGTTTCAACAGGAGACTTCCTTGGAGCTCTTATCACAATTTTTGTTGGGCACAATTTTTTGTTTTTTGTTGCTTTGTATGCTTTTCAGATAGAGAACCTCTCATGAAGCAAGGAGATGGGAACAGCTTTTTATCCTGCTTATAAGTTATAAACATCTTCATGCCCAAGTCAAGCCAGCTTGGTTTCAATACTGGAAGCACTTTGTGAGGAAAATTTATGTGGGTAGTGTAGTTTGACTACACTATCCCACGTATAGTGTAAGTTTTGAAATATTTATGGAAGTAGTATAACTTTTTCAGGAGTCGTGGATTGCATCCACAATTTGATGAAATCGTGGACCATGAATGCGACTTTGAGGTAAGTCCTTAGGTGGCATCTCTGTTGACAGTCCTGTAACCATTTGTTAAGGGACTCTTGCATAGAATTTGACTCCCCAATATTGTTGGGGTGTGTATTAGAGAACAAAGTGCAAATTTAATAGCTGATTTAAAAATTGCCGGTTAAGGTTATGATAAGATACATACAATTGTATAAAAAATTTTGAAGGTTTTAAAATTTTGATAATCAATGCTTATGATTTTCACTTAATTTCAATGATAGGCAGAGAGGACTGGTCCGGCCGCCGACCAACATTGATATTGGTCCTGGTTTGCACAGGTAACTGGACGATTATTCAAACCATTTTGGGTCGCATAAAATCTGGTTCACTGGGTTAAACTGGGATAACCTTGGTGAACAGACTGAATGGTTCAATTACAATATCATGGAGTAATAAAAAATGCATTGGTGGCTTGGCGCTGAAGTGAAAAACACAATTACACTTCACTTTTCTTTTTTCACAAAACTTCAATGCAACCAAACAAATATAAAATAAAAATTGAAGAGAAGGAAAGAGTTGTTGATAAATATTATCTTGGCAATTGAATCGTCACCGTCAACCATTTGCACTAGGAAGCTTTCAACAATGTTGAATGAATTATACAATTAAATTTTTAATTATATATGACGTTGGCTAATCCAATTAGACGATTTTACTAGTTGTGTCCTAAACGAGATTTCTTCCAATTTGATATTTGGTGCACATTTCACAACATTGGGTATAACATATGTGCATGTAGGGCATATGTTTCATCTCAGTCATGTGGTAAATGAAATTTGTGGATAAAAGTTAGGTGGACGAGGTATATGAGATAAGTAGGTAATAAATCATTAGGTTGGCAACCTCCACACTTGTATCTTGAATTCTCTAATTATAGCACATTGCAAGTATATTCAACATCAAGTTAAAAAAAGAAAGATCAAAGAGCTTTTAAAGTAGACTAGTAACATTTCTTAATTATGGATGCATGGTATATTAATGTTTTATGTGTATAAATATTGTAGATAAATCAACAATATCTTGTTGTAGGTTATAATACCTGCAAAGATGACCTCACACATAGGCTGAGAAGAATTCATAGTGCAAGTGAAGAAATAAAGGCATGGATTGATGACATTCCAATAGAGAAATGGATTATAGCATGTGATGAATATGAGGGTATACATCACTATAAAATTGTCATAATGTGTAAATAGAATTTTGAAGGATGCTCCAAATTTGCCCATATGTTCATTGGTAAAGTTTACATACCACAAGTTTGCCAAATACTTAGTTCAAAGGGGTTCAAAGATCAATTTGAATCTAGTCATCACAATACCTTATGAAAAATTGTATCATTTAAATATGAGAAAGCTTATTCATATTAGGTTCGGCCCCTTGACCTTGCAAATACAAGTTTTGTTAGAAAATAGTTAGATTGATAGAGTAATTTATTTCATTTAAATTTATAATTTATATTTATCTTGTTAGTTATTATTTACATCATTGTTATTTTATCGTTTGTAATGTTTTTTACATGTAATAAATTAGTTGAAGTCATATTAGAATTTGAATAATCTTTATCATCCAAAACTAAAACATAAAGAAGGTTATGACCTTATGAAACAAATAGGTGGCCAATCATTATTGTGGGTGTGGTAGATTCCAAGTGTGGCTACCAGGACCGGTTGACAGGTAGGAATTCACAATTTGAGAAAAATAAATTTAAAGAGACTTAAAAGTTATTTATTAGTCACATGATAATCATGTATATATATATTTTAATCTTGATCATCTAAATAAAATTCAATTATTCATATAAACTATTCTTATTTCTCACAATAATGTATCTTCGTGACAATAGCCCCTTACAAAGTGATAGCCAATAATTAACTTAAATAATTATATCACAGGTAGATGTGAATAAATTATAATACAGGAACAAAAATCAGTTCTCTCAAACCATAATTACTTTCATACTAATAAAAATATTTAATAACATTTATTATTTTGGATTTAACATGTATGGACTGATAATTTTTTATATTATCGACACATCATACATTATTTATACATTAATCATTATTGATTCTTAAACAATAAATTTATGATGTAAGTGTAAAAAACTTCACAGTCTCTACTATTTTTCTATTTTTACATCGATATGATTTTTTTGTAAGTATTCTGAATATTGAACTAAGATTTTCTTCCTATTTTGAAAATGTGTGCTAAACAAGGTAAAGAAAACAAAGGCTCAACAATGGCAACTAGAAGTCCACACATTTTGTTAGTGGACCCCACCCCATACTATGGAAACTAGAAAAGATTGCAATACACTGCACATTTTTATTGTATTAAAGTTTCTGCTTTTTCCACATCATGCTCAACAATGGCTTTATTTTGAATTCAAATTTGAATCTATACAAACTAACGGCCATATAGAATAAAACAATACAAAGACATAGAATCATAGTAAAGTTTGGATCTTTTAAGGTTTCAACGTTAGTTGAAGTGAATGAAACATGGGAGACTCATCTTGTCTCATGCAACCATTTTGTTATGCTTCTGGTTTTACCAATGAAACCAATGAGGTTAGCTTATTTAGCTGTCACTTCTTTCTTCAACAATTTGTATTATTCAAAATCTTAAGTTCATTTAAATGCTTCCCATTTAATGATTTTTCTTTTTTAAGAATGGGAAATTTTTAAAAATGGAAACTTTGAAGTTAGTTTGTGTTGCACTTTTTTTGGTGTTAGGACACTTTAATTTATTATTCAGGAACTGAGAAGTTTGATTATTATTATTATTATTGCAGTGTTTATTCTTTGGAAGTTGGGTTTTCACCTCATAATATATGTTGCATTCCTAAACATATTTTTTTGTTTAATGGAATGGGAATTTAAAGAAGTTAGTAACTTCATCTTGAAATATATTTCAGTATTTTGGGTTATATTATATCGAGCTAGTAATTAGTTTAAATTCACTTACATTTATAGTTAGTTAATTTTAGTTGGTTTAGTTAGTTAATTAGTTAGGCTTTGTTTCTATGTATATATAGTTTACTTTCATTGTAAACTATCCTTCATTTAAATTTATCCATTCAATTCACTGAATCAATGAAATACACCATAGTATTTTTTCTCTTTGATTTCTAATACTTCAGTATCTATTGGTATTCATTTCTGCTTTCAGTGGATGATTTACTTGCAATTTTAGGCTTTGGGACCATGACTTTTCATGAACTAGGAAATTAAGTTATTACTGCAGTGCTTGTTAATACTTGATGTACTGGCTTTCCATAAATAACCAAAGGTCATTTACCTTTTGACATGGACTTCAGGGTTCAAATCCTGAAAACACTCTTGAGTAAGACTGTGTATACCACCCTTTCGAGATCCTATTGGGTGGGAGCCTTGTCGATCACGCCGCATTTTTTTTTACGTTGTGTGCAATTAGCAGTGTTCTAGATTGCGTTCCGCAATACATAATGCGGACGCAACAATGCGGATGCGGCCGGTGACGCACCGCAATTGCGGTGGGATTGAATTTCACACCAAAAACCGCAACAAAACACTGTTGCGACCGCATCGGGCCGCAACGTAACCGCATCGGACCGCATTTGGACCGCATTGGACCACATTTGGACCGCATTTAGACTATTTTTCTTTGTTCTATGAAGGTTCACCTTGAAAAATATGTGAAACTTGTGCCTTTCAGAGCAACTCAACTCATGCTCTTGGGCAATCAGTCTCTTTTGGGAAGTTCATGTCAGAGTCCTTGGCATGGGAGAAATGGTCTAGTTTCTCTAACAACCGCTACGTCGAAGAGGCGGAGAGGTATGCAAAACCTGGCTCAGTTGCACAGAAGAAGGCTTTCTTTGAAGCTCACTACAAGAAACTTGCTGCTCAAAAAGCAGCAGCTGCTTTGCTTGTTCAACAAGCAACCAATGCTGCACCACCAAACAATGAGTTAGAAATAGTTGATAGTACCCTTAATTCGCCGACAAGTCCTAACTCTAAAATGGTGGTTAAGGAAGAACAAGATTCAAAAGTTTTGAATTTGATCTCTGAGGAGCCAGATATCATGCTTAAACCAACTCTGCATGAGTCAAATTCAAACATAGAGGTAGGTAAAAATATATCTGAAAGTAACAATGTAGATGTAGATGAGAAAAATATGGAACATAAACCTTTAGGAGAGAATTCAATGAAGATTGGATTACAAAACCAGCTTGAAGATGTTGTTGTTACTCATGAGGAGCATATTGAAAAGCTTAGTGGAACTAGAACACCTCAAATTATGACACCAATACTGAAGGTTATTATTATGTTCATTTACTTTCAGGATTCATTCATGTTTTGGTTTTTTGAATTCATAGCACTGACATGGCAGTAGTTATTGCAGCACGGTTCAAATGACGATCCGGAAGTTTTGGCATCCACGGGCAAGAAGAAACTACCAGTTTCTTCCTTCAGGTTGTTAAAGGCAACTTCAACCTCCAAGTTTACCTCTACACCTTTGAAATCCACAGCTCCTATATCTTCCAAAAGAGATAATATTGCTACCCCAACAATGTGCAATAATATGCCTTCTGCAGATAAAAAGAGATATACTCCTAAGTCTCTTCAAATGTCAGTGAATTTTACACCTATTAGAGAGATTAATAGGCTAACTGCATCAGTCATGAAGAAATTTGAAACTACTAGAGCTGTTTCGGGTTCTTCCAAGGCCTTAAAGGATAACCTGATTCCTCTAAGAACCCCAACTATGGTATTCTAGCTTCTTTTTCATGTTGTTTCCTCTCTTACAAACTGTTGAAATTTCATTTTGTATATGATCTTCCAAGTTGCATTTGGTCTCAAAGATGCTAAGTTGAGCCATTTTACGATTGCAGGTTTCTAAGGAGATGCGAAAGCATCCTTCATTGACACCAGTAACAGAAAAGAAGAGGTAACTGATTTCATTGAAGTTTCTAATTAGAATGTAAAACTGTTTGCTTTCGAGTTTTCTGTAGCTGCTTACATCCTAACATGATGCATGTAATTTTTTGTAACATCATAGGAACAAAACACCTATCGATTTATCAGACTCGGGCAACCGCACAGCTGGATCTAAGTGGCGTTTGCTTTCTTCGGAGTATGTTTTCCTACGTAGTTTACCGGTGCCCGACAGAACTGAAATGTTTCTTTGAAATCAAGAACGATTGAAAAGTTTTTATCTTTCTTCACCATTCTCCATTCAATAGATGTCTGGTTTAGAGGATACCTATTCATATATGGCTGCTACATGCTAGCTCCGAAATCCTTCTCCATCAACTCATTATAATCTCTTTAAATGTAGTCATGAAAGAACATTTACGTTGTTTTTTAAACGAGTATTTCCAATGTTGTATTTGCGTGCAGAAACAAATTGAGATCCCTCGTTATATCCTCCCCTTTCAACTTGAGGACAGAAGAAAGGGCTACAATAAGACAGAAGGCAAAACTAATATCCTTATTTTTGTTTTCTGATTCAGTTAATTACGAGGTTTACTTAATATGCTTACTAAAATGCTTGCTTTCTTTTGTTTGTTGATCTTCATAAAATATAGAAACTTGAAGAGAAGTTTAATGCCAATGAGGCCCAAAATGTGCAGCTGCATACAAAACTGAAGGTGGGTTGACAAATAAAATTAATACCAAGTGTAAAATGTCACTTTAAGCATTATCTTACATGGTTCCTCGCGGTTCAATTCGTCCATAACATCCAATCCTTTCTGCTTAGGAAAAAAATCAACATTGAAACTCTCTTATTTGCAGGAGAAAACAGAAACAGAGATTATGAGAAAACTACGCCAAAGCTTTTGCTTCAAAGCCAAGCCACTACCCGATTTTTACAAGGAAAGAAAAACATCAAAGGATGAGATTAAAAAGGTATCTATTATTTCTTTGCAATTATACTGATCTCATTTGATTGATCATTTGCACTTCATGCTTCTTTTGGTTAATAAAGTTCTTAATTAATCTTCATCGAAGTACAAAGTCATTACATCGACATGCTCGAGTTGATAAATATTTCAATTACTTGCAGGACAAACTTTCACATTCTGAATCACTTAAAGAGGGAAGAAAGAAAACTCCAAGACACAATGTGGTAGAGAGCAAAATTTCTTTACCACTTAATAGACCTTCATTGAAAAACAATGTTACAAAGAGTTATCAAGGAAATAGTGGTAGATCCTTGATTCATTCACTGATTACTACCCATGAGAATGCATCACCAAACATTCAGCACTGCAACAAGAATTACAGAAACTACAAATACTAATCATCAGAGTCATATATATGAGTTGATAATTTGATTGTTGTAGCAGGCCAAAGATGAGTTTAAACATGTAAATGTAGCTTCAGTAGTGAAGGAAATTGGACTTGTACCACATTTATTAGGCACTAAAGTTCATAAGTCTAACTTTGTTGTATTCCTAGTATATATGGCAACATTTGTGGACCTCTAACTGTAATTTCATTTTTATTTCCTTTGATCATTCATTAGATTCAAATGCTTTGGTTGAGCCATTTTATGTTTTGTAAGCCATTTGGGCATAACTTAACCATTTATTATGTGATATGTGAGTGAAACTTTGAGAATTTTGGTTATCTTCATGCAGAAACATTCATTTATAACATTTATATATGTGGATACATTTTGGGATGTGATATATTTTAAATTTATATATGTTTGTTTTTGAAGTATCCATACATGTCTTTAGTAAGATTAATAAATTTTCATATTTTTGTAACTTTATATTTAATTAATTAAGGGCTGTTCCAGACATTGCCTGAATGAGAAAGTGAAAGATTCCACTGATTCATTGTATAGAAATGCAGCCCCAATGATAATCATTTGCTTGTGATTACTTATACCAAGGAATGATAATTTAAATAATATCTATCTTGAAATGGAAAATATACTTTGAAAAATATACTTTAAAATTCTAAATATTATGTACTTTAAAATATACTTTGAAAAATATAATTAAGTTTTCCAGTTGAGAAGCTGGTGACAACTTTCAATTTCAATATTTATTTACTGAATATACCAAGAAAATGATAAAAATGAAATGAGAAAAAATGTATGCACTAACCTCGTAAGAGTTTTATACATTATCATTGTATCATCTATTATTTATAATCATAATAAAAGAGAAATGATGTAATAAATGTGTATAAATCTTTATAGATATTACATTATATTCCAGATTCTAGATTTATTTTCATAAATACATTATATTCTATCTCCATTTGTATTTTATTCCTCTATGTTACAATCTTATGAAAAATAATCCTGTCATCTTATAATAAAGTGTTCATTAATACAATATTCTATCTCAATTTGATGTTGTTTTGATTGGGTAGAAAAAAATAAGCATAAGAAATTATCTTAGGAAACACTACCCATAAGAATCCTCACAAATCAGAGGAAGGATATTCTTCAATCTTCATATACCACAAATACAAGATTCAAATATGAGACATAGCATTTAAAACTGAATAAATGTACATTATGCCAAAGCAAGTGAACTATCCTGAAGAGTATTATATGACTAGTGTTTAAATAGCATACTTTTTAAAATTATTATCCTTACATAGCCAAATTGTACATTATGGTATTATATACGGGAGGAGATCCACTTACTCCAATAGTAACTGAAAAAACTTATTCTATATCTTAGTCATCTATTATTGGAAAATCCAATGGTTTAGATATATTCATTAATTCAAACCATTAATTTTTCCAAGAATGAAGGAATATGATGTGGAGTAGGTTTTTTTCACTAATTCTTGGAGTAATTGAACTCATCCTTTATATACACTACATGGTCCAGTTTATACCTCAAACTTCTTCTGCTGGAGGGAGATCAGAAGATTTAACTGAATCATTGACTTGTTCATCTATTGGAGTTGCACTGTTTAGTGGTTGCTTGATTTCTTCATATACTTTAGAAGTAATAAGCCCTTTGTTTTCAGGATATAGCACATAATGTTGAAACATTAAAATAGAATCATAGAATATAGTTACCTGCAATTGTGTGTTTCAAAAGAAAGCAAATTATAATCCATTAATAATCTTGATAAAGTACTTTTTCTTAAGAGTTAATAGATAAGATAAGATTATAAATGAATCTGTTATGGAAAAGATTGGAGTAGGTCTTATGTAGAGAAAATGGTAGAATCATGTCTTAGTTGGTTTGGATATATGTGAAGGAAATGAGTAAAAGTCTTCGTAATGAAAGTAGATCAAATAGAGGTTAGTCTAATGTCTAGGAAGAGGGAGAAAAAAAACATAGTCGAAATGATAAGACAAAGACTTAGAGTTCCATGTTTTGTCAATGAACATAATTTACAATGAAATATTATAGTGTCATTCGATCCATATAGTTGACCCGACCTAATGAGATAAAGACTTGATTGACTTTTCAATACCCAACTTATGTGTTTAAAATTTTCAAACTTTACGCAATTCTTCCATTTATTATGTCATTTACCTTTTTAGGATTCAAATCTTAGTCATCTATACTATGAAAATTTAATGGTTTAGATCTATTGACTAATTCAAATCACTTCAACCATTAGATTTTCATATAATAGAAAACTAAAATGTAGAGTGTGTATTTGTGAATCTGCTCCCTGTACTTTTGAGATGGTGCTTAAATTGGTGAAATAAGAGGAAGACATTAAGTAAAAGAAAGGTGCTAAGAATTAGGAATGGCAGAGAAATTCATACCAAAGATATCATTACTTTTCCAATGTTTCCATAGAAGTTCATCCATGAGCCTAGAGATAGATTAAGGTGAAATTCATAACAAATATTAAGTTCAAATTCATAACTAACATTAAGGATAAAATCTAATGGCATGGTCTAATTCACTGTTTTGGTTGTAAAATTTACAAACCTTGATCAATAGATTGCACAGCCATTTGTGAATAATTGAAGATCCCTCCAGAAAAATCAAGTAGCACACTGACAATGCTAAATCCATCAGTGCTCTTTCTCATGAAGTTCATGAATGCCTGCATTTCTTAAGAGAATATCCATAAGCTTAAGTAACAACATTAAGAATAGCAAAACTTGAACACGAATTAAGTGGTTTGAAAACAATGATACCATCCCCGAATTTGTCGGATTTCGGGTTACCCGAATCCAATGAAAACTCGTCCCAAACATATATTTCTATATATATAGTTTTTATATATGTATTTATGTGCAATTTTATAATTTTACGTATATTAGTCAGGGTCGGGGTAGGGTATCAACTATACCAAACCCGAACCCGAAAGTTGAACTCGAGTAAAACTCGAACCCGAACTCAATCACATTGGGTTTTCCCCGTTAAATTCGGATTGAGTTCGAACGGGTAGTTGCGAGTTATGTTTTCATCATACAGGATAAGTAAAAATTTGTATAACAATGAATAAGTTGAGAAAACACAGTTTCAAAGAGAAATAATTTTGTCTTTCTATCACATATGAAGGAAGAGAAATAAATTATGAAGCATCTCTTGTCAGATTTTCAGATGATCATATAGAACATAATATGGAGGTTAAGACATTTATTCTGACCTGTGGAAAATATTTGATGATGGTCAAACATACTTGAATTGAACTGCACTATGATTGATTTCCACAACATTATAATAATTACTTGAAAACTTAATCAAAACATAGCTTATAATATAACCATAACATTAACAATTATGTAAAAATAATCATAATAAGAAGGTAACTTGCTTGAAAATGGAGATTAGCCAAAGCCATGAATGGGTTGGTAATGCTATGAAAAAACAAACTGCAGCACTGAATAACACAATTGCTACTATTGTTATAGCAAATTTGGAGAATTTCTGAGTTCCACACTGCAAAAGCCATGAACAATAATCACAACACATTTCCCATGTTAGAATTAACGAAAGCTAAACAGGACCAGACTGCGAACGAAGAGCCTCCAACCACTAGGAGTTCCATTGTTAATGGGGTATGAGAAGAGCGCAGAGCTACAAGTGAGACACCATGTCTACCAAAACCTTAAGACATTAGTTCCATGAATTTTTTCCACTTATAAACTCTTTCACTATCCCCTCATATCCAATGTGAGTGTGAGACTTCACACTTGCATAAACCCAACAATTATAGCTAAGAAATGTCTTAAATATGAACAACTTTAAAAGTACCTTACCTCATAGATTGCAATTTGTGATAGTATAACTAAATTCAGTATAACAGCATGAGTTGAGAAAGCAACATCATTAGCAGCTACAGGAATCATCTATAATGACAAGAGATTATATAGATAATGTGAATATCTAATGATTTATGATTAAGAGATATTGTTGATTTTCAATATTTTTTGGTATATGATTTTAACATTTCTAGGCATTACATTCTTGAATACTAACTAATTAGTCTCTCTTAAGGTTCCACCTCAAAAACCAATTGATAATGAGAGAGCTAGTCTAACAGGTATTTAAATCATTCTCGAGACAATGAGGTAAGCGACGTGAGACTTACTTCTCAACATATTACATTTGAGTGATTTGACCCATTACTAAAGGGCATCTTTTGCCTCATGACAACCGAAAAGAAGTTGGGTTCTGACTTTGATACAATATTAAGGTTCTATCTCAAAACCAATTAGCAATGAGAGGCATAGCCACCAGTTATTTAAATCATTCCCGAGACAATGAGGTAGGCGATGTGAGACTTACTTCCCAACAGTCCGTTATTTTCAAATACAAATAGTATTTTATGTGTGGTGATACAAATTTTAAGTGAACCATACCATGCATATCCATACTGCAATTTAATCATACCTCCTAGGGAGATGATTAAATGTCTGAAAACTAAATATCAACTGTAGCTTATGAAATTGAAATTACATTGACAATGTATGAGTTTCTATACATTGTTACCGCATCATCCATCATTTATATTTAATAATCAATTACTGCTCTAACTTGAGCTATGACCATAAGTTAAGGAATTCAACTTTGAAATAATGTAATGGTAATCGGTTAAAAGTTGATTACATTTATTAACAAGTTTGATGATTAAATTCAAAGAGAACAAACCTGTTGATAACCATACTTGTCAAAATACTGTTTCTGAATAGCAGAGCTAAAGAAGAGGGAAACATTGTATATGAGATATGACCATAGCTTCACCATGTTCAGAATCTCATAATCTAAGTTTAAGCCCACCACACTAAGTTTGTTATATCACCAAAAATACCAAAATTAAACACATAAATGAATAAATATTACTATAGTATAGAGCATGAATATATATATATATATATATAAATATATGGTTACCTTTTTCTATGAAAATTTAAGATGATTTGAGGGTAGCCACATATGGCCCATGAAAGAAAAGCTAGCCAACCAAGCACTTGATAGGTTACTTCCAATGGAAATAAATTCCATGAAGCCATTTATGTATCTCTCTGAGTTTGAAACAGTTCAAGTAGTTAATGGGATTTCTTGGAACTTAGAAGTTAGAAGTGTTCAATATCTAACCTTACTTCAAATGGTGGGTCCACATTCTATGTTCATTTTCTTACTTATCATGTTTTCTTTCTTGTATTTAACTCTTTCATTTTTTTTAGTTTAATATCTATACATTAGAGTAATATAGTTAGTACATCCTCCATCATTCATTTGGATACAATGTCGTATATACATTTTTTTCTCTTACTTTTTTGTCTTTTTGTCTTTTTGTCTTGAGGGCCAATTTAATAAAGCAAACAATTATAATTGTTGTATATTATATTTTTCAGGTCTTGGTCCTTAGCACTATTGATTGATTATTAGGAACTTTAGGAATAGAGTCGCCATTATGGGAGAATGCATTTGTTGTCATGTCATCAAATTATTCAAAACAATTATGCATTTTTTTCTAACTAGTTTGGTTTTGGTCCTATAGAGTTTTGGTTCCTGTGATTTAAAAGTTAGTGAGTCTTAATATATAAAATTATTTGCTTATCTTTAGTTATGTCAAAATCTGAATTAACTTAGTAATTAATGTAGTATGAAAATTCTGAATTCAAATAATGAAGTTGGACTAAGATTCATATGGCATCTATTTCTCTTGGCTTAACATTGTAAGAAAACTAATAAGTGATTAAACACTAGAGCCTATTGTTCCATTTGAGGTTTACTCCTTCACGTTACTTTTTCACTTTACATACTTATCCAAATAAGGATACATTCATTAATGTAAATTTAATATGGTGGACCATGTTTTGCTTTGTGGAACACAATAGAGCATTGAATTTCTCAAATAGAATGTGGTTTTAATCAATAAATAATACCACAATTAGTTGGTAGATATTGATTTTCTTTAATATAATATTAGATGTTTGATTAATATTATGTGATTGAAAATAATTCTAATGGAAAGATTGGTCTCTCACTACATTCCTATTACACAAGAATATTTAATCATACATTATCACTATACTTATGTATGAACTTTGAAATAATTCTTGTGGGCAGGCTGCAATAATTTTATTTTCTGTTTTGCAAAATTGGGCTAATTAATATGACCCATTTGAAGATGTTTAAAGTGCTAATTTAGTGATCATTTTCAAATGGGCACATGGCACCTAATGCCTTATAAATGTAGGCCCTAACCTTAGTCTCCCACAATGGGAGGGTCAAAATGACATTATAGTTGTTTTGGTTATGTGGTCATAGACACCTTCATTTGTTACTATACAACTTATTTGATCTATTCTTCAAATTTTGGTATATACCAAACATAAATTTCTTCTTAAAATCATGATATTAGAGACAATTTCTTTAGCCTTCCCACTAACTAAGTCAAGAATAGATCAAAATAAGGTTAATCTAATGTTTATTGAATTGTTTTTTAATTTAAATCCGACCATAGACCTGAAGGCTAAACCGACTACAAATACATAACAAAGTCATTTAATTTCACAAAAAGTACTCAAATTACAAAGGAAGCAACACATTCTAAAACAAAGTGAAAGAAGAACATTCCAAAGACACCAAATGGTGTAATAGCATCATGATACCCAAAGGACTTGGCATGTTGAGGAAGATACTGATCTTGAACCATGACCCTTAAAATCATTTTCTGACCCTTCTCACAGTGCCCTGATGCACCACTTATGAAGTAGAATGTTCCTGAATGGTCCAACTTGAATATAGTGTTGCCATTGTTGGAAAAGAAAGTTGGATGAGTTGCATTGCATTCCTTGTAATCTTTCTCACTCACCTCCATCACTGAGTCCTTCTTGTAACTAAAATCTGCACACACAAATATATATTACTTGTTAACACATTCGTTATTTCCTCATCAAGAAAACTTTGTTTATTATATAAAAAAAGTCGTCGAACCGGTGAACGAGACTCCCACTTAATAAGTATGACAGATAGATAGATATACCTAACCTTATCTAATGAGCTCACTAAGTAGCAACTTTGCTTATTATATGTTAGAGAAATATTGATTGTATGAAAAAAAATTCTAGATAACCTTTGATTTATTATGTGAGTAGGAAAAAAATATGATAACAACCTCCTATAATAAACAAGTAAAACAACCATAAATAAACCTTTCAGGTTCCTATCAGAATATCAAGTTATTATATATTTGATAGAGAATATAAATGCATGCAAAAATAAGTTGTTTCGAAAATTGAGTTTTACTTTATGTCAGAGAAAAATATTAATTATACAATATTTCTAGAGAACATTTATATATAAAACTAGAATAGTAATGCATGTCCCAAAAATGAGTTTATTACTTTATTATATATAAAAAAAAGTTTTTTCTTATATTATTTTCAGAGAACATTAGAACAATATATGATTTATGAGTGAGTGTGAATGAATATGAAGGTATTGTTTGAAGATAGAATAAAAAAATGCATGAGTCATTTTCTGAATTGTACAAATATACTAAATATATGCATGAGAAGGGAGAGAGTGATGTAGTGCATACAAATAGTGTCACCAACTTGGAACCTATTGTTGGAAGCCCAATCATTGTAGATATTGGTGTCATTAGGAGTTGGAACAATCCACCCTTTTGTGCCACCAACTTGGAAATCAAAGGAAGCCATAGAGAAATGTTGGAGACAAGAAAAAATGGGCAAGAGAAGAAAAACTAGAAAGATAATGGAGGAAAAAGAACAAGAAGAAGAAGCCATATTGTTGTAAGAAGGGAATGAGTGCAAGAGAGTTTTTGATGAAAGTGGCATAATGTGGAGAAATTGGTTGGTTTTAATGTTATATAGATGTTGATAGAGAGAGTGGTGAAGTTGGTGTTTCAAAAGTTTGATGAGACATGGAAGTAGTGGGTGGTTACTTTTTATTGTTTATTAATTTGACTTAGATTAATTTCTCAATTAATTTATGTTAATTGAAAATATCAGATAGGAAATGTTTATGTTACATAAGCAGCAATAAGAAGAAGAAATTCACTGTAATCATTGATTATAGGCCATCATGGCTTAAACTGAGTTGAAGTTATCTTTTTTTTTTTTTGCTTTGGTTGATATTTACACAGGAAAATTTTGATGTGTATCCATAAGATTCATATCATTCATATATGTGAGATGGAAAGAGAATTAGAGTATAAATGTGGAAAAAAAAGAAAAGGACACTCACTCTAAGATATTGCATTTTAAAATCATGCAAAACACTTGGAGATCAATGTTTACTAATGTGATGAAAGTATTACAATAGTCTTTCTAATTTAAGGCAACATTATGATTACATATTGATGGTATATCCATAAATCGATGGTGAGTCTCGTACAATAGTAAGATTGTTGCCTTATGATCTAGAGACAGTGAAGTTCAAATTCTGAAAATTGTCTATCTGCTTGTGTAACAAAAATCAGTGTTTTCTCTATTTGTCTCTATATACATATATGATAGTATGACACATTGTTTTTGGGATATAAATATGTAACATGATATTCTTATGCTGAAATTTCCAAATCTACTACATGTTCTGACTCTTGACCTGAACCATTAGTTCTTCTGCCTTTGAAGGATTTCATACTAATAATCCTAGCAAAGGCACTCTTTGATCTGATTATTGATGATGCTTCATGCTTGTCAGCAAGTTCATCGGATAGTGATCTTACCAGATCGTCAAAGCGTCGTTTGTAGGTCGGAAACCTTGTGATATATTTGGTGATCCCTTGGATCCTGCATAATAGACATGAAGCCAAAATTAGTTAGAGAAAAGAAAAATCAAGCAAGTCTTTTCCTACTAGCGGAATGAGCTATATATGGATTGAACGATGTTATGAGATGTCATAATCTCATAACGCCTTATTCTTTCTTAATGGTTTGCCTATTGTTTAGTGGAAAATCAGAACAGAAGTTATCAACAACAAAAAAACTAACTTGTTTTAATCTGATATGTACCTTCTAGCCAATCCATCAAGCTCACCAAGTTTGAGATCAGAATCAGGAGCTGGGCCAATAGTTGAATTTTTCACTCGCTTCGAGTCACCGTATAAGAGAACTAATTTGCAAAAATAGTCCTCTTCTGAAACAGTAAGATTTTTCGCTTTGATTTGTTCTTTAAGTATCAAAAGGGGGTTAAGGAACCATTCGAAAAATTTCTCCTTCGGTCTGTTTGAGGTAGTTAGTTCAGTATCATCACCTGCAAAGTAACCAACTTATGGAAATAGAGACCTTTTTTGAGCTTACCATAAAAACTTATGCAAGTAGTTTATGAACTTTGTATAAGCTCCTTTTATTTTAGCTTATTTTAATAAGCTTATCATAGGAGCTCTTTTAACTTATTTTTTTAAAAAAAAAGTTTATTAAGTAGGTGTTTACTTAAGCTACCCAATCACACCATAAACAGATAAAAAGGGAGAGGGAGGAAGGAAAAGAAAACTAAAACTGCGAATGCTTCACGTACTTATCAATAAACCCTTAGCATTTGCTTTTGCAGAGCGCAAGAGTGCCAGAAGAAGGCAATATGCTGGTAAACCAATACAAATGACTTTACATCTTTTACCAGACCCAGCTTCTTCGATGTCTTCGCGTGTTATTAGTCCTTGAGAAACCAATGCTTCTCCGACATGATGACATTCCTTGAACAAGCCATCCAACAGCTACACATGTTAGAAACTATGTTCATTTTAGTACAGAACTTACAGAACCTTAAGCCTGATGCAAAACATGAACATCCATCCTAGGAGAAAATGGTCATATTTGAGTCATGTATCATTTCGATCCAAAATATTAAAAAGAATACCTCAAGTGGTTTCAACTCAGCAATATTATCTTTCAGTGAAAATGTGCGAGACGGTACCCTTTGTGGTTTAGTTCTGGGAGGCGAATTTGTATCGGAAGTTGTTCGTGACAGTTTTTCATTTTTTCGATATTGAGGCCTATCAAACATCAAATTTAACACAATATAAGAACACAAGTTGAGGCCATTAACTGTAAGTAACAATGATAGTATTTGGAAGCTGAGAAGAATAAAACCTCGGGAAGCAGGACCCTTCTCGCATGTCAAGAATATCATTGCTGTATTCATCATATATGGACAAAGCTGCAACGATGTACCGAAGGCCAGACAAGAAAGAATACTCCTGCATTTATTAAAAGTACACATAAATATCTCTCATGCCAAAGTAAAAATCATGCATGGATAGTATCAGCATAATTTCGAGGAGTTACGGCATTTTGTGCTAGCTATAATTTATAAGGCATTCTTGAAACATGATTTTAATCAGGATTAAGAGAAACTCAGCTGTGCAGTTTTATACAAGGTACGAGGTTCAAAATCTAGATTTAACTTGAAGTTTCTAACGAAGGAGCAGCAGAGGATGTGATCATCTGAGCAACAGATACCCATCAATGCATTCTCAAACTTACAAGCAGTGATGACAACTAATATTCTTTATTATAAGGAATTTGATTACACTTAAAATACCACTTTTAAGTTTCTTATATCATATCTTGCAGAAAAGTTGCACATCAAGCCCTCGGCATGCATTCACCTTTTGCATGTATAATCTAAATGCTAATTAGCGACAAGTGGCGTTGCTAATGATGAACTTGGAACTGAATGCGGAGATTTGTCCGAAGACAGTAAACTTTCAAAGCATATTTTTTATCCCAACCTCCTATGTTATAAAAGTTTAACACTGGTCTGTCTTTTTGAATAGAAATCAGTCTAGAAAAGCTTAGAATCAGCCAAACAAGCTTATATTTTTACTCATTATAAAATCCGTCTAACTTAACTGTCTAACCTAAGCACGACATCATAGACTATAATAACAAGAGGATATTAAGGATTGACCTGATAAGCAACAACACCTGCATAGGCACCAAGTAAGATACTAACTAACACGGATGCCAGAACAGCCCCAACAACAGCCAGTGGCCACAGAAGGATAGCAAGGCCTGCGAATGGCACACATATTGTCTCCAAGAAAGGGCCTTCACGACCTATGAGGTCATGAATTAAACGACTCCAGCCTTTAAAAAGCATGTAAGGGCCTTTGCATATGGCAACAAATGATACAACTGGCATATCAACTATGATCCCAAGAACAGCAGCTATAACAGCCCCAGGAAGATAAAGCAGCCTGCATCGAATCATCAACAACAACTACATCAAATCATAGAAATATTAAATATGCAACATTACGAGTTATATGTTTAGAAGACCTTTTTAAAGTCACAATTTTGTAATGCTTTGGAATTCCCAAAATCTACAGGTACAAATCACTCCAAGAAGAGGTATAGTTGGATAATCTCAGGTTAAATATGGCATAATAGGCCAAACATACAACTCAAACACAAAATGCACAATAAAGAACAGAGGAAAAACTCCTTATCTTATATGCTCTTTGTTAGCACTTAGCTTCCCAACATTTAGTACCTCATCTTTGATATAATTATGTTTTCCATGCAAATGATGCATCATTGAAATCATAAGACCAACAAAACATGTGCATAATACTATATAACACCAATTTGGCTATCTAGTAAAAGTGTTCCGTGATACCATTCTGCATCTTAATACTTGAGAGACTTAATTCATTTCCTTTTGGTAGTCACAATTTATGAAATTATGCAGGCCCTATGTTTTAAATTGTGGATGCAGTCGCGATATCATTGCGGTGTGAATTATTTTGTGATTGAAAAATTATTTTTGAAAATGATGCGGTCTGATGTGGCCCAAATGTGGTCCGATGCGGTTGTGTTGCGGTCCGAAGCGGCCGATTCGTGTCACACCACAATTGCGGTATGATGCGGTTTAATATTGTGGCTGCATCACGTGATGCGGTCCACAATTTGAATCAATATAGCAGGCCACAACAGCTGCAGAATACTATATAACACCAATTTGGCTACCAAAAATAAAACATTTGGATGTGTGTACAGGCCATAGAGATACTAATAACATAACATTACACGAAATTTTGGGAAATATAGTGACATAAAACCTGATCTCATAATAATTTCCATTTGGAGGCCCCTCTTGTCGCAGGTCATCCATAGCCGAAAAATAAGAATCGAAACAAACATCTCTTACATCCGTGACAATATCGAAGGTGTTTAAAATAGTGGTCCATGTACCATCCTGTGAATGCAGTATGAAATTTATGTACTGAATAACAGCAGAACTGAAACAAAAAGCAACTAAATAACTTAAAAACTAAAGCATACCGTAAAACAGTGGAAAACTTTGTTTTCTTTTCCTTCCACTACAGCTTCAAATGTAGCAAATATTGGTGAAAGAAATCCATAGGCTGCTCCACCTACAATGCTTACAACAATGCCAACCACTGGCCATATAATCAACAGCACAGGTAGTACACAGATGCATGCAACAAACTTCAGAAGAGACCCTAGTTGTTTAGATCTGTAATTTACGGAAATCAATATGAGAAAACAATTGCAAATCAATCAAGAATTTGAGAGCGTGGAAGCCGAGGAAAGCACCTCACAACACAGTAATATGTCCAAATACAGTGTGCAGCCCAAAGACCAAGTATGATAGCCGAGTTCCCGATTGTCATTATTAAGCATATCATTGGGCAGAAAAGGACACCTGAAGTAACATTGCATTTTGAGCATTGGTGAATAAGCTTGAGAATCATACTCTTCAGGTAGAAACCTTCACTTAACTCCGTTGATACTCAATGGATACAATGAGGTTTCAACCTGAGTTCATGCAAACTCACCACTAACCTTTAATATATCGAAGTTTGACCCGAAACTACTATACACTTGTTTGATACTCAACTCATTTTCATTCTCAAGTTTCAAATTATGTGATTAGATGAAATTTATAGTTGTGATTAATAAACAAGTCTCTACTAGATTCATATAAACAGAACACAAATTTTAATTGTTTTCAAATTTTTTGCATAAGACACAAAAATGGAAACATCAGTTAACATAGGTTAGATTGTCATTAATTTACTATGTTAATTTGTAAACTAATATGGAACACATGAGTGAAACACCAATGTCCACTCCACCATTGTTAAGGAAAAAAGTGAGCCTAATATATTTCATTGAGGAAAAAAATGACTACTTAAGCTAACTTGTAATTAATAGAAATGAACTATGCATAGATCATAAATGTTTCAACAAGAAATTCCTTCTCTTGCGTTTGTCGCGACAGGTGTGACCCGATTTTCGGTTGGAAGACCGGTCTGCGATTGTGTTCAACTTGTATTTCCCAATTAAAACATATCAAAAATAGAAAGCACATACAATAAAAAATACTACAGAAAATGGAGCCTAAGTCATGGACAATTCACCTTTGATGTGGCCTAGAATAAAAAGGCCAATAAAATAAGGCAGAAAGCAAAGAAAACTCCACAATGAAGCCCAAAATCCCTTTGGAGGTTCCATTGTTCTCCCACCAAGATTTCTGAAAACCAATCTCTACAATCTCTTCATCCCTTTGACCCCACACACAATCATCCCCCCAAGTCAAAAAGATTCAAACTTTGTCAACTTTAACCTTCACTGACAGAAAATAAAGCTTAGAAACCATATAAACAGTTGCTAAAAAACAAATTTTCTTGGAAACATAACTGGTGGGTCACTCTTAATCACCATTTTCTTCCATTTTGGAACCTTAAAATATATAAAAGTTTGGAAAAGAGTACACTACGATTGTGTATTTATATATATAGTTAGTATGAAACAAGAAGAATAGTGGTGAATGGAGCAGGTAATGCTAACCAAATAATCATTATATCATATATATCCAATTGTTGAATGTAGATACATATTATTCTTTTGTACTCAGCTTGGGCTTAAAGCAAAGCACTTGTGTAGTGTAAATTGTGGTGACTTGTGAAGTGTGGCTTGTTTTGATTTGAGAAAAGGTACAACCACTCTCAATGTTAACTAAAGTAGAGACTAGTGTACATGTTTTATGTTGCAACGTACAATAATCAAATACTAATATGACACTAGGAGTAGACAAGTGTCTAACATGCAAATTTTCACAACAACAAAATATATCAGAAGACTAATAACACATCTAATACACTATAGTGTAAAATTCACCTGGGCTCAAATATATAGGCTGATTTAATGTATTTTGGTACTACCAACCGAACAACGATCTCCTGTCTCCAACCACGTCCTAAGCATGTCCGTACTAATCAAAAAAATGATATGTCAACTAAAAAAATTAAAACTTCTTCTATTTTTACTTCATTTTTTGATTGGTGTTGGACGAGCTTGGGGACGTGGTTGGGGACAGCAGATCTTTGTCCTACCAACTATCTCATCGATGTATGGTTAAGGAGTTCTCTCTCCCAATGAGTATCACTCTCAATAATCGAATCATTGAAGTTTTAGTCATAAGAAATAATTAAAAAATTGAAAATGGATTACAAATAATAACGGGAAAGACGCAAATGGATGAGAAATAATTGTGCGCGGATAAAGCGTGTAGCAATGATAATCAGTCAGCACTCATGACCAACAATGTTGCCGGCTCCAAATATTTTTCGGGGAACAAGAAATATAGAAAAAATCTAACTCAATCTAAATTATAGTATCATTCATTGTTTAATGTTGGAAGGTAAGTCTCACTCTCTATCTAGTTATCTCAGAAATAGTTTAAATACATATTGGACTATTTCTCTCGGTCAATTAGTTTTGAAATGAAATTCTAAAAAGTTGTAAGGCTCAGACTGTAAAAAATGAAGAACATTCCCCATCTTATTTCCACTTCTTAAGTTCTTCCGTTTAACTGTTTAAGAACACACACTAATAATCTCTTTTTTATGCCCTAGTTCATAATATATAGCAGTCACTTTTCAGTCTCTAATGATATAATAGTAGATATATTCTCGTGGCCCTTAATTGAGTGAGACAATGAAATGCATAAGATATTATACATGGATAACATATTTCATGCGCATATATCTCACTTGGGTAATAGAAATGTTTACTATATACGAGTTCGGCAAAAAATGATATTATTAAAATGCAACAAAAAGTGCAAAGTTAGTATTTCCCTATATACTACTCATTTGTTGTATTTTCTTAAAAAGATTTGTACATTATTGTCACGTTACAGGATCTATAGAGGTGAGTAGGACCCGACTTTACTCGCTCACCTGGTATGGCCCGATCATGATCGGACCTGAAAAGGGTCGGGTCTCATCGGGTCTAGGTCGGGTTCGGATTCAAAAATTAGACTCAGTCAATATATAGGGCCGAGTAGGGACCAAATATGACCCGTCCCGACCCGTCTCAGGGTCACTCACTCATGATGTTTGTATGTGTCTTTGTTCAAATATATACAGAGTAATGATACTTTTTTGGTCGAAAATATCATTGATTCTCTAATTTTTCATCACATATACATGTTTAATAATATTTATACATATATATTATTTTATATATCAAATATCATATTCACAATAATAAATAATATTTAGAAGACTTTATGTACAATCAGTATATTTAACCGAGTCTATGGTCAGGTCCGGGTTTAAAGACTGACCATGTGAATATTTAGGGTCGAGTTAACTTCGGGTATAGGGTCGGGTCCAAGTTCAGAAAAATAGCCCAGACAATATTTAGGGTTGAGTAAGGACAAGTTTTAATCCGACCCACACTCATCCCCTAGTTCAGAGGTTCACCATAAATACAATAGTTGCATTTGGTGTCATATATTGGAAATAAAGGAAGAGTTCTTTTAACCGGCAGCATGATCCATTGTTTTTACATGCATATTCAGTTGTTTAGACCTTTGTGTTACATACATCACTCACTTTTTATTAATATAGAGATAAATATATTTTTTATATATTTTAATGACAAAAGTATCATTTATTTTTTTATATAGATAAAGATGTAACGTAGTATATTTTTCTTATTTACTTCACAACCCACTTGTTCATTATTGGCTCACACCTCATCAATATGGTGACCTGTGAGGCACTTGTTCAAATTTGTATTTCGTGTAAAAAAATAATAGATTTGTATTTTGAGTAAAAAATAATGAGATGTTGGAATGTAAGTCTCCCATCGTCTATCTTATTCTTCTGGGTATGGTTTAAATAAATGTTAGATTACTTATCTTGTTATTAATTGATTTTGAGACGAAACATTAACATGATATTAGAGTGATATTTTAGTTTCTTTCCGCTTGATATTTGTTAATTAATTAATTTTGACGTTGAATTTCAATTTTTTATAAACAAAAGATTGGATTAGGAAAATGCAATATGCATGCCTTTATTATTCAAAGATAAAAGTGAAATATATACGTCATGCACCAGGTTTTGACCACTATGTTGTATGTTCTTAATTACAATTCCCTAGAATAAAGATTATTGGTCTAATTTGTTGTCTTTCATTCATATCTTCGCCTAATTAAAACATGAGACTTAATTAAAAAAATTATAAAAACATAAACTTACATTTTTATATTAATTATTGAAATTTGATTAATTAAAGATATGAAAGTATAGTTTTTTTGGGATATGTGAACCTCCTTCTTCTTATAGCTACGGCACGAAGGGGTGATTTAATAGCCACTATATATAGTTTGAGTAAAATGGATCATTTGAAGAATGAAAATAATTGAGAGATGGGCTGATTATTGTTGTTTTTGGTAATCATTAAGAAAAGGTTTTGACTTATTTTTATTTAAAATAATAATAAATATATACCACTTAAGAATTTATGCCATGTTTACAAAAAAAATAAAAAAATAAAAAGAGCAATGTTGGGATCACAATGAAACTGACAAAAGCTCATCTAGAGCATTAGCTAAAGGAATTCTCTTTGTAAACCCAATCTATTAACTTTATATCTAACTCACTACTTTTTAATGTATTTATTTTTCAAATAAAAGTAGTTTTAGACTAAAACATATAGCTAGGATACATTATTGTTTTTTTAAGCACCACCCAAATCTGAATTCAAAGTTTTTTAGATAAATCTCTTTGTTTTATAGCTATTGTGGACCTAAAATTAGTCTAAAGTCTTTTATCCATTATATTTCTAATTATCTGAATTCAAAAGGGATGTATTAGTTGTATTTTTCATTGAGAAATTATCCACGTACTCTAAGAGTAAGTGGAAAAAATATATTATACATCATAATCATTTATTCTTGGAAAATCCAATGGTTTGAATTAGTGAGTAGATCTAAAACATTTGATTTTCCAAGAATAAATGACTAAGATATTGAGTAAGTTTTTTTCACTTATCATCACTTTTTTTTATTAATAAGGATAGCAAAAAAAAAAATATTATTATAGGAATAAAGGTAGAAGAAAAGTACCACATAGAAAAGTTAGGTATACTATGAAAAATGAAAGATAGATGTCACTAGAAAAGTGAATAACGTGGCTAAAGTGGTGCCCCTGCAAACCCTCTTTCCTTTTATCTTATCATCATCAACAATGATATATTTATAGTCAAATTATGACAATTTTAAATTATCATTTGATTTTTAGGTGTATTTTTATAGATACATTTAGAAATAAAAGATAAAAAATAGAAAAAAATTGGTTTAATATAAAAAATTATTAAATTGGGTTTATCATAAAACATTATTGTAATATGTAACATAAAGGCTCTAGGCTCCACCTTCCTTCAAAAGTGTTATTGGTCTGAGCATGTTTCTTTTGCTCACTGTTCTAATTCATTGTTTCTTTTAATTCATCTCTTCACCTTAAATTTATGTTGTTTCTTGTCCTTTTCGTTAGTTCTCCTTCAATGAATCAACACCCATGTCTCTAGTGAAAACAACAAGCAAATACAAGACTCATAATGAAATAAAAAATAATCTTAAGAAATCAATCTTAGTCATCCATTCTTGAAAAATTTAATAGTTTAAGCTTATTCACTAACTCAAACCATTAGATTTTCCTAGAATGAATGGTTAAGATGTAGAGTAAGTCTTTTTCATTTACTCTTGGAGTAAATAAATCTCTTCCCTTTTTTATCCCAATATGTTTAGTAGAATAGTGTGCTTCTTCTAATAGGAATAGGGGGAATAGGTTTGAAACTTGAAAATGACTCATGCAATGATCTAGGTTACTTTTTCCATGCACTTCAACTCATCTGTTTATCCCAATAATATATATATATATATATAAGGGTGATCCAGTGCGTGAGGTTCAATAGGTCTGAGCCGGGAATGATATATGTATATAATATTACTTTCATAAATGAAAAGATTGACTTTAGGATTTGAATACACTTCTGAAAACTGATATACATAGAATGTGTATTTTAGTGTACATATGACAATTATAAAAGTTCATACAGATATTTGGCTTCATATTGCAGTGGTTGTGGCTCCAAAATGATGTTGATATTATTATGTTATGCTTTAAAATGGAAGCTTTGCAGTTGATAGAGAATGCAGAGATTGAATGATTGATACACATCCATATGGTGGTTTTACTTTCTGATACTATGTCAGCAAACTCCATCATGACTTAGTGGAGAACTGTGTGACTTAAAACAATAGTGGTTTGAGTCAATTTTCTCTTTTTATGAAAACCAAAATTGGGTGATAAAGAAGGGAGGAAAGCTTTAATGATCATACACTGTAGTACTAAGTACTTTAGCAACCTCTGAATCTGAACTTGGCAGATCCTCTAGGCCTTCATTGTTGTGTTTCTCAACAGTGAAGTTAATGCTATTCTCCTGTTCATGAATTGCTTCTGAATTTCCAGATATAAACACTACAATGTGAATTTCATCAACCTCTAAATTAAAACTTGGCTTTGGCAAAGTTTTTTTTGGGGAGATGGCTATTCATCCATTTTACTTAACTATTTCCTAATCCAATGCACAAGGCTGCAACTACCATTGGCTAAACGGACCACCGCTCAAAAATGTCTGCTAAAACTAAGGCGGGTGCGGACATGCCCATTTATAGAAACATGAAAAGGCATGCCCTGGCCACACAAAAATTAGAAAAAATAAAAAATAAAAAATTTCCCTAGAGGTCGCAGACTCATTGCTGTCGCTGAACCAGTGTCTAGCCCCAGCAATGAGATAATCGAAATGATGGCCGAAGCTATCCTGACCAAGAACCAAATGGATAGCATTTACAGAGTCAGCAAGGAGATCTGATGTTCAGTATTCAAAGCCAATTGCAATCCCTGATTGAAGACCTGATGTTCAGCAAGGAGACAAGAAGCATAGCCTATGTGACCACTGACTAGAGAAATCAACTACCCAGGACCAGTCCTAATGAATGACCATACAAAATAAAAATTTACAACTTCATAATCCAACCAATCCATTTAACCAAGTATGCCGATGAAAAAGGAATGTCAATGCCACCTTCTAGTCTGCTATAGAGTTTATCCACCTGTGGCCTTTACTAGCCTAAAATGAGTTGTTTTAGATTCAAGTATTCAACTACAGGGTTAAACCTCTCCAATCCCCTATTTTCAAATCTGTATTTATTAATAAGTTCCGCATGCACAAACATTATCAAATTATGTTAACTAGTGGCACATCTGTCAGCTAGTAGATGATAAACATAAGATGTTGTTAGGAACTTTCGCCTGGTCCGGCAGGCTTATGTGGAAGGGGCATGTTGAGAAGTAAGTCCAACATCGCCTACCTAATTGTCTCGGGAATGGTTTAAATACTTGTTGGGCTACTCCTCTCATAGCCAATTGGTTTTGAGATGGAACCTTAACAGATGCATCTTTAAGAAACAAAGGCGAGAAAAGCATTACTTATATAAGTAATTATAAATTCATTACCTTGGTCAGGTTCTTAAGGTGCTTTTCTCAAGTTCAAAAGTTCCACCATTACACAACCAAGCAAATAACTTCTTAAGAGATTGGTAGAATTACAGCGACAAACAGGAGAAGAAATATATGAACTTCAGAAAAGATGAACTAAAACTTCTGAAAGGTAGAATGGTCCAAGAAATATATACTTGAAAGAATTTGTCAAACATAACAACATATGACCAGTACAAAGTTAATACATACAGTTAAAGAATGCTAACCGTCGTGAATGTCAAGGGACCTTACAGGAATCAATGAATTATATTGGCCTCCCACTATTGTTTAGTTATGACTGATTGTTATAAACTGTATTTGCAAATTGACTCAACAAATAAGTCAATAACAGAACACAATTAAAAAAGTAAAAAAGAATCCTAACTACCTTTTTCTGCTACACAACAATCTCATCCTTTTCCCTCATGTTAATATGAATGCTTAATTCACTAATTCATTTATAGCAATGGTGTTCTTTTCCATGTCCTTGCAACAGGGAAGTTGAACACTTAAAGCCACTTCAGGATTAACTACACTATCGTGTAGTGTAATTAACACAGAGGAGACTGTTTGGCTTAGGGGCTTGATAATGCCCTTCCTTTTATCAAATTCAGCCATGTATCACCTCTCCAATCCACCATATGACACCAAGAGGGTTACATGTCAAAAATATGCCATTCAAGAAACTAATGTTTTTGTCACCAGTAATCTTTACAAGAACAAAAACCTTCTTTGAAATGATGAAAACGTATAGTATCCCGAAGAATTATTTCTCTCCTCTCCACCTTGGAGATGAGCTTCATTGTTGTATGGCAATCAGAGCATACTCTCAAATTCTTCATCACCCTCACTGGTGCTGATGTTGGTAAAGAGATAATCCCAAAAGTTACAGCTAACTTTTCACTGTGGTGGTTCATGCCTATGGTGCCACTAAGTTGAGCTTCAGAGATGTCCAAAAGAAGCTTCTCATTGTTGAAGTTGATTTTATTTATCTTTACCAACATTTCTTCTAACCGTGAATAAATCAAATGACTCATTTCATGAGAACGATCATCCACTAAAAACGTATGAACCTTATTTCCTACCTCAATCCAACTTATACCAGGTTCCTTTTTAACTCCTCTATCTTGCATAAGCTTCCTAACCTCTGAAGCAGGCTTCTCATTCCCCGCATCATCATAGATATTGTAAAGAAGAACATAAGATGCAGCTGCATGAGGTTCAAGTTCTATTACTCTTTTAGCAACATGCTTTCCCATGACAGTGTCCTTATGAACCCGGCAAGCACCCAACAAGGCACGCCATATTACCGGATCATCCTCAAAACCTGAATCAAAAATAAAGTTGTGGGCATCCTGTAGCCTTCCTGCACGCCCTAAGAGGTCAACAATGCAAGCACTATGCTTTACATTAGCTGTTATGCCATAATCATTCTTCATTATATCTAAGTATCTTAATCCTTCTTCAATGAGACCTCCATGGCTACAAGCAGTAAGGATCCCTAGAAACGTGATATGGTTGGGCTGAATTCTAGATGCAGTCATCAACTTAAAAAGTCTTAGAGCTTCGTTAGCAAAGCCATGTTGTGCGTAGCTACAAATCATCACAGACCAGGATACCACGTCTGGGTTCTTTGTCTCTTGAAATGTCAACTGAGCAGAATCTATGTCTCCAGACTTTGCATACATGCAAATCTGTGAATTTTGAACAATAGTAACATCCGCAACTCCAGATTTTAACGCATAACTTTGGATCTGCTCTCCGGATCTGGCAGCAACCATTTCTGCACAAGCACTCATCACACTTGATATAATGAATTCATCTGGTTTCCTTCCACATGCTAAAAGCTGGTGAAACAAAGACAAAGCATTTTCAAGCTGCCCATTTTGAACATAACCTGCAATCATGGATGTCCATGAGACGATATCCAATTTAGAAGTTGAGTTAAAACACCTTAGCCCATCGTCCATTGAACCGAAAAAGGAGTACATGTCTACTAATGAAGTTCCAATGAACTCATTTGACTGAAGATTGTTCTTACAAATTTGAGCATGAATTTGCTTGCCAATCTCAAAATTTTCAACAGCAATACAGGCCTTAAGTATGCTAGAGAATGTAAATTTCGAGGACTTCAACCCTTGACTTCGCATCTGGCAGAAAAGATGAAGCGCTTCCTGCCCATATTCACTAGAGATGGTCTGCATTTGCAGGAATCTAGAAATCATGGCATTATACATGACATCATTCCGGTAAGGAAAACACATGAAAATCCGAATTGCATCTGTTAAACTTCCAGTCTTCGCATACATATCAAGCAATGCAGTCCCAACAACAACATCCAAATCCAAACCATGTTTCACCATGTATCCATGAAGCATTTTCCCAAAACAGTTCAAATTATGCACGCAGCACGCCTTAAGCACAGTTCCTAAAGTAAAAGTACTGAACATAAAGCCAGACCAATGCATTCTCATAACAAGTTTAAAAACCTCATTATAACCACCTAACCTAACATAACCAGAAATTAGTGAATTCCACGAAACATCATCCACATTCGCGGCAGAGGTCTCAAACAAAAGCCTCGCCTGATCAATCCATCCACATTTGGAGTACATATCAATAAGAGAATTAATCACAAAAACCATTCCATCCAACCCACTCACAATAACCAAACCATGAACTGTCTTCCCTAACTTCACATCGCAAATACAACCACAAACACCCAAAACCCCAGCATAGGTATACTCATCAAGCATAAAACCTTCCACTCTAGACTCACAAAATGCGTTCAAGGCCTTGTCATAAAACCCCATTCGTGAATACCCAGAAATCAAAGAGTTATACGAAACAACGTTTCGTTGGGGCATTTCATCAAACAGGTTATGTACAGAACTTAAGTCACCTACTTTACCATACATTAGAAGAAGGGTGTTATGCAAAATGAGAGAGGGTTGAAGGAAAAGCTTAATAATGTTGGCATGAGCAAGATTTCCAGGAAAAAGGGACCCAGTTAGAATAGAAGAGTGAATGAGTTTGGTGCAAGTTGATGTTGTTTTTGTTGCTACATTTTGGTCCGAGGAGGAGTGTGAAGGACGAGGTTGTTGGTCCTGTTGGGGCAAAGTGTGAATTGAATGGTGGGGTTGTTGGATTATAGTGAGAAATTGGGGGAATATGAGCTTCAAAGTGTTGAGCTTTTGGAACAATGTGACTGTGTTGGGTGGACATAGCATTTACTCCGTTGCTTTGAGAATCACACAAGAAACTAGAAGAAGCTAATGAAATTAAAATTAAGTACTTTTAAAACAAATTCAGCAAATAAGAAACTTTAGGTGTATAAGTTATAGAGAATAATGTATAGTATGATATAAGGAGATAAATTATTTCATCCAACCATTAAAATCGTGACATGTGTATCATTTAATCATTTTCTACAAAAATATTTCTAAAACAAAACATTATATATGTTATTCTTTTAGTGGCTGAAGGATGTAAATTATCTTCTAATATAAGGATATACATTATTATATAAAAATTGATTTTGCAATTTTATGTTTACAAGTCTGTGCTAGATGCTTATTAACATTATTCGAGTGTTAAATAGTATGAGTTTTATATATTGTCAATTATCTCATTCATTATTCAATGTTTAATATAAATGAATCGTCGATGATCTACTCAATATGTATAAATTTTTACACTTACAATGTATACATATCATTAAGCTCATAGTTCCTTTTAGAAGCTAACTTCTACTTTAAAAATAGAATAAGCATCACCCTCGTACAAATTTCGGAAAATTTACCTGGATAGGCTACATTGTCCCACGTATGGTAAATGTTTGCAAATAATTACCAAAGAGATGTAACTTTTTAGAGACTTGTGGCTGCTATCCATGATTTTAGAGAGTCGTGGCTGCACATAATTACCAAAGGGTTGTTCACATTCCCAATACACAACTATACTAAAATCGTGGATTGCAGTCACGACTCCTAAAAAGTATTTTGTAATCATTTGCAAACATATATCATTCGTGGGATAGACGGTTTTCAATTGTCAAATCCGCTATAAGAATTTTTTAATTAATCGTAGAAGAAAGCATGTACAAATGCTGACTAGGTTATAAGTATTTCTTGTTTTAAGGAAGAAGTTTGGCCATATTAAAATTGCAAAGTTCCTAGCATGAATTCTTAATATATGATATTTTTATCCATAAGAAATTATATGATTTTTGCTATTAGAACTCTATATTAAAGCTTAAGTGTAAACTTCATCGATCTCTAAAGTGTAAAAAACTCATGAGTTTCATGGGGAATTGGAGAAGTGAATATTTGGTGAAAAAACATGGGAATGATTCCAATACTGATCCATTTTTTACAAGTTTAATCCATTGGGTAGGACTCAAGATAGATCTATTTCACATTTTCACTAGATGATGCATGGACCTATAAGGTTTTGAGACATTATATGAAGTTGAAGAGTGTTACCACATACTTTGAATTTGATCTACAAGAAATTGTTAAATTTGTTAAAGCATGCTCTATAGTTATACCTACGAAATGTAATATGTCACTAATACATATAGTTACTAATCTAGTCATTTGCAGTTATATTATACTTATAATTATTTTTTTATTGTATATCCATATGTATATTATATCTATACTTACAATTTTATTAGTTGGAAGAATGGCATAGTTATTTTTCTAAAGGCTAAGAAGGATGTTTTTCATAGTTTTTAGATAGTACTACTATGATTACAAACTCAACATATGTTTATTAGGCATTTTAAAATGATTGAGATTTTTTAAAGAGTGAAAAGCTTATTTGTGTCTTTTCCACCCCTTTAAGATAAAGAAGAAATTTAAAAAATAAGATAAAGAAGAAATTTAAAATTCTTAACACTATTTTATTAAAAAATAATTAAAATAGATAATTTTATATCATGTTAATAATTGTTAACACTAATTAATTTAATATTAATTATCATTCAACTATATTACTTCAGTTAACCAACATGCATGTCAATTCTCATAGACAACTTAAATATTAACCAATATAAATTATTATGTTTATCATATTAGTTAGGCACACACATTTATGTTGCTTTTGATGAGTACATCTAGAAAATGAGGTGTGAAATATACATTTTGAAGATTTGTTCTTGTTTTCCTTACTAATTACTAGTAGAATACCCGTGCATGCGCATGAGTGCTAGTATTTTTTGAATGATTTATTTAAAATAGAGAAGTAAATATTAAATTAAAAACATGGTAATTATTAAGTCATTTGAAGTTATTTTTATGTATCATTTGTAAATTAGAGATATTGACAAATAGGATATTGTAGATAATTTCATATCAATCAAAAAGAGTTAGTATGAACAAAATTATAGATTACAATATAAGAGAAGTTATAAAGTGTCTGTTATAAATTTTGGAAAACTTCTTTATAAACTACATTTGTTGTTGACTTCAATGGTTGGAAATCCTTATCATGTATCAATATCTTCAATTCTTTCTTGCTTTGAACCCTTGAAATAGCTATGTATAATTGTCATGACTGAAAACTGGTCTAGGTAGATATAAGTCAACACTTTCTAATGACTGTCTTTGAGATTTATTGATTGTCATAGCATATGAAACTACTATAGGTAATTGTCTTCTAATCATCTTGAAAGGCCATGGAGATTGAGATGTGGACATTAACATGCGAGGAATATATATATAATATTTCTAGTGTTTTTACCTGACATGATTTTTGCTTCAAGCACATGTTTTGTCATTCTAGTGATCTAGTCACCATCAGTCTTGTACCATTACATAATCTCTCTACTTGATCTAAATTTCTCAACAACATTATTGGAGTTCCAACTTTCAACTTGATTTTATGATTGGGAATACCATAAGTTGAAAGTGTGTTTAGAAATTCCAGAGTTAGTATGCTGATTGTTTCAATGTCATTAACATCAGACATATCAACTTCATGTGAACTTAGATAATAATTTTCTTCACCTATAATTCTAGAATATAACATTTATTAGTATAATTGTTTCAAAAATATTGTATATGTAATATTAAAATACTAAAGAAGGAGAAAAAAACATTTACTAGGAATTATACTCAGAATATAATTGTTGATTTGATCAACAATTTCAATTGTTGATGCAAGTATTGCCTTAGATTGCAAATATTCTTCATCCTTGTAGTGTTGTTGTAGGTTTGGATATGTACTACACACTATTGCATCAATTGGGTTATCAAAATCAAGAATCAAAAGTTCATCTGGAATATCAACTTCAACACAACCATCGTTAGGTTCAGATAGTTTTCCATCTCCAACATTTAGTATGCATTCTGAGAATTCCTAAATTTCTGATGCGTTGTCATTATTTTGTAGACGCATGTTCTTTGAAAGAGTTAAAATTTTACATTGATGCCAGAGATTAGAGGAGTTTATTGTTGCATGTACAATATCCGAACGACACTCTCTCGGTATTACTAGCAAAATTTGTCGGAAATCAACTCCAAAAACTACAATCTTTCCTCCAAATAAGATCGATTCATATGATGTTGTACCCATTATATCTACAAGACTTCTATAAAGTGCCTCAAAGCAAAACTTACGCGTCATTGGAGTTTCATCCCACATAATTAGCTTTGTTTGTTTCAATAACTCAACAAGTTTAGAACCTTGATGAACATTGCAAATCGAGTTTTCAAGAGTTGGTATAGGAATTTTGAATTTTGGTACAGCAACTCAGCAAGCTTTGTTTGTCCGCAACACTGTCCCAACCAATAACATTGTGTCATGTCATTTAAAAAATTCACATCACTCTTCAATAAAAGTAAAGAATTAGTAATTTCAATAAAAATAAAGAATTAGTAATTTCAAATAAAAGTAAAGAATTATATATATTTCATAATATTGCAGTATGAAAATAGTAACAATAAGAAGAAGAAAAATATTAAAAAAATTCTATTTAAATAGTAATTTCAATTTTTTTACTAAAAAGTAAAGAAAATATATTTTTTATTTTCACATTGTGCACTTATTAAGTATATATTTATTGTTGACATTTTATATTTTTATGATAATTTCAATTTTTGTATTAAAAAGTAAATAAAATATTATTACAGTTTTTATTAAAAACTAAAGAAAATATTATTAACCTTGAAATTATAACCAAAACAATTTATAAATTTTAATATATGTGTGTGATTTTAAATTTCCCTTACCAATTCTAAAAGTGATCAGTTGCAATTTTAGGCAATGAATGATTTGATATAATTACACATAAAATTAGAATAATAATATTAGGAAAATGGTTAATTCAAATATTAATACAATTTCAATAAATTTTATTTGTGATTACTTAATTTTAGGCAATGCCTAATATATATTTATACTCATTTAAATATTAAATATAAAATAAGTAATAAGAAATATGTGTAACCCATAATAAATATGTATTCCTTTATTTTAAAAAGAATAAGATATATGTATAACTCATAATAATTATGTAGTCCATAATATTGTAGTATGAAAACAATAACAATGAGAAGAAAAACTATTCAAAATTTCTATTTGAATTGTAATTTCAATTTTTTTTATTAAAAAGTAAAGAATTTTTTTTTTTTTTTCACATTTTTTATAAGATGACACAATTAAGCATGTAGTTATTCATATTTTGTAACTGGTCAATTTAGACTTTAAAGTATTTTCAAAGCTCAATTAAGTATGTAGTTATTGTTGACATTTTAGATTTTTATGGTAATTTCAATTTTTAAATAAAAAGTAAATAAAATATTATTACAGTTTTTATTAAAAAGTAAAGAAAACATTATTAACCTTGAAATTATAACTAACACAATTTATAAATTTTAATATATGTGTTATTTTAAATTTCTCATACCAATTCTAAAAGTCATCAGTTACAATTTTTAGGTAATGAATGATTTGATATGATTACACCTAAAATTAGAATAGTAATATTAGGAAAATAGTTAATTCAAATATTAATACAATTTCAATAACTTTTATTTGTGATTCCTTAATTTCAGGCAATGCCTAATATAAATTTATACTCTTTTATTTTTTAATTATAAAATAAGTAATAAGAAATATGTAATACTCATATGAATTTTAGGCAATGCCTAATAATATAAATTTTATTTGTGATTACTTAATACTCTTTTATATAATACTCTTTTATATAAATATGTAATACTCAATAAATTTTATTTGTGATTACTTAATTTTAGGCAATGCCTAATATATATTTATACTCATTTATATATTAAATATAAAATAAATAATAAGAAATATGTGTAACCCATAATAAATATGTATTCCTTTATTTTAAAAAGAATAAGAGATATGTATAACTCATAATAATTATGTAGTCCATAATATTGTAGTATGAAAAACTATTCAAAATTTCTATTTGAATTGTAATTTCAATTTTTTTATTAAAAAGTAAAGAAAATATTTTTTTTTCACATTTTTTTATAAGATGACACAATTAATTATGTAGTTATTCATATTTTTTAACCGATCAATTTAGACTTTAAAGTAATTTCAAAGCTCAATTAAGTATGTAGTAATTGTTGACATTTTAAATTTTTATGGTAATTTCAAATTTTTATTAAAAAGTAAAGAAAATATTATTACAGTTTTTATTAAAAAGTAAAGAAAATATTATTAACCTTGAAATTATAACTAACACAATTTATAAATTTTAATATATGTGTGTGATTTTAAACTTCCCTTACCAATCCTAAAAGTGATCAATTGCAATTTTTAGGTAATCAATGATTTGATATGATTACACATAAAATTAGGATAATAATATCAGGAAAATGGTTAATTCAAATATTAATACAATTTCAATAACTTTTATTTGTGATTCCTTAATTTCAGGCAATGCCTAATATAAATTTATACTCTTTTATTGTTTAATTATAAAATAAGTAATAAGAAATATGTAATACTCATAATAAATATGTATTCCTTAATTTTAAAAATAAAAATAGATATGTATAACTCATACTAATTATGTAGTCCATAATATTGCAGTATGAAAATAGTAATAATGAGAAGAAGAAAAAAACTATTCAAAATTTTCTATTTGAATAGTAATTTCAATTTTCTTATTAAAAAATAAAGAAAATATATTTTTTATTTTCACATTTTGTATAAGATGACACAATTAAGTGTGTAGATTTTCATATTTTTAACCGGTCAATTTAGACTTTAAAGTATTTTCAAAGCTCAATTAAGTATGTAGTTAATTTCCATATTTTAGATTTTTATGGTAATTTCAATTTTTTATTAAAAAGTAAAGAAAATATTATTACAGTTTTTATTAAAAAGTAAATAAAATATTATTAACCTTGAAATTATAACCAACATAATTTATAAATTTTAATATATGTGTGTGATTTTAAATTTCGCTTACCAATTCTAAAAGTGATCAGTTGCAATTTTTAGATAATGAATGAATTGATATGATTACACCTGAAATTAGAATAGCAATATTAGGAAAAAAATTAATTCAAATATTAATACAATTTCAATAAATTTTATTTGTGATTCCTTAATTTTAGGCAATGAAAAATATAAATTTATACTCATTTATTGTTTAATTATAAAATAAGTAATAAGAAATATGTATAACTCATAATAATTATGTATTACTTAATTTTAAAAAGAATAAGAGATATATATAACTCATTATAATTATGTAGTCCATAATATTGTAATATGAAAATAGTAACAATGAGAGTGAGAGAACGAAAGTGAAGAAGAGATAATGTCGTTTTGGTCACAACACCTTGGAACCCCAAAATTTCATTCAAAAGAACTTAACACTTTCCTTTAATTTTTTAACCGAAAACATAAAATAATAAACACATGATTTATTGCATGGAAAATGTGCAATATTAGTGATATATATTGTTATAATGTGTGAGACTCACTATAAGTAATGAACATGTTTTGGAAGGAAAACTTTTATAGAGAGAGTGATATGTGTCATGAATAACATTTTTTTCTTATATCTATATCTATACTATATATAAAGCCAAAACATAAAATAACTACCTACATGATGTAATTTTATATTGCCTATTTTGTCCTTCTACTAAATTATTATTACATTGTTTTCTCACATAATAAAAGATATATTAATGGAACTTAGAGGAAATTACATACATAAAAAATATCAAATCACCAATGCAATTTTCAATGTAAGTTTTATTAATACTACAATTCATTTTCATATTTTTATATTACATAAATTATAATATCATGTATACTCAATACAAAAAATGTGATATAATTCTCTAAAATAAAATATATAAAAATTAAATATTCAATAATAGAAAATAAGAATGCGGGTCGGCGGACACTTGCCTGTCGACACGCTAGTAGTAATAGATACAAAATATTTATTTACAACCATGTGTTGATAACTTTTGAGTATAAGGACATTTTAATGAGTTAGACTCATCTCCATTACTACATAGGAAAGTGTTGTATAAAACAAAACAAAAATTAAAATAAAATGACAATCATATCTTTTTACTTATACTTATAAAGATATTTATATCCTTCAAAATAAGAGTAAAATTAGTACTTCTTTATTGTACCATTTTACTACTATATGGATCCTATATTTGAACAAATAGGTGTTGGATTTCAGTACTCAACTACCCACAATCATCACCATATTGGTTTGTTCATGTAAGATCTATTATATCCTCATGATAATCAAAATGTCAATAATTTGATTCCTGTGAGCAATACTTATTGAAAGAGGAAATCGCATATTTCGAAAAGAATTAGTTTCTTACAAAAAAAAAGTGAGGAGATACAGTTGGTAGTACCAAAAAAACTACCCACAATCATCATGAACCCCTCTTGGGGGACATTTGTACTAAAAACTAACATTTGCCGATAAAATAAAAATCAGACTAAAAAGACCAAAGTTGGTTGGTGTAGAATTTTTGAAGGTTATTTACTTATTTCAGTTCCAACAATCATGAAATTAATAATGGGGAGGTTGTGTCAACTAATTCTCTTCAAAAAAGAAACTTACTATTAATTTAGGTTCAACAATTATCACCACCTATTCGTTTATTTTTGTACACAAGTTATGAAGTTATTACGTTTCTAAAAAGACTAAAGTTTCATAAATTATAAATTTATTTCTTTATCTTTCAGTTGACATTTTCTCTTTTGTTTTAATTACCCTTAAATGTTTTTTAAACTTTTTCTCGTAAAAGACAAAGGAAAAAAAATATTATTCCAAGAGTTTAAATTTAACATTAAAATGTATTTAATTAGTTTGTAAAACCATTGAATCAAATCTTTACTTTGATGGCATGCACCATTTTTCTAAGGTCTATTAACCTAATTGTTAAAAAAATTAAAAAAGTTGAATGAATCCAACCAATCTTTCCATTTAGTTTTGTTATTATTATTTTTGAATTAATTATATTATACTATAAGTAAGGTAAGAGTTATCATTTTCTTTTTGAATTTTCTCAAATACTTCACACATAAATAAAAAGACATATTTGACATTTATATTTTATACCATATAAAAAAAATATAGATATCAACACTTTTTTTTTTGAGATATAATCACAAACACCAAACCAGATTAGTTAATTATTCATAAGGTGAATATATATATTTAATAATACAAAAAACAATAGAAATGCAAGGTGACTAAGACATTGGATTGCGAACAGATATCATCTCTCATACTGAACTGTTCAATACTAAATTAGATTGTGATACTTAATAAAAACAATTTTCCGATCATCACAATTTCAGCATCATATTCTAATTCTGACCTCTCTAAATCGGAAGAGAAATTGAATTCTTGGATTACTGGTCCACACTCTACAATACTATGGAGTAAAAAGGCATCAAAGAAGTCAAACTAGTTATAAATTTACAATGAATTTCAGTTTGGCAGACCAACCTTACCGACCTAATAACCAATCCATTCCATTTGTGTTAGGCACGTTAATCAAATAAGGTTGTTTAATTTTTAAGCAGCGTCAACATTTTTTGTCCAGAAAAATATATTACTCAATAAATTATTACTTGTGATTAATTAGAAAAATATTTCATAATTAAATTTTTAACTTAAATAAATTATTTCTATAAATCACACACATTAACATCCGGAGTGACACACTTTTGTAGAAAACCCCTTACTATGTGCCTTATCCTTCAATAGAATCAAAAAATGACAATACCCATATTATCTTCCATGTTCCCTAAGTCTTTCTTTTTTGAAACACAAGGTGGGCTTGTATTTTTTTAATGCCTTCTTTGTCCTTTTGCAACCTTCCAAATATATATGTATATAACTATATATATATATATATATACCTAGCCACATTAACTTATTATCTCACTTTGAGTTGTTGTAAAAGAAAGATGATGAAGTTGAGGTTGAAGAGGTTCTCAAGAAGTAGCTCCAATATTAGCAATGGAAAGAAAGCATCACCCCAAGAAGATAAAGATTGTAGTGAAATCAAATGGGAACTTAGGCCTGGTGGAATGTTAGTTCAGAAAAGGGAGAGGAATAGTTTAGGGGAGGGAATTATTACAATTAGAGTGTCAACTATGTCACAATGCCATGATATTTCTATTGAGGACACTTCAACTTTTGGTATGTCTCAACTCTTTCCTTTCTCTTCTCCTAAACACTTTTATGTTCTTTCAGGGTTTATTTGCGAGTTAGATTCAGCAGGAAAAATGAAGTATTTAAAGTCATGAAATATACTTATAAAATAACTTTGGAGTCTTTCATTTTTTTCTTTTCCATCTAAAAACCAATTCAACATACCCTTAGATTTCATTCCTTCCCTTAAAATAAGAATTGTTTACTTTTATCTTTTTCTTTTTTGTCTATTTACATAATACATCAAACATAAGAACATGTTCTATTATATGACACTGCCTATTAGTGACCAAGGGAGAGTATAGTCCTATTTTTTAGTGTATTTTTAAAAATATAATTTCAGTATAAATTAAAAATAATATAAATGTCAATGTATCTTAGTTTTTCAATGTTTTTTCTCATAACTGCACTCTCTAATAATGGAGGTGAGTCTTAGTGAATCCGAAATTTATTTTTTTTCTGTCTGACAAATGAATTGGCTGTTTTTTACCCATACTTTCATACTATGCATACATTATAGACATAAAACATAAAAATGTCATATCATTAAAATGTTTTATCTTTCTTTTATTTTTTTATTTTTTATATATTCGACTTTTCAATACCAGATAGGATCGTAACCTGGGTATTTGACAAATTTTGAAATTACAGGAGAATTAAAAAAGATATTGTCACTTATTACAAGGTTGGAACCAAGAGAGCAGAGACTTTTGTTCAAAGGTAAAGAAAGAGATGACAATGAATTCCTTCACATGATTGGTGTTAAAGACAAGGACAAGGTTCTGTTGCTAGAGGATCCAGCTATGAAGGAAAAGAAGCTTCTTAACATGTTAAGAGACCAACCCATTAACAATCCTTGTTGCATACTCACTCTATGACTTTAATTGATGAAACTTATTGTTAATTAGTACTAACCATAGAAGAAGGGAAAGTGAAGGAAGTTTAATGTAAGCTCTCTCTTTATATTTTGGATTCAGCAAGGTGAAATCGTGAATATAGATCAAGTGTTAGAGGGTTGAACTCAATTCTCTATTACGGGATATAGCTAATATTTTTGCTTGTCTGATATTGTTTTCTAACTTTTTCCTTTCTTCATTCATTACTTTCTTGTAATTATTCCCTTATTTAATAAAGGAATGAATTCATTTATTCCAAAAGTAATTTTTTTAAAACTTACTTCAGATCTTAGTCATCAATTATAGGAAAGCTAATGGTTTAGATCTACTCACTGTAAGTATCAGAGTGCAACTAAGAGGGGGGTGAATTAGTTGTCTTAAAATAATGGCCACTTTTTCTGCAAAACGAAAGATTAAAGTGCAGCGGAAAATATATGCAGAAAATAATAATGAAAGAGATAAGGGAGAAGAGAATACACAGTGATTTTTATACTGGTTCACCTTCTTGTCCACCGAAGGTTACGTTCAGTACTCTTGCCACACAAGAGATTTTTCCACTAAGAATTATGAGTTGTAATTACAATATCTCACCCCGAGATTTCTATGTACCTTACACACTCCCTAATTCTTATTCACTCTTGGAAAACACATTTCCAAGTGATTCTATTCCCCTTTCGTTTCACACCCCGTGAAAGAAAGTATTCTTGCACAAATGAAGAATGTATAACATTGGCAAATTGACTTTACAAGTATGAAATTTGTATAACTTGCAATCCAATCAACTCTAAATATATATACCAAGATAATAATGCTCTTTATATGAAAACCTTTGAAACACTTGAACTAAAGCAACTTTGAGAAAGTACTTTGAAAGAGTACTTTGAAAGTTTAAGAACTAGTTGCCAAAAGTTCAAAGAAATATTTTCAGAACAAGTGTAAGAGCTTTTCAGAGTTGTGACAAATTTGTATGAAAATTGTTATATGAATTGTCTATTTGTGTGTGAGTTTAGAGCCTTTATATAGACTTCCAAAACACCCTAGGTGTCTTTCTGAAAGTGTATGAGTTGTTTGAAGTGAAGGGATTTCGTTTGGAGTGAAACCTTTTCACTTTGAAATCTGAAAACTCTTCCAACAGCTCTCAGTAATCGATTACTGACTTGGGTAATCGATTACCCAAACTCTCTGTTTGCATCTATTTGAAAAAATTACACAGTGTAATCGATTACTGGATTTGAGTAATCGATTACTCAAACTCCCTATTAACAGCTATTTGAAAATTTACACTGTGTAATCGATTACTGGATTTGAGTAATCGATTACTCAACAACACTGTTTGACAGTTTTGTTATTTTTCTTCGTGTAATCGATTACACTACTTTGGTAATTGATTACTCATAGATGTTAGAGGTTTGAAGACTCTTTTCTTACACATGTAACTTGTTACTTAAAAGAAGTAACCTGTTACACACTATTTTTGAAAATTGTTTTTAACAAATTCTAAAGTGTTTCAACTTTTCTTAAAAAATGGTTTGAACATTATAACTTTGTATATACTAAGAGTTTTTAGGATAGAAGTACCTATAAAGACTTAGTCTATTGTCTTGAAGCTTTGATCTTCTTTGTCTTCATAAGTAGTCTTCCTTTTCTTCTTTTTGGTGATGTTGGTGTCTTCATCAAAACCGTGCCAAGGTCAGAAGCAGAGATCTTCTTCACACTCACTAATTCAAATCATTGAATTTCCCTATAATTGATGATTATGATATAGAATAAGTGTTTTAAACTTACTGTTGGAGTAAGTGGATCCCCTTCCTTTAATAAATTATCCTGTGCTTTAATTTAGATATTAAATAGAAGTGTAAAGTCTTGAACTTTTGATTCCTTTTGTTTGGTGTATATTTTTTTTGTTTTTTTATAATGGTTTAGGTCCTTTTTATTGAATTATATAAATACATGCGTGTACCCTGACACAAAAACATTGAAACTTAAAAAACTAGCAAGGCAAAAAATAAGGTGGATGTTTTTTTAAAGCTTTAACAGATTATATGGTATCTAGTTTAAGTTTTTTGGGTGTTTTATCAAGTGGGTATAGTTTTAATAAATAAATAAAAAAATTAAGATTAATTATGTTAAAAGTTAACAATGTCGTGGGTGGTCTACAAGCTCAAAGTGAATCAGGATTGTTTGTTTCTAAATATTACTTTTTTTATGAATGGAATACAACATAATTATTTTTTAGTACTAATCTTGCATTTTGAATGGAGGATAAAAATATCCCATTTTTTTCTTTAAGTTTATCTTTAATTAATACTCTCTTGACTTAGATAGGTAATGAAAAGACATTAATAAAATATTATAGGGAGATAAATATAACATAGAAAAAACACAATAAACATAATAAAAAATAACAAATTCATAACTTTTTATGAAACATGATTGAGACATATAAATTGGACTGAGAGAGGAGAACACAAATGTAATGAACCAAATAGAATAAGAATAAAATCATAAATAGATCTGAATACCTTATATCCTAACGAAACATGCAACTTGCTCAGTATCAATTATAAGAAGAAGAAGAAGAAGAAAAAAAAATCATTATTGTTTGGAAAAGCAATCAGAAGGTACACACAAAATCTTTGCAACATGATAGTATCAAACTTGCATCTTTCTAAATTGCATCTCAAAACCTGAGATTGCAAGGGCAATTCAACAATATCTTCTCTCCCAAGATGTGTTTCACTCTCTATATTCTTTCATTCTTATTAGTAAGAAAGTACAAACTTAATTTATATTTAATTCATGTTGGGAATAGATGATGTGGCTCTGCATTTGGGACACATGGCTTTCAAGCACCTAGCTCATTATATGTGTTCCCAATCATATGTCATCCTATGATATAAAGTCATTAAAAAATATTTATTCTTATGAGTCATTTCATTCTCATTGTTGAAACAAAAGTATAACATTATGTGACATTATATTATTGACAGGACAAAATTGAAGACATCAACTTAAAACACGTCACATCTCATGTTCCTACAACATGAGAATGAGACCTCACATATTTTTTTATATCCCGTAGAGAGGAAAGGATATAATTATAATATCAGTAATAAAATTATCTATTTGCATGTATTGGAACTTAAAATTTATTGTTGTTAGCAGTGTTGTGATAACCGGACCGAACCGAACGTTCCGATCGTTGACCGGATTTGAAAACGGTTCCGTTTTGTAGTCTTAACCGAATGAGTAGTTGGACCGCTTTGAACTGGAGAAATTCCTGTTCGACCGTGCTAAACCCGGGAAAAAACCGGACGGTTCACTTAAAATTTAAAAAAATGAAACATTACTCTAATATTTTGTTTTATTTCGGTCCAAAAAAATAGAGTGATATTAATTCAATATAGTTATATAAAATTATTAATTATATAAATTTTACATTTATAGGTAAAAATTATTAATTATATTTAAAATCATCCGGTCCGACCGAACGACTTAACTGTTTAAACTGATTAGACCTAATACGGAAGCTCTTCCGGCTTGACGTCACATCGAGTTTCACAGCATTGGTTGTTAGCATTTTAGTAAGGTCCTAGTAGTTTAATTTATTTTATTATTAGGGATGGATTAACTATATGATATTATCTATTTTACTACACGTACACTTAATTTGTATATTTGATAATTTTCCTTTTTATGAAAAGTAAGAAGATTCCTTACCTTTTTTATTTAATTTAAACATTTTTTTGTATAAAAGTTCGAGTCATATTGTGGTTATCAAGTAATTTTTTGAGTGTTAGCACAACTAGATTAATTAAAAGTTAGCTCATAGGTTAGGTTATAAGTTAGCTGAGAGCTTATAAGGTAAATTAAAACTTATAAGTGAAGAACATAAAATTAGGAATTTATAAGATAAGGAGAACTCTCAGTAAGATAATAAAATTAGATGATAAAATAGGAAGGCTTTAAATCATAAATTATTTTGCTCTAATTCCCTTTGAATAAAACCTCATTTATAAGAATATTATGATCTTAATTATGGTGGTTGATTTCAATGTAAAAAATTAGTATATAATAACATATTTTTTAGAAATTAGAAGTATATATCAAAAATTATTTTTAACAAAAAATAATTATTATTTATAAGTGTTCTATAAACTATTATTAGCAACAATTTTATATGTGTTTTATAAATTATCATAGACAATGGTTTTGTAAGTAATCTATAAACTACCATATACAATAATTTTAGGTGTTGGCTATAATAGCCCCAATAAAAAAAACTGTATTCTTTGCAAAGTAAATAAATTGTTGTCCATGTCAATTATAAACCAAAGATTTTTGTATGTTATAGCTTTATGTAAAAAACCGTTGCTTAAATAAAAGGAAAAGTCTCAGACTATCAAAAATTAGAAAATTGTTGTCTAAAATAAAAGCAACAATTTTTTATTATTAGACCATAGTTTTCAGACGTTTAGGTAAGTTAAAAATGTTGTATCCTTCCTGTATAATGTATAGATAAAGGCTGATATCTAGAATGTGGATCAATAGTTATGCTAAATATTCATGTAAACTTCTAATTTTATTTTATCTACCATGCTATTTTGGAGTGGAATCTACTTCAAGTTTTTGTACACAATATAAAGATAAAAACTATCTAGTGATAGTAGCAATTTACCAAGAATATTATGGAGTTATTCAACTTTTAAGAAAATGGATAAACTAAATATAAACTCACTAAATATAAACTAAATTTAGTGAGCATTTTATGTATAAACAATACACTATTTAAAGAAAATAAATAAGTTTTAAAATGATGATGACCATGCAAGTATCATAATCTTACAATAATATTATTCTAAAAATATTTGTTTAATGTCAATATTAATTAAATTTAAATAATCAATTATCATATCATATCTTATTCCCTTTCTAATTAACCTCACAACAAGCAACACAATAAACATCTTATCAACCACTTACCATTTATTTCTAAACAATAACACTCAAACTATTTTTTTTTTCTAAAAAATAAATTTATTTTTATTACTGCTAATAAATTATATGTACATATTTCATAATAATAAACCAATACAAATCTATAATATTAAATTTATCTAATAAAAAAGGAAAATGATATATTCTCCTACTAAATCATCATACCCACAAAAAAGTGACATATGTCACAAAGTGATACTTTATTTATTAGTGATTGATTTAGAAATGACATATATCACTTTTTTGTGGGTAGAATGATTAATAGGAGGATATAGCATTACTACGACTTGACATATTTCATAGTGTCTATGTAAAAAAAATTAAAAGTATGCAATTATTTGTGAATATCAATCTAAATGAAGATTTTAAAACCTTTTTCTGATTGAATCAGATATGCATTAATCAGGCTACGTTAAAAAGGAAATAATATCTATTCATACAACTGTAATCTGACACACATATATATTCTTATTCACCCACATGGAAATATTTAATTGGGGACATTGATCATAAAAATTTTAATTTATTTAATTTTACAAAATTTGTCTTAAAAATTGAAACTTAAGATTTTAGAATGTCGGCATCATTGATTGAAATCCATAGTTGGTGCATCCATTATTATAAACATAACATGTGGAAATTAGTTATGATGTTATACACTATAACCAGAACAAATGAGTTATATGATGTTTGATTTTGAAAAAATAAACAATTCTACATTTTAGCTACAAGTGGTTAATGTTAGCCCATACCAATGGGGAATGGATATTAGATGCATATGGCAACAAAATTGTGGGACTACATTTATAATTGTTGATGTTTATATTTGCTCTCCTCAAACATCAGATTCTATTCCATATTGGAAAATTCAATACTTGATTTGATTATAACACATAGTAAAAACAATCATTCAATTATTATGTTGTTTTTCACTAATAAATAAATAAAAAGTTTTTAAAAAAATTCAACCTCATATTCTAATACTTGATTCTCTAGGAGAGGAATTGAACTCAAAATATGTTTGGGTTCCTAGGTAACTATTATTATATTTTTATGTAGAAAAATATTATTCTAGGAGAAGTCTTGGGGATGTTAAAAGAACATGTCACTTTTAAATTATTCAACTTAACTAATGTAGCACTTAGTCATTAATAGAGAACTTTTTAAACATAACAATATTTTAAATGCAGAATTGTAAGATAATTAGTATGTTAAATTTGTACTGTCAAATATATCAATCTTTACTAAGATCTATTAGTGTAAGGTCTCACTAGATTTCTAGATAGACCTAAATATCAAATGTTTGATTTCTGAGAACGACACTTGTTGGGAGAAAGAGTCACACATCTTGAAAATGTTTAGTTCTTTACTCAAAGGGTAATGGAAAACCCTTAATAATACCAAAAATACAATCAAATATCTAGTTCTCCTTTTGTAAAGTGTAATTAACTTGACCATTCTTGGCTAATAATGGTCTAAAACTATAGATAAGAACCATAGTAAGTAACTTGATAAGATATCTTAATCCAAAACTTTTAAAAATATTAGGGTTGTGAATCTATTTACCTATAAAACTTTTAAATTATCCAAACTTAACTAACCTCTTGCCTAACAAAACACATTTCACTCCAACTGATTTTAACTTATAAAGATGACTAACTAAAAAGAAAAGGACAAAATAACAAGAAATTGTGCATCTTTGGTGTCTAAAAGGTTTACAATTATCATATTATATGTGTGTAATAATTCAGTTAATGAAAGTATGGTTTTTAATTTAGAACAACAACCGACCTAATAACCAATTGATTCCATTTGTGTTAGTTCCACCAATCAAGCAAAGTTGTTCCCACTCCCCATGTGCCTTAGCAATTCACAAATTCAGCACAAAAGACAAATACCCATATTGTCTTCCATCACATATTTTTAGTATAACTTATGTATGTACTCTATATAAGGAACTAAAGTTGTCGGACAGTGACTATCTCTCCTAATAAATGTCGTTATCATTAATCAAATTATTGTCATTTCGATTTATTTATATATCTAATGGAGCCTTACACAACTAGATCGAGTTCAATTCATCTCCGGTATTGGAGATGTCAATACTGGAATATGAGGCTTAATTTTTAAAAAAAATATTGTATTTATTTTTTATTGAAAAATAACATGAAGTCATGTGATCATTGGAGGATTGTTTTTGTCATCTATCGCAATTTAATCCAATACTGGGCAATCTAATATAAGAGAGGATCCATATTCAATTAGACAAATGTTTTGTCGATCTTCCATTACACGTTTTCATACATAACTTATTTGCATTCTTGTTCCTTCAAGTCTTACTTTTTTGCAACACAAGGTGGGGCTTGCATTTTAATTTATTCATGCTTTCATTGTCCTTATTGAAACCTTTCTCCTATTATATAACTACTTACCCACATAAACTTCTCTTCAAGTTAAGTTCTTCTAAGAGAGAAATAAAAGAGCTTGAGAGAAGAAAAATAAAGGGTAGCAAAAAAAGAAAGAAAGAAATGATAAAGTTGAAGTCAAAGAGGTTCTTCAGAAACAGCTCAAAACATAGCAATGGAAACAAAGCAGCACCAACAATAGATAAAGATTGTAGTGAAATCAAATGGGAACTTAGGCCTGGTGGAATGCTAGTTCAGAAAAGGGAGAGAAATAACTTAGGGGAGGAAATTATTACAATTAGAGTGTCAACTATGTCACAATGGCATGATATTTCTATTGAGGACACTTCAACTTTTGGTAATAATTCTCAACCTATGTCATTCTTTTTTTCATTGCAGATTGAGTTCTGGTTGCATTAAGTTTATTGAAGTTGTTGATAATTATGAGAAAATATGAACAATATTGATCATGTATAGTAGCAAAGTGCGGCAAAATCAAAATATTACAAAAATAATGGAGTGGGTTAAATTTCCATCACAAAACCAAAAGATATCAATGAAAGTAGATCAAAATGATGCATAAATCTTACCATAGAGAATGGTAAGTTATGTGGAATTTCTAATTCATTGTTAAGGTTTAGAGCCCATTTCGAAACTAAAACTAGAGTTAAACTTTTCTCCAATTATAGGACAAAAAGAATCATTCATTTACTCTGGAATATATAATTATAATGATTAAGATTATTGTTAAAAGGTGAAATAAAAACACCCACAAAAAAAATTCTATTGGACCATTAATAAGTTATTTATGATCCAAAAGATTGATTTTTATGCACTATAGACATTTTCCCTCAAGTGGGTTTTGTAACTTGCAGGAGAATTAAAAATGATACTGTCACTTGTAACAAGGTTGGAGCCTAGAGAGCAAAGGCTTTTGTTCAAAGGTAAAGAGAGAGATGACAATGAATTCCTTCACATGATTGGTGTTAGAGACAAAGACAAGGTTCTGCTTCTAGAAGATCCAGCTTTCAAAGAGAAGAAGCTTCTAGGCATGGCTAGAGACCAACCCATTAACAATCTTTGTTGCACCACCATTAGTGCATGACTTTAATTTATCAAACATAATACTAATCGTAAAAGAGCGTTATCTATGTACTGATAACGTAACAAAGTCATACATACATTTTTTTCTCTTCTCTAGTAAAATAAGGGAAAGTGAAGGAAGTTTAATTTAATGATAGCCCTTTCTTCCCTTTTATTGTTTATTGTAGAATAGAATGAGAAGTGATTCACTTACTCTAAGACTAACTGGAAAAAAAAACTACTTCACATCATAGTCATTAATTCTTGAAAAATTCAATTGTTTGAATTAGTAAGTATATCTAAACCATTAGATTTTCCAAGAATTGATGATTAAAATGTAGAGTAGGTTTTTTTCACTTACTTCAGGAGTAAGTAAATCCCCTCCCTTATTTCTAATATGTAAATATGTACTTTTAAGGTGGTTGGAGGCTTCAATCCTTCTTTGAATTAAATTATGTGTAAGCTAACGGAATTCCATATCATTTTGCAATTTTGTGTGATCTAAACCTTTTGTATTGTGCCTTCTTTTGTTTTTGTTATGATGATGTTTATGTCCTTTTATTCAATTATATAAATCCATGCGTGCACGCCTACACAAAAATATAAAAACTAAAAGGACTAACAAGGCTAAAAGTAAGGTGGGAGTTAGGTTAAGGTTGGGACAAAATGATGAGAAAAATGGTAGATTATGTGCTTTTAAAGTTTAAGTAGTTTGGTTCATAGTGATCGAATAAAGTATCTCCTCATATAAGGAGATAACTTACTTCCTCTGGCTAGTAAAAAATGACATGTGTATTGTTTTATTTTATTTTAGAAATGTTTTTATAGAAAATGATTAAATGATACACATGTCACGATTTTAGTGACTAGATGAGATAAATTATCTCCTTATACTAGAAGATACATTATTCTCGTTTAATAAATAATAGATTATGTGTTTTATAGTTTTTGAGTTCAATCGAGGTTATAATCTTGTGCTCTAGAAGAGCTCAAAGTGGGAGGCAAAAGAGGTCCATTACAAGCAAGAGTTCACTTTCTTGGGAAGCAACTTCAATGGAATTTAGGAGACTCTCGCTTTTAGTACTTTGCATTTTGTTTGGAGAATAAAATATCTAATTTATCTCCTTAAATCATCTCATTAATTGACTTATGTCTTATTTTTTTAATAATATATTTTTAAACGAAAATTCTAGAGAAAAAATAAATAAGATAAATGTCAAATAATGAGTGAGTTTAAGGAGATTATTTATTCATGATTAAGGAGACATTTTATTCTTTGTTATGTTTCTAAGTTAGCGATATCCTTCCAAACATTTTCAGCTTTATCCTCTATCGGATAAGTTTGGATAAAGAAATCAAAATGAGTAATTAAGGTGAATGGAGGAATAGAAAGTGGCTTTAGAAATTTCAATGGGGAAGAAACCTCTACTAGTGGAAACAAGCAGAAGATAAAGGTTTACACAAAATCTTAGTATCTATATACACTGAAGAATGCTTATCTAACACTACAACAACCTTAATTATGTACATCTTAAAGATGATAAGATACATTTTTCTAAACCATGACATGATTCAATTGGTAAAAAAGAAAAAGCAAGTGAATATTTCTATATGGTATACATTCATAGAGATTATATGAATGGAGATTTGATGTCCCTCTTTGTGTACTAAATGGTGTCTTGCACCAATCAAAATGTATGATTTAGTTAGAGAAAAAAAGTTATAAAACATGAAGTAATATTTTATATTATTTGGTGTAATCCTATTGGATAGGGACACAGAGACATGATTATTTTGGGACAGATGATTCTTGTTCAGGATTATATGGCTTCTTAAAATCAATATTGTTTTTTTAGAATAAAAGCTATCACATAGAGGATGTGATGGGGTTAATTTATTTAAATTATTATTAGACCATTTTGAAAGGAATATGTAAAAAAATTAATTATTCTTACATACAGAATGAGTGTTAAACCTTTTATATTGTACTAATTCTTGTCAACTTCTTTTTAGACTTGTGTGAAGTGAAATGAAGTGGCACTTGTTCTCCATGTTTTTCTTACTTCTATATATCTATATTAATTGAAAGGGTTGATGAAATACTTAAAATAGACTTCCACAATTTTGACACTTGTTATATTCAAGGGTATATTTATCTTTCACATATATTTCACTTTTCTTTTTCATCTCATTTTTCTCTCACTCTCTCATTATTCACACGCCTCATTTCTCTCCCCACACTCTTCATCTTCTCTATTTTTCAATTCAAAATATATTTTTCTCTCTATTATATTTGCAAATTGTGTGTACTTATTTTGTGTATTTTACATCTTCATCACATATTTTTTCATCTTCATCACATTTTTAATGTTTCTTACATTTTCATCACACATTTTTTCTCTATTCATTTCAAATTTCCACACTAAAAAATGGACTGAGCGACTGAGTACTCCTTATCCAAAGTAGAGGTGTCAAAATGGGCAGGCCCAACCGGGCCGGCAGGCCAAATCCCGGAAATTTATAGGGCTTGAGTATCATATTAGGTACTTTTCATTGAATCCGGAATTTTTAGCCCGATCCGGTCGGACTATATTAAAACCGGGCTCGGGCTATCCGTTTTTCCTTATTTATTTTTATTTTTTAGGGATTTTTGACTTGATAATTAGTTTTGAGTGAAAATTATTTTACAAAATAACTTATAATAAAAAGTAGAGAATAAATATTGTGATATAAATTACAATAATTTTATAAAGTTAAACATTATCATATTTTTCCTATTTTATATAATATCATTTTAAGCATAATAACAAAATAATATATCAAATCAAATGAGAATATATTAAATCATATAAACCTCACTTTTACTTTCTTAATTGTGTATTTAATTAGATTTAACTTCTACAACAAAAACATAATAAAGAAAATAACTTTTACAACAAAACTAAAAGACAACGTAAATGTTTACAATAGAGAATTTCACACAACCAAATTTAACATAATATTTTATAATGAAAGTGTTGATAAAGAGCATACAAAAGATCTTCAAACATAAATTAAAACATAATGATCATATATTACAATGGTGGATATACTTTGGCATATAGAGGTCATTATGAACTTGAGTTTATATTACTATTACTATAAACTAAGATGGTGTTATTTTTTTTAGTGTCCAAAGATTTATATATTAAAATGAAGTTATAAATTATATTTTGTTAGGGAGTGAGAGTTCAATAGAAATTAGAGATTATATTTATAAGTTTGGTTGCATTTGGCATAACAAGTGTGTTAAAAAATTATACATTAATGTCATATGATAACCTAATGTGGGCTAGCCTGTTTTTTCTGAACCCATACGGGTAGCCCGTTTTGACACCTCTAATCCAAAGTTTGAATCTTTAATCTTCATAGAAGAAAGTTAAAATTTTGTATGTTATAGAAGAAATTTTGAATCTTTATAAAATAAAGTTTGAATATTTATATAAAAAAGTTAGAAAATTTGATGTCATAGGAGAAAATTGTAATCTTTATAGAAAAAAATTTGAATCTTTACAGAAGAAAGTCATAATTTTTTATGTTGTAGAAGAAAGTTGAAATTTTTTATGTTAGAGAAGAAAATTGAAATCTTTATAGAAGGGAGTTTAAAATTTATGAAAGAAATTTTTAATCTTTACTCTTTGGGTGTTCCATGATGTTGGTGAGCCTCTCTTTTATTTTCAACTTTGTGTTGCTTTCATTTGTACCATATATTTTAGATGTTTCTATGTTGAAAGGTTTTTTATCACTAAAAATAATCATAAAAAAGAAACATCATTTATGCATTAATAGAGTAATTCTCATTTTGTATTTTTTATGCAACTCGGTTGATCAATGAGATCAAAGATTGTTCTTCTAATTTTTACAATTTCTGTGTTTTGTATATTTTCTTTTTTGATGTTGAGTTGTATCAAAAGTTGAAATTTTTTATGTTATAGAAGAAAATTGGAATCTTTATAGAAGGAAGTTTGAATTTTTATGAAAGAAATTTTTAATCTTTACTCTTTGGGTGTTCCATGTTGTTGGTGAACCTCTCTTTTGTTTTCAACTTTGTGTTGCTTTCATTTGTACCATATGTTTTAGATGTTTCTATGTTGAAAGGTTTTTATCCCTAAAAATAATCATATAAAAGAAACACCATTTATGCTTTAATAGAGTAATTTCACATTTTATTTTTTTATGCAACCGAGTTGATCAATGGGATCAAAAGTTTTGTTGTAACTATTGGCACCACAACAATGTTTGTTGTTGGGAGGCAAGGTTGGTAGTATGATGTTTGTACCAAGTGCACGAAGAAGGCTGATGTTAAAGATGATCATTTCACCTGCGAGTGTGGCCACTTTAATCATAAGTCTACCCACGGTAATAAACTCTTATAAATGCTACATTTTGACATTGTCATAAACTTCATTCTTATGATTTTTTTTTTGTATGATAGATACAAACTAGACATTAAGGTTAATCACGAACATGACTGTGGAAGGTTTGTATTATGGAATCGCCAATGTGCTGACATCATTGGCATATGTGCATCTGAACTTAAAAATCAAATGTTGGCAGTAAGTGAAATTATTCTCCTTACATTTAAACTCCACATAATACATTGTTTATATGCATGAAACAATATTACATTAACTTGAGTGACATATTATATGGTATTTGTGTATATAGGAAGGTGAAGATGATCCGAAGACATTTCTTTTAGTTCTTGATGAACTGCTTGCAAGGACTATGGTTCTACGGGTCAAAGTACAACCATCTTACAACCAATTATCTCTTATAAGATTATCTAAGGATCCAAATTTGATCAAAAAATTACTTGATCAAATTGGAGTATTTGAGGTAATTTTTGAAAACCTTATTTTTATGAGTAAATACTAATATGAGTATGTGAAGTATGATATTGTTAATACAATTAGCCAACAACTTCTGATGATTTAAAAGAGAAATTTGTTTGCAGTAATTTCCTTCAATTAGAATATGTGAGTGGAATACATAATTTTTTATACAAAATATTGTCAATTTTAATGTAACTCTACTGATGGGTATCATAAATTTTTATATTTCATGGTTAGTTAGTGTCTATGACTGTTGATCATCCAAGGCAGTTTTAAGTTGTAACTCCAGCCAACAGATCATGTTAAATGACAAATGCAATTAATAAGTATACATCATTCCTTCATGACTAAATTTTTTAAACACATATATTTTTATCTAGGGAGAAGAAGCAAACATATTGAAACATGCATTCTTCCTAACCAGTAAAAGGATATTGCATCTTTTACTTAGTTAATTTTCATCTATTTAACACATTCTTTAACCTTTAAACATGCAGGTCAGAGGATATAGTGCTCTTTTAAACATGACATTGGTAAACATGAAACATCATTTGTGCTTAAACTTAGCAGTGTAAGGTTAACATGATTTTTTCTTCATATCATTGGGAAAATAACAAAATTTACTATATTCTTTAATAAAAATTGAAGGGGTTGTGGCTAATACCAAAGTAGCTATCTCATTTGGTTGATACTTAGATTTCATTCAAATGAGTATATTTGTCATTACATGTTTATTAGTTTATTAAAATTATAAAACAAAATTGCGTATAGTTTATTACTGAAAAGTATATAGCACTTTACTTTACTTATGTTTATACTTGTGGTGGAGTTGATTTACTCATTAGATAATAATGGATACAATCAAATAATGTTGGCCACAAAGATGGTGTTAAGTTTTTGCAATGATACTTTGGTAAAAGTAAAAGATGGTTTGAATTATGTGATAATGTCATAAACAATGCATGTTTACACGTGTGCATTAAACCAAAAGGCTATATCTGACCTACACATTAAACATATTCAAAAAGCTACCATTCACAAAAGATATGTAACACCCTAGATTTTAAAGTCATTAAATTATAGTATCAGTCTTGGGAGTCTCGCTTGAGCGAGAGAATTGTCGCATGGGCGAGAGAGGCTCACCTGGGAGGGTGAAATTCTGGGCTATACTGAAGGATTCTCGCTTGAGCGAGAATTGTCTCGCTTGAGCGAGAGTGGTCTCGCCTGAGCAAGAGTTGTCTCGTCTGGGCGAGAAAAGTGGCATTCAGGACCTGTTGAGGCTGTAAGATCCTCACTTGAGTGAGAGGATCCTCGCTTGAGCGAGAGCTGCCTCGCCTGAGCGAGAAATCCCTCGCTTGAGCGAGAGCGTCATATCTGAAATTTTAAAAAGGTGGGATTTTCTCGCCTGAGCGAGAATGGGCTCGCTTGAGCAAGAACCCGACGATTTCACTTTGAAATAGAAACCCTCAAACACATTTAGGGTTAGAACTTGAGAGAGAAGAGAGAATGAGGTGATTTTGGGAGCAAGGACTCATGGGAATCATCTAAGAGCTTGAGAAGAGGTAAAACTCTTGATTCTAACTCTCTTCTCCTCTTTGAAACTTGTGTTGGGTATGTTGGATCTCTTCTCAAAGTATGAGAAACCATGGAAACTCTTCCTTTAGAGTTTTGGTTCGTTTTATGTTGTCTTTCTCTTGTAAACTCTTGGTTTAGAGTTGGTATTTGATGAATGGAAAGATTTTGTGGGTTTATTCATGAAAACCCCAATACCCCAAAATGAGAATATGAGTAAAAAAAAAGGAAAATGGGTGAAATGTTAAATGTAGAAGATGAGTTTGTGTTCTAATGTTGATATATGAGATGAATGTGTATGTTTTAGATGTTTGGAAACTCGTATTGAAGTAGTTTTGGGAACCTTGAAAATATGTGAATCTCTTATTGGTAGGAATAAGGAAAGATCCTAAGGTTGGAGGAAATCGCGGAGGGAACTGGTAAAGTTAATCGAAACCGACTCCAACGCTCACCAAGGTAAGGATAAGTCTTTACTTGTGCATTTGAAATAGAAAATGTGTGTATTTTCTGGTTGTGCCATAATTAAGTTGTGAATCACATATTTAGTATAAACATATATGGGTGTGTTTATACTAATGATGGAATGGATTTATGGGAAATGATTGATGGTGAAATCGATGAAAAGAAAATATATTTTTAGCCGACCATGAATGGTTAGCGACTCCAGCTCGAGTATAAGAAGCAAAACTCTGGCTCAAGTATATGAAGCAAAAATCCGGCTCGAGTATATGAAGCAAAACTCCGGCTCGAGTATAAGAAGCAAAACTCCGGCTCGAGTATATGAAGCAAAACTCCGGCTCGAGTATAAGAAGCAAAGCTTCGGCTCGAGTATATGAAGCAAAACTCCGGCTCGAGTATATGAAGCAACACTCCGGCTCGAGTATATGTAGCACGTTTTCTTTTAAAAGAAATGATAATCTTCTTTTAGCTAACCTTAAGGGGTGTAGCGACTTTGGCTCAAGTTATGCAGCAAAGAAAATGAATTTCAAAATGGTTTACTAACCCTTTAAAATGTGGATTATCTTATAATGGTATTTATTATCTTGATGACTTACTCCTTTGTATGTTGTGTGTATTTGCCATTGATAATCATATTGTAGGTAAACAGGATGGTTGAGGATGCTTGGTTCGAGGCTTTAGGAGCTTAGAACTTGGATCATTTATTTTGCTTTTTGTGATGTAAATTGTTACTTGGATGATTGTATTCATAACTATTTGACTTCCTACATTTCATTTTGTGTAACGCTGGATATTAGTAGTATATGAGTGTTTTGGAAACCCATAGTTCATCATATGCGGTAATTACTGATGAAAGGAATATATGAATTATGATTTTCTGTTAAATCGAACGTATGTGAATATGGCGACCTGGAATAAGTATGTTGAAAATGTGATAGTAAGTATAGGAAAATGCATGCAAAAGGAATAAAATAATGAAAAAATTTCAAGGGTAGAATTTGAGTCCTTAAAAGCTACCATTCAAAAACTTACTTTAAAAAATATATTCAAGAGACTACTATTCAAAAACTTACTTTCTAATGTAAGTGAACATACATGCTAGAAACTTTTTCAATCCACAGAAATAATTAAAGTCACTGTAAAATTTATTCAATATTTTATACAGTTATTCATTTCCTTTAATTAGTGTGCTACTACTATTGAAATCTTGAATATGTCATGACAAAAAATCAGGTTATTAAGAAATGTAGAACTAAAAATTTTCATTCTACTCATTATTCCTCGGAAAGAGGCGAGCGTAGGTTTTTAAAATGCAATGTCATTTATCCTCATTGAACTTTGATTCTGGATATTATTGGAAAAAATGAAATTATTTTTTACTCTCATGTTTGCAAAAATATTAACATAGATGTCATATATATATATATATATAACTATTACTTGACTACTTTAATAAATTATTTTAATATATATAAAAAATGTCATTCTACTCATTATTCCTCAGAAAGAGGCGAACTTAGGTTTTTTAAATGCAATGTCATTTATCCTCATTGAACTTTGATTCTGGATATTGTTGAAAAAAATGGGGTTATTTTTTACTCTCATGTTTGCAAAAATATTAACATAGATGTCATATATATATATATATATATATATATATATATATATATATATATATATATATATATATAACTATTACTTGACTACTTTAATATATATAAAAATAATTTAATAGATATATAACTCTTACTTAGCTAAAAATTACTTTATGTTACTTAAATATATTCATTCAAATACGGTATCACCCATGCGAAGAGATGTTATTCATGTTATTAGTACAAGTGTTTCCTATATTAAAACATTTGAAACATAGATAGTTTATCCTGAGCTTATATTTTGATTATGTACTATTTTGTAAAGATAATACACTCCTGATTTTGTAAAGGTATTTTACATATTCTTGAGTTGATATTTGTTATATAGGTGCATTTAGTTCTGTATTAATACTCTCAAAAATATTTTTAATATTTACATATTATACTCTTATTCTTTAATTAAATTCATGTAATACTCATTAACACCCGTGCATACCCTACAAGTTTTTTTAAAAATAACATTCTGCTTTCTTTGTTGATCAAAAAAGGTTTTATTCTATGTTTAAGAATATTTTAATTTATAAGCTTTATCAAAAATAAAGTGAACTTTTTAAGAACAAATAAATAAAATAATTTATTCTATAAATAAGAACAATTTCAGCCTTTTGGAAATATATAATTTTCAATGTGTTTTTATTTTTTCGATTACTTAAACATTATCCTAAGGGAAATTGATGATAGCAGAATCCTTTTATTTTTAATTGATATTTTTCATTAAAAAAATATTGACAGTATCAAAAAATGAATGGGATGGAACATAGAGGAGCAATATTTAATGTTAAAATTAATAATGCAATTTCAAACCTTTAATTTTAAAACTCAATAGAGAAGCTGAACTAAAGTTTGTTAATAATAAAAACTAATTTCACCAACAACAAAAAATGCCCAACCAAATTATTTTTGAAAGATTTAATAGAATTGGTATAATTTATTCTAGATCACTTGGTATAATTTATTCTAGATCAATAGAAAAGCTCCAGTATTATTTTCTGAAAATACAATTGCATTAAATAATCGATAGGAACATGGTTCAAACAAAAAAATATATTGATTTGTAGACAATAAAAAATCTTATACATAAAATTCAACTCATATTTAAAAATATAAATACTTGAGTAATATCAATTTAATTACCTTATATTTAAAATTGTCCAAAATAGATACCTTGCAACAATATTATTAATATCCTACTGGTTATCAAATTGGTCAGAGTACTGATATAGTGATATAACGATTCAACCGATAGTTAACTAATTAAATCGCATACCGGTGAAGTTAGATATACATATATAATATATTAACATTAGTATTGAAAATCAATAAAAAAAACAATATTTTATTTTTATTTTCATTACAAATTAACTTAAATAAAAATCAATCGGTATGACATGTACAGTTCAATTGAAAACTAATTGGTATAACTGATTTTTAACCAATATAATTGTATAACCGATATAATTATTATATCATATTAGTATTATGATCGATTTATCGGTTGAACGTGTCGGCACGAACTTATTTTTGCAACACTCCCTTGGAACCCACATGTTTGTCGGCAAGAAACGTAAACATCCCCAATTATAGAAGTTGTTCCCATATTTTTTGCCATACGCATCTAATAATATACATCCCCTTTGGTATGGTTCACATCTTGTAGATAAATGAAGACTTGTCTAATTTTTTAAAAGCATTAGATAATTTCATTTGGCTCAAAAAAAAATTCCCAAGAAATTTGCAAGATGGGAAATCTACTTTTCTTCCAAGTTGCAATCTACTTCCTTTGGTGAGAATTCTTGTTCCATTTGATAGAGTATTTGTGAGAGAAAATATTGTTCTTTATCCTCACTACTATAAGAGGATTTGTTGTACTCTCCCTTTTACATAGTGGAATTTTGCTCTTGAGCGCTCGTGGTTTTTTTAACTCTCACGGATTTTTCCACGTTAATCTTGTATGTTATTTTCTTGCTCATTTACTTGCTTCTATATTGTTCTCAATTGATCCAATCTTGTGCTTCCGCATTGTGTTCTATTCCTAACACGATCAATTATGCATAGTGACATTCTTAAATATTAAACTTAAATTCTAAAAAATTGTGAATATCTTGTCTTGTTCAGTTTTTTTTACACGTGAGAGTGGGTGTTCAAGAAAATATGACCAATGTGGCATAATATTATGAAGAATGATCTCCTTACTACAAGAGTAAGTGGAAAAAACCTATTCCACATCAGGATCATTCATTCATTAAAAATTTAATTGTTTGAATTGGTGAGTAATCTAAATCATTGGATTTCCCAAAATTGGATAGTTAAGATGTAGAGTAGGTATTTTCCACTTACTCTTGGAGTAAGTGGATCCCTCCCCTAATATTATTATAACAATTATAGTTCCAAAGTATAATCTAAAACAATAATTGAACATATAAATAATGGGATGAGATTCACTTACTCCAAGAGAGACTAAGTTTAAAAAACTTATTTCACATCTTAGTCATCAATTCTAGTGGAATGCAAAAGTTTAAATTAGTGACTAGATCTAAACTATTAAATTTCCCTAAAATTTATGACTAAGATATGAATTAAGTTTATATATGTAAATGTTTCAATAAATTTATAATATGGTATAAAAGTGGATAGATAATAATGAATTTGAGCATTTATTTGGATGCTTTTAAAGAAGATATATATTTTTAATACTGTTGAGATATTTCTTACCACGAGGGAAACAACATTTCTAACAGAAAGTAAAAGTAAAAAAACGTTGCATTTTAATGATTATGCAATTAGGAATAATCTAACTACAAATATTCAACATGAAGACAGTTTGGCCGAGTGGTCTAAGGCGCCAGATTTAGGCTCTGGTCCGAAAGGGCGTGGGTTCAAATCCCACAGCTGTCATTTTTTCGTTTTTTTTAAACAAAAAATATATATTAATTTTAGACTGAAATTTAAAAATATATATTAATTTTAGGACACTCCCTCAAACTCTAAACTAAGCTATAATTTTAAAGAATAGAGGAGATAGGAAGATCAATTAGGCCTTTGTTTGTTATTCTCATTAAACAATAATGTATCACACATTCACATTCTTCACTTGTGGCCCAATAAGAATGGACAATTAAAACGATCCAAGGAAATGTCAAATATGGAGTCCATTTCAATATGAAGGTTTGGGATATAAAAAACTTGAGATAATAATCAATTTAATCCTCTAAAGATTGAAGTATCATCAACTTTGTAATAAAGCAAAATGAAAAACGAATTTTATACTTGATCTACCTGACAGTTTGTAATGAAAAATATATATTAAAATCTATAGAATTGAAAAATTATGATTCAAAATAGTAAAAATGCAAAAAAAACTTTCTGACGAGAATTTTTTTTCTTCAGAAAATCCTGCCAAATTATGAATTACCCCTTTATATAAAAATTGGAAACCAAAAATATCATTTTTTTTTTGTATTTACTAATGCTATACTCTAACTACTTTATGAATAAAAAATCGATCTTTTTTTTAGGTATAGTTGTACTTCTCAGCAAATGTTCATCGTATAGATTAAAATTTGGTCTTTAACCTTGTATGATACTTATAAATTTAACAAAGTCTTACACTATAGACTAACTCTATATTTATGGTGAAATAATGCTCATAAATAAGAAATGGAAAGTGTCTTGTAATGCTTAATAGATTTTATTATAGTTTATACTATATTTAAAATATTGAATATTATAATCAACCATGTATATATTATATATAATCAAGAGTCCACATATTCAGTATTATAAAAAAAAATTAAGTAAAGAATAATGATTCCTGTGAATAGCTTGGTGAAGTGCTTCCCATTTTGCAATTTATTTTTTTGAACCAACTATACCAACCATTTTAAACCACAAATATTCCTCTTATAGTTTAAAGACAACTACTTATTAATCAAATTCAACATTGTTTATTTGAATTCTCTCTTACCATTGATTATGTAGAGATAAAACTTGTAAGTCAAATTTGTTCCGCTTTGAGTGGAAAAAAGTAAGAAGCATCATAATCTTTTCATGGAAATTATAGGTTTTGTGTTTGGACATGGATCACGTGTCCCAATCGGTATCACATTCTCTTTCTCAGACCAATAACATATTGTCATATGAACAAAAATAAAATAAAATAAAAAAGTAATATTCTGATTGACTCGTGATAGAGAATGAGACATTATTCGAAACATGTCATGTCGTTGCTGTTAGTACTTACTCCACACTCCACATCTTAGTCACCAATTCTAGGGAAATCAAATTATTTAGATTTATCCTCTAATTAAAACCATTGAATTTCCCTAGAATTGATGACTAAGATGTGAAATAAGTTTAAAAAACTTACCAATAATAATAACTAAGATCCTCCCTCTTAAAAAATAGAAAGTCCATAATAAAACCCAGAAAAATAAATGAACAAGTGAGTGTGAATGATTAGAAAACAAGTCAACAACAATCATTATGTTAAAGTTAGAGAGGTTGAGAAAATATGTCCCAATTATATAACCGGGCATAATCAACATGGATTGGTTGTTCAATTGACCCAAAGATAAAAGTAATGTTACCCAACTAACACACATAAAGGATAAAGTTATGGTTATTTATATGTACCTTATATCTAACATGGTCGATAACTAGGTATAATTGCACAAATCCAATTATTTATGGCAAACAATATGTATATTTGACTGTAATATTTATGTATTATTTGATAAATATTTATACATAATCAATTTATCATTTATTTATATTACTTATATCTATGAATCAATAATAATTTAATATGAATAGTAGGTGATGAAGTCACAATGTAAAAAAATCTTATAAAGTTACTGCACATATTTTTTCTCTTTATATTTATAAATTTATTATAATATATATGCATAACCAGTATACAGTATAATTAATAAATCATCTGATATGAATATGATGTAGTACAAAAATAGTAATACTAACTATTGACTAGATTGTGGTGAGAAAGGAAAACCCAATACCCTTATCATTTTTAAATTTATATGTAAATGTTGGTACAGGGTAAGATGATTAAGGAACCCACATCAAGGAAATGGAGATGTGAAAATGGGGGGAAAGAATTGATAATCCATCAAAGTCATGCATTAGACACATAACTTCAATAGGCATAAATGTAGGTATATATACTTGTTATCACACTTTTTATATTTTATTTATGTCTTAATTCAATTAAAAAATGATATCTAATTAAAAACAAAAACTATCAAAAGTCAAAACATAAAATTTATTTTTCATATTAATGGAATGTGATTTACTTTAGACATAGAGAGAAATTGTTTGAGACATTTGATCCTTGATAGAAACTAACTTCTTAATTCTTCTAACTTATGTAATTAAGTACTCATTAAGAGAAATGTATGGATTGTCGCATAAATTGTGTCACTCCATATTTTATATGATATGATTAGCTGGGAAAAAAATATTTAAATTAAAATTTTAATATTTAAATGTTTTTCTAACCAATTATATTAAGTGATATATAGTGTCATACTTTTGAGACAGAAAATGTTTACCGTAACCAAGTGCTGCATGTGAATCAAGCTCTAAGAGAACATGCCACAAATTAAGGGGAGAAAGGGAGGAGTATGGAGATATATCCTAAAACATCACTTTATAGACATAACCAGTAACAAATTATAAAAAAGATGTATCACAAAAATGGGAGGAGATTCACTTATTCAGAGTAAATTTTTTAAATTTACTCTACATCTTAGCCATCAATTCTGAAGAAATCCAATTGTTTGAATTAGTGAGTAGATCTAAACCATTGGATTTCCCTAAAATTTATGATTATGATATGAAGTAAGTTTAAAATTTTTACTCTATCATTGATCTATCCTCTAAAAAATTGATAACAAAGTTATTTGTGAGGGAAAAAGAAATTTTCTATAGGCTAGGTTAAGGAATGATATGTATTTCTGATATGTTAGTTAGTACATCTTTTCTAATCCGAAAAATTTTGCCCTTCTAAATATTATCCTAATGACATTTGATAACTGTAGTTTTCTTATATTTAAGTATCAGTTTAGCTTCCAAGAGTAAATTATATTCACTTCATGAGTTTTAGTGAAATTACATAAATCACTTATTACTTTTTTGTTATTACATGAATCACCACTAATTTTATACATATGTTACACTGACTATCCCTGCATGATATAAAAATGAAATATTTTAAACAAAAAATGTATGATATGTGTAATTAATTAAAATAAATATTGTATATTGTGTAGACAAATTCAAATAATATAAAAGTCAATGCGTTTTCATTATTTGGCTCGTTATAAAATAGTATAAGAGTTATTTAAACATTTATTTTAAATTATTAATGTATTTTTTAATGACACAAAAATAATAAAGAAACATTTGTTTTTGTACTATTTGAAGTGTTACACGATATACAATATTTTGTTTAACTTAATTACATTCATCACACATTTTTTCTTTAAAATATTACACTTTTATAACATGCAGGGATAGTCAATGTAATGTATGTATAAATCTAGAGGTGGTTTGTGTAGGAGAGAGGGGTGGTCGGTGGAAGAACAAAGAAGAGATAGGTGATTTTTGCAATTTCATTAAAACTAATGGGTGTGAGATTAAATTATGAGATTTGTGTAAGTATAGAAAATGGATGAATAATTTATATTTTAAAAATCAGTTAATATAATTTACTCTTAATTTTATAATTCAATTAATTATGCTATGACTGATAATTCCTTGTTTCACGTGAAGGTCCATCTCTTATTATATGTGTGGGAATATTAACGAGTTATATGGAGACATCATAAAAAATGTGTGCAATTTAATGCTATTGGATTAAAAACATCTTTAGTATTGAAGAGACGAGTATGTCAAAAATAATATGAAAAAAATAGAAGAATGATATAATATTTTTATTATTTATATATAATGTAATACTTTTATCATTTAGATATAATAATATAACACTTTTATCATTCAATGTAAGTGTAAAAACAACATCTTATTTCTTTAGTACCGGAGATGATTATCTTCCCATAAAATTATATTCCTTCTCTTTATTGCTCAAGCTTAAAATTTAATACATTGAAATAACTTGCATGATATCTCGAAAATTGCATTTTTAGCCATACACATTAGGTTAGGATCCTTTCCATTAATGGAGAGATAATTACATCAAAAACCAATGTAAATTGCAATGTTCAATGACACATGCATCCTTTTAATTACAATACAATTACAATTTTGTCATTAAAAACAAAGGAAAAAATGCATTTGTCTCTCCATTAATGGAGATGATCCTAATTCATACGCACTTGTCTATGATGAGAATTAACATTTATCGATGTTATATAAAAAAGTCATTTTTGGTTCAATATAAACCCAAGAAAATGCAATGCAAAATTAATACTCTTTTATAATATAACATGGTAATATTCTATAATAATACTATTGATTTTAAAAATATAACGTGAAATGTATTTTATTTTTCATTTATTACGTAGTTATAGATAATGTTTAAATTTACAAATTAGGTTTATCTATCATGGGATAACACTAGAGTGATATTTGTTTGTTGTTAGGAACATTTCTTTGACAGAATATGATTGATTGATGTATAATATTTTAAAGATTATGATTGATTTTTTACACTACGTAAAAATAAGAAATAGAATGAGGATGATATGAAAATCATTTCACATTTGAAAATAATTTGATAGATGCAAAAAAATGATTAAGTAATTTTGTGTAGTGTTACATTGTTGACTTTGGTAGATTTGAATAAGATTAGATGCAAGAGATGTAAATTAGTACGAGGAAAAAAATGTATGCATTAACAACATATGAGTTTTATATATTGTTATTGTTGTATCATCTTCTATTCATGTTTAATCACTATTGTTGTATCATAATTTTGAGAATTTTGAAATTACTTTTTATTTTTTTATCTTATGTGTCAGTTGTTCATTAAAATAGTAATGTTATAATATCTTTCTTAAAAAAACAACAAAATTAAATACTCTTATTAATATTGTAATTCAATTAAGAAGGTTTATAATAAAAAAGAGAGGCAATGAAGCATTAAGATACATTCCGTATGAGCTATATTGGAAAATACAATCATACACTTCAAAGGAGATTAATTATTTATTTGTTGGATGAAAAGATACTCTTAGTAATATTAAAAAATACTACACTATAAAATCTAAGCGCATAAATTATAGGAAAATAATCCAAATTCCTCTTTAATTCACCAAAAAATACAAATCTCCCAATTCACCCAATCAACTCCCCCATTCATTGTCTACCACATGGATGAGTAACAAAGGTCAATTATTTTGACTTGGAGGCTTAAACTCATAAGGACATCATAACGGTTTCAAACTATACCTACCTCTAAAATAACTAAACCTCAAATACTTGCATTAAAACTATAAATTAATTTGATTGAGACTCTTCTCCATTACCGATTTACCGGAGAGGAAACTGTTATGAAATATAAAAAAAAACATGTATTTATTTTTATGTTTTTTTATTTAAAGAATTATATTTTTACTTTTAAAACCCAAAGGAAATAATTAATTATATCTCTATTAATGTAGATGATTCTCATTCAATTACTTTAATATGGACCCCACTCAGAAATATTAATCACGCCATTACTCTCGGCTTTTTTGTATCTATAAAACTCACCCATATTCACCATTTCACCAACATAACACTCAAATCTCCATCACTCTTAAGTCTTTAACAAAGAGAAGAGCAAAAAATGGCTCACTTTTTATGTTTCCTTATTCTTTTTGCTATGTTTCTTCTGACAACTAGATTTGTTTCATCCTCTCCAGTTCAAGACCCTGAACTAGTTGTACAAGATGTACAAAGGTAAAAACTTATTAGCATTTATTAATATTAACCTTTTTTAATGTGTTGGTTACTTGATGAACAAGTTGTTTAAGTGCAACTATATATAGTTGTATATGTAAATATCTTGTTTAGATTTGTGAGTCCAAGCAATAATTTACATCTATAGATGAAATATTATTCCATGAGCTATGTGTGAGAAAGATATAATTAAGATTGACATCAATTTTTAACTCAAAACCTTAAGATATTCGGTTTAGAGTTCATTCGTTTATATGTTTTTTTAACTCATCCACTTCTGTAATGTGACACGTACTGAATCACATTTGGAATACCGAACATGCGAACACATTTATGTACCTAAACAATGTGTTACATTTTAATTTTCTTAATGTAGGAGCATCAATGCCTCTAGGAGAAACTTGGGTTATTTATCATGCGGAACGGGTAACCCAATTGATGATTGTTGGCGATGCTACCCGAATTGGGAGAACAACAGGCAAAGACTAGCAGATTGTGCAATTGGGTTTGGCAAGGATGCGATTGGTGGAAGAAATGGTAAAATCTATGTCGTCACCGATTCAGGTGACGACGATCCGACTAACCCAAGACCAGGAACTTTAAGGCATGCCGCCATACAAGATGAGCCATTATGGATAATTTTCAAAAGAGATATGGTGATCACATTGAAAGAAGAGCTTTTGGTGAATTCATTCAAGACAATTGATGGAAGAGGTGCTAGTGTACACATTGCTAGTGGAGGATGCATTACAATACATTATGTGAGTAACATTATAATCCATGGTATTAATATTCATGATTGTAAGCCAACAGGGAACACCAATATTAGAGATTCTCCACAACATTCAGGGTTTTGGACTGTTTCAGATGGTGATGGAATTTCAATATTTAATTCAAAGCATATATGGGTTGATCATTGTTCATTATCTAATTGCCATGATGGTTTAATTGATGCTATACATGGATCCACTGCTATAACAATCTCCAACAACTACTTTACCCATCATGACAAGGTCATGCTCTTAGGACATAATGATTATTACACACAAGACAAGGACATGCAGGTCACAATAGCTTTTAATCATTTTGGTGAAGGCCTTGTTCAAAGAATGCCAAGGTATGAGTGTGTAACAATTTCATAATTTCATGTCTTTTCTTACTTTTTCATGAATTGACCTTGCATGATTATGATTTTAAATGGAGAAAATTTGGTTTATGTTTGAATGGTCATTTTTGTATTAACAATTGTAACTATTTATCTTTTGGGTAAAAAATTAATCCATTTTAGGATGTATGATAATATTTCCCAACAAATGTCGCTTCTAGGGATCAAACCCTTGACATTTTGTTAATCCTGAGAATCTAGCAGGAACTTATACTACTAAATTAATAGTTACTAGTGTATTACCATGTTTTTTTAGAAGTGTGTCACCGTTTTTGCTTGGAAAAAGGAAGCATTTAAAAAAAGAACCATATACTTTTATTTAGTAATGAAAACATTAAATTGTATATATTGTTGGAAAGTAAGTCTCACATCGTCTATATCATTTTTTCGGGAATGATTTAAATACATATTGGACTACTCCTTCCATTGCCAATTGGTTTTGAGATAAAACCTTAACATAATATAGAGTCATAGTCCAACTTCTTTCCGGTTGTCATGGGTCAAAAGATGTCATTTAGTTATGACTTCTTTCCGGTTGTCATGGGCCAAAAGATGTCATTTAGTTATGGGTCAAAGGTAACCCTTCGTCTGGTCCGACAGACTTATATGGAGATGACATGTTGGAAAGTAAGTCTCACATCGCCTACATCATTGTCTCAGGAATGGTTTAAATACATGTTAATTACTCCTCTCATTGTCAATTGATTTTGAGATGAAACCTAAACATATATCATTTTTAAATAATTAATATTGCAGGTGTAGACATGGTTATTTTCATGTGGTGAACAATGACTATACTCACTGGGAAATGTATGCTATTGGTGGTAGTGCTAACCCTACAATTAACAGCCAAGGGAATAGGTTTCTTGCACCAAATATCAGGTTTAGCAAGGAAGTAACAAAGCATGAAGATGCTTCAGAAGATGAATGGAAGAATTGGAATTGGAGATCAGAGGGTGATTTGTTCTTGAATGGAGCATTCTTCAGACAATCTGGTGCTGATGCTTCTTCTAGCTATGCTAGAGCCTCAAGTCTAAGTGCAAGACCTTCTTCTTTGGTTGCCTCCATCACCCTCACTTCTGGTGCACTTATCTGCAGAAAGGGCGCGCGTTGCTAATCAAACAAGACTCTTCAATTATTTTAATGACGTGAAAGTGTTTCGTTACTTGTGCCTAATAATCATTCTCTATATTTGGTCACTCTAATTAAAATAACTCAGTTTTCTTAATATAATATATATTTATAGCAATTAAGTTACACTACCTATAGTGATTTATTTACCTTAGTGTTGGTTTAATTTAATGATCTCAATTCTCATTACATTTCAATGTGCAAGCTTTGTCTCTACTAAAGGCCTATTCATATATTGTTTTTGCTTTGTATCCATTTTAAGAGTAGCTTCTCTTTCACTTTATGTGATCATAGCTTGACCCATGCACGTACCTAATAATGAACTAACCCCTTGCATTGTGGTAATGATTGTGGGTTACTACAATCGTGGTTATTACAGTCGTTGCGATACGGATGGATTGCGGCCATTGCGGTGTGAATTATTTTGTAATTAAAATTTTTTTAAATCTGATCCGGTCTGATACGATACGATGAGCCTGATGCAGTTCAAATGTGGTCCGATGTGTTTACGCTGTCGCATTATTGTGATTCGAAGTCACACAACAATTGATGTGTGATGCGGTTGCGGCAGTTACCACAACCACAATATTACAGCCACATCAGATAATGTTCACAATTGAAATCACTGGTACAACCTATCAAAAATGGAAGATGGTTCTGGCTAGTTAAGGGTAACATTGGCACAATTATATATGCTTAGCATATAAGATAGTTTCAAAGTCTCTAATTTCATTTTTTTTACCCTTCAAAAATCAATTTGAAAATAACCCCTAAAACAATTAAATCATTAATTATTTAAGTTCATAGCAATACTAAAAAATAAACAAACATTCTAAAAATTCATCCACTTCAGATAAATTATTTATAAATTTGGATTACTAGATTCTGAAACATTCATATTTTATCTTCACCTACTTACATTTATTTGTATCCGTTATAATTATTTAATTTTTAGTATAGGACAATATTGACCCAACTTACATTAGAGACAATATATCCCATAGCCATATGTGTGTTATTTAAAGTGTATGAATCACATTTTCCTTACTAACAAATTAATCACACATTTCTTACAATTTCACCAACTTGGTAATAGTGATTGATCTTAGGAAAGAAAAATAAGATAGCTAGCTACATTAAATGAAATATTGGAGTCTCAATAGGAAACACTTTCTCCCGTCAATTGTGCACAAAAAGTTGCATGTGGGGTTGAACTTCTTTAACGTCTAGAAACACCCACTCATTTAACCTATGAATAACCATTACAAATTATTCAAGTGAGACTATCGAGAGGGGCCCTTTGTGAAAAACAAAGAAAAAACAAAATGAAATGATATTTGTATTCTTATTAATTATATTGATATTACATTTTTATTTTTAACAACCAAAAGAAAAAAGAACTTATCTCTCAATTATTTAAGAGAAGTCTCACTCAATGCGGAGATTAAAAGAAAAATCAATTTCAATTACCAAGCAAAAAAATTATTCAATTGGATTTGGTAATTTATATCAAAGATCTATATTCATTTTTCATTTTATTTTTTAATTTCTCTTGCCATTTCATGTAAATGTAAACACCCAACTCTCTCTAATAGTTTCACCGCATTAAAATTTGTTACTTTTTAGGGCAAGTTTTTCTAAGTGATTTGTTGAAGAGTCTAACAGTTATTCAAATTTGTTTGCACTTCTCCAAAATTGTACCACTGTCTAACATAATACACTGCCTAATCATTTGTTATCTTTAATACTTAGCCTAGTTGAACCATGAAGCTTTTTGGAAAGCCTCAAAAAGTACTACCATTCTCTATACTGATAATTATAGTTCAAACAATTATCGTACTCCACCTTAAACACAGTATACTCACATCACACACTTGCATTAATGTCACCCAATATCTACGTCATACCTAGAGATGACAAAATGGGTTGTCTTGTCCCGTTTTACCTATGACTGCAAATACTCATAAAAGTTAAGCGAATGTGAGCATGCTCACATTGTCATAACAAATAAAGTTGTATGCCCTACTCGTTTTAAAACGGGGTAATAGACGACTGTTGAATAACTAAAAAGTAAAAGAAATCCAAATGACAAAATAAAAAAATTAAATAAACTATGCTAAGAGAGAAAAAATAAATTTTTTTTGATATTTTATATGAAATCGAACAAATGATATTACGTCATATTTTTTTGAGGCATTAAAAATCACATTACATCATAATTTTTGATAAATTAAAAATTATATTACATCATCAATTTTTTTTCTTACATTGTGCTCGCAGGCCACCCACATTGCCAATAGAAATGCATGTGGGCTTAGAGAGCAAATGGACATGGCTAAACGGGAAATGAAAGAAATTTATGTCATGTAAGCATTGCCTAGCTCAAGTTCTTGAGAACATTGGTGTTTTACTTAAAAGAATTTAGGATGTTCTTATGTTCGTATCCAAACGTATCTTCAATGAGGGAAACATGATATCGGATTTTATGTCAAACTGAGTGTCGAGTACCATATTAATTTCTAGATTTTGAATACTACACTAAAAGATGACCTCATAATCTTAGAGTTGGACTTGTCCCCTTTGCTTTAGTTTATATCTCTTTCTAGCTTTCCAATATAACAATTTTTTTTTGCCATTATGGGTTATGTATAGTTTTTCTCCTATTTTAGCTTATCAGATTGAATTTAGTCTATGTTGTTAACATGTAAACATCATCATAATTGATTACATCATATATTATTAGTACCACATATATCACATGTAACTCTTAATCATGTTATTATTACCGAATAAAACTAAAACTTTGAAACATATGCCCAAAACTCAAAATAGAAGTTTACGTTAACCATAATCAAAATTTGGTAAACTTTAGTGGGAAAAGTATTTAAATAAATAAAATTAGAAATACTTTAAGCAACTTTTTAATTTAAAAAAGATAAAAATAATAAGAAGAAAAAACCATATTAAGTTTATTTGGATAATAAATTTAGTTCATGACGAAAAAAACAATTTATTTTTAATTTTATAACCTAAAATATTATAATTTCACATTTCATACTCAAATTAAAAAAACAAAATCCATACGAAATGAAAAAAAAACACATTTAAACCATGGTTGGATCCAAAATCCAAAATGTGAAAGAAACATTTAACATGTGAGTGAACAAAACCCACTTCTTGTAACTGTAATAACCAAACAGAACAAACAACAATGGCAGACAAACCCACTTCCTCTGTCAATGTTCGCCGCATCATAACTAACGAGGAATGCCAAGCTATGATTCAAAAGAGTCTCCGAAGTACTTTTTTCATTTCTTCCCTTTTTTATATTTCTTCATTAATCTCTTTAGGGTTTAGGGTTTTTCAAATACCCCACTTTTTTTTCCAATTCATATCAGTATTTTATTGAAAAAAGTTCATTCTTTTACCCTTTGAGAGTGCTATTTTGCTCTGAGTAATCATTGCTAGAAATGAAAAAGGAAAAAAAAAAAGAGAAACCTAATTTGTGGGTTAATTTTATTATTCTATGAAATTTGATTTTTGAATTGGGTTTCACAATATTTGTGCACGGTGATGAAAAAAAATCCTACTTTTAAGTTTGACAATTGGAAGTTCAAATTTTCTCTAATGATGAATGAGTTCTACATGATAATTTTAATGGGCTTTGTTCTGATGATTTTTGTTACTTATTTCATTCATTTGATTATTCATTGACAGCTCCAATGGTGAGGTTTCTGAGACAACAGTTGGAGAAAGCAGGTTGTCCTATAGGAGACAATTTTTTCAGAGCTGTTTATTGTCACCAGAAAATGCAGGGTGCTTACATTAGTGGTGAAGGAGTACTTATTTCTTTGTCCATTTTATTGAATTCATATAAAATCTTGGTTTCTTATTTTTCCCTATCGGCACGTTCTGTGGTCATTAAGTTTAGCATCCTGCTGCGTTTTATTTATCGTTCTATTACATAGATGATTGAACTCATACATTTCATGAACAAAATAAGCTCTCATGATGTTTGCAGTTTTCTAATATATACTTATGCCATTGTTCTAGGTAACAGTGTGCACTAATTATATACGAATTCAAGATGAAGTCAACCAGGTGGTAACTCATGAGCTAATTCACGCATATGACGATTGTCGAGCTGCCAATTTGGAATGGACTAGTTGTGCTCACCATGCTTGTAGTGAGGTTCCTATCATACAATTTGTACTTAACGGTATTAAGTGCGATGTGTTTTTATTTCTGATTCTCCCGCAGTCAATATTTCTTGATGTTCATGTGAAACAGATAAGAGCTGCTCATCTAAGCGGTGATTGTCATTACAAGCGGGAACTACTACGAGGTTTTACAAAGTTTGGCGGGCAAGGAAAAGTACACTCTTTATTCTCAGTTCTGTTTATAAAAAAATCTATTTTCGTTGAATCTTTTCATAGATTACATTCTTCAGCTTTTCATCGTTACTTTTTAATTCACAACAGCTAGATATCAATCGGAAATGAGATTGTTATAATTCAGTAATATCAAGCATGCGACAGTTTTTTTGAATTACTCGGCAGCAGTTCATAAATGACCACCGCCTTTTATGTTGAATCCTTCTTATCATATGCTCCACAAGATTACCATATTTCTTGGAAGGTTTTCTGTTATAGTTATGAAGACTCTGATATACCCCGCTCTACTGATAAGTATATCACATATGATTTTATCAATACTGTACCGGGTTATGGGTTTAAAATGAGAGAATAGCATGCGATAAAATCATAGGCCAATCGAAATCATTCGTATCAGATTCTTGAAACATAAGACGCATGCTTAATATTTTAGATTGGATCAAACATAATCATGCATTATAGTTGCCCCAATATATTCTGCAATTTATGCTTAGAAACTGTTACTCACTGGCCTTTGCCTAAGATGATTGAATGAGATAAGAGGGGGTAGAAAATTGTAAGGCAGATGGAGTTGATCGCCGAGAGAACTGGTTTAAACTTGAAAGGACATATGATCCTATTAGCCTTAGCTACTTGAAAAGTGGATTTTGGTTCAAATCGGATCGAACATGTGCTTTATTATCTAGTATATTATTCTTATAGACCCTCATAGTCAAATGGTGTTTGATTAAACATCGAAGGAAAACAAGAGAATAAAACTTGCGGAAACTGCCTCTTGCCCATATCCTTGCCATATAATAACTTGGTGCTACTTTCGGTTTTTATGATGTCAACATTTGTTGCTAAATCTATAATCCCTATCCTCCTAAAGACCTAAATTTCCATTGATGTACCTGATGGATGAAGTTTAGTATAAAATATTATACACTATTACATGTTTATAAGAAAATAGGAACTGAACTGTTCTCTGTTGTGCCGGTTAGTACAAACAGAAGCTTGACTTTTCACTTGTTCATGAGTTTCATTTATGTAATAAGGCTGAATGGAAGATTGGTCTAATTTTTCTCTTCCTTCTTTTGTTTCTTTTATTAAGATGATATGAACATTATATGATGTCACATCATAGTCATGCTATTCTTTGTTCTAACTAATTTTATATTTTTTACATTGTGTTGACTATAGTTTGTTTATTACTGAATGAATGTAATGTAACTTGAAGGAATGTATCAGAAGAAGAGTTATGCAATCATTGGCTACAAATCCAGATTGTGCCGGAACAGCCGCGAAGGATACTATTGAAGCTGTATGGGACAAGTGTTATAATGATAAACAACCCTTTGACAGGGAACCTTAAAAGCTACATGGTTGTTGCATTAGCATCATGTATAGCAGTCATCAGTGCCATTACTTTTGTGAAGACCATTTTTTTGTGGCCTCTAGCATAAAATCATAATTGCTCAATTTTGAGTTCTACAAGTTTCATTCAAATTGAAGGCTTATTTATTTTAGTGAGGGTTACTTGCACAGATTTTGTTTCTTGCAACAACACATGGAAGATTATATTGTTTTTGACATGTACATTTATTTGTACACTAAATTATTCAGTCAAATTATTCTTTGTTGATTTAACCACATTCCAATTTTCAATGGTATATAAGGATTAGTGCTTCTTACATGATGTTTTGCTTTAAAAACCTTCACTTTCATGATGTCTGAAGTTTTGATGTTTATGACAAAAAGCAGCAGCATGTGTATCTGTTTGAGCATGACCCTTGAGCTAAATTTATTCTTGAATTTTCTATGTTCATACTAACTTATTACATATATAAATGAGCTATGGGAAAGACTTCATTTGTAGGAACAAAATATTCTTTGATGGTTTAGTTCTATTTCATTAGTCTTTTGTAGTTAGCATTAGTATTCTTTTGATTCACATCAAACAAAAATAATGAATAGCTCAATATAGAGCATATACAACAATTATGAACTAAAAAATTAGTCATGATATTTTGATTAGTTTTTTTTAATCTAACACATCAGCAATAATAATCAAGCCTTAATCTCATTAAGTCGGGTCGGTTATATGAATTGAATGACATTGTAATGTTCTAATATAAATCATGTTCATTAATAAAATATTAAAATAATTTATTAAAGTATAGTTACATTAAAAATTAAAGGGTATGTTCATTTGATGTTAACAAGTACTTTCCTTTAAAAAAAATACCAAATATTTTATGTAAAAACATAGGAATGAAATGATTCCAAATTATATCTTCTATATTTATCATTTTTAAAGAATGAAATGATTACACTTGTGTTCTATGATTTAAAGAATTACATATTGTTCAGACAATTTCTTTAAACCAATCAGACAATTTACTTATAAGGAAAGTATCATAGGACAAGTTGTCTCATAATGATGTTTTTACCATGAGTTCCAAACCAACTTCACTTTCACACTATTTTGATGTATAGGAATTAAGTTGTCGCATAACTTTTACTAATGAAGAATATAACATAAACCAAGCACATTTTTATATTACCAAAAAAAAAATGTCTGCTTATTTGCAAGAAAAAATAATGTATGCATGTTGAAATTGGGATGCTATAAATTCAACTCTGGAATAAATTTCATTCATATTTTAGCAGCAAAGAGTAAATTGGTTGAACACAAAAACAAAAATAAATTACAATAATGGTAACTTAAATCTACTTCTTTATAACTTGTATTAAAAAAAACAGGAATTACATATTTTGAAAACACACTCATCTTAGCATAACCAATAGAACACAGTGTCTCCTGAAGTTGACAAATATGTTATATAATAATGGACCATTGTGGATTTCCTTATCATGACCAATAGTACTCTATGCAGATTTTGATACCTGAAAAGTGAATGAAAACAAGTGATGACAGATAATGCTGTCTACACTTTGGATGCAATATTAGTCCTTAGAGAGTGTATATAAAATATTAAAAAGTGCACTTAATATGATCAATATCAAGGTTGTAAAGTTGATAAACTTTGCTTCATAAAAATATTGTATCCTTCATATCATCTTTGCTTGTCTAGAACATGAATGAGTATACTATTACATAACTATTCAAGTTCAATGCTAATGCTTTGCTTTATCAAAGTATTTAGAAAATGCTTAATAACAAATTAAGATGTGATTCTTCATGTTTTTTAATCAGTGTTTGTACTAATTCTAATCCTAACACTAGATCGTTTGTTTATGAAACATAACCCCTTTTTTCCTTTAGAGAACAGAACAAATACTTGAAAATAATGGTAAAGTTCAAACACTTAAAACCTATGTTCTCAACACAGAAAATATCCATGCCCAAAAATATAAGAAGGGAAAAAAATAAATGTCTCTCATGCTTCATTTTCTGTGTACTTTAGAAAACTGGTCAATGCTTAGTTCACAAAGCTTTAGTGACATAACCATTATAAGGACTTGACACAAAGTAAGAGAGAAAGAGTTCATAGCATCACAATGAAAAGTGAATCCCAGTGTAAAACCAAACCCTTCCTTTAATGCCAATATTTATCATATCTGACAAACCATACTACACAACAAGTAGATCAATTTAAAATAGCAAAAAAAAACCCAGAAATCCAAGCCATACATGAGTATAATTTGATTAAAACAAGATTTATCAGGTCCTTATTCTGTCCAACCTGTCAACACTCTTCCTTGCTTTTTCCAACTGATGATCGACGCTTTTTCGAGACTTTTCATGACAGTCGACACTTCTCCGAGACCTTTCCTTATGATCAAAAGACATTCTCAGTTTCTCTAGCTTATCAGTATTACTAGACAAATTTTTCAGTTTCTCAGGCCTGTCTGTGCTCTGTCTTGGGTTTTCTCTGTGATCGGTGCTCTTCCTACTAACTTCGAAAATATCAGTACTCTTACGAGGCTGCTCGAACTGGTCTATGCTCCTTCGAAAACTGAATCTTTGGGATGGAGACTTCTCGACGGTGGATATAAATTTCTTCAGATGCCTCATATACTCAGGAAAGAGCTCCAAATCACAGTGGTTACCTCCTTTGAGCCACAATGGTTCATACTTCTCTTTACATAGTTCCCATAGTTGTTTACCATGGGAGCAATCTACAACTTCATCTGAAGTACCCTACACAAAAACATAAAGGATATTGTTGAGTAATTCAAATTATATGAATGTTACCAGATTCATCATTATGCAAGTGGATAAATTAAATTATGACAACTTCGTACATACTCGAGTGTTTTGAAAGAAAAAAGAAAGAGAAGAGAAGGAAAGTAAACTAATAGCTCGTGTTTAACTCGACTAATTAGCCGTTGTACTTTGGGCTTCAAATTCTCTTACCAACCTCCGTTTCGATGGCACGTTTCAAATTGAATACTACTGGAATTTGTGGTTATCACAACTTACCTACATTGGCTAAACATTATGGTAGACAAGTGTTGTGATAAAGAAAAGGTCTAAGACATAGCAAGTATTTCATTCACAATATTAATAAATAAATGGTTGCAAAACTATTAACCACAAGAAATGATGCAAGGTGAGATTCTCAAAATTTCTCACTGATGTCGACACGGAGCACTATTTTAGACCAAAAACAATAAGCAAGACATACAATACATTTAAAGTGAGCTCCATAAATAGAAGACTGGCAGCATCTTAACTGATATCTTGCTTGCGAAGTTACAATTATATTCTTTTCCCTGAATAAACTAATATCTATAGAGCAATTCGGGTAAAGAGAATTTCAGTATCTTTGGCATGTTATGTATGAAGTCCAAGGCTTGAATAGTCAGTCTTAGACATGAGATATAAATAAAGCACACAAAGTCACATGGAAAAGTGTGAAGTGGAAATAGTTTTCAGAAATTCATAAAAAATATTGCAGCCGTGTGTTATATTTTAGAATAAGGATACCGTGTAAACAAAAAAACAGGTTAATGTCGGAAGAAAACAACTAATTCTCAAGCTAAGGCCATTCAACTTAATAATAGGTGATGCGTTAATATAGTATAATTGAATATCTAAAGAATACTTACATGAATTATGAGAACTGGACAACTAACTTGTGGAATTTTGTCAATATTCTGCATATAAACACAAAGCAGCACCTGATTAGATTAAGAAGTTCATGTTCCTACAAATCAGCAATATGTGATTATGAAAACCAATATGATACGAAATAAAAACAATATGCTACCTTATATATGTCAAACCAGTAACTACGCCTTACTGGATACATGACCCTTAAACCAGAAAGTATGGGACTGTGCAGAACAACAGCTCGGAATTGAGGCAACCTAGCTGCGAGATCCAAAGTGGGACCGCTTCCAACAGATTGTCCGTAAAGGATGATATCTTCTTGCTTAGTGCCATAATTTTCTTCTAGACACTTGTATGCAGCCTCAATATCTGCATATGTATTGTGCTCACTTGGCTGCAGTTCAGGCAAAATAATGTTCATCAGCCGGTGTCGTTATATCTAGCACTATCCACATCAATGCATGACAAAACATGAACAAGCATTTCATATATTCTTACAAACCTTGCCCGTTGACTGGCCATACCCAGAGTAATCATACCTGCACCAAATTATAGATAACTGTGAGTGAAAATGCCATATTTTACAGTCATCTTTTGTGCAGAGCTATACCGATAACATTCTTCAGAATGCTCGATAGATAAACTACAGGCAGTTTCACAAAATGTCTCCTGATACTGATTAACCAGCTAGACGAATTTCACCAAGAAACAATAAATTACCAAACTAGTTAACTTTAAGTAGTATTTAGTGTGTGAACACGACAGATTGGAACAAACTGTTCTGTTTTGTTTTCTTTAGCTCCACTCATTTTTGTGGAATGTATGTTCTGTTTATAAAAGACACCAAACATAAAATATGACTCATGCTCCATCCCATTCTGACACGCCTACTAAATGCTACCTAAGTAGGCCTAATTAGGCGTAAGTAGAGATCAGTGTAATTACAAACATATATCACACTAGGGCAGGAAGATGTGGATGCATGTAAAGGAGTCGTGAAAGCGATATCAATGTTATGCCCATGAAGTCAAATCTTGAAGCAATAACGGTTCTATATCGATGAAATCAAACAACTTAGTCACAAAAATGTCCAAGTGATCACAAATTCCATACCTTCGATTTAAGTCCTTCATTTCCCCCGAAAACATATATCACACTAGAATAACAAATCAAACAAAGCTTGTATTCGAAAAAGAAGGGGAAAAATAAAAAAAGGAAACAAATGAAACCAAAGCAACCCTACTTTAACTCCAACTAAATAAAGAGTACCCATTTCCTAATATTCCCTCTAAACACCACCCCTCCCCATGAAAAAAACCAAAAACCAACACCCATCACTAATCTTAGGAAATTATCACTTTAATGGTAAGTGCATATCATATTAATTGTAACTTGTAAGCAATAATCATATTGATTAATCTTTAAAATGATCTATCAATAAAATAAAAACTTATGCTTACCAGGACCCATATAATTGGTACATACAATTTCAGATTTTAGAGGCTAAAATAACAATTTCACAGTAATAATATGACTGGTGTTCATAAATTCAGTGACTGAATCACTTCTTGTCTTTTTTCCTCTGCAAAAATGGCGGCCTAACGCACCAGGCTTCCACTTAGTGGAGTCTGAAGAGCATAAATGTACACTGATACCCTCGCAATTAAATAAGCTGATTTCGGGATTTGAACTCGTTGACCTCATGGTGACTAATCAATAACCTTAGCTCGCCCTCTAAAATTAACATAACAAAATAAATTAAAAAAAAAATCAAATTTTGCTAAAAACCCAGAATTGGTAATTAACATAATAACTCAAAAAAGTAAAAAAAATTAGAAAAATTACAAAGACACACACACACATAGAGAGAGAGAGAGAAGGAATACCCCATGAGATTAACACGCAAGTGGATACTAAGTTCAATGAAAAGCTGATACATCTGACCCAGATCAGCAGCATTACCATGAGAATAGAGAAGAGTGGAAGTAGCCATAGGGTGTCTTATGTAAATAGCCACTATCTCTGTGCCTCTACGTGTAGGAAGCTTGAGAATTTCAACGTTCTCGCGATGTGGAAAAGTACTAAGAATAAAAAGACCAGTGATTTCATCAGTGATGAGGTTATAGGAAGGTGGGTTTGGTGGAAAAAATGCGAACTTTGCAGCCATTGATGAAGTTACTCCTCCCATATTATCACACTATCATTATTTTCTCTCTCTATTTCTTATTTCAAATCTTATTACCATTCTTTATTTGATTCTTTCTCTCTCTAACTTTTTTTGGGGTTTTTATTGATTGAAGAAGGATGAAGCTTTTTTTCTTCTTCTGGGAAAAGTGAAATGGGGAAGACAGAGAAAGAAAGAGATAGTTTTTTTTTTTTTTGTGATTAATAATATAACTGATAAATTACTTTTTTTTATTTGAAGAAGGAAAGGTGAAGTTTATAATAATACTAATATTTAATTCTCTAGTTATATATAGGTGACCAAAATTTAATACTTTAATTTTGAAACTAGTGGTTTTACCATTAGCATAGTAATAAAATCATGTTTGTTGGTCGGTTCAATCGGTAAATCGGCGAACTTGTCCTAATATCAGTACGGTACAATAATTATATTGGTCATGCAATTATATCAATCAAAACCAGCTAAAATTGGTCAAAAACAGTCATACTAACCGATTTTCAATTGAATCGTACTGGTCATATCTGTGATTTATTTAAATTTAATTTTTTATTTTTAAACATTAAAAATGTTAATATATTATATATGTATATCTAATTTTATTGACTTACGGTTTAATCAATGAATCACCCGTTGAACCATTATATTACCATATCAGTATCTCTACCAATTTAATAATCAGTACGGTATTAATAACAGATTTTACCATTAAACTTATGACAACTAAAAATAATCAGTAAAAAATAACATTTTTATATGGATTTCTACTATCTATTTCACTTTTGTATTCCTTATATCAATTTATTAGTACAAAACATTTGCCGTTAAATGTTAATCAATGCCCTAAATGAAGTCAAAATTTGAATGGGAAATCATAACTTCAAAATTTGTAACATCTTACGAATTTTTACTATATTATTTATCATTTATGTTTTATTATTATTCACTCTTCAAAAAGAAAAATAATACAAATGAATGATAGATAATATAATTGTTCTGTATGAATTTTTACACTTACACTACATAAAAAATAGGAAACTATTTTCAAAGCTTTGTTAAGAAATTGAATATTGAAAGTTTGGATATTAAAAACTAATGCATATAAAGTAATATAAAATTACAGCAATCGAGACCCAAACAAATATTGCAATATTATTAAAAATATATGACTTCATAATAGTAATGTTTGATTATTTGGACCAATTAGGATTACTTGACAGATTGGGTCCACACTTCCAAACTATTTTTGAGTGAAAGTTGTTGAAAGTTCAGATTTAAACCCATAATACATGTTTTGACCCCATAACAGCGCTACTCGCATGAAAATGAGAACAATGCAATATTGAAAATTATTGATGATTAGATAGTTAAAATTAAAATATACATATTCATGTGATTATTATATAACAATAATTAACTTTTAATCATGATCATTTATAATTAATGGTAAGATTCAAATTTATTGTTCTCACGGTTTTTATGTTTTCAATATTCACATCTTAAGGTTATATGTATTTTTTTAAACAATAAACACATAACCTTACTTTTGTATATACATAAGCAATGTTATAAATATGATAAAAACACTTACGCTTACCTTTGAATATATTTTCAAGACATTTATCAGGCAATGTTACAAATATAACTTGGAGTATCAAACTACTATTTTTGGCACAAATTTAAACTTTCAACTTATTGTTGAAGTTTGACAGGCAGGGAACTTTTTTAACTTAAGAAACCCAAGTTTATTATTATGTATAAAGAAAATGCAGCCTGTAGACAGTTTTATGATCATGTAAAAATGTTGATGTAGAGATGTAATGTTATGAGGATTGGATTGAATCGAACTACACCGGGTGGTTCGACTAGTTTGATCGCTGGTCATATTTAAAAATGACTCTGATTTATAGTCTTAATTGAATGAAAGTTGGGATGTTTTGAATCGGGAAATTCCGATCTGACCATGTTAAATCTAGTTAAACCGCAATAATCAGGAAAGTAAATTGGACGTTTCACTTAAAATTTTAAAAAAAATAGAACATTACTATAAGTTGTATTTCAATTCAATTCGATCAAAAAAAAATGGAAATATGTCAATTCAATATAATTATACATAACTACTAATCATATACAATTTGCATTTATATAAAATTATATATTTATAGATATTATTAATTATATAAAAATCACCCGATCTAACCAAACGATTTAACCATTTAAACAAGTCAAACCTAATATAAAATCTTTTCTGATTTGATGTTCTGCTTGGATTTCATAATATTGTATACATTACTACATCCATTGTGAATTTGTGATTGCACTAAATATATCTTACTTATAATATTTCTTTTCAAAAGTTACTCTTAAATGCTTAAATGCCTACATTTGAATATGATATTATTTTTTGTAAATTACATTGTAATACTAATGAACAATGTTAAATGCACATTATAACTATTATTTAAGAGGCAATATTCTTTTAAGTATACTATTACTGTATAAGAAAAAAAGTTCTTACACCTTATCACCCACCATATGTTGCATCGACGATCAAAATTTTCCCGCTCAAACGACTCCACGATTTCCAGTGCACTTCACCACATTGTTCTTATATAATAAAAAATGTTCTTACACCTCATCAACCGTCACATATCGCATCGACGACCAAAGTTTTCTCGCTCAAACAACTCCATGATTTCCAGTGCACTTCATCACATCGTAACATTCGCTATATTACACATGAAATTACTAAATGAATAATGAATCACACATTAAATTTATATATTTTATTTTTTCATTTCAGCATGAATGAACTTTTCACATATGAGTTTTTTTTCTTCTGATACACTCTTTTTTATGTTTATTTTTTTTATTGTTGTTGATCAAATTGTTCATATAAGAAAAAAAGGTTATTACACCTCATCAGCCGCCACATGTCGCATCCACGGCCAAAGTTTTCCCTCTCAAACAACTCCACGATTTCCAGTGTACTTCACCACACCGTAACATCCGCTATATTACACATGAAATTACTAAATGGATAGAGAATCACACATGAAATTTATATATTTTATTTTATTTTTCCATTGCAGCATGAATGAATTATTCACATATGAGTTTTTTCTTTTGATACACTATTTTTTATGTTTATTTTTTTATTGTTGTTGAACAAATTGTTCATATGCTGCATTTTTATTTAAAAATGTAACTCAAGTATGTATCTTTTATTTAAGATAATACATTTATATTTTAAATCTTTACTTAAGAGAAGTGAATGAGATGAGAGAGAGTTTAGGCAATTTGAGGTGCAACCGAAAGATGAGAAGAGAGAGTTTAGGCAAATTGAGGTGGAACCGAAAAAAATGAGGAGAGATGAAGTCAAGAAAAATGAATGAAATCAAATTTTAGTCATAAAATATTACCTTAATATTGTCGTATCATTTGCATTGCCTAATAGAATTTTTTAATGATTTAACTACTCACAATAATTAAAAAATGGGTAGTAAATGAGGTGGAATTTGATTAATCATAACATGAGTTTCTATTACATTTATCTATTTGTGTGACAAAGAATAAATGATTGTGTATAACCTTCTACAATGTTTATAAATAAAAAAACAATCTCAACATGTTTCTTGTATTTACCTTTTATGCACTTATTAGAATTCGCAGATCCATGCAACAAGAATATTCTTGGTATATATATATATATTAACTTAAATGAAGTCCTTCGCCCTTCATAATTCCTCGTCCCAGTCGATCACTACTTCGTCGACTTTCTTATTTCTCTCTCATACTCTCTGCCGACGTATTTCCGGCAAACTTCTCTTTCTTTCTTTTTGTGACACTAAGAATTGGCACAAATAACCAAATTGTGAGAAATTCGTGAACTAATGCTAATAGTCAGATTGTGAGAAAATAATTGACACAAGTAGCCATATTGTGGGTATTTTAAGAATTGTCACTGATAGTCATATTGTGGATGTATTTGAGATAGATTTTTACAGTGTAATAAAAATTCGATAATAAAGAATTGAGTTGTTTTATCCTAAAATGACATGGTTGATAGTCTGCTTGCACATTTTGAACGAAACGTCTTAAAGTGGGTAACTTTGTCATGACTTAGGCAATAAAAATTGTTACAAGCTACGTTAACAACCATGGACAATGATTTAACAAAGCCTTACATTATTACACAAATGTAATAATTTAAGTTTTGGTTATAATGTCAAAATTTCATATCTCTTATACTACACTATATGTTTAATTTGTCATTAATGCATGAGATTCATAGATAACGACGGCCACATACAAATACATCAACTAATTGAATGAAATGGCATTAGCATTAGCATTAGCAAAAGCAATAGCAATAGCAATAGCAATAGACAAGAAAAAATCTACATCACAAATGGTGAAATGTTTATGAAACTTTTCTATTTGTTTTTCCATATTGGATGGGATTTAGAGAGAAGATTCATGTAAACTAATTAAAAGCCACACTGGGCCTAGTTTCATAATATTTTTATGGCACCCTTTTGATTTTTGCTCTATTTGTGAATTGGATTTTGAATATGAAGTAATAAAAATGGAAGGCTGTAGAACCATAAAATATACTTGTAAGATAATTTTGAATTATTTCTTTTGTTTCTAAAACTCAAATTGTAAACAAATTCGTAAAAAAAGTTTAATGGAAATTTAGAAATTTATAACCCAAAACTCCAAAGGTAGCTCAAATTATGGATCCGAGGACAACCTTTTGTGTATCCCATTATTAAGAGGAGAGTGGTTACTTCCAAAAGAAACAAACATATTCATAACTCCATGTAATTTATCAAAATGTCCAACACAATTGTTTGATAGTTTGATTCTTTAAATTTAATGATAGGGGTTCAATCCCTATAACATATATGGAATAGGGTTAAATTTATATAATCAAAGCCTACTTCCCTAATCTTTATTTCATTAAATAAATTAGTTTTAAGTTTTGATAATAAAAAATAACAATAGTGTATCTTTTAATAATTTATCAAAACCGAAATAAATAAAAACAAAAGTAAAGTAGTATATAAAAATATTTTTTTTTAAAAGTGCAATAATTAAAACTTTAAAGTTGCTATTTTCAATATAGGGATCCTATTTTTATGGAATAGATTCAATTATGCTAGTAAAAAATATTATTTTTTGAAATATATTAGTCTACAGATTATTGTGACTTTTACATTTGGTATGTTTAGGATTATAAATCACTAAAATATGTTTTTTCTATATCAACAAAACATTTTTTACATATATAAGATAAAGATCGAACCATGCAAGTTGCTCACATTGATGATATATTAGATGCAATTAAATAAGAAGAAAGTGTGAAAATGAATGTTATCATTGATAAGTAATTTACATCACTAATCCTTGGCTACACTTGATTCAAAATCTATTCCACTTCTCTAACAATAATTTTGATAAATGAATGCTATAAAATCAATATGTGACATCCCAATCTCAATAAATGAGTTTCCACCTTCAAACGACCCTAATCAACATATTTATGGAAAATCAAAACTCTCCAATAGAGATCATAAGTAGAACATCCCAATGCACTATTAAGATAATAAAATATTTCATAGTATAAAGAGATATATCATGTCATCCAACCACTAAAATCATGACATATATCTTATTTAATAATTTTTTACAAAAATATTTCTAAAATCTAAACAAAATAGTACATATATCATATTTTTAGTGGATGAAGGAGATAAGTTATATTCTGGTATAATAATATATTTTACTCTCATGTTAAGAAAGAAGCATGGGAAAGTGTGAATTAGTTAGAGAAAGTTATCTTATCCTTACCCATCATTATTGTAAAGCATTTTTATATTCCATTCCTAATCTAGTTAATTAATCACATAATACACAATTCTTAATCAAAAATCTATACATCTGAGTTAAATGATGCAAGACTATATACATAAAAAAGAAATAAGATTCCTCTCCGGTACGGGGCTTGTCAGAGAGGAAATTTAAAAAAAAAATTAAAAAATGTAAATAATTTAGACCATTTAAGTTTTAATTTTGCCATGTGTCCAAATCTTAAGCATGCACTGTCCTCTCCATTTAAATGCAAAAAGAACTGGTTATTTAAATGCAAAAGGCATATATTTAAGAACCAAATAATAAATATATAGTTTTATGCATCTAACTAACCAAATGAACAAATATCAAATAATGGACCCGGATCTGTATAAATGTGATAAATAATCATACCAGACACACTCAGTGGACCCAAAATTGAGGGACTAAGCATGGAATCAAAGTTATTGGGAGAAAAGGACCATAGAACAACTAATAATTTTAATAAGAGAATAACTAGAATTGAAGAATCAAGGGAATTTAGGCTTTGTTGTGGGCCATGTAAAGCATGCAAATTGTAATTTGATAGAGAAAGATGGGTTGGGTTACACTCGACATAGACATATCTTCTAGTTATTGTGATCAGACATGTCTCGTGTTAGTTGCATTTCCTGTCCTATAGTGTCTGTCATCAATTGCTTTTATAATTTCTATATGTTTTTATTTGAATGGATTCACTTACTTCGAAAGTAAGTTTAAAATTTTTACTAGAATTTACTAAATCATTAGATTTTCTAGAATTGATGGCTAAGATGTTAAATAAATTTAAAAAACATGTTTTAAGAGTAAATGTATCTATATTTTTCACAAAAGTTTGGAGAGGTTTAGAAGCTTCATGTTATAGTTAATGTAATATTTTACATCATTTCACATAACTAGTTTTTACCCTCTCATTATCTTTAGTTACATATTTTATATTTTGTACACTTTAATATCTACGCATTGATATCATAGAATACTAGAATTTTTACATTGTATATCATTCACCATTTGTGTTAATTATTATGTTACATATGAATTGTGAATAATATGTGGCTACCCCCACCCGAGAATATATATTTATTAAGTGACATTATATCACCTTTATAGATGTTAAAGGCAAAATAATAAGTGATGTGTTAAAAGCAATTTCCTAGTAGAATCAAATGCAATGAGTTAAATCAATATATTGGTTAAAGTAAAAAGTGTTTGAAATACTTAAACATGAGCAAAGACAAATCTAAGGGAAGAAGGACCAGGCATATAGAAATTAAAAGAGTCAAATATATATAAAATTATATCTATGTGTGAAGTATATATTTTAAAAAATGTATTTTTTCTTTTTGAGGAAATTAAAAAGGTTATTATGCACATGAACATCGTTTGTATGATTCCACATCGTTGATTTGGAAGAACTCATATTTTCTTATTAATATATTTTCAGTGATAAATATGTCCTAGGCTAATAATATGTGTCATCAAATAATTTCTCTTAGCATAGTTGATAGAGACTAGTTCAATAATCATTATGTCAGTAGTTGGATATGTTCTGTATAATTAAAAATAAATAGTGGATATGATGCAATAATAATATCGGCACAAACATCTATTTTCTTTAATCATATTAAATCAAATATGCATTAACAATAGCTTTCTAATTACAAAAAGTAGAAAAACAATATAATAAAATGGAATGTGTCATAGTTAACGCATTATATATCCTTCAAACATCAATAATCATTATTTATTATTAAGTAAAAGGCTTAAGCAAAATTCTTTTAAAAATTCATCAAACTAAAATTTTAAGTGAAGTAGCAGCCAAATAATTTTAGGGAAAAAGTAGGTTATAATATAATTATCCTAGTTGATCAAGATCTTCATCATAATTAAAAGCATGCTAGATTTCTTTTAATAATTTAACTAACTTGTAAATTCCTAAAAAGAAGAGAGCTTCTAAGTCATTGTTGCAATATACTTGTGAGAAACAAAAACAGAGAAAAAGGATCAAGTGAACTTCTCTCTCAGAGAGAATCTTATGTGATCTAATTTTATTTTGTGTACTCATAATTTCTGGCCGTAACAAGTCCATTATTTTCAAATCTTGACACAATTATGATCATTGCAAGCATAATTGCAATCGTGATATGGTTTCGAAGACTCCCAAATCTTAACATATTGAAATTTGTAGAAGTCGCGTTTGTTATAGATTTATGTTTGAAATAGTGATGGGAATTACGCAAAAGAGAAGTCGGAGGCAGCGATTGGTGGTGGCGGGGGTGGAGATGTTGCTAGTGGTGGGTGTCTAGTACTGGTGGAATGCCAGAAGACATGTGCATCCTTACATAGGCTGATAGCCTACACCAACTTTCCACATTATATTGTTGTCTCAAACTATGTCTCATGTCAATAAAAACATATCACGTCAATTAAAAAGTTTAAATATTTATTATTGTTGTTGTTTTTCCTTCATTTCATTAGGCGGGACTAGATCTGGGACAACAAATCTGGGTTATTTAAAGGGACTAGGTCCTTGCTTCCCAAAATTTGCCACAATTTCAATTCCTCTCCCTCATTAAACTTACTCTCACCAAAATGATACCATACAAATTCTCCTTTTCTAATGTATTTTCCTCTTCTTCCTACTCTATATATATCATAGGACAAGGGTCCTAACAATATGAGAAACTACTTTCCTGTAAAACTGTTCCATAATATCCAAATGAATGGAAATGGTATCCAATTAGAACAGTTCAACACTATCAATCTTACCTGCTAGAGTTGCAGAATTTGACTAATAGTTTTAGTCCATTCTGAAATATTAAACCACCACAGGTTCACAACAATAACATAATAACACAGATAACCAGCATGATAAATGGTTGCTTGGGAACCATTTGAAAAACCTACTTCAGCATGTAAAACAGCATACATTCTAAAAGATAGCATTAACAAACATGAGTAGCCAGCAAACATTAAAGTCAATTGCGGATTCTTGAAAGCAGACACGATTAATAACTAGTTAGCTAGCTACCGAAACAGATGACCAACAAGGTATTGATCTAGTGGTGTAAAACTCCGCTAGATCCCAGGATGATCAAAAGGTCAAGGATTCAAATCCTTATAACGACACTTGTTGGGAGGGACAGTCACGCACCCCAAAATCGATTAGTTTATTACCCAAAAATGGTGAGTGGATACCCTTAGTAGTACCGAAAAAGATAAAATCATACGACACAAAGAACTTAAGGATAAACAAAAGCACTGCTTGTTGTATAAGCATGACAAAAACTAGGATTACAGAATACAGAATCAATGAAAAAAATAAAAACTTGCTTTTTAGCATTCCAATCTCACAAGTTAGATTATAATTCATCACTAAGGAAGTGTTTATTAAGCTCCAGGAGACTACCAGTATATTTTGGTTTAGTTTCTTGCATTCTCCTCCTCTAGGATTATTCAAAGTGGAATTTAGTAGGGTCATGTGTTTTATGACTGAATGAACTGTTTAGCAGATTTCAATGGATAATTTTTATGTATTCTTCTGTACTCATGCTAGGAATCCAAGTATACACAGAACTAACTTCAGAATTGCTCAAAATATCAATCTAGTTCTACCAAATTAGCTCAAAATGTTCATAAGCTAGAGCCTTTTCCCATTGTATTATGCAGTTCCATTCTAGGTGAAATGCTCATGAACCTTAGGGCAAACCCTAGGTTCTCGGGTTGGGATCTCTCCAGTACTGGACTGGAATGTGAGGCCCGAAATTATTTGAAGATTAAAAAAAACTTTAATTGAAAACAACTTAAAATCTGTGCCGTTGAAATTTTCTAAATGTCATATATCATTATCTCTGTCTGTACTGGACGCTCCAATACAGGAGAGGATCCATATTCTTTTAATTAATGGAGCACCCTAGTAATGTTTAATCTGAAAACATTAACCCATTCTTTGCTATTTGTTGTAAATAACCCAAACCCATAAATTAATTCATAACTACTATAATTCTACAGCCCAAAGCCTCTTAATTTGGAGCTACACTTTCCTTCTTTTTGTGTCACATAACTGACGATATATGATTGGAAACATCCACAGAAACTTGCACTAAGATTTGAAAAATGAAGTAAACATGTTCCTGAATGGATTTTCCATGCAAAGGATCTATGATTCACTAATTTCCTATTGTAGTAATGAGAAACTTTCAGGCTTAAACTCAAGTTGAGTGAAAGCATGACTCAAGAGTAAAGCAAAAATATAAAGCATATAAATTCTAAAGGTAAAAATGGGGTTGCCACTTTTATGAAGTAAAGCTACTCAGTACTCACTATATCGCATATGAAGGTTGTAACTTGTAATGGGGTCTGTGGAGGATAAGTATATGCAATCTTACCTTCGTAAATGAAGAGACTATTTCTAGGATTTGAACTCATGACCTTTCGGGTCACAAGGCAACAATCTTACTGTTGTGCTAAAGCTTCATTGAATCATCAATTATGTTGAAATTAATAAATAAAGAATCACTGCTTATTGAACACAATATGATTCTAGAACTGACTGAACTCTTAAATGGCTTAGGCAAATACTTTTGAGTTTGATTGACTTTTGGACTATTTTTAATTACTTACACCGCTAATTACATGAATGGACTTATCTACACTTAATAACTTACCAAATACATAGAACAATGACTCTTGAGTAGATAAATAATGTAATGCTCTTACATAATACATATTTAAGCTTACCTACTAAAACACAAAGAAGGCTTCTTTATTCTCCACCCACTTGGATCTTGTATTTCAAATTGCTAAGTATTTGCAAATTGGTTCAGTGTGTGTTTGGATAAGGGATTTTAAGCCACTAGAACTTAAAGCAGAAGGGAAGCATATCAAATCATTCAAAGGTAGGTAGCATGGAAGTGGTGTGGGAAAAGAGTGGAGATTAGAGGTTGATGGAAGAATTCAAAATTCCACCTCTAATATGTTATTTTGAATGCCTCATTCTGGGTAAAAGAATGGGTAAAAGAAATTTTGAAATTATTATACTACAACCAGAATGTGCAGAAAAATTGTTCAATAACCTGGTCAATTACATTCCTCTATCCAAACACACACTAAGGTTATTTGGTTTCTAATAGACAAAATAAAATAACTCATGGTTGCCCATCCTTGGGAACTTCCTATGGCTGTAACTTCAGAACAAAACTACAAAACAGAACTTAGCAGGCTTAACTTAACTTTAACATCAACAAGCTTCTAGCTCAAACGGCACAAGCCAAAGTCAAGCTTTCAGTGTGATGTTAACGTCAAAGGTTTAATCCTTCACAAGGCCACCTTCCCCGTCCCCTATTATGGCGCTTAAACCTTCTATGTAATATATATATATATATATATATATATATATATATAACTCATTAACACATGGAAAAATCTTCAGATGTAGTCATAAAGGACAAATAGACTGCAACATTGTTTCAAATTGCATACCGTGTCACGTGATGCGGCCAAAATATTACGGTTGTGTTGATCGCTGCAACCGCATCACACCACAATTGCGGCGTGACACCGAATCACAACGATGTGCCCACATTGAGCCACAATGCAACCACATCAAGACACGTCGAATTCAAAAATATTTTTTAATCAATAAAAAATAAACTGTAACAGCCACATCGCAACAGTCACAATGACCGCAATCGAAGTAACCGCAATTTAAAACAGTGGACTGCAGTAATGTGTTTACATACATAAGTCGAAGTGGAAACTTCAGGGCAATCATACAGCACAAACAAACTTCCATCCTGGTACAGATATCCAGCTAAATATAATTCCCCACTATATTGGATATCATCATAAAACTGCATTCACACCCTTGCAAAGTCAAAACTTCAAATAAAGCATTGCATTTCATCCATCAAAGATTCAAAAACTAAGACTCTATCTTAATGGCTTTTCTATTCAGCTAGGTGCCTATATTGTTCCCTAATAAACACAAGATCCTGCACAGACCCATGGGCCAAGCACATAACAAATTTTATATGAAAATAGGCCCATAAGCCACATTTAAAAACACTATCTTTACTCATCTCCAAAACTATAAAACATCAAGCAAAAGCAGCATTGCCATTAACTTATGAGTCTTATGACCACAAAAGACAACAATGTATCCCATATAGGATCCATCCTTTCCCACAACAAAAATCTAAAACAATAGAACTCTAAGCAATTCTATGATTTAAGTGAACCTCCATATAACTTAAAACACCCCTTCACCCAATTGTTCCTTTGAGTGATTTAAATTGTGGAACACATCACCTGATGTGGCCGCAATATTGCGGTTGCCGTGGCCACCACAACCGTATCACACCGCAATTGTGGTGTGACTCCGAATCAAAATGATGTGATCGCATCAGACCGCAAAACAACCGCATCGGACCGCATTTGGATGCATCGGACAGCATTTGGACAACATTTGGATGCATCGGACAGCATTTGGACAACATTTGGATGCATCGGACCGCATTAGGTCACATCGGATTCAAAAATATTGTTTAAATCGCAAAATAATTCACACCGCAACAACATCAATCACAATTTAAAACACTGGTTCTGCTACAAACTAATGAATGAAAAAAATAGGTCTTTGGAGAACCCTGTCCCCTTAAATAGGTCTTATTCGAATTAAAGTTCAAATTAATTTATGGATAATGAGTTTCAGATCCAAGAAAACTGAAACAAGAACAACATAACAGTTTTATGGAAAACATATAAATGATAAAAATAAAATTCAAAATCAGAAGAAAAAAAACAATTGATCAAGTTCAATGCATTCTCATTGCCCTAGAAAATAAAATAAAAAACCATTGAAACATAACCTAAGTCTGTCTCCTCATGCGCTTCCTAAGCTTCTGGTACTTATGCTTGTTCATCTTCTTCTTCCGCTTCTTCTTCACACTATCAGCCCAAATTGTTTTCGAATCTTCCAACCCAGTTTCCTCTCCTTCAGTGGTGAAAAACCCAGTTTCAAAAATGGGTTTTGAAGCAAACCCAAAAGGGAAACTGGGAAAAATCACGTTGGAACTGGTGAATTGCTCTGATGGGGTTGAAGTTGGTAGATAGGGTTCGTGACATTCTCGATGAAGATCAATGATGGGGTTCAACGGATTCGGTGGCTGTGAAGAGTGAAGGGGAGTGATGAATCTTATTGGTGGTGGTGGTTTTCTTAGTAGTTTCTGAAGCGCCGAAGCCATTGAAGCAGAAGAAGAAGAAGAAGAAGAAAAATCGAAGCAAGGTTTGGTTTTTGCGACTTCTTCTATTGTTGTCCTTTTTATTTTTTTCTATTTTTTTCTATATACAAGTTCTATTTCAATTTATGATCAGGGTTAAGGGTTTTATTAAGAAATTAAAATCAAAAAATTATTATCAAAAGAAGGATATTCTCCTTCACATATAGGGATGGCAATAGGAATGGCAACGGGGCGGGTCGGGGTCGGGTTTGTGCTTACCCAACCCCGAACCCGAAATTCAAAACCCGAACCCGAACCCGAATTAAGCGGGGTTAGAAATAACAATATCATCCCCGAACCCGTCGGGTTTCGGGTAACCTGAACCCGAAAAAAACTCGAACCAATACATTTATTTTTATATATATGTGTGTGAAATTTATATATATATATAGCTTTTATATATTTATATATGTATATGTATATGTGTGAAATTTATATATATATATGTGTGAGAAATTTATATATATATAGCTTTTATATATGTATTTATGTGTAATTTTATAATTTTATACATATTAATCGGGTTCGGGGCGGGTTCGGGGTAGGGTATTAACAATACCAAACCCGAACCCGAACCCGAAATTTGAACCCGGGTAAAACCCGAACCCGAACCCGAACCCAATCACATCGGGTTTTACCCGTTAAATTCGGGTTGGGTTCGGGCGGGTACCCGCGGGTTCGGTTTTCATTGCCATCCCTAGATGGCAATGGGTTCGGGTGGTGTCTTACCTGGACCCACCCCGTTGCTTTTTTTGGACCCAAATTTGTCATGTTATTTCTTTTTTGGACTCAGACCCGCCCCAAACCATGCTAATATCCGTTGGGTATACTACCTGCGGGTCCTTGGGTACCCAGCGGATTCATGAGTACCCATAAATTCAAAATACTAAAAATAATTGTAAGTAATTTATGCACTTGAATATTTATTTCTTACAATCTTATATGTTATTTAGACAATACAAAGATAAAAAATTATAAAACTTAATTTAAAATTTTAAACACAACTTAATTTGATTATTAAATACAACTTATTTTACTCAAACAAACATTAAAAATAACTCCAACATTATGATGAAAAATTCATGTAGTGAGAACTCTTTAATTAACACAACATTATATATCATACATATGAATTAACAACATAAAAAATCATATTTTAACAACATAACAATCACACTTATGAATTAATATTATATTATAATTATGAATTAATATAATGTTACAATATAGATTAACATGATATTATAATTATTGTTATATACATATAGATTTATGAAGAAATAGCGAGTCCGGGTACCCATGGTTCTGGGTACCTCATTACCCGGATCCAGACCCATATAACAGCGGGTCTTAAAATTGCGGGTCTCAATTACCCACGGGTTCAAAATATGGACCCAGACCCGACCCGTTGTGGGTAATTTTTGTGGGTACCCGCGGATCCAGGTACTCATTGTCATCCTTATTCACATAACTATATATTAACGGTGATGTGGAGGTGTTGAGTAAGGTTTATTATTTAAATGACTCTAAATATTGATCGATTTAATTTTTGAAATTGAATATGATTCTAGATTTGAAGATTAACTTTTTTTGAGTTCGTACTTGACCATAAATCTTGTTAAATATAATGCATACATTTTTTTAGATAAAGTTTTCTCAATTATTATGAGAAAATATGTATGTATAGACAATTATGAGTTTTATAAATTGTCACACCGTTATTTATCATTCATGTTTAATAGAATTTTCAAAAAAATGTAATCTAAATGAATAATGAATAATGGGGTAATTGTATAAATATTTACACTAATATTGTATAGATGTTACATTATATTATTATAAATAATTAATTTAATATATGAATATATATATATATTGTTAATTTTTTACATTTATATGTATAAATTATAAGAAAACTAGAGGATTAATGATATTTTGGGTCAAAGATATGTCATTATATTACTACATAGAAAATTGAATAGACATACAAATATATTAAATGAGTTATCATATGATAGATTAAGTCAGATCATATTTATACTTTATCTCACCCTAAATATTAACTATATCTAATTTTTTAACACAAACTCGGTAAAACCCAACTATATTTAAATCAGATCATAATTTGTTTAAATTGAGTGATAAGATTTGATAAGACTTACCAATATAGAAGGTACAAACTAACTCGTAAGTTAAGAGGTTATGACGTAGTGAGGATTGAAAAATTAGTGGTTCCCACAAGCATCTCAATATTTTTGACTTATTGTTTTATTACACATTTTTAAGCCATGGCTCTCCTAAACCCATTAAAATACTCAAAATCCCAAATAAACCAACACTTTTGAAAAACTAAATCCAAGGGTTTCATAGGAAGTGATATCTAATGCATCAAAGTGCACCAACTCGCCTTCATTTCAATTTTTAAATGAAGTTCAAGTTAGAGTCTTGTTTATAAGAGTTATAAACTTCAATAATTAAAAGATTTCGACTATATATATAAAGAATTAATCATTTTTGAAATGTATAATTGTCTCTACTAACATATGACACTCTCAATAATCAAATTATTGACATTTTAATATTTTTTATAATCTAGCTCACCTTACACCGTTAAATCAATCCCTTGTTAGTTACAAAACACATTCAATAAAATACAAAACTTTTATGGCCTCCATCTCTTTCTTTCTCACAATAATATCTAAATAAATTTAATAAGTTATGCTAATGTTATTTATGAATTGATATATGTAATTTATAAATCATTAATAAATAAATTTATTATTTTTGCATATGTATGAATAAAATATATATGAATAAACAAATAGTAGATTTAAAGTATGTATTAAAAAATAATAATATTTGCTAAACCATGGGAATGCATAATGATGCCTTAACCAAGGCCCTCACAAGCAATCCCCGCCGCTTCAACGGCCGGAGCAGTTCCCAGCAACTCTCTCCGCCGTTGTCCTCCTCCACCGCCGGAATCTTATGATACTGGTTTTTGTTGCCGGAACTAGACCGGAGAGTGGAAACGGAAGAGTTAGGTTTATGTGGTTGAGATTGACGGGTTATGAGTTTGCCACAGAAAAGAACGTGGTTAGGACTTGCAGTAGAAATAGTTGTTGGGAACTCGAAGTTGGAGTGATCTATAGCCATTTGTAAACTATGCTAGTTTTTCATTGCAATGGTGTATGTATTGGAAAGAGAATATACAAACACAAACATTATGTCACGTCATTTAAAAATCTACATCATTATTTACTAAAAAAATATTTCTTCCTCTGATTTTTAATTTACATTTTCTGATTCACTCGGAGGGAACATCATTTTGAAACAGATGATCATTCGAATAAGACAACTAGTTATTCTCTTTCTTCTTCAATGTTTCCTTTTGAAAACATTCTAGAAAATGAAAAAACGAGATCATTGTTTCAAAGATTATCTTATTCTCTCTCCTAGACTAATGATATATTAACACATGAATAAAATAAAAAATTTAAAAACTAAATTTAACATTCTAATTAATTTGTAACTGAAGTTTTATACCATCGGACCAATATCCCTTTGTTGGTATTTTTTTCTTACAGTATGAATGGTTTTCTTAAATCTAAATGGGGATTGGGCAATTATAACTGCTTGCAATATTGTGTTATTTTGGTACTTATTACCTCATATATCAAATATTTATGCAGTTTTAGTTTCTAGAAGTCTTCTTTTCTGTGATTAGTCTTTTATTCAATTATAAATCTATAATTATTATTTCAACATTGATGTGGAAAATATGAAGTAAAAGCATTTTTTATGCACTAGACTCTGGAGTGTGGATGGGTTCATTTTCATTCCTACACGCATAGACAGAATTTTCTGGATAGAATTCCGTGTGGAAAAATTCGATTTTATTTCTATAGGTCAAATAAAGGACTATAATCCTTGAAAATTGGGATTTTTGACTTCAACTTAGCTTTTTTTACCCAGAAAAAATGTCATTTTTTTAATATTTAGTATAAACCACTAAAGAAATTTTAAAAAATTTGAGTAGAACTTAGCAGAGAGGTACACCCCTGAACATGGCTTATGTTTTCCCTTGGAACAAGAACATCATCAGCATAGGGTGATTTTGTTTTATTTTTCCTTTGGAACAAGAAATCTTGTATTTTATGCTATACAACCATGCCTTCAGTGTCTCTTTGCAGAAATTATATAATGCAACAACTTGGTTCGTGTTTATGTTTTTCTTCTTTTTCGATTTGGATTTCAGTGAGAAAAAGAAGGATAAAAAAGGTTCGAAAATTTATGGTCTAAATTCTAAACGTGTTTTATAGGTCTATTTTACACTTGATATGAGTCAGTTTGAGTGAAAATTACTGATTTTTATACAGAAAAACATTTGGTATGTTCTATTCATTATTGGTTATCGCCATTGTGATGATGCAATGGCTTATAATAACTACAAAAGTTAAAAGGACTAAATTGGACCATTGAATAGTGAATAAAATTTAAATCTTGGTTACAGATACTATAATTTGTGATGCTCTTAAGTGTTCAAAACATGACACGCATTTAACATCCTATAAATTGTCAGTATACATAATTAATATACTATGTATCATTCATTAATATTTTGAAAAATAAATGAGATTAAACATAAATAATTGATAATATAGTGACAATACAATAACATTATATAGATTAAAATGCATTTCAAAATCCTTCTTAGGTAGGTAAGTAAACTGGAAACATACACCTATTTATTTTTTGCATTACATACTAGGTTATCATAGATCACGAATCATTTTAATATGAAGATACATTTGTACCATACGAGTACAGTAATTAGAAAAATGAAAGTGGGTTGAGAATTCAAAAGATGAAATTTAAATTGTTTGGGGCACACTACAAAAACTTTTTTCAAAAATGACACATGTAAACAAATCATTTATAATTAATTGACATGTCACTTTCTTTAGGTAAAAAATAATAAAATGATTTAGTAGGAAAAAATATATCATTTTTCTTAAAATGATGTTCAATTAAGGCACACAACATACACGGCACATAAAGTAAAATGAGAGTGGAGATAAACCAAAATATCACCCAGCAGCAAAACTATATTGTGAAAATGGAAATCTCAAATTCTTGACATAAAGCAAAAACAGTACTCTCAAAAACATAAATGCATGAAAAAAGACCACCGCCGATCAAGAACCAAGTTTTGAAAACTACGGCTCTCTAAATCGGCAGAAACTTGAAAAAACTGGAAAAATAAATACCTAGGAGTCTGCAAGGGTAAAAGTACTATAAAGAAACAACATTTATCAGTAACCATGATTATAATCATAATTACCGACAGATAAGGCAATAGATGCAATTATTTCTTCTTTGCTGCAGCCTTGGTGACCTTGGCTCCAGTGGGGTCCTTCTTCTCCACACTCTTGATGACTCCAACAGCAACAGTTTGACGCATGTCCCTCACGGCAAAACGACCAAGAGGAGGATACTCGGAGAAAGTCTCAACAACCATGGGCTTGGTGGGAAGCATCTTAACCATACCAGCATCACCATTCTTCAAAAATTTGGGCTCCTTCTCAAGCTCCTTACCAGATCGCCTGTCAATCTTGGTCAAGATTTCACCAAACTTAACAGCAATGTGAGAAGTGTGGCAATCAAGCACAGGTGCATATCCATTTCCAATCTGACCAGGATGGTTCATGATAATGACCTGGGATGTGAAGTTAGCAGCTTCCTTTGCGGGATCATCCTTAGAGTTTGAGGCAACGAAACCACGCTTAAGATCCTTGACTGCAACATTCTTCACATTGAATCCAACATTGTCTCCTGGAAGAGCTTCTTGGAGAGCCTCGTGGTGCATCTCCACAGACTTGACTTCAGTTGTCAGTCCAGTGGGACCGAAAGTCACAACCAGACCAGGCTTAATAACACCAGTCTCAACACGTCCCACTGGTACAGTTCCAATACCACCAATCTTGTAGACATCCTGCAATGGAAGCCTGAGAGGCTTGTCTGAAGGTCTCTTGGGCTCACTGACCTGGTCAAGAGCGTCAAGTAGAGTTGGTCCCTTGTACCAATCAAGATTGGTGGACCTCTCAATCATGTTGTCACCCTCAAAACCAGAGATTGGCACAAAGGGAATTTTGTCTGGGTTGTAACCAACCTTCTTCAGGTAAGAAGAAACTTCCTTCACGATTTCTTCATACCTAGCCTTAGAGTATTTGGGTGTAGTAGCATCCATCTGTCACAACAGGTTATAACATAAATCAATAAAACTGCATCTTATCTTAATAAATATAACAACTCATATCAGATATTAACCTTGGTCAAAAATATATAATTTGTCTTTAAAAAAATAATTAAAAATAAAAGATTGGTATACCTTGTTACAACAACAGATCATTTGCTTGACTCCAAGAGTGAAAGCAAGCAGAGCATGTTCACGGGTCTGTCCATCCTTGGAAATACCAGCTTCAAAACCACCAGTGGTGGAATCAATGATAAGGACGGCACAATCAGCCTGTGATGTTCCTGTAATCATGTTCTTGATGAAATCACGATGTCCAGGTGCATCAATAACTGTGCAGTAGTACTTGGTGGTCTCAAACTTCCACAAAGCAATATCAATTGTAATTCCTCTTTCACGCTCAGCCTTGAGTTTGTCAAGCACCCATGCATACTTGAATGACCTCTTGTTCATCTCAGCAGCTTCTTTCTCAAACCTCTCAATCACACGCTTGTCAATACCTCCAAGCTTGTAGATCAAGTGGCCAGTGGTGGTTGATTTCCCAGAGTCGACATGTCCAATGACGACAATGCTAATGTGAATCTTCTCTTTTCCCATGATATCTTAAGCTGAAATGAAGAAAAAGATCAGCAGGACCAAAGACACATTAAATTATAGAACAATCATATATACAATACCAAAATGGAAAATCAGAGAATCCTGTGAACAAAATTTTACAAGAACAGAAAACGACAAAATAGTTTAAGACAATTTGTTTAACAAGGCAGATAAATCAAATCCACAAAATTAAAATTATTTCATGCAAAAATCTATAACCACATTGTTTCATTAAACTACAAAATCAAATCTGTTTCATTACAAAATCAAATATGTTTCATTACAAAATCAAATATGTTTCATTACAAAATCAAATATGTTTCACTACAAAATCAAATATGTTTCACTACAAAATCAAATATGTTTCACTACAAAATCAAATATGTTTCACTACAAAATCAAATCTGTTTCACTACAAAAACAAATCTGTTTCACTACAAAAACAAATCTGTTTCACTACAAAAACAAATCTGTTTCACTACAAAAACAAATCTGTTTCACTACAAAAACAAATCTGTTTCACTACAAAAACAAATCAGATTCATTACAAAAACAAATCTGTTTCACTACAAAAACAAATCTGCTTCATTACAAAAACAAATCAGATTCATTACAAAATCAAATCTGCTTCATTACAAAATCAAATATGCTTCATTACAAAATCAAATATGTTTCTTTCAAAATCAAATCTTTCATTACAAAATCAAACATGTTTCATTAAACTACAAATCAAAATCAAATATGTTTCATTAAACTACAAAATCAAAACCATTTCATTACAAAATCAAATCTTTAATCTTCAACAACGGATTTGAAATAAATAATTTGAAACAATATTATTCAGGCAGGAATAAAACAAAAAGGATTAAAACTAGGCAAATTTACAGTAACAGCATTCAACAACTATAAATAAAAACAAATTTAGGTTATCAAGCAGATAAATCAAATCTATAAGAGCAAAAGCTATTCCATCTTAACACAGGCACATATTATCACAGAAGGAAAAGAGAAAACAGGTAAGAACTAAATAAAAAAGTTTGAAATCAAATTAAAAATTCTAAACAAAATGTTGAAAAGAAATATTTCGATAAGTTATATATCAACACACGGCAGAATTTTTTTAAAGTAAACAAGAGAAATTATAAATTAACATTAAAAAAATAAAACTCTAAATCAAACACACGGTATCGATTATAACAACACAGATCCATAATCAAACACAGAAAATATCATAAACATCTTCATCCTCAAACTTTTCCAACTTTTAAACTTTCAAAACATTAGATCTGTGTATACAGCCAGAAGAATCGAAGCCGGAATGAACAAAAACTCGAGAAATCAAGCTCATAAACATAAAACTAAGCATAAAAATGTAAAAAAAAAACGTAGATCAAACAAACTCAGATTCAAAACATGGAAATCGATAACGTAAACAGATAATCAGATATGAAAGGAAACAAGAAACATAGATCGAAACTAAGAGAGAAGAAAAGGAAGAAATTATACCTAAAGAACAATCGAAGAACGCTTGATGGATGAGAATCCTCAGCCGCAAGACAAAGACTGAGAAATAGAGATAATAGAGGCAGAGTGAAATGAAAATTTTAGGGTTCACTTATATTTATAGCGAAGTTGCACCTTTTTCGTTTCCTAAAATACCCTTTGTTTACAATGGATTTTACTCATATACCCCCACTTCGCTTATCGCTTAAGACCTAAGTGGAAGTTGTGCGTGTCCAACTGGCATTGGAAGTAAAAAGGATAAATCATACATGATAAATAATTATAAAAGACTTTAAATGAAATTTTTTTTTTTTAATATGGTATCAAATATCCATCCATTATACTATTATTTATGTGGTTTGGGAGTGAACAATAAATTTATTGCTTAGGTTCGCTCTAAATTTATATCTACTATTAATAAAGTCAAAATCTAAAATAATTATTTACCATTATGTAATTATTGATTTTCTATTTTGCTCTCGTTGTATTTTAATTTCTACTAAAAATCATATAACTCAATGCAAATCATAATATATTCAACTGCAATTATAATATATCTAACACTTTAACACAATTCATTTATTACATATAAAGCACATGTTACAAACGATAGGAAAGTAGATTGACGGGCATGACAATTCCAGTCAACACGCTAGTGCCTAGTATAGATAAGGTGAATTTCTCGGATATCCACCATACAATTACAAAATAATAAAAATTGCAACAACAAAAAATCATATGTCTCCTACTAGATTTTTTAAATCTAACATACTAATATACAAATACAAGTGCAAACAATTTAAAATTACATGTATTTAAGTTTTGTGGAAAATCAAAATATAATACTTATTAATTAATATCATAATGGTCATGGATAGTTCCCTATGTTAATTAGAAAAATTCTGGAACATTTTGGACTAATCAACAGATTTTTTATGTCATATCAGCCCATGCAGATCCATAACCTTGGCCCAAATTGTTTAATACATGGAAGTAGTTCAATTAAGACACTATAACCTATAGAAGGTGATGAAAATAGGTGCCAAAGAAACGACAAAAAATGATGATAAAATAAATGGATAGAGGATTTAGATTCTATCAAAGTATTGGGACAGGAGGTAGCACGTAAGAGCCACTAAGAATAATATATTGAACAGAAACAAAACTATGAAGTTTGAGGGTGCCATCCATTTTTAAAAAAAATAAATACATCCCTCAAAATTTTCACAAGTTCTTCAAAATTATCATTAAAATGTTTTATAACATGATATATACTAATTCAGTAATTTGACCCTGAAAATATTAATTTGACCTATATTTAATATTTTTTAAGACTATTTTTTTGTTTTTCAATGTTACAATGGACCAAAACTGCGAATAAAAGTTTCCCTATTTTGTGGCATTTACTATAAGAAAAAGGTCAAAGAGAAAAAAGTAAGTTTCATTGTGAATCACCTTCACCATTTCTAGAGATGAAAGAAGCATTCTTGCATAATGTTTAAATTATACTTTAGCTATAATCTAATCAATTGGTGAGGAATAATATGGAATACCTTATACAAAATTGAGCCAGATCAAGTTATGCTGAGAGGTAATTAACCCAAAATTACGTGACAAAAAATCTTGAAAAACAAAAAACAATTATTTTTAAACAATATTAGACTGCTTTTGTAAATAATTAATATATGCCTATTTTGGATTTTGAATTCATTTATTAAACAAATGCATAATACATTGTGTATATTTTCATATTCTATAAAGGAAAAAAAATGTATGTACTCCTTTGTATATTATCATTGTATTATTCATAATTCATGTTGAATTATTATTGAATCTTCATAAAAAACAAAAGTAATATAAACGAAAGGTGAATGATATATTAATTATGTATAAATCTTTACATACAATTATTCTATAATTATACATTTACTTAAGTTATGATTTTTGTTATACTATATATCTTTGATTGATTTTTATATATTCATTTTATTTAGACATCTCATATTCATAATAGTAAAATTCAATTTTTTTATTGACACAATTTCAGTTTTCATCTTAAAATAAAGGAAATAAATAATCAAAATTAAAAATCAAAGAGAATCAAGCCGCAACACATCATGTGAGGTTGAGATAATATTACCGAATAATCAATTAAAATTGTTCGTAATAACCAATGACCTAGATTTAGATAAACATCACCAAATAAGCAAATAGGAAGAGTAATAAAAGGGTATTACTTTCTGTACCATTTGGTATTACTCATAATAAAAACATTTAATAATTAAATTTGATTTAAATATTTTTCCTATCCAATCATATGAAGTAAATGTGTATAACGGAACTCAGAATATATTTTTCGTTAAGATTGGAAAGATTTATATAGAACTAGTGCATTATCAATTATTTATTTATAAATTATATTTTTTAAAATTTAATAATTATTAAATATGAATAATGGATTATGTATAAGTATATATATATATATTTTAAAAAGAGAATAAAATATTTCTTAATACAAGAAAATAAATTATATATCCTGGTCATAACATTACTCCTATATTCAAGAAAAGTACGATATGTATATTATTTTGTCTAATTTTAAAAATATTTTTATAAAAAATAATTAAATTGACACATATTAAAATTTTAGTAGTTAAAATATATAATTTATCTTATTATATTATGATACATTTTATTTGATATGATAAGATACTTTATTATCTTTTTGAAATATACTATCTCTATAAGCCACGCCACCAGATGTCGTGTATAATGGTTTTAGATTTGAAAATATAAAGAAAAAGAAACACTCTCTTCTTTCTTCAACTCACAGTTTCCTTCTCCCTCCAAACGACGTCGTTTCTATCTTCACCATCAACATGTCTTACGATTATCTCTTCAAGTACATCATCATCGGCGACACAGGTTCGTTAATCTCTTTTCTTCTACCAATTAATTAATTAATTAATCTATTTTATTTAATTAATTATATGCTACGACGCAGGTGTAGGGAAATCATGTCTACTCCTTCAATTCACTGATAAAAGGTTCCAACCTGTTCATGATCTCACCATTGGTGTTGAATTCGGTGCTCGCATGCTCACCATTGATTCTCGTCCCATTAAACTTCAGATATGGGATACTGTAAGAATTTCAATTTTATTTTCAAATACTATATAATAATATATGTTATTGTTAACAAAAATTCATCAAACTTATTAATTCACAAGTAAATTTTATTTTTATTTGGAAATTCAAAATTGTACGTGTTATTGTTTTTGAATAATATCATAATAATACATTGTTTTTTTACTAGGCTGGCCAAGAGTCTTTCAGATCCATCACTAGATCTTACTACAGAGGAGCAGCAGGGGCACTTCTAGTTTATGACATTACAAGGTCAGTTGTGGTTTGCATCTTAGTAAGGATACACCAGAGTCGTACTTAGTGGGGTCTGGGGAGGGTAGATTTATGCATACTGTTTCCAGGATTTGAACATGTGTCATTTAACTGACCAACAACCTTATTGTTGGTTTTAGGCTAATAATGTTAGAAGTTTCACATTGGGTAGCATAACAAACTTGTATTTAAGTCACGAAGCTCTCCCACCTAATAGACTAGTCTTTTGGGTTGAACTTTCTTGTGTGTTTAAGTACTAACAAGTAATGCATCCGATAAATATGTTGTGTAGTTGTATGGTTATTTGTGTATAAAGGCTTAGTGGTAGAAGGCTAGAAGCTTCATTATTGCCTTCACTTCTTAATTGTTTTATATCTTATTTGACAGTTTCCATTCTTTTGAACTAGGGGTCTAGGATATATTTGTATTTTAAACTACCTTTGATGGGTTTTGATTTTCCAATACCTCGTCTGAGGAGCTATAGTACTGTGTTACTGCTGGTTGCTACATGTTTTCATGGCAGCTTATGTTTTTGTGTCCGCATTATAAGTGTATGCATTAGAGGGTGGGCTTGGCGTATCGGTAAGGTTGTTGCTTAGTGACCATGAGATCATGAGTTCAAGTGGGAGTCTCGTGCATTGGGCTGCCATTTTTTGATATAAGTGTATACATGCTTGTGGTTTCCCTTTTGTTCCACAAACAAATTAATATTATGTCCCATTTAATCTTTCTTTTCCCGTGTTTTTTTGTATGTGGTGGCATGGGAGGTAAAATCTCGAGGTTTGTTCATTTTTCTAATTCTGCCTTGAACTGAAAACCCGAAGATTCTTTTGTTGAACAGGAGAGAAACATTTAATCATTTAGCAAGTTGGCTAGAAGATGCCCGGCAGCATGCCAATCCCAACATGACAATCATGCTCATAGGGAACAAGTGTGACCTTTCTCATCGAAGGGCAGTGAGCAAAGAGGAGGGTGAGCAATTTGCGAAGGAAAATGGACTTCTGTTCTTGGAGGCTTCTGCCAGGACAGCTCAAAATGTGGAAGAGGTGATTTATCTCAATCGATAACTAGCAGTAGCATGACTCTAAATTCATGTTACATCTTACCTCAACGATATTGTAATTTTCATTTTCATCGAAAGTAACTGAATGCATATTTGGCAGGCTTTTATACAAGCTGCTGCAAAGATTCTTCAGAATATCCAGGAAGGTGTATTTGATGTGTCCAACGAGGTAATTATCTGCTATCAAGTTCATCTAAAAAGTTGTGGGAAGTTTGTTTTGACAATACATTAGGCTTGGTCATTGTAAGTCCCATACCAATATGGATTCTTATAGATCAATATATCAAAATCAGAATGCATACAATAAATATTAATTCTAAGCTGCGTTTGTGCACCAATATCTTCATATTCTCTTATAGTCATTCTGGATGACCTGTACATGAGGAATTTGACATTTTCACTTGTCATAGTACGAATTTTCCACGAGTAATTGTATCAGAAGCATAGATATACATAAGTAATGGTAATAAAAAAAAGGAAACATTCAAAAAATCTGATTTGTCCCTTTACCTAAAATTATCATTGGATCTATTATTGCAGTCATTTGGTATAAAAGTTGGCTATGGACGTTCCCAAGGTCAATCAGGTGCAAGAGATGGAGCTGTTGCTGCAAAAGGTGGGTGTTGCAACTGATCGAGTCGAACACAAAACTCTGTATCTAATCCTTTTGTGCTTCTATTTCTGGCACTCCTAGTCTCTACCGAGTATATATATATATATCTTAGACTTGCCATGGAACTTTTGGATGACATTAAAATTTCATGTATAGATCTAATCTCAAAGGTTTTCTTGTGACAAATTGGACTGAATAGTTGTTAAGATATACTGAAGGTTATAAATGATTTGCTGTGATATGTGGTGTTAACTGCTAATCTGCCATTATGGAATTGTTTAATAACATGTTATTATTATTTTTGCACCAATGTTACTTTGAAATATATACATGCTAATGTTCTATGGTGGAGAATACCTAAGTTTCAAGGATACAATGACAAGATGTACAATTTGGAATTTTGAATTAACTGTTTTATGACAGTAGGTAAGCTTAAGTTTTTACTTAAAATTTACTGTTGGATTATATTATGCTATAATTTTTAGTTTATTTTAAACTAGCCTGTGATTTCCAGTGAAGTTTTTGACTCTAGGAAAAGGTGCATATATGTTATTACATTATAGTATTATTATTGCATTGTCATTTTGTTAAATTCGTTTTAAAGATAGGCTTGTGAAATAAAAGGATTCTTCAACTTTGACTTCTTTATTTGAAGGATTAGAAATTTCATTTCATTTTTTTATAACCAATAGTATCTACTCACCCTAGGGTAAGGAACTAATCTCTTTTGTGGTTTATGATTATCCCTCCCAACAATTGTCGTTGCTAGAAATTGAGTTTTTAATCTTTTGGTTTGTCATGGTATTCAGTGGGACTCTATATTACTATATCAACGTCGTCTTATTGTTTCAAAAAATTATAATATCATGTGTGTAAAAATAGTCTGTCTTTGTCTTTAACTTTGAGTTTCATTGTATTTGTTAAATAAGCAAATGACCTCTGTTTCAGAATTTAAAGAATGAAATTCGAATAATTGATGAATAGCCTAGTTACTTTATATCCCTAGTGATCTATTTTTGAGATTTAAGTATGATAGATTTTTTATGATATATCATAATTCTATAAAATAATTTGAAAGCTGAACTCAGTTTAATAGTATCAATCTTATAGTTTACATTTCCTTCAATATTCTTATCTTCAGTTTTAATATGACAAAGCTCATAAGAAGAGTAATTTTCTATATATTATTATACTGCAATACAACCTCATGTAAGAAACCATTTCACAAATACATGAGAAGTGACAACACAAAATTACATGTTAGACATTTTTCCTAAGATACTAATAACCAGAAGTGGTTATGTTATGCTCAACTTCCTAAACATCAAAACCTTGTGTGAATCCATAAAATCTCCATACCACCAACACATACATGAATCAAATAAATAGTTCTGGCAACTCATGCATTATCTTCGCTCTTCACAATAACAAATCCATCAAACCATGCATCGGAAAATACTAAGGATATGTTCGTGAGTTTAGTTTACGAGTGAATGGGAAGCCTTGAACAGATCTTGTCTAAGCCTTCTCTTTCCATGCTAAACTAAAGTCACAAACACAATGTGAATGACACGAAAACCATGCATCGGAAAAATAAGCGTCGGAGTCAATAGCAAAAGCAATTTCAATCGAAGGAAGTTAGATATTAAAAGAAGTAGCACTTTTGGATATACTTCATCTAAGTGTTCATTAGCTGCAAAAGCATGTAGCAAGGTGCAAGCTACTAATACTATTACTATTACATACATCAAGAACCAAACCCATGATTTTCATTTGATCAGCGAAGAAAAAAGCATATTGCATTCTCCCGCGTTTCATGGTCCCAACAACAAGGGAATGGAAAGTATAGCGACTAGGTTTCACCTCATCAAGCATCATATTATCTCTCAACAATAAATATTATTGTTCATTTTCAATCATCATTGACTAAAAATATAAAAATAATACAAATGAATGTTGATATAACTACGTGTTGTATTGGGCCTGTTCTATTACGTAAGCCCATAAAAATTTAAAGTCCATTATTAGATTCATTTTATGATGAGGTAACTCTCTCAAGAAATTTGTGTTATCATTGTTTAGACAATTTTTTTATAAAGGAAGACTTAGACTATATTGTTATATTTCATAGTTTACTTCTGTTTAAACCTTACCTTTAAGACAATAAAATGTATTAAAAGAATAAGATCTCATGCATTGATAAAAGTAAAACAAAGGACATAAGAAATATTATTCTTTTATAAAATACAATGTTAATTTTTCTCTTCTCATCATCAAAAGTTAAACAATTTTAGTACAAATTATATATTCACCTTAAACTAAGCTTATTCCCTGTCTCAAAAGTAAATTATTAGATTCCCGCAAGCATATAGTCAGTGTTATTAATACTGTATCGGTCATTAAATATAGCAGTTCAATCAGTGGTTCACTAATTAAACCGCATATCAGTTAGATATACATATATAATATATTAATATTAATTTTGAAAAATCAATAAAAAATAATTTATTTATTTTTTCATTAAAAAGGTAATTTTAAATAAAAATTGACCGGTACAGTTCAATTGAAATCCGGCCCTTTTGACCGGTATAATTGTTGTACCGTACCAGTATTGGGACCGGTTCAATTGAAAACCGGCCGGTATGACCGGTTTTGACCGGTATAATTGTTGTACCGTACCAATACTAGGAACGGTTCACTGGTTTACTGATTGAACCGATCGGCACGAACCGATTTTTATAAGTATGGATATAGCAAAGTAATAAATGAGAGGCAAAAAAAATCTTGAAAGTAAAGACAATAGTAATATTTTGCAAGATAAAGTACAACTTACAAGCAGACAGAAGGAAAATCAAGAGAAAAGAAAACTTAGCTACATTGTAGAACCAATTAAAGTATGAGTTCATATCTTGTCCATTATCAAGGTTTTAAATAACATTTTTGGTAATGGTTTCGGAAATATCGAGAACCTTAACGTTTCGGATAATTGTGGTCGAAACAACCACAATTGCAGTCGTAATATAGTTTCAGTGACTCATAAAATCTTGACATATTTTGACATTTGTCCATGGTAGAACACCAAGATTTAAAACCGTGACCAAGACTCTAAAATAAATTAACAACAACAAACTTCAATCTTTTTATCAATAGCATAGAAAAGCCTCACCTTTTGCTTCCATAGTAAATCTTTTCCTTATTGGAATCTTTCTAAACCTGGACCAGCTCTTTGATCTTAGAGCCATCCTTTCTCTTTCATCATCAGATCTAGTTTCAGGTCTCAGCATTTGATAACTAAGCTTTCTAGTACTATTAGAAGTCATTTCCAATGAAGAAATGGTGAATTTTTGAGAATGAAAGCAAATAACACAAATTTGAGAGGATATTCTAGATGGGTTATCATCAAATTTGAGGTTGATGATGTTCTAGATGGGTTAGCACATAACAAGAACATAAAGATTCATATTTTACTACTTTCTATCACCATGCAAGTTATCTAGACAACCAATACCAACAAATGGTTTTGTTATTGTTCAATAATCAATATAGTCATGTACAATTTGAATACAACTTATGACAATTCGTTATTGAGTTTTCCAAAACTTTATTGTTATCTGACAAATTTAATATATTATTTCAAAAAATATTCTACCTTTAAATTAGGTATAGGCTTATATATTTGGTGGGATAGTATTTGTTTATTTATACAAGCCATGTGTTATTGATATGGGTGGAAACATGTCAGACTGCTTATCAAAGACCTATTATGTGACTTATAAGATATTAGGTCAGACTAAACTTTTTTAGTGAATAGGTCAGGTTAAGTTTTTTGAGAAGCCTAAGAAACCGACCTATTTAGTTATTTATGTAATAATGTTCCTTATTATTCAATTCTAATATAAAATTATATACAAAAATATAATTTAATTGTGAGGGTTAGAATAATTTAGTTAAAATTATGCCTATTTGACTAGTTAAGATTACATATTATGACATACATTTAGTCAGACTAATAAGTTAGACTTCTAAACAGATCAGATCTAAGGTTTATTTTTTAAATAGACTAATAGGTCATCACAGACTCCTATATGCAATATCTTGATCTATGACTTGGGTCTTTTATTGAAAATCAAACTTGTGGTCCTAACCGAAGAATTATAATGTGAAACATTTAGTATTTTTGGCACTCATCTTTTCAATTGAAATAAGCTTCAACATGTACCTACTAATAATCATTGAACAAGGCTATGCCAATCACAGTTTGTTCCAACCAATTTGTAGTATGAATTAATAAAAAACTAACAACCAATTCATAGCTTTGTGATCAAACCAACTAACTATTCAAAATAATTCTGAAGCAAAAAATATAAAAGGTACATATAACTTTTCATCTCTAGAAAAGTACATCTGATCTAATGTAATATACATACAAATCTAACACTTCAATTTGATAATTTGAATAAAAAAAATTCAAAGAATTTAAGTTGAAACCACACAATAATTGTTTCCCAACAAAAGATTATGCTTAGTAAAGCTTAATTCTTGTGCTAATGGGGCTCCTACAGATGGGGCAGGACTGAAGATCTTGACCACATTCACAACATGTCTGTCATGTAACATAAAACAAGGATGTTATATGCACTTTCTTAATCTCATTGTTCTATGATTTTTGTGTGGAAAGAAATGGAAAATTGTGTTTACCTGGTGTCCACATCCAAATGCCAAGTCTTTTGGATTGCTCAGACATATGGGGCAAAGCTGCATAGGACCAATACAATTCAGTTGTACAGCACAACAATCTTGAATAAAAAAATAAACATAACATGAACCATTTTGAATTCAGTCCTATATTGGACATGCCAAACTACAACCTTGATTCATGACAAGGTTTCAGATTGAGTTTTATTACATTAGTGAAGTCAAATGGAAAAAAGGGACAAAAAACTATGCACAAAAATATGCAGGTAATTGATGCTTTCAATCTCTTACTATTAGACCAAATATATGTCTTTGTTTCTTACACTGAGTCACTGATTAATTGAGGTATGTGAAGATCATGGCAAATAAAAGCTAGATTGGAACAAGAAAAGGAAACGACAATAATCAAGCCTTAGTCCCACTATGTGGCCAAATGCGGTATCATATGGAACAATAAAAGGAAAAGACAATACATAATATATACTATATACACATTCATATTTGCTTCCAGAAGACCCAATAATGAACGTAACTAACATTTCTATTGGAAGTGATTTATAGGTCGTACCAGATTGTCATAAATGGTGGAACTTGGGGCAGGAGGGGCTGTGCCAACTTGGCCACTATTGTCGTGATGAAAAGGGGCACTTGGCCCAAAACTAGCAGTGTGAGAAGGTTTTGAAGGGCCAAACGATGCTGTACTGTAAAGTTTTGAGGTGCCCGAAGATGCTGAACCATATGCGGGTGTTGGGAGGGCAACTCTCTGAGGAGCATTAGCCATCCGACTACTGTTTAAAAGTGATAAGCACAAATGACAACAACTTTTTGTCAAGATAATGAACCAAAAAAATTAAATATATAGTAGTAGTAATAAATAAATAATTATCATATGTACCAAAAAATATATATTATAATACTAAGGGTGAGGAACCAGAAACCAACCCAAGTAGATTAAGCTCTATAGCGGCCTTGTACTGAGAGGGAATTTCCATCAATGCTGAAAGAGCAAATGCTGCTTCTTTTCGTGAAGGAGGAATGTTCTTTGACATAATTTCTGTGAAATTCACGAACTAAAACAAAGAGAAACCCAAAATAATTCAGTGGGTCAGTTCCCACTAGTTGGAACATTTTACCAATTACTAATTAATATTTTACATGCTCATCAGTAACCTGAAAATTATCGAAGGCCCGAGCTGGTATATTGTCGTCGAACTGTTTCATCATGTCCCAAGGTCCATCTCCAACACCAATCAATATGATTGAAAGCGGAAATTTACTGTGGGAAAAGAGAAAATTGAGACAAGATAATTGAACAAATGAGACAACTGTTGAAAAAACCAAAAGCATAATCACCTGGCCTCAACAATGGCATCCACAGTCTTCTGCTCCTGTGGACTTAGCCTCCCATGTTCAGTGTCAACACTTCTTGTTACCTGAAGAAAAAATCATTGCAGAGGATCATACTTCATTGCAAAGTACTCGTCGAAGTTGTGTGCATTAGATAGGAAGGAGGAAAGGACGTAATAGAGACACTGAATAATACTATCTTGTTCTTGTATATATTGACATGATGATGGTGTGACACAAAAGGCAAGCCCAATAGTCCTACATATACTTATACGTGTACTACTAATTATATTAAATAAGGTAAGATATCAGAAAATATAATTAAGAAATAAATCCTATGATAGGTTTTATGCTAACACTCCCCCTCAAGCTAAAGCTTATTAAACTTAAGCTTGTTACAATTAAATGTGCTGAAAGGAATATATAATGCGCCAAAGAGTGACACAATGTGATACAAAAGACATATCAACTAGTCCTATTTCTCATTGATATTAGACTCTCAATCCTAATTAAATAAAGAAACAAATAAAGAAATATAATGAAGTCATTTAGAACCCCATAAGCAATGCTAGATTCACAAGCTTTTTGCAAATTAAGAACAGTCTTGCAATTGATATAAGAAAAGAAAGATCGATTCTCTAATTGTCTGTAGCTTAATAGAAGCACAAATGACGGAGAAAGCATTTGCAAACTATGGTGTGTGCTGAGCTTAGTGAGCTAAACCAGGAAAGTGCAAATAATAACAATATTTGATAACTGAAAGAAAAATGGAAAATCAGTCATATAGGTCAGAAAATCATCCATTAATAGCTTATTCATTCGAAGACACCTCCATACATTCTGGATATAATATAGAATACCTGGCCATCTGCAATTATAACCAAAACATGGTATTGGCCTCCACTCTGCTCAACAATTGTCATAGCCATTTCAATGACCGGTGCAAACGAAGTAGGACCTGACATAAAACCATAAATCCAATTAGCATAGCATTAATTTTAAAACATCTACAACAGGAACAAAGTAGAATAACCATAAGAGCAGGACAAGTGGTAGAAGTATAACCTGCAAGTCGAATATGAGGAACAATTTCCCTATATCGACTCAGCACTTCTTCAAATCCATTGCAAACTCTTTCATCTGGATAGAAACTGAAGACATCTTGATCATGTGTTGACGCTGCACAAATTGAACAGTAATGACTCATGACTATTACCGTATTTAAACTTCAAACAAAATTCTATATCATATAAGTTGTATGAACTTTGAGAGATACCATCTCCAAATCCAAAACAAGGAATCAAGTTATCCTCATCGAATGTAGCCAAAGTTTTCCCAATAATGGATATTGCATGTTCATAGGGATTCTGACCATTCCCAATGTGATGCAAACTTTGTCTGTTAAATGATTGCTTTCCTGAAAACAACATCAAATTCAGTATTTCACCACAACATACTGCATAAATTCCAACTTTATCCAAAAATATATATCTGTAAGTATATTACAATGTCTGACCTGTCCACTCATTGCTCTTAGTGAAATCAATACCAACAATAAGATTGGAAGACTCAAGGCCTGCACGTGCAAGAGCCTCAGTCACCTGTAATGAAATATAAGTATGCCAAATGCTAGAATGTTAAGAGTTAAGATAGTGATAAAGCATAAAGTTTTTCTGGAATTTTGATGACCCAGAAGCACCATGTGAAAGGAATTTGCAAATAGTAGGACAATATTATCATATGGTAACTTGTCCATGATCACATTAATATCACTTTAAATTTTTCCAACTCTCGAGTTCATAATGAGTCTCTCTGAAAATGAACAACATCCTCCAAATCCAATATAGCAATTAATTTCACAGTTTTCACAATTTTTAAGGCTTTGTTGATGTTGTTGTTGTATTTATACTCCTAAGTTCCATTAAAAAAAAAAAGAATCATTTGAATCTTACTTTTTTGAAAATAAAAATATTAATGATAACTAGAAGAAAACATTTCAATAAACAAGTGGTAATGTAATGAGCAGGTAAAGACATAAACATTACAATTTGTAAAGCATCTCTTACCTGATCTATGGAATTGTAATTATCAGTGATTCTCGAGTACTTTCTTTCTAATTTCTTTTTGTCATCAGGGCGAGCTACTCCACTACTAGCATAAGGTTCATATCCATAGCTTGGTGGAGGAGGGTTATCATGATATTGCTGGGGCTGTGTAGGATAAGCAAATTGTTGTTGCTCATATGCATAACCCCCTTGACCATAACCTGATTGAGTGTCAGGATATTGACTCCAAGAAGAAGCAGAGGAACTTGAACGTTGTACAGATGAATTCTGCCTCCAACTATTATTATTCTCTTTAGAACTATTTCCCCCCATCAATCAACTCAATTCTCTGAAAAACCAAAATCAATTTCCTAAACCCACTTGTCTCCTTCGATAAACAGCACAAAAAATAAAAAAAAATGATCCAAATCTAAAACCCAACAAGCTAAATAAACTCAAAATAACAACCCCAAAAGCTATAAGAGGAGGTAAAGGTATCTTCCTCGAGGTTGAAATTACCAGTTTCCAAGCAACTTGTCAATAATCAAAACCTCAACAAGCAAAAAAAAAACTCAGAAAGTTATCCAAAAGGCTAAAAAAGTGGATAAAGATATCTTCTCAGAGATTGAAATTTCGGATGAAAGGCTATAAAAGTAGATAAAGGTATATTTTTCTGAAGTAGAAATTTCCAAGCAAATTTTCCTCAATCAAAAGTCCTAACAAGCAAAATAAACTCAAAAATCAATCCCAAAGCTTATAAAAGTGGATAAAAGCTATATCTTTTTCAAGATTGTAATACCCAATTTCCAAGCAAATTCTAAACAATTAAAGACCCAACAAGCAAAATGAACTCCAAAATAAATCTCAATGCCTATAAAAGTGGATAAAGGTAATATCTTCTATAAGGTTGAAGTTCCTAACTTGAAACCAAATTCTCATTTTATACAAAAAAAAGACTAATTCATACAAACCCCACCGACTTTAAATCAAAACACAACCTCTTTAAGTAAATTCAATATAATACAAAAACCCATTTTGCAGCCACTTGTATTCAAATAGACAAATTCAATCAACACACGGCAACTTAGTTTGTTGTCCAAGCACCAAAATTGGACAACGTTTTGTTCAATGGTAAAAGCCTACAAAAGGGAAAAAAATTAAAATAAAATCTACATAGAATACTATTTCAATTATGTCTAATTAATTAACACGCACAGAGTCATAAATATACCAAAATCTTACCCTAATTTATGACTATCTATAAGAGATAGACTTAGCTTCAAATCATGAAGGAAAATAAAACATAAAATGTACCATAAATACACATTTTCTTTTCCAATAAAAAAATTGTTTTTTTTATGTTTGCGAAGGGAAATGGAGAATATAAGGTAAAAACCTGAATCTGAGTGTTGGTGATGAAACATAGAATTGGAATCTCGGATTCGAATAAAATCGATTCTTGAAAAAGCGGAAAAGGAGAAACAGAAAAAGCGGAAACTCTTTTTAGATTAATTTGGAAGATTTTGAGAATCACATGGAAATGAATGGAGATTGGGGTTTCTATTATTTAATTGATGAAGATAGTTGAATATATAATATATATAGTAATAAAAATATTAAAACAAGGATAATGATGGAAATCAATGAATTTTTTAAAAGAGGGTTAAAGATTCTTGGAATTTGGATATGCCAAGTTGGGTGAACATGAGTTTGGTTGGCCCAAAAGATTTCTATTGTCCGGCCTTAAATTTTGGTCGATTATTTTTTGAATTCAATGTTGATCGGAACAATTTTTGAATTTGATTCTTGCCTAGAGCTCATTAAATCATTTTAGATAAAGTTTATTAATCTTAATTACTATTATAAATATGGAATTTAACATATGAAATTATATATATATGACGGGAAAATTAAAGAAACAATTAAATTTTGGGTCAAAAATATGTTATTATTTTATAAACAATTGAATAGACATATACATATGTGATGAATTAGTGACTGCAAGACATGTCGAGTCGAAACATATCTATCCTATAATTTAAATATTATCCCATAATCTAAATATTGTCTAAGTTTAATTTTTGGACTCAAATCAGACCTTACCCAATAAAACTCAATGATACGATGTCAAACCAGATTAACAAGTAAAGTGGGGATGTAACCACTCCCATCATGCCAAGCATGGACCATATAGTGGACAACAAAATGATAACAATAGCCACGATTTTTGGTGTATTGTTTAACTTTTATTTTTGTTTTACACGACTTTTAATTGAGATTTTACTCTCAAAACAATATTTCCCCCCCTAAAATAACTTGTATTGAAATTTTTTGCAATAATAGGTTTAAGATAGAAGTATCTCATCTTTTCAATTTAAAAATTTAATTTAAGATTAATAAATTAAAAAGTGAAAAAGATTAAAAAATAAGTACACGATTGCTCATAATTTCTCAAACCATGGACTGGTATTTAACAATAAAAAATAATTCATACAATTGATAAATGATAGAGACTGAGAGAAAGTTCATTAAACAATTATCCTCAAGTTCTGATATTTTGAATTAATGTCGTGATTAAAGACGTAATGTTTTTTTTTTTGGAAAAGAATTAATAATTTGATAATTTATAAATTACACTATCACATAGGGATGGCAATATGGGTTTGGTCAAATGGGTCAGCCCGTTTAGATTATCATTTTTAGGAGGTTGGACTAAATTTTTTAACACAAAAGCTCATATTCAATTTCAATCTAATTTGGAAGCCCGTTTTTTAAACGAGTCAGGGGGGTCGGGTCGCCCGACAGACCAATATTAATATTTCTTTAGGAAATATCAATCTAAAAAATGAAAGAATAATTTATGTAATTTCACTAAAACTCAGAAAATATCACTATAATTTACTCTTTATATTATTAATAAACTTTTGCATAGGTTTCCGCCGTTATACTAAATTGGTTAGTAATATTAATATTAAATTGATTATTCTATTATGTAATAATACAAGTGATAAGTAATTTATATCATATATAAGACATTTATGTCATATACAATACATTTACTTATAAGTGTAATTGACTCTTTAAATTTGTTACTACTCATATACAAGCCTTCTCAAAAGAATATTTTTTGCATTGAAAAGTGGAGGCTTCCAACCGAGCATCTAATCTAATGTTTAAAGCTTTATTGTGAACTAAAAGTTTAAAATTATGTTGACTTTTTGGTTTGTGATTTTTTATTTTAAAATACATTTATGAGACGTGGTGATTACTTAGTTTTGAAATTGTTATTTAATTGATTATAAATGTGTTTTTTGGAGAGAAAAAATGGATAAGTCTTTCGGCCTGTCAGCCCTGTTAAATATGGGTTGGGCTGACGTTTTGTACCCTTTAAAGGGTCGGGTCGAGCCTTGCCATATTTTGGTGGGCCAATATTGCAATCCATACTGTCATCCTCTGAGTTTTACTAAAATTATACAATCAATCAATCCATTTTTAAAATTACACAAGTCACCCATAGTTTGAATTAATTACATTCGTCACATTTATGTGTGTAAGAAATTACATTTATCTCTCTTATAAAACAATTAATATATTGTAAGTATATAATTATGGATAATTTCTGAATGTTTAAAACTGATAGTGGTGATTTCCGTAATTTCATTAAAGCTCACGGAATATTATTGTCATTTACTATTTAAATAATTAATAATTATGAAGTTACTTTTATCATTATATCAACCGACTGAGGTTAAGCTTATTTAGAATTTGATTAACATTTTTCTACAAAATTACCAATCACTTTCAAATAATTTGATAATTTAATAATTCAAATAAATTATAATAACTTTTCCAAATTTTTGAATCATTTTGATCAGAGTAAATTCCTATGGTCATTGTAGTTTTAGAATAACATATGGAGGGCTGGTTACAAGAAATAAAAAGATAAAATAAATTAAATGTAGAAGTAATTCTAGGAATTGCTCTCATTTAAATAACTTAAATAATTTTTTACCATGTAGTTAGTTTTTTTTTACAATGGTATTGATAAAAGAAAATCAATATAAAAAATAAACGGGTATCAAATTAATCGCTGCTGTAAATTTTGCTAAGAGGTTTCTCCCATTCAAATGGATCTTATCCATAGTCATATTGAACAATATTTTAATGAAAATTTACTTCACGTCTTAGTCATTAATTATAAAGAATTTCAATAGTTTGAATTAGTGATTAAATCTAAATCATTATATTTCTCTAGAATTGATGGCTAAACTTACTCTTAGAGTAAGTGGATATTTTCTTATCTCTCAAATTAGTGTTTCAAATGCCTATTGCTTATTACAATACAATATACAATGACTACAAGATCATAATGAAGTATATTAGCTCATACTATCTACAATACAATATAGAATGACTAACTATAAGATCATAATGAATTATATTAGCTTATACCATCATGCTTTATATGACATGACCTAAAATACCACTGCTACAATATAATTTTTTCATAAATGTGACTTTCTTTGTTCCTCCATTATAAATGGATGATTATGAAATTCACAATTGCAACAATATTACGAAAATAACTTTCTTTGTACATTATTTTTAATGTTTTGATTCATTATTATTGGTGTATGACAGAATTTGAAACATAATTTACGATCGATAATCTTTATTCCAAGAGAAATAGTAATTGTTTGGTGTGAGCAATCCCCTAGAGTGATTATGAGTGGCTGAGATTGGAGGGGAATGGTGATGATAGATATATACATTAGATAGTGATGTTTGTATATGATTGATGTCTATAAAGTATAAATATTTTGTTGGTAATCATTTCTACTATGCTAATAAACTAAACTTTTCTAAGATGTGTTATTCAAATGTTATGATAATCTAGTTTAATCAACTAAACTATTACGTAGAATCATATATAATTAATTATAAATACTAGCATATTGACCGACACTCACATGTCTGTCAATCCGTTTTTCTATTGAGTTAGTTGTAATTAATTTGTAAATTTTTATTACATTATTCATTAACTATAATAAAATAAAATAAAAACATGATTTGCAATTTTGCATGTTAAAAAATAAAAAGGATAAATTATCATATTCAAATATTGCCTTGATCCATGTGAAAAAACTGTAAAAGTTACATAAAGAAACGTGGAACATAAAATGAGAAAATATGTTATATGTTTTTTTTGGTATAAAATATAGATTAGTGGAGACAAAATAGGAAACAACAAATTACACCGTCATGGGTAATGAGTAATTATTTTGTATTTTCCCTTTATATTAGTATAAAAATATAGATAAAGAAGTTAATAATTATATATTATTACATCCAAGTAACCTCTTTCTATTCTTATCCTCATAACATTGATTCAAATGATAGAATTGTTATTAATATAAATATTGGCAAATATATTAAGTTTCACCTCATAAAGTGAGTGAAGTCCTGATATAGTGATATTCCAAATTACTCTTTATTGCCTATTAAGCATAAAATTTTGAACATGGAAAGAAGAATTGGGAAAATAAAAAATAGTATACCTTAAGAAAAAAGCAATGGATACCCAAAATTTGTTATTCTCATAGATTCTAACATTCCAGCTTAAAATGTAAAAGTATAATTTCCCCCTCTTCGTATTGCTTACATTCTTTGAAATACAGTTTTCTTTGGAAAAATACTTCAATCCTTAGTTGATTAATTGTGTATTTTACTATGTATATAGTTTATTTACTGACTTAATAAACTTATATAGCTATTTAATGAACCAAACATGAACGAAGATTATAGCCTTTGAAATTTAAGTTATAACTTTGGAAAAGCTTAAAATAGTTTTCGGAAAACTTAAGAGATTCTAATAATTTATATGGGAAATAAATCCACTTACTTATTCCAAGAGTAAGTTTTTTAAACTTGCTTCACATCTTAGTCATTAATTATATAAAATATAATGGTTTATATATACTTATTAAGTCAAACCATTGGATTTCCCTAGAATCGATGGCTAAGATGTGAAGTAAGTTTAAAAAACATACTTTTGGAATAAATAGATCCCTCTCATTTATATCATATATTTTCCCTTTAATTTTTTATTATAGCAAATTACACTTTTTACCCGAACTCAAAAGGGAAGGGATTCATTGACTCTAAGAGTAAGTTTAAAAAACTTAACTCCACATCTTAGCCATCAATTCTAGGGAAATCTAATAGTTTGAATTAGTGGTAGATCTACACTATTGGATTTCCCTAGAATTGATGGTTAAGATGCAGAGTAAGTTTTTTTAAACGTACTCTTGGAGTAAGTGGATCCAACCCAACTCAAAATATCCCCATCTAACTTGCTAAATAACAACAACCATAAACATAACAAAAAATTGTGTCACCACCATTTCAACTTTACATTTCTAATACATATTTAATCCTCTTTAATATTTTGGTACATTAAAAAAATTAATGTGAAAAATGTAATATATAAGGTTCTTACTATTGGAGTTTAGGGAAAGACAAATTGCATCGGTCCACTTATATAGAACCCAAAGAGTAAGTTTTCATGGTAAAGTTATACATTTAATATGTGCATGTAATATATTTAAGAAAATATAACCCTTGGATCAAGTTGAAATCTTTATCCACTTTATAAAACCAAGGTCCAAAAAACACCATCATTTTCTTGCTTCAAAAAGAAGCACCCAACATGAACATTGTATATTTAACTTTCACATGAAAACTTGATAGTCGTGAATTATAAATATGTGGCCATAATATACCACACAAAACCCATTTTTTTTTTATTTTTTCTAGTGGTATAGGACTCTGTTAAATAAATAAAAAACTAAAAAGTCAATAATTTAATTCTTGTAAATGACAATTGTTGAGAGAAAAAGTCACACAAATAGATTCATTCATAACTTATGAGATAAATAATACCCTTAGTAGTACTAAAGAAAATCTAATTATATAAAATTGGTTTTGTTAACTAATGTCTGTCAATCCAATTATATAAAATCACTTTTGTTACCAATATCTCATATTAATTAATTTAATACTAAGCAAGTTTCGATATAAAAGTCTCATTAGATCTCTGATTACCGAACTAGCATAAATATTAAATGTTCGATTCTTGAAAACGACACTTGTTGAACTAACTATTTGGTTATACTAAAAAAATATCAACTAATTTGATGAACATAAAAAGATATATGCATTATACTTTTAGAGATTTTTACACTGTTATTTCACCATCCATCATTCATATTTGATTATCATTAACTTTTAAATACATGTAATATAAATAAATAGTAAATAACATGGTGATCTTATAAATATTAAAATTTAAAATATATAAATATCACACTCTCTAATCCAATGTTGTGAAACCCGTGCCGGACGTCAAGCCGGAAGAGCTTCCGTATTAGGTCTAACCGGTTTAAACAGTTAAGCCATTCGGCCGGACCATATGATTTAAGATATAATTAATAATTTTTATTTATAAATATATAATTATATATAAATGTAAAATTTTATATAACTAATTGATGTAACATCTCTATATTTTTTTTGGACCGAAATAAAACAAAACATTAGAATAATGTTTTACTTTTTTAAATTTGAAGTGAACCGTCTGATTTTTCCTCCAGGTTATTCCAGCTTAATCGAGTTTAACACGGTCGAACCAAAATTTCTCCAGTTTAAAGTGGTTCATCTACTTATTCAATTAAGACTACAAAACAAAGCTATTTTCAAGTCTGATCAGCGATCGAACTGGTCGAATTATCCGGTCCGATCCAGTTATCACAATACTTCTAATCGATAATAGATAGTGTGTGCCATGAAAATTTTATTCAACAATTGCATGGTAAACAATTATTATATACACTTCATTAACTATGTTGGGATCTCCGGTTTTGTGATCATTGTGGAAATAATTGCATACACTCTACCAACCCTATCAAAATTCCATCAAAGATGCTCTAAGAGAAGACATGTATATAATTACGGTCAACAATGAGTCAACATTCATAAAAGTTAACTTTAAGTTCTATAATAATAATCATTCTTTTATTTTAACTAATAGCTTAATTACATTTTTGTCATTATCCTTTTTATATTTATTGCAGTTTTGCACTTTTATATACCAATAATGCATTGATTTTATACAATACATCTTATACCATGCATGCAGTCTAACATATTTATAATAAGAGAATAAATTACAATTTGTTGTGGACGAGACTCGACTCTAATCTCCTTCACTTCATTCATTCTCTTTAATCATCAAACTACCTTATAACTTCATATTTTATTTTTTAAACTTGTTACATGATCCTTAAACTTTTCACTTTAACCATCAGATTACCCTATAACTCCCAGATACATTAATATGATACTCTCGGAGAGTGTATAAATGTTACAATAAAAATATATTTAAGCATTGATTAATGATTAAAGAAAAGCAAACCAATACATCAATAACATAAGTTATCATCATGGTTGTGCACGTTACATTGTCCCAATATCATTTAAAAGAATGAAATAATTTCTATTATTTGTTTAATTTTCTTTTTATTTTTAATGATAAAACTATAATTTAACTGTATATAAAAGAATATAAATATTATACTTTATTATTATTTTTTCTTTTGTTTTATTTTAAGTACTTGATTCAAAAAATCTCTATTCCATTTAAAGGTTAAAAAAGGGTAACATCACTCCACATATCCAACATTCAATCACTCTCTCTTTTCTCTCTCTAAAACAAAAAAAAAAACCATTTTTTGATTTCAAACATAGTCACCTCACCCTCACGCGCCGCCACATCTAAACTCTCAGCCACTACCCTTTATGTATTGGAGCAGCCATGGGCGGGGTAACCTCCTCAATCGCAGCTAAGTTCGCCTTTTTCCCACCGCAACCGCCGTCATACACGGTGGTCGCCGACGAATCAGAAGCAGCCACCGTAGAAAGTGGGAAAGTGTATAATATCCCAGAGGTTCCGAAGAAGGAGAACGTGGAGGTGGTGAAGCTTCGAACTCGGCGAGGTAATGAAATAGTGGGTGTGTATGTGAAGTACCATAGACCTACATCTACTATGCTCTACTCGCATGGAAATGCTGCTGATTTGGCTCAAATGTTTGAACTTTTTGTTGAATTGAGCAACAGGCTTCGAATTAATGTTATGGGGTATTCATTACTTTCCTTTTCTTTCTTTTTTTGAAAAATTTATTATCTTGGTATTAATTTGAGATTTTTGTAGATTTTTCTTAGATTGATTGTGATAGTATTTGATTAGATTTAATATTTTTGGATTGTTTGAAGTTAATGGTGGTGGTTGTTGTATTAATTTGTTAGTTTTTGTTCATGGAATGAGAATATGCTTTATTTGTTCATTAATTGATTTACTTTCCCCTTTTCATTATGGGTCTTATTCTTACATGTTCTTAGTTAAAGAATCAACAATAGAATTTTTTTTATTGGAATTGGGAAACTCAACAAATTGTACTAGTTAGTTTCTAATAAAAATTGTCCATCTCTTGATTTTTTTTAATCAGTGAACTTAACATTTGGCTTCAATAAATTTATTGAAGATGGGTTTTATTGTAGAAATTAGAACCTGGAGGAGTTTTTTTGGGTGTTCGGTACTTGAGCCCAGATTGATTGCTTGCCACATGTAGTTGAGCTTAGATTGATTGCTTTTGTGATGGTTTGTATAATCGACAAAAAACAATCCTTAGTCTCACCAGGTGGGGTCGGCTACATGGATCGAACGACACCATATAATACTCTGTTGTATATTCATGGGGTTTTATGATTGGAGAAATTATTCTAGGAAGGTTTCAACATCTTTAGGTAAAAGGGTAGATTGATTAGTTACCAAATCTAAATGACAGCACTAGGGATTTATGTTGTCTTTGAGAACATTCAATTATATTAATAGAAAATTTGATTACTGAAAATACCTTTGTTTCTTGTTTAGATGAAACAATATTAATAACACTTGTCCCATGTTTATCTTCCTGGTATCATTTTTAAAGCAGTGGCTAGTGTTGAAATTGTAGTTACCTGGTCTTATATCTTCTAAACATTGCTATTCTGAAGACAGCTGAAGCTGTTTTGAACTTTTGATTATGTCTTCATTTCTGTTACGAAAATAAGGCTTCTTATAAAGTGTATCTTTTGGTAGATCATTTTTGTTTCCATGAGTCATGAGCTTTGAGCTGTTTGATTGCACAAAGCTTCCCTCTCCCCATGCGGCGTAGTAACTACAAAATTAGAACTTACTATCGCAGCTTGCTCTTAGCTATTTATGTAAATATGCTGTGCTACTTGTTTACTATATGTCCTTGCTCTTATTATTATGATAATGTTCACAAAGTATCACTTAAATGACTTCATTTATATGAATAGGAGGTGGGATATTTGCTACTTATTCATATGTTTGTTCACGGTGCTTTTGTTCTTGTTATTTTTTGGGGCAGTGCTTTTGGTGTTAAGAGTACTAAATGATACATTGGGTGTTGAACTACAAGAAATTAATCGTTTTAATATGTTTCTATGATAAATGTTTAAAATGTCTAATTTTCTTTTCCTATATTTTCATTGTGCGGATTGTATATTGTTGTTACCAAAGGAGATTAGAGTTTGCACATGTTAACCATGGCCATTTTAAAGTGGTCCTATATATGGGGAAATCTTCTATGATCCCACCAGGTGTTCACACAAAAGTTGAACTACTTTCTTCACCAAAATATTTCACTAGACCTCTCTTGGCACCTTCCAATAAGCTCTTTATTTATCCATAAAAACCATGTGTAGATCCCTTTGCTACATTTGATTCCTCTCTCAATCTTCATAGAAAAGTATTGCTTCCATGGTTGATAAACGTGGCTTCTAAGTTGCATGTTATGGATATTATTAAGTTAAAAGATCCATGGTACAAAAACTTCAAAATAAATTATTCACAAATAGTAGAGACACACATACACACATATAAGATACTTTAATTTTATAAAACAAAATTTCACGAAATAAATAGCCCAAAATATTATAAAATGTTGATGTGCAACCACTTTACCTTGTGTTCTACATAGAAGGTATAAGTTGTGAAACTTACATATGTTGCAAATTTATATTGTAACAAATTATTTCAAGGATTGTTATCAACAATTGCTTTTGTTTTAAGGCACAGCATGAACATAACGGTATTAAATCTGAAGCTTCTAAATAACTTATGTTGGTTAACGAATAGCAGTAAGCTCACAAAAATCTCTGTTTTAATTTTTTTATTGTATAGATAAGTAGCTATTGTTGTTTAAATGGTAATTTTTTCTAGCATCATCCTTTACTACTATTGTGTATTCAATGATATTAGTGGTCATACATTCTTTTTAATCAATAATATTAATTTGGATTTTGTGTTTGTTTGTATATTATGAACTGGAATAAGCAAAGTAGAGCTTGTAAGTTGTAATGCTCTTTGTTATCATTTCGTTATTGGTCAGTTTGCTATTTCATAATGCGTTTATACGTTTTTTTGTATTTGGAATTTAATGAATTCAAAAAATACATATCAATTGATTGGTTTTTTATATTTTCAAATGTCATGTATGATGTATGAAATATTCACATGCTTCTGAAAAGCTTCTTTAGTGGTACTACTTTATTTGTTTTTGTTGAATTATTTTAACAACTTTTCTTTCAACTGTTATTTTTTGCAGTTATGATTATTCTGGTTATGGACAGTCAACGGGAAAGGTTGGTTGCATAACATTTTAGCCGCACTAAGTCCCTTTTAATGGAATTAAGATACTATTTCTTTACACAAGATATTCAATATTCTGTATTTCTATCAAGTTGATAATGGCTTGGATTTCTTCTTACATGTTTACTTATAATGCTCATTCATGATTAATTGGTCATACTTTTCTCCCTTCCTTCATTCTTTGGTTAGTCCTTGTGTCTTACCTTAATTGGTGAAGCAAGTTCTTCCTTCCCTATTTAAACGTTAATTTAGTCAAAAAAATATATATTATTGCCACATTGCATTTGGTTTGTCACAAAAGAGTGACATTCATTAGGTTTGTTGGGTTTATTCAAGTGTGAAGTCCCACATTGGATATGCGGGGAGGAGTAAAAGAGTTTATAAGTAGAAAATGCCCATGGAACTAATGCCTTAAGGTTTTGGTTTAAGACGTGGTGTCTCACTTGTAGCTCTCCACTCTTCCCATACCCGGTAACAATGGAACTCCCCGGTGGTTGGAGGCTCCCCGTCGCTGTCTGGTCCAACAAGGTTCTTTTATTGTATAGGTGCTAGTGGGAAAAGATTTCCCACTTCACTGCAAGCTGCACCAAGTGGGTATTTCCTACTTGACCTTTTTTAGACCTTGCGTCTCATGCATCCATAGGGCATATGAGAAAGAACTAAAAACAATAGAAAAGGGTAAGAGAGGTAAAAAACATACTAGAGGTAGTTCTTTACTTTTTGGGTTCATCTCCTACAAGATCAAGCGGTAAAATCAACTCCTTTCTTCGTCAAATTTCAATAAGATACATATATATAGCTCACACTACCAGGGACAAAATACTCAAATATTGCTTACACTACATGAAGCTGGAACAGGATAATGAAATTTCACCAAGAAGGGAAGTGATTTCACCATTTGGGTTTCTAGCGCATGAACAGAGAAATAAAATCCTCTCCCATCATTGGTGGCCTGTGCTCAGATCGAGATCATCTCTACTGTTTTTAGTTCTCCCCTCATATGCCTTAGAATGCATGTGCTGAGGTTTTAGAAAAGGCTAACGAATTAGATTTTCTTTTGAATTTTACCTCACGTGAGGCACAATCTTTCTCATTTTTCATATTTGTTTTAAGATCATAGTCATTGTGGTTTCCCTAAGAGAATGACTAAGTGGGGTGTTGCTGAACCATGCCCGCTTCTCTCAAAAGTAAAAATTGAGTAGTAAAACCCATAAGTAGGGATGACAATACGATCCACGATTTCATTATCCATCAAATCTGTTGTTTTTTAAATTCATCATATCTAACCTGTTCTAATAAAATATTTAGTGGAGTTATTTTAAGAGATGGATGGCTTATAATCCAACCAAAATATCTATCTGATATCCAAATTGCAAACCATTCAATAAACCAAGATCCTCAAATATTAGAAAATCCTGAAGTTGTTAGCAGAAATCCTTACCAGAGAAGCATTCAACAATCCCCAAAGTATTGGGTATGAGTCCTTTTTTTACTCTGACGTGAAACCAAAAAATGAGGAGAGTCAAGCCTTTGTGAGAGATGTATCTTGCCCAATACTTCAAGGATTAAGGATTATTGAGTGTTTCTTCGGAAGGAATGTTGCTAACGGTTTTGGGTATTGCTAATTCTCAAGAAAATGTTACTACTGAGAATGTATTATTCTGTCTTAGAAATGGTGGATAAAAATATGACTAAATGTCATGTATATTACATTAAATGTCATTCCTTTTGTTTTCTGGGTTAAGATGGTCTCAGTTTTTAATTGCTTGTCCATTTTGCAAATCAAATATTGATCTGTTATATGTGTTCATATAAATAATATTCAGTGGATTGCGAAGTTAGAGGTTTTAGGTAGAATAAGAGGAAAAGTGATTAATGATAAATTGATAATTATAGATTGGGTTGATATGAGATGTATTAATATACAAATCACTAATACCTATTTATGGTTGTAATGAGGTCAAGTACTAGACTACTAGTGTAGTACTACACGTACATGCCTAGTCTAATAAATATGGGCCACCGATATTTTTACACAACACTATTATGTGTTGCTGAAGAGGGTGAGCATTGGCTCAACGATAACTCGGTAAGGTTTCTTGTTTTGTGATCTGGAGGTCATGAGTTCAAATTCTGGAAACAGCATCTTCCCTCGCGAGGGTATGGCTGTGTACATCTATCCTCCAGACCCCACTAGGTGAGAGCCTCCTGCACCGGGCCGTCCTTTTTTATACTATTACTTATTGTTGATTGTTATTTTGGAGTAACATTGTTGTTTCTAAAATTAACAGTCATTCTCTTTGCCTGTTGAAACAGCCAACTGAGTGTAATACATACTCAGATATAGATGCTGCATATAAATGCCTAAAAGAGCAATATGGAGTGAAAGATGAGCAATTAATATTGTATGGTCAATCTGTTGGTAGTGGTCCCACACTTGATCTTGCTTCACAGATACCGGAATTGAGAGGTGTTGTCTTGCATAGTCCAATTTTGTCTGGACTGAGAGTACTATACCCCGTAAAACGGTCATACTGGTTTGATATTTACAAGGTAGTCTTCTCTTACTGATTTTGTTCCAATCTGTTACATTCTGTAAGTGGGAACTTATATGGTTTGTTTTTATATCCAGAATATTGATAAAATCGGCATGGTGAAATGTCCTGTTTTGGTTATACATGTAAGTAACACCCTCTCTATCTCTCTAATGTGAAATGTAACATGTTCTTCTATGGCCGTGTGCCGTCCCCATGCCTTCGTTGTTAATCCAGTTAGTTTTCATTTAGCTGTCAAATCAATAAAATTCCGCTGCTAATGAAAAATCTTAATTATTACAACTAGTATGTTGACACACACTCCTGTGCCCGTCAATCAACATTCTCATTGTTTGGGCTTTACGATGAAAAGCATGTGCGTAACATTAAAGTCGGTTACAAATTCCATGTGAATGTAACCTAATGTCCCCGTTGGTATAGGTAAACTGTTATGGACAAATTCGGAATATAGAAATTATATATGTCCAATTACTTAGAATGTCCTTTAACCTTGTTATGGACTATCTATGAGACTATGAACCACTTTTATTTTGTACCATTTTCTAAATTTATTATCTCTTTCCTTCAAAACTTTGTAGATAGTAATGGTTGGTAATCATTTTTTTCTATGGGCAGGGTACAGCAGATGAAGTTGTGGATGTATCTCATGGTAAGCAACTTTGGGAGCTTAGCAAGGTAAAGTATGAACCTTTATGGGTAAGTGGTGGTGGACATTGTAATCTTGAGCTTTACCCAGAATTCATTAAACACTTAAAGAAATATGTACAAACAGTTGGAAAATCTAAAGCAAATGCAAATGGTCCTAAAAAGGATACAGTAGAAACTGAGGATCAAGGCAAACCTAGCAAAGAATCTGAAGTTGCAACTTCAAATGCACCTGAAATGATTACAGATATTCCTGAAGCTTCTAGAAACAGTTTAGATAGCCATCTTGAGAAATCTAAAAAACCGAAAAACCCTGAAAAATCTCGAATGAGCACAGACCATGTTGATAGGTTTAGGAGAAGAAAAGGGTTAGTTTGGTAATCTCTTTACACAACTCTATCCAGAATAATTTATCTGCTAGTATCCACATGGCAGGTAATGTAACTCCACTGCTCATGTAATGATACCAGTTCTAAGTGAATATATTGAGTGAATTTCTTGTTTCCTTTCCTCCTTATAGGTCCATAACTCAACTTTATGTTAAATTATTGAAAATTATATGCATTTGTATGGCCTGTAAAATCAACAGCTTCATCTAAATGCTATCATTGAGATGATTTGTTTTAGGTTATTTTCAAATACCTTACATGTTCTGCTTTGCTCATCAGTTATATCTTCATCTTTCATTCACCACATGAAATATATATATATATATATATATATATAAATTTAAGGTTGAACTAAGGTCTTAATTTATTAAATACAGTTATGTTCCTATGAGATTTATTAGCCAATTGGACTGTTACCATATGCATATTTTTTCTTCCACAGAAAGTAGAGAAGCTGAATCTTTTCCAGCTGGTTTTTCCTGAAAGTGGGTGTGTGCAGAATTTAGTGTTTGAAGTTGTGAAAAGATCATCAATTTAGTCTCTTGAGATCATATGTTCACTTCGTTAGCCACATCTCTTGTCCCAAAGTTTGTACCACTTCATGTACCATTTGTTCCTTTGTTTCTAGTTAGTCAGAAAAGTAAAATATGAATTTAATATATATATTAACTTTATATTTTTTGACCAATGAGAATAAAAATGAGTACATGAAGTGGTACACATCTTATAGGACAAATGATGTGATTCGGTTCACTTTGGGGACATTGAGCATTTCAAAGACCAAGAATGGTGTTTACAAATTGATTTCTTTTTCTTCTGTTCTTTGAAGTATTTTAGTTTTCTTTTCTAATGCCCATCCAAGCATTAGTTTAACAGACTCTTTTCTAGAAAAGAACATTTTAATAAGCACACTGCTGGTTAAACAAAATAAATTCAAAGCATAAAAAACCAATTATACAATACTTAAACTTTACTGAAGCTGTTTTTGCAACCAACAGTAACCAAAACCAAACCTTATATTTTGGCTTCATATGGTTTAACTTGATTCAGATCATGGTCCATGTCACTGGAACAAATTATTTTCCCCTGTCCTAAGTGTGACATTACACCAAACCTTTTTTGGTGTGACATTACACCAAACCTTTTTTGATGTGCCAGTACATTAAACTAAATGAGGATACATCATATGCTTTAGTTGAATCATAACTGCATCAATGATAAAAAAAAAACTCAAAATGCATATGTAAAGTAACACAAGCACATAGTGTCATTTAAAATCCTAGTTTGAGAATTGGGTTTTGGAGGGAAATGAAGGAAAAACAAAGACTTGAGAGTCATGAACTGCATCGAGATAACTTTAAAGTCTTCATTTTTACTTTCTTCTCTTCCAAAATTCAAATCACAAACATACTTTTAGGCAATAAAAGCAAGAGACAGACAAAAGTGTCACAAATCCTGGTTATTTTTTCCTTCCTAGAATATTAGGAGGGTTTGGAATTTCTAATTTCCCTTCTCATCACTTTTATATTATTATTATTATATGAAGTCATTGTTATAAAAGTCAAAACTTATTTTGGTTGCTTGTTTCCCTTTGTCATATTACTATTTAAGTTCATCCATTTTTACCAAAAAATAATGTAATTTCCATTTTCCACTTTCCCTCTCAAGTGTAGAAGAAAATGTAACCAAAATAAATATATATTTCAAATTTCCTTTCTTTGTAAAAGGTATAGTGTACCAAAATAAATGCATATGCAAAAAAAAGTTTGTTATAATGGGCATTATAATTGTCAATAAGATTTAACAATACATTCACTCTCTTTGTAAAGCTAACTTACATCACAATTTCCAATTTCTATGTATATAAAATTTCACTATCATCACCTTCTTCACATTGCTATTATTTGCATGGTCAATTTAATTAAGCAACTTAATTTTTCAATCTATTTAAAAGTAGTTGCATCATCTCATCATTGTTTTACTTATTGACTTGATTAATTATGAGTTGGTAATTTCATTTTCAAATTACTTCTATTCCCTTTCATTTCATCTTTGAAAACTTCAATTTGGAATTTTCTTTTGGTTAACCAAGATATTGTCTTACTTTTTTTATTTCATTTTTGTTTCTTTGATTTTGAAATGAAAAATAGTTTTATACGAGAAAGTTCGCATTTTTAAAGAGGTAATATTATTGAGTTATTATTTCTAGGAATATATTTTTTTGGGTAAGAATTTCTAACATATAAAATAAAGAGTGTACACTCAATCATATGAGTGATAGCTTAGGGGATGTTTGTTTCTAGAGATCTTGGTTTATTCCTAGGAATGTGAATTTGGGAATAACATTTTCACATGTTTATTTCAAATTTTTAAAATTAAATTCCAAGAGAATGAATAGTTAAGTTATGTTTTGGTCTCTTCTCATTCCCATCTCAAAAGTGTGTTTATCTATTCCCATTCTAATAGTATGAAGAAACTATAAAAATATCTCTCTCTAGCTACAATTCCACATGAAAAGTGTGTATATCCATTCTGGTTGTTATAATAATTTTTAACAATTATAACAGCTAAGTATTTATACTAATAATGGAAGTCAACTATATAAATCAAACAACATTATCATATTTATCGTAATGTTTATCGACAAAATATTAATCTCTAAACATTTTCTAATCATTTTGTCTACTATTTTCTTGGTCTCTCTTCATCTAAATATTGGATTAACCTCCATTTGATTCAATCTCCTTATCGGGGCTTATAACGGTCTAATGTGCACATGCCCAAATTATCTTAGACGTGATTCTATCATCTTTTATACAATAGAAACATTTTAAGGATGTTTAAGGAATTATGACATATATTCATGAATTCTCAAAATTCAATCAAACACGCTTATTAAAATATCGGAGAATAACAATCTCGTTACTGACATTAATGGGAATGTGTTGCCATAGAATCTAATTTGATTCCTTGAAAAAGATATTCCATTAGTAGTTGATTATCCAGCTAATTATTTGATGACGTTTCAATATTTTCATAATCAATTTCGCCTTATGAAATTTATGTTTTTTTTGGAACATTTCTTCTAACACGTAAGTCACTCACTAAAAAATTTAATGGAAATTTCATTATGATTATTTATTTATTTAATAATAAAAAGACTAGGAAATTGTTAATGTTGAAATTAATAAATATTTTTATAGAACTAATGTATTAACACTGTATTTGCCGATCTATATTCTTATATAAAATTCAAATATAATAATTTGACTAAATTTTCAATTTGACACACTAAAGTCATGACACTAATTAAGATATGTATTATAAACATCTTTCATATTGTAAAGGTAGGTACAAACTTTTAAGGTGAACTACATCATCACAATATATATTTATTGTTGTCTCATCCAAGATAGAGTTTATCACTGATAATTTCATTTTTGAGAATCTAATGAGACATTATATTATTGGATTAACTTCTTCTTCATACATTATCAAATATTAAAAACATAAAAATAAAGACATCTATTATACTATAAGAAAAAAAGGTTCTTTATTATTAGTTTTGGACACATGTTATATTCTCATGCATACTCCCACATTTTATCATTATCATCTACATTCATATGATACATCAAAATGATACATGTATGACATTTCTCATATCATACATCAAAATGACACATGCATGTCACATTTATTAATCCTTCATTTTTTTCTATGAAACATTCAATCATATTCTCATATTCATTTTACATCAAAAAATCTTTCTTCATTTTCACTAAATCAATTATATTTCATCATTTTTTCTACAATCATATTTTGATTAGAAATCATATTATATTATTATGCACATTCATTATAATATTCTCATATTAATTTATATTAAAGATATATGAGTTTAGGGAAACAAAAATAATTCTTCTCCTATTATATGGTTTGATTATGTAAAAACAAAAATAATTCTTTAAATTCCCATCCACATTATCCCGAAAATGATGAATTCTCTTTAACAAAAATCACAAGGTCAGATTAATGAAAAACTTAGAATGAGAAATGAAGAAAATTAAAGTATGATGTAATGTTACCTAAGAAGAAGAAAAAGAATCATGAGATTGTAAGTGAAAAATGTTGGTAATAATTGTAAAATATTGGTGTTATGATGTGGTGTGAAAGCAATTCTATCAATATCTCATACCTGATTAGCAATTATATTATCTTATTATTATGCACATATCTTATATATTAATTTCTATTAATCATCAGGTACCAATGTGTAAAATTATACTCAACAATTAATTAACATTCATCACCATTATCATTCTGGAATATTCATGAATAATTCAATTAGAATGAATATAATTATTATACTTAATGATCATTTATGATTTCATAAAAAAATCATTATACACATTTATTCTTATACTCTTTTTCCCACAATTTTTTTTTCTTTAATTCCCTTAATCAATTCTTATATTTCTTCATTCTTATAATATTGTGCACATTCTATGGATATCTCATAATCTCATTAGCAATTCTATTATCATATTATGCACATTCATTATATATTTCCCCTAAATCAATTCTTATCTATTTTCATTTTCCCTTAATCAATTCTTATAAGTGAGACTTTAAATTCTTATAATATTCTGAAAGCAATCCTATTAATATTTCATATTATGAGTAGCAATCCTATTATACACATTCTTTATATATTTCCCCCTAAATCAATTCTTATCAATATTATTATACACATTCCATATATATTTATTTATATTAATTTCTATTAATCATCAACTACATATGTTTACAATTAAACTCATCAATTAATTTCCCTAAATCAATTCTTACAAGTGGAGTTTTAAATTCTTATAATATTGTGAAATCAATCCTATTGATATATCATATTCTGATTAGCAATCCTATTATCCACATTCTTTATATATTCATTTATATTAAATTTCTATTAATCAGCAGATACATAAGTTTAAAATTATATCCAACAATTAATTTCCTTAAATCAATTCTTATATAACTCAAGAATTGAATTTTCATTTACAATTTTTAATACTAATAACTCTCATTTTAATTTTCCCACCAAACACATTAAATTTTTTATACTTAATATATTAACTCTCATCATTTCCTATTACTACTATCCCCTTTCATTTTCAATTTCATAGCTCTTCATCTCCTCCTTTCTTGGTTACATAAAAACAATATTGTTTTCTCTTCCATTGTCAACAACTTACTTTAGTTTCAGGGGCAAAGGAAATTCAACTTTTGGTGGAAAAGTCATTGTTTTTGGTGGTGACTTCAGACAAATTCTTCCGGTAATTCCAAGAGGTAGTCGTTCAAATATTATCAATGCTACAATAAATTCCTCATATATTTGGGACAATTGTCAGGTATTAACTTTAACAAGGAATATGCGTCTACGAAGTACTATATACAATACCAATCACTTACAATTCAACAATTTGCAAAACGTATTTTAGATGTAGGTGACAGAAAATTGTCAGAGTCAAATGATGGTTATGCACTGATTGAGATACCAGAACAATTTTTGATAACTAATTACGATAATCTCATTCATGCTATAGTTAAAAGTACTTATCCAAATTTAGTTGATGAATACATGAATGATGAATTTCTACAATGTAGAGCTATTTTGGCTTCAACAATTGGCAGTTGATGGAATAAATAATTATGTGCTATCATTAATATCAGGTAGACCATTCAATCATATTTTTTAACATATTCATAAATGTTATTATGTCAAAATTAATACATTTTGTTTCAAATGAAGGTGGTGAAAGGGATTGTCTAAGCTCATACTCTATTTATAAATCAGAATCTAACGACATTGAAGCTCTACAAGGACTTACTACTGAGTTTCTAAACTCCCTCAGAACTTCAGGCTTGCCTAACCACGAAATCAAATTGAAAGTAGGAACACCAATTATGCTATTGAGTAATCTAGATCAGATTGAAGGCTTGTGCAATGGAACAAGAATGACTCTAAATAGACTAGCAACCCATGTCATCGAAGCGAAGGTAATGACAGGAAAAAATGTTGGGAAGATATTCTACATTTCACGAATGAGTTTGTCTCCATCCCATTCATTGTGACCTTTCAAATTAACAATTTTTGTTGATTGTTTCATATGCTATGATAATTAACAAGTCACAATGGCAATCACTAGCAAGTGTTGGATTTTATCTACCTCGACCAATTTTCAGTCATGGTCAACTATATGTTGCTTTTTCAAGAGTTCAATCAATTGAATGACTTAAAATAGTGATACATGACAAAGAAGGAAAAACAATGAACACTATAATAAATGTGGTGTTCAAGGAACTTTTCCAAAACCTATAAACATGTAACACTATAATACCTACTACTAAATGCGAATTCTGGTATATTTTCGGGTATTCATCATGTTTTCCGTTTCAGATATATAGTAATACTATATTTAGCATGTAATAATCATCATATATATATATATACATGATCATATGTTACATTTAAATAAAGACAAATTTATATATATACATAATTCTAAACATATATATATATATATACATAATTCTAAAGATGCTTAAAAATAATGCAAAGCCATGAGTATTTTACTAGTTTTAATTTTCAATTTACTTCTATTCACTTTAAAAATTTCAATTTGGATTTTTCTTTAGGCTGAAAAGGATATTGTCTTACTTTTTACTTTATTTTTCTGAGTCACATTTTTTGTTTGATTTTGTACTGAAAAAATTATTTCAAATAAGAAAGTTCACAAATTTAAAGAGGTATCAAAATGCAAAATATCAAAGATTGTTGGCTTATTATTTGTAGGAAGATAATTTTTTGTAAGAATTTTTAGTTTATAAAAACTATAAACTCAATCACTAAAGTAATAGCTAAGTAGCTAATTATCTAGCTAAATATTAGTTGGAACATTTCTTCTATTGTATATAAGCCACCCACTTAAAAAAAAGTTAAATGGAAATTTGATTATGATCTTTTATTTTTAAATTATATTTCATAACATAAACAGTAAGAAATTATTAATATCGAAATCAATAAATATTGTTAACAAATACTCATGTATATGTCGATATGTATTTATATTGTTTGAGATTGAATGTTTAATATTTATGTTATAATATTTCACAAAAAAAATGTCTACTTTGCTGTTTTAGAAATCAAAACACTAATTAAGATAGGTATTACAAACACCTCTCTCATTCCAGAGGTGCATATTTATGGTCTTTAAGGTGTTTGGTGGCATCACAATTAGATCTTTATTTTTTTCTCATCTTAGGTAAAGTTATACGGTTAATTCAAAAAATAACTCAACTTAAATGAATGGTTTAATTTGGTCCAATCCTAGTTTTTATGGTTTAAATTGTAATCCCTAATCCTATTTAATAAAGCCAAAACTTAATATAACCACCTCAGTGTAATTTTTTGTTCCTATTTTGCTTTCATTATTTTTTTATTTATACTAAAAAAACTATATAACCTCCAATGTCCTTTTAACCCAATGCATATTCCATGTTATTTGGTTAACTATTTTTTTTTACTACATTAAAGTATCAGTTTTTTTTTCTCAGCAAAATGTGGAACATGATAAATAATATTTCTTTTGCTCCTATTTTTTTCTTTACATAATATGGAAGATGGCAAATAACCATCATAGTATAATAGAACTAAATTATATTAGTAATACATGAAGGAAAACATATTTCAATACATAAAGGAAAACATATTCTAACTCATAACTTGGAGTAATTTTTAATTCACTAATTTATCATCAAACATCAAATAGTTTTAACTTCTAAAAAACTGTATGTATACTTCCTTAATACAACTTCTATAATTTAAAACCACATATAACTTTTTACATAACTTTTTTTCCACCATTCTTGCTTTTTTCACCCACAAAAAGAAATCCTCAAAGATTCTAAATTTCAAACTTTTGTGTTATGAACTCTTCATTCCTAATTGAATCCACATTTTCCAATGTAAATTAATGGCCTCCAATACTCATAAGTTATAACGTCCTCTATGATAGTAATTTAGGAACCACGACAACAACACAATTCTTATATAAATTGGGGCACTTTAAGACGGGGAAGATGTTTCGTCCATCCTCCAACCAAAGATATAGTAACACATTCTTTAATATATTTTGGGTTAGTATTTTGTTGAAACTGAGACTTACATGATTTTGTTTGCAATTTATATTATATTTTTGCCATGGTTTTCGATTATTATGTCTTTACTCTAAGCTTTGATTTTTTTTAATGATTTTAAAGACTAAAGTTTTTAGTTGTGAGTATATTAGCATTCGGTCTTCTATCTTAGATATGTACTCTAATTATAGTTTATCTTTCTATTTACTTATATTTGGTTCTGATTTGATATAATTTTAAACATTACTCTGAATTATTACTAAATATTAACTTTACATTTAATTTAAATATTTACTAAATTATACTAGATACTTTGAAATAAAGAATAATATCTTCTATTTTAATATATTTAATCATCAATCTTAGTCCAACATAACAGGTTAAAGATAGAGCAAAATAGACATTTGGAGCACAAAATACACATTAACATATCGTTAGGAATGCAGGTTTACAGACATGGTAGTGTCTGTCAACACACTAGTATCCATAATTGTGCAAGAGTTCTCAATTGAATTTTTTTGTGTAATATTTTAATTGAATTTAAATTACTGAATAACGAGAATGAAGATAAGGCGAGAAAGAGGAAAAGAATTAACAAGAAAAAGAGAACATAAATGCAAATTTCAGTGACAATATAGAATCTTCATCATAGTATGTTCCAATATAATTTTAACCCCATTACATCTTAAAGTTGTCAATTTTTTTCCTTTCAATCACTCATTTTTAATTATAATTAAATTATTAATATATCTTTATATACATATGTCTCCACATAAATCTTTTTTATCAGAAAATCAAACAAAATCTTATCCCATTGAATCAACATTTTGTTGATAAATCATGAAATAGAAGGGATCTACCTTTAAACTTATTTAATATCTTAGCTATCAATTTTAAAATTTAATGGTTCAGATTTACCCACTACAAAAATGTGAAAAAATAGAATGGAATGAAAGGTGAAAAGAGAGAGAATGGAAAGGAGAGAAGAAGAAGAAGAGAGAAGAGAAGCAGCGATCGCATCAACTCCATGCCTTCAACCCAATTTCAAACCCAAAGGGTCACTCACCAATCACCATCTCTCAAAGTTTCGTGTCAGTACTCTCTTCAATTTCACATCTTTCTTTCTTTCTTAACTCTTCTCTTTTCAGATTTTCTAACAATCATAAAACTTTCTCAAATTCATAAATTTCTCGTTTTTTCAACATCCTCGGTAGGTTACGATTCCTAAAACTTTGTTTTTAACATTTGTTACTCAATTCATCACTTATTGAATTAAAAGTCGGGATGATATATGTACGCAGCCTCAAACCCGGTAAAATAAGTTCCATTGACAAAAATCAAAATTGAGTAAACTTTTGCGTAAAAAATAGATTGAATCATGTTTTAAAGATACTTTGTATACATTTTTCAAGTATTTTATGAATTCCTATCATTGTGAAGTGATTTTAGGTTTTGCAACATTTGTTTGATGTTCTTTCACATTACTTAATTGTTTCCCAAACTTTCAAATGTATAGGAACTACACAACAAGCGGTTACAACTCAAATCAAAGTCAAAGTTTAAGACAAAATCTAAAGGTTCTTTTTTAATGTTTTTGTAATGTTGATTTGTTATTGTTGTTGCTGTTCTGCCTATGTTATGAAGTTTTTATATTGTCTTCTTAAGTTATTTTGTTTTTTTACAGGTGGTGCCACTGTGAAGAAATCACATGGCAATGATCTATCAAGCCAAAGCAATCGATCCGTAGATTTAAGAGTTGATAACGAAGAACCAATCGTCAGGGTTTGTGAAGGCTTTGATAGCATATATGAAGATTCAAAGGATAATATATCTGTGTTTTATGCACCAAAGAAGCAAAAATTGCATTGGGGGTATAACTCTATCATTTGTTTAATAGAACCTTAATTAGCTATAGTTTTTTTTTCATTATGTGATTTCCAAATGCATATTCTAACAGCAGACATCACTATTTGTGTTTGTAGAGATTCTTACATAAATTTGGAGCACCTAAGTTAGGTGGAGTAACCAATCACATCAATAATTATAGTAAATTTATGGTAATAATTGTTAGTTAATTATAATAGTTATCTATTAATTAATAATATGATTGGCTTAGTTCAACCAATTTGGGTGCTCCAAGTTTAATCCAAGAATTTCTCATCTTTATTATTGTTTGAGTATATAAAAGTTTCTCATAATATTTGTATTATACCTTAGAATATATTGTAGTATCCTAGATTTTAGAATTCATTTCTTATTTACATTTTCTTTTTTGTTTCCATATATTTTGGGGTGAAAATTTGGTTATTTAGGAGTCTACTTTAATATAATCAAGACTGTTGGGTTTATCTTTTGTATCACATCATCAAATCAAATCAGCATCAATTTCATATAATTTTGAGTCTCTACTCTTTTTTCCTCATACCACACCTTAAACTCTCTGACTCTACATCTGCATAGAGAGGTACCATCCTCTCTGATCTGTCCTATCACTATTCCGTTGCCAAGTTCCCAAGAATTTGGAACTCCAATTAGCCACCTCTCCTGCCATATTCTCTTTTCTGCACCCTCTCTATATCTCTCCACTGTCCCTTTCTCGTTGTACCATCTCCGATCTGGCACATCCCCCGTTGCCTCCAGTTTCCACATTGATGTGACTATTCTGCTCCTTTAAGTTGTGCTTTGCCGTGTTTGACAATCAGACCCAGCGTGCTCATCTTACCTTCATCAGGTTTGAATTGACTGAACTTTCATTATGTTTGGGCTGTTCCTTGGCATTGTGGTGGTTATTTCTAGTTTCCTGGTGTCCGACTTCTGCTCAGAGACTGTTATAGGCTTTAGGGCCTGCTTCCTCTAGTGTTTGTCATGTCATTCTTTTTTCCACTAATGAATCAAATTAGTGGCTTGTCTTCCCACTTCTTATCATTCTGGTGGTGATTTATTTCCCTCGGATAGATCATACTAGTGAATTCTCTTCTAGTTGACTATCACCATGTATTTTAGTGGTAATTTCTTTCCCTCGAATGAATCATATTAGTGGCAACTTGTATTAGTTATGACTCACATAATCCCTGCTCTGTTTCCCTGATGCACTGGCCCCATCCCCGTCCTACATGCTGGCCTTGGTTGTTAGTCCCAAATGATCTGGCCTCATCTTTGTCCTGTATGTGCTAACTCTGGCTTCTTGTCCCAGATGCACTAACCCAGTCTCTGTCTTAGAAGCAGTTTCCAGCGACTATCGCAATGTATTTTATATTATCACATTATCAATGTCAATCTCATATTATTCTTAGTCTCTATTATCTATTTTCCTCCTGTGCTGAAACTTTCCAACTCAACATTAATATTGTAGTTTTGTTCATACATATTTGTTTATTTATTATGTTTCATCTGAGCATTTTACAATCATCAATTAATTTTCTGTTCTGATATATATGTAGGCTTGACACCAAGGAGAGGTGGGAGAGGAAATCCAACATGTAGAATTATAGATATCACCATGGAAATGCAGTGCAGAGAGCAATCCTTGAATTTTCATCAAAATGTCTAGAAAATAGCTGTTGTGTTTTTAGGATAACCCAAGAAGGGAACACCAGTTATTCATGTTTTGGGGCTTGAAGGTTGACTTATATCATCATGCTTATCAGTAACACTGCCCTGGACCCCTGGTTATTATAGCAAGTGTAAGATGGTTGATGGCAAGGTCGGTTTCAGAAACATCGAAAACCTTGACTTTTCAGACATTTGCTGTCATTTGTTGTTGATGCGGTCATAATTGCGGTTGCGATATGTTTCATTGACCCTAAAACCTTGAAATATCAGTATTTGTAGGTTGTAGCAGTTGCAACCAAATTTAAAACCTAGTTTGATTTTGTGACTACGTAATATATAGTTAATAGTTATAATTGGATAATATTAGCTTAATCAACAATGTAACCATTCTCAAACCTTGAACAGGTTATAGGCTGAATGCAAAAAAAATTGAACCCTTCAATGCCATGATGAATGTTGTTCCATAACAAGTTAATTTTACAACTCAGGTCAAGAAAACCCCTTTTGTATTTAACACAAACTAAGTAAATTTTGAAGTTACAACTAAATAACAGGTTCATGTTATGGTACATGGTCTTTATACATCCAATATGCAAAATGAAACCAATGAACTTTGGTAATTCAAACCACAACTTATAGGTATTAAGATTTTCACTTCTATATATTAGTTTCTTTATCCATTAAACGTCAAGTATTGAGTGTATATATAGATTGAAATTAACAAATATCTATCTTATATGAATTTTCCCAATTCTAGTGGTGCAAGTGCTTCAATATACGAATTACATTAAAAATTCTCCTAGAGGTTGATGGCTTTCTCTAACCTTCCATGGGACATGCCTTTCCTAATGTAAACTTTTATGGGTAACAATTAGTGGCAATATTAACAAGGGTAAACTTGACACTCATAAAATTAATAACTATGAGGTCGCATGTTTAAATCCTAGAAACAACCTCTTCGCTTAGGTGAGATAAGACTATATACATTTACTCTCTCTAGACTCCACTAAGTAAGAATCTCGTGCACTAACTCAACCTTTTTTTTACAAATAGTGCCAATATTATATTGTGTGTTTATTATATCAAAGAAGCTTGAGAAAATTATAATTCTGTATTTTGAAGATAAGGCATCCAATTTATTCAATCTGCAACTAAAGTGATAATGTTTTTGCTGATATATAGTCTTAGCATACATTTGTCACAGTACAAAAGATCATACTATACTACATAAAGATGCCCTTCCAAAAGTCACAGAATTGCCCCAAATTTTGCAAACAAGCAAAATTTTGGCACTATAACTTCACCTGGCCATGACTCTCTCCAAACAAATTTTCACTATCTTGAGTAGACAAGTAGTAGCAAGAATCCTGAGGTGGAAAATATAGAGAGCCATTGGAATTATGACTACACACATTTGTGGAAGATTTTTAAGCTGCAGCGCTAAGGGCGCGTTCTATTTCCTCCAACGATCGACCCTTCGTTTCCACGACATTACCAGCTATGTACAAGACAGCCAGAACACAGACAGCAGAGAACCCCAAGTATACTGAGCTGATACCAAACTTATTTACAACACTCAGGAAATAGAGGCCAATGACGAAGTTGGAGATCTGATGAGTCAAGGAAAAAAATCGAAAATTCCGTTAATATAATATTCAAGCAGCCAAGTAGAACTTAATGCAGCATAAATCATATCAATACAGTTATCATTTAGTGAAAAAAGATCCAAATAACTTTTGAAGTTGAATATTGGAGGAGGAACTAGTAATGAAGCTATTTTATTGAGTATTACTACAATAATATCAATATGTGCAAAAACACAAGCACAAATGTGTGGCTGTTTGGTATGATATCTCAAGGTAGTTCTTTTCAGTTCTTTTAGCACTTTTTTATAAAAAAATTAAATAATTATTTGAGAACAGAAAGTTTGGTGTTTGGTAAGCACATCAGCAACTAACTCTTAAATGGTGTCAGCTCTTTTTGAGTCCGTTTGTTTAATCCTTTTTCACCAAAAAAAAAGTGATTCTTTTGATAAAACAATTGCTTCAAAACACTTGTGCATTTGTTAGGTTAGGCTTTTACAAAAAAAGCAGATGCAGCTGCAAAGGCTGAAATTCAGCTTTTTTTAGAATCTGTATTTTTCTGCTTCTAAAAAAATTACATTTGTAGGATCATTTTTTTGAAAGCGCAAACAAATTATCAAAATGTATGGCAAGTTAAAGGCAGTAATTAAGGGTAAAAATTAAGATTCCACAGTGAAGTCACTCACCCAATGCATGCCTAATGACAGAGAAACTGCTTTTGCTCTGATTCTAGATGCAAAAATCTCCGGTAGAAGAAGGGCAGGCACAGGACCAGCGCCAAGAGAGAACGATAAGACATAACTGATTAAAATTCATAGTTCACAGAGTCAACATTTTAAGTTAATTTAAGTTTGCTTTTCAGTGAATGGAATGATTATTATTGACAAAATGAAGTGACTTACAGAACAGTTCCAAGGACTGCAATAGTGCCGGAGTATGGTGCAAGGGCCTTCCAAGTGAAAGACAAAGAAAGAAGCAACATAGAAGCAGCCTAGTAAAGTCATAAAGAAAAAGAAGGTCAGTTATGTGAATATAATAAACTCGGTGCTTTAGACATGATTTATAATTAGAATGAATGGGTAATACAGGGTGCTATGAAGACTGAATAATTTTCACTTCCTTTGTTAAGTCTAGAATGAAATAAACGAAAGTAAAATAAAAAATAAACATGCACAATAAGGGAAACGAGGGAAGTGAAAAAGAAAATTTTTTGACTCCTTTTTAGGGTTAAAACCTCTAAAAATTGACATGCATTGCCTCGTTTTTATCTTTCGCATTTTTAAATATGGCTTACTGCTATCTGCAAAACCTTCAGTTCCCAAATACCAGCAAGACAAGGGTATAAGCTATTACAAAGCATCACTTTAACCAGAATCGGAATCTTTTCATGAGTTCATTCCCACTTATAAGTAATTAATGCACTAGAATCAACATGCCTTGCCAGATTGACAATAAACGATATTTTCAAATTGCAACAATCCTCACACGGAGCAACAAAAACTAAACCTGCAACTATTAAGTAGATGCAGAAGACAAGGAAAAGAATGTTCACAAGAAAAAGAAAATAAGCATAAAACTAGTGAGATGTAGAAATCTGTTTTCTACAGAAGCATTTCTATGGGAGTAATGATAAAGTCAGTACTAATTACATTCATATTATGGCATATAGAGCCTTTGAGTATAATGGCTACATTGAAGGCTAAAAAGGAGATGCTTTTTAACTAATCAAAGTGGTTTTGTGTCCAAATTTACATTTGAAGTGCAAAAAAAATACTTGCCATATTACCCAAACATGCACCAGGTAACTATGTAGTTCGATAATATTTCTTTAAATTTGGACAAATTTAGCCAGGAAAAACATTGGGTTGGGCCAACAGTAATGAATATTTCACATTTAAACTTGTGATGTTTCAGACAGATCACTAATCTATCATGCATCATCTCACAAATTTTCTGCATTAGGTTAATATTATGTGTTGGAAGTAACTAATACAGCATTACCATCCCACTAAAACTCGTTATAAGGAGACTTTTCCTTCCTTGTTTGTCCATCAAGGAGGAAGCAATAGCAGTTCCTTCAACAAAATAAAACATTAGTTAGAAACAATATTGTGCTTGTGCATATTGCAGAATAACTGTTTTTAAGATGATAAAATACTAACCAAAAACATTTGATGCACCAACCAGGGCACTTGCTGCAACATCAGAAGCAATTCCAGCACTGCGGAACACCGCAGTTGAATAATATACCACGGCATTTATTCCAGCAAACTGCTGGAACAAGAAAAGCGCTGCCCCAACACTGACAACTGAAACAAGACATATATTTTAGCGAAGTGATACACCATTTCAAATAAGAAAGCATGAGCCAAATCCGGAGTAAATTGAAAAGGAAGTTGGCAGTGAAGTTAAGACATAAACCATGACAAGATTATCATTAAGCTATAATATTCGTACAAACACACTCACACACACATATATATATATGTATATATATAGTATAATATAAAGGCCTTGGTGAAGAGAATAATCTTGAAACAAGAGAATAGTCTTTCATGAGTCATTATTTAAGATAAAATTATCAGAATGATGGTATTCATGTTGGACCTCCTTTACACAAATACCCTTCAAAATTCAAAACAATAATATTTTACGAAAAAATATTCAAAAGATGCAGGTGTACAACCAACAACAGGCAGATAAGTTTAACTGATGACTTTATATCTTATAGCTGTTCTGCACTATAGAAATAATGCCTCAATAAACTAAGATTAGTGTCAACAGTGTTATCAAATTTATAACTACTAATTAGTCTTAAATAAATTTTGAGTAACCTTTCCAATACCGGGTACTGAACAGATCAAACCACCCTGCTTCAGGTTCAGAAGAACCTTGAGTTGATGCTGTTAAGTCACGCATAACTGTAGTAACTCTTTCTTTTCCATATAGTTTTTTAATAGCCTCTTCAGCTTCAGCAATTTTTCCTTGCTGTAACATAATAAGTGGAATTTTCTCAGAAAACCTACAATAAATTATCGCATTAAACTCTTAACAGATACAACTAAAAGACAAGATATTGTATATGTATAATATGTATGTTCTGTATGATTTAAATTACAAAGCATAAATATCATGCATCTTATCATGACCAGATACTGTATTTGTATATATAAGCTCTATTTTGATGTGCTTTATTCCCAGTATGAGTAAGCCATACTTTTATAAGTGAAGTTTACCCATACGAAAAGGTAACCCAATGGTTAGGTTCATCCTATGAATATTTGACAAAAAGTCATTGATGGGTCTAAAAGGAGTGAGATTTTTTCAATGGTTTAATTGTCATATAAACTTATTGTCTCCTGCATAAAATATAGCATAGTATTGCAGGACAACCTGAAAAAGCCACCGGGGACTTTCTGGAGAAATTGCCATACCAAGTGCTAACAGAATAGATGGAACTACCGAAATGCCAAACATTGTCCGCCACCTGATAAAATAAAATCAAGAATATTGAACGAGCTAGAAGAGGCAGAAAACAACCGTCCAACAAATGATTAAGCATCTTTCAAGATGATAAAAATAAATTAAAAACCATGAAGACACTACATCAAAATTTGAATACTAAATCAAATTGAAACTAGCATAAATCAAATCAGTCTGGAAGAGAAAATTGTAAATATAAATTATTTTGAAATTTAGTATCATTCTGTATACATCAAATTTGAATACTTCAATTTATCCTTAACCATAGTTGCAGAATCTCAATATCAAAACCATGAATTTGCAACTGCATTTTAATCCAAAAGTATAAGTTCCTAATCCATAATCTCCTATTCATATTTGTCAACATGAGGAGAAGATTAAAACATGCAACCATGAATGGGGCATTTACCATCATATTTCTGAGCTAAAGAAATCAAACTCTTGAAAACTAACCATTTATTTTTTTAGTGCACAAAAACAACCTTAACATTAGTTCTTATTGAGACATACTATGGATATAGATAGGGCTGTCCCTCAGGATCTTTGTAAAACTCTCTTGTAGTAGCATGTTATATTTGGTCACTTAATTTGTTTATTTCTCGTTCACAGAAAAACATGTACCTCCACTTTCTTTCACATAGAATACAAGTAATAGAAGTAAGAAGATTTTTTATTTTTATATTTTCTTACTTTTAATTGTTTACACCGACTGTAGTAATTTGCATTGCCAATAAGGAGCTCACAAAATGGTAAGGTGAAAAATGCCCTCCAAAAAAGGGTAAGACGGAACAACTCATTACCATGTAGGGTTTCCTGATAGAGGCAATCCAGCCACCAGCGCTAAAAGAATCCCAATACATATGAAAAGTTGATTAACAGATCCGAGTGCACCACGGATTTCAGTTGGTGAAATCTACCCATTACAAGAAGTCACCACATTGTCCATATAAAATATATAAACATAATAGCAACGGTTAAAATGTTTATAAAATCGTCACCTCAGATATGTATAGTGGTACAACGGCAGATGTGACCCCAATTCCTATACCGGCAAGCAAGCGACCGATAATCATTGTTTGAACACTCTGGGCAGTTGCACTGTAATACATCGTAGTTTAAAACATCAGATTTAGAAAATATATAAAATATCAAACCTTGTATGGAAAAGCAAACAGACTGACCAAAGAAATGCTCCAACTGCCAGAGGGATAGCATCTAACTGAAAGGTCTTAGTTCTGCCAAATTTGTCAGCCAATGTTCCACCGGTAAATGAGCCAACAGTGGCACCAGCAAGTAGTGCACTGACAATCCAGCCTTTTCATGAATATTACACTCATAAAAATCACGAGAAAGCGATTAATGGGACATATACAAGTGAATCTAAAACTTTTGGTGGTGGAAGGTGAAGATAACAGACATATTCAAAAGCAAACAAAAGCGATAAAAATGTTCACTTTAGCTTTATGCAATAAAGCTCAACCTATTTTGTTTTGCTGTTTGTATAAAAGTAATATTGACATGGATACACATGCATGCATACTAAAAATTTGCCTTGCTAGTTGTTGCAAACTATAAAGTAAAAACATTCAAGTTGAAAACAAGAGAATGCATTTTCATATATGTATATATACAGTTTCCAACTTTCCGTTGCCCATAAAACCAATCAAACGTTTTAAAGTAGTTTCCGACTAATACAGATTTTTTATGAAAATAACACATACCTTGCAGAACAGTATTTTCAATGATTCCAAGATCCTTGGCAAGGTATTCAAGAGCACCATTTACCACCCTACACCAAACACAGTATTGTCAGAGTCTTCCATGATAAAGTTACTAATTAATGTAAAACAGTGGTATACATATAACAGTAACAATACTATATAACACGTAATACATGACTTGCACCAAAAAAGTTAAGATATCTAGAAATAAATCATATCATTCACATAACTTAGATGGAAAAGAAAACGACATGCACCACTACAACTCCATTGACGTACACAAAACATAGTAAAGTGAAGAGGCTATCCATACCCAAGATGATAACCAAATAAAATGGCTCCGAGGCAAGCAACACCTACATAGGGTAGAACAGTTCCAGAAGATTTTCCCTGAGAAACAATAGGGACAACATCTTCGATATCTCCATCTGCAACTCATTTCACTTTCTATGAGTTGAGTATTTACAAAAACGTTAAATGTATGAAATAACCGGAAGTGCCACATTCACACAGTAAGCTATTAAAACTTGGAAAATCTGTTAAATGATTTGCAAATATAAGACATGTAAAGGCAATTTCAACCACTAAAAGCTGTATTTTCTGAATCAATGCACATGCAACTGCTTGCTGTGAACACATGCAAAGGATGAACATTAAAGTACATACCCTGAACAGTGTTTTTCAAAATAGCGTTAATATTAAAAATTGATTTGCATAACTTGCAACCATGTTGAATTTAACCATCATATGTCAACTGGATTACAAAATATGATGAGGAAGCACATTATTACTTTACTGAACTTCATTTACTATGTCATGCATTCTCCTAACATATATCACAGACTTGCATGTTGCAAAATTAGGTACAGACTCTACCATCTAACTCATGAGCCGCAACAATACAAACATGGATGCATCATACAAATACACAGGAAGAGCCTTACTAGAAAAGATGACTGCAGTTGAACAACAACAAAAATTGAATAAATTATAAAGTAAACAAACAGGGTTTCAAGTTGTGGTCCACAACCACAATCGAGACTGCATTATTGCAATTTCGCTAGTCTCTGCAATAGCATAGCCACCACATTGGCCACATTTTCCCGCAATTGCGGCCATATCAGATGCATTTTCGCACATTGTCCACCATTGCAGAAAATGCAGCACAACCCCAACCGCGACCACAATTTAAAACCTTGGTGACAAAACAAGACTCATCTACAAGAATCATACAAATTACACATCTTTGGTACATGCATTCAAAATAATAATACAAATCACACATCTTTGGTACATGCATTCAAAATAACTTCAAAATGGTAATAAACAAAACAAATTAAAGCCATCAGCAACAGGTTACAAACCAGAAGCCTGAACCCTGATTGATCTGGCCTTAGTAGAGGACCCAAAAATGCCATTAAAACCAACTCTTGCACAACTTATTTCATTGCCCTTAGTGGCTTTACTAAGCCTCAAACCATAGGATTTAGTACCATTATTGGTAATGCAAACACTTATAGGTCTCAGAACATTCCAATTTCTGAAATCTCCAAAACCCAATGAGGCCCTTTCCTTTTGAACCCCAAAGGTGGCTCCTTTAACGGCAAAAGTTGAAGCTTGCATGTTATCTGATTGAAAATTCCATTACCCAGAAAATCAAAACACTGAAACCCTTTCTAAAAAGAAGTATATTAATATAAAAAACACCAATAAAAAAAGGAAATGACACTAATATGAATAAGAAAAAGGGAAGTAACATATGAATTACCGATGAGAATTGAAGAGTAATGGAAGGAAGCCAGAAATTGAGAAAAAGAGTGAGGAATCAGTATCACAGAATATAAAATGTAACTTATTATTATTATTAGGATCTGATTCCTTAGTATGAGTAAGAAAGTCAAGCATTCATAATCACCATAGAGTATATTACAACAACAAAAAATATATAAATGAATGATAAATAATATATTAAATGTATATAAATTTATTATATTTTATTATTATATGTGAATAAATATCATGATTTTAGATTTTTGTGGAGGAATGAAATAATTTATTAATGGCATATCTTGTTATAATACATGAAAAAGGACTTCGAATGTAACGCTGCTTAGTGAAAACCAACAAGAAAGGTGAAGAATTTAATTTTTATCCTCACAATAAAAAAAGAAATTATATTATAATGGACTATGGATTTAATCATATAGATTATGACATAAAATAAAAACAATTATCCATTGTCATGTAATAAAAAATTGTTTGACTTTTAGTAATTAGTCTTGTAGTAAGAGTTAGATGAATCCATTGTCATGTAATAGAAAATTGTTTGAAATTATTGCATTTTATATGATATAGTTGAATTACATTTACATCATTATTTTGAATAAATATAAATTATTAAATTATCATAATTTTCCAATATGATTGAGATCATAAAAATAATCTCCCTCTGAGTTAATACAAGAATATAAACATTGAGAGAATTTTAATTGGGATTCTGTAATAACTTTTTATATATGAATGAAAAAGAGAAAATAAATTAAACATTAAGAATATGATAGTTCATAAAAATAATTTTTTACATTAATTGCTTTTTTATTTATTTTATGCAATGGAAAGGAGAAAATGATTGAATTAGGAAGGAAGAAAAAGAAAAAGTGGAAATGGTAAAGGAATTGTGTTGGCCACTTAATATCCTATATAGGGATTCTATGAGATAGAATCTAAATATACATTGAATAGATTGGTAACTTTATATTGCTAAATAAAGAAGAATTTGATATGTAATAGTTAGAAGATTTCTATTATCTAAACTAGTTTGAGATTTCTATTATCTAAACTAGTTTGTTGACCAGTTAGATATATTATAATTTGCATTAGATTATATAGTTTTTTTGTTTGTAGAAATTAGAATATAGCAATGTTATTAAAACCATACCGGTTATCAAACCGGTCAGGGTACTGGTATAGTGGTACAGTGGTTCAGTAATTAAACCGCATGTCGGTTAAACTGGACATATTTGCTTATATATATATATATATATATAAACCTATAACAAAAAATTTCAAATAACTAGATATTCATATTTATAATCCATATTCATAATTTACTTCAAATTCACATAAACAAACAACATTAAGTCTTTAATAAAATCAAAATCTAAAGTGCAAAATATATATTAATCCAAAATTATCACTTAACAAACGCAAAATACAAATAAATGACCCAAGTATTAATCATTGAAGTTGAAGAATTGAAAATTTGAAATTTAAAAAAAAAAATTTAATGTACAAACCGACCAGTTTAAACCGGTTTACCGGTTTTGACCGGTTCTATTGCATATGCGGTATAACATACGTACCGTACCGGTTAGGGGTCCGGTTCACCGATTTTCCGGTTGAACCGGCCGGTACGGCACGGTTTTTAAAACATTGGAATATAGTGATAACAAAATATGAAATCATTAATTACACCATGGTAGGTAGTTATTTTGAATTTTGTCTTTATTAATAGTATAGAATTATAGATTAATAATATAGATATATATACATTGAATAGGTTTTGGTGATTTTATATTAGTAGAGCATGCTACTTAATGAAAACCAACAACAAAGATGAAGTTGGTGAAAATTTTAATTTATGTCTTCATAAGAAAAAATAAGTTATATATTATTACTGATTTAAACATATATAAATGGTCAATCAATTGACATAAAATAAAAACAATTATTCATTGCCATGTAAAAAATTGTTTGACTTTTAGCAATTGGTCTGGTAGTAAAAGTTAGATGGATGTGTGGAATCAAGTTATACTAAAATTAATTTTGAATAAATATAAATTTCATTAAATTACCATGATTTAAATTTGATTTTTTGATACATATGTTTCAAATATGATTGACATCATACAATAAAGAATGTGATATTAAGTTATCCTAATATTAGTATTCAAAAATAATAAATAATATAATCAATACTTTTATTTATTCAATTTAACAAAACAAAATGCAATGTTTTAAAAACCGTACCGGCCGGTTCAACCGAAAAACCGGACCCCTAACCGGTACGGTACGTATGTTATACCGCATATGCAATAGAACCGGTCAAAACCGGTAAACCGGTTTAAACCGGTCGGTTTGTACATTAATTTTTTTTTTTAAATTTCAAATTTTCAATTCTTCACCAATTCTTCAACTTCAATGATTGATACTTGGGTCATTTATTTGTATTTTGCGTTTGTTAAGTGTTAATTTTGGATAAATATATGTTTTGTACTTTAAACTTTGATTTTATTAAAGACTTAATGTTGTTTGTTTGTTTGAATTTGAAGTAAATTATGAATATGGATTATAAATATGAATATCTACTTATTTGAAATTTTTTGTTATAGATTTACATATATATATATATAAGCAAGTATGTCCAGTTTAACCGGCATGCGGTTTAATTACTGAACCACTAGTTGAACCATTGTACCACTATACTAGTACCCTGACCGGTTTGATAACCGGTACGGTTTTAATAACATTGACAAAATCTATCTATATCTTGTTTTAGAAATATAGATAAACATATGATGTGTTCTATCGTTCATACTCCATAAAAATATTTTAATAAAAATTAACTTACTTTTATATGATTTTTAAATTTTAAATAAAGATTGTCTTATATGAATCCATATAAATCAAAACCAATTATTTTTGACAAAAGTTAAATAATTTTTAGATTATAATTTTATGATAAATATAATTGTTATATTTTATCTATTGTCATTTTGAGATGAACCCACAACTAGATTTCCACAAATCAATCACAGTTTTGTTTGACATGCATGCCCTCATTTCACAATTCACATCACAGAATAATAATATTGACAAAATGGCTATCAAATAATAATTGACAAATGTAATTTTCTCACTAATTCATTTCTCATGTAAAACTAGGAAGAGGAAAAAAAACAGAAACTAATTTTCTCATACATTAGTAAATCAGTAATCATCTAAATTAACTTATTTTTATCTTTATAATTTGCATCAATAAAATGGTGGATAAAGCAGAAAGATAATTAAAAATTGATTGGCTTGCAACCAAAAACTAATAAAATTAGGGATGTTTCATGATTTTATTTGAATTAATTTTAAGATAAACAATCATTCAATTCAAACATGGAAATTGTCAATTGCATTATAGTTTGGTTCTTATTTGTGAATTGGTCTATTGCGTAAAATGTCAATATAAGTTTGTTGACAGTTACTACATTATTTATATTTAAGAGTCAATCACAATTAAATATGAATTATGAATGATATAATAACAATATAAAAAAATTTATATTATCTTTATATTTCAAAGAGAAACTATACAAATTTTCTATTAAAGATGTTATATCTAAGCAAATGAAATAAATACAAGAGAGTTGAATCAATAATATACAACAAAATCATTAGTTAAAATAAATGAGTAGTTTTATAGTATAATAAATATAAATAACACCTCTCAAGTCTGCATCTTAATCCTTCTCAATCGCCTAAAACTACCACCATTGTGCCACTTCACCATGATAGGGCAATGGTGTTGTGTCTATAGGAAGAGTGACAAATCAGAAAAATAGTGGCAAAAGGGAAAAAAATGTGGAAGAAAAATTGAGTACAAAACATCAGTCTCTAGCTAATATATTTTACATAATTAGCTAAGTGAGTAAAATTGGATAAATTTTTGAACAATTAACCAAGTAAAGAAGTAAAAAATAAAAACCAAATGTATAAAATAATGATCATCAAAGCTTCTCTTTAATGAACTAGTATGAATTTGAATGCAACCTATATCCACCCTAAGGAGCCAATATTCCTACCATGTCAAATAAACCCTAGAACCTCAAACATTCTAAAAAATGACATGATATACCAATACTTATACTTGTATTGATATGTAGTGTAAGTTGTAATCGGATTAACACTCATTATATGCGTTTCTAATACATTTGCTTATAAAAAATACATCGTATACAATATCGTGGCTAATCATACCCTTCAAACCACCACACATTGAGGTTAGAGAAGAAGTTTAAGTCTTGAAATATTTGTGACAAAGATGTTAAATATGATATTCTAGATTTGGTTGGAACTTCTTGAAGCATGACAACTTGATAGTCATTTCAAGATTCAGTTTGATATTGAATCTCAGTCAAAAAAAAATATTTTTGTATAATGGAATTTTTTTGTTTTGATTATGAAATTGAATATCATTCAACTTTTCTTAATAAAAGAATCCCATTGAATTTGAAAGATGGTTAAATATTATCAACTTTTTTATATTCTTTCTACAATGAGTACCCGGAAACCACTCAACACCTTTTCTCATCTTGTAATTTTTCCTACTCCGTTTGCCAGCTCATATACAAATGGTTGGGCATCAATGTCGTTTTGCCTCTTAATCCAATCAATTATTTCATCAATCACATGGGGATGATTAAAGATAGGAAGCGTTGGAAACTTCAGAATACTATCTGGTTAGCTACAATTTAGGTGATTTAGTTATCTAGAAATGAGTTAATTTTTAACTCATCCAGGCTCTCTATCAACCCTATTTTTGAATTAGCAATGGTCAATTCGTGGCTTTGGATTAAAACTCAATAGTGGATGGACTCAATTCTTTACTGTGATTTGATTACTAATCCACTTAATTTCCTCAAAATTGACCTGTAATTTATTATTTCTCCTTCTTTTTGTACTTGTAATTAATCTTATTTTATAAAATTCTCCTTGCTGATTAAAAAATATATTATCAATTAAAAGCATTATTTTATATGTTATATTTCTCTCTCAAAAGTGGTCAAATTGTGTATTCACGTGATATATTTTATTTGAACTAATTAAATTGGTTATGTTGTGCATTGAAGTTCTATTTGATTTGAATATCACAAATTATAAGGAAAACAAATTTCATGCTCTTGTGCTAAATCTTCATTACATTATTGGAGGTCATTTGTGGATGTATTGTGCTACCACAAAGTGTTGTAATGATCTATAGCATGATGATATTGGCACTTGAATATGACCTTCACAATCACTTTCTTGAGATATTGTGCTAGAAGTGCCATTGATCAACAATTAATTCAAGGTTCTAGATTTTGAATTCATAATTTTTTGAAACATGAATAGAAGATGGAAAATAATGGAAGCATTTGGTAATTACAATATTTTTTTAGAATTTTTTTTAATTTCCTAAAAAATTGCCACAATAGGTGAAATATCATTAGGTACACTAACCATCATAACTTGGAAAAATATTGCATAGAATTTGCCAGCTGTTATATACTTAATGCATTGTTTATTTTTTTAGTAAAAACTTAACACATTTAAGAATAAAAATTATTATATTTGTATAATTAATTTGCTAACAAATTGATGATTATTTAATCATAGAATATACCTACTATACATACATTCTCCAATCCAAACATAACACGTACAACAATTTTCGACCAATACAAAAATAACATGCATAAGAATTTACGTGTATTCTCTAATAAGAACATTCCACTTGTAAAAATAATTATTTTAGTGAAAATCAAAACAAGAACCAATTATTACATATAAGACCACTTGAGATTTTAACCAAACTTTTAAACATCTTAGGTGCATGTTTGTTTGTATCAACTTCAATGCAAGACGAATCAAGGAGAGCTGAAGCAGAACGCTTACTAGGGATTGCAGAAGATTTCTTAAAGAACCGTGATCTAAATGGTTCAAGAGATTTCGCCATTCTAGCCCAAGAAATCGAACCACTCGTAGAAGGTTCGGATCAAGTCTTGGCTATTGTTGATGTTATATCCGCAGCACATAAACCTCACAATGGTAACATCGAATGGTACACAATCCTTCAAGTTGATCGATTGTGTCAAGATATCGATCTTATTAAAAAGAATTATCGAAGATTGGCCCTTTTCCTCCACCCAGATAAGAATTACTTCACTCTAGCCGACTTTGCTTTTAAATTGGTTTCTGATGCATGGGAAGTTTTATCTGATCCAGTTAAGAAAGATAAGTATGATTATGACCTAGTTACTCACTCTCAGCCTCAGGTAGAAAAAGAAGAACCAAAAACTGAACATAAAGATAAATCATTGATTCCTTGGGAAAACAGTAATATTTGGACTGCATGTCCGTACTGTTATTACATGTATGAGTACCCTAGGGTTTATGAGAATTGTTGTTTGAAGTGTCAAAATTGTGAGAAATCATTTCATTGTGTTGCACTTCCTTCACTGCCACCACTTGTGCCTGGAAAAGAGGCTTATTATTGTACATGGGGTTTCTTTCCTATGGGTTTTGTGTTTGGAACTCCTAATTTCAACACAAAAGAACCTTTGAAGATGTTGAACTCTATCGAGTTTCCGAGTTGGACTCCACCTCCACAAGGTCAGCCTCAACCGCTATCACCACCATAGTCGTAACAAATATCACAACTACATTATGAGTATGTAGTGAGTGAGGGTGGTGGTATTTGGAATGAGTTGATTTAGAATTAGGAATTCTGTAAAACAAGGTCTTTTAAGGGTTCATTTTCGAGTTAGATTTTGGAGGGGAATGAAGGGAAATTGAAAGCTTGTGAGCTATGAAATATAGTTGCGATATGACTCTCAAGCCTTTCATTTCTCTTTCTCTACTCCAAAATCCAACTCAGAAAGAGACCGGGATTTGCAAATAAGTTGATTGATGGTCTTTGTGTTAGTGAACAATGAAAAGGACAAGTCTATAGCACAGGTTGAAGATTTTTTGTTTGCTTACTTCAATTTCTTGTTCTATCATTGTATATAAGTGTATATTTGTTTATTAAGAATATATAATACTAAAAGACCATAACTTTTGATTTTACATTATTGATTAGTGTGTTTTCTATCCATCCGCTTTTCTATTGAGTGAATTGTAATTGATTTGTATATTTTTATTACATTTTTCATAACTATAACAAAATCAACAAAACATGATTTTTAATTTTGCATGTTAAAAAATGAAAAAATAAATTGTCGTGTTCAAATATTTGTCTTGATCCATTTGGAAAAAATGTGTGTTCAAATGGAAAAACCGTAAAAGTTACATAAATAAACATCAAACATAAAATGAGGAAATATGTTATATAGTTTTTTTGGTAGAAAATATATATTAGTAGGAGCAAAATAGGAAAACACAAATTACACCATCATGGATAGTTATTTTGTGTTTTCCCTTTAGTATAGATAAGGTAGAATTCTCTATTTTTTTACTGCCTTGTGGCTTGTTCTTAGTATAGAATTATATGTCCATGTTGAGGTATGTTTATAAATTATGTGAATGTACAAAAATTATTGAAGCAATTAGGATTTTCTTCTTCACCTTTAGAATTGAACTGAGATTTCCACTAGTAGCCAACTTTGAGCTTAAAATGGAAAAAATATGTGTCCTGCAATGTAGTGTTCAATTTTATTTCGTACTTTTGTGAAGACATGCATAAAGGTGCAAGAAAATAAAAGTTTGATAATTGAATAAGTGATAGTAATTATGAGCTTCAAAGTTAAAATACTTCTAAACTCTATACAAAATGAAAATAAAGAGATGAGAAAAAACGGAATAAAGAGCAAGAGAAAGGAAAATATATTATTTTAGTTAATGATTTAAAATCTTTTGTTGTAATACCTGAGACTTCTCTGAGAGATAAATTATATGAAAAAACAAAAAATATAAAATAAAATGATACTTGTGTCCTTATTAGTTTATTGAGATTGCAGTTTTACTCTAAAAACTTAAAGAAAAAAATTATCTCTTCAATAATGGAGATGAGTCTAACTCGTCTTTCTCGTGATGGGAAAGTGCCCGGAATTAGAAGATTAAAGGAGATTAAGAGTGATAAAGGAGATTGAGAACTCGGGTGAAAGAGCTGAGCACGTGACCAACTATGGTAAAGCTTCACCTCACAATCTCACATAGTTAATCACGTGAGCAGGGGTGAATTGGGCTCTCATTCAACCTTTTTTTGTGGGAAAAAACTGGAGATGAATCAGCATTGAGGCTACATATTAATTCTTCTTCTCTTGTTGCTAATTCTTTCTCCCCAAATTCTAATGAAATAAATGAGTTTAGAGGGGGGAAATGTTATGAATTTTTTTTTGTCCAAATTAATTTTTAATTATTTTCGGTCGGACAAAATTTGGTGTTCACACACTTTGTACTCAATTTATTTTAGTTTTTAGGGTAGTTTAGTTTGGATTGAGGTGTAGAAGCAATGAGGAAAGGTTAGATGAGTTAATCTATGATCTTTGAGGAAGTAATTTCTTCCCCTTTGAGCTTGATTTTTCTATTTGTATATGTGTGTTTAGTTATCATGATAATGTGTAGCTAAACATTTTGCTTGTTGGGGTTGAATGTAATATGATCTTGATGCACATACTTCAATTTGAATTTATGTTATTTCACTATGTTTTGATTCTTATGAGTTGTTTATAAGTCTAATATTTACTTTAAGATTGATCACCTTTTTTGTATGAATTGTGAACGAAAATATTGGAGAAATCTTCTGACTTTATTCAACTCATCAATTGATATAATTGCTAAAAAATAATATTAAAATATTAATTTTACCTACCTCCAAAACCCAAATTCTTAATTTTGGACAAAACATAAGAGAGGTCTATTAAGGATTCACACATGACACATCAATACAACACAAAGCCAAAATCTCAATATTCTATTTAATATTCACCACTATTCACGATGTAACACAAGCAGGGATGACAAAAATATTTGGATCAGTGGATACTTGTCAAAATATTTGTAATGGATACCCACAAAAATAGCTCATGAGTGAGAACTAGTATCATGATATCCGCACCGCAGGTACCCGCGTATATATTTTAATTAAATATTTTATACTTAATTATTACTAATTTAACATTATATTTGTTTATTTTATTATTATTTCATAATAAAATATAGTGATGAAACTATAATCATAAAATTATCAAATACATATCATATTATTTAAGTAATAATTATTTTTATATATTAATTATTGTAAAATATATAAAGTATAATTAAAATTGAAAATTTGTTGGATACCCACAGATATCTGTTACTCACATGAATACATACAAATAATACAGGTATGATCACGAATATTGACTACCCATACCCGAATGATCTCGTTCCCATCCCTAAGCTCAAGAAGTAGTCCACAACAATAGTCATTACATGCTTTTGTATGTGCTTTTTAGCAAAGTCCAACGTACAACAATTTGAGGCAATGTTATTAAAACCGTATCGGTTATCAAACCGGTTAGGGTACTGGTATAGTGGTACAGTGGTTCAACCAGTGGTTCAGTAATTAAACCGCATGCCGGTTAAACCGGACATACTTGCTTATATATATATATATGTAAACCTATAACAAAAAATTTCAAATAAGTAGATATTCATATTTATAATCCATATTCATAATTTAATTCAAATTCACACAAACAAACAACATTAAGTCTTTAATAAAATCAAAGTCTAAAGTACAAAACATATATTTATCCAAAATTATCACTTAACAAACGCAAAATACAAATAAATGACCCAAGTATCAATCATTGAAGTTGAAGAATTGGTGAAGAATTGAAAATTTGAAATTTAAAAAAAATAATAATAATAATGTACAAACCAACCGGTTTAAACCGGTTTTGACCGGTTTTGACCGGTTCTATTGCATATGCGGTATAATATATGTACCGTACCGGTTAGGGGTCCGGTTCACCGGTTTTCCGGTTGAACCGGCCGGTACGGCACGGTTTTCAAAACTATGATTTGAGGTGTATTTTTACCAATATTTTCTTTATGTTTTATTTTTATTTTCTCAATTGATAATTTAATATTGTAGTATCATTACTCAATATTAGGATACTTTTTGTTATGACATACACAATCTTTCTATAGACATACTCGCATTATATAATGATTTGCTTTTCTAATAATTCATTATATGATTAATTTCAGGATAATAAAATTACATAAAAACGTACAATGTGTGAGCATAAAAAAAAATTGATTCCTATGAAACAAATAATGTTGCTTATTATTTCCTTTTTTATTTGTTTAGTAATAAAACAAGTCTATTTATTATTAGAAACTTTTTAACAATTATATATGTTTCTTTATATTTTATTATTATTGAATTAATTTTAATATAAATTATAATTAAATATTATTCTGTACTATAAACTTTTGATCAATATTGTCACTAATCATGATAGTGACAAGGAGTATCAAAGATCATTACATTTAAACAAAATTTGGTTTTCTTTCACACGATCCTTTTGATAGCCAATTAATCTTTACCCACAATTTTATCTTAACTAAGTCAACCAATTTTATCAAAGATGTCATCTAATCACCAATCTCTCCTCTTGTATTTATTTCATCTAGACTTAAAATATTATTAGTGCATCAAAAGTCACATGTTAATCTATCTTCAGATACCCAAAAAAAACATTGATCTAGAGGTGTAAGATTTCTTTAAATTCACAGAACGACCAAAAGGTTAAGAGACCGATTATTAGAAGTGATATTTGTTAGAAGGGATAATCATTCACTCGAAAATAGATTAATTTATTACCAATAAGGTAATGGATAATATCAAAAAACTCCACCCTCAAGACATGATTATCTTATATTATTTCCAAAAGTTTAATCTTTAGATATTTGGAGAACTATTGATGTAATGTCTTTTAATTTTGATTACTAAGTAAGTATAATACTTAGATATATATTACATAATCATCTCTTCATATCTCAATAAATTTTTCTTAAAACGAAAGTTTTCTTAAGTTTATCTTCAATTGAGATCCACATTTTAATCACTCTAATTAAAAGGCACATGGAAGCTATGAAAGTTGACTTTGACTTATTTATTGTGACATTAGTTTCTTTTGTTTTGTTGTATCCATATACTTTCATATTAAAAAAACTCATATTTACATTAGAAACAATGATAATAACATGAATTAACCAACTAATCAATGAAGCAATTAATATAGAATCAATTCTTAGATTTTTCAACAAGACCAATCCTAACGTTACAAAACCCATGATTAAGGTTTGCAAAAACAACTAAAAAGGTTGCTTCTTTTTTCTCTCTCCTTCTCCTAAAGATTTATTAGACCGTTGCAAAAATCAGATTTTTATTGTTGTTGGTAACTTTCTCAAAGTATTAAATAATCCCAAGAAGAATAAGCTACAAAAAATTTATTAACTCATCAATGAATCAATCAAATTCTTCTTCTGCTGAGAAAATCACTTCACAACCACTGAGACTCATCACTGCAGAGAGTTTCATCATGGAGAGAGGACCAAAGTACAAAGCATATGCTGAGTTAAGAGAAACAAGGTTAAGAATCAAACACCAACAAGAAGAAGAAGAAGAAGAAAAACCAAAAGTTCTAACAACCCCACCAAGGAAACAAGTGAAGTTTCAAGGAAATTTGGTTTCAATGAGAAAAGGGTCTTCATCTTGTTCTTCAATTCTTGCACAGTCGGTGCCAGATTTCACTGCAGCATTGAGGAAAGAGAATAAGAAGCCAGTGACTAATAATAATAATAATACATTGTTGCCTTCATTGATGGAAATGACACCACCTATGAAGAGTTTTTCAAATAACAATAATGGGTTATTGTTGTTGTCAGGTTCAAGAGGGAGCAAATCAGCAAATGCTATAAGAGAGAAGAAGAAAGGTAGTATTTTTATTTGCAGGAAAAGCTATGCAAGTGTTGAGGAACTCAAGAGTTTATCTTCTGCTACAACCAATGCTATTAATGGTGAAGGTAGAGGAGGAAGGAATAGGGTAGTTATGGGAAAATCTGTTTCTGGGAACTATAGACAGTTCTGAATTGTGGAAAGTGGAAAGTTGGTTGAATTTGTTGATTTTAGAAGCTTTTGGTGATGATGGTTCTGCTATTTTTTCCTCTTTTGTTTTTTAATTCATTTTATTGGAATTTTTTGTATGTTTGTGTTTTGAATAATCTTTTGAGGAACTTTAGAGTATTCTGTAAAGCATATTTGATGTATGTAGTAAGAGTGGATTTTTGAGTGTTGGTCACTTTGATACTATTATAGGAAATACTACGGTCCTTTCTTAGATGAAGAGGACATTGTTGATTTGTTCATTGATTGTGCTATGAAATGAATACATCTGTTTCTGCTGATTTAAGAGTAAGGATTGAAAAGGTAGTGTAGTTGTGTTAAAATATGTAGTTTGTTAATTTCATTATCTAGAAAATTAGTATAGAAATATTGTAAACTTATTAATCCTTTTAATCCAAAGATTAGACTTGGTAATCCTTTTCAATATGTTAACCCAACTTTAATGAATTTATTTTTTTTCGAGAAAAAAAAAACAATTTCAGCTATTGTACATGCATTATCATCCACCAAAATTGCATACAATATTTTATAACTTTCATCCAATTATAGGATGAGGTGATCATGTAGTTATCTTATCTAATGCTAGTTGGTTTTACATGAAGGAGTCTAAAATAAGTTTGTTTTCGTTTTGACGGGCGGTTTCCGTACTCAAAGATATATCATGCATTCTATTTCGACCGATATAAATGGCTAAGAAAAAACTATGTATATTTGCCTTCCTCAAACCCCGCTAGGTTTACTTGCATTATGCCTAGACGATTTGCGTACACAAAGATATATCATGTATTATGTTTTGACCGATATAAGGGGCCGAGAAAAGGTGGCTAGGTTTTGAAAATCTTTAGTCAGATATTGTGCATGTCTAGGCATATGAAATTTTCTTGTTTACTTGCACTTAACACTCTAGATATGTGACTAAAGATTTTCAAAACATTCAATCTTTACACCATTTCAACAACAACAAAATTAAAGGAGATGCATTGGTAACTCTTACAAATTACAACCAAATTTAACCAAAGCAAACATAATAAGAGCCACTTTTTTACCAACACTATCTTTTATTTCATTCTTAAGGAAAGGAATATATATTTTATTCACATAAGACTACATCTGCTAAAATGTAAAGACCAGATATAAACAACTTATGTAGAAGCAACATTTATTTATTTTTATTCCTTCACTGAAACAATCTGAATACTCTTCTTTTGAATCAAGAGATATAAAAAATTGATCACTACTAAGAGGAAGATTAACTATGTTTCAACTTTCAAACTGTGCTTATCAAGCCAAGAAATAATGTCATCAAAAACTTGAATTATTATTTCATCAGGCTCACCCTCTAGAAGAGAATGATAAGCATCTTTGTATAGCTTAAGAGTCTTGTTTGAACTAGTAGCTTTTTCATACAAGGCCTTACTCACTGATGGGTCAGTCACAGTATCAGCCTCTCCATGAAGGATTAATAATGGTAGAGAGACCTGTAATCACAGCCATAGCCATTACAATTGAAGATAAATAAGCTTCCTTACACTATTCTCAAGACTAAAAACAATATTATAGTATGAATGAAATACTCAATCACAAAGGTGCAAGTTTTTTTTGTCCTACGCTAATATCTAAGGTATGAGGTGAGATTTGACGCAACAATAATGTGTAACTCAGAGGTAATAGATTCAAATCTTGGAAATAGGCTTTTTGACTTTGACGGTAAGATTGTGAACATATAAACTCCCTAGACCCGGTCAGGTGAAAATTTTGTACACTGGGCCACCCTTTTTAATATTTAAGGGTGTTAGGTGTCAAGTGTTGACATTTTATTATAAGGTTTACATTTCAGCAGAATGAAATATGCACAGAACTATAGTTGGCTCATGTTTGGGGAGATGAAGGATACAAAGTACTAAATGCTGTGTTGTTAGAATTTAGAAGCATGTAAATGTGTGTATATATATATCCTATAGTTGCCTCATGTTAGAATTTAGAAGCGTGTACTAAATGCACAAAACTTCTGATATTTTTGGTACATCAAGGACTTGTTATCATGATTTGAACCTATGTCCTTTACACAAAGAAAAATAAACTGAAATCAACCGTCTCTTAAAGGATTAGGTAGAAGAAAACAAGATTGAGTGAGGAGAGTATGGCTTTGAGTGAAGCAAAACATACTTTCTTGTTAAGCTTCAAGAGCTTGCTTTAGGTGAAGAAAACTATTGTTTTTTATTTAAGGCCCTTGATATCTGACTTCACTAATCTGAGTCTAGTCATGAAACTTTATTTGTAGAGTTGTATTGAAAAGTCATCTATGCATTATTCAATCCTATCTTTACACTCATACCAAACTAACCATGAATATGAAAACAATTCCAAAAAGAGTTCGGGAAGCCAAGAAGAAGGTTTGAGCATACAGCTGCAATTGGTTTAGACATTTAACAAGAAAAGGTAAATAAGTCAGAAGATTAGAACATACTTCTTCCAATCGCCGTTCTATTTCCTCGGTAGTTTTAAGCATTTCTAAAGCAGTCAGCAAGCGTGGTTTATCCTTGTAAGCGATAACATTATAGGCTGCCTGCAGAGAGATTAGAAAAGTTTCAAGTACTTATTTTACTCAGATTAAAGAGAAAAGCATGAAAAGGATTGAACGAAAATCGGAGTAATGATAGGTTAGGGGCAGAAGGAAAGATGTCATAGTGCATTATCTTTAGGTTGCATGAATTGATGTGTTAATATGTATAGTCTATAGATGATCTTTGAATTTGGATTCCGGACAAAAATAAAATTATGTTGGATTACAGAACAAAAAACCTGGTCCTTCTTCTTCGGCTCTCTGAATGCTGCCTCGGCTAAATCCTTTTGTGGAACTAACTTATGCTTCGGAAGAACGCTAGCCATGCCAATGAGGATCTTAGTGAGCCACTTTGGTGGAACCATGTCGTCTGCAATCTACAGCGCTTTTAGTCAAAAGGAGATCATAGCAAAGGCAACCGAAACTCGTAAACATGATTGTGTTTGAGGAAAATTACTTTACACATAGGTGCAACCAGAACGGCGCCATCCCACGCCTTAGTTTGTTTCAGGTGCATCTTTAACACAACAGCTCCACCCATAGACTGTCCAAATAGGAAGCTGGGAAGAGAATGGAAATCTGGGTTTTCTGCAAATAGTTTATAGGACAGATGTAAAAATTCGGCAGTACCCGACCCCTTGACAGAACTGTAAAACTACACAATCCACTAAGAGCAATATAGAATTTGATCCCATCCCAGAGAAGAAACCAAGACTAACTCAACAGATTTATAATCGTCGAATTTCACGATGACTGAGAATTTCATGACACGGGCTAATGCGAGCTTAAGTACCTTTGATTTTAGAGTAATGCTCAACGACATCGTCAACTAGCTCATCAAAACTGGGAATAAAGCCATGAAGACCTTCAGAAAGACCAAAACCTGGATAATCCATAGCGAAAACACCGTATCCAGACGATGCCAGCTTTCTAGCTATTCCTGCAAATAGTTCCATCACACAATTGAGTTATAAATCCTCAAATTAACCGAGTTTCGTTACTTATAGATACCAGGTTTTAATATCAGCTACATGCCTTCAAAGAAAAAACTGCAAGTGTCTCCATAACCGTGACAGTAAAACAAAGCTGCTTTCAGCTTGGATGCCTCAGGAAGCCAACTTTTGCAGAAGATTTCTATGCCATTTGAGTTCACCTCATATGACTGTTGCATAACACATTACATCATCAAAAAAACCGGACAACGACCACGTGGCATTGATGATAGTTCATAGTATAAGCAAGCTAAACTCCATTTTTTGAGGTAACTCCTCAGAAGAAACAAATTATATGAAACTGTTTTAGACTTTTGACTAAACTTACCTCATTTATTTTCAGTCCATCAGATGGAGTCTGCAAAACAACAAAGCATAAAGGAATTGATATTAGTATTTAAAGGAAGTGGAATTTTATTAACTTTATGTGACAAAGCATATCATGTAAAATGATTATTCATTGTACCAAAATGTCAATACCAAAAACAAGATTACAGAACTGTAAATAAGTACATGGATTTGAAAGGTTATGGTAAAGAAAAATGTACAGATTTCATAGCACATGATAGTACATGTGATGCAAAAAGAGTAAGAAAGAATGAACAGGTCACATTCATAGAGTTGAAAATAAGGCAGCTGTTGCATTTTGAGTACAAAAGTATATGAAATTTTGTGTAACTGTATAAAGAACAACCCAAGCCTTAATTCAGTGGGTGAGTTCGGCTAGATGGACCGAACAATGTTATATTACTCTCATAAGTCTTGTTCTTTGACATAACATTAATCTATAAATATTTCCTTATAGTTTTATATCTCTTCTCTTCTGGGAAGAGCACTAACCTTCATTTGATCTATTCTTTTTACTGTGGCTTTTATCGGTCTTCTCGAGACATATCCAAACCACTTAAGGCATGACTCTATCATCTTTTCTACGAGAGGAGCTCCTTTAACTTTTTTCCTAATATATCCATTTCTAACCATATTTTTGTCTATTGTATCAACCCATCAAACGCAACATTTTCATCTCTGCTACATGAAGTTTATTTTCTTGTTAACATTCGATCTCATATAACATTGTAGGTCTTATAGTAGAGTGGTAAAATCTTCCCTTAAGTTTCACTGACATCTTTCTATCACGTATGACACTAAAACATTCGTCTTTTCATCCAACTCGCTTGAATCGTGTACTTTACATCTCCGTCAATAACCCTACCACCTTGAATGACCGACCCAATATACTTATATCTACCCTCCCCATACTCCAATAGGTGGAAAGCCTTATGCAATAAACCTATTATATGACTCTTTGGGTGGGAGAGGTCCGAAGTTTGATTCTCATAATGCCCCATAATTTAAGTTTAAAACACGTCTATGTGTGTTCGATGCTATACATAATCGATTTAAACTAGGATAAAAGTGAATGTTGTGTTGGGTATTATAATGAACATAAAACTTTGTTAAATCCCTATATATTGTCTTATTGGTCACCTCAACTATAACATTTAATGGTCAGAACATACCTTCTCACTCTTTCAACCCTCTATTGGTTGTCTTAAATGCATCAGTGCAAAAGTTTCTGAGGTATAAACTACTACCACCAATCTCAGAGTCAATGTTTTAAATCCACGTATTCATGTTCCACCATGTCTCTAGTTTCAACCCTCAACTACCATGTACTTTACCAATTAATAGCCCTATCAGAAATTTATTGCAAAAATATCTTACACAAAAACATAAAATCATCACAAAGGGAACCATATCAAACAATTAAAAAAACAAAATAAAAGGGCAGCTCATTACACGAAAACTCCAGCCGGTTTTGGCCAAATACAATTTTTTAAGATTCTGACTAACAACTTTCAGATATTACACTTCCATTCGCTCTCTAATTTAAATAAAAAGTCAAATTGCAACAAAGAAAATTTATATATACATATATATCGGATTTTAACTATTACTTTCGGGTTACTATTGCACCGAGTCTCACCATCAATTAAATTCAGAAACTTAGGAGAAAATTAAAAAGAATAGATATAAAAAACATGGGTACCTTAAACAAAATATGGTCAATCCCAAGCTGAATATCCTTAAAGGCTTCACGAGCATGTCTTCTAGCTGGAACTTCATCCATATTAGAATCCAATATCCTTTGCAATTTATCATCCACACCTTGTAGCTTCATATTTGTTGATGAATGATAATAATAATCTTTTACCTTTACCTCTCTCTTCTTTTTCTTCTTCTTTTCTTGAAATAAAATGCAGCCCTGAATTCTATACCATTCTCATAAATAAATAAAAAAAAACTTAGATTTAGATTCAGCTTTATTTAAATGACATAGATTACGTCACCAATCAAATCAAATGTGACTCTTACTGCCACAAACCAAGAAAAAAATGGATTATATTATTAAAAAGGAAAAGGAAAAAGAAAAGAAAAGTGATTGGAATAGAATATTGAAAGATACTTTATAACAAATTATTAAAAAAATTATTATAAGTTATTTAAAGTATCAACCATAAGCCATTGAAAGGGTGGTAGTGTCTATAAAGGTTTATGTCTTTGTGGATTTTAATCATTTTTTTATTTAGTTATTTTGGTGAGTTAATCTTTACTTTATTAATAAACATATATATATTATTATTGTTTTTGTTGTTGTTAGGATCCGGAAAATAAGGCTAATCTGACTCGGAAATATAAAAGTATTATTGTTATGGACGGAAGTTAAAAAAACATGTTATGGGTTTGATTTTTAATGATAATGTTGAATATGAAGAGTTTTAAACAATGTTATTAAAACCGTACCGGTTATCGAACCGGTTAGGGTACTGGTATAGTGGTACAGTGGTTCAACCAGTGGTTCAGTAATTAAACCGCATACCGGTTAAACCGGACATACTTGCTTATATATATATATATATATGTAAACCTATAACAAAAAATTTCAAATAAGTAGATATTCATATTTATAATCCATATTCATAATTTACTTCAAATTCATACAAACAAACAACATTAAGTCTTTAATAAAATCAAAGTCTAAAGTACAAAACATATATTTATCCAAAATTATCACTTAACAAACGCAAAATACAAATAAATGACCCAAGTATCAATCATTGAAGTTGAAGAATTGGTGAAGAATTGAAAATTTGAAATTTTAAAAAAAAAAAAATAATGTACAAACCAACCGGTTTACCGGTTTTGACCGATTTTGACCGGTTCTATTGCATATGCGGTATAACATACGTACCGTACCGGTTAGGGGTCCGTTTCACCGGTTTTCCGGTTGAACCGGCCGGTACGGCACGGTTTTGAAAACTATGGTTTTAAAGAATCCTTCTAGTGTTAAGGTTGGAGAGAGAGAGAGAGACGTGTGGAGATTAAAGTGTAGTAACTAGTAAGGATATAGAGGATTGGTGGGCGAGTTAGCCATGATAGAGAGGATTGTGTATTTATGTTTTTTAGTACTATCATTTATGACTAAATTTTGATTAGAATTAAATTATTAATATGATATCAAAATTTTATTAATTGTCTTTACATACATATGTTTTCACACAAATCTTTTGCGTGAAACATAAGGATATATAATATTTTCAACCAATTACATCACAGGACATAGTGATGAAAAAGATTGTTCTCATTACATTACTAGAATGTAGTATTTATCAATTGGTGAATAGTGATTTATTCTTAGAAATCCAATAATTTAAATTGATGAGTATATTTAAATCATTGGATTTTCCAAGAATAAATGACTAAGATGTGAATGATTTTCCCTCTTGTTGTATAATAATCTTTCAATAAACAACAAGCAATAATTGGATTACAAATCCACATTATTACATTAAACATATAAAAATATATTTTCATGACTTTTTTCTTTTATTCCTTAGCTGGTGCTAAAGACATTTATTGGCATTTTTCAATTGTCAAAACCCAAACAAATGTATAATGAAACAATAATTAAAGAAGAGAAGAATGGAGAACAAATATAAATGCCAGGATCCAAATTTCCAAGAAGAAGAGATTATCTAGTACCTTTATTCTAAAGTTTTTAATGTTCTGATTTTCTATTCCATATCTTTTGTTGTGTAATAAACTAATGATAAATTATATGTAATTTTTTCCAAATCTACATTTTTTTATTTAAGTATTTCCCTCCACCTAATTTAATAATCATTCTTAACTTTTTATTCCAAATATTTCTCCACTTTTCAATAATTTATTTCTTTTAGTATTTTTTTTAATGTGTATAATTAGATGGAACTATACAACTAGTATGCTCACTTTTTCCCACTTTTCAATGTATTATTACTTTTGTTAGTAATTTTTCTCAATAATTTCTTCCAAAACTTTTTTCACCACTCATTCCAATTAGAATCAAATTTATGGTTGAAAATATATGAATATTTAGTCGAATTACATTTCATTTTTGCATTATTTTTTAGTTTTATGCATAATATTAAACATTAAAAGTTTTAGAATAAATGAAGTAATTTGTTAACATGGATGAGTTTTAGACTTTCGGCCAATTAAAACATATAGTTGATAGTCATAGTTGAAATCAATCTTATTAAAACCGAACCGGTTAGGGTACTGGTATAGTGGTTCAACCAGTGGTTCAGTAATTAAACTGCATGCTGGTTAAACCGGACATACTTGCTTATATATATATATGTAAACCTATAACAAAAAATTTCAAATAAGTAGATATTCATATTTATAATCTATATTCATAATTTATTTCAAATTCACACAAACAAACAATATTAAGTCTTTAATAAAATCAAAGTCTAAAGTACAAAACATATATTTATCCAAAATTATCACTTAACAAACGCAAAATACAAATAAATGACACAAGTATCAATCATTGAAGTTGAAGAATTGGTGAAGAATTGAAAATTTGAAATTTAAAAAAAAAAATTAATGTACAAACCGACCGGTTTACCGGTTTTGACCGGTTCTATTGCATATGCGGTATAACATACGTACCGTATCGGTTATGGGTCCGGTTCACCGGTTTTCCGATTGAACCAACCGGTACGGCACGGTTTTTAAAACATTGGTTGAAATCCTTTCATTTATTTAAGTAAATGGAGAAAATCTTAGCCATTCAATAATTTATGTACATAATAAATAAAATATTGATAAAAAAACTCAATAACCATCAAATGAGAATAGAAAATAAATGGAGAGATTCTTCGGTCTTCACCATGGTAACCAATATCATCTATACTAAAAACAAATTATTTATCCACTCATGGTATAATTTGTGTATATATTTTACCTTCATAATGTATATTTTAATGTTTATAAATAAACTTTGATCATACTATTAGTAAACTGTCCATAAACTTTCATATCTACATTAATAAACTTCCATGTAAATATGCAAGATAATTGATAATTTAACTTTTTTAGTATATTTTTTTGTACATAACTTATTTGGAATATGAGTAATCATAAAGAAAACATGTTATGAAAAAATTTAATTAAGTATACAAATCACTTATAATTCACTTACTAATATTTTTATAAATGATTATTTCCACATAAATACATCATATAATTTTTTCCTATTTTTTAACAAGGTGATTGAATGCAACAACACCCCAAATTCATTGAACAAGAAAAATTTGATATAAGATTCATAGCTTAGGTTTATTGGTTTTTTGTTTTCAATGAGAAGAGAAAATATAATTAATGCATAAAAATCTTTTATTAGAAATAGGAAAGGTGAATTATGATCAAATATTTGATTCATCAAGCTAAGTTAATATACATTTTATTAGAATCAATCAACTCAATATTTTGTTTTTCAATATAAAATAGAACATATAACACAAAATTAACTGATTCAGTACATTAACATATAACATGTTCATCTTGATAACAACTTAGCTACAACTTGACGTGGTATCTATACATTTCGTGCTCAGGGTTCAATTTATCACAACATTAGGGTAATTGTTTGTTGTTAAGTAGTAAAGAATTGGAATGCAAGACATCGTTCTTTCATTAACATTGAACAATTACTTCAATCGAATATATTCAACTGCAAATTATAATATCTAATATAATTTACTACATTATATATTGATTGCATGTAAACTACACATTACAAACGATAAGAAAACAGGTTGACAGACACGACAGGTGCCTGTCAACTCACTAGTTATAATAATACAATTTGTGTTAGTGGGTCTATATAATAATTATATATACATAATGAGTTATTATTACCATACAAAATTTTAGTGGCAGAATTAATGAGAATATCAAATCTAGACCCTATGATTATACACATATCATCAAGAATTCAAGATTGAAAATTACTTAAAAGTAGGATATCCATTTAGAAATAATTATTTAAAAATGTCACATTCATGTGTGATCCAATAATTATATCAAATATGGTACTCCTTCTAATAAATAAGTATCCTTACGTCATTCCTTATATACTTATATCACACATGTATTGTGGAAAGGGGCATAGTCTTGGATGGGCAAGGGTGTTATTAATACCATACCAATTATCAAACTAATAGGGGTACTGATACAGCAGTATAATGGTTTAACCGGCGATTCTCTAATTAAACCGTATACCGGTAAAGTTAGATATACATATATAATATATTAACATTAATGTTGAAAAATCAATAAAAAACAATAATTATTTTTATTTTCATTAAAGTATTAATTTTCAATAAAAATCGATCGGTATGACCGGTACGGTTCAATTGAAAACTGGACAATAAGACCGGTTTTTATCGATTTTGATTGGTTTTTACTTGTATAATTGTATGATCGATATAATTATTGTATCATACCGGTATTGAGACTGATTCATCAGTTTACCAATTCAACCAAGTGACACAAAACAGTTTTAATAAGATGAGTACACATTTCCTAAAAACTATAAAGAACAAAATAATTATGATACGGTACAATCCACCTAAATGTTTTGTATTTGGACATTTTATATATGGGTGGGGATCCACATACTTAAAGACTAAGTTTTTTAAACTTACTTCACATCTTAGCCATCAATTTTAGGGAAGTTCAATGGTTTAGATCTACTCATTAATTCAAACCATTGGATTTCCCTAGAATTGATGATTAAGATGTGGAGTAAGTTTAAAAAATTTACTATTGAAGTCAATAGATTCCTCCTCTATATCTATATATATATATATATATATATATATATAGTTTTGATATGATAGTTGTGTAGGAGAAACCTAATGTTGGTATGATAGTTTTGTGTCATTAAAAATGTTATTTCATTATTTAGATAATCTTTTATATAAATATAGAGATGAAAAGTAAAAAATATATATAAATAATTTAATCTATTTCTATATAAGAAAAGAATGTCCTCTTAGCCACATGTCATCTCCTCATTACTTTTTTTCCCTCCAAAAGTGTTCTATGCTATTATTATGTACATTACCACACTACATTTTCACTTTTTATATATTTTATATTTTAATAATTTAAATGCTAATTAAAAATACAATATACCCCTATTGATGATTCAATTCATTATTCCTCTTATTTTTCACCTATTTTTTCATGGACACAAAAGTTCATAAATAATTTTTGTAGAAGAAAACGAAGTTGGAAAAACTTTTTATCATTAGAATTGAAAATTAGAAGCAACAAATGTATTTGATATTCATGTTTTCCGTTTTTTCTCACTTAAATGTATAAATATGGTCCATGGATCTCTCCCATTTAACATATACTCTATTAACCAATATACGATCTAAGTTGAGTAGTTGATTCGTCAATAACCCAATAAGACTAAACAAATTTGTTTCTGCAACCTTCCCACATTTACTAATTATATTCAAGTATATACATCTAACCAATTCTAAATCACTAATAATATTTTATCATCCAACTAATTAGATTGAAAAAAAATCATACAATTTTACCTCATTTAATATTTGCATTAATCTATCTATTTTATTTAACGTTTACTAATACTTTATTTAAATTGAAAAAACCATATGTTTACTAATACTTTATTTAAATTGAAAAAAACTATACAGTTTTACCTCATTCAATATTTGCACTAATCTATCTACTTTTCATCTCATAAAAGTTTTGTGATACTTTACCAATTGAATTTAAATATCAAGTTTCTTGGATTTTAATTATTCCCAACTATAATTAAAAAAATCAAATTCGAAATTGAAGTTTTACCTCAAATTCGATTTCTTACTTTTGTTAGAATATTCAAATTTGAAAGTATCATTTATTTTCATCATGTGTTTGAATAGGCAAATACACGGGTAACACTTGTGTTCTTAACAATGTGAATGTACGGTTAACATGTGTGTTTTAACTAAGCGAATGCACCTGTAACATGTGTTAATAGCATTGAGAATGTTAACATGTGTTCTTAAAAATATAGATGCATAAGGAACATGTATTTTTTTAACCATGCAAATGTACGAGTAACATATGTATTCTTAACTATATGAATGCTCATATAATTTTCGTGTTCTTAATCATACGACAAAAAAGTATTATCTCGTGTGAATGCACAGGTAACTTACTAGTTTATTATAAAAACTTCTTCAATTTAAGTCATTCAGATAACACCATTTAAAGAATAATTATTAAATACAAATAATAATAAACAAGTTGATTTAGCTATTCATTCATTTCATTGTGTGCTGGTGGAAAGTGAAGCTTGACCGAAAGAATTATGGCTATCAAAACTGGTTTGGGACAGTTTAACCACCAATTATCCTATTATAAGTGTTAAAATCGACAAAAAAAAAAAAAAAAAAAAAAAAAAAAAATTGATCATATTAATCGATTTTTATTTAAACCGTATCAATGTACTAGCTAGATTTAATTTAAACCATATCAGTCAAAAAATCATTTTCATTTGAAAGTTATATTTTTTCTAGAAAAATGACTTAATTTATACCAAAACATTATCGGAAGACAAACATACATAAAATGTGCAAATGAAATTATTTATTAATTTTTTAACAGTAATATTATATATATATATATATATATTAAATTTCAACAATATGCAATTTAAATAATGAACTACTTATTAAACTAGTATATCACTATATCGATGAGTGAGTTTAAATAATATCTAATACTAGTGTCTGACATATAAGGAGCTTATTTTTAATTATACCGAATTAAATAAATTCAAAAATTAACAATTTCCTCATATTCCATCAAATATAACCAAAACACTATTAATAACACTAAAATAAAACATACTTATTTTCTATTTATGTATTTATGGAGATTTGTATTATTAATTTTTTGTTTTTTTATAATTGCCCCTAATATATTGCATCCCTTTATCCTCAAAACCCTTTCTACCCAGTAAACCCAAAAGAAGGAAAACGACAGCGTATTGCACAGTCTCATTGCTAACTCAATCTCTTCAACCACAACACGCTCATTCCGCATCAGAAAAACTCGTCACCCATTGTAGTAAGTCCACTACTCTCTAATTTCGTTTTCTATTTTCTTTTAATGTTTTTATTTTATGCCTGCAAATTGATTTTTGATTTTTAGGGTTATTGGTTTTGATGCAATGTTTTTAATCTACCTACTTAATTCTCAAACATTATAATTGTTGTTATTTTGAATTCTAATGTTTCACGAAGAAAATATTATTGATTACAAATCACCATCGTTGAAAGAAAGTGCAGTTGATCTATGAGGGAAAGGAAACCTAAAACAAAATAGTGAATATCACTTTTGTCTTAAAATCTGTTGCCTGGTTAGTCATAAAAATTGCAAGAAAACAGTGTTATTAACCCGGTACAGGTTTGATGTCAGGTCACTAGTATAACTCTTCAACCGCTAGTTCATTAATCAAACCGTATCGGTGAAGTTAGATATACATATATAATATATTAACATTAATATTGAAAAATCAATAAAAAATAACTTTTATTTATATTAAAAATTAATTTTAAATAAAAAAATCGGCCGGTGTGACTAGTATGGTTCAATTGACTGATATGATTGCATAACCGATATAATTGTTGTACCGTATCGGTATTGAGACCGGTTTACTGGTTGAACCGACTGACACAAATCGGTTTTTACAACACAATTTGACTCACATTTGGGGACATTTTTGGGTTTTCTAATTTTGAAGGGACCATATTGGTAAAATCAATTTTTTGAAAGATCAAAATGGGTTTTTACTCAAACAAAAAGGAGTTTTAAAGAGTGAAGTCTCAATTTAGTCTTGAAATTTTTCACTTACCAAATGTAGTCCATAAAACAAATGAAGTTTCAAAATAGTCCTTGAAAATTGTGGACAATTTGGTCCTGAAAAATAGGTGTCACATCCCTAAAGTTTTATCCCATGAGACAAATTGGTTTCTATAAAAAAAAATTTAGGACTATTTGGAACTCTTTCAGGGACCAGATTGTCCTATGGAGGAAATCTTCAGGACTATTTGGTTTCTTTACTTTTTCATTAACCAAATTAGTGGAGTTTAAGGAGAGTAGATATACACAATCTTACCTTCGTAAGCGAATGTGCTATTTCTAGGATTTGAATCCATTACCTTCAGGTCACAGGGAAAACAATCTTATTGTTGCGCTGATGCTTGTGGAACTAGTCAATACTCATACTCAGGTCCTATTTTACTGTAACAGGGGAGCTTATGGACCATAATATGAGGAAAGAGGGGAAGGAAAGCAAGGAAAGCTCACCGGCTATAGACACTGATCTAGCTGCTATGGAAGATGATGAAAGCCGTAATGGTAAAGCTGATACAGTTATAGAGGATGACGAAAGCCTTAATGATGATACTACTGCATCTATAAGTTTGGCTGAGTATTTAGAGAATATGTTCTTTTGGGACCTACTCAAAACTATAGAGGAGGAGAAAGTTAGTGTTTTAGTTAGTCAGAGACGAGAAATGGAGGCAAGTATAATTTTTTAACACTGTGTTTATTTAATTCTCACAATTTTTATTAATTTATTTACACTCTTTTCATTCTCTCATCAGATATCTATACATACTTATGTTGATGCCATCAACTTTGCATATTCTATGGAAAGTAATGCTACCATCATGCAAAATGATAATTCACGTGCTGAATTGGATAGTTTTAAGGAAGGAATAGATCAACTATCTAAGACATTTAAAAGGAAGTAAGAACTTCTCATAAATTTACTTATGCAATTTTTTCATTAACCTTATTTCATTTACTTCTTACTCATTAATCTTTGTTATTGCCTCTTTTCCAGGAAATCACTGGAGAATAAGCATGAAGCTCTTTGTGGTGTCATCAAGGATATCATTTCAAGACAAGCACAAATTGAGCTCTTATTGAAGGAGCTAAAAGTGGAAGTGGCAGTTAAAGACCTTGAAGATTTTGAAAAGGAGGAGATAAAGGAATCCAATTAAGGCAAGAAAATGACTAAAATTATGCTCTTAACTCTATGGTTGTGAACACTAAGTCACTAACCAAATCAAATGCAGCAATTGTTTCTATTATGATTTATGTTTGATTTCTTTTGCCATGATAATTTGCCTGCTAGGCTGCTACTAAGTTCAAATTCTAATGTTTGCTTTTGTTTTTATCTTTTGTAATCTAAACGCAATGAAATTTTTGTATTGCTCCCATATATATCATAGTTTAAGTTAGTAAAGATAAAGTTTACGTTCTTCATTGAGAGTTTAATCTAAATCAGACCTTTTATTTTCGTTTTTCAAAGATTTGTCTCTGTAATGGTTCCATTACAACTAGTTGCGGCTGTGGGTGTTTGTTGGCCATTGTTTAAGAGTTTGTCAAGGTGTTGGATTGTTGTTTCTGATGTGGTGAATGTCTTTGAGGTTGGTGAAGATGGTGGTTTATTTTGGGTGTTTAAGGTTGGCGAAGATGGCGGTGGATTTTGGGTGTTTGAGGCAAGAGAAGATGGCGGTGGATTTTGGGTGTTTGAGGCAGGAGAAGATGGCAGTGGATTTTGAGTGTTTGGTTAGATTTGGTCTCTTGTAGTTGTATAGTTGTGTTCAGAGAAGAAGCAAATGTAAATTTGTGATGATCAAGAAACAGAAAACTCTATACTCTTCATTCCTTGTTAATGTTTTTGACTGGCTTTCATAATAGATTTTGCATTCTGATTTCTGACTTGTATACATTGAATAGGTGAGTGTATGTAGTGTGAGATGCCAACAATTTCAAAACCTGAACATACTATACTACAATATCAATTACCACATATCATACTCGAATTTACAACTACAACAGACAGCTTGATATCACTCCATTAAAAAAACACAGATTTGACTGTTTTTTGAAGAAAAAATCATTGTTTGGGAAATTTTTAAGTGTCTAAATTTGGAACTAATCTTGTTATTGTATAGTAATTTTTTATACCAAATGTTTGGTATGACACCGGAATTAGCACAAATTTGCATTGAAGAAATTAATTTAACATTCATGTGTATTACTTTTATTTAAGTGAATTGGCTCGTCAATAATAATTAACACATAAACGATGAATTATATGTGTTTATTATATAGTAATATAAAAGTAGCATAATCAACAAACAATGACAATCAGCAACTTTTGCATTTTTTTTAAATCTGATTAATTATTAATTAGTTAACTAAGGAAACTAAAATACATGAAGTCAAACGACGTCGTATGAAGTTACTTTACTATAAATCGAAAATTCAGCTTTCAGTGTTTCCTTCCTCTTCTTCCTCGTTGCTGCAAATTCCTTTGATTTCTTCTTTCACAGGATTCCCTCAAAGGTTTCTTTCTCAAACATCTTCATTTTTCTTCTTCACTTTTTTTTTGTTTTTAGTTCCAGATCTGACCCATTTTCCAACAATATAGTTTCTTCAAATGACAAACATAGCATGTTTTCTTAGACAGATCTGGTCAAATGTTTGATCTTCATTCCTTTGTCATTTGTTTTCTTAAAAGTTTGTTTTTTTCCATTAATTGAAGGGTATAATGGAAACACTTTTAGATGGGTACCTTAAATTATTAAATGTTGAATTTTTTTTTTGCTGAATTTCATGACCCACAATAAAGTTTGAATATTTTTTAAGGTTTGAGATCAGATCTGTTGTTGATTTATGCATCTCACTATCCCTTGTCTTTAGGTTCTGGAAAATTGGAAATAGTGAAATGTGTTTAGGAAATTATGTAACTAATTTAACCTTTTTTCTGTTAAATTAGTTTTTTTATTCATTGGATTAATTAGGATAAATATAAATGTTAGCAAATTGAAACTTGGGGTGTCAATTTTTAAGAAAATGCTCAAACTCTCATTGTAAATAATTGAGATTTCATTAAGTAAATCAAAGCACTATCCTTTTTTTTTATATTTGAATATGTTGTTAGTTTATATGTTTGTTATGTTTTATGTGTTTAGGCGTTCTACTGTGGAATAAAGCCAATTTTGAAGATGAATTGTTACAGTTTTCAGCAGAACGCCTTCGCAGCCTGTGAAGAGATGAGAGGATCTGTTAACATTGCAGATCAGAGGGAGACAGTCATTTGCCCTAAGCCGCGCCGAGTCGGGGTTTTATCTAACATGACTATTAGGCCCTTAAGATGGCATTTGAAGTAAATCTTAGAATCTGTTACCGCCATTTAAGTTTTGATGATATTATTGTGTTTTAAATTTCTTCATGTGTTTCAATTTCTTGTAGTCAACAAGCCGAGGGATATGATTCAAAAGCCGGGGCAGATCTACTCGACATTATTTTCAAGAAGGTAAGTTATGACAAATGATCTAGTTTATATTAATTTTATCAGTGCATTACTAGTTTATGATTTCATTACTAGACATTACTAATAATATGATAAATGCTTTCTTTCGGGTCACAAATTTTGATATATATCTCAACTTCTTAGTATGTTTTGGACTGAAAGAATTCATTACTAGACATTACTCTGTATGAAATTTCAGTAGTGTAATATCTATTCAATATCGTTATATCATTCATTTGCTATACTTTTTTTTAAGAGTCAATGATGATTCGATATGAATGGTGGATGATACAGTGTCACTGCATGCATCTTTTTCTCATTTCAATATGATAAATGCTTCTTTTCTTTGGGAAGAAAGGTTTAATATATCTCAACTTCTTAGTAATCTTTCCATAATTTTGATTTTGATTTTATGAATGTTCTTTGACTCTTGATTTTAATTCATTAATTGAACCTCGATTTCAACAGGAGAGTCATGGGGATGAAATTTCAAATCAGGCAGCTTCATCTCCTCCATATTTTTGCGGCTCTCCTCCCGTCCGGGCTGCTAATCCATTAATCCAAGATGCTCGATTTGGAGATGACAAACATTCTCCTATATCACCATCCGGTTTACCCTCTCCGGCTTCAGCATCTCGTAAAGGTGGATGTGTTAGGATGAATTTTGGTCTTAAACCAGCTGCGGTTAGAGTAGAAGGATTCGATTGCCTCAACAGGGATCGCCAGAATTCCGGCATCACTGCTGTTGCTTAAACTTCATTCAGAGAAGTGTACATAAAGGAGCTTAAGTTAAGTGTCACTACTTATATAAATGACTTAACTAGAAAGATTATATTTTTAGTAGTTTGAGGAAAATGCAGTAACCTTGTGTTGTTGAGAAAGTTTGGTATGTGTAAAGAGCCATGTTCTTTTGTAATATATAAGGCATTTAGATCTAAGTTCTTATGAAATTTATTTTTGGTGATCACCACTAGAATGTTCTGTATAGAGAGTTGGTGATTTTGCTTGTAAATATAAAATATATTTAGCTAAATATGAAGTTATGTCTATTTAACTAAGTAAACCTGTATTTCCAAACAGGAATGTTATTATTTGTAATATTTGTATGTTCATATTTAAGTTTTTGGTATCAATTTTGATGTTTGATGTGGAATATGCTAATCTCTTTTTTACATTGTTAATGGAATAAGGCTCTCTCATTTGTTTATAGTGTTGTCATTATATCATTAATGTTTCTTTAATAATGTGACTATTTAGGCTTAATTTTTATGTTTTAACATCTTTTCATACATGAGTTTTTAGTTATTATATGAATCAAATTCTAATAAAAAAGAATCAAATACTTTTAATATACTCATTATATAAAAAGGAAACAAATTAAAAACCAAACGTGAAGTTTTTTTTCCTAATGCAGTGTCGTAATGTAAATATTTGTACATAATCAATGCATCATATATTATTGATTTGTATTATTTTTATTTATGACTTGCAATGATAATTGAAAATAAATTGTGGATGATACGATAATAGTGTAAAAATATATTACTAAGTGACATCTTTCTCTCTTTTTTAATGGTCACACTAATACTATTAAAGAAAATATTAATCATACCATAAAAGAAGGGATTGAGATATAACAACCAATTCCATATGGACCAAAATAGACTATGTCAAAGTTAGTGGTCTCCAAAGCTTCAACTATGAATTAGAATGAAAACATAGATCACATTTTACTAATAGTGTCTTTTTCGTTGTCCCGAGCTAATTACATATTATCACATGAGTGGAAGAAATTTTGTAAAAAAGTAACATTCTAATTGGCACGAAAATGTTATGAATAAGTGATATTTGTCTATTAGAATGTACCTACTTTTGCTTTTGATTTTGTGTATCCATAAACAATCAAAATATAAGTTAGAAAATCCAAAACTCAATTATATAATCATAAACACCTGCATTAAAATGTGCTAAGGGCAACATTATTTTAAGGAGAGGGGATAAGTCAAACACCAATGCATTAAATATATATATTGCTCCCATACATATACTAAAGTATTGCAAAAAACATTATTCCATTTATACTTTTTTGAACGGTTCCTAATTTAAATCATAACACTGACTTTTAAAAATGTTTCCAAATTAAAAAGTTTGTGATTGAATAAATAATGAGAAATGCATTGCACTCAATTATTTTCTTAATAATTATTTGATTTGTTAGACTAAACATTAATGCTCTTTTAATTATATCGACTTTTCAAAATCATACTATATATTGGATGAAGGAATATCTCATATACTTGAATCATAATTACTTTTTATTATTTCAGCTTATTTTTCACATGTCACCTTTTAAATTTGTTTAATTATAATCATAAAAATAATTTTAATCAATCCAATATTATAATTACAAATTTCAGTTATTTTTTCTGTGAAATTTGTTACTTTCCTTTTTACAATTAAGTAGTAATAGAAATTTCCAATATTATTTAGTAATCATTTGTTTGAATATTTAATATTTAACAAGGGTTGGTATAGTTATAGACGATAAAAATACTCACATCCGTCGATACTCATAAGAATACTTGTAATTGATATCTATAATAATAGGTGGAAATGAATATTATAATAACCATCTTACGGGTACCCACAATCTATAATTTATTTTTTAATTAAATTTTTTAGATTGAATACCTAAATAGATAACTTTATATTAAATATCTCTTACTCGGAATTAGGCATAAGTATAAGCACATGTAAGTACTACTAAGCCCACAATTCCTCCTTATTATTCCTACGTTTAGTGGTATAAAGTTCTGACATTGTCAATATCAAGATCAAATTTTAATCCTCTAAGTAACACTTGTTAGGAATGATCCATACACAATTTGGTAAGGGAAATATATTTGATTATCATAAAAAAAATCATTTATCTAATATGATTAATAACCATAAAAAATTAGTAGAAGCATCAACTCTAACACCCAAAAAATTAACATTCACATCCTATTTTTATTTTTTAATTCCTTGATACTCTTCACACTTATTATCACATATTCATCCTCATCCTTTATACATTCATGCTCACTCTTCTCCCTTATCCCTCTCTCCTCTCTCCTCTCTCTTATCCTACCCATTAAACATAAACCCAAATCAAAATATCAAAGAACCCTTACAAATCACAATCCCTTGCATATCTCTACTTTATATACCTGTATTTCATTGTCAAATTTATTCCATGATGAAAGTCATGAAAAATATGTATTTTCACCAAATAATTTTTTTTCTTCTTATGTGACTTTGTTCATGGTTTGTATAAGAAAAAAAAGTAAAGACTTTTGGAAATTTTATGAAATTTTATTACATGGAGAGATAGTCACATGTGGCGTTTTAACTTTTTTTAAATTTGTAGATTTCAAGTTATTTTCAATTAAAATATTTTTTTAATATTCAAATCAATTTGGGTTTCACATTTCAGTACTGAAGAAGATCTCAACCCATTAAACACAATGAGGTGTAAAAATTGATTCACTTGGTGTTAAGCCATCAGGTTAGTTACTCAAGTTCTAAAATATTGATGGGCTTTTTGGTCTTCCAAAACATTATTGGTCCATGTAGGACTCACATCTAAGTTTCCAACTTTCTTCATGTATTCTGGCTGCTATGCTTGTGACCCTAATCTTGTCTTGTGATTCCTTGAATTTTCAACTGTTCTACTAAGGACTTCTGCATTGCTTTCACCTCAAAGTTTCTAACCTATGTAACTTTCTTGTAATGTAGATGATTTATAAGAAGATTTTGTAAAAGAATATATTGTTACTACTAAAATATGTGATATAGTGGAGTAAGATATTCTTGATTTTTGAGTCATTTCATGCAAGGCCCATTACATATTACTACCAAAATATGTGATCTAGTGGAGTAAGATATTCTTGGTTTTTGAGTCATTTCAAGCAAGGCCCATTACATATTGGCCTCAAGCATATTGGTGTCACCATAATGTGTCATGTATTATAAGTTAAGTTAATAACATTATTACAAAATGATTACATACATGTTGGCTATTTCCTAATTATTACAAGATTTTGTTTAATATGATCATAGCATGTGATATGGTGAATTTGATATGTGGGGTTAATAGGAAAATATGATAAAGGTAAGTGTGAAATTTGTTGGGGAGAAAAGAAATGAAATGGACCCTTTCAACCGACACACTGAAAATGTGCTTCTTTATTTACCATTTAAAGGGTCATTCCTTTTGTATTATCTCAGTCTTTTTTTGACCGGATTAAAACAAACAATTAGAAAATGTTTCATTTTATAAACTTCAATTGAACTGTTCGGTTTACTTTATGGATTATTCCGGTTAGATTAGAATTTCTATGGTTCAAAGGATTACAACCTCTCATTCGATTAAGACTATAAATTAAAATCGTTTTTAAGTCTGGTTTGCGATCGGATCGGTCAGATCATTCAGTGTAATTTTGTTTTCATAATACTAACTTCAACTATAAGCAAAATTATAATAGGTGGGGTGGCGTGTGGATTATACATGCTCACATGTTTGGGAAAGAAAATAGATGGGTGGAAATAAATTTCAAATCAAAATTTCTTCGGCTCGAAACTTGACTTGAGTTTGAAATGGGTTATGTTTTCACTTCAACTAAAGTTTACGAACTATTCAATTTAACTTGTCAATTCAAATTGATTTAGTTTGTCAAGAGTTCGCGAACTATTTTGTTCAACACATTAGCTCGATTGTTTAAGTTCGTCAACTGAATGATGATTGTTTATGTTCGTCAAGTGAATGATGATTGTTTATGTTCGTCAACTGAATGATGATTGTTTATTTAACATATACAAGTTTTATATGTATTGATATATATACAAATTTATATATACTTATATAATCAAGTTATTCATAAATCTAATGAGTTGAACTGTATTTGACTAATGTTCGACTCATTTATTTACGGAGATTAATTTTTAGCTAAACTATACTCGTTTTTAACGAACTTATTTTGATCTCAAGTTCGACTCATTTCGTTCAAGAGTCAATTTTATCAAGTTAAATAAAGAGTCGAGTTTTAAACGAATGTCGAGTTAATTAAATCTACCTACTTGTATAATATATTGATGGAGAAAACAAAATAACATATATAATTTTGAAGACTACACTGAGGCATAAAATAAGTAAACAAAATACAAGAATATAAAACATCAACCAAATGTTAAGTTTATTGGGAAACATTGATATATAATTCTTTTTTATTTGTTTCTTATATAGTTTTTTTTGGTCTTCAATTTTCTCTTGAAATTAGACGAAACAATATATTTTTCTTATTGTTTTTTCCACTATACATGTCCAAAATACCTAAGAGATTATTCAAGGAGCTACTCTAGTTTTTTTCCAATACATTCATTTCTCATTGCATATTATTTAGTGTTTTCATTCATTCATCATAGTATTTTTATATAGGGATGTCAATAACAACATAATTTGTGGGTACCTGCCCAAATCCAACCCAGATTTAATGGGGAAAGCTTGATGAGATTGAATTCAGGTTTTACCCGAGTTCAACTTTCGGATTCATGTTTAGTACAGTTGATTTCATACCCCGAACCCGATTAATATATGTAAAATTATAAAATTACACATAAGTATAAATATATATATATAAGCTATATATATATAGTGAGAAATATGACATATATAAAGCCTATATGTATAAAAATATATGTTTCAGATGAGTTTTTCATTGGGTCCGGGTACTCGAAACCCGACGGGTTCGATGATAATATCATTGCTTTAACCCCACTTAATTCTGGTTTGAGTTTTGAATTTTGGACTCGGGGTTGGGTAAGCACAAACCCAACCCGCTAAGTTATCATTTCTATTTTCATATCTCCTACATTTTCTTTTAAAAAATAAGAATATAAAGGAATTAAAAAAATTACATGCAACAAAGACTATAGTTTACTTATTTATATACAAATATAAGTAAAAGTATAATATATATATATTGTCAATGTAAATATTTATATACATTTAATATATTCATCATTCATTTATATTTTTTTTATAAATGATCAATAATAATTGTAAATAAATAATAGACTGATCGTGTATAAAATGGATACATTTTTTTTTATCCATAAATAATCCAAATGTTTGTGCAGAAATAAATACTTTATTTGACCTTGTATGGATACATTTCACTTGGACAAACCTAGGAGGATTTAAGACTCTAACCTCGTCGATAAAGCTGAGACACGATTTGAAAATCTTAATAGATAATGTAATTAGTCTACTAACTTTATTTGTTAATTTAGGAATTCTCAATGACCAATTTTAGTATAATTATTTTTTAAATGCAGCAATAATTGAACTCTTGACTATATTTTATTTCTATAAATAAAAATCATTTGTTTCTATAAAGAAAAATAATTTGTCGCATTCACAAAACATTGAATTGAACCCTAATATATTCAAGAAATTAAATTATTTATCAATTTTGTTGTACCTTATTTATATCACTAATTTACTCTAATAAAAAAATGATCAATACAGTGGGTGGGGTGTGTGGAACTTTGAACCTTGGCGGTGCCTTAAACTATATTATAACAAACAAACAAAACTTATATAAATATATATATAACATATCATATTTATAGATAATAATATTTATATTCTTTTGTGATATCATTAATGATTAAATTTTAATTAAAATTAGATATTCAATATATTATCAAGATTTTATTAGTTGTATCTACTAGAAGTATTTTTCATCTTATAAACTATTTCTCCTTAGATTAGGAGTAATCTAAACAGTTAATTATTGAAAAGTCAATAGTAAACTATAATAAAGCTTCCAATTAATTAGGTATTCAATTATTAATTCATTTATTATTATTAATATTATTATGAGATGGTGAAGGGGCCCAGATAAAGGTGTTTACGTGGTCTCGCCCATGGACTCAATTCCAAACCAGAAACCAGCCGTTGGTTTTTGAATAGCAGTTATTAGACAGTTAATATTATACTTCTTCTATACTAATATATATATATATATATTAATATAAAGGAAAAACACAAAATAAACACAATGATGATGAAATTTTTATTTTCTATTTTGCTCTTACCTATATTTTATACCAAAAAATCATATAACACATTTCCTCATTTTATGTTTCATATTTTTTATGTAACTTTTACCGTTTTTTTATTTGAACACGACAATTTTTTCACATGGATCAAAACAATATTTAAACACGATAATTTATCATTTTTATATTTTAACATGCAAAATTGCAATTTATTCAATAAAAAAATGGGTAAGTGACTATCATCACGCTAGTAAAAATAATAACATAAGTTATTGCTTTTAAATTAAGGTGGAAACATGATACCTATCGGGGGTCTATTAGAATCTAGAATGTATTAATTTCATAGATAATATTCTAACAACATGTATTAATTTTATTAGAAATTTAGAATGTAGGAAATATATCATCTTTCATAAAGAAATAAAGTTATGTTTGGTAAATTAATGAATATAATATTGCAACAATATTTAGTGAGTTCCCAAAATCAAGGAGCTGAAGTGGAAAAAGGTGTTTAGTTTCCAATGCATTATTAGTTATTAGTGATGACTCATGACACCTGAACTTAAATGACACGCGCCTTGGTATCAGAACTAGATTCATAACCTTACCAACTTTTATTTCCAACCCACATTTTCCATTTCTATCTCATTTTTCACAATCTGTCTATTTTTATTCCCAATATAATTCTTTTAGATACGCTAAATTTTAATAAAATTATACATATCATATTTCGTTTTTTACCTTTGCAAAAAACTCATTATTTATATTTATACATTACATTGATTATCTCTGTATGTGGAAAAATGTGATTTTTACATAAAATGATGATAAATGTAATGAAGATAAACAAAATATAATTTATTGTAAAGACATGTCAAAATAATATACAAGTCAATACATTTTTATTATTTTTGGTTCATTAAAAAATGAATCAATAATTCAAATGAGATATTATTTAAATCACTATTATATTATATTATAAGGAATAAAAAATAATGAAAATATGTTGACTTGTATACTATTTGGACGTGTTTCCACAATATTAATATTTTGGTAACTTAATTAAATTTATCAAATTTTTTGTTTAAAATATCACATTTGTTTCTCATGTAAAGATGGTTCGTGTAATATATATTTATAAACTATGAAGTTTTTATAGGTGTTAAAAATGGAGAGATAATCTATATAATTTCACTAAAACTCATAAAGTGTTGTAATTTACTCTATTTGTTTATCATTATACATAGGAAAAATCTTATAGAAGGACAATAAACATACACGTGTGCATGCATTAGTGTTAGGGCATAATTTTTGTGTGCAATGTTAGAGCATACTATTATCAACGAGAACCTATATTATCATAGCATCAAAATCAAATTACAGGTGCCTTAAAAGAACAGTTACGTGTGTTTAAAATGGAGCTATGATTCATGAACATCTTATTTCTTAATGGTTAGAAAAATAAAACATTGGTTTAATATATATTAATTTTATATTTTCTAATTAATAAAAATGAAGAGGTACATTAAGTGTTTTTAAGTAAAATCTTATATTTGATTCATTTTTCCACTCCACTTATGACACATCAGGTATATTTATATCTTGCATTTTTTAATGGGTTAACATTAATTCCCTTATAAAACTAGCTTTCGTAATGAAAACAAACATCTGAGGTTGGTAATTACGTAACAAAAAAATATTAAAAAAAGTTAGGAAAAATTCTGGAAACCAATGTTGTGTGAGAAACAAAATTATATATAGTATTATAGAATTGTACAGCGAGTAATGTTATATCCTCCTACTAAATCTTCTTACTAATCATAGATTCATAATACTCACAAAAAAGTTACATGTGTCATTTGCAAATCAATCACTAATAAATAAAGTATCACTTTGTGACATATGTCACTTTTCTTTTAGTATGAAAATTAGTAAAAGAATTTAGTATGAGTATATGTCAATTTTCTTTGTATGCCTCCTGGGAGATTAGAAAGACAGACAACTATCGCCCACAGTCTTTGATAAAGGTGACTTCAGAGTACAATTTTTCTTGGGAGTTACCACAAAAATGGGAGAGGATCAAGAGCCAAAGAGACGAAGAAACCAAATGGGAAATAAACACAAATCAAGTTATTTATTGTAGGTTGTTGCCATTTGAAATAAACTAACTCACTTTTACATTTTGTCATTCTTTATATATTATTTGTTTGGTAGTTGAGTTTTAGAGTTGAATGATTAACAAATGAATATTCTGAATCATCTTATAAGTGTATTTTATGATTTTAAAGTACTCTATTTTCCTTTATTAAATTTCAAAACTTAAACTCTGAAAATTAATCGAAAAAGTTCTTAAAGACATGTAGATAGTATGGTCCAACTTAAACATTGTCTTTTAATGTATTAGGGATGTTGGGAAGAGGAATCTCTTTTATCTCTCAATCTCAACAAAGTACTGCTGACTGCTGCTACCTTTTATACACATGGTAGAACAGAAATTGGTCCCAACAACTGACCCCTTATAATGCCGTGTGTTTGCGTGGTAGTTCAACACGGACGAAAATCAGTTGTCCCTTTTCATATTTCTCTTGGTGTACCGGATCAATCAAAATGCATGATTTAATTAAAGAAAAAAAAATTATAAAAACATAAAGTAATATTTTTATATTATTTGATGTAATCATATTAAATAATGACAGGGAGACATGATTGTTTTGTGATAGTGGAGGTTGGTTCGTTGAACACACTCGTTAGGAGTTCGCACAACCATGAACAAGTTTTCTGAATAGGTTTACATTACCATCAAATGTCACTTTGCTGTCTTTTTTATAAGATTCTTTTAGGTTTTTTCTTCGATCTCTGATAAAAAAATTAAAATTTTATGCATGTCGATTGATTTCGTTACTATTTTTTTTTTGAATTAAAAAGAAACATTATCAATTAATTGAGTGTAAAAGGAAAATAAAGTTCATACTGCATAGCAATGAATGACAATTTAAAACTAGCTTGTAGTTGTGCCCTAATATTTATCATTTGTGAGCTTGTCGGTTGTATATGTGACTATGAATATAGGTGGGAGATTGTAACTATTAAGTAAAGTAATTCAGTAAAACTAAGTGAAAATTCAAAATGATTAATAAATACATACAACATTTACTTCTTATTTTTAGTTATTTTTAATTAAATAATTATTAATTAAAAATGATGACTAGTTAATTAAGTCAAATAAAATATGATATGTTATAAAGATAAATCAAAATAGTATAAAAGTTAATGTTTATCCATTGTTTTGGTTCGTTACAAATTGCATTAATAATTATAAGAAGTTATTTAAATTAATCTTATAACATATTGTAACTAAATAATAGTCAGTGTAATGTATTTTGTTTAAATTAGTTAAGATTGTTGACATTTTTTGTTTAAGACACTGATATCTCATATAGTATAATGAGTATAATGTATGTATATAATTATGAGTAATTTATGTAAGTTTACAAATGATCAGTAATTTATATAATTTCATTAAAATTCAGGGGCCGCAAATATAATTTAAGTTTCAATAGTGTTAAAACAGGGCTAAAAGATATAATTTATATAAAGAAGTATCTCTTAACTATTTTATATGTTTATGATATTAATTTGAATTGTGGACCCCTTAAAGGTGGTAAGCACTATGCAGTGCATACCCTTAGCGAGAAGAGTGGACATGTTCGATGTACGAAGCCAAATACCAACGATGCTTCCAAACATTACAGCGAGGAGAGAAGAAAGAGAAACACCAAATTTCGAGTAAGTCAATAATGTCGTGGAATAGAGCTCTTCTGTCTTCTGAATGAAATCCCTTCCCCCACTTCTCCTCCCATAAAAATATAATCAATTTATGCGTATATATATCTATACTATATATAAAGACAAAATTTCTAATAACTACCTACATGGTATAATTTTTTATTGCATATTTTGTCATTCTAATTAACTATTATTACAATGTTTACCACACAATAAAAGAAATATCAAAATTATAGATTTTAATATAGGTTACATGTATAAAAAATATCAAGTCACCAATGTAATTTTTAATATAGGTTTTAATAATATCAAAATTCATTTTCATATTTTTTTATTACATAAATTATAATATCATGTACAACAATCAATACAAAAAAATGGTATATTTCTCTAAAATGAAATATTTAAAAGTGAAATATTTAATATTAGAAAATAAGAATGCAGGTCGGCATGCACGAAGTGCATGTCGACACGCTAGTATAGTATAATATCAATATATTAATAGTGTAAAAATTTATGTATAATCATTATATCATTTATCTGAATTACATTTTTAAAGAATCAAGTATAATTATTATGAATGATGTATGATACAATGATAATGTAAAAATTTATACACGTTATATATATATATATATATATATATATAGGGTTTTGCTAATTTCTAATCCTATGTATTATTTGTTTGTACTATTAAGTGTATTCTTTCTTTTGGATAATGAAATAATCTTTTTTGGGTATGTGAATGTCTATATCAAACAAACCCCTTAACATTTTGGTCATCTTGAGCATCTAGCGGTTTAGCAATCCTTTGTTGGTATGATGCATATTATTAAGACCACAAAAACATTAAATATTGGCCAGTTTTATATTTTTTAAATTTACCTAATTACATTAAGAGAAATAATATATGCACTCACAGTGCAAAAGCTTATACACTGTAAGACTATCATTTAATAATTATTTTTAATCATCATTAACTCTTTAAAAAAAGTAATGTAAATGAATAGTAGATGATATACTGATTGTTTATAAATATTTACTGACAATATACATATACTACACTCATTTAATTATATATATAAATAAGTGTTAGAAATACTTAATAATAAATTAGACAACATATCTTAATTCAAAATAAATTTCATCCATTTAAATATTCTATTTTTACTTATTTCTTCTCCACACATGTGACTTATTTGGCTCTCACTAATTCGTTATCCCATTAAGTATGGTCATCTACTTGAGAGTGTGCTTTCCTTAAGTGGAAATCTTTCAAGTATAGGGCAACATGCCACTATAGTTCCTCTCTAAACTTGTAACATCCTTCATATTTCTAATGGAACATGCTACCTATCTTTTGTCCCTAGAAAACTTAATGTTAAATCTATCAAATCATGGTCCTCTATGATACTCAAACAACTTAATCATGGGTTTTCATGGTACAACATGTTATATCATGCAACAAGCGATACAATCATGTATTATCATGTTCTAAGAGCAAGAAGAAGACAAAATAGCAATGAATAGGAAAAACACGTGTATTAAAACAGGAGCTACTATTTTAATGCACTTAATGAAACTCAGCCACCATACACTTCATTGGTTGGGCACGTTTAACCCTTAAAACAAAAGCATTTCATATAATTCAAACAACTAAGTTATGACAACTCCTTTTAATATTCTTTAATCTTATGCGATATTTATTTTTATTATTTTTATTTTAAAGTCAATAACAGGAAAATATAAATAATAAATAATACATTAATAATGTATAAATTTCTTCCAATATTACTATAGACTTATTTTTTTTCTTCCACTATTACCATATACTTATTTTTTTCATGTTTTTTAAGACTTGTGTAAATTTGTAAAGATAAAAACAATTTTAACTGAGGTTTTCTAGAATATCCAATAAATGTTTATAGAAAAAGATGATCCATTTTGACTTAATATGGTATTAGATTCTTTTCAAAAGTAAAAAGAATGTAATATTATTTTTAATATAATATATATGTACTGTCAGTATAAGATTTATATGCAGTTTTTATATTTTTTACTATTCATTTGTATTTTTTTCTTCCGAATAATCATTGATAATCAAATATAAACAGTGGATAATATAGTAACAATGTATTGAACTGATACACTATTATTGCATTCATATTTTCAAAACAATATTGGAAAACAATTTTATATTTTAATTTTTTTTGAGAGAAAATTCACTTATTTAAGAAGTAATTAAAAAAATCTAATTCACTCTATATAAATTTAATGACTAAGATTTACCGATTCACATAAAATATTGATTTTCATCATATAAGAAATGACAAATATGTGAAATATGTTTTTTTAACTTCCGTCCCAAAACAAAAATTCTTTTAGAACAACACTAAATAGAGTCCTTGCTTTATGAGTAGAAAATGAAAGACAAAAACCATTGGCTTATATAGTTCCCACCTTTTGAAGTAGAGGAGCGCCCATAGTCCCAAAGTGAAAACAAGAAACCAGTTAATGGTTTTGTCCAAAACCAATTTTCATTCCCGAAAACCAGGAGCTTTTCCTTAACCCTTTCATTCAAATACCACTGCCTCTGGACCCACACTACCTAATATGTGGCGATTCGACCGCACTCTGTCATCTTTCCGTGCATGCCACGCGCCTCCTTTTCCGCTTCTCAATTTTGTTCCCATTTGCATGTAACCTTACACATTTTAAATATCAAATTTATCTAAATATATCAACTAAATAATATATTCAGTTTAATATCCTATTTAACTATATAATATACTAATATTAATATTATATTATTTTAATATAAATTAATATTATTATATATGAAAATTTAATATAAAAATAAATAAAAATATAAAATAATTGTTAGTATTATATAAATTTATTTAAAATAGGTTAGTTAGCCTTTTAAAAGTATTATCCTTTAAATAGGTGAAATATGTCATATATGATTTTTAAAGAGGCTTAACTTCAACTTTTTTAAATAGATTAAACCTACGCCCTTTTATATTTATATAGAGGAGGATGTTCTTGTGACAATATGTTATATTAAGTCTCCTGTTAAATAGAAATGTGGGTGAGTTTGTTATTGTAAATATTTATATATTATTAATAATTAAAAATGATAATAGATCATATAAATAATAGTAAGTATTACAATGGGAAAATAAGCTTTTTATGGTTTTGTTAGGTATCTGATTATGTCAGATGTGAATTTTGCAAACAGCGTAATGAACTTTAAGATGTTCATTAAAAATGTGGCATCTGGGACATGTTCCACGTCATTTCATAATTTCCCATGATTGGGAGTTAAACACACGCGCTAAAAATTATAAAATAAACCTTTGCTTTAAACTATAAAGTGGTTCAAACTCCAACCCCCTTGAATATGGAAAAACCATTCCCTTGTTAGAAAAAAAAAACATTTTTTTATCAAAAAAAAAAAAAAAAACAGCTTCGTCCCCTAGAACCTGTGAAATCCAGCAGCGCCTTATAATCCCAACAACTATATAGCATCCTCTCTCACTTCCAAAATTTACAAACCCTTTTTTCTTCTTTTTCTCACACCCAATTATTCTAAACTTATTGTTGTTGTTGGTGTTGTTATTGATATTCGAAAAAATGCGGATGAGTTGTAATGGATGCAGGGTGTTAAGAAAAGGTTGTAGTGAAGATTGTAGCATCAGACCTTGTTTGCAATGGATCAAGAACCCAGAATCACAAGCTAATGCTACTGTTTTTCTTGCTAAGTTTTATGGTCGTACCGGTCTCATGAACCTAATCAACGCTGGTCCTCAACACCTTCGTCCAGGTTCGTTACTTACATTTACATCTTCCTCCATTCTTATTTTAATACTAATTTATACACTTTGAAAGTTCAAATCCTGTAAACAGTTGGACTATAAAGGTGTTGTTGGGAATTAATTATCGCATCGTCTACTTCATTATTCGAGAATGATTTAAATAGTTGTTGAGTTACACTTATCATTGTCAATTGGTTTGATTTGAAACCAATTATATCATAGCCGGACCGAACTTCTTTCGGGTTTTTATGTGCTAAAAGATGTTTTTAGTTATGGGTGAAAGATAATTTTTCATGTGATCCGAGAGACTGATGTGGGGTATGTTGAAAATTAAGTCTCATATCGTCTATCTTATTCTCACGTGAATGATTTAAATGTCTGTCGGATTACTTTTCTCTCAATTGATTTTGAAATGAAACCTTAATAATGTGTGTGATGGGTCGCCGAAGTTGATATTGATAGATAATTATAAAGTTATTGATTGTTTTATTTATTTGTTGCAGCGATTTTTCGGTCATTGTTATACGAAGCATGTGGGAGGATAGTGAACCCAATTTATGGATCTGTGGGTTTATTATGGTCTGGGAGCTGGCAACTATGTCAAGCGGCGGTTGAAGCCGTTTTGAACGGCGCACCAATTACGCCGATAACTTCAGAAGCCGCTGCTAGTGGGAGGGGCCCACCACTCAAGGCCTATGATATACGCCATGTGTCTAAGGATATGAATTCAATTGGTTCAAAACATTCTCAACGAGTTAAGTCTCGAACCCGGTTCAATCGGACCGGAGTAGAAGCGGTTGTTAGTGTCAAGCCGGATGCTAATGATGATTCTCGTTTTGGTCCGGTTGAGCCGGAGTCGGAGGAGGTGGTGAACCGGTCAGCGAGTCATGAGTCGTCGGTTAGTCATCAGTCTGAGGCGGCGGTGGTGATGGTGGAGGGAGAAAGTAAAGATAGTGAGAGTGCGGTGTCGGTGGAAAATTCGGTTTTATTTCATGATGAACCGGAGTCAGATGATAAGGTGGGTGGCCGAACCGGTGAGAGTGGTGAAGAGGTTGGGTTAGAATTAACACTGGGGTTTGAACCGGTATCACGTGTGCATCACGTGGTTCCTGTGAAGAAGAGAAGGATTGAGTTCTTTAAGGATTGCAGTATTGATTTGCATGGAACCTCTTGCAAGATGGAGTTGGGGCTTCTGTATCCGGCTTGAACCGATCGGTTTTTGCATTTATCGGCTTGAACCGATCGGTTTTTGCATTTATCGGCTTGAACCGATCGGTTTTTGCATTTATCGGCTTGAACCGATCGGTTTTTGCATTTATCGGCTTGAACCGATCGGTTTTTGCATTTATCGGCTTGAACCGGATCGGTTTTTGTATTATTTGGCTGCTCGAGTCACTAGGGGAAGAGATCAGAACTGTTATTATTATTATTATTTTTTAATTTCACTCAACTTTTGCGATTCTGTAAAAACATGGTTGGTATGTAGAGGAAAAAGTAGATTTAAAATCATAAAAGGTTTTTATTATAATTGAATAAGTATAGAACTCTTTTTATTCTTCAGGGATTTTATCTTTTTTTCTCATTCTTAATTAATAAATATATTAGTCAAATTCAAATCTCTTAATCAAGGTAATTTTAGGATTTTTCTTCTTATAAGATACGGCATACGTGGCTTTTTCAACATATAAAGTTTTTTCTTTAATATTTATTCATTATTCTAAAAATATTAATATTAAATCTTTTAAATAAACAACAAGGAAAATGGTGTTTACAATTTTGTTAATAAATTAGTTTAATTGAACTCTAAAATTAGTTCTATTCAATAATTAAAATAAGAAATAATTTGTCCATTCTCCTATGGGGTTCTTGATTTTATAAGGATCCAAAGTTGATTTTTTTCCAACTTTGTTTATTATTAGTATTTTTTCAGAATTAGTAGATCGTCTATCTTTAATGTGTATTATTTTAACTTAAGAATCAATATAAATAATAATTAGTCAATATTAATTAATAATTAGTAGATTTTCAGTATTTTTGTTTGAGTCTACAAAGCAACTTAACAAGGGTGTTATTACTTTCCTTTGAAAAACAAAGTGTTATTAATTCCTTAGAATTATTTTATACATAAATAAAAATATAAAATTATACGATGAATTTAAGGAACCTTACTAGCAATTGTGATGGGCCACTCTATGTATCTAAATTTATGGTTTGGTTACAGTAACTCAATTTGGAGTTTAACTTAAGTGTGAATTTTAAGATTGCAAATTTTCTCTATATCTTTGCCCAAAATCGGTTATATTCATAAATGTTAAATCCTATTGAAGTTTGAAATTGACCATTGAATATTTGTAAAAGGGTATAATGTTTTTGCTGTATTTTTTGGTGAAGTTGCTGTATTTTTCAAATGTAGAATGTATAAGAATATTACACATTATATTGCTGAATTATACACACGTAAATCAGTATTAAATACGATTCATTATGGGCTTATTGTTTTTTAACAATTGGAAAAGCTAACAAACAATAACTAAAGAACAATCCAAACATTATCTCCAAAAAGTTATGAGCTTCCTCGAGTGTTCTATTGCAAACTTGTAGATTAATAGTACAATGCGTTCTTACCTTTTTGATAACCTACAAGAGATAAAACATACATATATAGGAGTTCCTTCTATTAAGACAATCACACTTTAGAATAGTTGGCCTCAAGTGAGGAATGACCAATCTCTAAGAACATTGAATAATTTCCATTAAAATTGATTGATCATATAATTAAATATAAATTATTATTAGAATTTATTAATCTGATACGATTGACCAATTTAAAAGGTAATTGACAAATTGCAAATTGGTTGTAGAGAAAAACCTAGCACTTGAAGATCTAGCTAGATTCCTTTGGTCAAGTTTCCCTACTTCTATATTTCTTCTATTCAATGGATTAATTATTTTATGTAACAGATTAATAAGATATTACGAAATAAATAAAAAATTAAAAAAAAGAAGTTAATATTTTATATTATTTGTTAAATTTTAATTGATCTGAAATATAGAATGAAACATCCTTAAAAACATGTGTACTTTGGTGAAGAATAATTTTTCTTAATATCCATAATTGTATATTAGAAACATCATACCTAGTGGTTGGAAATACTTAACCCTACTATTAGTCATGTCATCACCTATAATTTGGCCACTTTCATGATTGTAAAGTAGATTTTGTTGATCCACTAATGTAGATAGAGTTTTTTTTGGCTATATAAAGATTTTCGTATTTTATGAATAATGAACTTATTATTTTTGAAGTATATGATTATTACTTTCAACAAATATCGTTCTTATTAATTGATCATTTGATCTTTTAATCTATCTAAGAATTTAATAAGATCTTACAATAGTTCATTGATGTCTTTTTGGTATAAATAGAGTATGATATCTACAAATTTTTATCTTAATTTTTTTTATATACTCAATGTGGTTGATGTGCTTAGAATATAAAAATTCTTAATATTAGTGGATGAATATTAAATTGAGTTACAATTACCACTTTTATTAGAATGAAATCATTCATTATTCTCAAGTGTTGTGGAAAGATGCAAAAGTAGAAGCCCCATCAAAATTGGTTTTACTCTTATTTAATATTTGTTTATATATGGGTATTTAAAGCTTATCTAAACAGCACTTGTGGCCCTAGAATTCAAGATGATAATAAATTTCATCCTCTTAATTTTGGCCACAAAAAGTTTAAAGTTATTTTTATTTTAAGAGTAAATTACATTCACACCCCTGAATTTTAGTGAAATTACACAAATCACCCTTCACTTTTTTGTCCTTACACGAACCACCCAAATTTTGTACATATGTTACACTGACTACCCATGCATGATATAAAAATGTAATATTTTAAACAAAAAATATATGATGTGTGCAATTAATTAAACAAAATATTGTATATTGTGTAGACAAATTCAAATAATATAAAAGTTAATGCATCTTCATTATTTGACTCGTTATAAAATAATATAAGAGTTATTTAAACATTTATTTGAAATTATTAATGTATTTTTTAATGACACAAAAATAATAAAGAAACACTCGCTTTTATACTATTTGAAGTGTTACACAATATACAATATTTTGTTTAACTTAATTACATTCATCACACTTTTATAACATGCATGGGTAGTCAGTGTAATGTATGTATAAATTTAGGGGTGATTTGTGTAGGAGGGAGGGGTGGTTGATGTAAGGACAAAAAAGGAAGGAGTGATTTGTGTAATTTCATTAAAACTTAGGGATATGAGTGTAATTTACTCTTATTTTAATATTAGAATAAAGTATAAACCTAATCCAAGATTGACAAAACCAAAATTGGCCGGTCATAATAGAGGTGGATTGTCACCCATGAATTCAGGAGTTTGAATTATAAACTCACCAGTCACCACTTTGATTAAGATTTCAACCAACCATAATCTCAGCTAGGAGAATAGGATAGAGAAATATTATTACATATCCATAACCAATGGTTCTAATCATATTTTCATCACTTATAATCAATTAATGACTTAAGAGAATCATAAGTTGATTATGACGAGAGTTTAAGGAATAAAATGATAAAGAATTGGAATATATAAAGAGTAGAATGATGAAAATTTTGAAGATTAACACCTCATCTATTAAAAATATATTTAAAATTAACTAATTTACTAACATTTTATTATACAAAATTGAATTAGTTACTAAAAATTAAATGTGTTTATTTCAAATCAATTGTGGTTGAAACCACTAATTTTGCACCATAATAATTTCTTCATTAAAGAAAACCAAAATTTACAATAAAATTATAAGTTACTTAATTTTTTTATCGACAAATGTCAGTATGTTAGTATTCTGTTATTGGGTGAAACTCAAACTTTAAATTTCATTCTCATTACATCAAACCAACTTATAACTCATTTTTTTTTATAAATTTGTTATGAATGAAACTCGAACTCACAATCTCATTCATTTCATTTCTTAAACCATTCGTGTTAACTATTAGATTACCTTATTAAATGAAAGCTCTTAACTAAATTCCAAATTGAGCCATTTGGGCATAGTTATTTTTGGATGCTTCACTTTATCAAATAACCAACCAACAAAACTACTTAATAAAAACAATAATTTGTTGTAATTTGTTAAATTTTTAGTCTTTGCATTTTTTACTCTTATTATGGAGGGAATAAAAACATTAAAAAAACAGGTACTAAAACCAAATTTATTCATACTATCATTTCATTCACTTGAAGTCTTGAGAATGAATAATCATGCCTCATGGTTCTAAGGGTTTCATACAAATTTGAACACCATATTTGGGTTTAATTGTAAGAACAACCACTGGTGCATGTCTATAATTCTCTGAAATGGTGAAACTAAACTTAGAGATCAACATAGCTAATATAATCTTAGCTTCCATCATTGCAAATGATTGTCCAACACAATTTCTAGGACCATAAGCAAATGGTATAAAACGACCATGCATGAATGATTTTGATGTAAACCTTTCAGGATTGAAATCATTTGCATCATTACCCCATAGTTCTTCACTATGATGAATAGCTAGCACTGGAATCCAAATTGATAAGCCTTTAGGGATATAAAGGTTACCCAAAACAATGTCTTGAAAGGTCATTCTAGGGAGCAATGTAGCTGGAGGGTATAGTCTTATTGACTCATTAATCACCTTATGTAACTGCAACATTAAATAAAACCTTAGGTTAGTTCATTATTATTTTAAATGTAGAGTTTTACATAAATCTATCATATAATATATATAAATTCTACATAAAGTATAGTATAATTTAATATTTCTTCCATTTCATAAAGATAATAAAATCGTTATTATATATTATACTCAAATAATAGAAATATATGATATGTAAATAGAAGATAAATATTTTACCAAGAAAAAAATTAGGAGAGCAATATCGGCTGAAATTGAAATATAAGAATATATAATCAAACTGAATAAAATACTAAGACATATAACCCATTGGAATTTATTTATCTAAAAAATGGCTGCAACTTTTAAGCATTTGGATGCTCCAAACTCCAAAGAAAGATTATCCTATTTAAATATTCTTGTGTATAATACCAAGTTATCAACCCTACTTTTCAGAATTGTTTTTTATTGAGAGATTATCATCTAGGTCAATTTTATTTAGTTTGCTTCTTTATCTAGTCTTGTCCTACCAATTAGACTATAATATATTAATATTTCTAGATTGCCTTTTCTACAAATCTAGCTACTAGCTAAAGGCCTAAGATCTTTATGCATAATTATTTGGATTTTCCAAACAAGGTAGAGTAATGACACATAAAATAATGAAACCACAGCAATATTAAATGATACATTTTTTTGTGCTAATGCTACATTACAAGTAATATGGTTAAGTTTTCTTTCAAAACAATAAATGATTCTACACACATCCATGGGAAAAAATGATTTTCTGAACTAAAGATACCATCAAAAAAATGAGGAGGGAAATAAAGAATCTGGTTAAAAAGTCCATTACAAGGTTTAGATTTTCACACATGATACAAATAAATATCTAACAATCATGAATTTAAATTATTTTTTAATAAAATATTTTTTAAATTTGATAAAGTTTCATAATGAGTTGGACTCTCAAATAAAAGGTAATTTGTTACTAACCACAATGAGCTTAGAAAGTTGATCTACAGAAGGAGTTCCCCCATTGAAAACCTCTTGAACTTCATCTCTAACTTTGTTTTGCCAAAATGGATTATTAGCTAACAACATAGTAGTCCAAGTGAGTAATAGTGCTGTGGTTTCATGTCCAGCAAAGAAAAATGTTTTGCATTCATCCATCATTAGTTGTAGATTTAAGCTACTACCCTTTTTTTTATTCTCATTTAGGAGCATACCCAATAAATCATCTCCATAAGAATTGCTTCTTCCAATCTCTACACAATCTCTTCTACTTTCTATAATCTCCATCAAAAGTTTCTCCACTTCCATCTTCAAGGACTTTATCTCTTTGTTATAAGTACTAGGGAAAAACCTACATTATTTAAAAGTAAGTAGTAAATGCCTTATTTGTATTACCAAAAATGGAGAACCTACAAACCTAAATGCAAATGATGGAATAGGAATTAAGAAAGTGATAATTGAAAATTGTATCAAATGCTTTGGAGATCAAAAGTAATAAAGTGTTAATTAACTCATGAATTTAAATACAACTATGAATGAATGACTTCATTGTATTTGGAAATATAATAGTTCATCATAAATCCTTTCAATCTTAAAGTATGTAACCTTGGTTACATGGTTGGACACTTTTTTATTCGAACCACGAATTAGTTCATTTGTCTAGATTTAGGGTACATTTTCATCCTAGGTCACCAAATTCAAGAAACCGAATATATGAAACATTTTCTGGTTAGTGGAATAGACTATTACTTGAGCGACACTTGTTGAGATGGTAAGTTATACTCTGAATGAATTAGTTCCTTAACTATAGGGTTAGGATGAGGATCACATGTCTCACTTTGTGTATGAATCCAATTGTAAAGCTTCATTCAATTAAAAAAATAAAAAAATCAGAAATTAATATTTTAATATTATTTTATGAAGTTTGATTGGTTATGGACATGAAGAGAGTAAAATTCTCGGACAAAGTATCCTTGTTCGTAGGGTGAGGGAATACCATGAGATTTCCCTAGAAATGATGGTAAGATGTGAAGTAAATTTTTAAGTATTTATTCCAATAAATGAGGAGACAAAAACATAAAATATTTATTCGATATATAGACTGTGATACTATGTCAACTTCCAAAAACATAAACTAACAGATGAAGGACACAACAATTAACATTAGTGGCACAATAATAGTATATATAATGCATAAGATCACATCATAATAAAATAAAAAGAAAAGAAAGAAAGAAAAAAGTGATTTGAAAATAAAGTGATTTATAATAAGCTAACAAACCGGCTTCCAGGAAAGCAAAGATGAAGAGTTGATTGAGCACAACGACTCTGAAGCTTTGTGAGAAGGTGGAATATTTTCTTCCCCTTTTCATAGTTTGTACCAAACTCAGTTCTAGAGATTATATCTGCAGTGAGTTTAGTTAAGTATTCTCCAATCTCCACTTCATTTTCACCAGATTCAATTGCAATTTTCAGTGATTGGAGCATCTCCTTAGTGCATTCCACCATGTGCTTAGAATAGCCCTATGCAATGTCCATCAAACTTTTTAACATTATAAAAAACAATTTTTTTAGTAAAACAAACATTAGTTAATTGGATTTTAAATCGCGCTCCACAATTTTAATTAGTGATTAAAGTGTTAAGGTTCCCAACATAAGCCTACCAGATCAGACAAAAAGTTACATTTGACTCATAATTAAAGGGCATCTTTTAGCCCATGACAACTGGAAAAAAGTTGAGTTTTGACTCTAATACCATATAAAGGTTCTATCTCAAACCCAATTGGTGATGAGAGGAGTAGCCTAACAGATATTTAAATCATTCTCGAGACAATGAGGTAATCGATATGAGACTTAATTCCTAACATACAGCTTATGGGTAGAATTGACAATCTGAATCACGATTTGGTCTACCAAATTACCAACCATATTTTTTTTTATAAAATATGTTAATGAATTGTGAATACTTGGACCATAAATTTTATGTACTTTCCTATGATCCTTCCTTGAACATCAAAAGAAGAAAAAATAAAAGTTGAACAAAGAAAAAAAGTGATTATTATGAATATGAATACCTTGAGTCTATCTCCAATGAATGCAGGAGCAACTATGTGACGTTGGTTGTACCAATCTTCACCATTTGCCATCAACAAACCTTTTCCAATGAAATGTTTGGAGCCTTGTTGTTGCTGCCATGATTTCCCAGACATGGTGCTGTACTTTGCCAGAAACTCTTTGATCAAATCCGTGTCTGTTAGGCACAACCTTGGCTCTATACCATTCCAATATATAAACCTTTTTCCTGCATAATCCCATTATCATGTAGTAAAAGATCCTTCATATAAAATTTAATTGATAAAAATGTTACAATATATATCAGTTGTTTAAACCGGTTTGTGTCGACCAATTCAACTAATAAATCGGTCTCAATACTGGTACGGTACAACAATTATACGAATTATGTAATTATATTGGTTAAAACCGGCCAAAACCAATTAAAATCAGTGATACCGACCGTTTTCAATTGAACTGTACTGGTCATAGCGACCTATTTTTATTTAAAATTATTTTCAATTGGTAACTGATATACATAAAGATTCTGAATTGCTGCAGCAAAATTATGTTCTCATTTTGTCACAGTTGCAATATCCATGGTCATATCAGCAATTTATAATATAATATATATATATATTATATATATATATTTATTAGTGTTTTAAATAGCAGTTGTGTTTAGTATAATTGCGAGAAATGTAACTCATTTTGTCGTAAATGCAACTGTGTGAAACGACAATATTATAGTCACGATTGTGGTTACAATTTAAAGTGTGAGAGATGGAGAAAAGGTATAGAGATATATATATGTGCATACCATATTGGGTGGACCAGGCAACAAAATGTGGCAAAAGGCGACCAACAATGTCATGGTTGATAAATTCCATGTCTTTGGAAATAGAAGTTGAAACAAGTGAAGCCATTTCAATGATGTTTCCAGTGAGAAACCGAGGTTTAGGGCCACACACACCTTGCTTCTCCATAATTTTCTTGATGCGTCTTGGAGTATACCAATAAAATGAGATAGTTTCATAGGTAACGTGAAATATAAGGGTCACAAGGATGAATAAAAGGGTTGCTAGAATCACCATTACCATGGTGGTATATTAGTATTACAAGGATATATTGTATGTATAAATAGGTTAGGGAATAAGGGTAGCTTCTTTATAAACTTCAAGAGTTATATTATTGTATGAAATGTGAATGGAAATTTCACCCTTTACCTATATATATGAGTTAGGATTCTCTCCGTTAATGGAGACACAAGTACATTAAAAACCAATGGAAAATGCAATGTTCAATGACACAAGCATCCTTTTTATTACAATACAATTACAATTTTGCCATTAAAAAACAAAGGAAAAAATGCACTTGTCTCTCCATTTGTGTAATTTTTAGTAAAATTACACAAATCACCCATAATTTTGTACATATGTTACACTAACTACCACTGCATAATATAAAAGTGTAATATTTTAAACAAAAAAACGTATGATGTGTGTAATTAATTAAACAAAATATTGTATTTTAAAGAAACAAAATATTATAAGAGTCAATGCGTCTTCATTATTTGGCTCGTTATAAAATAATATAAGAGTTATTTAAACATTTATTTGAATTTATTAATGTATTTTTTAATGACACAAAAATAATAAAGAAACATTCGCTTTTGTACTATTTAAAGTGTTACACAATATACAATATTTTGTTTAACTTAATTACATTCATCACACGTTTTTTCTTTAAAATATTACACTTTTATAACATGCAAGGGTAGTCTGTGTAATGTATGTATAAATCCAGGGGTGGTTTGTGTAGGAAGGATGGGTGGTTTGTGTAATGACAAATAAGAGATGAGTGATTTGTGTAATTTCATTAAAACTTGTGAGTGTAATTTACTCTTTAATTTTTATATGATATCAAACATATAATTCACCTTTATTTATTACTTATTTTTTAAATTAATTTATTCAATATAATATTAATAAAATTTAATGTACATTAATTAAAGAATTATTATTGTAATATATAATAGTAAAACGTTTTATGGTATATGTAATAATAAAACATTTATGGTACATACATATATATGATAATATAATATTGATTAAAATAATGTTTTTTCCTAAAAAATATGATTTTCATCTTTTCTTTTGAAACTGTAGCTATCTCTATCTTGCATCAAATCCAACAAAGCTATCACTACTCTTTCCTTATGGTGGAAATAAATTAGACTTTGACCTATAAAATATATTAGTGTAGTTTCATTATCATTCATTTGTATTACTTTTATGTTAGAGTTCATAATGATTGAAAATGAATGATGAATAATATAGTAGTATTGTAAAAAATCTAACACCTTTAGTACATACATCTTTTTCTCATAATATATAATAGTCAATGGCTAACATGGTTATTTGTTTAAAAAAATTATACCCTATATATATATGTTATTTAAAATTTCGGTCTGACTTTTAAGAATTTATTTTGTTATAAAATATTTAAATAAGACACCATACTAGCCTTTGAGTAAGCCAATAAGTCTAACTTTTAAGCTAACACGTCTACTTTTAAATATATATATCTTACACAAACAATTAAATTATATTCTTTTATATTATTTATATTCAAATTTAATCTGAACTTGAGTGGTTAGTAGAGAATCTTTAATTTTGTTTCCACAAAGTTGGAGGTAAAATAAGGGTGGAAACACTTCGCCAATTGCAACCATTTCAGGTGCATCGTTGAAGATTCAATATGAAACCAAGACACCCCCCACAAGAGATACATAAATCAGGATCAATTGTCTCACTTTTCATGTGTTATTGTATTCCATTTCAATTGCAAAGTAACAAATACTTGAAAAAAATAAAAAAAAATAACATTTTAAAATTATTTGGTGAAATATGATTCGTTTGGGACATAGAGACGGAAAATTTTGGGACAGATATCCTAGTTCGAGAACAATAATATTCTCTATTAATAGAGAGACAAATACTTATTTTTCCTTGTATTTTTAATGATATAATTATCATTACAATATATACAAAAGAATAAAGATACATTAACATGTTATATTTCACTTTACTTTTTATAATATTAGTCTCATATATGGTAATATTTATACATTTTAATGTTATTCTTTATGTCTTAAAATATAGACTTCTCTTTGATAGTTGGTAAAGATGTTTGATGAATAAAAAATAAAGGAATTTGTACTTTTAAAAAAAATGAAGTTTGTAGCTTTTAAAAGCTACCATTTAGAAAGGGCTTTTCAAAAACTTCAATAAATTATTTTCAATTTTGCCCCTTAATTTTTCAACAAATTATGATAGTTTCCCAGCCAAACTATGCAAAATGCTGATAATATTTTGCAGGCTATGGGAATTAAATTAAGAGCTTGTATTCAAAAAATTGAATATCAATTAATGAGAATTTTGGTAATGTATTTTGGAATACAAGCACATAATTTTTCTTATACCAACATATAATTCCAATGTACTTATCAAAATTATTTAATTAATTTCTTAGTAAATAAAATGACTTGATAGTTAATCCTTATATACACCAATATAATTTGTATAGTAAATATTTTTATTTTCTAAAACTTGGAGAATAGTGCACTTCCTTCCGGTCATTTAAACCTCAAGACTTCAACTTAATGTCTCACAACTCTAACATTTAAAAAAAAAGAACAATATATATTTAAAATTTATTAAAAAATTTCGGTCATTTAAAAAATTTCTTTGTTTGTTTCTTAGAGCATCTCGGACATCAAATAAAATTTGTATTCTTAATTGGATCTCACACATTATTTTATAATTTATTATAACCCGCATAAAATAAGAACAATATATTTTTTCAAACAATGACAAACATCATTTTTATTCTTATTTAGGTCCCACAACTTACCCCACATTTTTATATGTTACATAGTAAATTAAAAATCACTATAATTTATTATAAATATAAATATAATTTTTATTATAAATTATAAAAATAAATTACTTGGACACGAATAAATAAAATAAAATATTAAGTTAATTAAAACACATTAAAGAAAATTTTAGAATGTAACAAAAATTATAACATAGTAAATTAAAAGATAAATAAATGCATAAAATGGATAAAGTATGTCAAAACACATAAATGTCATCTCTCCTTACCGATAATTGTTCTTATTTACTAAAAACTATTCTTATTTAAGAACAAAATATAAGAAATAAGAATGTGATAGTAGAGAACGGAGTAAAAATATTCTTATTCTATTAAAAACAACCGTGAATAATATTAGCTAGTTTTGTCAAATAATCAGCTAGCTATAACTATAAGTTTTCCACTGCTAATTTGAAGACATTTAACTAGCTCCAAAATTATGAAGTACAAGTTGTCAACTATATCCTATAAACTTATAATTAAAAATTAGTTTTGTCAAATTAACCAATAGTAGATTAGTTTGCAAATAAAAATTAAAAGAAAATTGTAATATTTGAAAGCTATGTTATGAAAAGTGTTTTTATGAATGGAAATTTGAGGATTCTCTCAATTAATGGATAGACAAGTACATTAAAAACCAATGGAAAATGCAATGTTCAATGACACAAGTATCCTTTTAAACTGTAGCTGATATCTCTATCAACGTTGCATCAAATCCAACAAAGCTATCACTATTCTTTCCTTACGGTGGAAATAAATAAGACTTTGACCTATAAAATATATTAGTGTAGTTTCATTATCATTCATTTGTATTACTTTTATGTTAGAGTTCATAATGATTGAAAATGAATGATGAATAATATAGTAGTATTGTAAAAAATCTTATACCTTTAATACATACATCTTTTTCTCATAATATATAATAGTCTATGCCTAACATGGTTATTTGTTTAAAAAAAATTATACCCTATATATATATATGTTTTATCTATTTAAAATTTTGGTCTGACTTTTAAGAATTTATTTTGTTATAAAATATTTAAATAAGACAACATACTAGCCTTTGAATAAGCCAATAAGTCTAACTTTTAAGCTAACACGTCTATTTTTAAATATATATATCTTACACAAACAATTAAATTATATTCTTTTATATTATTTATATTCAAATTTAATCTGAACTTGAGTGGTTAGTAGAGAATCTTTAATTTTGTTTCCACAAAGTTGGAGGTAAAATAAGGGTGGAAACACTTCGCCAATTGCAACCATTTCAGGTGCATCGTTGAAGATTCAATATGAAACCAAGACACCCCCAACAAGAGATACATAAATCGGGATCAATTGTCTCACTTTTCATGTGTTATTGTATTCCATTTCAATTGCAAAGTAACAAATACTTGAAAAAAATAAAAAAAAATAACATTTTTAAATTATTTGGTGAAATATGATTCGTTTGGGACATAGAGATGGGAAATTTTGGGACAGATATCCTAGTTCGAGAACAATGAAATTCTCTATTAATAGAGAGACAAATACTTATTTTTCCTTTGTATTTTTAATGATATAATTATCATTTCAATATATACAAAAGAATAAAGATACATTAACATGTTACCTTTCACTTTACTTTTTATAATATTTGTCTCATATATGGTAATATTTATACATTTGTAATGATATTCTTTATGTCTTAAAATATAGGCTTCTCTTCTTTTTTTGATAAACATATAGACTTGTAAAGATGTTTGGTGAATAAAAAATAAAGGAATTTGTACTTTAAAAAAAATGAAGTTTGTAGCTTTTAAAAGCTACCATCTAGAAAGGGCTTTTCAAAAACTTCAATAAATTATTTTCAATTTCGCCCCTTAATTTTTCAACAAATTATGATAGTTTCCCAGCCAAACTATGCAAAATGCTGATAATATTTTGCAGGCTATGGCAATTAAATTAAGAGCTTGTATTCAAAAAATTGAATACCAATTAATGAGAATTTTGGTAATGTATTTTGGAATACAAGCACATAATTTTTCTTATACCAACATATAATTCCAATGTACTTATCAAAATTATTTAATTAATTTCTTAGTAAATAAAATGACTGATAGTTAATCCTTATATACACCAATATAATTTTTATAGTAAATATTTTTATTTTCTAAAACTTGGAGAATAGTGCACTTCCGGTCATTTAAACCTCAAGACTTCAACTTAATGTCTCACAACTCTAACATTTTTAAAAAAAAAGAACAATATATATTTATAATTTATTAAAAAAATTCGGTCTTTTAAAATATTTCTTTGTTTGTTTCTTAGAGCATCTCGGACATCAAATAAAATTTGTATTATTAATTGGATCTCACACATTATTTTATAATTTATTATAACCCGCATAAAATAAGAACAATATATTTTTTCAAACAATGACAAACATCATTTTTATTCTTATTTAGGTCCCACAACTTACCCCCATTATTATATGTTACAATAAATATAATATAATATTAATAATTAGTAAATTAAAAATCACTATAATTTATTATAAATATACCTTTTTATTATAAATTACTTGGACACGAATAAATAAAATAAAATAAAATATTAAGTTAATTAAAACACATTAAAGAAAATTTTAGAATGTAACAAAAATTATAACATAGTAAATTAAAAGATAAATAAATGCATAAAATGGATAAAGTACGTCAAAACACATAAATGTCATCTCTCCTTACCAATAATTGTTCTTATTTACTAAAAACTATTCTTATTTAAGAACAAAACATAAGAAATAAGAATGTGATAGTAGATAACGGAATAAAAATATTCTTATTCTATTAAAAACAACCGTGAATAATATTAGCTAGTTTTGTCAAATAATCAGCTAGCTATAACTATAAGTTTTCCACTGCTAATTTGAAGACTTTTAACTTGCTCCAAAATTATGAAGTACAAGTTGTCAACTACATCCTATAAACTTATACTTAAAAATTAGTTTTTTCATAGTAACCAATAGTAGATTAGTTTGCAAATAAAAATTAAAAGAAAATTGTAATATTTGAAAGCTATGTTATGAAAAGTGTTTTTATGAATGGAAATTTGAGGATTCTCTCCATTAATGGAGAGACAAGTACATTAAAAACCAATGGAAAATGCAATGTTCAATGACACAAGTATCCTTTTGATTACAATACAATTACAATTTTGCCATTAAAAAACAAAGGAAAAAATGCAATTGTCTCTCCATTTGTGTAATTTTTAGTGAAATTACACAAATCACCCCTGATTTTGTACATATGTTACACTAACTACCACTGCATAATATAAAAGTGTAATATTTTAAACAAAAAACATATGATGTGTGTAATTAATTAAACAAAATATTGTATATTATGTAGAAAAATTCAAATAATATAAGAGTCAATGCGTCTTCATTATTTGGCTCGTTATAAAATAATATAAGAGTTATTTAAACATTTATTTGAATTTATTAATGTATTTTTTAATGACACAAAAATAATAAAGAAACATTCGCTTTTGTACTATTTAAAGTGTTACACAATATACAATATTTTGTTTAACTTAATTACATTCATCACACGTTTTTTCTTTAAAATATTACACTTTTATAACATGCAGGGGTAGTCTGTGTAATGTATGTATAAATCTAGGGGTGCTTTGTGTAATGACAAAGAAGAGATGAGTGATTTGTGTAATTTCATTAAAACTCAGTGGATGTGAATGTAATTTCCTCTTTAATTTTCATATGATATCAAACATATAACTCACCTTTATTTATTACTTATTTTTTAAACTAATTTATTCAATAGAATATTAATAAAATTTAATGTACATTAATTAAAGAAAATAATATTTTATTGTAATATATAATAGTAAAACGTTTTATGGTATATGTAATAATAAAACATCTATGGTACATACATATATGATAATATAATATTGATTAAAATAATGTTTTTTCCTAAAAAATATGATTTTCATCTTTTCTTTTGAAACTGTAGCTGATATCTCTATTCACGTTGCATCAAATCCAACAAAGCTATCACTACTCTTTCCTTATGGTGGAAATAAATTAGACTTTGACCTATAAAATATATTAGTGTAGTTTCATTATCATTCATTTGTATTACTTTTAAGTTACAGTTCATAATGATTAAAAATGAATGATGAATAATATAGTAGTACTGTAAAAAATCTTACACCTTTAATACATACATCTTTTTCTCATAATATATAATAGTCTATGCCTAACATGGTTATTTGTTTAAAAAAATTATACCCTATATATATATATGTTATTTAAAATTTCGGTCAAAAAGTATTTATTTTGTTATAAAATATTTAAATAAGACAACATACTAGCCTTTGAATAAGCTAATAAGTCTAACTTTTAAGCTAACACGTCTACTTTTAAATATATATATCTTACACAAACAATTAAATTATATTCTTTTATATTATTTATATTATTTATATTCAAATTTAATCTGAACTTGAGTGGTTAGTAGAGAATCTTTAATTTTGTTTCCACAAAGTTGGAGGTAAAATAAGGGTGGAAACACTTCGCCAATTGCAACCATTTCAGGTGCATCGTTGAAGATTCAATATGAAACCAAGACACCCCCAACAAGAGATACATAAATCGGGATCAATTGTCTCACTTTTCATGTGTTATTGTATTCCATTTCAATTGCAAAGTAACAAATACTTGAAAAAAATAAAAAAAAAATAACATTTTAAAATTATTTGGTGAAATATGATTCGTTTGGGACATAGAGACGGAAAATTTTGGGACAGATATCCTAGTTCGAGAACAATAATATTCTCTATTAATAGAGAGACAAATACTTATTTTTCCTTGTATTTTTAATGATATAATTATCATTACAATATATACAAAAGAATAAAAATACATTAACTTGTTATATTTCACTTTACTTTTTATAATATTAGTCTCATATATTTTAATATTTATACATTTTAATGTTATTCTTTATGTCTTAAAATATAGACTTCTCTTTGATAGTTGGTAAAGATGTTTGATGAATAAAAAATAAAGGAATTTGTACTTTTAAAAAAAATGAAGTTTGTAGCTTTTAAAAGCTACCATTTAGAAAGGGCTTTTCAAAAACTTCAATAAATTATTTTCAATTTTGCCCCTTAATTTTTCAACAAATTATGACAGTTTCCCAGCCAAACTATGCAAAATGCTGATAATATTTTGCAGGCTATGGGAATTAAATTAAGAGCTTGTATTCAAAAAATTGAATACCAATTAATGAGAATTTTGGTAATGTATTTTGGAATACAAGCACATAATTTTTCTTATACCAACATATAATTCCAATGTACTTATCAAAATTATTTAATTAATTTCTTAGTAAATAAAATGACTGATAGTTAATCCTTATATACACCAATATAATTTGTATAGTAAATATTTTTATTTTCTAAAACTTGGAGAATAGTGCACTTCCTTCCGGTCATTTAAACCTCAAGACTTCAACTTAATGTCTCACAACTCTAACATTTAAAAAAAAAAAGAACAATATATATTTAAAATTTATTAAAAAATTTCGGTCATTTAAAAAATTTCTTTGTTTGTTTCTTAGAGCATCTCGGACATCAAATAAAATTTGTATTCTTAATTGGATCTCACACATTATTTTATAATTTATTATAACCCGCATAAAATAAGAACAATATATTTTTTCAAACAATAACAAACATCATTTTTATTCTTATTTAGGTCCCACAACTTACCCCACATTTTTATATGTTACAATAAATATAATATAATATTAATAATTAGTAAATTAAAAATCACTATAATTTATTATAAATTTTTTATTATAAATTATAAAAATAAATTACTTGGACACGAATAAATAAAATAAAATATTAAGTTAATTAAAACACATTAAAGAAAATTTTAGAATGTAACAAAAAATTATAACATAGTAAATTAAAAGATAAATAAATGTATAAAATGGATAAAATATGTCAAAACACATAGATGTCATCTCTCCTTACCGATAATTGTTCTTATTTACTAAAAACTATTCTTATTTAAGAACAAAACATAAGAAATAAGAATGTAATAGTAGAGAATAAAGTAAAAATATTCTTATTCTATTAAAAACAACCGTGAATAATATTAGCTAGTTTTGTCAAATAATCAGCTAGTTATAACTATAAGTTTTCCACTGCTAATTTGAAGACATTTAACTAGCTCCAAAATTATGAAGTACAAGTTGTCAACTATATCCTATAAACTTATAGTTAAAAATTAGTTTTGTCAAATTAACCAATAGTAGATTAGTTTGCAAATAAAAATTAAAAGAAAATTGTAATATTTGAAAGCTATGTTATGAAAAGTGTTTTTATGAATGGAAATTTGAGGATTCTCTCAATTAATGGAGAGACAAGTACATTAAAAACCAATGGAAAATGCAATGTTCAATGACACAAGTATCCTTTTGAAATTGTAGCTGATATCTCTATCAACGTTGCATCAAATCCAACAAAGCTATCACTATTCTTTCCTTACGGTGGAAATAAATAAGACTTTGACCTATAAAATATATTAGTGTAGTTTCATTATCATTCATTTGTATTACTTTTATGTTAGAGTTCATAATGATTGAAAATGAATGATGAATAATATAGTAGTATTGTCAAAAATCTTATACCTTTAATACATACATCTTTTTCTCATAATATATAATAGTCTATGCCTAACATGGTTATTTGTTTAAAAACATTATACCCTATATACATATATGTTTTATCTATTTAAGATTTTGGTGTGACTTTTAAGAATTTATTTTGTTATAAAATATTTAAATAAGACAACATACTAGCCTTTGAATAAGCCAATAAGTCTAACTTTTAAGCTAACACGTCTACTTTTAAATATATATATCTTACACAAACAATTAAATTATATTCTTTTATATTATTTATATTCAAATTTAATCTGAACTTGAGTGGTTAGTAGAGAATCTTTAATTTTGTTTCCACAAAGTTGGAGGTAAAATAAGGGTGGAAACACTTCGCCAATTGCAACCATTTCAGGTGCATCGTTGAAGATTCAATATAAAACCAAGACACCCCCCAACAAGAGATACATAAATCGGGATCAATTGTCTCACTTTTCATGTGTTATTGTATTCCATTTCAATTGCAAAGTAACAAATACTTGAAAAAAATAAAAATAAAAATAACATTTTTAAATTATTTGGTGAAATATGATTCGTTTGGGACATAGAGATGGGAAATTTTGGGACAGATATCCTAGTTCGAGAACAATGATATTCTCTATTAATAGAGAGACAAATACTTATTTTTCCTTTGTATTTTTAATGATATAATTATCATTTCAATATATACAAAAGAATAAAGATACATTAACATGTTACCTTTCACTTTACTTTTTATAATATTTGTCTCATATATGTAATATTTATACATTTGTAATGTTATTCTTTATGTCTTAAAATATAGGCTTCTCTTCTTTTTTTGATAAACATATAGACTTCTCTTTGATAGTTGGTAAAGATGTTTGGTGAATAAAAAATAAAGGAATTTGTACTTTTTATAAAAATGAAGTTTGTAGCTTTTAAAAGCTACCATCTAGAAAGGGCTTTTCAAAAACTTCAATAAATTATTTTCAATTTCGCCCCTTAATTTTTCAACAAATTATGACAGTTTCCCAGCCAAACTATGCAAAATGCTGATAATATTTTGCAGGCTATGGCAATTAAATTAAGAGCTTGTATTCAAAAAATTGAATACCAATTAATGAGAATTTTGGTAATGTATTTTGGAATACAAGCAATAATTTTTCTTATACCAACATATAATTCCAATGTACTTATCAAAATTATTTAATTAATTTCTTAGTAAATAAAATGAATGATAGTTAATCCTTATATACACCAATATAATTTTTATAGTAAATATTTTTATTTTCTAAAACTTGGAGAATAGTGCACTTCCGGTCATTTAAACCTCAAGACTTCAACTTAATGTCTCACAACTCTAACATTTAAAAAAAAAAGGAACAATATATATTTTATAATTTATTAAAAAATTTCGGTCATTTAAAAAATTTCTTTGTTTGTTTCTTAGAGCATCTCGGACATCAAATAAAATTTGTATTCTTAATTAGATCTCACACATTATTTTATAATTTATTATAACCCGCATAAAATAAGAACAATATATTTTTTCAAACAATGACAAACATCATTTTTATTCTTATTTAGGTCCCATAACTTACCCCACATTTTTATATGTTACAATAAATATAATATAATATTAATAATTAGTAAATTAAAAATCACTATAATTTATTATAAATATAAATATACTTTTTTATTATAAATTATAAAAATAAATTACTTGGACACGAATAAATAAAATAAAATATTAAGTTAATTAAAACACATTAAAGAAAATTTTAGAATGTAACAAAAAATTATAACATAGTAAATTAAAAGATAAATAAATGTATAAAATGGATAAAGTATGTCAAAACACATAGATGTCATCTCTCCTTACCGATAATTGTTCTTATTTACTAAAAACTATTCTTATTTAAGAACAAAACATAAGAAATAAGAATGTAATAGTAGAGAATAAAGTAAAAATATTCTTATTCTATTAAAAACAACCGTGAATAATATTAGCTAGTTTTGTCAAATAATCAGCTAGCTATAACTATAAGTTTTCCACTGCTAATTTGAAGACTTTTAACTAGCTCCAAAATTATGAAGTACAAGTTGTGAACTATATCCTATAAACTTATAGTTAAAAATTAGTTTTATCAAAGTAACCAATAGTAGATTAGTTTGCAAATAAAAATTAAAAGAAAATTGTAATATTTGAAAGCTATGTTATGAAAAGTGTTTTTATGAATGAGTGTATGTATTATCTAGAAATCAGCTTTATGAGTTTTGTTGTTGTCTTTTTACAAGAAATTTTATACTTTCAACCGCTTTTAATTTTTTCTTAAAATAGTTCCCTATTAATGTGTCGTTCAAAGCTCATTTTCATCAATTATCTTTTGTTGTTTTACATTATCAACCAACCACCTTCTATACTCTTTGATGGTAAAATGGAAAATGTATCGAAGATATCAATTTTTTAGTGGAGTGGATTATAAAGTGTAGTGAAAATGGTGAGAATGAGACAATGGAAATAAAAAAAAATGATAAATAGTATCAAATGAGTAATTTATAAAAATGATAATAAAAATGAAAATGTTGTAGTATTCTTTACCAAGAGAATAACTATCTTTACCTACTCACATTAATCAATATAATTTGACTATTACATGCAACTTATAAATATTATCAAATGGGTATATTAGCTATTCATATTTATAAGATGGAAAAAAATGTATACACTTATAATATATATATATATATATATATATATATATATATATATATATATATATATGAGTTTCATATATAATCATTACATTGCCTATCATTTATGTTTAATTATTATTGTTTTTTTGAAAAAATAGTACAAATTAATGGTGAATGATACACTAGTGTATATAAACACCAATTGTGCATATATATTATAATTTCTTGGTACCAACCAATGATATCCCCTCACCTATGGATAAAGAACTAATCTTTTTCGGGGCATCTGACTATCCTTAACTAGTGTCCCTCATATGAATTAAATCATTGACTTTTGTTGGTTTATTACACTTATTGTATAAGCTATAAAACAATAATATACATAAAAGATGGGTATTGTTAAAGATAATTTCTATTCATTTCAGAAAAAATAAATGGAAATAAATGCATAATTTAGTTTTATCACAAGGCCCACGTATTTGGCCCAATTTAAGACAACAGAAGAGAACAACCTTGTCAACCACATCAACAATTGTTGTTTCATTCAACAAAGCCTCTCTTCTCTCACCACAGGTATGTTCACATTCATATTAATTATACGCGTTTTTCTACCAATTAGGGTTCATTTTTTATTTTTCACCTTTTTAATTATAACTAGGATTTTCATTAGAATGTAAAAGCTAGGATTTTTATTCAATTGATTTTGTTTGAACAATAAAATTGTGGCTATGGGAAAAGTGTCATGGATTATCTGATTAGGGTTAAGTCGTTTTAGTCTTAAGTGGAGTTAAGGTTGTGTAGGTAGAGAGATTTTTGTGTAAAGGTGACTGTGCTTGAAGCTTTGGATAAGAGTTCTGTGATTCTTAATCTTTTTTGAGTTTTGGGATTCTTAAATCTTTTTTGAGTTCTGGGTCCCTGCGATCGGCTAAAGAGCGGTCCAGTACACGAGGCTTAAGGCTCATAGTCCACTGGGTGGGGTAAGTTAATAACTAGTCCAGTGCGCGAGGTTCCCATCTAGTGAGGTAACTTCCCGGGTTACTACAGTTGCTTGATGAAGTTGCCTTAAGGATGGGCCTTGGCGTAACCGTAAGGTTGGTGCTTAGTAACCAAAAGGTCATGAGTTCAAATCCTGGAAACAACATCTCCGCTTGTGGAAAGAAGGTTGCATGCATCTACCATCTCCAGACCCCACTAGATAAGAGTCTCGTGTAGTGAGCCATCCTTTTTATTTGCGCTACATTTTATCAACTTATTTGCATGGTTACTTTGTCTGATATGTGAAATCTTAATTCTGGTCAGATTTATTTTATAAAGTTCCCATCTCTTTCAGCTAATATTTTGTGAAATAATTTGACATAACAAAGCATGCTTTTATGTAGTGTGGGAGTGTAATGTGTGAAGGTTGGGTTTGCTGGAATATTTGAGGAACATGAATGCTATTCGAGTTACCCCATGTCAATCTGGGATTTATGCCAAAAATAAATCTCAGGTTCACCGTTCCCCTTCTGAATCATGTGTATCACCAATGGATGTGAACCCTCTCTGTAGGACATCCTTGAGCCTGGGAGCAAACCCGTCATCTGGTTTGCAATGTATGCCTGTTTTAAAGTCTCGGCAACCTCTCCATGTTTGTTTAGCCGGTGGAAAAGGAATGATGGACAATAATAATGAGGTAATATCCCTTCATATGAGTTATATATAGTATATATTTTGCATTTATCAGTTGTTATATTATGGAGGGTTAGTTATTCTTTAATGCTGTGAGGAAACTTATTGGTATCTCTTTCTGTAAGCTGTTGGTTCGATCGTATCCTAATATGTGCTGCCTCAACTGGGAATATTTCTACTGTCACAACTCACAATTATTAATAATGTGCCGGCTTCAGAATCGGCTAGTGGACGGGGGTAGATAGTAGTTAAATCTAATACATAATAACAGAAATTGTTTTGCTACTATTTCAAATGCCAACTTCTTACCCAAAGCCAAAACAGGCAGATGAACTTGAATCAATCCTTTTCTTGGAATGAATCTCAAGCTATCTTCATATCATGAACGTGCATGTTGTTGGGGATGTAAGTAGGGAATCATGGTAGCTTAGATGCTCTTAGCTCTCTTCTCTGATAATAGTATCCAGTTCCATTTTCTCTTTGAATTTTATTTATTATATTAATAACTAATAATTGTAATTAGAATTCCCCGTGGAAATCTCTTGAGACCGAAATGCAAAAACTTAAGGGACGGTCACTAGAGGATGTATTACGAGAGCAAATACAAAAGGGAGAATACTATCAAAATGGTGGAAATGGGGGAAAGCCACCGGGAAATGGTGGTGGTGGTGGTGGCGGTGGCCCTGGTGGATCGGAGGATGGAAGATTTTCTGGAATATCGGATGAGACTCTGCAAGTCATTTTAGCAACTATTGGCTTTATATTTCTGGTACCCCCTCTCTCTCACTGTGTGTTTTTCATGAATTGCATATATAGTGCTTCCACTTAAGTTATTCATAATTAAGCATTCTTTATTTTATGGGTGAAAAGTGAAGGAAAAAACATGAAGTAATGTGCTTAAACTACAACAATGGTAGTAATCTTGTGATGACTAGGAATATAAACTGAATTAGAATAACTGGTATCCAGAGCTACATGCTGAAGACCTTAGAATGCATAATGCTGTTGAGCTTGAAATAAGTTCACATGCAATCAACTGGTGATATAGGATTACTTCAAAGATGAATAATATGTTTGATAGGTTATATGAGCCGTTTCTCGATTCTCGTTTCGATAACATCATACATCTTTTCCAGTATATTTGTGTCAACGATGGAGTGGAACTTGCAAAGTTAACCAGGGACTTCATCAAGTATCTTTCTGGTGGAGGCCAGAGTGTTCGATTACAGCGTGCCTTATACAAATGGGTTCGACTTTACAAGAATATCACACAGAAGAAGGAAGTTGACAAGGATGCTTCGGAGAAGGAACCAACTAAGTGGTACAAACCCGATCACTATCGGGATATCATTAGGAATTACATTAGATCAGATTCAAATGAATAATTTTTCTGTACTTTGTGGCATCCTATTCTCCATTATGATAAATGGAGTTGGGTTGACAAGAATTACATAATGATGATTTTTTCATTAGAAGAATATACTTGGGGACCACATTGAATATCATTCTTTGGCAAAACCTGAGATTCAACAGTTTGAAGAGCTCATGTAACATTACTTGTTATATTTTGCATAGTAGCTCTATTTTGTTCTCATTTATATTTTAGTGAACTATTCTGATTTCTCCTAGGATCACTATTTGTTATACAAAAAAGACAAAAACCCTCTTCTTTGGAAGTTACATTGCAAATCTTCATGCTAGTCTTATATAACGTGACACTCACCTCCCTTATATTATGTATGGTTTTGATACCATTTTTATATCCTGATTTTGTAACCATTAATAAAAAAATTTGTTTTTGGAAACAATGAAAACCTTGATCATCCCTATGAAACTATACGAATGAACAATCGATGGGAATTTCTTCATCCATAAACAACCATATAGATATATAAATTGAAGATAATTTTTTACACATGTGTTTATACATATTAGTATATAGGAAAATTTGATCACTTGTATGAAAAAGTACAAATGAACAGTCTCATGAAAAATTATTCTTTCTTAAACATCCATTCACACGTATACTCCTTTCATTTGTATTACTTTTATTTAAGAGTCAATTATAATTGAAAATGAATGGAGATGATGCAATGAATGTGTAAATTTTTTTTACACTGGATACATATTTTTCTCTTAAAATATATATACACTCATACATACCCACATCGGAAGCATATCTTATGTCCCAAAAATGTTCCTATTTTGAGCTTCCCTATAGTTAGGAAATGAAATAATATTTCCTCACCTTATGCAGATTAAAAAAAGGAAAGAAAAATACGTACTTGGAATGTTCCTTTTAAGAGATTACATTAAAATAATATATGTATAAATAATTTAACGAGTAAGTCATGTTGGGCTGGGCCAGAATCCATATAGCCCAATCCGTATGAGAATCCGAAACGACAATGCCTAAAGAACTTCGCTGTCGTTTCGAGAAACCCCTAAAACCCAAATCTCTGAATCATTGTGATCAAACAATTCAAACTCACATCGTGATTTTCTCTTCAGTTCCGTGAAGAAGAAAAAAGAAGTAAAAATGTCAGTGAGAGTATTAAACCCTAATGCTGAAGTTCTTAACAAATCTGCAGCACTTCACATGAATATCAATGCCGCAAAGGGGTTACAGGATGTTCTTAAGACAAACCTCGGTCCCAAAGGAACCATCAAAATGTTATCTAATCTCTCTTTTTTTTTTCTCCATTTTTCTCATTTTTTTCTTCATTTTTTGTATATTTTTTTTCAATTTTTGTTTTTTAATACTAAACAGGTTGGTTGGTGGTGCTGGTGATATTAAGCTCACTAAAGATGGCAACACTCTTCTCAAAGAGATGGTTAATTTATTTTTTCTTTTTCATTTTGATTATTTTATTTTAATTATAATTTATTTTATTTTCGGTTTTTCAGTTGATGCACATTATGTGATGCAATGTATTGGTTGTGATGCTTGAAATCGTTATTGGTTCTTTTTGTTTGTGAATCGAAATGTCTTTTGTCCCATATTGAAAATGTCTAAACCTGAGTTGATTAGTTCTGTGATTACCTTTAAATATGATATAAAAAGTTTTAAATAGCTGGCGCCGTTTTGGAAACTCCTAAAATCTTGATGTTTTGGATAATTACGGACAAATGTAGCCGATGTGGCCACAATTGCGGTCACGATATGGTCACGGCGATTCTCAGAAACCTAAAATATTGGAGCCCGTCACAGTTGTGTACCCAAATTAAAAACCTAAATTTTTCCATTCACCTGACAGATTAGTTACAGTTACTTATAAACTTGTATGTAGCCTGTGGTCACTAGTTGTTAAGCTTGTGTATATACTGACATGTAGTCATTTCCACTGTTTTGCAATTTCTTCATGCCATAATTGCTTTTTGTTCTACCTTTGGTTTCAAAAGCTCTCTCAGGCAGCTTTCTATTAAAAGCTCTTTTTGAATACAAAGTAAACTAATTCAAACACATGTATATTCATATGGTGTGATCTGCAAAACTTTGCACTAAATGATTTAATTTAAAAAATGCTACTAACAAAACTCTTTTCAACCCACAATTTATTATTTGGCGGAGTTTATGTATAACCCGCAAAATAGCGCCAAAGATTAAGTAGGTATCATATAAACTCCATGCAGTAATAGTCTGTTGAAAAGAGTGTATTGCTAACACCGTTTATTTAATTTAGTGGGTGTAATGTAAAAAGGTTTACATTTGCTCGTGTTAGTATAGTGGAACTTGTTGAACTAGATGCCTAATACAAAATCGAGTGATTTTGTGTGACACTAGAAATTTGTCAAAATCAGACTCTTATATTGATCCTTTTCCATTTATGGGCTTGTGCAGCAAATCCAAAACCCAACGGCAATTATGATTGCTAGGACAGCTGTGGCGCAAGATGACATAAGTGGAGATGGCACAACTTCTACTGTGCTCTTCATTGGTGAGCTTATGAAACAATCCGAACGTTGCATTGATGAAGGTTTGTGAAACAATCCTTGTACTTCTTATTGTCATGAATGAATCTTCTTCAGGGTCTTCCTTGTAGTCCTAGCCTCAACTTATTGCGTATTGGAAGACTATGAGGATTTTGGCAAAAGATAAAAGAGTTCAAATGATAAATCATTTAACTTATTTAGTGAAACCATACTTATTCAATATTTAGTCGACTGTTTCATGTAGATATTGGTTCATGCCCCAGAAATTGTTGTTGAAATGGTAATGAAAGGAGTCTGATATTCTCAATTCTCTCTGCTAAATAATCAAGTATCTTTTGCCTATTACTAGTTAGTAATTACTAGTTACAGTATTAAAGGGTGATATCCTTAATGACATGATGTATAATAATTAATTTAATCAATATTTAGTGGTAGTTTCCATCCCCAGTCCTGCGGAAGGATAAGAATCACCTTTTGAATTGTCATGCTTTTGAAGATTAGTTTATGAACATTTTGATTTAATGCTTTTCTAGTTATCTTTCTTGCACAACTTATGTTAAGAGCAATATGAACGTTCTAGGTATGCATCCAAGGTTGTTGGTTGACGGTTTTGAGATTGCAAAAAGAGCAACTCTGCAATTCCTCGAAAAGTTTAAGACCCCCGTTTTGATGGGTGATGAGCCTGACAAAGAGATTCTCAAGATGGTAGCAAGGACAACCTTGAGGACCAAGGTATATTATTTATTTCATTTTCCTAGAACTTATCATACATTGGTATTACTGACAACAACTTTGCAGTTTTTATTGAGAATTATGTTTTTATTATTATTTGATTTTATTATCCTTTACAGTTATACGAGGCACTAGCGGATCAATTGACTGATATTGTTGTTAATGGGGTGAGTAGCATGGCGGTTTTGACATTTGTTTAAGACATAAATATAAAATTTCTCTTTACATATTTTGTTTGGTTAAGTGAACTATTTTTTTGGACATTTTACAAGTTATGATATTGTGTTTTAGTAAACTATCATTTTGCTATGATAGATTTTATGCATCCGGAAGCCTGAGGAAGCAATTGATCTGTTTATGGTGGAGATTATGCACATGCGCCACAAGTTTGATGCTGACACGCGTTTGGTATGTTATATTAGTATAACTACTCAGTTTATGTAGATTTGTTGTGAACTTTGTTAGTCGGTTTAAATGCTGTTCATCATATACTCTTTAATTTGCTATAAATCAGTTCATACATGTTGTCTTCTAGGTTGAGGGTCTTGTTCTTGATCATGGTTCTAGGCACCCTGATATGAAGCGTCATGCAGAGAATTGCTATATCTTGACATCCAATGTGTCTTTGGAGTATGAGAAAAGGTACTGAAATTGGTATTTTTTAGAGCAGTCATGTTCTTTTCACATGTTCAGTGTTCTTCTATTCTATTGTGCTGAGTTTATGTTCGGGTCTCACCCAATTATAGTAGTTTTTTCATGCATTTAAATTCATTCCACTTTTTTATAGTTATCTAATGATTCTAATATGTTAATAATGTGTTTCATGACACTATCATACTTTATCTTTCATGCATTGACACAAATACGTCCATTAGATAACCGTAGATAATGTTTACATTTATATATTTAAAAAACTAATTTTGAATTTCTATTCCCTGTGGTGGGGCCAGATGTTGCTGGCTTTAAATAATCAGCTAGTCTTCATTTTGGTGATTCTGTGGTTTCTTTTCATTGCAGAACATGTTATATACTTATATATGAAAGTTAGTACATTCTGTTGAAATGTTTTGCACCTTGGTCTAACTTTTATGTCCACTCGGTTACATGCAGAGAGCTTTTGTTAGCCTGAATTTCAAAATTAGTTTATACTTATATATGGAAGTTAGTACATTCTGTTGAAATGTTTTGCACCTTGGTCTAACTTTTATGTCCACTCGGTTACATGCAGAGAGCTTTTGTTAGCCTGAAGCATATCAAGCATTAATGAACTAAATCTGAAAATGAGTACTCACTGAATATCTTGTCAATTAGTTTGAATTTTATGTTTCCTCTTCTTCCTAAGAAAGTTTTTATTATTGTAAAATAAAGTAAGCCTAAATGTACTAAAAGGCAAAACTATTTCTGTGTTTCCTTTATCATGTGGGGATAATGAAGTTAATATTTGTTTTCTCAGTGAAGTAAATGCTGGCTTTTTTTACTCAAATGCTGAACAGAGAGAGGCCATGGTCGCAGCTGAAAGGCGTCAGGTTGATGAAAGAGTTAAAAAAATTATTGAACTGAAACATAAGGTAGAAGAGGTTTATTCTTGCATTGATTTACACACATAATACTTTGTAAGATTTAGCCTACTTATATTGCCATTATTGTAGCCTTATCATACCTTTGTTCTCAAATTGCCTCTTATTTCTTATGTATGCAGGTTTGCTCTGGTAATGATAGCAATTTTGTTGTCATCAACCAAAAAGGAATTGACCCCCCATCACTGGACATGCTTGCTAGGGAAGGAGTAAGTAGTACATAGTCATATTATATCATACATTTCCGTTTAGATTTTTGTTTTAAATTAAATAAATTCGAATAGTTGGAAGATGGCAACTTCATGTATAAACTTACAAATATTCTTTTGAAATTAATCACACTTTGGGTATTTCCTTGTATAGACATAATATTTTCAAAGTTTATAATGTATCTAGAGACTTTTCACATTGAGCTTTTTATAACATTGAAGAATGTTATAAAAATATATATTCCAAGAAAGAGGGAGAATTATGATTCACCCGTATTGCAGCATACATACCTGTGTGTCAGACTATTGGGTGCCTTTTTGGTCCCCATATTTATGTTCTGCAATAGCTGCATGCCTTTTTTTGGGTTGAAAAAGGCAAAACTCATTGTGTAAATTGCAAGTTCCTTTGATTAGCAGTTCTACTCGATCAATCATGAATTTAAGGTTTCATCCTTGAGGAGTTTTGGAATGTGCTGACTTCACAGTTAACTGAGAGATTAATTGCTACCCTGTTTTTTTAATCTTTAAAATCATTGGATTGGTTAGGCCTGTCTAGGCTTGTAGCCCTTCTGGATCCCTTCCATGTGACTCTAACTCTGCCCATTGATGATAAAGTTTAAAAGAGTGGGTGCTTTTGTAGAATGATAGTCAAATTCTCTAAGGGTGTATTTGCGAATTAGTTTTTGAAGGGAGGGGAAGGGAAAATGAAAGCTTGAGAGCCATCACACCAGTGTATTTCATTTTTTCCAAAGCCTTCCCCTTCCCTCCTTTACCTTCGAAAAACCAACTCACAAACTGAGCCGAAGGCTTCTAAAAATCATCAACTTTGTCTCTTCTAACCAAAGGTTCTGACATATGTTATTTAAAAAGGGCTTCCTAGTTCATGATGCAAGTGATATAAACAAGAAAGTAATGCATCTCTTACCTTTGCTATGAACCGGATATGGAAAGAGAAAAATGATTTATTGCTTGACTGAAATTTACATAACCCGGAGGAAGACTCTCCTCCAATCAATGGTTTCTCCTTTTTACAACTGAGCAATAGCTCTATTCTCACAAACTCATTGTAATGCTTCTATGTATATTCCCCCTTATTTATATCTCATTCTAAGTAGCTAACTAGTTCACTCTAACTATCTAATTTCCTTACCGCTTATGCAACCTTGCTGGCATGGCATCAATTGCATATTGCTTGTTTTATGCAGTTATTAGCTACACACATTGAAAATTTTTCTATTGTATATTCTCTTTGCTGATCTTGTTCCCTTGTCATTTTAGATAATTGCCCTTCGTAGAGCGAAGAGGAGAAACATGGAAAGATTGGTTTTAGCCTGTGGAGGAGAGGCTGTAAACTCTGTAGATGATTTGACTCCTGAATGTCTTGGGTGGGCTGGATTGGTGTATGAGCATGTCCTTGGTGAAGAGAAATATACATTTGTGGAGAATGTGAAGAATCCTCATTCGTGCACAATCTTGATTAAAGGTACATCACTACATTGTCTCTCTACCTGTAGTGAGTTTGTCAAGCAGTTATTTGTGCTGTTATTTTTGCATGATGTTTGTTGTGCATAATTGGCGCTAACTTGAGACATATGAAATGTTGTCATACTGGTGCAGGTCCTAATGACCACACAATAGCTCAGATTAAAGATGCTATTCGCGATGGTTTAAGGGCAGTCAAGAATACCATAGAAGATGAATCTGTTGTCTTGGTAAGACATTTTTCTAAACATTTAATTAAATATAAACTACTTCCATTTCTGTGTTGTGCAACTTTTTTTTTTTATTTTGTCATGTCATTGTTCCTGTTATTATAACAATTTAATCCATTTTTTATTCTGGATTCCTTGATTGTCATTTGATTGGATTTCTACTAGCAAACAAGATGGTTTAGCTTAGTGCAGAACACTTGGTCCTGGATTCCGGGACATAAGGTTGTCATAGGTTTAGGTATTTCAGAAACTAATGACTATGAGATAGAAAGTCTTCCTTAGATGGATGGCTAAATGAGTTTCTGGACCTAACATTTATACCACGGTTTGGAGAAATATTGCACTTCCAAATTTAATGAGGAAAATTGATTTACAATGTCATTTTCAGCAAAGGCCTTAACTGAGTTATATAAAAACTGTTTCAATAAGGTACACATTACTATCTTTGCTCATATGACTGAGTGGACAGATGATCTGATTGGGGGGGAAAACGTGCTTTAAATATGTTTAGCAATGTTTATTTTTTATTCTGATAATTGATCGAGGGTTTTTGCGACTGTTATCCAATATCCATCTTCCATCCTCATAAATATTTAAGCTCTAAGTAAATCCACTAGTTTCTAGTTGTCAATAATAGGAAAATAATTTGGTAAAGCCTGATTGGGGGGAAAGAATGTGCTTTAAATATGTTTAGCTATGTTTATTTTTATTCTGATAATTGGCCGAGGGGTTTTGCGACTGTTGTCCACTCAGTCATATGACTGAGTGGACAGATGATCTGATTGGGGGGAAAGAACGTGCTTTAAATATGTTTAGCAATGTTTATTTTTATTCTGATAATTGACCGAAGGGTTTTGCGACTGTTATCCAATATTCATCTCCCATCCTTATAAATATTTTATGCTCTAAGTAAATCCACTAGTTTCTAGCTGTCAATAATAGAAAAATAAATCGGTACAAAGCCTTGGCTCCAAGAAATAATGTCCTTTCTTAAATTTAGCGGTATTCTAATACATTCTCCAATACTGAAATCTGGCTTGAACCTTTTATTATTGTGGCTCTTGTGTTGGACATGAGTTGTATTTCCCTTCCTGTGTTCAGGGTGCTGGTGCATTTGAAGTTGCTGCTAGACAATATTTGGTGAATGAAGTTAAAAAAACAGTTAAAGGGGTAATATAAATGCCCATATGTTTTCCATGTTTTTATTATTCTTTAATTGTCATATGCTGATTTCAACAGTTTGACCTTTATAATTTTGGAACAGCGTGCACAACTTGGTGTTGAGGCTTTTGCTGATGCACTTCTTGTCGTGCCCAAGACCCTTGCCGAGAACTCTGGGCTTGACACTCAAGATGTGATTATTGCTCTTAAGGTATTGCTTTCTTTGAATTTGTTGCTTATTTCTTCAATCCCCTAGTGTAATTTTATAGTTAAATTCTTATGAAAAAGGATACGGATTGATATCATCATTTTCACCGATTCTATTGCAGGGAGAGCATGACAGAGGGAATATTGTGGGATTGAACCAAAACACTGGAGAACCATTAGACCCTCAAATGGAGGGTATTTTTGACAACTACTCTGTAAAGCGCCAAATCATAAACTCGGGGTATCATTGAATTCACTTGTTGACATTATCAATGTTCTTTATCATCCTAAACGTGCCATTGCATGATGTGCATTTCATTTTTTTCCCTGTGAAAGACATTAATAAATGTCATCCATGTGCCTTTTGCATCAGATTTTTGTTATTAAATTTTAGTGATACTTGTACTTGCACCCACCATGGTTTGATATAATTACAACCAATAGTCTCCTGTTTCGGGAAATTACAATACATTTCTTTTGTTATTTACAAGAGAAATCGATGCGGCGGGAACTATACCTTGAAGGTAGGTAGGTATAGTTTTTCAAATGATGAGTATTGGGGTTTAGAAACAGCACTTTAGGAAAACTGAGTGAGGGCTACATTTTCAAACAAGGATAGTGCAAAATAGTAATCACGCCAAACCTTAAGGGAAGCATGTATCCTTCAATGTTTTGTGGATACATTACACCTTGAAATGCTTATTTCAAGCTTAAGTATGGGTAGACTTTTTCAAATTTCCATATGCTTGAAAAGAACACATGCTTTTGTTTGTTGACATATGTTTTTATCCTTCAATGTTATACAGACCAGTTATTGCATCACAATTGCTATTGGTGGATGAAGTTATTCGAGCCGGGCGTAACATGCGCAAGCCAACTTAGATATTTTTGAATGGGTTGAAACTTCTTTAGAATCTAGTGTGCTATGAATTCATATAATTCATCAATGTTAGAAAGGTGGCAGCCATGTTTAATGAGATTGTTGAAGTTCCCTACTCAATTGTTTCAGAGCTTGCCCTGAAAATCAACCCATTTATGTGCCTCTGTTTTTCACTCTTAAGGACTTTGTAATGTTAGTTTTTGTGACTAAATTTTGGGTTAATGCTAAGTATGCATAATTATTTTATCTAGCTGAAGCTTTTTTTGGTGTTTTTTCTTCACTTTTGTTTGGTGATTCATATGCAGCTTTATAAGTTGATTGTTTTGATGATTCGTCATTTTTTTTTATTGAATTTTATATAATTCATCTACTTTAATTTGTGTTTCAGAAATTTATTTTACTCTCTAAAGTTTCTCTCTTCTTCCATCAACAAAATCCCAACCCAGATCAGCAAATTTCTCAACCAATTTTCAGTAAACTATAACCAAGACATTTCAATTTCAAAAATCATAGAACCGACCAAACATATGTATTCAAAAATAACGTTAGTTTTATTTTCGTCTTTCTCTGTAACATTATCAATCATATATAATCATCTATTTTTCTTTCCTACACCTCTCTTATTTCTACACCAACCACCACTTTTTAAGGTAAGATGATCATTTTTTTGGTTCAATAATTATTTAAATGGACGTTTAATTCATTGTTATTAATAACAAATCATTTATCCAATCGATCATAGTACTAATATAATGTACCATGGTTAATATTTCTCCAATTAAATTAAATTGCATACTAATTAATATAAGATTTATAAACATAAATATTATTAGTTGTAACATGGAACTACGAGGTTAAATATAATTAATTTGCAATGATATATGAGTGACTATGTTACAAATAATTTAAGATTTGAATTATTGAGGTGTTGTTTGATTAGTACAATATCATATAACTTTGATTGATTTAATTAAGTGTTTGATATGATTGTAACATCGTGGTATTAGGACTAATTTCTATTGGAACTGACATGATATTAATAACTATTATTTTACTCATGAAAGTTTGATATTTGGTTTTGGTAAAAAAAAAGTGAAAATTTACTCTAACATCAATAATATTAAGTTATTATAAAGAATCAAATTCCAATTAAAATAATTTGATTTTAATTTATATATAATGATATTATAAAGTTTTTATACAAATAACACATCATTAATTATATATTGATACTACTTTTATTTAAGAGTGATAAATATATTAAACACAAAATCCATATTTCTCAAATAATTTTCATAAGAACTAGTGTATCTGTGATTTATCCTATACGAAAATATCAATACAATATTGGTCTAGTGAAATAAGATTCTCCTAGATAACTAGGATGACCAGTAAATGCTAAATTCCTGGAACGACAATTATAAGAAGGGGCAACCACACACCTAAAAATAATTAATTACCTATTCAATAAGATACGTATTAAAAAAAAGCATACATGAACAAAATTCCACTTGCATTTGAACTTTTAAACAACAAAATAAAAGAAATACATGTTTTTTAAATAAAATAAAATAGTTTGAGTGTAATGTAAGTGATACAAAAAAGAAACTCACACTCTCACTTTCAACCTCAAAACCCTTTCTGCCTCTCTCTCTTTCACAAGAACAATGAATGATTCTAATTCCACAATCATTGCTTGGTCTCTCTCTCTTCCTTCACATTCACTATAAACCATTAATGGGTATTCAAATTCAACCCAAAAATTCCAACTTTCTTCTTTTTTCATTGATTTCAGGGGCTCAGGTGAAGATGGGCAACTAGGAATTGGTATGAATGAAGAGAAAGAATGGGTTTGTCTCATCAAATCTCTTCAACCCTTTCGTCTTCTTTCTATTGTTGCTGGAAGCAGAAACTCTCTCGCCATTTCTCATGATGGCAAAGTAAGAAACCAATCCCTTTTATATGAATCTTTTTGTTTTTTATTTTATTTTATTTATTTATTTATGATTTGGTGTAGTTGTTCACATGGGGTTGGAACCAAAGAGGAACACTTGGTCACCCACCTGAAACCAAAACTGAAAATATTCCTAGCCAGGTTAAGGCACTTGATAATGTTAAGATTGTTCAGGTTTGTAATTTTTTTAATTTTATTTTCTATTATTCATTCTCATATTAATCACACTTTTGATCCCTTTAATGGTGTTGAATTATGGGTATGAGAACATTATTGTTTTAATATGATCAAGTTATATTGATGTTTTGTTTTAATGGTTTTGGTACATGATGATTATTGATTGCTGCTTTTTTTTAACCTTTTTTGTTAGGCGGCTATCGGTGGGTGGCACTGTTTGGCTGTTGATGATCAGGGAAGAGCTTATGCCTGGGGTATTTCACACTATCATCTTTGCTTCTTAGTTTTTGTTTTATAATTCTCCGGGAGAATGCCTAGGATTATAATTTTGTTTTTTTCTTAAAGTTCACATTACAGAGGCTGAGCCTCGACATAACGGTAAAGTTGCTTGCCTTGTGACCTGACAGTCATGAGTTCAGATTATAATTTTGTGCCTATTGCTTGTGAATGTAAGGCTGTGTCCATCTATCCTCCTTAGGCCCCACTAAGTAGGAGCTTCGTGCACTGAGCCACATTTTTTTTCTTCTTAAAATTCACATTATGATGGAAAGACGAAATGTGTTTAGACACTTCCCATGATTAGTTTTCCTTTCATTTTCTAGTGCAACCAAATTTAGAGTGTATTTGGATAGCATACCCTTTTTTTGTTCTTTTTGCATCAAGTTTCTTGTCTTTACTCATATAAAATAGTTACTTGTCTTTATTGTTTTGTCACTTCTTGAGTTGAGTGACTTTTTATTTTTGTAATCATAATGTAAAGAACGAGATAAGTACAATTACATGTTTTTTTGTCTTTTGAAAATTTGAAAGAGTATTTGTGAACTTCTATTCATCTACATCAATACAATTTTTGATGCAAATGTTATAGCACTCCACCTAGTGGGAAAAGCTATGTTGTAATAGTATGCATTATCATACTGCTAAGAGCAAACATAATTGGTGTCAGGTGGGAACGAATATGGGCAGTGTGGTGAAGAACCTGAGCGCAAGGATGACACTGGTAGACCTTTGAGGAGAGATATAGTGATCCCGCAACGTTGTGCTCCTAAGCTTGTTGTTCGCCAGGTAACTTGTGTATTCCAATGCCGTGCAATTGATGAAACCAAAAATGACCTGCCTGTGTTTTGTCTCTTGAGAACAAACAATATTTATAATTCTCAAGTAAAGATCAAGGTACACTGGTACAGCTTCTGCTATGTTGCAAATGCGACTGATACGTCTGAGATATTTTTGTGTTATTGATCGATGTAAGGACCCGTAGACATGTTGAAACTTAAAAGTAGGTTAAGCCCCAATAAGCATGTGTCCTCTAAAAGTTTTTTTTTTATATTTAAATTTCTTATAAATTTAAAAGCTGGGTAAACTTTATGTTATTGTTGAAATTATGTGATTTAGATATGGAAGGAGAAAAAATGAATGCTCAAAATAGTAAATTGTATTGATACTATTGTAAATGATGGTGTGATAATAATGTGATGAAAATGTGATTATCTGATGTGATACAAAAGACATAATACTAACCCCTGTTTATACTAATATTAGTCTCCTAATTAATAAGGAAACATATCATTAAAGATAAAGTGTTCTCAAACTTAACTCCTAAGTCATCTTCTAAGATACTCTAAGCAAATATAAAATATAATCATAATAATATGATATATTCTCTCTATATCTAAATATCCTCTAGATATTCTCTATAAGATAACTTAAGATATTCTAATATACTTTCATCTATTCTAATAGTTATTTTAAGAGATATGCTCCACCATAGCTATTGTTTATAGTTTATCATCTTCACCTCAACACACTGATGATGCGATGGGAAACAACTCAACAAAGTCATTTTAGTTGCCATTTTGGTTTATTCTGTTTATGGTGCATCTGTGTGGCATGTGCACGAAATCATGCTAACCACCCCAACCCTTGTAGACTGGCTCTGAGTTGAATTTGATTTTATTTAGGCATTCTGCGATAGACAGTCCTAGAGGCGAGTTTCAAATATGGCTTTTTCTGGTTGATCCTTTTCTAATTGCTTGAGGTGCAGGTGGCTGCAGGTGGAACTCACTCGGTGGTACTTACACGTGAAGGGCATGTTTGGACATGGGGTCAACCGTGGCCTCCCGGTGACATGTAAAATTACTTAATCTTGATTTATACTATTTTCATTTTGTCATGTTTGCTTAACTATATTTTTCCCTATGAATCAATTACTCATTAAGATATTTTTCCACGTCTTAGTTTCTCCTATATGTTAACTTCTAAATTTCTGTATACAACTTGTAGAAAACAGATTTCAGTCCCTGTTCGAGTACAAGGTCTTGATAACGTGAGGCTCATTGCAGTTGGAGCATTCCATAATTTGGCTCTTCAAGAGGATGGGACTTTATGGGCATGGGGTAATAATGAGTATGGACAACTCGGAACTGGTGATACTCAGCCACGATCACAACCTATTCGTGTCCAAGGACTTTCTGGACTTACCCTGGTTTGTTTCTCATTCTTCAAACCATCTTGTTAATTCACAGTTCTCTACATGTCAGCATATAGAATAAGATATTACAACTACAAACCGATGCTAATTTGTGCTTAAACCATGAATATGAATTTCAAAGATGGTTTCTAGAATTCTGCTCTTGCTTTTTTGTAACAAGTGACACAAAGGATGGATTCCTTCGATGCCTCAGCAAAAGAAATTAGATGTGTGTGCTTTGAATTCGTTTGTAAAATAGCTTTTCTAATATAATTTCTTAATATCTTTTGAACTTTTAGGTAGATATAGCGGCTGGTGGCTGGCATTCTACCGCATTGACAGACGATGGAGAGGTGCACTGTTTTTGCTTTTCTGGAATCTAATATTTTAATATCAAGAAATTGTGGTAATATATTTGAAGTCTTTAACACCATACTCGTTCAAGTTCTTTCGTCTTCTGAAAATAGTTTTAGCAGAAAATCATAAATTTGTCTCTCTAGTTCTTTGAAACAAACTTTGTACTAAATTATTAACTCCCTGCCCCTTTGATATTTTAGTTTTTCCCGTTTTTAAAAAAATTGAGATGTAATTTTTATTATCTATTCATATGGGTTTCTGCATAATTGTCATAATTCTTGATCTCCTGTTTCTAGAATTAATCAATAGACCGATATCATATGTGACAGTTAAGCATGTAGAAGGTTACTGGAGCATCATGAGTGGGTTGTTGTAGAGAAAATTAATTATAAAATAAATGGAAGATATCATGGGCGCGATTTTAGTTTTGGTGGTCAAATGAAGTTAGATAATTACATATTATGGAAGATATTTTGATGAAACCTTTTTTTATTTTGATTGTGCATATCTTGGAATATGGAATCAGGAAACTGAAGTGAAGAATGAATTTCTCTTTCTCTAATTTTTTTATAGATATGTTTTTGCAGTCAGAGTAGACTATTATAATATTATCTTTGCTCTTTTATATATTTCAGGTATATGGCTGGGGAAGGGGTGAACATGGCAGGCTTGGATTCGGTGATAGTGACAAGAGTAGTAAAATGTTACCCCAAAAGGTTCAACTTTTAGCCGGAGAAGATATTGTTCAGGTATCATCTATGCAACTATAGAATATCTAGATCAGGTTATCCAATATATTCGACATTGTTGTCATAATTAAGATACAATAATTATGATTAAATTCTTGCCTTTATCTTTGTTGAGTTGATTTGGTCTCCAAGAATGACCCTTTCTTGTTATATGGTTTATTTTTATCACATTCTCATACACAATTAGCTTCTATTGAATTCCAAACTTACAACTTCTTATTGTTGGAATATCTGTTTCTGTAATTATCTGTTTTTCATTGTAATCATTTTTTAATGTTTGAGTTATGTCTAAACATTAACTCCTTTTGTCATTATTGATGCTCTAAAAATGGAGAACCCAAATGTCCAAAATTCAGACAAGAAATACCCTTGTGGTTGTTGATAATATAATTTGACATATTTCTCCATCTATTTTAATTCTGAACTTGTAAATTTAGCTTCAAATATGTGCAAATTTATGACGGCTCGGATTGTTGCGTTCATATCTCTCACAAAGGATGACATCTTCTATACAAATGAGAAGAAAAAAAACAAATTAAAATATTGAAAAAATATTATTTAGTGAACCATTTACAGTTTGAGACAAAGTTTATTGACTTGTGGTCAGGTATCTTGTGGAGGTACTCATTCTGTTGCATTAACCCGGGATGGGCGCATGTTTTCGGTAAGTACTTTTCGGTAGCATTTTAACTGTGTTTTGATGATTTTGTCAAATGATAGAACATCTCAATTACAGATTCTTTATATTATTTCTCACCCTTATTCATTCTGAATTTATTGCATAAAATAATGTAACTTCGGCATTTCGTCGAGTGGATCATACATAAGCGTTCTCAAACAATGTTAACGCGCTTAAATTTTGGCAGTTTGGTAGAGGCGATCATGGTCGTCTTGGATATGGGAGGAAAGTCACTACTGGTCAACCAATGGAGGTACCTATAGACATCCCTCCTCCACTGAGTTTCATTGGTAGTGCAGCCGAGGGACATTGGATATCGAAACTCGTTGCTTGTGGTGGCCGCCATACATTGGCCATAGTAGAGTGGAAAGCAGATGAACTGAACGATATCGATTCATAGATAAAATAGAAACTGGAAAGTAGATGATGCAATGACTGATGAACTTAGTACTTGTGCTAGAGTTTGTGCTATGCTATGTCCAGTATGACTTGTATAGTCATACATATGGCACAAACAGATTAATTATTGTGCTAGAACAATAGCATTTAGTGGTCATGGTCCAATCATGCATATGGGCTATGGCACAAATAAATTATAAATTGACCATGTTTAGCATACAATTTGGAATCATTCCTCTTCCTATTTCATTTTCAATGTCTGCTTATTACTATGATGCACATATTTTGTGCAAAATTGTGTGCTCACTACTCCTCTAGTTTACAGGGGTGAGCGTGAGATGGATTAAGGCTTGTCCTTACCCGACCCTAAATGTTGGTCGGGTTATTTTTTGAATTTGGGTCCGAAGTTAACCCAACCCTAAATATTTAGTGTTAGCCTTTAAACCTAATCATAGACCCGATTAAATATAATGTATACTTATTTTAGATAAAGTCTTTTAAATATTAGTTATTATTGTGAATATGTAATTTGACATATAAAATAATATATGTATATATGATGAAAAAATTAGAGAATCAATGATATTTTCGACCAAAAATGTATTATGTACACATTTGAATTGAGACATATACAAACATCATGAGTGAGTGACCATAGGACACGTTGAGAGAGTTCCTACCTGACCCTAAATATTGTCTGAGTCTAATTTTGAACCTGCACCTGACCTTAGACTCGATCCTATTCAGATCCGCTCATGATCGGGTCATACCAGGTGAACAGTAGGGTCGGGTCCTGCACATGATTCTTAGCTTGTTTGGTAAAAGATTAAATGGGAGGAAAACAACTATGCCTGAGTTTTTTGGAATGATCCATGGGAATAAAATGTACATAAGCATATACACTCCATTTTTTTTGAAGATGATCACCATTCAACCACTACATATATTTTGTTATTTCGGGGAATCTATGACCTTCAGCCTCTTCATTATGTCGAGGCTCAAAATCTATTCGATATATAAATACATTTCACATAAATTCAATAATTGATATCCTCTTATGCTCAGTTTAATACAATGCATTTAACACACACACACAAAATACATTTCATATTAGAATATTATAGTTGAACTATATCTTTGTCTGAGATTTTGCAGAAATATTTCTTGCTGCTACAATTATCATCTCAAAAGAATTCTCCATACATGACTTGATCTTTTGCTTGTCTATAAAGCCTTTCTCCATTCCAAACGCAATTTTTAACTTTCCCATGTAACTCATGATTGTTATGGTGAGACTCTGCAGCTCCACAAAAAACAAATAAATCCATTATATTTATATCAAAATCAGGATAATACTATTGCTTTTTAGAAGAAAAAAAACAAATAGTGTCTAGATAATTAATTTAATGCAATCCAGATAAGAATAATTATAAACCAGGTTTCCAATGTTGTCATTTAATTTTATGTACTAATAACTTCACGTTTTAGTTACAATTATTAGTAGAATCATTTCTAGATAGATTTCATTTTTTCATTTTTTTTCAACATGGGTTAAAATGCACATGCATGTTAAGGATTTGAATAGAAGTTTACATAAAAAAAAAATGATACATTTATCACTATTAAAACGATCCATAAAATATGCTATAATTAGTTTGGCATACAAACTTAGACACATGCAAGATATATATAATATTTTCCTTTAATTAGAAAGTTCTCCAAATTAAGTAATACCATTATGGAGTCCCACAATGTGTGTCACTTCATGTGCTATAGGTTGTGATCAGTGAAAAAAATCATAATTAAAATTTTAATTTAAATACATTTTTTCAATCAATCACAGTAGATAACATATGGAATAACATAATTTGTGAGATAATAAATCTACACCCTATTCGAGTACCACTTCACTTATTCATTAGTACCATATGTTAAGGTTAACATATGATGAGTTCCACCAACTACAACAATTCCCAACAACCAAATTTAAGGATCATTCATTGCAAGCAACTTTGCACAAAAATCTAATCCATAATAACATGAAATAGAAGAAAAAAGATCATATCCAGAGTGAAGTTTCATTTTTAATCTCATCATAAATAAAAAGAACACAAGTGATATTATATCCTTCATTTAGAGTGAAGAAAAAGGAAAGAGATTTTGATAATAATATAATAATGAATGATATTTATACCTGTGGTGGTCCAACAACCATGAAGTATAAACCTTTAACTGGATGATTAGCCAAAGCCATTTGTTCCACTGGTCCAATGATGTTTGACATTGTTGTGCTTGAGTTTCGTAATGTGCTGTGTAAATATCTAGCTGCTGCCTGAAAATCCCATGCAATAATATGAGGGACAATGATCTACTCTCCCTAACCATATCCATAAGCATGTCCCGCACCAATCAAAATATGACATATCAATTAAAAAAGTAAACATTCATAATTTTTCTATTTTTATTTCATTTTGATTGATTTGAGATAGACTTGAAGACGTGGTTGAGGACAACATATCCTTATCCCAAATAAGGACTCATACTAGAAAACATAAATGCTATAAAAACAACATAAAATACAATCTACCAATGACCCATTTATCATTTTATCATTTTATATCCATTCCCATGTTGGAAATGGTCCCTATTCTTTTAGATTACTTTTAGATTTTCATAATTTCTACTTTATTCCCATAACATAGAGGAATTGTGATAAGAATTTGGTTTTCAAATAATGATAATAAAATTGGCATGAAGGATGAAAACAATGCACTTGATATATTGACGGGAAAAAAACTTTACATTTTCATTTAAAAAAGCCTTGAATGGTACTTATGTTTTGAAAACCTTGAATGCATTTAGTTCATATATTAGTACTATTTATTTATTAGGAGTTTATATATATAATTAGAATAATTGAATATAACTCAAAGTGAATTATTATGGGAGTGTTGCTAAACTTATTATAACTTATAAATAACTTCCAAGCTTTTATTCTTATATCCCATAAATAAAGCACTTCAATTGTAACCAAGAGTGATGCCCTACACATATATAAACAAAATCAAAATCAAAAAACAAAACTATAGCAAGATCTAAATATTTATATCAAAATAAATATTGAAAATTAAAATACTACATAGCTAGTAGTACTAGATATCTATATTATATAATAATATTAATTAATAATCATGGTTTTCAAAATAAATAAAGTGTATTAATATTAAGTTACTTACCTCAGGGCCTCTGATTTTCTTTACCATATTTAGTAACATGCCAGTAAGAGGTGTTGCCAATGAATTTTTCTTCCTTTTGATCTCTTTATGAGCCTCAAATATGAACTCAATTGGGTTTGAAAATCTTGTTTCACTTAATTTTGGAATTGGTACATGCAAAAATGCAAATCTATTACCCCATGAAGCACCATTATTATTGGTATTATCAACCATTTCCTTAATAGACTTGTACCCTTTGATATTTCTTGCATTCAGCAACACCAATGCTGTAGATTCAGCTTTGCTTGATTTCAGATTAATTTCTTGCATATATAATCTAAGCCCGTAGAAAATTAAGCCAGTAATCACATCATTCAAGCTCTGTAAATTAGTGAAAGAAAAATAAAATATTAGATTTATTTCTAATGCACTATTGATATAAAAAAAAGTATTATCCAACCAATCATAAAATCACATCAACAGTAAAAATGTTTTACTATTATAAATAGCTATATATGATTGGTTAGGTTCTGATAGTATAAACAAAGTTATATTGTAATGCATCAAAATTAAACTAAAAAATAATAAACAAAATATTAGATTTGTAGTTGAGAGATTTCACCTACCACACCAAGTATAGATTTGACTTCTTTCATGTGATCCAAGGAAAATGAAAGACTCGAGATAGCAACATGTCGAAAATTGATGTCTTCGTCACAAGACCAAGACTTTATTGGTGTTTCATCATCTTCAACCCAACTACTTTTTAATACACTCCATCCAAAATCGGATATAGTTTGGAATGCTAAGGATAAAGTTGAAGGCAAAGTCTTGAAAATAGTTTTAGTATTGAAGATTGAAGATAACTTAGGAACTTGGGTTGAATTAGGAAGTGTTAATGGAAGAGAAGGGTTATCAGCTCTTTGTAAACATGAAAGAAGAGCACCCATAAGAGAATAACCATCACCTAGGGCATGATGAAGTTTAAATATTAAGGTACTAGATGCATTGCTTGTTGGGTATTTTATTATATGAATTTCCCAAAGTGGTTTATGTTGTGGTAAATGTTCCATTGCTATTTTGGACATATATTCATCAAAATATTCATCATAGTTTGAATTTGATGATTTGGTAGTTGGAAATGTGGGAATGTTGATATGTTCCTCAAGCTTCACTTCAACTTTCTTCCATTTTTTCTCTCCATTTTGATCCTTGATCTATTCAAGTACACCATTAGTTCTATTCATTTATTTTGAGCAAATAATTGAATATATAATGCATTTCAAATAACATATTTAGCAACTATAAGAAGGAACCTTTATGTACCCAAAAAAAGAAGGAACCTTTGCAATACAATATATGGTTCACTACATTTTTATCAAGTATACCATTTTGTATTCTTTTTTTGAGGTAACCCTTTTGGCTTAACTTACTAGGAAATTCATGTTCTATGATACATGTTTTTTATACAAGTCCGTCTTTAAGAATTAAAATTGGCAATTTTAGATCAAATGTGCCCTTTTTCTTCAGTTTATTTTTTTTATAAAGTTCTCGAGTTTAATTAAGTTATTATTAATCAAAAGATATTTATATGTACTTGATGTTATACATAGTTAATAATCTAATATAAAATTTTATTGAATGTTTACAACCTATTGTTAATTATTAATCTATTAAATTTCCTACCATTTAATTTTTTTACATATATACATTTCATATTGTTAAAACAATTATTTTTCTCTATTACTCCAGTTAATATTTAAATATAACAATAGATACATTCTAACTAAAATAATAGAAAAATAAGTCTTTTTTTTAATATGTTGTCTCATCAATTATTTTTAAAAAGCATATCCATAAAATGGCTAATAAAATGGTGCTTTAACCCTTTTATTCGGAGGGGATCACATGTCCCAATTCATATTTCACTTTGTATACCAAACAAATCAGAATGTTTCATTCAATTAAAAAAATAACAAAATAAAAAATTAATATTTTAATATTATTATAATTTTTGATTGACTATGAACATAAGAACAAAAAAATTATGGGACAAAGTATCTTTGTCCGTTTTATTCACACATAAATTCATTTCCACTTTGTCCCTTTTATTCACACATAAATTCATTTCCACCTAACCACATTAACTTACTCAACTCACAACGTTGCTGTCCTATTAAACACTGTCAGTTCTGCCATGCTCACTTTAGTCATTTATTAATGACTGATTAATTCTACCATTTTCATTTAAGATCCAAATGTTGCCAACATTCAAAATTTGAGTGACAAATAAAATAAAATAACAAATAAAACCTAGAGACACAAGTTGTTGATTAACCCTAACATTTTCATTTAACATCCAAACAAATGTTACTTACATTAAAACATGAAATAATACAGATGTTAATTAAGTTAGCCACTACACAACATGTTTATCAATATATAAAGGACATTATTCTAATAGAAAAGAGTCATGAATTCCGACAAATCTTGTTACACCACAAAAAAAATGATATATGTCATTTATAAATCAATCATTAATGAGTAAAGTATCATTTTTTTTACGGTGTAGGATAATATATTATTTTACTATATTAAATATTGAGTGAATGGAAGTTAACATTTCATACCATGATGGAGGAGAATCTTGTATTGATAGGAAGGAACACATCATGAAGCAATGACATAGTTTGAGAGTCTTGAAGTGGAATCTCAAATTCCAAGACACCAAGAATGTATATACACAATGCAGAACTGTTCAAGTATTGTCCTGTGGGACTCACTGGTTCTGTAATCTCTTCTACAAAGCTTTCCATATTCTTTCACTTTCTCTAGTAGTGAGTGTGGTTCAGTTCTTGTTGTTGGGTTAACAAAGAAATGATAGAGATGTATATAATGGAGAGTGAAAGAAAAGGCAACTTCTGACATAAATGAATATATATCACCTTCTCTCGATGATGTCTTATTTCTTATCACAGACCAATCAAATTTTAACAAGTAATATAAAGATATTATGTTTTGTTTTTAAAAGTCTTTTTATTTATTTATTTATTTATGTGACATATCTTATTGATCTGAGAATGAAATGAGATATGTAAAATTGATTTTTGTAAGACATAAATATTTGAGTGGTTTGTTACTTTTAATGGCAACATTTCTAGCTACCACCCACTAACATTTGCTGTTCCATAAGTATTTTGCAGATTTACTGATAATCATATTAATTGTTCACAACTTTCATATTTTATTATTTTGTTTTTTACTATTTTATTTGTAATCAATGAAAAACAACTATCTTACTTATTGCTTTTATGATATTAAGTTGCTTTTAGTGTTGACATGATAATTTTTAGTTAATTGACTATTTTGATTGGTGGTAAAGAAGAAAAAAATATAGATAAGTGAATACATAAGTATTTCGTTCTTTTATTACAATTTAGACTTTACATATAATATTATCCTAATGCATAAGGATCTTATGAAAATGATATGAAAAGACCCTACTTGTAATCTTATAAGAGTGAGATATAATGTGTAGCAGTGTAATGAAAACCGTGTCATACCGGCCGGTTCAACCAGAAAATCGGCGAATCGGACCCCTAACCGGTACGGCACGGCTGTTATACCGGACACGCAAGAGAACCGGTCAAAACTGGTTGAAAACTGGTCAAAACCGGTGAAAACTGGCCGGTTTGTATATTTTTTTTTTAAATTTCATCCCTAAAAAGTTAAAATACACTGCCTCACATTTCAAAATTTCAATTTTTCACCAATTATTCAACTTTAAGGATTGATACTTGTGTCATTTATTTGTATTTTGCGTTTGTGAAGTAATAATTTTGGATTGATATATGTTTTGCACCCTACTTGTAATCTTATAAGAGTGAGATATAATGTGTAGCAGTGTAATGAAAACCGTGCCGTACCGGCCGGTTCGACCGGAAAACTGGCGAATCGGACCCCTAACCGATACGGCACGGCTGTTGTACCGGACACGCAAGAGAACTGGTCAAAACTGGTCAAAACCGGTTGAAAACTGGTCAAAACCGGTGAGCCGGTTTGTATATTTTTTTTAAAATTTCATCCCTAAAAAGTTAAAATACACGGCCTCACATTTCAAAATTTCAATTCTTCACCAATTATTCAACTTTAAGGATTGATACTTGTGTCATTTATTTGTATTTTGCGTTTGTGAAGTAATAATTTTGGATTGATATATGTTTTGCACTTTAGACTTTGATTTTGTTAAATACTTAATGTTGTTTGTTTGTGTGAATTTGAAGTAGATTATGAATATGAATTATAAATCTGAATACCTACTTATTTGAATTTTGTTTGTTATAGGTTTACATATATATAAGGAGGTATGTCCGGTTTAACCGGCATGCAGTTTAATTACTGAACCACCGTTTGAACCATTGTACCACTATACCAGTACCCTGACCGATTTAATAACCGGTACGGTTTTAATAACATTGATGTGTAGAAACTCATTGTGCTAATTATTCATTTGTTGATGAACCTAATTACTTCTATTTTAAGTTAAGGTTATGGTCCCTAGTTAGTCTAAGTAATTTATTATAAGGGAAAAATCATTACAAACGATAACATAATAATAATTTTAAAGTAATAATTAACAATATAAATATAAACTATAGATAAATTTATGTAAAATAAAAGTAACTAAATTTTAAATAAGATATAATCCAAATATTTGTAACAGGATTCATCCACCTTTTTGAATGGATTCAAACCCATTTTTGTTGTTCATCTTCTTACAATCACTTTCTAGGCCATGATCATGGTTTATAGTGTTTTTATCATAGAATAAATTCCATCAAACAGAAAGTAATAAAGTAAAACTCTCAGCAAAGTAACTACTTGCATTTGCATATTCCAAGTTCTTAATATTACAAGTTTGGTTCACGTTGGAGTAATAATCATTCCAATGCAATGAACCATTATCAGCATATTTACTGGTATCATTCTGCATGCATCCTTTGCATGACAATTCACTAGAACTGAAAAGGGTAAAAGTGTATCATAAATTTAATTTTCTACCCAAACTAATAACAATGTGTCCATTATGGTTGAGATAATTAAAGTGCACTGACAACAACTTGGAAACAAATTAAGACACTAGTTGTTATTTCACTATGTGTTAGTTGTTATTTCACTATTTGTTAGTTGTTATTTCAAAATATATATATATATATATATATATATATATTATATGGTTGGAAAGCACAAGTTATTTAATGAGACATTGAGCTGTATGTAATAGTAGTTTGGCCTTGCAACGGTTACATATAATATTCATGGAACCACTATTAAATTTAAGTTGGGTAGGTTAAGATAAAATGAATTAAGGTAGAGTAATATGTGACAATTGAGTAATATGTGACAATTGATTGATACTTATTAAAGATTGCATGATTGGAGTAGAGAAATACTTAGGTAAGAAATAGGAAAGCATGTATATCAACAAAATGTTAGTCTAGTAGTTTAAGACCCTGTTAGACTCCTAGGATGATCAAAATGTTAAAGATTTGATTCCTGGAGTCGATATTAATTAGAAAGGACAATCACATATTAAGAAAAAAATTAGTTCTTTATCCAAAAAGATGTATGCGAATACCTTGCTAGTACAAAAAATAATATGATAACATCACTATCCTACGTGAGTAGGGATGCCTATTATGTGAAAAGAAAGCCTTTAACTTTTCACGTGAAGCTAAGCATCATCTGTACTAAATGAATTCAATGTGTCGATGTGGACACTGACCACAAGTATTTGGTTATTAGAGAACCAAACTGTACATGTAAACTACATTGGCTATGTGGTTTTAGGGTGTAATGTAAAAAAAAATTGTACTACTAAGGGTATTTTCTCACAGGTAACAAACTAATCGCTTTCGAAGTGCATAGCTGTACCTGCCAACAAGTGTTATTCATAGAAATTAATTCCTTGACCTTTTAGTCGATCTGAGAATCTAGTGGATCTTACAATATTAGACCAATGCCAATGCCTTGTTGTAGTCAGTGGTGTGTAATATTTTTTTGATAAGCAAATATAATATATTAAAACCGAACACAAGAGGTGTCAACTCAATTTTGTCGTACAAACAAGATCATTATAAGTATAGGGATTGGTACACCATTGGTCAAAAGTGTAATAAGTAGATCCCATATTTTTAAAAAATCATAACCAAGATCTAATTTGGATCAAATCTAAATTGCAGATAAAACTAGACTTATCCCCCTAAAAATAATAGAGTAAATTACACTCACACCCCTGAGTTTTAATGAAATTACACAAACCATCTCTCCATTCTTTGTTATTACACAAACCACCCATCCCTCCTACACAAACCACCCCTAGATTTATACATACATTACACAGACTACCCCTGTATGTTATAAAAATGTAATATTTTAAAGAAAAAACGTGTGATGAATGTAATTAAGTTAAACAAAATATTGTATATTGTATAACACTTCATATAGTACAAAAGCGAATGTTTCTTTATTATTTTTGTGTCATTAAAAAATACATTAATAATTTCAAATAAATGTTTAAATAACTCTTATATTATTTTATAACGAGTCAAATAATGAAGACGCATTGACTCTTATATCATTTGAATTTTTATACATAATATACAATATTTTGTTTAATTAATTACACACATCATACATTTTTTGTTTAAAACATTACACCTTTATATTATGCAGGGGTAGTCAGTGTAACATATGTATAAAATTAGGGGTGATTCGTGCAAGGACAAAAAAGTGATGGATGGTTTGTGTAATTTCACTAAAACTCAGGGGGTGTGAGTGTAATTTACTCAAAATAATATCATTCCTCATACTCCAAACAAACCAAATAATAGCAAACCATAACATTCTCCACGGATCGATGCATGCATGGAATATTTATATCAAGGGTATTCTCTCAAATGATTCCACAATATATTCAAAAGATTATTTAAGATATATTCAAAATTGCAGAAAGATTTTATCTAGATGTCTAAACATAGCTTATACAATTATTACTTTGTAACCTTATAATATGTATAGAGACAGAAACTTGTTGAGAAATTTGATGAGGTGATGACATGTTGCTACACAAATTTCTCAAGTGCTGCTGCATATTCATAAGTCAATGCATGGAGAGGGGGATCCATAAAGAAAAGGAATGAGCTTAAAACAATGATGAATATGGTGAATATAATCAGTGATTTGCAATAATCACCATGTTTTCTAACAAGTTTTAGCCCTTCTTCTTGACCAGTGGATGCATCATCTAACTGAAGAGTTGGGCTAGTTAAATAGCCATATGCCATGCCAGTGAAAGCTGCTCCAAAATGTGTCCTACAAATCAGTAAACATTAACAATTATAAGAACATTTTGGAAACATATTCGGCAGTCGTGGTACTTTTGCTTGCTATTCAAACACGTTGTCGAAAGGGGAAGATCGAATTAGCTCTGGTTCAAGAAGCCTAGCTTTCTTAGTAATTATACTGAACAGGGTCGATCCACTTTACTATAAGTAAAATTGGAAGCCATTTCAGGTGCATAAACAAAAACGCGCCTTCGGATACAGAAGGGCTACTCTAGTCACTCAAAGTCCTAGCTAAGTAAGGAACAGAATCTCCAAACATAACTTCCTTTTTGTATTTATTTTTTCTTAAATTCCACTATTTTGAACTATCATGCATATTTTTTTGACAAATTCATTATCAAACATTATAATTTCTTATAACCTTGATAAGATACAAGTCATTTTTTTATAGGTAAGTACCCTTTGATATTTTATTGAGTTTCATGTATAAACTACATTCTCTGAATGATGTAAGTCATACCAATCATCAATTGGACCAAGGTTGCTTAATATGAAACCAAGAGCAGTAACAATTATTGCCTTCCCAAACAGATTCTCTGAAGCATCATTAGTAGTAACATCTTTGTTTTGAATTTGATACATGAGCCAAGCACCAATTATTGCAAATACTGGCCCCTGAGTGCAAGTTGAAGTTAGATACATGGAAATGAACAAGAACGAATGCTCAAATAGAAGTATTGATCGGTAACTTTTAAATAAAAGTAATACAGATGAACGGTGAGTGATGTACTGATCATGTAAAAAACATGCATGGATATTAAACCGATTTAAAAAACTTATTAGCAGGATACCATGTCAAAGTGTATGGCTGTTGCTCTAAATTTCAATCATTTCCTCCACGCCTTTCTTAGTTTGAATAAATCATATAGAGAAACAATCATAAGTCCTTTAATCGTGTTCAAACTATATCATTGTAGCATCCTTGATATTATGGATAAAAAGCTAAGGTCTACAACCTTGGTTTAAAAATTCAGATTAATATGTAATGCTCTAGAATTCATTTTAACTGAGAAATGAAATTGCTGAATGAAAAGGACATTGGTTTAAAATGTAGAATGATACTTACTGTCCCACCAACAGTTGGATCTGGTGTATGTAGAAAACTTGTCAAGTTGCCCGAAACTCCACCGAGTATGTAGATCAAGAAAAATGTAAATGAACCATAGCCTCTGCAAACCTGAGGCCCAAATGTTAGCAGGGACCAACAACTCAGAGCCATGTGATATATTCCTGCATGCTGCACATGAAAAATGTTACTAGGAAACACAATCACAATGCGAACATTCTAGGAAGCAATGTTTACTATCACAAATTATGATGCACTATGTCCCTTTAAGCAATGTTTCAATACTTTCCCTTTAAGTTTGGTGTTGTTGGTTTGAGTTTGAAAGTTAAGACTTTGGAACATCACAAAATAAAACATGTGATTCTCCAAAATGATATTGATTGTCATGTAAAAAGTGCTCTATATCTATGGAATGGAAACACAGACCCAATTCTCAAGCTTGTACCAGAAACATTGGTGTTACAAGTCTCCACCATTCTCCAACCATGATCAAATCGTTTATCTTTGCTCCGTAAAGTAGTGGAAGTGAAAACAGCTCTAAGTCATCATTCCTTATAGGACTTGCTATTTCAAATAGAAATACTGCAATGTTTACAGAAACCAATATGCCACTGCAACCAACATTAACATATAAGGATAAAAGAGTTATTCATAGTATGCAATGTATCTAAAACAACTAATATGAGTAAAGTAAGAATGTTCGAAACAAGAGAAGTCTTTGAACAGATAAAACATGAATCGCGACATAGTAGGACTTGCATTAGGTAGAGACTGGAGGTATCATCATTCTGCGGTGAACCTATAGTGGACTGTAGACTGCGTACGCCTTTCATTCGGCTTATATCCACATAAGTAGTTTGTTTCCTAAAGTTTGTTCTTATGGTATCGTTGCTGAAAGATTGTCGTGGCACTAAATTGTCTTCTTCGCTACGACTCTCGACATAAGAAGTTGGAAGACGATTCTGTTGGTATGCACCTGCACGTAAACATATATTTAGAAGTTCGCCTTAGCAGCGTATATGCAAAAAAACATAGATTGCATTCAGCTCTCATGACAAGAAGCAAATTGTATATGTAATGAGGTCAGAGGTTCAAATCCTGGAAACAGCCTCTTCGCTTGCGAGGGTAAGGCTGCGTACGTCTACCCTCCCCGGACTCCACTAAGTGGGAGCCTAGGGGCCGCCATTGCTCAAGTCTACTTTTTCTTAAAATTTCCGTTATTAGCATTTACAAGTTTTAAAATCGATGTCTAGTACCTTCCAATATTTGGTTGCAAAATTGCAAAATAACTTATCAGCCTTGTTTACACAAACCAGAGCCATGATTTTTCTTTTCTCTCGGTCGAAACAAAGTTTAAGTGATTGATAAGAGCTATTCAGCTAGAATACCATAAGGAAAATATTACACTTTACCATTATTCAGTTTGCCAAGATACTCATCAATTTGATGTTCCTGCATCACCTTGTTTGATAAATCAAAAGAACATGATTTTGCATTATCTCGGCGCTTTCCGAAATAAGAATCTAATGATCTCAAGTGCTTCTTGATAGAGCTAGATTCTGTTGAACACTGAACTATGGAGAGGTTTTCTCTCCTTGAATAACATCCCGGAATTACATCCGTCACTGTCTTATGCAGAAAATCTCTGCCATAAACTATGCACCTAGGTGCATTCCACTCTTTTGTGTATGATTTTACAAGGATATTGTTGGCTTTATATGAGGGGTGGCTATGAACAGGAACCGAAAAGAAGGACCTTAACATATTATCAGAGTCATATATGAACCTCTTTTCATTATGTCTTATCACACTTTGGTCCTTGTAAGGTGTATTGTGACATATTGGAAATGCAGCCATAAAAACCTGAAGAAAAAATACAAGAGAAAAGAAAAGAAGATAAGTAACATCTAAATGATACAAAATACAGATTAAAAATAATGAGGATCTATCATTGAATATTAGTATCTTATAGTTGTGTTAATATACATTTCCAAATTCAACAAGTGAAAAATGAAAAATTATCCTTCTAGTTTGCACAGATAATTGAAAAATGTGCATTAAGACCTTCATTCTCAACAACAAAAAAGACAACAGATTTTCATTTCCTAGCAACCAGAAACATATCATCAATTCCTATAAAAACAGAACAAGGTTATCCTAAGACCTAGTTTTTTTCTTGTTTGAAAAATGAACACCAATATTTTCTCAAAGTAAAAAACCTTAATACTCAAGTAGTGAAACTCAAAACCATAGCTTCATTGATAAAAAAGAAAAGGGTATCATTTAAAAAGTACCAAAGTACACATAATAAAGAAACTGAAAGGTACCTCTGCAACTTTGTTTCCTTATCATATATATCAAAGCTTCTTCAGAATTCCTAAAAGGGTATGATGCTGTGATGAGAAAGAACTACTTTTACATGTACTTGTGTTTCCATTAATAGCTTATGGCTAATGGGTTTTGTTGAAGTTGATTGATAATGAAGAATTGAACCACAAGTACAACTATGTTCTAAGTTATTATATCTTATCTATGTTTAACCATTCACGTTTTGTAATAAGAGATATGTTAAGTTCATGCACCAATAAATGCATCTATTAGGATTCGATTGGACCCACTACCCATTTCAATCAATCTTACACGTTGCATCCTCAAATACCTCAAACAAAAAATCTAGGATTTCTTTTAAACAGAGAACAAAATACAAGGTTTAATGATTGAGTTCAATCTTCAATGTGTATCCATCATTAATCTAAAGTTTTTTTTATTATAGATTTATCGTATAATTTATCATTCATTCATTTATTTTATTTAAAAGTTAATGATGATTAATATATAAATAATAATGTATTAATATGTTAAAAATTTTAACACTAACGATCATAGTTATAAAAACCGGTTCGTGCTGGCCGGTTACTGTACCGATCAATTTTTATTTAAGATTAATTTTTTAATTAAAATAAAAATAATTATTGTTTTTTTCAACATTAATGTTAATATATTATATATGTATATCTAAATTCAGCGGCAGTATGCGGTTTAATTAGTGAATCATTGGTTGAACTGCTATACTACTATACTTGTACTCCGGTTTGATGACCGATATGATATTTATAACACTACTAACAAATAACAATACATAAATATTATAAAGAATAGCATAAAGATTTTTAAAAGTTTTGAATTATATAGATTTTTATAATAATTACAATGAAATAGAGTAGACACATGAGATTAAATACTGTTGAGTGAGAGCATAAAAAACTTCAATATACAATCATTTAAAATTAAACTCTAAAATATAAAGTTAACCCAATCATTATGCATTTGTTTTCTATCCAAAGACAGTTCTGATTAGAATTAACATTATTTTCTGGAACACATTTAATGGCACAATTTTACGGATAAATTTATAGGTAATGTTATTGACACTTTAAATTATTTAAATCATATTTTCTATATTATCTTATTAACCAAATGAGTTTAAAATGAAATCTTGAAAAGGAATGAAACTATTATATGATTTATATAATAAATATACTAATAATTAAATCAAAAAATACAAATATTTAATTAAAAATATATTCAAAATATGTCTCTAGACAATTGTTCCTGATTAGACACATAATCACATTTATATCGGAGTTTTTACTCATCACAAATTTCTTCTATGCATAAAAATCAAGATCCATCAAGGAAAAACACTTTTATAGTGATTGTGTGTGTATAATTCACCCTTTACTTTTTTTATTAATAATCTAAAGGTAGAAGTGTTGAAGACTATGTATTAAAATTGAGAGCCTTGGGAATCATGTACTTGTGTGATATTTATAGCAGAACTCCAACATATATGAGCAAGGTTAGATAAGGGGGTGGATTACACAAGCCTATTCAGTTAATTTAATTATACTTTACCTTTATTCTTATCTAGAAAATTAAATTACATCTCTTAAAAGAGAAAAGTTAATGGAGAGACAAATGCTTCAAAAATCAAAGAAAAAATATAACTTTCAATAACACATATATCTATGTGATTACAATAAAATTATATATTTTCTCATTAAAAACAAAGAGAAAACATTCATTTATCTCTTCATTAATAAAAAATATCTATTTCTATATCATTACACTAAGTTTCCCTATAGGGTTACTTGTATAATGAATGTATATAAAATAAGAGAAATCTGTATATAGTAAAAAAGGATAATACTATGTATAGTTACTAAACTTTAGGAGTAAATATATAAATCCAAATTTATATACTATATAAAAGAAAACTCTTATCACATAAGCTAGGGACATGTGTCATTAAAAAATTTCCTCCAAAACCTCTATATCTCTTAGTATATGCAACCTCACACATAAGATGAAAAACTCCTTTATGAAATCACTCTTCATATCAATATCATTAATTTTATCAGCTAATACATTAAAAATGACATATAAATAAGTAAACAATGTTATTTTTATAGAACAATGACAAACTATTTAAAATTTGTGTATGAGAAGAAATTTGGATACAAATGAGCAGGAAAAAAATCGAGCTTCACAAACAATGATGGAAAGAAAATTGATTATGCAAGAAAAACGAAATGCACAAACAATGATGAAAATAAAATTGATTATACAAGAAAAATGAAATGCAAGGCAATGTCACAATTCAAGTATTGTTCCTTTGGTAGTATAGTATGTACTAACAAATAACACATTAGAATATATATTTTATATATGAGACTATTTTTATATACATTCATAACTTCGAGCAATAATTTAGATTTTTATATGAGAAAATGATATGTTCACCGATAGTGTATGAATTTGATATATTGTTATTGCATCATTCATGTTTAATTCAAGAAAGAAGTAGTACAAATGAGTGATGAATGATATACAGATAGTATATAAATATTTACATTCATGATATATAAATATTACACTCCTTATATATTTCAGAAAACAAATCCATATAAATGAACATTCATAAGAGATGAATGTTTATTTTTTTAATATTTCGAACATGTCTACTATTAGTTCTAAGTGTTCTTAACGATACGAATGTATGTGTAATATGTGTGTTTTAACTCTCCTAATGCATGGGTAACATGTGTATTTTAACTATGCAATGCATGAGTAACATGTGTTCTTATTAATGCGAATGTATGAACATCATCTGTGTTTTTATTCATGTGAATGCACGGGTCACATGTGTATTATTAACGATATAAATGAATGGATAACATATGTGTTTTAACCATGCGAATACACGAGTAAATATTCTTAACCATATAAATATACATATAAGATGCATGTTTTTAATCACAGCAAAAAAATATCACCCTATGCAAATGCACATATACTTGCTAATTAACATTCAAAATCTAGTTCATAAGGTAAAATATTAGATTCCGTTATGACTGTGTTTGGACAAAAGGGATTTTCCGTTAAGATCAAATGAAGTTTATTATATCAATATGATTACCCATCTCAAAATGCTGAAATAAGTATTTTATTTATCACTGATAAATGGATTTCAAAAATAATTTTTAGTACAAGTTTCAAGTCTTCAGTTTAATAAATATATTAGTTCCATTTAAAAAATATAGTTTCTAAGAAAATAATTCTATCAATAAAACCTTAACCAATAATATTCATCACAAAATTTCCAATACGTTGTTAACCAATTCATGAAATCTTTAACCAACATTAAATTTTTTTCCCAATACTCCTAGATCTAGTCATGTTACTGATTTGTCACTCCAACAATTTACATTCCATTTAACAAAGTTTCCAAAATCATTCGGTGCAAAGTTGAATAAAAAAGAAACAAAAAATTGTAAGTTTATTTGGCTGATCAAACTTTTTAATTAGATATATATACTTGTTGCTTGTAAAAATGAAACCTAAGAATTTATTTTGTTCTATTTGAATTTTAATATTAAGCTAACAAAAACTGAATGGAATACTCTAATAGGCTCAAAATATCAAAACTCAAATTTTCACCTGAAAAATAAGTCAAATGGAGTAGTCATGTGGGCATTAAAAAGAAACTGTATAATATCTATGCCCTCTCAGTCTAAACATTTATATATAATTAGTATATTATCCACCATTCATTTATATTACTTTTTTGAAGAGACAATGATGATAAAATATGCATGGTGAATGATACAATGAATGTATATAAAACTCATACACTATCGGTCCATTCATTTTTTCTCTTAAATAAATACTTTGTTGGAGTATCATTGATCAATGGAATCAAAACAATAACATTAATAGTTGCAGTTTTCCTTTCCCTTAAGACCTACTAAGTTAGAATAAATGCCAAACAATGTCAACAAACATTTGAAGTTGCTTGCTAACACAATGCATCACTAAAATCATTTTCAAGGAAAGAAAACGGCATAATCAAAGATTACTTTGGTACTCACCGAGGTCGAATATCGGAAAACATTAACCGCGCATACAACCCGACAATTTAAGACTAGATCAGATTCTTTAAACAAGGTCTGAATCATCTGAAAACAGCAAAAAATCGAACTTTCTAAGGACAAAAAATGCGATTTGATACAAGTCTTACTGCTCGGTAGGCATGGTCTTAATGATATCCGAATCACCTGAAAATAGTATCAAACAAAATTAGAGAAGCAAACAGCACAAAATTAGTTGTTAATGTTTAAATAGTTGAACAATATCAGATACCCGGATCAACGATGCTGAGGCAGCACACTCGGTAATATTTGCCACACGCAGTACCCAAATCCACATTGTCTATACACAAGAATCACTCTCTTAGAGATATTAATAGAACATATAAGAATAGTACCAAATACTAGTGCATTTGATGCCAAACCAGAATAGTACTTTTAAAAAAGGAAAACAGAAAGAAACACATTACAGATTAGGATCAGTTCTACATAGAATATGTAATCATAGCAATACCAATGCAATAATTCAAATGGTCTGTGCAATATGTTCAAAAAACATTACATGCAGCATTTCGTATCGACTCTTACGTGTAACTACTGACACCTCAAGATTATAACTCGAGCAAATTCATGTTCTTCAACTTTTGACAGGTAAACTATTCCATGGGCTAGGATATGGCTTTGACAGCAGTGCATATCATAAAATTGACCCACAAAGGAAATTTAATATAAATCAAGAATCATGATGATAACAATTCAAGAGTTTTTTTTATCAAGGGAAGCACAAGTTTTTAGAGCCGGCCTATAATACTATGGGCTTTAATGTACAATAAATTTGATAAATAAACAAAAACAAAGTTCCTAAGTCATGAATACTTATATATCAAACAAAGTTCCTAAGTCCTCCTAACCAAAACATCTTTTATTAAATGTATCCACTGATTTAAATTGCGGACCGCATCACCTGATGCGCCCGCGATATTGCGGTTGTGGTGGCCACCGCAATTGCGGTGTGACTCCGAATCACAATTATGAGGCCGCATCAAACCACAACACAACCGCATCCGACTGCATTTGGACCGCATCAGGCCGCATTTGGACCGCATCAGGCCGCATAGGACAGCTTTAGGCCGCATCAGATTCAAAAATATTGTTTTAATCGCAAAATAATTCACACCACAACAACCGCAACCCGCATCGCAACGGCTGCAATGACTGCAATAGCAATAACCATAAACGTTACCGCAATCGTGACCGCAACCACAATTTAAAACACTGAATGTACCAAAGATTATGTCAGGATAAATGTTTTTGAATAGAGGCATTGGTTAAACTCTCATATACATATATGCAGCATTTATCTATAACAACATTAAAAGGTGACAGAAAAACTTACTCCCATTATAATGGTGAACTCCAACCTTGGCCAACATAGCATAATACTCAATTTCTGACTTCCTCAAGGGTGGGCAATTGTTGGCAATGATAATGAGTTTCCCTGCAATACTTAAAAACCAAAATAATAAAACAACTGCAACAATCAAGCTTAGTCCCACTAGGTGGGGTCAGCAAAACTGATCGAACGACACCATAATGTTCTATCATAAATCACAACTATTGACAAAGCATACATCTTTACACTTTTCCTAATCATTACACCTATGGAAAAAGCCAAAATAATAAAAGCCAGCTATAAATTCTATATTATCAGCAAAATCCACAACCAGCTATATAAATCATAATCTTTAGAGCTCTAAATCTAATCACTTGAAATGGATTCCATTCTCCAATATACAAAACTAGAACCCTAAAAAATTTCCCCACATTAACAACACCCAACGTTTAATAATCCCAAACCAATATATCTAAGCAGTGTAAACATTATAAAATACAAATTATAAATAAGAAATAATGGCAAAAAAATAATCAAACACACTACATTAATTCAATGGAATCTTATCAGAAAAAGAGTATGATTATATATAAATTTTTTACCTTTGGAGCTTCTAAGGGATTTGAGAACAGTTTTGTAACCAAGAGTATATTTACCACTCTTCATTACAAGAGCGAGCCTGTTGTTAATGCTCTCATGGGTCTTCTTCTGCATAAAAAATCACAAAAAAAACATCAATAAAATCAGAGAGAGAAATCAAAAAAGGGTAAGAAAGAACTAGAGAATTGAATAAGAAGATTTACGGTTTTCTTTGCAGCAACCATGGTGATGATGGTGGAAGAGAGAAACCCTAGTTTAGTGAAAGAGACTAAAGAGATTGGAAGGAACAAATATAAAAGTGGGCCTGTACATTGCAAGGCCCATTTATATTAATCCTCTCCATATTTATATAATGAATGTGTAAATCTTTTTATCGACCATACATAAATATTACACTCCTATTTTGATCATTCGCTTTTATATTATGAAAATGTATGTTTTGATAGTGTATGAGTTTGTGTACGCTTTAACTGTATCATTCATATTTGACCATAATTGATTCTATCTAATACAAATGAATGGTGAGTGACATACTAAATATCTATAAATTTTTACATCGATAAATCACATATATTATTATCTTTTATATTTTTTTGATGGATACAGAATTATAGATTCCTAACTTTTTTATTTTAATTCTTCTATCTTATTGTTTAGATCATAAAACTTGCTTATAGAGTTATTGGAGTTCTAGACTCTGATTCAATTTTATTTATGGTACACACATATTTCATTTTTTGCCATCAATAAGTGAGCTAGTAAGTCAGTCAGTTATTGAGAAAATAATTCAGTTAGTAAGTAAGTCAGTCAGTAAGTCCATAAGTAAGTTGATTAGTAAGTGAAAAAGTCAGTTAGTAAGTTATTCAGTAAGTCATTTTTTAAGTATGTCAGTAAGTCAGTCATAGAATAAGTAAGCTAGTAAGTCAGTCATAAAATAACTTAGTCAGTCAGTAAATCAGTCAATAAGTCTGTCATTTAGTAAGTAAGTACATCAATAATTTAGTTAGTAAGTCAGTCAGTAAGTTATTCAATAAGTCAGTAAGTCAATAAATAAGTCAATAAGTCAGTCACTAAGTTAGTCAGTAAGTAAGTCAGTTATTTAGTAGTCAATAAGTGAGTTAGTAAATCAGTCAGTTGGTGAGCAATTAATTCAGTTAGTAAGTAAGTCAGTCAGTGAGTAAGTCAGTTAATAAGTTATTCAGTAAGTCAGTAAGTCGTTCTTTAAGTATGTGAGTAAGTCAGTCATACAGTAGGTGAGCTAGTAAGTCAGTCAGAAAATAACTTAGTCATTTAGTAAATCAATCAATAAGTCTGTCATTTAGTAAGTAAGTACATCAATAAGTTAGTTAGTAAGTTAGTAAGTCAGTAAGCCAGTAAGTCAGTGAGACAGATAGTAAGACAATAAATAAGTCAGTAAGTCAGTTAGTAAGTTAGTCAGTAAGTAAGTTATTAAGTCAATCAATAAGTGAGCTAGTAAGTCAGTCAGTTATTTAGCAAATAATTCAGTTAGTAAGTAAGCTAGTCAGTCAGTAAGTCCATAAGTAAGTCAGTTAGTAAGTGAATAAGTCAGTTAGTAAGTTATTCACTAAGTTAGTAAGTCATTCTTTAAGTATGTCAGTAAGTAAGTTATACAGTAAGTAAGTTAGTAAGTCGGTCAGAAAATAACTTAGTTAGTCAGTAAATCAGTCAATAAGTCTGTCATTCAGTAAGTACATCAATAAGTTAGTTAGTAAGTCAGTCATTAAGTTATTCAGTAAGCCAATAAGTCAGTGAGTCAGTGAGTAAGACAATAAATAAGTCAATCAGTAAGTTAGTCAGTAAGTAATTCAGTTATTAAGTTAGTCAATAAGTGAGCTAGTAAGTTAGTCATTTAGTGAGCAAATAGTCTAGTTAGTTAGTAAGTAAGTAAGTCAGTAAGTCCATAAGTAAGTGAAGAGGTCCGTTAGTAAGTTATTCAATTAGTCAGTAAGTCATTCTTGAAGTATGTCAGTAAGTTAGTCATACAGTAAGTGAGCTAGTAAGTCACTCAGAAAATAGCTTAGTCAGTCAATAAATCAGTCAATAAGTTTATCATTCAGTAAGTAAGTACATCAATAGTTAGTGAGTAAGTCGGTCAATAAGTTATTCTTTAAGCTAGTAAGTCAGTGCGTTAGTCAGTAAGTTAGTCATTCAGTAAGTTAGTAAGTCAGTCAGTAAGTCAGTCACTAAGTTAGTGAGTCAGTAAGTCAGTTAGTAAGTTAGTAAGTCAATCAGTCAGTTAGTCAGTTAGTCAGTCAGAAAGTAAGTCAGTCATTCAGTAAGTAGGTAAGTAAGTAAGTAAGTCAGTCAGTTAGAAAGTTAGTGAGTCAGTAACTCAGTCAGTAAGTCATTCAATAAGTTAGTGAGTCAGTAAGTTAGTGAGTAAGTTAGTCATTCAGTAAGTTAGTAAGTCAGTCAGTAAGTCAGTCAGTAAGTTAGTGTGTCAGTAAGTCAGTCTATAAGTTAGTCAGTAAGTTAGTGAGTCACTAAGTCAGTCAATAAGTTAGTGAGTCAATGAGACAGTCAGTAAATTAGTCATTCAGTAAGTAAGTAAGTCAGTCATCCAGTCAGTAAGTTAGTCAGTAAGTTAGTGAGTCAGTAAGTTAGTCATTCAGTAAGTTAGTAAGTCAGTCAGTAAGTCAGTCAGTAAGTTAGTGAGTCAGTAAGTCAATTAGTAAGTTAGTGAGTCAATAAGTTAGTCATTCAGTAAGTTAGTAAGTCAGTCAGTAAGTTAGTTAGTCAGTCAGTAATTTAGTCAGTAAGTTAGTGAGTCAGCAAGTCAGTCAGTAAGTTAGTGAGTCAGCAAGTCAGTCAGTAAGTTAGTGAGTAAGTAAGTCAGTCAGTAAGTTTGTAAGTCAATCAGTTAGTTAGTGAGTTAGTAAGTCAGTCAGCAAGTCATTCAGTAAGTTAGTGAGTCAGTAAGTTAGTTAGTAAGTTAGCGAGTTAGTAAGTCAGTAAGTAAGTTAGTCAGTAAGTTAGTTAGTAAGTTAGTGAGTCAGTAAGCTAGTTAGTAAATTAGTCATTCAGTAAGTTAAGTAAGTTAGTAAGTAAGTCAGTCAGTAAGTTAGTCAATAAGTTTGTGGGTCAGTAAGTCAGTTAGTAAGTTAGTGAGTCAGTAAGTCAGTCAGTAAGTTAGCATTCAGTTAGTAAGTAAGTCAGTCAGTTAGTCAGTAAGTCAGTAAGTAAGTTAGCGAGTCGGTATGTTAGTCAGTAAGTTAGTCATACAGTAAGTTATTTAGTCAGTCAGTTAGTGAGTCACTAAGTCAGTCAGTAAGTTACTGAGTCAGTCAGTAAGTTAGAGAGTTAGTCATTCAGTTAGTTAGTAAGTCAGTCAGTCAGTAAGTTAGTGAGTCAATAAGTCAGTCAATAAGTTAGTCATTCAATAAGTTAGTAAGTCAGACAGTTAGTCAATAAGTTAGTGAGTCAGTAAGTCAGTAGTTAAGTTAGTGAGTCAGTAAGTCAGTTAGTAAGTTTGTCATTAAGTAAGTTTGTAAGTCAATCTGTCAATCAGTAAGTCAGTCAGTAAGTTAGTGAGTCAGTAATTTAGTCAGTAAGTAAGTAAGTAGGTCTGTAAGTAAGTCAGTAAGTTAGTGTGTCAATAAGTTAGTGAGTCAGTAAGTCAATCAGTAAGTTAGTGAGTCAGTAAGTTAGTCATTCAGTAAGTTAGTCAGTAAGTTAGTGAGTCATTAAGTTAGTCTATAAGTTAGTGAGTCAGTATGTTAGTCATTCAGTAAGTTAGTCATTCAGTAAGTTAGTAAGTCAGTCACTAAGTATGTAAGTCAGTAAGTTAGTGAGTCAGTAAGTCAGTAAGTAAGTTAGTTATTCATTTAGTTAGTATGTCAGTCAGTCAGTCGGTATGTTTGTGAGTAAGTTAGTGAGTCAATAAGTCAATCAGTAAGTTAATATGTTAGTAAGTTATTGAGTCGGTAAGTCACTAATAAGTTAGTCATTCAGTAAGTTAGTGAGTCAGTCAGACAATAAGTTAATGAGTCTGTAAGTCAGTAAGTAAGTCAGTCAGTAAGTTAGTCATTCAGTCAGTTAGTAAGTCATTTAGTTAGTCAGTGAGTTAGTCATTCAGTAAATTAGTAAGTCAGTTAGTCAGTCAGTAAGTTAGTAAGTTATTAAGTTAATAAGTTAATAAGTTAGTAAGTAAGTCAGTCAGTAAGTTAGTAAGTCAGTAAGTTAGTAAGTCACTCAGTCAGACATTAAGTTAGTCAATAAGTTAGTGAATCAGTAAGTCAGTTAGTAAGTTAGTCATTCAGTAAGTTAGTAATTCAGTCAATCAGTCAGTCAATAAGTTAGTCAGTAAGTTAGTGAGTCATTAAGTCAGTCGGTAAGTTAGTGAGTTATTAAATCAGTTAGTAAGTTAGTGAGTCAGTAAGTCAGTAAGTTAGTAAGTTAGCAAGTCAATAAGTCAGTTGTAAGTCAGTAAGTTAGTACGTTAGTAAGTAAGTCAATCAGTCCGTCATTAAGTTAGTGAGTCTGTAAGTCAGTCAGTAATTTAGTCATTCAGTAAGTTAGTAAGTTAGTAAGTCAGTTAGTCAGTCAGTAAGTTAGTGAGTCAGTAAGTCAATCAGTTAGTTAGTGAGTCAGTAAGTCAGTCAGTAAGTTAGGCATTCAATAAGTTAGTAAGTAAGTAAGTCAGTCAGTTAGACAGTAAGTCAGTCTATAAGTTAGTGAGTCAGTAAGTCAGTCAGTAAGTTAGTTATTCAGTAAGTTAGTAAGTCAGTCAATCAGTAAGTTAGTGAGTCAGTAAGTAAGTTAGTCATTCAGTAAGTTAGTAAGTCAATCAGTAAGTCAGTAAGTCAGTTAGTGAGTCAGTAAGTCAGTAAGTTAGTCATTCACTAAGTTAATAAGTCAGTCAGTCACTAAGTCAGTCTGTAAGTTAGTGAGTTAGTAAGTTAGTCAGTAAGTTAGTCATTCAGTAAGTAGGTAAGTCAGTTAGTCAGTCAGTAAGTTAGTTAGTAAGTTTTTGAGTCAGTAAGTCAGTCAGTATATTAGTGAGTCAGTAAGTTAGTCATTCAGTAAGTTAGTAAGTCAATCAGTCAGTAAGTTAGGGAGTCAGTAGGTCAGTGAGTAAGTTAGTGAGTCGGTAAGTCTGTCAGTAAGTTAGTCATTCAGTAAGTTTGTAAGTAAATAAGTCAGTTAGTAAGTTATTGAGTCAGTAAGTTACTAAACTTACTTACTGACTTACTTACTTACTTACTGATATACTTACTTACTGACTCACTTCCTAACTTAATTATTGGCTTATAGACTTATTGTTGACTTATACACTTACTGACTGACTTACAAACATGCTTACTAACTTACAGACTGAATTAGTGACTTATGGATTCACTTACTAACTTATTCAGTGACAGACTTATTGACATACTCACTGAGTTACTAACTGACTTAGCAGTGACTTAGTGACTGACGTAATGACTTACTGACTAACCGACTTAATGACCGACTTAATGACTGACTTACTGATTGACTTAGTGACTTCTGTACTAACTTGCTGACTTACTCACTAACTGACTTAATGACATACTGACTGACTTAGTGACAGACTTACTGATTGTCTTAGTGTCATACTTAGTGACTTAATGACTTATTGACTAACTTAGTGACTATTTGACTAAATTACTCACTGACTTATCGATTTACTCAGTTATTGACTTACTTACTAAGTTACTAACTTACTGACTAAGTTACTAACTTACCGACTAAGTTACTAACTTACTGACTAACATAGTGACTGGTTTACTTATTGACTTACAGATTGACTTACTCACTCACTTACTAAGTGACTTACTTAATTAGTGACTGAATTACTTATGACTGACTTAGTGACTGACTTACTAACTTACTTACTAAGTTAGTAATAGACTTAATTAGTGATTGATTTAGTGACTAACTTACGTTCTGAATTAGTGACTAACTTACGTTCTGAATTAGTGACTAACTTACTAACAGGCTGACTTACTAACGGAATGACTTACTAACTTACTTACTGACATACTAAATGACTGACTTAGTTACTGACGTACTAAATGACTGGCATACTAACTCACTAAGTTAGTAATAGACTTACTAAGTGACTGATTTAGTGACTAACTTACTTAGTGAATTAGTGACTGACTTACTGGTGGACTGATTTACTGACCCTAAACCCTTATACCCTAAATCCCTAAACCATAAACCCTAAACCATACTGACCGACATTCTAACTGACTTATTGACCTGTATAATGTCTGACTTTTACTGAATTCCTTAGTTATTGACTTTCATACTCACCCATTTTGTGACTTAATAACCCTAAATGAATAATTATAGACTTATAGTGCATTGGAAAGAAAAGGAGAGGACTGCAAAAGAATACAACAATGGCTAAACTTTGAATCATTATTAAAATAGATATAAAAAAGAATGTAGTGAGAATATTTCACTTGTTAAGCTATCAATCATTATTAACATAGATGTAAAAAGGAATATGTAGTGAGAATATGTCATTTGTTAATAATGTAATTTGGATAATCAATTGCTATATTAGTACAAATTTTAGAAAGAAAAATTTTGAAGATGCCTTTTATCTTGAATTTATATATTTATGTATTTATGATGGATTGACTTTTTATCTTATCTTGTAAGAATGTCATACTTTTGAATCTTGACTTTGCTTTGTAATTAGATATATTTTTCTTTATGTGACAAAAAGAATTTTACAAACCTAACTTAAATTATTAATTATGATGATACAAAGTTACAAAATGAATAAAAATCTAATTATTAATAAGAACAATAAAAATTTAAATTAATTATAGGTCATTTTTTATTTTTTTGCATAGATTATATAATTTCACTCCAAAACCTACATTACAATGACCATAATTAAAGGAATTATAATTTAAGAATATTTCATCTTTTAACAGGAATTTAAGCACACTTTTAAATGTTAATTCCACCAAAAGCAAATAATAAAAAGTAAGGTGAAAAAGAATGAAAAATAAAAAAAGATACTAGAAAGGAGTAAGTTAAATAAATAATCAATCAAAGAGCATTAACAAAAAATTCATGATAATTCTGATTAATTCTCTATTCCTCCATAGATAGATGTCAGATATACAAGGAATTTGTTTTTATTTAGAATAAGTTTTTACTCATCGTTTCTAAGAGGAGTTGGTTTTTAGGATATAAACTGTTTTTTCAACTTCACACCCAATGAATGGAGTTTATAAATAAATCATGGGGTATGGTATTTCTTTTTGTTTAATGTAATTTGACTATATAATAGCCCCCCCGGTTTAATGAATAAAACACATTCCTTCTATGCATTTATAAAGCTTCTATATTTTAACAATCGATATTAAAGCTCTATAAGGGCGTGATCTAGAGAGTGTTAAAGTGAGTTAAACAAAGAGATACAATAATGGCAGTGAAGTTTGTGTAACTCTCCATTCCAAAATTTGATCGTTACTATTGTGATTTTTTCTTATAAGGTAGAGATTGTTGCATAGATTTCTAAATTTGCATGAAATATACTATTATAAGAAGTTTCTCGTTGCCTATAATTAAAGTGGATGAAAGAAATCAATGTTATACATTAGACTCAAGTCTCTTGTTATAACTAAGATCAATTATAAGCACCAACTAGAAACACTTGTTGAACTCTTAGGCCTATGGGTATGCAAGAGCTTGTAATATTATTATCTAATGATATTTTGATAGTTGCTCAAGCTCATGGGGACGTAAACCCAATTTACTGAACCCCATTAACAAATTTTCATATGTTCTTATCTCCTGTTTATTCTATGCGTTTTATTTGATTGTTTATGGATAACACTGCACAACAATCACTTTCACTATACTAACAAAAAATTGAAGAAAAAACTCAAAGTAAATATTATAGTTATACTTATTTATAACTAAGATATACTTATAAATTTATTTAAATAATCAGACAAATTTATTAAAAATAGTTACAAAATGATTATATAATAATAATATTCATACAAATGTTTACATATATATCCTTAAAAACCTAGTCTTTGAGACGTGAAAGATCTCAAGTACCAGACGCTTATCTATATACTATATAAGAAGGAAAAAAAAGGTTCTCTTATTTTATCTCATAACAAGTGTCATAACCTCAACAAAAAAATTTTCCTCCCAAAACACATCACTTTCTTAATATACAACTTCTCACACAAGATAAATATTATATTATTTAATAATATATAATAATAATAAAAATGACACCCACAATAAAGACACTTCATTTTGTACAACCTCCCACATAAGATAAAATATATACATATACATTGTTCATTACCCAATATTTTATTTAATAAGATATATTAATAATAATAGAATTGAATAGTTTGATTGATAAAAATATAATCATTTTATAAAATTATTCTTGAATTGGTAATACGGGTAACATGAGTGTTCTTAAAGATGCAAATATACAGGCAACATGTGTGTTTTAACTATGTAAATATATAGGTAACATGTGTTTTCTTAGCAATGCGAATGTACGAGTAACATATATGTTTTTAACCATTAAAATGTGCGGGTAACATATTTGTTCTTAACAATACGAATGCACATGTAACATGTGTATTTTCAATCATTTGAATATATAGTTTAAAAGACACATGTTTGTACGAGTAATGCGAATGTACGAGTAACACATGTATAGGTAACATGTACTTTTATTAGCAATGTGAATGTACGGATAACATTTGTAAACCATTAAAATGTACGGGTCATATGTTTGTTCTTAATAATATAAATGCACATGTAATATATGTACTTTTAAACATGCGAATGTATGAATAACATGTATGTTCTTAATCATATGAATACACATGTAATATGTACTATTAATCATGCGGCAAAAAATAACTTGCTAGTGTTCTTAAAAAGAGTTAGTTTTAGGTGGTTGTTTTATGTGTTTGCTTGTTTCCATGTTTCATTATTGGGTTTAAAAACTAAAAACTTTCCATGTGTTTCCTATGTCCATAAACTTAAAACTAGATGACGAAAAACTCACATTGTTTGGCCAGCAGAGAGATGAAGAAAAAGCAACAACCAAGCAAACCCTAAGTTTTATTTATACAATTACTGTTCTCTTCCAAACTTAGTGTTTCTAATTTACGTTAGGTTCAGCCCAAACAAACAAACATTTCTAACATGTTCGGGTTCAAGGTATGATATTAATTGCACTAAACTCATATCTCAAAGTTGATATTAGGTAAAACTTGAACCCAAACATAGTGGGCATTCTCCATTAAATTTGAATTGGGTTCAAATGGATACATAAAGCAATATTGAATAAATTAAAAATACGTAATAATTTCATATTTCAATAGGAATTCTCCATTAAGTTTAGATTTCATTGTTTCCCTAATAATTTCTTATCGTTTTAGTCCATAAATATTATTATTTTGCCTTATATTAGAAATATAGTTTTGAAGATATATTAAAAAAATACATAAAGAATTATCTTTATTAAAATTTATAAAAGCATTGTAAAGATTCTTGGTTTTTTTATTATTAAAATAAAAGGTTGTTGATTTTTTTATTAACCAGAGATAAAAACTTAACAAAGTTAATAATTTTGGGAAAAAATGTCACATGATAGTAGCAACATGGTCGTCTCCTAATATTAATAAAATTAAATTGATCTTCATGATAATTTATGTTAAAATATTAATAATCTGTAGTGTACTTTTTTTATTCTCTATTTTAATCCTACTAATAATTTTTCTTTTTAACTTATCCAATAACTTACAAATTGAATAAAACAAACAAGTGATAATTTTATGTCTTGTGTCTACATCTATAGGGAAGTCTTATCTAGTTATCTCCATTGAATAAAAAAAATGTTTATCCACCAACAAATATTATTTATAATTAAGCATTTACTAAATTCTTGAACGCAATTACAATTTATTTTGTGTTGCTCCACAATTAATAATTTATTCACTTCAAAAAACTTAAATTGAAATGGCTTTTACACTTTTTAGAATAAAAACTAAGAAATGTAAAGTATTACATATTTAAGGTGTAAAATGTTTAGTTAATTTTTTTTTGTATATAAGGGATTATTTAAAAAATCAAGTATAGAAAAGTAACTGAATAGAATCGTTCGCTTAAGGTATGCAATTAAACCTTGAATAAAGAATGACAGGAAATAATAAAATTGTTCAAATATAGAGCCTCATTTGGAAGAAAAATATATTAAATAGCTATATTTATATTTATATATATATAAATTTAAATTGATATCTACCTATTCCAGTAAAATATTTAATTACCAACACTGTAAAGTTCTCATGGAACCCAATGTATATTGTACACTGTGAAAAAGTTCAATTCCCACAATGACACTTATTTGAAGGAAAATCAACCACCCTAAAACATTTAAATATATGGATTGAGAAATATCTTTGTATAGCATAGATACTGTAAATTATTTTTAGACAATGAGTGTATAGAATATTTTCTTTAAGTAAAACATTTAAATTTATTAGAAGAATGAACATGGGGAAAATATGAAATTATATATGTTTTTATTAGAATTAGTGCAAAGAGGATAAGGATTCTCTTGAATAATGGGATCAAATATCGGGTGATTTCTTTCTCATTATACACTAATATGGCTCAATTTGGAATACTTTTTTCCATTAAAAAACAACTGAAGTGGAAATTAAGAAAGTAATGGAAAATAATCAGAAGCATTAAATATATAAAAGATAAAATAACATTAGTTATTTTTTGGTCAAAAGTAACATTAAATTCACTACTGAAAAATTAAACCAATAGAAACACTTATATATTGATGTGCCTTTTGAAATATATAGAATCTTGTTTGGGAAAAAAATCTCTGCAAATAAATAAAAATCATCATATAGGTATTTAACTAAAATACTTTGAATTTAAAATTTGTGATTTACTTTTAATACAGATTTCTTTTAAATTATTGCAAAAAATCCAATCATTTTTTCTTTAAAAAAGTTGGACCTAAAAGTTTTCTTCTAAATTCTAACCATAAATTTGAAACTATGAATATTTATATATTTATTCTTTTTTAATGGAAAATAGTTTTTTATTATTTTGAAAGTATGTATTGGAAATTAGCTCTTTATTCCTAAAATTGTAAGGAAATAATTCATCAATAATTTTGTTAACGAATTTATTTTCTTATTCCAATATTACAATTGTTCATTTTCTTAGCATAATTGAATGATGGACCATCCAAAATATAACAAATTTTTGTAACAAGTCTCCAATTAATATTAAATCTCTTATCATTTCTTGCCCCAAGCCATTGAAGATAATTTTTTTTACAAAGAAAGCTTAAAAGTAATTTATATATCTATTTTCTCTCATTGTTGATTTTAAAACTCTACCCATATCTTGTTTTACCATAGTTTTTTTTGTTCTTTCTTCTATTGCAACCAGCAATGTTGACACCTTCTTCAAGATCCTCATCTCAACAAGAAAACAAGGTTACTGAGGCTCAAGTCACTAGGAAAAAAGGCAAGCGAACTAAGAATCCTCCTATACGAATTGTTGGAAAAAGAATCTATGATCCTAAAAATGGAAAAACTTGTCACCAGGTACTTTGAATATTTATTATTATAGATTTTTGTGAATATCTATTTCATTTTCGTCTATGAAAGATAAAAATTTGAATGTGGGTAGGGATGTAAAATCTGTACGGGCACGAACATAGGTCATAAACGGTATCACAAATTTTAGAAACAGGTTTTTCAAACTTTCTGTGATATATATGAAATAGTATTGGTATAGTGGTACTTGTAGTACAATTTCCCTAAAATTTGTCTTCCATATAACTATGTTCTACTTTAATTTTATAATACTTTATTATATAAAATTGTATAAGAGGAGAGTAATAAAGGAATGTGGTTACAAAGGGACAAGATATTGGAATTTACATTTGGCATATCAATGTAGTAATTCACATTTTCAAAAGCAAGTGATAGAGGTGGAAAGGGCAACACCATTCCCTTCTTAGATTTTGTATTGTCTCTTGATTTTATATCAGTACATGTAATAATTAAATTTATCTTTATCTTTATTGCCAAGAGAGATATGAGTAATAAATTGCACAATATTAAAACAAAAATATAATGTACAAAAAAAGTGACAAGATGTGGTGAAGTAAAAAATTATGATTTGAATTTAGATTATTAAACCCAGAAGTACCTATAAAATCCCTTAAAAAAAACTCTTACGATAAAAGTAATATTCATAATACATAAAACAAATAGCTATTACTCGTGTCCGTCCATACTCGATACCATTCCAAAATGAGAGAATATGAGGATCATGAAAATGATATTGTGGCCAGTTGGTAACATAGAATGTATGAGAGTTGCTTTAATGTTTTGTAAAAAAGTTTCATATTTTAAAAAAAAAATCATGTGTTTTTGTTTGTATATGTAGGATGATGGTGATATTTGTTTAATTTTTTTTTGGTGTTAATTAATAGTTCATTTTTTGTTAGGGCAAGCAATTTTATTTTTTTAAGCTTATTTTATTCATATATTTTTTTTTGTTTTAAAGTGTCGTCAAAAAACCTTGGATTTGACAGCTTCATGCAAAAATATAAAAGATGGGAATAAGCCATGTACCCTCTACTTTTGTCACAGTTGCCTATTAAACAGGTTAGATTAACCAGCCATATCATCATATTTATAAAAAATATATATGTTTTCACTATATTATATATCATTCATATTTAATTATTATTAATTCTTAAATATAACTAATACAAAATAAATGGTAGATGAATATCAATCATATATAAATTTTTACATCGACAATGTATATATATTACACTTTTATTTTTGTTTTTACTGTTATTCTAATTCTGAGTGATGTATAATTGGATGTATTTTCATGTTGAGGTTTTGTTCCATTGAATTAGATACGGGGAGGAAGTAGCAGAAGTGGAAAAATTAAGTAATTGGATTTGCCCCAAGTGCAGAAACAAGTGCATATGTAGTTTGTGTAGGTAAGTTGTTTTTGTTTTTAGTTTAGCACTTAGGTTTAATTTCTACTTTGCATTATTTTATGTGTATAAACTAAGATTAGTGATGATGAAGGAAAAAAGAAGGTCTTCCACCAACTGGTCAATTAGCAAGAACTGCTAAGTCATTAGGTTATAAGTGTGTCTCAGACATGCTTCATTCATCCAATAATGTTGTTGTTCCTCAAGTGGAAGAAGTTGCTAAGAAAAAGGTGTGCTTATTTTCCTTTAATTTTGTTCTATCATTCTCACAATTTGTTGTGCCTTTGAGGAATTAAATGCATGTTAGTCGTGTAGCTGGTGTTCAATCGAAAATTGTAAATCGGCTACGCGGTTAAGTTTACTATGGTTGATATAGCTTATGTTCTTTTATGAAATTCATTATGATGACAGGAAGAAATGAATTGCAAGACTAATTCAAGTGGTGGTGATGATGAAGTTATTATGAGTGATGTTATTCCACTTTTATGGCCAGATTTATTAGATGATGAGGTTTAATAATGGTTATATTTTTCTTTTGACATGTTTAATTTGTAGATAGATTTTATTAATTAATCAATGCATATTTAATTTTTAGATTTTTTGTCATTAATTTAGTGTTGCTTCATTATTACAGGAGCTTGAAATTGCTCTATTTGGCAAAGCTGGGGATGAAAATTCATTAGATGAAAACAATTGTTCCAAACTTGACACTCCCAAAGATCAAAATACATCACTTGAGGTATCTATGGAAAGAGAGTTTGAAAAGTTAATTGAAATATCTAATGGCACTAGCAACAATGTTGATGATGCTTTCTTAAGCAGGAGTAGGAAAAGGTTTAAGATTTGCAATGAAGACCTAGAGGGGGACTCAAATTCAAATGATTGTCCCTAAAATGGAGACAAAAATAGCTAGGAACAATGACATTCTTGAAGGATAAAATGATGATCCACAAATGTTGGGTGCAAATAAGGTTATAGATGCCATTGCTTATTGTGTAGATGACTACCTTGGATTAGATTTAAATTTTGAGTTGAAATGTGACACTTGAATAAAACTATACAAATACTTTTAAATTGGATGTATGTTATCTATGTCATTTGAATAACATGATATTGGATTTCTCGGAAGAGAGAACTAGAATCAGATTCATCTCCAATACTGGAGAGGTAAGTTATTATTTTACTTTTACTCGATAAAAGTGGTAACTCATTATACTTAAAAGAATAAAACTACTCTATTATATTTATTTTTTATTCCTTTTGAATTTGAGGTACTTTCCTCTCCAATACCGGAGAAGATCCTCATCTAGAGAACTATGATTATCATCCTTTGTTGGGGTCTTATAACTATAATGTTTAACTGCCATGCCACTTTTAAATTACTCATGAAAATTATTTGATTATGGATGGGGATATACTTACTCCAAGAATAAGTTTTTTAAACTTACTCCACATCTTAACCATCAATTATATAAATATCCAATGGTTTAGATCTACCCACTAATTCAAACTATTGGATTTCCCTAGAATTGATGGCTAAGATTAGGAGTAAATTTAAAAAACTTACTTGGAGTCAATGGACCCCTCCCCTCCTCTTTGATTATTCATAAATATTTAATTAGAAAGCATAGGTATCATAACAATCAATGTACAAGATAGGAGGAATGTAAGATATATAGGTTCTTATTTGTCTAATTAAGAAATATGAACAAGAGAAGTTGTGCATGCATGATACTACAATGTCTATGGAGATATGTTAATAAATTGATTTCTATTGCTATCCAACTTCAGTTAGCTAGGGCTGTAAAAAAAAATTATGCATCGATTATAATCTATACTATTATACTTTTACTTAATTCTATTTAGATTTCCTCCTATACAATAAGTGGAGAAATTGCATGCTTCTCATTAGACATATGTAATTTAAAGTCATCACTTACATATTTAGAGAAGAAACCTAGTGTGCTGATCATATAAGGTTCTCATTTGAATCACAGACATTATAATAACCTTCCCATATTCGTGTTTAACACGTATCTGATACTGATACTCTTCGATACTTTATCAATATGTACCCATAGCGATCGAAATTATATTTTTGAAAAGAATATGAAACCTCCATATTCCAAAAGCTTATTGCATCATTCACATTCAATTGATTTGATAGCTTAGATATTGTTATTCATTATTGTTGTGAATGCTTGAAATATGTTATTACATTAATCTCACATTATCTAGTATTGTAATAGAGTAGAGTAATCAATGTTATATATTGGACTCAGGTCTCTTGTTGTAATGTGCACAGATATAAACACCAAATAGAAACACCTCACGGGCACTTGGGCCCATCGGTATGCTAGGGATTGTAATCTTTATTCTCTAATAATATCTTGGTAGTCGTTCAGCGCTCCTGGGGACGTAGACACAATTGGCCAAACCTCGTTACCAAATTCTCTTTGTTTCTTCTATTTATTGTATGCATATTTGATTGCTTGTAATCAACGATGCACAATAATCTCTTCTGCTACACCAACAATTATATTGATTTGATATCATAAAGATGAAATATAATTTATCTACGGGAAAATCTATTTGGATACTGTTGTAATTCATTATTATTTGATTCGTCTGGAATATGAGAAATAAAGTCATTTTTAGGGAGGAAAAAAGTAGTTATATTCCATTGTTAGATTTGATTCATGTTAGATCCTATTTATGACTATTTAATATTGTTCATGTAAATTCTATTTTTTTTTTTTTGCACAATGATAAATTGCTCCACTTTCTTGTATAGAACTATTAACTATTATGTGATCCCTAACCGAGTTAATACCGCTTATACCTTTTATTCTATATCTTTACTTATTAAAAAAATGTAATTCAATTTAGTGACGAAAGATTTATCCTATTTGTGTTGGCTCAAGCCTCAATGCATGAAATCTTCCATTAATTGCTTGTTTAGTTCACTAGCTAAATTCTATAGGTAAAAAAAATTCACTAGACATTAAATCCGATAAACATATTATAAGAAATTTAGCTATCTATCAACAACACTTTATTGATATATTTAACCCTCATGTTCTTGGATCTACATTAAATTATCAAGTCTAGATCGAGGAAAGATAATGTAATTACTTTGATGATCTTATTTTGGTACATAATTAGTTTGATGATATGTAAGTGTTCAACCAAAAGAAAAACTAAATATATTAATGTGTATAAATTTCATAAATTAGTCTATAACCTAATGACTGCATTCACTGAATGTCTTCTAATTTATTTCTTTTTAAGAACTACCCATGTAAAAATTTTCATTATTAATATTGGTCACTTGATGACCTTTGCATAAATAAACTTTCAATTTTTTTTTGTGAAAGTTGTTTAATGTTTGCAAGTTCGAGAAACGGGATAAGAAGCTTCATATTCGAAATGCACCCTCAGAATTCACATTTAACAATAGTCATTCAACAACACCTTTTAGTAGAACGATGTTAAATGTAAGGCATGAGAGAATAAAAACGCTCGTTGAAACAAGAATTGTTTAATGTAATTAGCTACAAAGAGAGTTGTTGAATGTTTGTCTCAAAGATTCAACAACGCCCCTTGAAGCAAGCGATGTTGGTTTGCATACATTCAACAACACTCTTTGTAGTGAAAGTTGTTGAAACGTGTGACTTTTTATGAATGATTAAATTAACATTTGTATGAATGATTAAATTTGTATGAAGTTATATCTATGAATATTTAATAATAACTTTAAAATATTTCTAAAACTAATATTAGTAATCTAAAATTATATTTAATTAATCTCTACTAAATGTATGTATAAATGTCTAATTTATTTATTCAAAATAATAATAACGAACAACGTTCAATGGAGTAAATGTTGTTGAATGTATATTCACTTATTGCATTTAACGGCGCTCGCTTAAATGATCGCTATTAAATGTCATAGGCGGAAAAATATTTAATAATGTTTATTGTAGTGCGCGCTAATGAATGTTATAATCAAATACATTTAACATAACACTCACTTTAAGAATGTTGCTAAATGTTAAATATCAACAACGCTCATTACAACGAGTATTGTTGAATGTTACGAGTGTTTAAAACTCAAAACCTAATTCACTTCTCTTTACATTCTCAAACTTGTTCACAAAGAGAAACTCTCATACACTGAGAAAACCCCATACACCCATATAACCCATATTCACTCAGAAAACTTTAACAATGGATTCTCACAGTAGTAATGGTGTGATCCCATAATAAAAAATATACTTCACATAAAATGACGACCATAAAGAAGGTCATTCGTGCTAGGAGTAAGAATATTAAGTTTTCGGTTGAATAGACACAGAAGGCCAACAATTAAATATGAAGTGTGACAACACATTAATAAGTTACGTTGGACTTGTGGTTAGACAGAATGTACCTATATCATTCAGTTCTTAAAATGATAAGATATTGGATAGCTTCAAATATATCATTTGGAATGATATAATAGTAATTTATAAATATTACCCTATATCTTATTCATATTTTTTACATATAAAAGGTTAATGGTTTTGATATGTTTATATGCCTATAAGAGGAAAATAATAGTAATAGTTTTATGATATTGTCTTTAACTATTACATGTCAAAAGTCAAATTCTTTTAGATGTCTAATATACTGACTTCAAATGTTAAGTTCTTTTATTTTGCAGCCCACAAACTATGTCTATTATGATTTCAGTAGTTACATTATTACTAATCAAATGTTATACATTGAAATTCTATGTCAGTATAATTCTATGCCCACAAACTATGTCTAGAATTTCTCTCCACAAAACCTGATTTCATTGTTTTCTTTCTCAAATCATGAGTTTCTAATATGAGGTTTAGATGTGTGATTTTCTTGATTGTGCCCATATTTTAAAATAATATGCTTTTTGGGCTTGAGATGATGACATATAATATTTAACATTTTTTAATGGTTTAGATTTTAACTTAGTTTTAATTAAAGTTTTATTTTAAATGTTCAAAATAATCTGGACCTCACATTCTTGTATTGAATTGTCCAGTACAAGAGAGAATCTCAACTCTATCATTTTATATTATAGTATTAATTAGTTGATTCATGTAACCAATCATACATATTGGATAAAGACATAATTTTATATCTCAATTTTTTTTATCTATTTATGTAAGTTCCTTAAATTGAGACCCAAGGTATTTTCTAATATTTAAATATTGTGGTTAAAATATGATAGCATTCGATTGGTTCTTCTACAATTTAAGAGACTCAAAACATTTGATCAAAATGTGCTCAACAATTGTTATAATAATGCCTAGTGGAACATTTTTTTCCCTTGATTATTACTAATAACATAATCACATGCCCCTTTAAACAAACAACAACACAACCTCACTTTCATTAATTTCACAACAAAAACTTATACTAGCTAACTATTTAGATCCACAACTACATAAATTATTTGAACTCAAGTAACACATTTTGGTCAAATTGAAGGTAACATTCCTAAAACTCACTCAATAATGATTTAAAAATAAATGAAATATTCCTCATCTTCAATCAGTGAAACCTGAAATAACAGCATGAGGCTCACAAGCCTTAGCAGCTGGGCTGGGCTCAGAACTTGGGCTAGGCCCAACAGGCTTGGAAAGAAGCTCTTGAGGTAAGTCCTTAATACCTTTGAGATAAAATGTGTAGAATAGCTTAAAGGGAAATATAATCTGACACAGTTTGACCTCACCATACACCCCTTCAAAGATGCCAGTTCCACCAGTCACAGAAAGACACGTGTCTTCATAGGTTAGGTATGGTCCTTGAACTGTAATGTGACCATAGTCTCCGAAGTAGAAACTATAAATAGCTTCATACCTGTCACCTTTCTTTTCAGCTTTGTTCTGTATTAGAATACATATACCTGCTGTGATCCCCACGCGCTTTTGAAGGCATCCGGTGTATAACTGCATGTTCCAAAGTCAGAATCGAGAGGAAAGTGTTGTGAAAAAATAGAAAAGAACAAAATATAATGATATTTGTATTCTTTTATTTATAATTAGTTGATACTTTTATCCTTTAAACTATAAGCAAAAATATAGTTTTCTTCTCCAATTCTCAACATGGTATTGGTTTGTTCCATATAAACCATTTCAATAATAGAAAATCACATTAAGGAAAACTATTTGTCTACTATATTATTTTTCCATAGACTAATAGCATTTACTTTTGCTTTTAATAATAAATTCAAGTCCATATACTTGTCTTTGTTAATGAAATCTTTTCAACAATGGGCATGAATCAAATTTCTAACACTATGTTTAAGAAACTCTATCATGAAGTTGTCTAAAATATTCTTTTTATGAATTGGTTATATGTTTGAATTACCTATTTGATAAAAAAAACATATCTTGATAACTAAATTAAAAAATATTGAAGTTGAGTAATGACAAACTAGTTAGCATCATAGTTAAGAATAAAAAAGTTATTTAAATTTTGAATGGGCACTAGCATACTTATTAAACAAACATAGAACTCTTTAAAAAATGAACTTTTAGAATCAAACTAGTAGAATAATCTAGACAATAATAGTAAATAAATATTGTTTCAATCTAATAAAGTCCATAGGAAAAATAAGAACAAAAGCATAGAAAGATTGCATATAACCTAAAGTTTTAGAATAAAGGAAGCAAATATATTATATGATGAAATGAAAGTAACTTACCTTGTTGCTGAAAGGGACAAGATCACCAATAGAATTAACAGTTTTCTGGCTTAATCTAAGGTAAGCAGGGCTTCCACGATCTCTTTCATTGATCTCATACACACTAAGTTCTTGTACTTTTACTACAAGATCAGACAAATTAAATAAATCAAAAGGGTCATCACAAAAGAAAAGAAAAATCACTTATTTGCAGCACAGAATAATCACTTATATGTTTGTTTACCTGAGTCAGATTTCTCAGCTTGGCTTCTGCAGGTGAAGGATTTCTTGTGTACTGCATGGTGAGAGTGTGGTGAAGTTGTGTTTAGCTTGAGAGTTTTAGTGAGAGATGTGTTTGATGAAGTGAATGATGATGAGAGTGTTTTGGTGGTGGGTGAGGTAAGGAATAATGAACTTGTGTTATTAGGTTTCACATAGAAAGAAGACATTGTTGTAAAAGCAATGGTTGATGAAGACATCATTGTTTAGGAATTAGGATGATGTTTGTATGAGAAGAAAATGGATTTGATGCTTTGTGAGAAAATAATGATGCTAAAGGTGTTCTATATATAAGAAAAAAGACAAGACATTATTGCATTGCACAATGGTAATGTAGCACTTTATTAATGTAATAAAAATGACATGTGAGAATTCCATATCTATAGAGTGGTCCACTCTTACATCATTAAAATTAGAAAATAGTTTATGGAATGTGAAGTGTTTTATTTTGATTGACTTGTGAATAAAGGGAAAACATGTTACGATTTTCGGTTGAAAGACTGATCCTGTGACTTAGAGAGAGACAAACTTGGGTTGCGACCCAATTAAAAAATAAATTGTATTCGGTAGAATTTGTATTAATATATAATTGATTAATGTTTTATATGAATTTTTCATATGGAGATTGGGGAAATTGAAGAAAGAAAATGATGATGAGTTTTAATGGATGTGGGTGTAGTGGGATTATAGTTGGACGGTAGTGTGAAATTTTTGAGTCAATATTATGTTATGAAAATGTGAAACGTGAAGAATGCAGGAACCAAGGTCTACTAAGCGGTCAATCATGACATGAGGAAAAATGGACGGTCAAATAAGTGTTTTATAAAAAATGAAACTATATCCGGTAATCGATTCATTTGAGTTTTAAGGATAAAAATATAATATAATTTCATATAAAAAGGATACAAATGTCAATGTATATTGTTTTTATTTTAATATTTAACATCACTTCTCTCTCGAGAGGAATTTTTGTCCTTTATGAATTTGATACACTACTCCTTTCTAAATTATTAAATGTAACATTCTAACAATCATTACAATGATTTCAACAATATGTTTCGCAATACAAGGTATCTTCACATATAGTTGTAAGACAAATAAAGGAGATAGAGGCTAAATAAATTTTGTACACAATGGTAAGTGGTAACTCAATTGTATTCAAACTTTGAACTCACAATGGGGACGGACTCTAGTTTCTCTCCACAAAATTAGGTACAAAAGGGTGTCCTACATTGATATTGATGCACCTTTTGGGTCCTACATTCATATTGATGCACTTTTGGGGAGAGAGAAAATTGTATTGTAAAATAGGTAAGATGTGACTCTCCATATATCATTAAGATTGTTACATAATTATCAAAAGTTTATAAGTTTAAATTTTGAAATCATTCTTTCTGTTTGCAAATAATATCGTGTTCATCTACCATCTTCAAAACTCATTATGTGAGTTAAACTAATTTGATCTTCGTTTGAAACTCAACTTGTTATTTAATTTAATAAATTTGATTCATAACAAACTAGAATTAAAAATAAAACTTATTAAGCAAACAAATAGAACATGAGTTAGTAATAGTTCCAACTAATTAGATTTATGACATAACTCGATTATATAGATACATATATAAAATCTTTAAATTTATACATAGAGTTGAAATTAGTTGAGGAATCAAACTATTTCAAGCCAATGAATCAAATGGAACAATTCAAAAACTTCAATAAAGTCATCAAGTTTAAGTTGAAAAGACAGTTCGTTTGTAACTCGAGTACAAATTCGTCTCCAACCCTAATTAGATGTTACACATAGAGAAAAGTCCATCTTTGAACCTGAATTGGTAAAGACAATTCGTCTAAGCAAAGTTGGTGTAAATGCTACTTTCTTAATATAAATAAAATATGAACGTATAGTGTCACTTTTCATTAAAGACAAAAAAGTTCATACAATTTAATGTCACTGCCTAATGTGGCTCACGCTCCACCAACAACAATGTCAAATTAAGTTCATTTTTAAGAAGCTCATTTTGGCCGGAGTAATTGAAGCATGTTTTACACGTTAGTTTGTTTAAGATATTTAAATCATAATATGAATAATACGTATTTATATACACACTACCAATAAAATCTTAACAATATATTAAAATTTTAATTCTAATTAAAATTTAATCCTAAATTATAACACCATAGAACATAAATGCACTTACGTATTGGATTCGTTTGACCCAAATTTTTATGTATGAAGAAAAATCTTTGAAGATTCTCAAGTACAAGTGTACAACCACTTCACATATGAGCGAATCGAATACTAGACTCCTAACTACTAAACTTTATAAATGATAGATGTATGAAGCTACTAGTGGTGCCACATAATGAGGAGCACAAGTTATTATCTATGTCACTTCTATGTACCACTAATTACAAACTTACATTTATGTTTTGTTAACTTTTGGTTAGTTATTATGATATAACTTTAATTGACGTGTCAATTTGTAATTGGTGACACATAGAGACAACTTATGCTCCATAATGAGGAGGGATTACATGTACCTTAAACATAATGATTTGCACAAATCAAAAAAAATTAGTTTATTATTCATAAAGTAATTGAATAACTCACACATCAAAAGTAATTAATTCTTTACCCACAAAATAAGAAAATACCCTTATTATATTAAAAAAAACCAAATGACCCAAAAGTGCAAGTTCAGTGCATGTTAATCATATTGTTATTCCCTTGACCTATTTCATTCCTGCCCTTGGATCCTATATCGACCAATGTACAGTCTTATCTTACATTATTGCTAAGATCTGAACCATTGATGTTTTTTTATTCCTACACTATAATCTTGTTGTGCTGAATCAACTTTATCATATAACTCAGGATGAAAATGGGTTTGAGTAACACATTACCCGGATCTATCATGTTTTACAATTTTGGAACCGAAACCTATTTCAAACTTGTATAAATATCATTTGAGTCTGCTACCTACGGGTCCTTGGTATTGAACATATCCACTAATTCCCAAATATTCAATAAATGTTTAATCAATTGAAACAAGTTATATATTTAAGGATCAGTGGATCCTTAAATATCACATAATAACTCATTCTATCATGCACAAGAGTATAATCGCATATTATCACTTCTAGCTTATATATGCAAGTACTTTTATTGCATATTATCTCACATGATTATTACTAAAAAGCGTTTTTAGACTGGTAGGAGAAAATGACACCTGAAATGACATATATTTATAATACAATTGATTTTATCATGATTATTACTATACTATCAAAGTTGTTCGTGGGTGCCATTACTTTTTTCTAAGGAAGTTTTTGCTAATTCATTTTTGAAAGACCAAAGAGGGAAAGAAAAGACTTAGAATAACTCTTATAAGCATATTTAGTGGTTCTCTATCTTTTCAATTCCATCACTTTTGTTCCCAAAAAAAAACAATTCATGGATCAAGAAATTTCATGAGTAGGAATCATCTCAATTACTAGAGAGAAAATTGATATTTCTACTCCTAAAATAATAGATAAAAATGTGATTACAAATGTTAACAAAGAGTATCCTTGTCATTATATTTTAGATTTTTCTTCCACAACACTTTTATCTCTAGTATTAGAGAGGAGTGTCTCACTTAAATAATGCAAAAAAGTTGGAGCAAGAAATTATTACTATAAAAAACGGTTGCATCCTATATTAAAGTTAGCAGCAAAGTGATATCATTAAGAATGCACAAAAAACTTAGGTAAAGTACCATAGGTGTTAATAATACAGGTAACCAATTAGAGAATGACATGTGAATCTTTTTGTTTACTTTTAAAGAAAGAACATTTATTAGATTTACAATCAAGCACTTTTTGACCTTGAAAGTAAACAAAAAGTTTCATGTGTCATCCTCTAATAGGTCACCTGTACCACTAGCACCTATGATACTTCACCTAAGTTTTGTCCTACGTATGTCATCAAACTACAAGTTTTTTTGATATGAACACAACAACAAAACAATGCATACACTGCAACCGTATACTTTCCTCCAAGGTTACTCAAACCTACCGACACAATAGTTTAGCTGCATGAAAAATTTGAGATTGAAAGAAAAAAGGACAATGCAGAACTTGTTGAGTATGGAAGTGATGTGTAAAACAAGACAAAATAGAAACTGAAAAGACAATTGTATCCTTCTATAAAACTAAGTGTAAAAATATTACTTTCCTCTCCATTCAAGAAGAGGATCCATTGTTTGAACTTGTTAAATATATACACCTTATTCAGAGGGATACAGCAATGAGAGCTTATACTAAGAACAACATGGTTGACAATTCAACCACATTGTTCACTACATACCGAAGAAGATGAAATTGATTTTAGCCCCCAATATCAATCTTACAATTACTTTAAAGCAAGAGAATGATAAAAAAGAGAACCCAGTGCACGACTCTTCTACCTAGAGCGATCTGAGAAGGTAGATGAAAACAATCTTACCCTCGCAAGAGAATGAAAATTAAGGAAAAGAAAAAAGGCTGTGGTCCTACTAGCAGAGCCAAAATATGCTCAAGAAATGTGACAACAACAATCAAGCCTAATTCTCACTAGGTGGAGTCGGCTAAAGAAATGCGACAATTCCATAGATAATTGCACATCAAGCTATAGGGCATGAAAAAGCTATTCAAGTCAGGCTTTTTCACACACCGGCGAAAATCCAGTGATCCCTGATGGGCAGCGGATGAAGACAACTGCAGATATGACAGTGCCTAAATGAAAATCCTCTGGTTTATCTATGATGCTTGATACAGGAAACAAAAAATCATAAATAAAAAATAAAGCTCGCTAATAAGACATACCTGAGGAACACCGAAGCAAGGTAATGGGAAAGGCAAGATGGTACACATTGTAAGTTTGAGTTGCGGCGTGAGAACAACACCTAAATCGTAGAGGTGAGTATGAGCAAAAGTTAAATATTAGCATTCTAAACCAAGAGGGTAACAAAATATCAATTTCTCATTTTCTTCATCTTGTATGCTTTCTTTCTTACTGGAGTTTAAAACTCGGAATATATGTAAAACACGCTACCGAACTATTACAATATCAAGAGGGTAACAACAACAACAACAACCAAGATTTCATCCATGGACTCCAATGGGCTTTGTTTTCAATAAAAACGTATCGAGCAACATATTTTTTAATGGTTTCTTTTAAAGTTTTCTTTGCCATTCCTCTATCACACGCAACGAGAATATCTTCTATTTGATTTGATCCACTTTTTCACCTGAGCCTCTAGTGGTCTTCTTCTCATATGACCAAACAACTTTAGTCGAGTTTCTGTCATCATTAAAATACGACGAAAATAATCACAAAGAGATCATTTTCCTAATTGCTTATAATCAGTAACTGACTTGAAATAGAACATACCTGAATACCAGGAAAAAATAATGACGGAAGAGACAATCATTAGCCGAACTGCTTTGAACGCAAAGTTAATATGGAGCAAACATTGAATGACATTACAGCATCTTGTGACACAATTTAGCATCTTCACTTTCCAATCAATCTCGAGTATCTTCTTAATAATTCCGAAGACAAGTCCTTTTCGTTAATCTTCTGAAGACATTTCTTTATCTTCATGTAAACTGGAAAATTAGGTTTAAGACCCTTATCCATCATCTCATAAAGAATCTTCTGTGAAAATAGCACATTTCCTGCCTGCAAATGAAGGCTAGCAAGTAAGCTGTAATTTGCATTGCTGGAATAGCTCCGCTTATCAGCAGAATCAACTACATACCGGTGTGCTTCGTCATATTTTCCCGATTCAAAATAAGACTTTATCACCGAAGCATGAGTCGAAATAAGAGGTTCAACACCCTTCAAAGTCATTTTATCAAGCAACTTCAAAACTAAATCAAACTGACCATCTTTACATAATAAGTTAATAACAACATTGAAGGTACTCGCATCAGGCACACCATGGTCTTTTTCCATAGTTTCAAGTATTTGGCATGCTTCACCAAATTTACCATTCTTGCATAAACAACTGACCAACAAATTATAAGTACTGATATTTGGTTCACAACAACTTCTCTTCATCTCCTTTACCAAATCCCCTGCTCTTTCATAATCACCTCTCTTGCACATTGTCCTCATCAACATATTATAATAACTAACCTTCCTCCCAGCTCTTCCTATCACAAACTGCGCTATATCATACCGACCCGATACACTAAACATCTCTATCAATAACTGAACACCAGAACTTTGACACACCCCACCAACCACAATTAACACATCCAACATTTTCCTTAAACATTCCAAACTAGAATCCTTGTCAAGACATAAAACTAACAAGAAATCAAATGCCTTTCTTCCCAAATGCATTCCCTTAAGATTAAACTCATTCAAAATTGGAGCCATTGCCTCATAATTCCCCAATAACCCACAATTATTAACAACCAAACAAACTATCTCAGAGTGAGAACAAATTTCAGGATGTGAAAACTTTAACCAATCAAAGAACCTCAATGCTGAAACTCTCTCACTGGATAAAACATGAAACAATTCAACAACTGAAGCCATAGACAAAGACACATCCATCATGTTCAACCTGTGCACCAAATCATTCACATCCTCTCTAATCAATGCAATAATGTTAGAAACCTGGTTAGGAGTAGCATACGGTCTACTACGGTAATGTGAATACGGATACGTACAAAAATACCTTATATTATTGTGTATAGTAGAAGAAAGAAGAAAAGGGTGTTTAGGGGAATAAAAATTGGAACACCCAGATGAAAAAATGAAAGCTTTTGAAGAGAAAGTGCAAAAGGGTGTGTTGTTAGAGAAGAGAAAGGTGGAAAAAGAAAAAGAGTGAGGAATTGTTGAGAAGAACCTGAGAGTGAAACAAAGGTTTCGAAATTCCATAGGAGAGGAGAATGAAAAGGAACAGTGTTGGTTTTTTGAGGTTACTCCTTATTATTTGTTTCATGGGTTTCAGCCTATTATATTGGGTTTTAACTTTTTTGGGTTTTATTTGGGCTTTTTTTACTATTTTGTATCTACTTTTGTTGTGGGAATGTTTTTTATTGTGTTTTTCTTAAGGATGTGGTATTGGGAAATTTTAATTCTTCTCTTTGGTTAATATATTAGGGTGGTATAAATTTTATTATATGATTAATTTTTCCATAAATATTCTTTAGTGAAAATAAGAGATTATAAAATAGAGGGTATAAAAGTCTTTTCACACAATTTGTTGCTTTCACATTAAACATACACATATAGGGTGGTTTATTTCATCAAATCTATTACTATGAATGAAGATTCTTCTTCCATTAAGGTTAACATAAATATTTTTTAAGGCGAGGCTCCTCCTCCAAGTGCAACATATTTTTTTTAGAGAATAAATATTTACATGAAGACATATCTATGTAGAGACAATCAATAAAATATTAACAATATATATTTAGTCGTAGATTGTAGGACCAAAAAAACATAAATGTATATTTGGAAAGGCTTTGGAGTGGATTATAAGTCACTCAAGAAAATTATGACTAAAAATAAGCTTATAACATTATTTTGTTATGTAGGATTTTGATGGGAGGCCTTTATATTATGGGCCCTAATTTAATAAGCACCTTAAAAGTGACTTATGGGTTATAATTCCTTGACTTAATAAGATCTTTCATATCATTTATCTTTTTTTAATGAGGAGAGATCCACTTACTTCATAAGTAAGTTTTTTAAACTTATTTCATATTTTAGCCTTCAATTTAGGAAAATCAAATGGTTTAGATCTATTAACTAATTCAAACCATTAAATTTTTCTAGAATTGATGGCTTAGATGTTGAATAAGTAAAAAATTCACAAATGGATCCCCTTTTTCAAGAAGTCTATAATCTAGTTTTACTATTGACATCATTTTATAAAATAAGAATTATGAGCCATTTCTTAAAGTGACTTATTGATTGAAAAGCTAATTGAAGGAAAGAAATGGCCAAAGCTAATTGAGTCATTTTATTTTTCTTCAACAAGTCTATGATCTAATTTTACTATTGACATAATAAAATAAGAATTATGTATAAACCGGTTTTTACAAAACCTAAAAATTCAACCCATCTTGTCAAAAAGGTTGAACAAGTGAATGGCCAATATTATGTCACTTTAATTGGGAGATAATTGCTTCAACATCATATTAATGGTTTTCCATTCACATGAACATTAAAATTCAATTCTTTAGATCCTTTGTTTGGGCTACTTAGTATTTAATCTATCTATTTCAACACAACATATATAGTAAAACAAGTTTAATTTATCAAACAAAAAGTAAAATAAATAAACAATTCTTAAACTATTGGGAGAATCCAGGCTAGCCACCATGACAAATTAATATGCTTCAATCTATTTTGTTTTTGGACAAAATTTAGGTAAAGTTAAAATAACATAGATGCTAATGATACAGTTGATCTATAAGATGATGACATATGAATCTTTTTGGTCACTTTGAAATGTGTATGTTCCTCCATAACAACAACTTTAATTTTTTTTTCTTTATTTATTAAGAAATGAGATTCTAGCTAAGCTATACTAGGTACCATAGGCTATTCCAAACTGCTCCTATTTTTCTAACTCTTTTCCATAACCATCACTGATTAGGTATGCCAGAATACTATCATTAATATCACTCTCATAAATATGTAATGATTGTTTTTCACTTACTAAATCATATCCATAAGAATAAATTATTGGTATAGTAGTTTAAGGTTCAATAAATATTTAAAATGATTAAAATAATAAATATTTGATCAATCTTTACACTGTTATTATGTAGATATTATATTATTTTAATTATCATAATCATTCTCCTCCTAACCAATATTACCTAGTTAAAAAGAGTTATGAGTGCATATCTAGTATCTACACATCCTGATGACATATCTAAGGTTGGATAAAATATCAACTTTTAATTTATTAAAAGAATTTATAGACCAAGTTTTTTATGGAAATAAAGAAAGTTATATTGCCATATTTCTCATTCTTTATGTGTAACCGTTTTACAATAGATTTGACTTCTTTTTGACATTATGTAAAATTTGAATGAAGTATTAATATATAAATTTCAATTATTTCTAAAGTTTTGAACACCTTATCCCTATTATTTATAAATTTGAACAAACTATATGGATCATCTTCCATATTGAAGATAATATTATCTTACATTTAATTTTTTTTAATAGTATAAATTTTTAAAAAACTAATTAAAGTTTTTTTCTAAAATCATCAAATCATTATGAGTTTTACATTCTAGTACTGAATGAGATCATCCAAACCTATAGTAACCGATGAGTTTGTTATTTTATTGTGGATTTGATAGCTATTCAGATAATTATACTATGATAAAGTAGAAAATTACCCCAAGTGGAAGAACACCATTATTAAAGTTCATATTTATTCTTTTCAATCTTGTTTGTTGCAAACCCTTTACCATTCTTATGGATTTTCCTCTCTCTTGAGGGGATTTTTTAGTTCTAGTTAAGAAGTAGTTCCTATACAAATATAGAGATTACCAATTCATTTTCATATATATGATATTAATTAAACTTCTAATATTATACTTAAAGAATCCAATTAAACTTTTTATTCCACGTTTATTTTTGTAAACGATCTAATAAAAATAAATAGAAGACTTTGAAATTATAAAACATATAATGATAATTTATTTAAATATCCTCTTATTAATAAAATAAACTGGAAAATTACACCCAAAATAAATGTATCTTTAAAGTGTTAAAGCAGTGATGAATAATTCCATAGATACATTCACTTTTAAAACAATCATATTTTAAAGAAATAGAATGATAAGGACCCTTTTAAAGAAGAGTGAGACTCCATGAGTATGGTGAAATATCAAAAGGAACACAATATGCATTAATATTTGTGTTATTTTATTTAAAGTTAAATTACATTTTTATTCTTAAAACTTAGAGGAAATAATCACTTCCCTCTCGTTCTTTAAAGAAATAGAATGACATGACCCACCCAACTAACCAAGAGACATATAAGCCTGCAATTAATTAAGTAGCATGTGAAAGAACTACCCTTCAGAATTAAGACACTACCCAAAGTACCAAACTGTCTCCTAGGTTATGACAAACTCTTTGCTGTACACATGATTTTTTGTAACTGTGGGGTTTAGGGCATGTGGAAGAGTTGCATCTGAAGGACCTATGCACCTACATGACATGTGAATCTAATGCACTAAACAACTGCATCTTTGGTTTCTGTTTTACACTTTCTAGTTAACATTCATATGTAGCACTTGTTCTCTTTATTCATGAACAAGATAATAACATTGCTTTTAATCACTGTTCTCACAGAATCATGAATGATCATAAGTGGGACAATCTGCTATATATGACATGCTTTTCAGTACGTGTAACATTATATTCTTTGCATAATTTAATCTCCCCCTCATGTCGATTGGGTTCAATTCAATCTTATTATTTAGTGCTATTTTCTTTAGATTAAAGGACTAACTTTTTTTCCAGATAAACAAATTTGTATTTAAGGAGGATAAGGGATGTCCATCCAATAAAGAGAAAAATCAATTAAGAATCTTGTTATAATTTAAGTTAATACAAATCCAAGGTCTAAGTACCAATTTGCAAAATCTAAATCGATTGGTACCTAGGTACAGCATAAGATAAGAATTCAAGTATGAATGAATTAAACCTCAGATTGAATAGGTAAAGTAAATAAATAAGTGAATAAAATAATAAACTTCTTATTTTAAGATCATTTTGGTTAAAAATATGTTATGAAATTACTTATGCTGTCTTCGCTCCCTCTAATAGATGATAATCTCTTTGGTGTTAAGGGCTCCTGGGTCATGAGAGCAAGTACCTTTTGTCAAAAGTCTAAAGGTGACACAATCAAATATTCGAAATGCTACTGCATAATTCCTCAGTCAATAACTTTGGCTAACAAATTGAATATTTGTTGCAGTGTCAAATTAATTTGGTTAAAATATATTTTTGTTATATTTATCTTATTTTCATATTTCAATTTCATGATATATATAATAAAAACAATGTTAATATGTGATCTATCCCAATTTAGCCTTATTGATGCACCCGAAACGAGCATTATGCAACGTTGGTCACATGCAATTAAATAAACGACAAGTAACAAATAGAAGAGACGAAGAAAAGAGAATTTGGTCAATTATGTCTATGTCCCTTAGAACGTTAAGTGCTAACCAGAAAATAGGTATAGAAATAACCAAATGATGTCACAAACAAGTATAGAAAAGATTATCGAACTCACAATGACATCATGATTATTAGCCTTCTAACTAACAATTATTACTCTATGCTATTTTCAAAAGGGTTTGTGTGATTGGTTACACTAAAGTGGACAAATGGGTTATAATACTTTCATAAAAGATATTGGGATAGAATTTCCTACTCATTACCAATATATACACAATTCAACAACACTAATTCACTTAGCAAAGATTTACACAAATGACCTCAAAAATAATAAAAGTTAATGTCTTAGTCAATTTAGTAGTTTATGCAATAAAACAACATGTCTAGTAATTTTACACACATGATGAAGAATTATGATAAAAATTCATACATCTATATCTAGTAGTCTATGCATGTGAAGTTAAGTAAAAATACAACAGCGCCTCAATCATAATAAATGTCAATGTCTTGGTCATGTTAATAGCTTATCAAAATAGATGTATCTCTAGCTAGAACCTAAATTAACAAGATTAAGATATATGAATCGTTAAACATATATCTATGTCTAGTATTTTTTGTCTAGCAATTATACCAATTGATAATTTGTATAAAATCAGAATTATTATAACAAGGATTTCTCCGACAATTTCATTCACAATTCATACAATAAGATGATCAAACTCAAAGTAAACATTAAACATATAAAGAATCAAAACCTCATGAATTAAAATAAAATTGAATCGATGTGCATACACCAAACTCATATCATTCAATCCCAACAATAAAGAACTTAGCTACTCATTGTAACTAAATACAAGCAAAAATGAGAAGAAATGCAACTCATGGGTGATGAGTTACTAATCCAATGAGCATGGACTAGCTCCTCTACTGCTTACACCTTGCTTTCATAACTCTAAGGGAGCTAAACTTGCCTAATGTAAAGTTAAACCCCTTAAATAGTGTCTGAAATTTGGTTTCCACGCTTAGTGCACTGCCTTGCATTGAGCACACCTTTCTTTTCCGCTTGACGTATCTGAAGCAGAGACTAAATGTTGAATTGCGTAATTAAATCCACCCATCGTGAAATTGCATCGGCAGAGGTTCTTCAGCCACTGAGTGTGGCTTTAGCACTGAGCAGACGTATCAACTTCTAAGTGTGGCTTTGCCCGAAAACATAGTTTTTTCGTCATTCCTCTAGTTTAAATCTACACAGACACTTCAAATGTGATATTTAACCAATTAACAAGTTTTATCATTTAAGAGCATAAAACCAACAATTTGAATTAAGTAATGAGGTAAAGTGTCACAAAATTTGGTAGAAAATTTATGATCATGTGACACTTAACATTGACCAGCTATCTATGTATTAATAAGAGGATAATGATTACAAGTATTAACACAATGGACCCATGGCATATACAGTGCTTGTAAATTGTACAAGTTCTAGCAATGATGTTATAGAATGTCATGACAACAATTTAAGTTATATACTTACATTTAGAAACAAAGATGACTAAACCATCAATTTTGTTTATCAACAGTTATACGTTGCATTATTATTTACACAATATGTGTTTCTTTCCTTCACACCACATCACTTATCACTTCTCTTTATTATCTTCCTACACCCCAAGAAGACGTGGAAATATCATTTTTTTTTAAAAAGGAACAAATTAAAACTTAAAAATAAAATAAATGACGAAAAAATATTATAAGTGATATAACTAATCTGGCCCTAGAAAATAACTCTACTTAAATATGGCGTCTAATAGATAATTAGAGAGATGGTTAGGAATCTAAATAACACTTAAATGTGTGGATTATATAAGTGAACGAACCTATATATCTAAGGTTTTAAGTTTTTATAAATAATGTTTGAATTAAGGAAGAATAGTTATGTAATTGTTAATACAGATCTCCCAATATTTCTGACAAATGTTGAGAGTCACATTAGAATATCGTGTGTTGTTTCAACATTTTTGAATGTGTTACATCAATAAATTAATTTTGCCGTTGAATAAAAACCCTATTTAAGTTTGGTATCTATCAAACAGAAACCCATTATCCAACTTTGCACAATTGCACTATAGGTCAAGTTATTATCTTTATTTATCTCCAAGGAGTAATTTATATAGTATATATATCAAGCTAAGTGAAAAAAGCTAAAGAGCTTAAATGGAAGAGTCAAAGTGTAGCTTAGGTTTAGATCTTTGTAGTTTTCATTATTTTATGTAGCTTATTTCATTATTGCTTTTTCTTAGAGTCAGGATAAGGGAAATAACTTAATTGTAGAAGTAGTCATGACATACATTAATATTGTATTTATCCAAAATCTTAAATTTCATTTGAGTTGATTCTGTCATAGTAGTGGAGTTTGAACATTCCATTAGTACTCGGTATCCCAATTTTCATTTCTCTATCGAAATACGAGAAACAGAGAAATCCATCTCAGACACTAGATTTTTACAATGAATCCATATGTTTTGAAGTTTCTATGGAGCAATGATTTTTGCTTGAAATATCTTCACTACCAATCAAATGGAAAACCAGCCTCTTCTATGAGTAACTTCCACAACCATAATAGGTGAATTTCAAAAAAAGGCCAAAAATGGCACCCCCTCCAGACAGCCTAGGAGCCCCCTTGGTAGCTCCATCCAAGTAAATTTTGTTCCTTCCCGAAGGAGGAGGATTCCAATAAAGGGTTTAACATCCTAATGAACAAAAATCCCTCTAAGGGTAGTAACTTTGAATTTTGAGCAAAATAAGGAAGCATAATGTTCCTTGGTGTATTAAAACACTTACGGTGTGTTTGAGTTTAATTTTGGAGGGGAATGAAATGGAAAAGAAAGCTTGAGAGTCATGAAATACACTGGTAGATGGCTAGTATTGTTGATTGAGTGTCTTGAGTTGCATGAATCTTTGTGTAATTGTCATAAACAGTTTGCTATCTAGAAAATATTGTGGTTTGACGTGATTTGATCTGTTTGGGGGGGGGGGGGGGGACTGAGTTATATCCAGATCATAGATTTGATTCAGATTTGATAGTGGTTATGGTTTTCTAGTAATATGGATGTTAATCTTGTCTCTTTTGCACAATGGTGCATTGATCGTTCCTATTTTTTTATTTATTAGAAAAGAGGAATCACATTACATGAAAGAGCACCTATAGTTTGGTAACCCAAGCCTATTACGGTTGAAATCATCAAGAATAAACCCAGGAACAAAATCCCACCAAGAATACATTTGAGAACAAACACCAAAGGATGCTAAACTATCCGCACAATCATTACCTTCCTGATAAATATGGGAAACCTTGAAGTTCATTGAAGCTAAATACCCCAAACACCTGTGCCAAGAGTTTGTTAACCTCCAAGGGATAACTTCTTGCCCTTTGAAAATGTTCACCACCAAAATCGAGTCACACTCTAGCCAAATATTCCTCTAGCCTTTGTGATGAGCAATCTGGATAGCCTTCAATGCAGCCTGAAGCTCTGCAAATAAAGCATCCTTGATGCCAAAAAAATCCGCAAACCCCCCCAAGAATTCTCCATTATGATCTCTGAAAATGCTTCCTCCACCAGCAAGACCAGGAGCACCTTTAGCAGCCCCATCAAAGTTGATTTTAATCGAATTAGGCAAAGGAGCAAGCCAGACAACCTCCTTATGTATGGAGCTCTCTAGAAATTCATCTTGTTTTTAAACTTTTTAAGGATGACAAAATTTGCCACAGAATTGTTTGTCATTAACTTAGAGCTATTCCCATAGTAGGATGTAGCTAACTTTATCCTAGAAGTGATCGTTCCTCTTGTATTGATCATTTTTGTAACCTGTAATCGGGTTGTCACCCTTTGTGTCTTTATCAATAATACTTTTGCTTATCATTGTAAAAGAGATCTTACAGTATTCTTAACAACACACACATCATAATAAACAAAAATAAACATGAATCTATTTGTGTCTAAAATTGTATATAACAAAAACCTGCATATAAAAGGCGTACCCGATTGTAGTTCCTAAATCTTTAAGGTTGTCATTCAAAATTATGAAAATTCTATGCGTGTATTGATCTGACACTGAGACCAATCTTTGCTATCAACCCTTTGAACGAATGCAACAAAAAATATAGCACTCTAAAACTGAGATTTCTCATAAAACTATTTTATTTGTATGTGTAGCAAATAGGAGATGACACAAAAAATAACACAAATTATCTTCCTTTTGTAACAATAAAGTGAAGGAGACCTTATGTTTCTTCTGAATCTCTTACGTGCGGCAAACTATCCTTATGCATAAATCTCTTCACTTTTATTTTTACATAAAATGGCACCTTTAATTTTCATCTTTTTTACATATATATATATATATTGTCTTCAAGTGGTGCCTATTGATTAAAATGTTGCAAATTAATTACCACTTATTATTTCATAAAACAACATAATAATTTTTATTTTATTTTTAAACTACAAATAAAGGTAAGAAATGTTTTAGAATGTGTTTTTTTATTATTTAAATTCTTAGTTCTAGCAAACAATTAAAATAATATTTCACAAAAATATTTGTTTGATAAAATTAAATTCTTTAATTTAATTATCAAATAATATAATTATTTAGCAACACTCCTTAACAATCAGTTAGGATGAAGTAATATATATTTTACTTTCAAGAATCATTATAAGATTAATTAAAATATTTTCTTCCATATTAACACCTCTTTCCTAACTTTAAAGTATGGTATAATTTTCAAATTTTAAAATAAGTTGACATAATGACTAAAAGAAACTCATTTCTTTATTCGTTGTAATACATTAGCCAAAGGAAACTATTTTATTTTTTATTGAGAATTTCCTATTGACAATTTAAGGTAATCTTTAACCATTAGAAATTCTCAGTTGAGTCAGTTCAATGATCATATACACATATGCATCATCTATATGTACAATTTAATAAATGAAATCTATTAATATTTATCCAATAAAAAATATCACATATATTGATTTATCCGAGTCATTGGTGTCACATTCTTAATGATTTTATGATCAAAAACAGTTTAGGCTAAAAATTATAAAAGACATGTTTCTCACTATTATAATCTCTATTACAGTAACATATCTCTAATTTTCTATCATAGATCTTATCATATAATTTATTTAATTAAATAAACAATAAAATAAAAATAAATAAATATAATTAATTTAACTATTTTTAATGACGGGCCTTACGCATAAATATAGAAATATATAAATATATTTCCAACATATGCATCCACGTGAGACTATCAAAACTGAAAATAAAATATTTTATATTCAAAGAGCCAACTTTAGAATATTTAGTGGAGGAGACCTTTGTTGGATTGGGACAAAGAGTCAGCTTCAAGATTTTATCATCTTACTTAGCATCATTCTTGTAAAATTGGAGTTAGTGACAAAATGCTTGTAGAATCTTGACAAATATGGTTCTTATGTGGTTAAAACTGCTTATTTTGTTCAAGTAAACCATGATCCATTGGATTAAGGTAATATCCTTATCTTGAGTTAGATTAAGTGTGTGCCTTCAAAGGTTTGTTGTTTTATTTGGCTTCCCCTACCTAGAAATTCTCCCAAAACTTAATATCACACCTAGTACCTAAATCCTTTCTCAAACTATTTTCAAACCAATCATTACCTACCCACTCTCTAGCTAGACTAGGGTTGTCTAAATCTTTCCACCAATATGAGCCCCTCTTGAAACAACTAAAACTAGAAGTAAGATCACACCTTAAAAAACCATCTCGATATATACTTAGAGACTAATCATACTCTCTCCCAAAGGGTGTCTTTTGCATTAATCATTCTTCATCTCCATTTCCTTAATAAGGACAAATTAAAGAGGTTCAATTTTTTAATACAAAGCCCATTCTTTTCCTTCGATCTACAAACTTTCTTCCAACTTACCCAATATATTTTCCTTTTCTCCTCTCTCTCACCCCAAAGAAATCGTCTTTTAATTTCAATGATTTCATTTATAACCCAAATAAGTGTTCCAAAAAAAGGAAATAAATAGGTAGAGATGAAAGTAACTTTAGGAGAATCACACAACCAAGCTTGTTCTTCAAAAGTGATAGTTTCTTTTTAAGGGTATTGATGATTGGATTCCAATTTGATAGTCTTTTGGGGTTATCCCCGACTAGTATGGTTCTCTACCTCTTTTCTTAAGTAAACATCATGATTATCTTAAATTCCATGAGAGTGCTTTTGTAGAAATGACGTGATGCCAATTTGAAGCACTTCATGATACTTTGATCACTATCACATTATAGTTTGACCTTTCTCTAATTATTAAGGTATTGTCTATATATTGGAAGTATGAAATTATAATTTCTTCTTTTCCCATCTTATATCCTTTGAAAATGTTGAACCTTATATCCTTTGAAAATGTTGTTCTTCAACGCTTCTCTCATAATTCCATTCCTCTATTACTTTCCCAGACAAGTATACCACTAAAGAGAATAATTTTGAACTTTGAAACTAATGGAAAACAAAACTATTTGAAAATATAAATAACTTAAAGCACCATTTAAAAAAAAACATTAAAAATCTATTTGAAGCACACAAAAAAAACATTGAGAACTCAATATAATTAACAAATTAATTTGGAGGAGAAAGCTAATGAATATCCTACATATGAAAAATTCAAACACTTCAACTTATCATTTTTATTATTTTTCATGAATAATTATTTTAATATATATTAATTACTATAAAATATACAAATATATAATTAAATTTAAAAAATCATTACATAACTATGCATTCTTGCTATTCACATTGATACCCACAAATATGTAAGAGAACAGATAATCACTATTAACAAAAATGTGCCACAACTTTCTAAATAGTTTTATAAGAATGTGACATATTTATCTTCTGTCTAAAGAGTTCTAAATAAATTACATTATGATATATATAACATGTATTGTCTAGAAGCTTCATGAGAAGCTTGAAGGGTTGAAAATAGTCATAAAATAAGACTTATGAGGTTAAATGCATTGTGAGGTAATGAAGAGTGTTGAAGTATATATAAAAGTCTATATTCTTCAATCCACCAAAGTATTTCTCCAACTAATGATCAATAAATATATGTTCTCCTCTTATGCTTAATTATAACTTTTATCACCCACTAAATCCAACATTTTTTGCAACATAACTCAAGTAATCATAGTAGTTAAGAAGAAATGTCAACCTAGTTAATTAAGTGAATATTTGCACGTACATGAAAGTTTGTAATCAATAGTGTCATGTCTTAACAAAACACACTAATTAATAAAGATAGTATTACACTGCATGCACCTACAATTTGTGTTGTGAATTGTGAATTTGTGATTACTAGTTTAGGCAAGTCAAAGAAAGTGTTCAAGGGACAGTTTATATTACCTTATTGGGTGGCTTAGGAAAACCAGAAACTGAGATCTTTTACTAGTTAGGTTAGGTATTACAGTTCTTACTGCTAGAGAATAGTGCAGAGTTAAAACCTTCTTATCCTATCAAAACTGGTTTATAATGAAGAATTACTATAGAAAAGTACTAAAATTCAGATCCAAAGTGCAGATATGATACTATATAAAATATATTTCCTTTACCCAGGACATGATAGAAATCAAAGTAGCTAGGTTTTGAAAGATGAATAAGAGATTTAAGAGGCCATGGCTTTGTGTAAACAACAACAGTTTCTTGAATCTTGATATACAAATTGATAAGAGAGCAGGGATGTCCCCCACCTCTTCAAAAGTGTAGCAGAGAAATTGGTGTCAGAGATTGAATGAGTTTTCCGGTTTGAAAATGACACTAGGTGGTACGGTCCTCAAAAGAACCCTAATGTTTGTAATTACCAATTTGTCTTTTTTTGCTCAGTTGTCATTTTTTAATGTATTTTAAAAACATATAATGAATCTTTGTTAGAGGGTCCACACAACATTAAGATTGATAACTGTATTGTAACATTGAATTAAATCTTATAAATAACATTCTTGTTTGTGAGGAAAAAGATGTATAGATCTACCCATTCATTTTCAGAAGTCTCATGCATTACCTTACTCTTTTGTATGAGTAAAGAAGACATAAATATTATAAGTCCCTTCTCTTAAGCTCTAAGTGACTATTAAGAGAATGATAGAGATCACTTCTCTCGAACGGTGTCTCATTCTTCATTCCGGACCAATCAAAATGTTACTTTTTATTACTTTTTGTTTTAAAGAATTTTCTTTGATTCATATGACAATATGTGATCTATCCGAGACAGAGAATGAGACACCGTTGGAAATAAGTAATTCATGTCCCTAATAGAAAACCTTAGTTAGAAAATAAGAAACCACATCCTAATTAATTGGACTCCCATCCAATAAGAATTGGAAGAGTATATATATATATAATGGAAAGTCTGCTTCTAAAATTTTAACTTAAAGATATATGTATTGTGGTTATTATTAATTAAAAGGTGATATATAAGTCATCATTGTATAAATTAAGACTACAATTTTTTCAAATAATTAAATCATACATAACATTTCTACAGAAGAAGCAGATATGTACTATTTACCCATTTCACCCACCTTTTACTTACTTCATGGCCCTTAGGTTAAAAAGTTGAAGCCTCAAATGGGAAAAGTTATATATACACATAAATAAGAACTTTCCATCAATCTACCTTCGTTTTATCTCAAATTTGGGTATTAATTGCATCTCACACTTTAAATTTTAAACCTTCAAAATTAACACATCATGAGTTACGTAAACCTACTTATAATTCTCCCTTCAAAACTAAGATGAACCCTAACCCTAATGATATGAGACAATCAAAGGCAAACAAACACAAAAAACACACATTAACGAGTTCAAAAGTTGAACGATTTGACCCACCTCTGATTATGTTGCTTCCACATAATGGGGTACATAACCCACAAATTATGTAAGTCTTGTTCATTGTTACTTGCACTTTATCTCTCTAAACCCCACTCCATTTTGATTCCACAGAATAATGAACCTGGTCCCTCAGATGAATAAATATGGAGGTTCATAGTTTATTCGTTTTCATATATAATAATTCAAACTTTGCAAAGTTCCATCATTGTGCTAAAATGAAATCCCTTCCTGTTATCAATTTTCTCAAATACACTTTCCTTTTCTTATGGGATAGTGTTAGTAGTACTAATCACTAAGGTAGTTCCCTTTCACAGAAACTATTTGTATAAAAGGGTGTCTTGGGTTTATCACTTTGGACAGTGTAAGTTGAAGCTGAAGAAAGAAAGAGTTCTTTATTCAGAGGGAAGAAGAAGGATACTTCTTCTGCTGTGTAGGGTGGTCCTCCTCATATCTCACATAAACAAAAGCTAGGGTTTTTATCCACTGGAATCAATTGAAAATCTTCATATCATGTACCCTTCTACTTACACTTCCTCAGGCCCTTACCCTTGCTACCCTTCAGCTTCTAATTCATACCCTTTTTTCCCTTTCCTTAACCCTGAAAATGCTTCTTCAAGCAACAACAACAACAACAACCTCACCCTTCTTCACGATCCACTTGTTCATGTTCCTTACAACTTACCAACTCATCATCATATTCATAACACACCTATAATCCAAGAAACACTGACCAATTTGGCTGTTTCTGATGCTGCTGCTACAATGCCGAAACAAGACCCTATTATGAGTGGTGGTGGTGGTGCTCATCATCACTATGGGCTTTCTTCTCTGCTCACAAAGAAACCAGCCAAAAAAGATAGGCACAGTAAAATTTACACCTCTCAGGGCTTGAGGGATCGGAGGGTGAGGCTTTCGATCGAGATCGCACGAAAGTTCTTCGATCTACAAGACATGCTAGGGTTTGACAAAGCAAGCAACACCCTTGAGTGGCTCTTCAGCAAGTCCAAGAGAGCAATTAAGGAGCTAGCTAGAAGCAAGAAAAGCAATGGCAGTGATGGTGATGCTAATAGCTTCTCCTCATCTTCTGTTCGTGAGGACTGTAATGAAGTTATTTCAGGGATCAATAATGAACAACAAGGTATCACCATTACTGATCACGATTCAAATGCTGTGAAAGATGTGAAGAAGTTGAAAAGGGCACAGAAGGAACCGGCTTGTGTTCGAGCAAAGATGAAGGAGTCAAGGGAAAAAGCAAGAGCAAGAGCAAGGGAAAGGACTAGTAACAAGATGTGCAACACTAACAATGACAATGGGAGGGTAGTTCAAGTGCAAGACTTGAAGAAAAAGTGCATTGCAACAACTGAAAACAACTCTCATACCCTTCAACAATTGAGGTCACCTCTTCAGCTTGAAGACTGTGCAAGATCACCTAATAATAAGCTTCTTCACCCTCACTTTGTGAGTAGTAGTGAAGTACCTAGAGATGACAACTTCAATGTGATTGAGGAATCTATTGTGATCAGGAGAAAGTTGAAGCCTTCAATGATGTCTTCTTCTCATCATCATCATCACCACCAGAACCCAATGATCCCAAAGGAAGCAAGTTTCAACAACAACACTGACTACAACTCCTTCACCAATTTGTCTCCAAATTGGGATAATGCTAATAATGGTGGCAATGGTATTAATGGAAGATCCAACTTTTGTACAATAGCCAGCATGAATCTCTCTACAGGTATGCAATGTTTTTGTTTCATGAACATGCTCTTCTTTGAGACCTTCCATTTTGATGATTATATTTAAAGGGTGTAAGTGTTGATTTTTCAGGGCTTCAAATCTTTGGAAAGTCTTGGGAGTAGTGCACACCAATTAAACCACGTCTACACTAGTATCTTCTTTCAGTATTTTCTGATCCAATTGAACTCTCTAGTGCTTTGCCAAGGAATCATGAAGACATCTTTCTATGTTTTCCACAAGTAACTTTTCTGTCCTTATATATTCCCCTTTCAACAATGTTTGTACCTCATGTTTTTCTCATCATCAGCCAATGGAGTGTGATACTTGTCACAAAGATTTCTGCCATGTATTATTTCTGAATTCTGAGTTCTGACCAAGATATTTAAATTGTTGTTGGCTGCTATAATATAATTTCAAATTAGTTATCAAAAAACTGTTCCTTCTAGCAGATTTTAATATTTATATATTTGGTTATTGTTCTGACTAATATATTCCAAGTTTGAAAACAATTCAGTCACACACACACACATATATATATATATATATATATATACCTTGGTTGTAAGTGGAGGGAGTGGTATAGAAGTTAACTATAGATTTTTCTTGGAGTGGAACTATAGATTTAATTTTAGCATGCATCCACTAATTTAATTACATTACCAAGCAATCTTTAAAAAAGTATTTTTGAAATTTAGCAAACAAGACACATATAATGAAAGCAATTTCAACTATAGAGATTACATATATAATAATATTCAAACCTACCAAAGTGTGAGTATTGGTATTTAAATCCAAGGAAGTGTGCTATGCCCTCTTCTCCTTTAAAAAGTATGTGCCTATATATAAAAAAAGTTAACTATATTAAAACTTCAAAACAGACCCAAGAAAAATCATACAAGAATGTCAAAAACTTAAATTCAGTAATTTATACAAGTTAATGTCTTTCTTGTAAAGCTTTCACAACATGCATGGTTTGCTTTGTTTAAAATATTTCCTTTCTTTTTCTATATTGATTTCAATTTAAAATGATTTGATTCTTGTTGTTGCCCTATGAAGTACTTCATCATATAAAATATTTCCTTTCTTTTTCTCACAACATGCATAGTTTACTAGTAAATTGCTTGTCTTACTCAATATTTGGTGGAATGTACTAATGTGCTAAATAAGTGGAATTTTAGATTTCTGATTATTTTTATCTGTTCTTTGACAAGTTACTGCATAGAGAACTATATTTAATTTTAGACCTAGCATTGTAGTTCTAACATGCTTATAATTAAACTATCTTAAGAGAGAAAAGGGAGAACTATATGTAATTTTAGATATTCATTGCTAAGGACTAAGAGGAGTTTGCCCTATGGTTAACAAACTAAGTTATGGAGGAGATTGATTCAGAAATTGCAGATATTTTTTGTAATTTAGTCTTACTCTTCCAAGATTCAAGTTTCAATAGAAACTTTCCTTCCCTCAAGTTCACATAGATTATCTAACAAAGACTTGAACTAATGGAATAATAATATATGTTCTTGGTTCATAATTATATATACATATATTTGACTCTATGAACACTGATATTTCTCATCAGAAAATGAATATGGTGGAATTCAAGACATTAATAAACAAGCCTAGCAGATATATATATATATAAATATATATATTTTGAAATCTCTGTTTTGTACTTTGAGTTCAGTATACATATAATGCATTGATGTTGGCAAGAGATAATCTTTCATATTTCATACATTTCTACATGGTATATATATGTCTTTGGAATTTTACTATTTTTGCTTTCATGAATGATGGGAATGAAAATCCCACAACCCCTAAATAAATGTAATGAATAATGAGAATGGAGTATATCAAGGCTAATAGCATTGTAACCATAGCATTTTTCCTTTCTATAATTTCTTCATACTGTCCCTTTATATGGACATGCATATATGGTTCAATTCTAAATACAAAACCATTCTTATAGCTTTGCAATGAATCACTAAAATTTTGCAATGTTAAGTATGGAAGCAAAATTCAAAGGAACCACTAAAGTGTTTTAGCCTTTCATGGCATACTCATCATTCTTATAGTTTTGCAATGAAGGCTCACTTATGAGAGTAAAAAGAGAAGGTAGCTCATGTTTAATTTTGATATGTTTGAGACTTAAGAAGGGGTGTAATTGAGTAGAACATAGTGGAATTGAAGAGGAAGGAAAGAATGGAACTTAGGACTTCCACATTCTCATAATTTGAATGTTCCTAATTTGAGGGGCAAAGTGGAAGGAATTTTTTTGGAGAATGATAAGGAAAATGTTCTCTTTCTATTATATTATATTGTTTAGAACAACAAGAGCCTTAATTCCATTAGATGAGATCGACTACATAAATCAAATGATATCATAACGTTTTATCATAAATCATATTCATTGACAAAAAATTGATCTCTAAATCTTTCCTAATCGTTTCACCTACGGTTTTTCTTGGTCTCCTTCTTCCTCTACGAATTGGACTAACCTTCACTCGATGTACTCTCCTTAGTGAGGCTTCTATCGATCTCCTTCACACATGTCCAACCACCTAGTTAAGATGTGATTATATCATCTTTTTCATAATAGGAGATACTTCAACTTTATCTATAATGTATTCATTTCTAATTATATCTTGTCTAGTGTATCTACTGATCTGACTGAACATTCCTATCTCTTGTTAACATTTTAGCATCCAACATTCAGTCTCATATAATATTCTAGGTCTTACACTCATTTGGTATAAATTCTCGTTAAGTTTGAGTGGTACCTTTTTATCACATATGATACTTGAAATATTCCGTCATTTCATCCAACTCGTATGAATTCTATTGTTTACATCTCCATGAAGTTTTAAATCGTCTTGTATAATTAACTCAAGATACCAAATGTGGTATGTTATCAACTCCAATCCTTACCTTTATAATAGGGTTTGTCTACCTCATATTAAAATTACACTTCATACATTCCATCTTACTTCGACTTATACGAAAGTCGTGTGTTTTTAAAGATTGCCTACACATTTCTAATTTCCCATTTAATTCCACTATCAAGCTTCCCACTAAGACAACATCATTTTTAAAAAGCATGTGTTGTGGTACCAATTCATGGATATGCTCAATAAGCACATCCAAGAACAATGTAAACAAGTAGAGGCTTAATGTTGATCCATGTTGTAGTTCTACGATAATAGAAAAATCTTCTCAAGCTCCATCTTGTGTTCTCAAGTTGGTCATGACCCTATCATACATATCAATTATTGCTCGAATGTAGGCAATTTGAACGTCTTTCTTCCTAGAGTTTTCTATAAAACCTCGTGATGCACCTTATCATACGCCTCCTTCAAATCAATGAAGTATGTATGCAAGTCCCTTTGGTTCCTCCAGTATCTCTTCAACGATCGACGTAGCAAGTATATAGTCTCCATGGCTGACCTCCCCAACAGAAAGCCAAATTGACTTTTAGTGATACACATCTCTTATCTTAATCTTCACCAAATTATCCTCTCTCATAGCTTCATAGTAAGGCTCATAGTTTAATCCCTCTATAGTTTGCATAATTTTGTATGTCGCTCTTGTTCTTATAAATAGATATTAAAATGCTTATTCTTCACTTGTCTGATATCTTCTTAGACCTCATGATTTTATTAAACAACTTTATGAGCCAACTAATATTCTGCTCTCCTAGAACCTTCCAAGACTAAATAATACTATTTGTTTCAACCGCTTTGTTATTCTCAATCATTTTCAAAGCTTATTTCACCTCTAAATTTCGAATTATATCATAAAATGTATAATTTATATTCTCTTAGTGGGAATCATCACTCAAAAATCCCATTAAAATGTGGAAGGTTTTATGTAACATTGGTAAAAATATTTAAATGCCTGAGGGTGAGATCTAGATTCTTGATGAAATAGCAAAGACAAAAAGAACATAATCAAGTTGTGTTGTTGTCTTTTGTCACGGTTGTGGATGTGGCCTTGAGTCAAGCAACAATATTGGCTTCAACTTTCAAGTTTGATGATTTTGAGACAGGAGATAAAAAAATAATGTTTCATCCTAGTATTTGGACCGATCATAGACCAGCCGATTCATGGTTCATTATCTAATAAATAAGATTTGGCTTACATAGTTGTCGATCATGTTTGGATCACTGTCTAACTAAGGGAAAGGATAACATTGACAGGACATGGCCTAGTTAACACCTCTAAAACCACATACTTCTGCTACAGGATTGTCATGTCGCTTGAACAACACATACACTACTTCAGAACTGAATACGTCGTCTAAACACTGTGAGTGACCCTCTACCATGTGGCGAGTATATGTCTGGTATTCGTCTACAAAGTCTGGGTATGAGACAAAACGACTCACCCTGGTTAAAACATTGTGCCATCAGAGCACATACGCGATTGGGCCACCCGACACATATAAAACAACTTATGCCAATCTAGGCAGCCTAACAGGACAACTTATCGTTATTGAAGCATCTCATTATGAAATATGTGACACTTAACCTCTCAATAATTAAAGGAGACCCTTTATAAGAAAGTTTACACTTACACTCTCATTTGTACTCTTTATATCCTTATCCTCTCAGTACATTCTCTCTACCAATAAATACTTATTTTATTTTATTTTCATTTTTCTTCTACCAATAAATATTGGTATATATTTGCACCCACACCCATTAATAATATCTGAAAATACTAATTGTTAAAAATTAATAGTAATTTTATGTCTTTCCATGCTTTCTAGTTCATGTATTCCCAATTCCCCATTGTTAGAAATTGGATTACAGTAAGCTACTATTTTGCTGTGTAATAAGGTTATCCGCATTTCAAGAAATAAAAACTAATGAAATAAGTTTTATCCCTATTAATAAAATATTTTTTATCTCTATTAATTTTTAGACTTATTATTTTAATTTTGGAAGTATAAGTGCTAATTAATTTAATATTTAAACTTATGATTTACTAATTATTGAAATGTTCTCTAAATTCATTAACTAATAGATATATCCTTTCAAAAAGATATGCATACTATATAATAGTAGTTATAATTTAAGTGCTAATAGAATAATGCTAATAATTCCAAATGATGATTTTATAAAATTAGAAATCACTACAATATAGTAATAGTATAACAAATCTGAAGACTGAAATAATGACTTTGTCTAAAATTTCAATGACAGTAAAGAAAGGTGTTAGTCAACATCATCTTATCACTCTGTCTGTCCAATTTCCACAATAATGAAACCATAGAAATGTAAATAGCAAGTACTATAAATTTTTTGGTATAATCGATAGTATCATCTCACTTTATTAGTAGCAAATTAATCCATTTTAATATATATAATTGTCTTTCCTAATAAATATCGATCATAAGAATCAAATTTTTAACATTTTAATCTATATGAGGATCACTGGAGTTGTACACCACTCCTGCGAATACTTTATAGGAGTATCCAATCACTCACTTAATTCAAATGTTCTTTTCATGACATGTGACATTGAACCTAACCATGAAAGGATGTTTTTACATCACTTTCTTAATCATTGCAAGACTTTTGGACGATACATTTTTTTTCGAATTTCTGTATTAATAAATGGACCTGTTTTCTAAGATTCTTTCTAGCTATTTCCATTTTCAGATTCTTTATTTATGTAATACTACTTTTTTTATTTTTTAAATGTTCATGCAATATTTGCATTAAATAAAATTTCATGCAAATTAAAATTCACCGTTCTTATAATCGGAGTCATATTTAACTTTAATTGGCTCAATCAATTTCATTGAATTCATCAGAATAACTTTTTTTTCATCATATTATTTGGGTTTTTGCGATCAATTAACATACACGATGGATGTTTTTTAGTTGTCTGCCACAATTATGCTTCTAGTTCCTATTTTCGTTATAATGATGTAATAACGTAATCTGATCATATAACATTTTGTATAAAAATTACTTATCTATAAGATCTTAGAAATTTTAACTGAGATATACGAGAAAATTATGTCTTAAATTAATTTATGTATTTAATCATCATCCAATTTATATAATTAAGATATAAGGTGTAAAAATAGTTGTATATTCTATTTTTTATATAATCAATTAACTATATGGTTAATCGATTATCTAGATAATTATGTATTGATTAATTGATTAGCAGAATAATTAATCAATTAATGGTTAGTTACTTTGAGTTTGTCAGTTGTTAGTTAATAAATGTAGTATATAAATGGTGATTATCTTAATCTTTATTATCTCGTACTTATTGTTTCATCACGAAGATAATCCATGACTCGAGTTTAACATATTAACTAAACATTATATTATAGATAAAAATAAAAAAAATAATGAAGTTTTCAATCGGAGGAAGTACTAACTTTCACGCCGTAACAATTAAGTATTTTTATAACTAATCATATAAATGGACATATTTAATAGTACAATTTTTGAGATTGGAAATATATTCCCTAAAAAATAAAGCATACATGTAGACTTACCTTCAAGGTGCTTGCATCTCAACATAATCCAAGCCATATTTTTTCCATTGTGGATTAACAAAATTATATTTAGTAAAGTATGTAGACATCAAATAATAAAGTTCCTGTTCAAAAAATAATTAATAATTAAAAATATTAATTACATAGGCATGGAATAAAAATAATAATAAAAGGAAAACTGAGTTAAAGGTAATGATTGCTCACACTGATGTGGCTGTGGCAAAATGCATTGAACTTTATACATGGCTGATCTAGTGATATACTCTATTCATCATCATCTATTTGTATTCCCGTCCTTAAATTTTATCCCGATCCAATAAAAATTGTCATTTTATTATAAATAAAAATTATAAAAATATAAAATAACATTGGAGGCAATTAATTATTTTACACATAGAGACGCTATTATTTTGAAATAGGTGATTTTCACTCCTATGTTCTATCCCTAAAAGAGTCAAAATATATGATATTGTGTAAAAAAAATGTTGTAAAGTAAAATATATGCAAGTTGGCAAACTGTAGTGAAAAATAAGACAAAAGTCATAAGATGGCCTCTTATACTTTAAACTTATAGGTTACGAAATAAATTTTGAAATTTTGATAAAGAAGTATTATCAAACTCTTAAAAGGATCTTAGAGATTAAGCAACAATCCACTTAATTTTTTACATCATCTATGAATCATGTAAAGTTCTTAAATGGCTCCATAAATTACTCTACTCTCCTATAAACTCTCTTTTCCATACAAATAGCACATTCTCTCCATAAAAACAAACTCTCTTTTTTATAAGTCATAAGAACAAACTCTTATAGAAAATATTGTGCTTATGCTAAAAGCATCACCACTTTAAACCTCTCAAGCATGATTCTTGTGAGATAACAATGGTAGTAAGTATTTAACTTATTAAGTGAGCACATTCATCAAATATAAAAAAAATAGATTTATGATGGAGTCTAAGGGTATTTATATATATAGTATTATTTATATAATGGCACAACCACTTCACAATGTAATTGCGATGTGACTCTGAATCACAATTATGTAGTCATATCGGTCACAACGCAACCGCATTGGACCACATTTGGAACGTATCAGGCTCATCAGACCGCATCAAGCTGTATTGGATTCAAAAATATTGTTTTAATCACAAAATAATTCACACCGCAACGGTCGCAGTCCACATCGCAATGGCCGCAATAAACGCAATCACAATAACCACAACTATTACCGCAATCGCAACCCCAATTTAAAATACTCATGTTATATTCCTTATATCATGTGCAGGATTGGAGGATTGTGTGCAATGGAATAGTAATGGTTGGATTAGATGCTCAATCAGTCACTAGATTACATTTTGTCATATTCCTCTTCATTTGATGAATAGATTTAAAAGCTTTCGTATAAGAAAAAAAATGACTTATTATGATGTGATATGAAAATGAAATGTCATGCACCAAATATATACTGAAATGTTGTCTTGAATCTTTTAAGACTTTTCCATTACATGAAACAAATAAAGCAGCTAAAGTTAACAAATGATCAAAGAAAAAGTAATTTAAGACCCACACATCATCATCAAAATATAGAAATTATTAGAAAACAATGTGTAGTACATCAATTCATCCATGCAAAACAATAAACTTCACATGGAAAAAAAGAAAGAACTTCACTTAACAAATACCCAGAGACACTGAAATAAAGTGCTAGATAGCATAGAGTTACCTGAAACAAGAACTTGTTGAATATTATCAGCATAACTAGTGTATGTATGTGAGCAGAAAAAACAGCAATCAACCTCAAAAAAACTGCTAGAAGAACAATAGTAGAGAACACAATCATAATAATCTTGAGAGTTGAGATAAATTAAAGAGAGTAGATCAATTAACAGGTAAAGTCAAAGTTAAAACATGTGTGATGGTATATATGATATGATATATATTTATAAGGTTACAGAAAATCTATAGCTACTATATATCATAGGTTATGCAGAAGGAAAATCTGAGTAATATATGTAAGACCTTTGAATTTTGATGATTAGGGTTTGAATGCTAGCTTCTAGAGTGTGAGTGTGCATGGCATGTTGCAGAAATGTTCAGTCTTATACGTCATTCTCTGCATATCAAATTTGGTAGTACACATCATTAAATAAGATATAACTGAAGAAATGTTATTTGTATTAAACAAACAACAGAAGAATTAGTGATATATATCATTAGTTCAAAATATTTGAAATTTTGTATCTTATTTTTTATGATTATGTGCTGCAATAGATCTATATGGTGTTGGTATTGATTATTGATAGTGATTCCTATTGTACTGATGATAGTAGCCATTTCTATGTTTTTTTGTCATGATTGGTTGATTTTCAATATTAGGGAGTGAAGAATGAAGTACTTTATCTCTAGTAGGTACTCTTCTACTCAATAGTTTCTATGATGATGGGAATTAATCATTAATATTACTTTATTTTTTAAAGGAATAAAAAAGATCATTTTATATATATTAATTTAAATCAATATAAAAAAGTATACAAATTAAGTTTTAAAAAATAAAAATTGTAACTTAGAAAATTTCCCAACACTTGGTAAATGTCATCATATATGTTTCATTATAATTTTCTTATATTATGCAGAAATCATATCCCAGACACTAGTCATAAAATTCAAAATCAGTCTCTTGCATATATAGAGTATTGCATCATTGGTACATGGAAGCTAGGTCATGACATAACTCTATCTCTACCTACTTCTTTTTTGTCTACCTTCCATACCAACCCATCAGATGCAGAATCACAGGCCTTCCCTTGTTACCAACATGCTAAGTTAGCTACACTATATATATATATATATATATATATATATATATATATATATATATATATATATATCTTTGATGATTATATATATTGGGTATAATAATATTGTCATGGCAACAAAGGATAATTTTTTTAAAAGGATGTTATTGAGAAGGTAGATTAGATAATGCATATGTTCTCCAATAATCACGTGGAAACGGTTAATCATTTATTTGCTTCTTGAGATTTTGCTTCAAGTATTTGGAAATGATTTTATTCTTGATTACATATCTCTGTTATAAATCATTGCTCAGTTTTGGAATCCTTAAAGCGGTAGTTGTGCAAATTTGTGGAGAATGTTTTGATTTACAGTGGTTTGGTATGTGTGGATTATGAGAAATGAAGTAATTTTATTGGAGAAGACGTCGAGTTATGTGCACCTTATTGATCTTATTCAAACTAATCCTGGATTTGGTTTTTTTTTTGTTTCTCATAAGTATTTATTTTATAATTGGTGTATGGATCCCAAACTTTGTCTAACTTTATGTTCTACAAAGTAGTCTTTTTAATCTATTTTGTATTGGGTGGACATCCCTTGGGCTCATTTTAATACAATTTTTCTTTATCAAAAAATAATAATTTTGTCTCATTTGTTTGCTTATGTATTGTGTATATAGTTTGTTTTATTCTATATCATATATTAGGTTTATCATAGAGAAAATCTCGTGTAACATAAATAGAAATAGAAATACCAAAAGTTTGACCAACCTCACCACATACCCTCTCCCTAGCTTTGAAGAATACCTAATCCATTTCCCTTTGATTGACACACCCTTGGTGTTAAGAAATTTACATGGAAGTAGGTGGATCGTTATGCCGATTGTGTAATGAACAACTAGAATCTTCTCGACATCTTTTTTCTTTATGTGAGTTCACTTATTTAGTTCGCCAACTGATATACAATTGTTTGGTTTTAGCATTATCGTCCCTTCATTCCTTCTTCCCACTTTACCATCCATATGGGTATGTCAATAACTAATGTCATATACTTTTGAGTATAATATGGTTAGCAACAATATAGTATATTTAATTTGGTTAGCCATAAATGGTATTATCTTCAATTCATCTCAAACGTCTTGACGATAGGTTATAAAGGAAGTTTTCGCTTTGGATCAATAGTAAAAGTGATAAAGATGTAATGTCCTATTCAGGGTTGTCAATCCCTACAAATGTCTCTTGAAATTGTATTGAACAACTTTTACTCATTAGATAAATCATCTTGTGTTTTTCTTATTTTTAAGTCTTGCAACTTATTATAACTTTCTTATACCTTTCGTACATGTTTAATAAAATTATTTTTTTACCAATAAAAAATGGAATCATACACCTACAAACAAAAACTTCAAATATTTCAAATATCATGTGTTACATTTTAAATGTGAAAAACAAAGTAAAAATTATCTCAATAAGATTTACCCTCTCTTTAGTTGAGTAGAAATAGAAGAGAAAAAGAAAGAAAGTGAAAGAAGAGAGTAAAAGTGGTACGAGACCCCACACAAAATTATTTCTCTCCACGGGAGAGAAAGTTTGGGACAAGAATTATTTTGGTTTAAACGACAAAACTATCCCTAAACTTTTGAGTCATTAAGCTAACTACTTTTTCTTTTTATTATATGAATATTTGTGTTATTCAAAAATTCATATCTACCTCTTTCTCACTTCTTTCTTTTCTATTTCTCTCATATTAAACAATAAAATAATCTACTTTATTTTGTCATATATTTCTTTTTCTCACTCTCTTTCTCGCCTTTCTTTTCTCTCATTTTTCACTCTTCAAACATCCTTCCACTATGCAATTCTATAATAAATTTTAGTAATTAAACTATAATAATAACTAAAATCAAATGCATATATTATTATTTATACAATAATTATTTTTATATATCATAATTATTACAAAATATATAATTAAATGTCACCATGAATATCTTTTATCCATCTTGATATCCACTTATAAATACATATACTATAAATGTGGGTATGAGAACAACTAAACATTATTGGTCCCACCCATTGTATCATACCCTAACTAGGAGTATATTATTTGGACTCAAAAAACAACAAAATATATAAATGAAATGAAAAGGTAATCTTTAATAGAACCATCACATATTTAATATCACAATCTAACTAATTTTACACATAGTTTTGAAAACCGTGCCGTACCGGCCGGTTCAATCGGAAAACCGGTGAACCGGACCCCTAACCGGTACGGTACGTATGTTATACCGCATATGCAATAGAACTGGTCAAAATCGGTCAAAAACCGGTGAAAACCGGTAAACCGGTTGGTTTGTACATTATTTATTTATTTATTTTTAAATTTCAAATTTTCAATTCTTCACCAATTCTTCACCAATTCTTCAACTTCAATGATTGATGTTTGGGTCATTTATTTGTATTTTGCGTTTGTTAAGTGATAATTTTGAATAAATATATGTTTTGTACTTTAGACTTTGATTTTATTAAAGACTTAATGTTGTTTGTTTGTGTGAATTTGAAGTAAATTATGAATATGAATTATAAATATGAATATCTACTTATTTGAAATTTTTTGTTATAGGTTTACATATATATATATATAAGCAAGTATGTCCGGTTTAACCGGCATGCGGTTTAATTACTGAACCACTGGTTGAACCACTGTACCACTATACCAGTACCCTAACCGGTTTGATAACCGGTACGGTTTTAATAACATTGATTTTACAAGACTATAATATCAGTGTAATTCTTTTGAAGAGTGTATCAATAATAATAGAAAATTACACTCACACCCCTGAGTTTTAATGAAATTATATAAACTACCTCTCCCTTCTTTGTCATTACACAAATCACCCATCCCTCCTACACAAACCACCCCTAGATTTATACGTACATTACACAGACTACCCCTGCATGTTATAAAAGTGTAATATTTTAAAGAAAAAACGTGTGATGAATATAATTAAGTTAAACAAAATATTGTATATTTTGTAACACTTCAAATAGTACAAAATCGAATGTTTCTTTATTATTTTTGTGTCATTAAAACATACATTAATAATTTCAAATAAATGTTTAAATAACTCTTATATTATTTTATAACGAGCCAAATAATGAAGACGCATTGACTCTTATATTATTTGAATTTTTCTACATAATATACAATATTTTGTTTAATTAATTACACACATCATACATTTTTTGTTTAAAATATTACACTTTTATATTATGCAGGAGTAGTTAGTATAACATATGTACAAAATTATGGGTGGTTCGTGTAAGGACAAAAAAGTGAGGAGTGATTTATGTAATTTCACTAAAACTCGGGGATGAATGTAATTTTATCATAATAATAAAATGTGCATAATAAATGATAAAATAATATTATATACATTGCTGATGCATATATTTTTTTTCGATTTTATAAATTGATTGATCTTAGTTATGGAACTCCTCATCTTGTTCTCATAAAGACATAAACTCTAATAATAAGTAATAATGGATCCTCCTCGCCGTGCTATCCCTAAAATACGCCAAGTCGGATTCATCACTCCCGGGGCCCCACCCAACCGATCTCATTCGGGTCAACCCGACCCGACTCATATTCCTTCTTCTTCGCCCGTTACCATCCCTCTCTCTCGCCACCTCTCCGATAATCTCCTCCTCCACTCTCGCCCTATTGCTCCGCCGCAATCCTACACCCACTCCGCCGCCGATTTTATCACTTCTCCCTTGTCCTCCGTGCCTTTACCTTCGCCGTCGTCTGCTTCTTATTCTACTATGATGGCTGCTTCCGGCGAGGGTGGTGCGAAGGAGAATAGTGGTGGCGGAAAGGTTGCTTCGTCGTATCCACATGGTGGATTTGATTTGAGCATGGCGATGAAGAAGAGTGGTGGTTCGGGTTAGATTGTTATTCAGCTTCTTGCTTTCAGGATTTGTTGATTTTTGATATGGTTTAGATTATATTTGGCTTTGTTTGAACTAGTTTTGGATGAGGAATAGTAGTAGTAGTAGTACTAGTGTGGAATTTTGAGTTGAATTTGAAAATGCATTATTAGATTTGATTAATTTTGTTATTTCTATTTGTGTGATGCGCTCAAATCCGGGTTTAAGTTTGTAAATATGAGTTTTAATGCATTTTGTTATTGTGAATTTATGGGTAAGAAATTGAGTCCTTTCGTGGCTGGCTGAGCTCGAGACCGGGTCTTGTCCTTGGGCTTTGTACTATACTTGTAGAGACAATGAGACCTTACATCATTGGACTAACTCCATGTTGGTCCATTTTCACTTTTAGTTTGTAGGAAAATGATATTATTTTGATACTTTTTCCATCAAAAGTGGTTTTGGTAGAATGAAAATTAGTTGGATACATTCAACTTTGTAAGGTTATTCTATAGTCAGAGTAGTAGTTGAGAGGAGTTTTGATGACCACACAAGTGAAAATTTTGTTACTTCATCTTACACAGCTATAGATAAGTGATGACGGATTTTACAAAACATATATGAAGATTCAGAAACTCAGTTTTGATTTGGAGGTGTCAAACCCATTCCATAGAAATCCACAGTGTTGTGTGTGAGTTAATAGTATGGTGAGAAAGCTATGTTCTTATAAGGAGACTAATAGCAATAATAAAGCATGGCTTTTGATTTATGAAGTATGTACTTGAGATAGAAAGTAAGAGACTATTTCATTTGATCTAGATTCTAGATAGAGCCTATGATCTTGTTCTTGCAAAGTAATTTAATGAGTTTCAGAAAGAAAAGGACTCTCTTTGAAGTTTGTGATTTGAATATGTCATGCACGGTTGGTGGAGACTGGAAGATCTTTGTGAGATATGATAGGCGTACAATAAAGGGTCCTCTTTGAATCCTTTGAATATGCTAAAACTACTATTACTTTTTAGGTAAATAGTAAATTCCATTACCTGAACATACAATCCATATAAAACTTATATTGACTAGAAATGGAATTGATGTTTAATTCTATTTTTTAAATGGAATATAACTCTTTTCGCATGATGTTAGTTTCTTTTTGTTCTCTTCCATTCCCCTTGTGTTATGATGGATAGTTGCTGAATATGTCTGGTTTGCTTGTTTTCAACGTATGTGTGAATGTTATCTAATGAGAAAATTTGTTATCTCGATTTATGATCAAATTTTATTTTCTTTATGGTTTTAGTTTAACTATTTTCTTCAATCCCCAATTAGAAAAAGAAAAATCAATCGAAGGAGGAGGATCAGCAGAAATAAAAGACCAATTTTCTACTTCAAAACAGCAGAAACCAAAGACCTCGAGAGCTGAAAGACGTGCTCTTCAAGAAGCTCAGCGAGCTGCAAAAGGTATGTATTAGCATGTTCTTGCTTTATCAGAACTGTTAATACTTTTTGAGCTATCTGACTGAAACTCTGGAAGTGCATTTAGTGTGGACATATCTTTGATTATATGTGTTTCTTATTCAGCTATGTCTATTTGGACATAATATTTTTTCAGGCGTACTGCTCAGTGTTCATGGACTCAAATTTTGTTTTCGAATGTGATTTCAAAAAGCCAAAAATTGGGAATTTACAGTCTTCTTTCATGTGTATTCTTTTCTGCATAAATGATGATGATGCTAATTGGTTAGCTTGTTGATGAAAAACTTGTCACTAGCTGAAGGAAATAAGGCATATGGAGCTGCTACTTCATCAAATGCAAAACCAGCTAAAGCTGCAAAGCCCGCACAGAAAGTTGATAATTCTGCAGCTGCAGTCACTGAGAAGAAGGCAGGTGATCCACCAGAAAAGGATAGAAAGAAGGATGTTCCTCAGCCACGTATGCAGTATGATGACAAGAGCAGAGTGGAGAAGGCTAGACGTCGTGCAGTGGTGAAACAAACTGAAGCTAGGAACAGGGTCGAGTTGTTCAGGCATTTACCACAATATGAACATGGTAGTCAGCTTCCAGATCTTGAGGCAAAGTTTTTCCATCTTGATTCTGTGCATCCTGCTGTTTATAAGGTATATTATACTGTTATTTGCAATACAATTCATATTTGTTGTAGGGTCTCAAAGTACTTCACTAGCAGTAAAATTTTGAATGGTCTTTCCGATAGGTGACATTATATGGTTTATTGATAGTTGATCAAAATCATGTCCAGACAGTGATATAGGCTTAATTTCAATCACATGGGTTATATTTCAGATGGGATGTCGTGCAACCTTCATTCCTTAGGTGTCGGTACAAGAGAGAAACAAGAGGGGAGTGAAAGAAAGACCAAGTACTAGGTCATTTGCAGCAGTATAGTTTTAGCAGCTCTGATTTTGTAAATTTTCTAAGGGAAATCTGTGCAAATAGTTAGGTATAGTTATTGATTCGGCTATATATTGCACTGTATCGTCTTACCTTATATACTATCTGCTACTGAAGAAGTCAAGTAAAATGAGATCCAAATGAAATTAAATTGCCTTTAACCACCTTTATTTATATGACAATATGCTTTATTGAGTGAAATCGTGATTAAAGCTTTCGTGATGTTCTAGTGAATAGGACAGTGATTAGGACTTTGTTGCTGTTCTGAAAATTAGACTTTTTACACATATTTTATCGAAGAGTAATGATATAATTACAGTTTTTTCTCTTTCACTTCCTTTTACACCTCATCTTTCTATATCTCTTTTCCTTTTCCATCACATCTCTTTCTGTATCTCTTTTCCATACACCACCTACACCTAAAAAGGTGGTGTGGCATAATCGTTTTCCTCTATCAAATCTTAATGATCTTCATTGTGGTTGTCAGGTGGGATTGCAGTATCTGCTTGGGGATATATCTTGTGGCAATGATCGTTGTATTGCAATGCTTCAAGCATTTCATGAGGCCGTCAAGGACTATCGGGTTCCACCTGAGAAGACTCTCGTGAGAGACTTAACAACAAAAATAAGTAGTTATGTTTCATTCCTTATTGAGTGTAGACCTCTTTCAATCAGCATGGGAAATGCAATTAGGTTTCTCAAAAGCCGAATAGCCAAGCTATCTTTGGCCCTGTCCGACTCAGAAGCAAAAATTTCTCTTCAGTCAGATATCGAACGTTTTATAAGTGAGAAGATTATACTTGCCAACAAAGTGATAGTCAAGCATGCTGTCACAAAGATAAGAGATGGTGATGTTCTTCTAACTTATGGGTCATCATTGGCAGTTGAAATGTTACTGTTACATGCACATGAGTTAGGAAAACAATTTTGTGTTGTGGTAGTTGACTCTCGTCCCAAGCTTAGAGGGAAACTTTTGCTTCGCAGGCTTCTGGAGAAAGGTCTTAGATGTACATACACTCATATAAATGCTGTTTCCTACGTAATGCATGAAGTTACTCGAGTTTTTCTGGGTGCCGCATCCGTGTTATCCAATGGAACAGTTTATTCAAGTGTTGGGGCGGCATCTGTTGCTATGGTTGCTCACACATTCCATGTACCTGTCATCATATGTTGTGAGGCCTATAAATTTCATGAAAGGGTGCAACTGAATTCTATATGCTTGAATGAACTTGGTATGTATATTTAACAGTTGTAAATGATGAAGATTCTATTTACTATTTACGATTGCCGTTTTACCTGATGTTTATGTGATGTTCTTGCAGGGGATCCAGATGTCATTTCTCATGTTTCGGGTAGAGCTGATGTCAACTACTTGGATGGCTGGGCCGATGTCGAAAATCTGCAACTTTTAAATCTGATGTAAGCATTTGTATTGATAGAATACAATGCCAAATTGTCATTCAATGTTTTTAAAATCATATCAGATTGGCAGATTCAACCAGTTACACTGTGAACTAGCCGTATTTTTGTTTTGGTAATTTTTTTATGCTGTCCGGTTCGACCTCAGGTTCATTAATTTAGATGACTGAAGTAATCAAAACATGAGTCTGCTCTCACTAGTTCGACGTCTATCAGTTTTTAAAACATTGTTGTTCTATCCTTACTCTAACCTGGCTCTTCTTTTTAAATTGATGGCAGTTATGATGCAACACCTTCAGATTATGTTTCAATGTTAGTCACAGATTATGGCATGGTAAGTGCTGGAATTTTAAATGGATTTATAATTTTATATATTTGCTGCTGAAGTATTCCTATAGTACATTTGATCCTGTCACTTCATAATTTTCATTGTCCAACTTGTCTTTGGATAGATATACTGAGAGCATAGACTCTGTCACTAATTTTAGCATAGAAAAATCTCAAAGAGAAAAAGAAACTTCCAGGCATACTTAGTCAAATACATGGTAAATAAACTTTAACATTTCCTCTCTTTCCCTGAATATATAAGAAAAAGGAAGCTGTTGAAAAGAATAGGGACACTAGAAGAAAGAAGGACAAGAAACCATACCTTAATGAACTAGTTAATACTTATAACTACAAAGCCCCTTGGAACATTCATATTTTCTCCCACTTATACCATGACATGGTTTACACAGTTAAATATATTTGGTTGACATATTTATATTCTGGCAGGTTCCTCCCACAAGTGTGCCAGTAATTGTGAGAGAATATGGAAGAGAACAAGTCTGGATATAAATTAAGCAAATGTGGATCATCTCAATCATGTGGGCTGCGCAAAATCCTCATTTTTACTGCGAACCAGCCTGCTAACAATAGTTTTTAAGATTGTTGTGATGCATGTTTATGTAACATTTTCCTGTTTTGGAATAACATAGACATTTCTGTATTCACCTGTCTAGCAAAGAGTGCCAATTTTGGCCTCTCCAAGCAGATTTAGCTCTGCATTTTCATTTCTAATGGTCCTTTTTTGTTGTGTTGTTTAGATTTTGGATAGTTATTCAGTCACAATTTTGATGTAGAAAGTTTTTATTAATTTATTTTCAATATAGTTGTTTTTGGAAGATGTGGCTGAATAATTGTGTTTCAAATCTATGGAGTGAGTTTAGTTTGGTCTTGTATTTTGATGGGCTCATTTACTTGGATGTATTGGATGTAATTTCTTTCTAGTGAACATAAGTGGCTATCACCACTTATGTTCACTAGAAAGAAAATGATAGTTTCTAGTGGTTTTAAGTTGCATTTAGCTGCTATTCTAATTGATGCAAAGCAAATTAACAATGTTTCCAAAACCAACACAAAAACGTAAGAGTCCAATCTTGCAAGAGGATTTAGGGTAACCACAGGAGGGAATTGACTCAGTATGCTCTTATTTTGCAACGGCTTTTAACCATAGCTAGTATCCAATATGAAATTCATTCAAAACTAGCAACCATTTATTACTTTAAATATTTCACATATTTTAATGATGGCTAAAACTGTCTAATGTTTTGAAAGTATAATATTACATATTGACTAGAAAAATTACTTAAATAGTATTTTTATCAAGTTTTTTTTTCAATTGAGGAACATATACCAAAAAGAGGAGTTAAAACAATACACCCAATTTCTGTGTGAAAGACTAGGCACTCACAACAAAACGTTACTTATTATATGGCAAAGATTTAAAAAAAACGTTAAAATCTCCAATTGTTTCACAAACTGTCCAAATATTCTATATAAATGGCACAACAGTAATACAGCTGATAATCCATTGTACAAGAAAATAAAAGTAAGAGATGGTCTTTTCAGTTATGAATCCTAGTAACAAATGTGTCAACTTCACCAGAACATTGTAAAATTGTCCCTAACAAGTAAATGGGTAACATGATTTCAACCTATGAATGATGGAAATGCATCTTCACAACCTACTAATACAATCTTTTATGATACCTGCTCACCTCCGACTGCGATAGTGCCGATCTTCTGACATGTCTCTATTTTGGGATGGACGATCTCGATCTCTGTCATATAGGCTTCCAGAGGTCCGGTTTCCATATCTACCTGAATCCCGGTCCCGGGGCGAGGGAAGCCTCTCTGAAGATGATGAGTAATATAGAGAATGAAAGGAACTAGGATGTGGGGATTCTTCATCATGCAAAGGACTTCTCCTACTCCATTCTGATTGGAATCTCGACATTGGAGGACTTCTTTGGACAGAATCATGTCCACCATACCTCGGATGAAAACTATACCTGGATGAACTAAATCCCGGATCCCCTGGAGGAGCATCATCCCTGAAATCCCCTGGAAGTCTCTGATCACGAAAATGTCCTCTGCTGCCATAATCTGTACTATGATTTGACCTGTGCTGCGGTAAGTTTCTTGAAATGTCATAATTTGAGGATCCAGCCCCAGCAGCCCACAACCTTTCATCAGCATTTTCTGGAATCGGCGCGTTCATTCCCGGAAATTCAACAGCCATTTTCCGTTTTGGTTTCGATTTATCTACTTCCATAATTTCCCCATCCTCCTGTTCTGCAATCTCCCTATCAGTGTATATTGTGATGCCTGAAGGCTCGTCCTCATCATCCACATCTAAATTCCAAAACATGAGAAATTTTGGTATCCCAGTTGCATTGACTATAATTGGCATAAACTAATTTGATATTTCAAATAAGAAGAAAAAAGGATCTATACAAATATGATAAATAATAACAACAACAACCAAGTTTTTATCCTACTAGGTGGGGTCAGCTACAAAAATGTAAATAGCAACCAAAAATATCAAAATAAGAAACTTAAAAAAGAAGTATATATAATAACAGGTATAGGTTCATTAAGTTTGGAAAGGACACATGCAACAATCTCTTAGATTCTTGAAATTTTGCCGAGGAAACTTGTGCATAATCATATTAAACATAAAATACCAATTAGAAATATACACAGTGCTAAGAACAGAAGATGACAACTGGTATCAAAGGCAAAGTAATCCAAAGCTTTGCTTAAAATATTGTTGAAAAAATAGAATGCACTTATAAGATTCCTCATACACTTGACATCCACAACCATTTTCAAATTCAAGTAACATTTTAGAAGTGAAAAATTAGTATCAGATGTTATGTAATTACACTTAAACAACAACCATTCAAATTTCCTTTTTTTATCTTGAAAGTGTTAATAAACCAGCTTAGCTTATGACTGTAAGAGTTTTATTTTCTACAATGTGCTCAATAAATAAAATATTCAAACTTAATACTTCCAAGACTGATATAATTGAGGTCAAAGAAATGTATTTTACCTAGATATCCAGGTGGGTATCCGATTTCCCGCATTCTTTTAAGCCATGGAGGAGGATCAAGCTCCTGCATAAAACATTTTCTAATTTCATAGACCAGAAAAATCTACCACGCATCTCAGAAGTCTCTATTGTATGGCTATGTTATATACTTCGTCATAATTACAACCCATTTAGACATTCTAACTTCTTTATTTTTATTATTGTTTAGAGACTATCAGTTTAACACGGAGTTGACAGATTGCTACATGACATGCCTACACTCAACACATTCTGTACATAAATTTTTTCCAATATTTATTTCCTAATACATATTGAACCACTTCACAGTTTAGAGGTTTTATAACTTGAAGAATCAAGTTCATATTTAGCTAGAAAAAGATACAGTGGAAAAACCAAATGATTAACCCTGTCTTATGCAAAATTGAATATAACATTTTATTAAAGGAAATTCTGTACACATGCATGCATGGATGAATATTGTTGAATGATGCTAAATTACGAATTTTTTGCAAGTCTCCTTGCATTTTCCTCTCTGCTTTTCACATTTTCATGCTATGTATGGATTGAGCATATAATTGGAGCACATGCTAATCAAAACTTAAAGGTTTACTAATAAGGAGGCAATAATTTGTGCAGTGCACGGTTTTTTCTGTCCTTTAGTCTATCTATTTGGTTGGAGTGCAACACACTCACTTCTTTAAGGGAGCACATTTGACCCTAAACCTTTTATGAGATTTGCAGGTTGTCTACGTGGCTTCTTTCTACTGTTCTGCTCAAGCCTGTTTCAGGGAGTTAATATCTCCGATATGCAGAGATTGAGCAGCTTGGCTTCAATGTTGATTTTTCGTGATTATCTTTTGTTTTTCCTATATCAGAGGATATCCTATTCTCCTCTAGCTGTAGATTCACTCATCTCTTTCCCATAAAACTAATTTATCAATCCCAAAAAAATATACACCTGACAACTAAAAAAAGTATTATGAAACTTAAAACATCAAACAGCAATTTGAATAACAAGTCTTACCCCCAAGCCTAAGAGTTGACGTGTTACATCATCAAGAGCACCTGGTCTCAAACCAGAATACTTTCCAGTTGGAGAACTCTGATAATATCGAGTTGGGTTGCGGGATGAAGCATTCTGGTTCCTCCGGGACTTGAGTTCTTTGCGAGCATTATTGACAGCAACATTGTCACGAGGTCTTGTACATTCTCTCAGAGAATGACTGTATGAACCACAGTTGAAACACCGAGCAGCAGCATCAATGATCTTCAGACCCCTACAGTAAGTTTTAAAAAAGATTAAAGACAGCACAATATTGAGATGGAAGCTAACAGTATATTTTTCCAATAAATAAATAGAAATTGCACAAATGAGCAGGAGACTCTTTTAAATAAGTGATTGAATGATTCATCAAGAATTAGTAACATACCATCAGAATATAAGATGCATGCAAATCGAATTTTACTTCAAGACGCTAAAAAACATCTGAAGTGAAATCAAAGTAAAAAGATCTATGAAGTTCAATTCCACGATAAAGAATCTGGAGAAGTACCGTAATCCCAAATTCCTTTTTCTCACCAAGTGTAAATAGGAATCAACCTGGAACTGCTTTTGACGACTTTATTTTTATGCCATTCCCAGTCTTTTGCTCAACATGAAAGAATAGCAGCTCATTCACATATTTAGGCACAATCCACTTACAACATGCAGATAGCAAAATGGTTGCAGCAACAGGAAAGCAAATAAGCAAGTGATAAATTGTTTCGCCATTGTGCTTATGTAAGCCAAAATCCAACTGGGACCGACAAATATGTTCTCCCTTGCTCTTAGCCTCTAACATAAAATGCAATCAGAATATTTCCCAATGCCTCTGTCCCAAATTCCCAATTCTCTCATGATAACAAGAAAACTAGAGGGTGTGGCAAGAATGAAGTACCAAATCTTGCTGTTGTTTAATAAGCATCACATGTTGAAACTTCTCCCCATTGGTAACACAAATACCAGCTACAGATGATTATTCATTCAGAGGGATAGACAACAGATAAAGAAAACAGAATTCTGCTAGGCATATATCCCAACAAATAAATTTCCAGAACCTCACCTTAATATCAATACTAGTATTGGCAATTAGGGTTGTCCTGCCCGTGCCCATACAATGCCTGTTTAAATTAGGGCGGGCATGGGCATGCCCATTTTTAAATAAGGCATGAAATATCATGCCTTACCCACCCTAAACATGGACAGGGCGGGCTTGCAGGCCGCCCATAAAACTAAAAATATATAAATATTCAAATTTATATACACTTCATACAAAATAAACAATACATAATTTGCAATAAATATACAAATGTATTTATCATAATACACAATCATACAAATGAAACAATACATACAAAATATAAATGCATAATACAAAATATGCATAGTACATAATTTACATACAAAATACAAAAAGAATAATACATATATATATAACATACAAAATACAAATGCATATATATAATAAGAAAATGATAATACTTTCTTACATTTGATATACAAATGTATATATAACAATTGGATTTCACTTTCTTACATTTGACAAAATACATATACATTTGTATATTTTAAGTTTAATACTTTATCTAATAATGCCAGCGGGCAGCTCGTTTTGCCCGTTTGAAATGCCCGGGGCAAACATGGCATGTTGGGCGAGCATTTTAGGGCGGATGGGACATTTTTCATGCCCTGCCTGCCCAATAAGTGTGGGCGGGTGGGCGGGGCCCAAGGGCTTTGCCCAAATTGCCAATTATAATCAATAACATAGTCACCTGATATGCAGTTCTCTTTGGTACTGGTATGGGTACACAACACACTACCCTATCAAATAGTTGGGTGGGGGTAAACTTAGTTAATACGTTCTATACATACATGAGGAAGGTAATAAAAAAAGAAAGATGAGTTCTTTCTTTTTTCACTTAGGAGTCGTGTGAGGGTATGCTTCCATTGTACATTTCTGCTTTATTAACGCCTCAATGGCGGATCCCGCACAGCAGATTTGAAAGAATCAAAAGGCAGTAGAAGTCTTAAAGATGCCATGGGCAGATTAGAACTACTCATATCATGTGAAGACAAATTTGTAAAGAAATATTATCATATCGGCCAACAGAAATCTGACTCCTAGAAATATCAATAATGGTATATCACCACACATTCAGCAAATTCTATGATATTAGTTGCAAATGAAGGATGACCAGATCAACGGTTTCAATAACCAACTAAAAAAGAGCCATGTGAGATAAAATAATTATTAAAACAGACAACAACCCGATTGTCATTCATTCAGCAGAACAACAACAACCAAGCATTAATCCCACTAGATGAGGTAAGCTACATGGATCTTACGACGTCATAATGCTCTATCACTATTTTAGCCATCTACACAAATTCTACCACATCAAACTTTCACTGCAAGACAATAGGAATAAAGTTCCTACATCAATAAAAATAATTAAAAAGGGATCTTCTAAAAGAACTAACTTCTCATGCTAGAGAAAATGGAGCAACCAAAGGAAAGGAAAGGGTTGAAATGAGGGATTCATCAATTGTTAGACTACTTAAAATGTACCTTATAGCGGACCAAAAAGTTAAACTTGTAAAAACTGAATACAGACTTCTGCAAAAAATTAAAATAGGCTTTCCATCTGAAATCCTCCCAGCCATTAAACAATATATTAATAGTGAAGCTAACACTGAAAAATATAAATGTACTAACAGGATAAGTAACGATGTAGTTCAATATTCACTATAGTTAAAGTAGAAATTTGAAATACAAATCAAATTTTCGCAGTGCAAAATTTTAGGTTATGGTTCCTTTCCAAAAATACTAAATTCTGTAGCGACAATGATCAAGGGTTTGTTGAGTTTCCAAGCAAAGGTTTCCATATGCAGTGCAACATCACAATATTGGACAACCAAGAAACATGCTAGCAGGCCAATCATATAATTTTAAACATCTTAAGATCACAAAAACCATCTAGAACTGGAAGTTAAGTACACCCACAGTTTCATATAAGATAATACAAAGTAGCAATGTATACCCGTCCAGATTACTTGGACCATCAGCTGACTTCAATCCCAAAGCATATCCACGATCATATAGTGGCACAGAATTATGATTTAAAGGAATGAAATCCTTATTCTGATCATTAATTGTTTGGTTATCCATCCAGAATGGCTGCATTATAAAGAAATAAGAAAATATAATATAGCAAATAATAATCTTTTCTTTTTTTGGCAAGATAAGAGCACATATTAGCTAATACAATATCACGCCTATTATCCTTAAATGGCTACTGGTGTAACTATGATTGCAGATATGCTTCCCACAACCTATGATCATAGACATGCTTCCCAGTTCCCACAACCACGCGAGGATTCTCATGATGCAAGAGTTGGAACAAAGTCACTTGGAAAAGGGCATCATGAATGCAAAATAAAAATTAATGAAAAAGGAAGGTCTGGTGCATGAGGCTCCCACATTCCCACCTAGTGGGGTCTTAGAAAGGGTAGATGTATGCAGCTTTATCCTCACAAACGAAGAGGTTATTTCCAGGATTTGAACCAATGGCCTCCAGGTCACAAGACAAGCAATCGTACCGTTGCGTTGAGGCTCACACTCTTGCAAAATAAAAATTAATAAAGGCAAAAGGTGACGGAGTGAATATGTCAATTCAGACTAAGACGATAGTAATAGGTCAATGCAAGAAAAAATCCAGCCACCCTAACCCTCGAAACTAGTGATAAAAACAAATTTCCTACAAGTGGAATTGAAATTTTCACAACCTGCAGTTTTGCAGATTCAGTGATTCACATAAAAAGACTAACGAAACTCACCACAGCCGAGGTCTCCTCATGGCCAACTTTTAGAGCAGGAAAAAATGTCTCCTCACCAGATTCCAGCACTTCACTAGGATCCTGCACAGAAAAATTTCTCAACATTTTTTCTTAAAGTAAAGCAGGAAAACTGCTTTTTTTTAACAGCACAAGTGCACAATTGCCACCATTCCCTTGCAAATACAGTGAATACACCAAACATATAACCATCATTCCACTGGATGTACTCTAGATTATTCAATTTGTCTATCAAAACCCAAGTCTAAATTCTAAAGCCAAATACAACAAGAAGCCTTTATGACCTTATCTCATGTAACCATCAGTGAAAACAACTTCTGACTTAGGCATCGAGCTTTTGCTTCCTTGGTTCCAATAAAATAAAGATTATTCAGATTGCTAGATTTCAATAAGGATTTTTTTATCTTAACATTAGAGTCCAAACTCATCAACAATCCCAAAATTTCTGACCATTCATCAAAAAACAAGCCTCAAGCTTGGTTTGAAATTAAAAAAGCACTTGCACCTTCAATTGTCCTATATTTTATAATGAGATAAGTAGGCATTTAGCTGTTTTTGTGCATCTTAGTCAATCATTAATCAGCATTTGGATTGCAGCTCAACAATGATAACTGCACAAACTCCAACTTCGTTTCAAATTCATATCCCTTTAATGAACGATATTCGCATCCATATTCTTTTTCAATGTTTTGTACTAATAATATTTTATTCACTATATATTTACTAAATTATTTTCTATTTAGGGAAATCACCTTACATTAACAAAAAGAAAACAACTGGTCTTACATTCGATGAAGAAGCGTGTTTCTCGTGCCATTCTGACCATTGCTGTAGCAGTTCCTCAAGCTTCTGCCTACTAGCTCTGGGAAATATTCAAACATAAGTCAAAATATCAATTGACAAAAACTAAACTGAAAGATCAGTCATTTCAATAGTTAAAAAATAATATCAACACATACAACTTGATTTTTATTCATGTTGGATACATAGATTGAATCCTGATGTAGTTTAAATAATATTTACGACCACCACATAAAAGGATAATAGCATGAAGGCACAAACCTTGTGAGGGAATTATAAATGAAATGAACTGAAGGCTGATGTTCGTCAATAGTGACACGGGCTCTTTTAGCACCTGATACAGCTAATATGGCATATTAAGGAAAAAGAATACACTACGGGTCTCATAAAAAGCGGAGATACAACTGTTCAAATATTCATCAGCATAAATGACATAAATATATATTAATGTACAATGTGGGGCCTTACACTACTACACCAATGCCTTGTTGTTTTATAAAACCAATTTAAAGCAACTAAAGGAACAGCCACTCAAAAATTGAAAATATTTAATACACATTTGACAGATCTAGCATTAAGTTTGGGATTAAAAGATATTTCACATGCATACAATTTATGAAAGATAGAAGAGAGACTTGTCGTTTTTCAATTACAAAGTTTAACTTTTCCCACCAAGCACATGCATAATTTAAATTACATATTGCAAAGAAATCAAAGGTATCTAGTTAACTCATCTAAACTACACTTCACATATAGGAGTTCCAGACAATAGAATTTAACTTTCATTCTTTTTTCAAATCGCTAAGTCACGAAAACCCGAAGAAATTGTGTTTGAAGACAACATTTTGACTACTAAATTTCATAAAAATGGATACATCTTCCATCAATCCCAAGGCTTCCATTGGGACCCTTGTTCTCAGCATGCACAATTGAGCTCACTGCTTTCACTTCCTCAGACATAACAACAGTTTGAATCACCTCAAATCCCACATCCAAATCCTCACCATTTTCAATTTCAATCTTCTCATCTTCAACCAGATTCTCCTCCTTATCCAAAGATTCACTTCTACACTCCTCTGATCTATTGTTTCCAGCTTCACCACCATAACCATCCTCATTCAATTTCTCAGCACCTTCCATACCCAAGAAACCCTAATTTTTTACCCTATTGCAAATATGAAAGATTTAACAGAAAAACAGAATTTGAAGAGAAATGCATAAGCTTAATTACTCAGATATATGAATGAAAATCGAATTGAAGAAAGTGAAAAGGAGAATTGAGAAGAAAAGAATACCGTGAGAAGAACGAAGAAACAAGAAATTGTAAAGAAGAAGCATGGAACGACGTCGTATAGAGAGTTAATTGCAGAGAAGAGAAAATAAGAAGAAGCGTAGAAGTTGAAGTGACACTGTGATAGTTGTGTCTGTACACCGTCCTTTAATAGTTTGAAAAAAGATTAAAAAATATAAATATTTATGAAATGTCAGTATAAATATATTTATACACAATTATTATATTATTTATTATGTTATTAGATTTATTTTAAAATTAATAAATAAATATAAAATAATACAATAATAATGTATAGATTTCATACATTCCATACATTTTATCTCTATTAATAATTGAGTTAAAATCATATATATACTAATAATCTCTTATAAAGTAGCATATAAATTCTCTAAAGTTATAACAAAGTGACATTTATAATACTTTATAAGAAGCAAAACATGCTCAATAGATATTTAGCTAATTGATTATACGCAATTTCTTTAATTTTGCATTTATATCTCAATAGATATTTAGATAATTGAACATACACAATTTCTTTAATTTTGCATTATCTATACTAATATAAAGGGAAAACACAAAATAATCACACATGATGGTGTAATTTTTGTTTCCTATTTTGCCCTTACTAATCTATATTTTCTACCAAAAAAACCATACAACCTATTTCCTCATTTTATGTTTCATGTTTGTTTATGTAACTTTTACAATTAATTTATTTAAACACAACAGTTTTTCCACATAGATCAAGACAATATTTGAACACGATAATTTTATTGGTGGTGTTCAAATATATTCTGTTAAGATGGGTTAATTAGGTTGAACTAGCACTTACTTTAGAACTTCATAACCATAGTCATGTCATACTAGCATTAAATTCACCATAACATCACACTCTCTATCATTACTAACTTAGTCATTAACTTAGAACAAGGAAATGCAACAAAAATGAGAGAACACACTATTATCGCTGCCACCTAATTGCAATTATGTTACATGTTAGATCCTCCTATTGTCACCCATATCTCATAGCATCTCACTTATCATTCACAAACATGTTGTATAGTCAAAGTTAATTATATGTTAATTATCTCAAAGTTTGACACTCATTCACTATCATCACTTATATGTCAATTAGAGTTATTTTAATGTATCATTATAATGAGGATTATTAATAATGACGATTACTTTCGACCTTAATATTGTCTTCCTCTTGATTGATGTTGTCATACTCAAGAGCTCTATGTAATTTTCCACATACATCCTCCATAAACTAATCAATGAGGGGCCATAACATGCAAGGGAACTTATATTTACATAATTTTCTAAGATCCGAGATCAAAGATGAATTACAGTTAGGGCAAACATCTATTTATAATGGAATTCAGTCAACAATTTACATTAATACTATTTTCAAAGATGGGATGACTTTCAAGATTATATATTCTCTAACCAATGTGAAAAATGAGTTTTAAGATTGGTTGACCTGAAAGATCAATTCGAAAAGTCAACTTTCAAAATCGAGTGAATAAAATAACCAATTTTAAAAAGTGCATGCTTTTCATATTGCCCTAGATGAGATCGTTGACACCCCATATTCAAATACACATTTTAATTTAATTGACATTCCCTATTTTTAAAGTAATGTAATAACACAATATTGATTCTCTTAATTGAAAAATTATTTTAATGGTACCATATTTGCAATACCAACTTTTACAAATGGATAGGTTAATCATTGTAAGATTTATATGTCTTAGATAATGAAAAGGTTGAGGTATTTAGAAGTGGAAATAGTTGATAATAGTCAATATTTGTTGGGAAGGAATCACAAGTATATAGAAAATAAACACAAAACATGTTAAAAAAAATTAGTGTCTATATTAAACACTATATGTATCTTTATTGTAAGATAAGAAGATTTTATACCATATCAATATTTTCATGACTTTTTATATAATATATTTTTATATTTTTTATTCAAGATTTTTTTTACACATTTGCCAATATTTAAAGTCTTGATTATTTTTACATATTCTTATTTTCAGTAAGAGTTTAATTAAGAATCATATTCTTGAATCATATTTTTATATTTTTTATGTCTTCATTTTTATTATATTTTATAAAGGTGATAAAACTATGGACGATCCAAATCCAAGAAAATTAAATTAATCCAAATCAATGCATTAAAGTTAATGGATTTAAGTGGATACAATCCAATTAATAATTTAGTAATGAGTGGATTAATTTGAATACATTCATTGTATCTAATGGATATCCATGTATATATCCATTTGGATGAATATCCAATCCATCAAAAAAATAAACATTAAAAATGTGTTATTTTCTTTTCAATTTCATTCATTAATTACCTCAACTTTCATTTTCTTGTAGTGCTTCTCACTCTTACTTTGAATTTTTTATTTATTAAATTGACATATTTACATGACATGTAGATGTAGTTAATATTAAATGTTTATTCTTGAGTAAATAACATATATAATTTTTTTAAATTTTTTACACGGTTGAATCTTAAACGACACATACTTGTAGAATGTTGGAAAAAAAGTTCAAAAATCACTTTAGAAAAAATCAAAAACACTTTTTAGAAAATGATTTTTAAAATAATCTTTAAAAGTGATTTTAGAAAATATTTTAAGATAATAGTTTTTTTTAAATAATTTTCTTCAAGAGTGTTTTTATTTCCAAAAAAAATCAAATGAATTGAAATACATCCATTAAGTTTGGATATGAATGAATTAGATAACTTAAATACGATTTTAATAAATTTATATAGATTGATGAATGACTTTTCATCTATCTATTGTGATCCAAATTCATCTATTTGACATCTATAATATTTTATATATGTTGATATTTTAAAAACTGAAGATAAAGTATTTATACTTTTAGTTGTTATCCCAAATTATACTTCATTTTTAAATATGTTAGTGTCTCTTTGGAATGAGTGTTGTGCTATAGTAGTTAAATTGTCTGGGAATTGAGATGAATTTTATTTAGAAAAATTAATTATGGAAAATATATGAAAATTTAATAAATATATTTTAATCAAATTGTATTTAACTATTTCATTATTTATTGACTTGTTAAATGGTATATATAATAACCTTAAAACTTCAAAAACTTTGAAATCGATTGAGTTAATATTTAAAAATAAATAAATAAATAAGGAAAATGGATGAGAATGATGATAAATAGTTAAATACATGTGAAGTAAAGGAGGCTTTAATAGTGAGTCTAGGGGTGAGCGTGAACTGAGTTGGAATGAGTTAAAGTTTGTCTTTACCCGATCCTAAATGTTGGGCAAATTATTTTTTTGAACCGGACCTAGATCCGAAGTTAACTCGACCCTAAATATTCACATGGTAAGCCTTTAAACCCAAACCCGACCATATACCAGATTAAATATAATGTATATTCATTTTAGATAAAGTTTTGTAATATTATTTATTGTGAATATGTAATTTGACATATAAAATAATATGTGTGTATATATATTACTAAACATGTACATATGATGTAAAAATTAGAAAATCAATAATACTTTTGACCAAAAAGGTATCATCACTATCTACACATTTGAATATAGACACATACAAACATCATAATGAGTGAGTCATCATGGGACGGGTCATGATTGGTCCATATCCGACCCTAAATATTGACTGAGTCTAATTTTTTGAACACAAACCCGATCCTGACCCGAACTTATTTAGGTCCGGTCATTATCTGGTCATACCGAATGAGTGAGTAGGGTCGGGTCCTACTCACCCCTAAGTGAGTCAACCAAGTTGAATGGAAATGAAATATCAATAGTTTGATTCATATTGGTCTAGTGATATAAAGTAGTAGATATTCAAAAAAATTAAAATGTCAAAAATTTAATTTATGTAAGCTACAATTGTCAAGAGGAGAAATCACACATTCCAAAATAAATTAATTTTTTTATCCATTGGACAAGGAAATATCATTAGTAGTACAACAAAAACTCTCAAAACTAATAAGAGAATAATATATCTCATTATATAAGGAGATAAATTATCTCATTCAACCACTAAAATCGTGACACGTGTATCATTTAATCATTTTCTACAAAAATATTTCTAGAACTAAACAAAACAATACACATGTGATTCTTTTACTGGCGGAAAAATATAAGTTATCTCCTGATACGAGGAGATACATTATTCTCAAATAATAATTCAACACTAGAAACAAAAAGGCATCTAAACCTAAAAGGCATCTTAAATAAACTACTAATTTTTTCCCTCTACATCAAGCTGCACGTTCAGATGTTATCTTACACACATTATTAATACTACTGTCTTCATAGACATCTTCATAGACATTTACGTGTCTGTCAACCTGTTTTTCTATTGAATGAATTGTAATTAATTTTTATGTTTTTATTACATTTTTTCATAACTATAACAAAATCAATAAAACATGATTTGCAATTTTGCATGTTAAAAAATGAAAAGGATCAATTGTTGTGTTCAAATATTGCTTTGATTCATATGGAAAAACTGTTGTGTTCAAATGAAAAAACAGTAAAACTTACATAAACAAACATGAAACATAAAAGGAAGAAATATGTTATATGGTAGAAAATATAAATTAGTAAGGGCAAAATATGAAAACACAAATTATACCATCATAGGTAGTTATTTTGTGTTTTCTATAGATGATTTTGTTTTTATTAATAAATACTTTTTTATGAAGGTTGAATTCTTGTAATATCTAAAAAAACTCAACTGTTTTAATTATATTTGTTTGTAATCCAGAAAGGTTAGTCTCTTACAAATTAAATAATAGAATAAAAAATGTGTATGGTTATCTTCAAAGTACGTAAATAGATAAAGGTATTCAAATCTTTTATACTTTCTTTCATTTTTTTTATGTTTAAAGTTATCATGTTATCCATATAATTTAAGAAATAAAATTATTAAATGATATAGAATTTTGATACAATTTAATTAAACTAGCATCATTTGAAACTAAGTTGAAAGTAAATGATAAAGTAAAAATGATATAATTAGAAAATTAAGTGTAAATATGTTTCTAAAACATCAATTTTTTTAAAAAAATAAATGAATAAATAATACTGAATAAAATTGTGTATTGACTATTTTACATAAAGATATTACACTCTTATAATAAATAAAAATGTTTAATTTATATTAAATTGAATTTTAATAATTGTTTTATAGCAATTAATATTCCCTCCGAAAACTACACAACTCAAATCTAGGCATGCAATAATTTCATTCAATCCATTCACACGCTACAACTTGATAGCCACCACCGGCGATGACCACGCTCAACGGTCGCCGCCGCATCATCACGGCGACGGTTGCCGATGACACCACAGACTCCGTTTCTACTAACAACCACCGTGCCGGAGAAAACAGCCACATCGGTTCTTTTAGGAAAGACATCGGTCACGTGGCCACAGAAACATACTTGATTACTCGTCTTACTTTCACTCTTCTTCAGTATCTCGGGTACGTTCTTTTCATGTTTAATTTATTTTTTTTATTTTTATTTTTATTTTTATTCTAATTATGTTTTTCCCTGTATATAAGAGTTTCTATTGTAGTAGCTTTAGACAATCGTGTAGTATATTTTCAGAACGTGTACTTTGGTTTGAGTAACTTTGTTTATTTTACCAAAAATAATCATTAGTTGTGAGATTATGAGTTGGAGTTAATCCAGTTAGCTATAAATTAAGGGTTTATATCATTTTATGATAGGTTCTTTGGGCTCAATTACATTGATAAAAATAAGAGGATGATTAATAGACTCTTTAGGAAAAAAGGAGATGGTTAGTTATTAGTATATAATAATTAAATAAACATTATAGTTTTCTACAATGTTCTTATATAATTAATTAAATATCTTCTTTTGAGTAGTTTTCTGTAATTGTTAGACTTGGTAGGCTCATTTTTTGAATCAATTGACTGATCTTATGGAACAATTTTTTATTCAAAAAATTAGACTCACTCAATATTTAGAGTCGGGTAAGGTATCAACCTGATATGATCCGACCCTTCCGATATCACTTATTTATATAGTATCATTGATTCTCTAATTTTTTTATTATATATATACATGATTAACAATATATATACTAAATCATTTCATACGTCAAATTACATACCTATAATAATAAGTAACATCGAGTAGAAGACTTTATCTACAGCGGATATGTATTATATTTAATCGGGTCTAAGGTCGGTTTCAGGTTCAAAGGTTGGCCTGATCGACATTTAGGATCGGGTTAGGGTCGGGTTAGCTTCAGGTTTAGAGTCGAGTTCAGGTCCAAAAAAATAACTCAACTAACATTTAAAGTCGAGTAAGGGACAAGCCTTACCCGATCCATGCTCACCTCTAGTAGTCAATACATGTAAGAGGAAGCTGAAAATATCAGCCACATCCAATTTGCAGAAGGAAATTGTCTTATGTGTGATCTTAAAACAGTTCATTATTTTGGGAAACGCTCATTATTTCTTCAGTACTTGGCTGAATTTGTGTACATTCCTACAAGGTACTGTAATATCTGCCTTAAACTCCTAGAGAAGAATAAAAGACGCATGTAATGCTATTCTAAAGAATATGCAGATACTAATGTTGCTCCTGAAAGTTTAAGCATAAGCTTCTGATCGAGGACTATATTTGTAGCAAGAAGGTTTCTTCTGTTGTGACAATAATTTCACTACTGTTTCTGATTTTTGGCATGCCTGATTTTTTATTGATACGTTTTCTCAGGATTGGTTACCGCTGGATTACGAGATTTCTTGCCCTTGCATGTTATGCCATGCTACTTATGCCTGGTTTTCTACAAGGTTTGTTTTATGTAATTTTGCAGTCCTCTTATCTTATATCCAATAATGGTCAATGTTGCTTAAAAATAATATCGGTAAACGTTAAGCTTTGTAAATTTACTCTGGCAACTTCAACTACATGGATATGGCTATTTACTTTAAATAGTCATTGTCTTTGTGATATGCACATTGATAATCTTGCTTTATCATGTTTGGATTCCCCTATTGCATACAAAATTTGTGTTTAGCAACATTACTGAATGACTCTTTTGCTTGTTTTCTTCCCTGCGCTTACTCTTGACTTTCTGCAGTTGCGTTTTGTTATTTCTTCTCAAGCAAGGTAAAGCGGAGCATTGTTTACGGAGATCAGCCAAGAAACAGGTAAATTGAAACACCTGTAAATATATACTGTGACGTTGGTCATTTCTTCTACTGTGTACATAATATTCTTGTAAATTGTGGTTTTGCAGGTTGGATCTGTATCTACCTACTGATAGTCATAAACCTATGCCTGTTATGATATTTGTAACTGGGGGAGCATGGATTATTGGGTGAGTGTTATGAAATACCTACATGGTTTTGCTACAATTCATGTGTTATTTTACTAGGTATGGTATTGGTTCTTATTCAAGACATAAGATACTCTGTAATTTCTCTCTCATGCTAAGTTTTTCGATCACTGCAATAGCACACTGCTGCTGATGTCATAAGAGATGAACTCTTTCCCAACAGATCATATGTTTCAATTTCAAATTTGGAAGACGAGTTCAGGATTGTATTTTGAATAATCTCATCATCTTAGTTATAGTGCAAGAACTTCCTATCCTGTTTGAAATGCCGTGTACCTTTTGAAGTTGCAAGCAAATTTTGTATGCGCTTTAAAGCCTTTAATTTCAAAAACCTGCCTGTTGCAGATGGTGTATTGATAATTTCAACAGAACTCATTGGTATACATGGTGAAATTGAATTTTAAAATCAGACTGTCTGAATTCTTCCTCATTCTCATGCCAAAATAATTGGTTCCTGTGCAATGTCATGGCAACAATTTAGTTGTATATATATACATATGAGTTAATCTATATTTTGCTTTGATTAAGTTCAATGATCTTTATTGGCTTTTGATTTAGGTATAAAGCATGGGGCTCCCTTTTAGGACTGCAATTAGCGGAAAGAGATATTATAGTGGCATGCATTGATTACAGGTAAATAGTTCAGTTCAAGCAGTGCGAGATTGAGTCTAGAAATTCTTTTGATCCAAGTTGCTATTCTGATGGACAAATTATTGCATTTAACAGTCTATTTTTTTGGACATCGATCCACAGTATTCCTAAGTACACAGGTTTTTTCGTGTCATGCTGTAATTTTTCTTTCCTAAACTTAATGGTGTTTGGTGATTCATATCTTAAACTGAATTATTTGTTAATATTTGTAAATTAAAAATTAAAATTCATCAGACTTAGGATAAGTATGTCCATAATTGATATCTTAAAATGTTTTGCAGCTTAGAATGTAATATAGTTTTTCAAGGTAATTGACCTTTGTCTATAACTAATATAGTTCATATTTTGTAGATTTGTTTTGGGTGCATAACATTTTTTATATATTTAACTTGCAAAGTTTATGCTATATTTACCAGTAAATAGATCACCATTTATACATAAATGCAGAAATTTTCCTCAAGGAACCATCAGTGATATGGTACACGATGCTTCTCAGGGAATTTCTTTTGTCATCAACAACATAGCTAATTATGGAGGTGACCCTAATAGGTGACACATGCTACTGTATGAGGTTTCTTTCTATTATATCTTTTGACATTCAACTATGAGATTGATCTTTTTCTTTCTTTGTTGATAAATATGTAATAGGATTTATCTAATGGGGCAATCTGCCGGTGCTCATATTTCATCTTGTGCTCTATTGGACCAATCAATCAAAGAATCTGGAAAAGGAGATACGGTCTCTTGGAGCATTTCCCAGATAAAAGCTTATTTTGGTTTATCTGGAGGGTAAGACATCATGGCTTTGTTAGAGTTTGATGGGCATGTACTGAACTGTGTGGAAATTGTTGATTTCAGTAATATATCTCACAGTTCTTTCTGAACTGGCTATGAAACATAGACGGACTTCCTTATTAGGATTTAATGTCATCCACTATTGATATAGATTTTGTTTTACGCTGATTATAATTTAGTACAATAGTTAAGTGGGTGTCTACCTTTTAGTTGCAGTCACCATTGCTGATTGTTTCACCGAAGCTTAAAATATTTTGACACTATCCCTCAGTGGACAAAGGCTTTAGATCATGAATGTATATTCAAAATCCATTCCTTTGATGGGAGCACTGGTGGTGGCTTAAATGATTGAAAGTAAGTAGTACATCACTACGTTATGTGACAGCTTGTGTGCTCCTCCAATCACCTATTGAATTACTATGCTAAACAAATTGGTTACTGCATCTACTGTGTATGTGCATGTGCTAGAGTAGGATGGACCATATTTTAGCAGACAATTTTCCTCAATGTGCTTAGTGCCCCGAAAGCCTAAAGTCACGTTGAAGGGGCCATCCTTATATACCTCACCTTTAAGTATTGTGCTGCTTATCCTAATAACCAAAAGCAGTTTACACGTTGTAATGTTTTCAACAACTTCCATGCTGTCACACTTAAGCGATAATGCTATGAAAAAAGGTGTGATAGAAACACCCCAGATTCCACATCTTGCAAGTGATCTTGAAATTAAATGAGTATGTCTCCTGTGCAGTGGAGGGCCATTTCACAAATTTATCAATCTCATGGTTTCTAATGATCAAGGTGGTGTTTGAGTAAACATGGTTTCGGAAATGCACTTGCTTATTGCAGAGGCAGCAAACTTTCTTATGTATGTGACTATGTGTACAATAATGGGAAAATTGGTGGAGTCTCTTAGTCTAATGTTAGTTTCTTGTTTCCATAATTTTTTAATTTTTGGCTTAATCAAGGAAAAAAAAGATTTAAGAAGAGCAAAGAAAAAGAGTGATTTCAGGCTTGTTTGGATTGAAGAAGTCTGGTTACTGACAATTGTGTTTCTGATTATGTTAACTGATAAATGTCCAAGGATCATCTATTAACCCTTTCAATAATATGTCAACAGATACAACTTATTGGATTTAGTCGACCACTTCAACAATCGTGGCTTGCATCGTTCCATTTTTTTGAGGTATATCCCAAAGAAGTGAGTTTCATCATAAATGTGAGGCTTTTAATATTTTCCCCTCCTTTTAACCCTGTTTTTAATTGAAGCATTATGGAAGGTGAACACTCTCTGAAGAAATTTTCACCTGAAATCAGAATTCAAGATCCGTGCATCAAAGATTCCATTCCTCTCTTGCCCCCTATAATTCTATTTCATGGAACTGATGACTACTCCATACCACCAGCTGCCAGGTTAGTGTATAGACATGAAACTCGTTGGTATATTATATTCTTTTACTGTATTGGAGTAAACAACTAAAGGTTTAGATGATATTATAGGGAATCCTTTCATTTCTTTAGAAGTGTCTAAATTTGTATGGACAAAACACCATGATGGAATACTCTACTCTTATAAATGATACCATAAATCTTATATTTTTATTTCTTGAGTTTGAAGTATTTATGTGAAGGTGTTAGTGGGTTTTTGTTTCTCCTTTTGATATTTAATGTGTGATTGTTCACAGTGAACGGTTTGCTAGTGCTCTTACAAAGGCAGGAGCAAGAGCTGAGCTTATTCTATGTGATGGGAAAACCCATACAGACTTGTTTGTCCAAGTAAGTGAAAAATCATACTAAATTCTGTCGTCTTTTATTTTCAACTTTAGTGCTCTTAATAATAGAGACTCAAACACTGCATAATGCACCTTTTAAATGAGGTGTTTCAACTTTCACTTATATATATAAGCATACCTGAGAAAGGTATCAAAGAATCAATACACAGAACTAATGAGGCTCATTCAGTTTCTTAAGCTTAAAGTAGGCTATGCTTGGCTGTGACCTTTTAGCTTCACCTTTGCAGTTATCTTCTAGTCATGGCTTCATAGCTTTATTTTATCAAAATCTTCGGGCGTGATAAGTTTTGTGAATTTGAAGAAAAAAATTAAAGATAGCACAAGAAATTAATTTTTTGTAATTTTTACCAAAAGAAGTTATATTTTGTTTGAAAGTTTAATTTCTCTCTCTTATATTGCATCTCTCTTTAAACTTACCATAAAGCTACTCATTTCAGCTTTTGATTAGAAGTGGACAAGTGAATTTTTTTTCCAAAAATGTTGTCCAACTTGTGTATGTCTGCTATGTGATACTTTTTTCAACAACAGTGTTCTTGCAAATTAAGTACAAGCAAACACATTCTTAAAGTGAGTAGCTGATAAATCAATAGTATGTTGGAAAGTGAGTAGAGTTTAACTGTATTGATTAGTTTGTTTTCTTTTTATCCTTTCACAGTGTCTTTCTTAGAATTGTTCATCTCATTAGTTTTGGCTATATTTTCTAATTCAACAATCTACTATCCCTATAGTTTGGTCTACTGAATTTCTAATTCTTAACCATGCTGCACAGGATCCGCTCAGGGGTGGTAAAGATGACCTGTTTGATTATGCAGTTGCCTTTATACATTCCAATGATAAAGATGCTCTTGCGAAGGATGCCACTGCACCGCCAAGAAGGCGGTTCGTTCCCGAGATTTTGTTGAAACTGGCTCGCAAGATCAGTCCCTTCTAAGCTTGTATCTGTTAGGTTTGTCCACATTTATTGACCAACATGTTTATCTTGTACTCATTTCACAGGCTTTAGTATTTATATACCTCAAAACTCTTCATACATTGAGTCACCAAATTTCTTAGGAGAAATAGGTTGAGGTTCCTTATGAATTTATTTCTCCTTGCTTAGGGTGCAAGCAAGGAGGTGTTACCATAGATCTTCATGTTTTATACATATGCATATCTATGGTAGATATATGTAAAATGACTGGTGCAATTCTATTAAATGCTGCCTATTTAGGTTATCTATGATTTATGTATTAATTATTATCATTTTATATGAAATCATAAATTAATTTCAGATATATCCATAGTTCATGGTTTTTTTTGTATAACAAAGGGTATCCCATCTTATGGGTAAAAAACTAATCCCTTTCGGGATGTATGATTGTTTCTCCAACAAGTGTCGCTCACATAAATTAAACTATTGATTTTTGGGTCTACCTCAGAATCTTGATGATCTAATGGAACCTTACTAATAGACCAATGCTTGTTGGTAGATATATTCATGGTTTACCGCAGTGTCATTCAATTCCATTTATTATTCAAATCTATGACAAGAAGATCAGCCAAAAAATTCCCCACCAGTCTAGCTTAGAATATTTTCTTTGGTCGATTTGAACACTTAATCCTGTTTTTTTATTGTAATTTTTTTACATCACAATGTCATGATAGGTAGTTTCATAACTTTATGTGATTTTATTCCTTACCTGTAATTATGTAAGTAAATAAATAATGATTAATATTCTATGTCGTTAGAGTTTTTTTGGTAGTTTTAAAAAAGGAGGAAAATATTAATTTTAAAAAATGAATTTAATTACGGGGTGGATATATAATGTTATTTTAATATTAAAATATCTTACATTGTCATTTTCCTCCACTTAATTCCATTTTTGTCATGGGAAATAACATTTCAAAATATTAGATAATTTTAATTTAATAAAGCCAGATTAAAACACACAACACTTTACTTAATATGCATATAAATTGATATACTGTAATATAAACTCAGAAACCAATATATATCTCACAGTTAACCTTACTCCTTCCATGTTCCAGATATTGACCTGTCTTTTTTTCCACTTTCTTAACATTGTCGATATAGGATCCTACTTAGTCGGACTAAGGCTTACCCGTTGTTGAAATAATTACGGTTATTGATCCCAACCAGATGCCACGACCCGATTTTCGATTGAAAACGACATATGCAAGTGTTACTTAATGACAGTAATGGTCAAACCAGCAGTGTTTTCCATGATCAAATTCCTCCTCCACATTACCTCTACTATGAATCCACCATAACAAATTAGTCAATGAGTTTCCATCATCAAAATTTTTGAACCTTCTTATATTTTGCAATGCATTTTCTTTATCATAAGTTCCTTCCATAGCATAGATAAACCCTTTCCACCCTTCTTCAACACCTTTTCTATTCATATTAGGCAAAGTCCATTCCACAAGTTCCTTAACATAATCAATATCTGAGAACAATGCCTCAGTAATAGGCACTAAAGGTAAAACCTGAATACCAAGTCTGCATTCTCTCCAATGAGAAGGTGCAAACCATAGTCCACTATCTCTCTTATTTGCCCAAAGAACACTCACTATCTTGTTCTCTTTAGTAAAATCTTCCTCATACAACTTATCTACTTCTCTTACATGCCACCACATTTGTGCTGCATGAATTTCCAATGCTGCAAGTGTTGATCCAATGGTGATAAGATAAGTGTCACCATATGCTAAACCCATCAATGCTGCAGAGTAATATGCATTTACAGCTTCACTAGTGCTCTCTTGATTTCTTCCGTCCGCAAACTCGGTTAGCCCTCCAGCCCAAGAGTGCAATTTGTAAAGGTCGAAACATCTTAGACGCGTATAATTTGAGTTTGATCTTTTTCCCAAGTTCATGAAATCTGCCATAAGTGAATAGGCTTGAGGCTTATACTTCATGCCCCAAGCTGGATCAATCTTTGCAAGCACTGCAATTCCGTAGAGGAAGTACCCCAATTGATAATGATGATCATTATAAATGCCAAACCCAAAATCAGCACCTGAATCTTTAGACCCTTGTTTAGTAACAATTCCTCCCCATTTTCCATCATATAGAAAGCCATTTCCATTAAAATTTCCATCCAACCATGGCTCGATGTGCTCTTTCAAGAACTTCCTAATCGGCGGTATGGCATCAAAAAAGGACACCTCTTCAGCTATCAATGCTAGCCTTGCTGCCCTTGCTATCTTCTTTCCATAGAAATAGCACGATGTTGTCGTTATACCTGAGGAACTGAGAGCATCCACATCTTCCGAAAGAGCTGAAAAAATCTCATTATGGTATTCTTCCTTTATACCTCTTATGGAATGCCAAGTAACAGAAACAGGGTGTGCTTTCAAAAGCCATGAGTCTCCAAGAACACCAACAAGGTCCCCATCAATGCTTCCATACTTGAAACCATCAAGAACAGTTGCATCACAGTCATTAGAAGATAAAAGCTTAAGATGAAGAGGATTTGCTAGCATTAACAACTCTCCCCACCCTTTCTTTTCCCATGTGTATTCCACACTGAAAGGCCCTTTGAATGCTGCATCACCCGAGACAGGGTAACAAGAACTGCACGCGTTGAGGACTGCCTCATACTCCGGGTCAGGTAACAATACTATCCTTATTATGCCAGAAAAAGCAAAAGATGTAATCTCATCAAGGCTATGATTCAAAATGATTGGTGAGGATGTGTATATGAGCCATGTTTGGCCATTTCTGAGTTGCACGGTATGCTTGGTGAGGGAGCTATTGGGTGTGAAGGAAGCAATGGAGTATCGGGTTATGATGGAAAGTGGAGTAAGACGAGTCACGGATGCTGTAACAAAAGGGCTTCCTCTGACAAGGAAGAACCTCAAGTTTGAAGAAGGAATGTCCAAAGTGACACTGAGATCACTGAAGGAAGAGATAACATGCTTATCATGTGAGTCTGGGTTTTTCTCCGAGGCAAAAATCGTGATATCGGGGTTGAAAACTTGGAAAATGAAAGAAGAGCTAACAGAGCGAGACGGGTAGGAGATTGAGAGGGAGGATTTTGAGGCTTTGATGAGGTAAGGGTGAATGTACTCAGGTTGGTCACCATCTTTTAGAACAAAGTTTTGGAAGAAAGAGTTTGTAGGGAGTGGTTTTGAGACAAGGCTTGGAGAGAAAAATATGGAAGGATCAGGGAGAATTGTGGAGTGTGTTTGAGGGAAAAGAAAAGGAGTATTTGGTTGCTTTGGAGGAATAGAAAGAAGCTGTTGTGGTTGATGTGGTCGTGATAGTTGTGGTGTATATGGTTGTGATGCTGGAGGTGGAGGTGGAGGCGGAGTTGGTGGTGGTGGTGGAGGAGGAGATGGTGGTGGAGGTGGAGGAGGTGGTGGTGGAGGAGGAGGTGGTGGAGGTGGAGGTAGAGAAGCTGGTCTTGGTCTACCTTTGAAGGGCCTTGTAATTTTTCTCTCTATCTTTGTTCTGAATTTCTTAAGCATGGTGAGTTTTGATTTGGAAACTATGTTTGGGTATATGGATTAGGTAGAAGTTTAGTTAGTTGCAAAAGTATATATAAAGGTTGGTTATAAACTTATAATACTTACTGTATCCATAAAGCTGATGTAGAAAAGAAAAGAATTGAGAGTTGTATGAAGAAAGGAATTGTTTAGGAAAAAAATTAAAGGAAGTTATGAATATACAACAAAAAGAGACAAAGTATATGACATAAAAGAAGAATTGATGCCATTCTTGGGACTTGGCTTGCATGTGAACAATACATGTAAGAATCCAAGAAATAAATATTAAGGATATTCTGAATTGAATGTGCAAGGAAGGGATGGCATGCAACAAAAATAAGACAAACTCATTATTAAAACATTTATTTAATGACTCAGGTCAAGAGTTCAAATCATGAAAAGAGTCTCTTCGCTTGTAGGGTAAGGTTGCGCACATCTATCATCCTCATATCCAACGAAGTGAGAGATTTGTATACTGGACCGCCTTTTTAGATGGTGAACTTGGCGCAACATTAAGGTTGCTACTTAGTGAAGTTTCAAATCCTGAAAATAGTCTCTCTGCTTGCAGGGTAGACTGCGTACATCTACACTCCCCAAACCCCACTAAGTGGGAGTCTCGTACACTGGACTGCCCTTGATTATATTATACATAATTGTCAATGAACATGATTTATGATAGAACATTATGACATTGTTCGATCCATATAGCCGACTCCCTAATAGGATAAAGACTTAGTTGTTGTTGTATTATATTATAAATAACTAACCATTCCAAAAAAAAAATATAGCCACACTGTCAACATCATCACCACAAACAACTACAACTACACACCACCACCACCTCAACTATTACAACTATCATCACCCTGACCACAATCATCTTGAAAATGGCAATAAACACCACTACAACTCGACGCAATGGTGCAACATGGTGGCAATGGAGGGTGCTAGGTGGTGGTAATGGCAATGACGAGTAGTAGTAATGGGTGGCTAGTATATGATGCATTGAAGTTTAAACCACCAAATCTTTGTAACACAGTAAAGACAGAGAATGAATAAAAAAACTCCACAAACTTTACTTTGGCATGAAAAATGTTTTCTTGCAACTTTTCCCATTTCCCTTCCTCCTCATCCCAGATCTTTTATTTTTTCTGGTCTGCATTTTGTGACTTTGGTTATATTGTTATTCCAAAAATATTAAACACTGAACTTGGTTGCCATTCTTATTCAATCCTTTCATATAAGCTATAATCTTCTTCTTGAAAGTTAGATTTGATATGTGCAAAAATCTGAATATTAAATTGTTTAATTAATTATTATCATGTGTTTGAGCTTGAAAAAATAGTAGTCATATCTGTTTTCTTTAACAATTGGGACTTGAGGACTTGAAAGGTAAATATTGATAAATTTTAATTTCAATTTTCACCAAGTGAGTTGTGTTGATAAATTAAACATTGGTAAATATTGAGTTGTATACTATGTGGTTATATATCTAGTATGGCAAAGAAGGCCATGAATGTTGCTTTTGACCTTTCCATATTCTTGCTTTTGTATTGTCCATTTATATTAGTTTAAGGCATCTTGATTCTGTGTCTCTTTTACAATTATATTTTATGATATAAGCTTTTAGTATTGCACCCCTCACTCTAACAAAAATCTTGTGTTCTTAAGTACTGCTTATTAGTGCAGGAATCAGAAGCTTTCTATCAACACCAAATAGATTGTTTATGAAAAACTTCACCTGGTATGAGGCCTAATTAGATTTGTTTTTTTCAATCCACATAAAGTTTAGGTGAGTCGAGTCACGGGGCTCACCAACACCGGGGAAGCGGAAGGCCTCAAGGCTCTATGAGCGCTTACAGATTAACCATGAACGAAGTCATCATACCATTATCGGGATTCGAACTCACGACCTTAGCAACTAGACCAACCTTTGTTGGCAAACCTATTCAGAATTCATACAGTTGATTACTTGACTTATAAGAATATATGTGTCTTTTGCTTGTTCCAAAATTATCATCAGATATTCCAAGAGGCAACAAAAGAGTAAGGGTAAAATAATCGCAACCGACACATAGACCAAGAGCAACCTCTAATATGTTCCAATCCAGAATCACTTTAAAGCAAGGGCAAAGACTAATATTCATCAATACTCATATAGTGTTTGGTTCATCTGTTACCTAAAGCCCTTAGACTTTAGAGTGCTTCAAACAGAAAACAGCCACCATCACTTAACAAATTAAAATTCCAAAAAAAATCACAGTAAAGATTGAGAATGAAGGAAAAAAATCCACAAACTTTATTACTAAAAGAACTTTATGAAACAGAAATCAGTTTGGTAAAGAAATAGGTACATCAAAAGATATTATATGATAACAATTCTTATTTTATTTTCTCAACATTTGAAGTGTAGCAATACCTAGTAGCAGTAATGGCCAAACCAGCAGTGTTTTTCATGACAAAATTTCTCTTCTTCATCACCTCTGCTGTGAATCCACCACAAGAGATTAGTCAAAGAATTACCATCATCGAAACCACTTAAGCTTCGTATCTTCTGCAATGCATTTTCATTATCATAAATTCCTTCCAAGGCATATACAAACCCCTTCCATCCTTCTCCAACACCTTGCCGATTCAAAGCAGGCAACGTCCATTCCACAAGCTCCTTCACATAATCGACATTCGAGAACAAGGCTTCGGAAATAGGCAGTAAGGGTAAGAGTTGAATGCCGAGCCTGCACTCTTTCCACTCAGGTGGAGCAAACCATAGTCCACTGTCTCTCTTGTTATTCCATAGAACACCTACGACTCTGTTCTCTTTTGTAAAATCTTTATCATACAAATTACCTCCCGATTTTACTTGCCACCACATTTGAGCTGCATGAATTTCCAATGCTGTAAGCGTCGATCCAATGGCAACCAGATGTGTGTCACCGTATGCCAGACCCATCAAGGCTGCAGAATAATATGCATTCACGGCTTCACTAGTGCTCTCCTGATTTCTTCCGTCTGCAAACTCAGTTAGCCCTCCAGCCCAAGAGTGCAATTTATAAAGGTCGAAACACCTTAAACGTGTATAACTAGTGTTCGATCTTCTGCTCAATGTCATAAAATCTGCCATAAGTGTATAGGCTTGAGGCTTATATTTCCTACCCCAAGCCGGATCGATCTTAGCAAGCACTGCAATTCCGTAAAGGAAGTATCCTAAATGATAATGGTGATCATTGTACATTCCGAACCCGAAGTCAGCACCAGTATCATTAGACCCTTGTTTAGTGAGAATGCCTCCCCATTTCTTATCATAGAGAAATCCATTTCCATTAAAATTTCCTTCGAGCCACAGCTGAATGGTTTCCTTCAAAAACTTCCTAACAGTTGGAATCACATCAAGAAAACACACCTCTTCAGCTATCAATGCCAATCTCGCCGCCCTTGCAATCAATTTCCCATAAAAATAAGACGAAGTTGTTGTAATCATCGACGAATTTAGACCCCCGACATCTTTTATAAGAGCTGAAACAATTTCATCATAGGATTCTTCTCTAACACCTCTACTAGAATGCCAAGTGACAGAAACAGGATCAGTTTTCAGAACCCAAGAATCCCCAACAACACCAACAAGTTCCCCATCAATGCTTCTATACTTAAAATCATCAAGAACAACAACACCATCACACTCACTATTACACAAAAGCTGAAGATGAAGAGGGTGTGCTAATAGCAACAAATCACCCCAACCTCTCTTCTCCCACTTATACTCCACACAAAATGGTTCCCTTATCACAGCATCACCAGACACAGGGTAACAAGAACTGAACCTGTCAAGAATCGGCTCGTGTCGCGAATCGGAATCAGGCAGCAAAACAATCCTTATTATCCCATAAAAAGCATCAGAAATTATCTCAGAAATACTATGATCCAACTTGATTGGTGAAGAAGCATAGATAATCCAAGTTTGGCCATTGTTGAGACTCACAGTGTGTTTGGTAAGTGAATCATTAGAAGACAATGACAAAATTGCATGAATAGTAGTAACTGAAATAAGGGTTTGTTGGGTAACAGAAACAGTTACAAAAGGGCTTCCCCTAACAAGAAAGAAAGTGAGATTTGAAGAAGGGATATCCAAAGTAACACTAAGATCATCAAAGGAAGAAACTTTATGGTCAAAATGTGAACTTGGGTTGGTTTTTTGAGAAGCAGAGATTGTAAGATCAGGGATGAAAACTTGGTATATGAAAGAAGAGTTAGAAAAGTGAGATGGGTAAGAGAGAGAAAGTGATGAGTTTGAGGATTTGATGAGGTAAGGGTGAATATATTCAGGTTGGTCACCATTTTTGAGGACAAAGTTTTGGAAGAAAGAGTTTGTGGGTAGTGGAGATGAGATGAGTTTTGGAGAGAAGAATGATGAAGGGTCAGGGAGAACAGTGGAATTAACCTTTGGGAATAGAAAAGGAGCACGCTTTTTTATTTCAGACATTGCCAACAATGGTGGTGGCTGTGGTGGTGACGGTGGTTTTAGTGGTGGTGGTGACGGTGGTTTTAATGTTGGATGCAACTTTTTTTAGGAAATTGTTGTTAGGTTAGTTGGGTTTAGATGTTGATGGCTACACATGTATACTTACCTTGTTACTCATTAAGTCACATGATGACAACTTTGATGTATTAAGATTATTTGAATATCGGTAAGTATAAAAATGAGTTAGCTACATATGTATATGTATTATTTAGATATGCCTATGATATTGTCTAGAATTTTTCATCACTTATTCTAAATATTAAAAAAATAAAATATAAGTTTAAACATTAAAATGAAAAAGTAATGGTTAATCTTACTCTAGAGATGATCACATATGCACAAGAGAGGGTGTGTTTTTTGGTTGATAAAAAGAGGATTGGATGATAGATTATAAATATAGGAGTTGAATGAATTAAGGAGGAAGGTATTTAGGGTCATAAAGGTATGTGAAGAAATAAAGCAATGTGGACTTGGAAGGAAGGGATAACATTATGATATGTTGTTGGTATATGTCACCTTATCCAAATCACAACATCATCAAAATAAGAGTTATTTATCTAAGGGAAGGAACTTCAATTTTAGACTCTACCTTTTTTTTTTTTGATGTGTTCATGAATATACTCAAATATATAATTTGATGACACAAAAATATGTATGTAGTGCTAATGTTTATATTATTGTATCATTCATTATTTATATTTAATTATTATTAATTTTTAAATATAACTAATATAAATGGAGGGTAAATTAATTTTGCATAGGTATCTTATTGATTAACAAAACCAGGTGTAATTACTAATGAGGACCTTGTATGGTTTTTTATTTGAAAAAAGTAGTTCTTAAAAGAATTAATTTACTACTTTCGAAATAATTATAATTTAAAACTAACTACAAAAAAGGAATGTAGTTTTTTTCTTTCTAAAAGTAATCATAATCTAAAGAAAAATATTAAAATTTGGCACTTTTGGGCTTAAGTCAAGTAATACATCCCACTTAGTTTGTTCTAAAAAACCAGTTTTGAAGAAAATAGAAAAAGGGTTATTTCCCTAGGTTATTAATAATCTATTGATATTGTAGATTATATATTGAAATGTTGACAATGTTATAAATAACTAGTGGTTGAAATCCTTAATTGGTATATAATAGTTTCCCTGTTTAATCCCACAAGTCAATATGTACAACATTCATTTTAACCATGACAACTTCTTAGTCTCATTGCTTTGAATCATTTAACCCTCCAAGATAAGGAAAGAGGTATGACCCAAGAGTGGTGGCCTCATCTTTTATATTTGTAATTAAATCCAAATCCTATTAAATGTTTTTAACCAATCCTACAATACACTTGAATATATGGTGACACATAACATTTGATGTTTTTCACAATGACAACATGGCTACATGATGAGTTTATAGTTTTATATTGTTGTAGCCTTGGTGGCGTAACACACCCTTCCCTTAAACTTCAATCAATCATTCAATTCATTTCTACTCCAACTCTCACATCATCCTATTAGATAAACCAAAAGAATAAAGATTTATCGTTTTAAATCATGTCCCAAATTTTGTCTCATACTAATGAAAATACAAATTTAAACATTCATTGTTTTTTCTATTTTTGTTTCATTAACGTTGGTACGAGACATAGTTTCACACACTCGATCCTTAAGGAGACGAACCAACCGAGCCATCACTCCTTTCCATTCAAGTTGCACTAAAACTAAGAAAAACTGGATAGGCAAGTTAGGAGTTTTACATGTGACTTCAAGGGTAACAATGTCATATTACTATATTTAAGAGGATAATAAGGTCATTTCAATTGCACTTTTATATTGCTTTTTGATGTATAGTCAACTATAACTAGGGGTGGCAAAACGGGTCAGCCCTGTCCGGCCCGCCTTTGGCCCGCCAAAATATGGGTTGGGTTGGCCCGGCCCTTATTGCTAAAAGGGCTCAAAATGCCAGCCCGACCCATATTTGGCCGGGCTGGCAGGCCAGCAGGCTGGCCCGTTTTTTCTTTTCTTTTCAAAAACACATTTAAATTACACTGATATTCCATGCGTTTTAGGGAAATTACACAAACTATCCTTCCATTTTCTACACTTACAAAAAACCTTTAATTTATAAACATACATTACATTGATCAATCATGTATGAGAGGTGTAATTTTTTAAACAAAAAAATGATAAATGTAATTAAGTTAAACAAAATATGATATATGATATAAATTAAACACTAATATATAAATATTTTGTATTGTATATGATATAAATTACATTGATAAGTAATTTACTCATAAATGTGTTATATATGAATAATAAATTGGTTGCACACGGTATGTGTAAAATGCTCGGCCGAAAAACAATATTAAATTGACTACATTAATGGAATCACATGTAACCTTAAAATGATAAATCAATATTAATGTTGCCGACCCGTCTAAAAAACGGGTTGAATACGAGCTTTTGAGCTAAAATCTCTAGCCCAACCGGCAAAAAATATCGATCAAAAGGGCTGGCCCGACGGGCCAAGCCCATAATGCCATCCCTAAGTATAACCGACCTAATAAAATATATAGTCAACTAGGACACATACATCACCTAGATCCAAAATCCAAAACTTTTGACACTTAAATAATGATATAGTAGTTGCCAATATTGAATAATGCATAATCAAAACCTTAGAACTTCCACCATCAAACACTATAATACCCTCTAAAATCCTATAACCATTACCACCATTAGCAATGTCTAACAACAAAAACATCACTCCTTTTATCTTCCCACAGGCTCATTCCACTGTTCTTCCTGATCCATCAAACTTTTTCTCTCCAAACCTTGTCTCAAAACCACTCCCTACTAACTCTTTCTTCCAAAATTTTGTCCTAAAAAATGGTGACCAACCTGAATATATTCACCCTTATCTCATCAAATCCTCAAACTCTTCTCTTACTCTCTCTTACCCATCTAGATCTTCAAATTCTGCTGTCATATCACAAGTCTTCAATGCTGATATTACAATATCCTCAACACAAAGTTCCATTGGGAAGCATATAGTTTCTTCCTATAGTGATCTAAGTGTGACTTTGGATTTGCCTTATTCCAATCTTAGTTTCTTTCTTGTTAGGGGAAGTCCCTTTGTTACTGCTTCTGTGACCCAAAAAACTCCTCTTTCCATCACTACTATCCATGCAATTATCTCATTATCTTCTAATGATTCACTTACCAAACACACTTTGAGCCTCAACAATGACCAAACTTGGATTATCTATGCTTCTTCACCAATCAAGTTGGATCATAGTACTTCTGAGATAACTTCTGATGCCTTTTCTGGTATAATAAGGATTGTTTTGCTGCCGAATTCCGATTCGCGACACGAGCCGATTCTTGACAGGTTTAGTACTTGTTACCCTGTGTCTGGTGATGCTGTGATAAGGGAACCATTTTGTGTGGAATATAAATGGGAGAAGAGAGGTTGGGGTGATTTGTTACTATTAGCACACCCTCTTCATGTTAAGCTTTTATCTAACAATAGTGTCAATGATGTTACTATTCTTGATGATTTCAAGTACAATAGCATTGATGGAGAGCTTGTTGGTGTTGTTGGAGATTCATGGATTTTGGAAAGTGATCCTATTTCAATAACATGGTATTCTACTTTTGGTGTCAAAGAAGAATCTCATGATGAAATTGTTTCTGCACTTAAAAAAGATGTTGATGGTCTTAACTCATCAACAATAACAACAACTTCATCTTACTTCTATGGGAAATTGATTGCAAGAGCAGCAAGATTGGCATTGATAGCAGAAGAAGTTTTCTACTTTGATGCAATTCCAAAGGTCAGAAACTTTCTAAAAGAAACCATTGAGCCATGGTTAGAAGGAACTTTCAATGGTAATGGATTTCTATATGATAAAAAATGGGGTGGCCTTATTACCCAACAAGGTTCTAATGATGCTAGTGGTGATTTTGGTTTTGGAGTTTACAATGATCATCATTACCATTTAGGCTATTTCCTTTATGCAATTGCAGTACTTGTTAAGATTGATCCATCATGGGGTAATAAATACAAGCCTCAAGCTTATGCACTTTTGAAAGATTTTATGACCTTAGAGAAAAAACCAAACTTTTCAAATTACTATACACCTCTAAGATGCTTTGATCTTTATGCATTGCATTCTTGGGCTGGAGGAGTAACTGAGTTTTCAGATGGAAGAAACCAAGAAAGCACAAGTGAAGCAGTGCATGCATATTATGCAGCAACATTGTTGGGTTTAGCATATGGTGATGCAAGTGTTGTATCCATTGGTTCAACACTAACATCATTGGAAATACTTGGAACTCAAACATGGTGGCATGTGAAAGAGAAAAGTACATTGTATGAAGAAGAATTTAGTAAAGAAAATAGGGTAGTTGGTGTTCTTTGGGCTAATAAAAGAGATAGTGGATTATGGTTTGCACCAGCAGAATTAAGAGAAGATAGACTTGGGATACAAGTAATACCAATAGTGCCTATTACTGAAAGTATATTCAGTGATATTGGTTATGTTAAGGAGCTTGTGGAATGGACTTTGCCTGCATTGAAAAGAGAAGGTGTTGGAGAAGGGTGGAAGGGTTTTGTTTATGGTCTTGAAGGAGTTTATGATAATGAAAATGGTTTGAAAAAGATTAGAACTTTGAATGGTTTTGATGATGGTAATTCATTTACTAATCTCTTATGGTGGATTCATAGCAGAGGTTATTGAATCATTTCAATATCTAAGAAGAAAACAACAAAAAGTAATTTCATGCATTGTATTCTACTTATGTATTTCAATTTATGTATGTTACTTATAGTCTCTTTCATTAATTAATAAAATATTTGTGGACTTTTGCAGTAATGGGCAATGCTGAATTTGGTGTGTGATGATGACTTAGTGGTGCAAGTTTAACACCTATTTATTTCATTTTTAAATCAAAGCCACCACCTACTTGATGCATGTTTAGATGCAATCATATAAACTAATCATGCATTATTATCTATCACCAATAATGGTATAGTGTAATATTCATATTTTATTAATGTAAATATTTATACATAATCATTACACCATTTATTACTTATTTGTATTAACTTTTTTAGGAAATTAACGATAATTAAATATATATGATAAATATGATGGAGTAACAATGTTTAAAACTTATGTTTTTTCTCATGTATGAATATATATATCAATCATTATATTCATTTAAAATAGTTGTTACTTGTTAAAATTACTTTAACATGTAGACAAACACATAATAAGAGAGACTTAATAGATGTAGGTATGACAATGTAAATTTTATATGTTGTTTATCTTTATATTTAATTCCATTATCTTAATATATGTCTATGACTATGTTAAAAAAAACTATATATAATGAATAATGTAAAGTTAAATGTGATGATGAATATGTCAACATGAAATGCTATGTCTAATGAGTCATGCAGCTGGTTATATACTGAAAAAGACTTGTCCAAATTTTAATGTGTTCTTGAAAGCAGGTAGAATACTAACCTATGCAAACCCTTATGATTCTGGTTCTATTTTCTTTGTCTTCCTGAATATCCATGCACCTTTTTGGGCACTAAAGTTGACTGGGACATGACTAGTTCGATTTTTTTGAGACATTTTGTGCGAATTGCAAGCAGACTATCAACTATCATGTCACAAGATAAATTATTCATTCTCTGTTATGGAATTTTTACTGCAATGTAAGAATCGGTCTTGAATATATTACAATATGCCTATCAGTGTCAATTATTGAGATACCCACAGTATGACTACCCGCATCAATTCTACTTTCCCATACTATGGCTATCGGCGTCAGTTTTCGAAATTCTCAAAATTTGGATGTATGTGCCAATTTTAGTACCACATAAAGAAAAATGAGAAGTGCTTCGAAAATGCTTCTTGAAAGACTATGAGGGGGCGAAAAAAAGTTGAGAAAATACTTCAATTGGGATGAGTTTTCCTGATGGTGGAGTTCTCTATTTATAGCATGAGGCCCATAATGGCCAAGTCTACCTGAAAGCCCATAAGGGTCCAATGGTCACACAACAGGATTTCCATCATGAGATTGACTGAATTATCCTCCTTTGAAACTGTGTGTTGACTCAGTCACACGCGTGTGTTGACTTGGTCGATCTCACCATAAAACTCATTGTACCATTTGGAGCAAACATTTTATCATATAGAATACTTAAAGATCACTTATAAAGCATTTTTAAGTGGCTCCCTCTTTGACACATTTGCTTTCCTGGAACCCATGTGCGGTTGTTTTTTAACTTGGAAGTTGTAACACAATAAATATAACTGGAGTTAAAGCAAATCCCTTTATCCCTTAATATTATGGTAGCCAAATCCATTCTATTATATTTATAAACAAAACTCATCTTATGTTCTATCATAACACATCTATATTCAAAAGTACATCCTTGTGTAAATACATGCAAAAAATACAACATACTTTACAAAACCAAAAAAATCAAATATTAAACAACTTTTATCATATAGTGAAATCAGATATTCTAAAAAATTCTCTGTACCTTTGAACCAGATTTCTGACCCAATTTCAACATATAGAATAAAAACTCATTCCATGTGTCAATAGGTCCTGGCAAACACCAATGAACACAGTCATTAAATGTCACATTTTTGTCCTTAGCATGTCCAAAATTGTTAGGATGTCCATCAGGCCTTAGCAACATAATTTCAGTAGTATCTAGCATATTAAATTTCAGACCCTTTTTTGTAGCAACCTTTTGTGCTGCTTTAAATTCCTTAACTTGTGTCAAATATGTCTCAAGAACATAACCATCTAACTTCATTTCTTCATTGCTAAATGGCTTTGTCCTAATACAATTCCCTCCTTTGTTCCAATCTCCATTTTCAAAGTGTGATGGTGAAAATGTCCTAAAATATGTTACCCCTTTAAATCTTCTAAGGTTTATAAGTGTCCTAAATGCTGTTCTAAATGCTTTCTTGTATCCATAGTAGTGACCAAGTTCTGTGACATTTTCCTTCCCACATTTGTTGCATCCAACAAGTTGTTTATTTTCATAGAATAATAGAGGCCTGAAAAACCAATGTCCTGCTGAGATAATAACTATGTCAAAATCTTCAACTTGACTAGTCCATGCTTTATCTGCTTCATCTAGATATAGTTTCATAATGCTATCATAAGAATGATCATTCATGTTATCCTCACTTGATTTCACAAAGTATGGAGACCATAGATTTGCAAGGGTGAAGTTGTATTCAGTGTAATAAAACCGTCTGAAATATGTTTCATCTGTTGTATACTTCAGAGAAATATCCTCAGGTTCGAACACCTAAAATAGTAAATCACATAACAACCATATAAGTATGTTTTGAAGATTGTTTATAAACCGAGTCCAAAGTGAGTAATCAACAAAATTTTCTATCACAATAAGTGGTCGATTAAGATCATGGTTTTAAATTATGGTTATGGTTGTAATTATGGGTGTAGTTATGTTTCATTTGCCACAATCGGTAGAAGAGAGGTGCTAAATCTTTCTTACCAAAAGTGGGGAACAATAATAACATTTACAAAAAAATGCATAGACATACATATAGTAATTAAAGACAAAACATGATTTTCAATAAGAAGTTGACAAATCGATAAACAAGATTCGTCTCATATTATCGACCATATTCCTTACTAATGATTATGGTCGAAAGACGATTATGAAACTTTCAATACCACAATATTATGGTCGATATAACGGTAAAGGGCTTAAGAGTTAAAGATAAGTTTTGAATACAATCTCTTAAAAATTAGAGTAAAAGTAAGTGTGAATTGTGTACTTACATGACTTAGGAGACACAACAAAGACTGCATCTGATTTCTCCCAACTGAGTCTCCTACAAAGACCATTTTCTTACCCTTAACAACATTTAAGAATTGAGTTGCATCAAATAATGGAAGCTCACATTCATCAGGTTTCCACCTCCAATGAAGAAACTCACTATCAGTTCTACCAAACTTCATGCAATTTTGCTGATCTATTATCCAATGACAACTTTTATTATCATAGTAAGGTCCTTCAGGATAATGAATCCATTTTCCACAAAATATGTTACATTTTTTTACTTCTGTGCTGTTTTTCAAACCACTTACCAAAGATATAATCTTTGGAGATTTTTCACTTGAATCTCTCATAACAGAAAGAGGGAGCATAATGAAAAGTAGAGTAAATAGTACAAGGATAATGCTTTTAGGAGTGTTTCTTGCAGTGTACTTCACATTCAGAACTTCATTGGTTTTAACCTTCATGGTTGAGTTGCATCAAAAACTTTGATGCAAAGTTTATATATAAATATGAAACTTTGTTGTCAAATTTTTAGTTATGATAAACCTTTCATGCTTTGATTGAGCTTATACTTATAACTAAACTTTCATAAAGTCTTTATTGTTATTATTATATCATAATCACCATCATGAGTTCATTATATGTCTCTCTCTTGTTAAAATGTCATTATTCATAATCATACCCCACGTTTATATATAGATGGAAAGAACAAAATATTATATTTTTTGCTATCGCAATATTTTATTGGGAAGTAAGTCTCATATCGTCTGTTTCGTTCTCGTAGACATGATTTAAATACATGTTGGGGTACTCCTCTTATTGTCAATTAGTTTTGAGATGAAACTTTGACATGATATCAGAGTCAGAGCCAATTATGCTCATCACGGACCAATATATGTCGTTTAATCATGAGCCAATGGCAATCATTAGTCCTGTATGTTTTTGTGGAGGGGTCTATTGGCAAGTTAGTGTCGTATCGCCAACTTCATTTTACTAGACATGACTTAAATATTTATTTGACTAATTTTCTCATTTTCAATTGATTTTGAGATCAAATTTTCACACCTCGAACTTTTTGGGTGTAAAAGAAGGAATTTCTTCTTTTCTATACAATGAGTTGTAAACACTTCTTTCTTTTTTCACTTCTAGCTTTGCATAAAATCATAAACAATGGTTCCTATGGACTATGGTTGATTCTTTACATTACTTTTATATACATGTACATGTATTATCTAACTCCATTATTTTAAATTACGATTATAATTATATTTAAAATTATAGTTGATACAGTTACAATTATGGTCGTGATCGTGTTTAAAACATTTTCGGCTAGCCAATTTACAAACATTAACAAAGACTTAGTTTCAAAATATACTTAACAACTAAGACTCTGTGATTAATAAAACATTTTAAAAATTATCAAAAGAATCCAATTGTTTTGCACTGATTGTATTTTCTATATGTTGTTTATCAATGAAAAGAAAAAGATAGCAAAGACAGGATAATAGGGGCAAAAATCAAAGAATGCATTTGGTGTGTCTATCTTTTATTCTTTGTTTTATCATTGCACATTCATTATCTAAATTAGATGACTTTGTATTATTAAAGATTATTCAATTGTAAAATAGTAATGATTGTGTAAAGCTTTGATAAAATCAAATAGCTATATTGGAATGGTACATTGTAGGTGACATATTATTTAATTTATTATATTGTATTGTATTGATACTAATCACTTTAGGGACACATATTTGGAATAAAGGTTCAAGGGATAAGAATATTGCTGACACATAGTTGAACTTCAACAGGGTGTTTTTGTCCAATATTTGCTGCATAAGATTAAATAAAACTTCAACTAAAGAATTTCAACATTTTTATAAGTTATAAGGTCCAATTATGTTGAACATCTTTTAGCAAGTATGACGATGGAAGATATCTCTCAGATCATATCTCATACGTTGTTTCGTGCTAATAAAAATATATGATTGACATGAGACATATATAAGACAAAATTTGGGACAACAGATTTTTATTCGGTTGAATGGTCCCCAGAAGTTGTCAAGAGTTTGGATGGATGTGGAGGATAATTAAGGAATGAAAATAAGGTGATGAGAGTTGATATCTAAAAGCCAACAAATCAATGATTTTTGGCTGGTCCTCATGTATTATACTAATTGCATAAAAGCATAAACTTTTTTTGGTTGAATGTGTTTATCTTTGTTTTTAATGCTGTATACTTATGACACATCCAAAATGCCAATAATTCAGTTGGTTCAATTAATTATTTTAGCAATTATCTACAATGTGAACTTTATTTGAGATTTTAGATGTCGTTTTGTTAATTATTGAAGTATCACTAGGCCATAGATGTGTAATGAAAAATTAGACACTTGTGTTATCATCTTTTAGATAAGGTTAACAAAATCTGATTTAAATAAAATTATAACACTTCACCTTAGTCCAGACATGCGACCCCCGGATCCATGAATATATTGAGTATGTCATTCACCAGCATGAATAACCCTGCAGTGTTTTATTCCTCATAAAGGGAGCCTCATGCGACTATTTGTCTTTGAGGTAATGGGATTGAGTCACGAGAGACTCCCCTTTATAGGGAATAAAATACTGCATGAATATTTAAGTTGGTGAATGATACGCTCAATGTATTCCTGAGTCGGAGGTCACTAACAAAATGTGATTTCTTTTAGGTATGCAAATCAACTTTGATATTGATATGTGAAATCATCTCCATGCTTAAACTCCAGAATTTCTTAAATAAATAAACACCATTAAATAATTTTTATTACAATTATTTTTTTTTGTTAAACTTTATTTGACAATTATTTCAGGGAAGATCATGTACACTAACTTCTCCCCTAGTGGGGTACTCAGGGTTTTGGGAAAACAGTATCCAAAGCTTGTTGGTTAAGATATCATTATATATAATAATTGATGTAATGAGAAATGAGAACATTTAATATAAATTGTTCGATTTTAGTTAAATGATAAAGATTAAAAGATAAACGTACATTATTTTTTTAAGTAATCGTGTGACAATTAAGTAACTTTTAATCATATTATATCATTAAAATAAGATCCAATTATATATATTAGATTAATTTTCTATTCAATGCTTGAGTCTTTCATTCATCAGCTTCCACTCTGGAATGAATTTTGGTTTGTAACTATTTAGCAATTAGTTAAACTTTTCTCAAAATTATGATGATAGATTATAAAGGTAGGGCCAACTTCTAATTGTATAGTTGTCGGATAAAGTTATACCTTTTAAGTATTATTTAAGATTAAAAGATCGAAATTTGATTTGGAAAAAACAATATTTTCTAGGAGAAATACATATATATAGTTCTGAAACAAATTAGTTCTTTATCCAATTCAGAAGTAAAATTGATACACTTGTAGCTTAGAAATTGATATGCAACCTAAGGGAAATTTCATAAGTGAAAGCTTAAGAGTCAAACCAGAGTTTCTTTACAAGATTATTTACTAGTGCTAAATTTCCAACTATTTCCTCTAACAATGATTAAGATGTTGAACAATTTGAGTCATATGATGGTGATACTTTCTCATGAAATTATTGTGGTTCAACTCCTCAAGTCTCAACAATGAATCAATTTGGCAGTGAAGTAATTGTTGATAAAGTTTTTCCAATTTTTATTCTTTTTGGACACATGTCATTGTTACATACAACTTATAACACCCCTACCATATATATTTGAGGAATTTATTTATATCATATAAGAAGATAACAATTATATTAATGCTGAAAAGACTTGAAACGTAGCTTTGAAAGTAGGTAATGCATTGCTACCACAACAAAGTTGAGTACTATTCCTTTGATGGGATGTAGTACCAATCTTTAACAGTCTTTTAGTCCAACAAATTTTGATTAAATTCAGAAAATGAAAGTTAATTAAAGATGCATAGGTTTAGGAATAATAGATTTGGTAGCACTTTATTACCTTTTTGGTTTGGAATAATGAAGTACAAATGACCTAGCTAGGCTCACATTACATCAATCATTATTTTTTTGTCTTCATCAATCACATTTTTTATGAGATATCTTTATTTTATTATTTGTCAACCCTAATCTACATTTTTATGCTTTCTTTAGATTTTTTTTAATGTTACTAATCTAGACAGTAACAATCATTTCATTGCATTGTAATGTATTACCATTGTTGGGTCCTTCTTCATCTTCTTGCATAATGACAATGTGGTTATTCAATAGAGGGATAAGGAATTACTTGTTTTAATCTCTGAGAAAATTCTTCTATAGGGCTAATTCAACCACATTTTTATTTTTATTTTTATTTTTTGAATTAATAGTTTAGATTATTGACATATATAAACTGAAGTATCTCTTCGTATCAGATGATGATTTATCTCCTTAAATTCACTCAATATTTGACATTTATCTTATTTTTTTCCTTTTTATAATATTTTTAAAATGAAAACTTTTGAAAGAAAGGAAATGAGATACATGTCAAACAATGAGTTGATTTAAGGAGATAAATTATCTTCTGGTATGAGAGGATATTTTATTCTCTTTCCAGAATATCTGATTGATCTAATTTTGATTTTTCTGTTTTGTTTTGATAGAGAGTTAATGTCATAGGATTTCCACCATTTAACCTAAAGTATTTACTCTCACCAAGTATTGGATTTCTATATCTGAATCTATCTTCCCTGTTGCATATTTTCATGTCATAATCCAAAAAAAGGAAGAACTAGCAAACTAAATGACTCAGATCTAGCAACAAAATTGGGTAAATTGAGCAGAATGTAACAGACAACATATAACTTTGAACAAATTTAGGGGGTTGAAATGGATTAAAAGATGAGTACTAATAAGAGTGATGATGATAAAGCCTCCGAAGATCCTTGCAGTGATTGCATGTCCAAGGCAGTAAAGGAGGGTCCAGGCAATAGAGATGGATTCTTCGGCATCGGCAAACGTCACAACTTTGGAGCAGATCCTCAGGTTCCCGACCACGGCAAACTACACAAGAACCTGACTGTATAACCATAAGAGAAATCATGTTCCATGCAAAGTGTACACATTGAATGACTGGAACATGTTATGAGAAGTACATTGTTAAAGAAAATCCAGTGAGCAAAGAAAGGATTCAAAGATGCCCTATTACTGCAACATGCAAAAGTTGTTTCAGGAGTAGAAATGTGTATGTAATCTGAGTTGTTATTCCAAATGTTACCCAACTATTTTATCCTTTTATTTACACATCCATTTCAAAAAATGCATCCCAAAAAACAAAAAGATAACAAAAATTGTCCTCATTGATTGTACATAAAACATTTTCCTTCTTTCTCATTGGAGAGAAGTGCAATGTAGAAGAATGCAAATATTTACCGGAATTATCACAAAAATGTCCATTCACAAAATAATAAAAGCAAATTATGTTCAGATATCTCTTTTTTATTCTTATACATGCATCATTGTCAACAGCCAATTTTGGGTGACACAACAATTAACATGTTCAATCACACACTAATATAATCCATCAAGTTTCAATATTATGAGAAATCCTTGAAAATGATCTAAGTGTGGGGGAAAACTCGAGTTTTCTTTCACTTCCATCACATGGTATCACAAAAACATATCAACCACTACTACAAATACATGGCACTATCTCATCCTAAAATTTCACCCCTTAAACAACACTCTTCATTGTCCACCCATCTCTTTCTCTAGTAACTTCTTTCCACTTTTTCAAATTTTCTTTCATTTTATGAGTCTTTATTTGTTTCAAACACATACCTTCTATAAATTACTCCAGAGTCCAAACCCAAGCAGGATGCAACTATTTTGTTTAAATTACTGTGGGAAAAAATAAGAGAAGAAAATAACACAATACATGCACAACGATGAATCTAGTTAAATGGATAAGCATACCTCAAAACCATAATCGGGTAATTCTTGAACCGTGCGGACAAAAATATCTGAGGCTGAATTGCCAGATGGGATTGTCTGGGAATATACTTTTTGATCACCAGTGGCTGCATCCTCAACTTTCTTGAACATCACAAAACTTGCCTTGCACAACGGGCAGGTTGAACTTTTCCCCATTGAAGTCTATAAACATTGATAAGCAATTATGAAATAAAAGACACATTCAATGGGCATTAGAGTAAAGCTGTACTGGACAAACAAGTTGTACATGATCCAGTGAACATTCCCCATGAAAACCCTACTGTTGCATGCAGAAATTAAAATAAACACATACAACAACAAGCATTTCTAACCAGGCAAAGGAATAAACATAAAGAGCAAAGATGTTAATACATCATTTCACAGTCGGGGATATATTGGTTCTGAACATAAAGGATTAACCGTTGTGTACGTGTCTCTCTTTAAATAAAAGAGGTGTCGTATAAAATCCTGACCCATTCAATATGTAAAAATGATTTAATATGTAAAATAAAAGTCTGAGTGACAATAGCAGATCAAAATGTAATGTGATTAAAATCTTCAGTATGCCTTTTTGAAACAGCTTCACAGTTAAAGGGGAGCTACAGTACCTTAGCCTGAATAATGTTCAAATACAAATACTAAGTTACTACCAAAATGGTCAACTAAGAAAAACGAAGCACAATTTTGTTAACTAGGTGGTACCTCAAATTCTCAATAAGAAACCAGGAGGCAAACTATTAATTGATGAATCAAAGCTAAATAACATTTTTTGGTTAGAATTTAAAATTTGTAATCTATTCAAATGAAAATGGCATGCAAGAGCAGATTATACTAATCAATTAATAGGCTTTCAATAATAAGAATGAAAAAGAGAAGAAAAGGTAAAGGCATACCCTAAGATCAACCCAACTTTGGATGCATGTATAACAATACCGATGTCCACACGGCAAAATTCCTCTTGTTGAGCTGTACTCTTCGAAACATATAACACATGACAACTCTTTTGAAGTAGGTAAAGCACCAACAATATCAATCTGACTACTATCTGTGAAATTCTCAGCACTTAAACAAACTGATGTTTGTGCCATAGGTAAAGAATCTTCTTCAAACAAAGTTGAATTTCTATTGGTAGATACATTATTTGAATCAATTATCTGTTCAATGCCATATGAAGCTATGTTGATAGCTCCACTTTGATTATGTAATCTGTCATCTGGTCCTTCTCTATTTTCTAGACTATTTTTGTTATTGACACCACGAGAATGACTAGAGGTAGCTGCAGCATCAGTGTGCACTCTATTTACTCTGGTAAGTCGGTCCTCTTCCCGAGTTAAATCCAAAATGATAGGATCCAAGACCACTTCATCTACAATATTTTTCGCTATCCTTCTACCTTTACGAGAAGGTCCAGCTACAGTACTAGCTCCATTATCACTGCACATATTTCTTTTTTGTTTCCGCAATCGACTAGAAGAACGAGAATTTAACTCCACGTGCTTAACAATGGAAAAATCAGAAGAAAAAAATACAGATTAGCAAGCACCGAAAGAGCTGAAATTTAGTCATTATTCATTTACTTGGTCTGCCAATATAACATGGACATAAGGATTTTAAAGCCCCTATACGGGGATGTGTTTAAAATAATTTTCATTTTTATAAACGCACATGCAATGCATTTAATCATAATGCCATATTCAAGAGTGCAGCACATGCAAGTATTCTAAAGCACCTGCATTGAGAACAATAGATAGTCAAAAGAGCTCTTTTGAAGAATCAGCTACTTCATATTGCGAAGTCTAGATTTAGGCGAGGATTCAAGGAAATTTCATGAGTGATTGAGACTTGTGTGTTGCATTTATACAAAAACAATACAAAAATATTAAATCTACAAAATCAATCAATGATAAACTATTTCTAGACTATATGAGTATGCTAATTTACATATGAATCATATTGAACATTTGCTAATTCTAACATACGTATTTTGCATTAGCTGCTTAACGTAATTTCTAATGTCCATGAATATATCAAGCATATGACACTCTTTTAATTTTATCGAGCACATTAAGGGGAAAAACTAACTACAAATAGCAAAGTATTTACAAGGAAAGCAATCATGAACAGCAAATAGACAGTTATTCGAGTTTGTGAGACAAATTAGAGATATTGGCAACAAGTTACCACTTACCAGGAAATATTATTGCATACCTGACTACCAGAACTTAAGTCAGTTGTTTGCTTTTCAGAACCAATATCATATGACCTGTCACTAATCACTTTCTTCCTTTTCAAGCTATTTGCTTGAACAGTGCGTGAAGGATCTTTCAGTAACAGTGGCCCTGCTTCATGGCCACTAAAACGATAAAATAAAAGTGAATTTAATATAAATTGTTATCCAAATTTTACTGCATGCCAGATTATTTGGTAAATCAAGTAACCGTAAATTGAATTCCTACATAACCAAGTAAGTGCATCCAAAAAATTTCAAACAAAATAAAAATCTTACTAGTAAACATCAGCAAACTCCATAGTGAGTCCATAAAAAAAAGCTCATCATACAATCAAACTATTCAGACTACAGTACATCAAAACTTCAAGGACTGAGTTTCACAGAAGTTGTTACTCTAATACCATGTCTCAAGGACCAACTGTCATAAAGATCAAGCTATGAGGTTGGAGCCTATCTATGAATGGTTCTATACCTCAAACAGAAACTAGTAAAATGATGATTTAAACTATGGCACGGTTCAAAGCAAAATTAGCCATATTAAATTGATCAGTTTATGCATTTTCAACAGCCATTTTAGTTCTTGAAGCAAAATGTTAGGTGCTGAGAAAAGGTAGCTTATCATGTTTTATTTTTCTTTAAAAAAATTAATAAAACACAAGCACTCGGGTATAATTGAGAAGTAAGGAGGATTGCAAATTCACCTTTGCCAAATATAAGAATCTTCTGGAACACGCTTTCCTTCCCTTATGCAATCTTCAATCCATCGGTGGTTGACTACAATTATGTTGAGCTTTTGGGCAATATCAAACTTTTTTCCTTCGAATTTCCAACAAACCTAATCACTCAAATACAAAAGAAACACCCATCAAACAGAATCATCCCCACTCACTCAGCTAACATATTGTTCCTTATTCTTTACCCCTCCTCTTCAGTTTAAACTCACCTCCACATTAAGCTCACACACAAATTTAGAACAATCAACATAATCCACAATTGATAGAAGCTAACAAATAAAATAACTAAGATGAATCACTGGTACAAACAAAATAAACTAACCAGATGTGTGATTGATTTTGATTCCATTCTCCCAACATAACTGGCACCAGCATATGAAATCAACTTGATGAGATTGAAGCGCTCAGATCCATGGTAACCAGTGACAGTTGCAACCACATTTTTCATATCTTCAATCGGAAAAACTGCACATTGACCAATACCAAGGATATAACATAATCAAAGTATATTAGATGAATAATAGGAAAAAATGTAATCAATGAATTTAGTAGAAAAAAGGTTAAAGTGAGAGAAAGAGAGACCGTGAGATTCTTCTGCTTCCATGCCACTCTTCTACTCTTCCATGTTTACTCAATTTTTATTTATTCTAATATAATTTATAATAAATAAAAAGATGTGTGAGTTGATGTTGTCATTTAATTATCAATCATTCATTATGAATCATATTTTTAATATAAGTATTAGAAATAATATATTAATTGTATATAAATTTTTATAATAATATTGTATGTGAGAGTTTTTTAATATTTACATGTTGATTGTTTTCTATATTTATCTCTCATATGTTTTATGTCTTTTTCTATTGAGATTTTTAGATATATTTTCTATTTTGAGATTGAATTTTTGTTCCATAACATATGGATTATTGATAATTAAGAAACAGAGAACAATTGTGGAAGGTGGCAACGGTAGATGATTGAAGAGATGATAAGATCTAGTGATAAAACATATGAAGAATCTTTAAAAAAAAAAGAGTAATCATATATCATTATACTAAATTCTCCTAAAGTAATATGTTATAAAATGATACTTTGTTTATATTAATGATAAGTTTACAAGATATATATTTCATTTTCTTATGGGTAGAAATATTTGTAGGAAAATATAATATTTTCTAAAATAAAAAGATCCACTTTATCCTAATTTTTCCTCTAAGATTAATGCATGATGAGCACTATAATCCCTTCTATGGAATGATAGAAAATAAGAGGAAGGCAAAAGGATGGAGAGAAAATAGGGAATTTCTCTCATTTGAAATGGACAGAAAATAAGGGGTGAAACTAACATGATCCTCACAAGTCACAGTAACACTTTATTTGTGTTTGTCATTTCACAAATATGCATTTTTTCCCTTCCATTTCATTTCATACCAAATAACTATCGGATCCACTTACGAGTAAGTAGAAAAAACATACTCCACATTATAGTCATTCATTCTTAAAAAATCCAATGTTTTGAATTGGTGAGTACATCTAAACCATTGGATTTTCCAATGATTGATGGCTAAGATGTGAAGTAAGTTTTTTCCATTTTTTTTAAAAAAATTCTCTTCAACCTTTTCACCTACTTTTTGTATCCAACAACACACAAAAGTGTGCATCATCCTTGCCAAAAGAATAATATATATTTGAAACAAATGAGAAGTTGGAAGAGCATTATAATTTAATCTTATAACATGATTGTCCTATGTATTCAAAATATCATCTCAAAGCAATAAAGATATATCTCTCAACAAGCAACTTCTATCTCTAATCCCACCATGCACATTACAAAGAAAGATCTAGTCATGACAGAAATGGGTTTTATATAGTCATACATAAACCTTTTGAGAGTCTAACCATTCAGCTTTGAATGACACATAAGATTTCAGAACCTTAAGTATTATTGTGACATCATATGCTCTAATCACCTTGAAGGGTTTGCCCCTTGAGGCAGATTTTCATATCCACCTCCGCCGCGATTTGGTGTTGTTGTTGTTGTTGTAGCTCCATATGGTATATTGTTCACTACCAGAGCATGTCCATGTGGACCGGCAACACCTCTTGACTGTGCATCATAGCCACTTGCTCTTGATGCATCATAACCTGGACCTCCTCTCATCACTTCATAACCTGGACCTCCTCTCTGTACTTCATAACCCGTTTGACTTCTCTGTGAATCGTAACCACTTCTCTGAGCATCAAAAATTGCCGCTCTCTGTGCATCGTAAGCAGATCCTGTAACCACATCATAACCGGTCATCCTCTGAGCGTCATAAGTTGCCCTTTGTGCATCATAAGCAGTCGTTGCAGATGCATCGTAAATAGGCCCTCTCGCAGCATTGTATCCAGTGTTTACAGAAGCTGGGACAGGTGGAGCACCAGCGGCAGTTGTAGTAGCACTGCCACCACTGGCTGTGGGGAGGGGACCACGTCCCTGAAAACAAAATAAAGAATGGAGCAAGTAGCATTATTATTATTATTATGGAGAAGAAATTAAAACAAGTACCTTAAAAGCGGACAGCTAGAATATTTCCCTTGCAACGGTAAAGTTGTTGCTTAGTGACCAAGGAGGTCACAGGTTCAAAACTTCAAATCCTAGAAACAGTCTCTCTGCTTGCAGTCTTGTAGGGGTAAGGCTACATACATATACTCTCTCCAGACCATACTAAGTAGGAGCCTCGGGCCACCCTTTTTATTGTTACAAAAAATATTTTATGACTATTTTAAAACACGAGAAAAACAGTTGACCACGGCATCTATGACCTGTCTAAAATACTTGTATACAAGTCCAACTTTCTCTGTGTATTCATGCTCAATTGTCCTTGTCCATGTCCTTATCATGAAAACAATGTGACAGACATACCAACAAACATGACACTTCTATATCTATATTAATTCTTAAACTAACATTTCTGTTTTATTAAAACTCACTGCTAGAATGCTGAATATTGCAGACCAATGAGCAACATCTTACTGAAATCAGATCTAAGTATTCCCAGGTATTCTCCAAATTACAGGACATATAAACATACTACTGCTAAGCATTTAGTTTTGTAAAAAAGTAATATCAAGTTGAAAAATGCAGAAAATAATCAGAGATTAACATCAGACATTAGACTAGAATGCTTGCACCCCCACAAGAAATTTGAAAAAAGATAACACATAGGGTGCACACACCTGGGCAACAGCATAACCATCTTCATATGCATTTTGTCCCAGAGGAAGACCAGAGGCCTCATTCTCATTAGTTCCCGCTGTGCCACCATAAGCCCCACCTGCATTTTATTGGATACCATAATCAATCCATAAAGAAAGATTCTGAGAAAAGGCTCTGACAAAGAAAACATGTGACAGAAGGAGATACATACTGCTTCTTTGATCAACAATAGCAGTTTTTGTAAGCTCTGCTCGGAGTTTTTCCACTTCTCTAGACATAGAAGCATAGTTCTTTTCCATCACCTGAAGTGACTCAAGGTGGTCATTGTATAATTTCTTTTCATACTCAAAAGTGGCCCTGAATGATTGCAAGTCAGAAGAACAGATTGTCAGGGACATTTTACATTGTAGACTAACACTACGTTAGCAGTTAGCACGATCTAAGAATGGTAGTCATTTCACAGATGAAGTGTCTTAACGACATTTTTGCAGAAATAGGTTAATTGAATGCTAAGCCTATTTCTTAAATTCTTCATACCACATCATTGGAATGTGGTGATTCTAATCTGTATCATTAAGTATATTAAAGGAGCCCAAGGAAGATTACTTATCAAATAAGATAACGGTCACATGACTCATGCCTAGATTGTTGGATATTCAAATGTCAATTGGACAAGCTAGTTAAGGTTCACTTATGGTTATTGCATATTACATTGCAGGTAATCTGATATTCTGGAAGAGTAAGAAACAAAATGTGGTCAAAATACCAAGTACCAAAGCAGAATATTGAGTCACAACTTCAACCACTAGCAAACTCATTCAGCAGAAACCGCTACTTGGAGAGCTTCAATTCAGGGAGGTTACACAAATGACATTTATTTGTAATAATCAAGCTACATTGCATATCAACTGGAATCCACTGTTCCATGAGAGGACCAAACAAATTGAGGCATATTGCTATTTTATAAGAGAGAAAATCTATCTGGAGACATCACCATTAACTTTGTCAATTCAAATGAATCTGGATGATGTTTTCACTAAATCCTCCAAAGCTTACCTACTTATCATTTGATAAAATGATCCTTCTAAAATCTTACCCAATGATTCTCCTAAAACCTTACCTAGTTTATAAGAAGCATACACCTAAGAAAACAAATTCCAGGGGCTTGAGTGAGTACCAGAGATTGCCAGATTGGCATCCACCACTTCTAGTCCAAACCGTACTTGCTCAGTATAACCCAAGAGTCCAAGACAAAAAAGGGACTTACTCTACACAAATATGCAACAACCATTCACTGGGCAAAGTGACATTTTCAGAAACCAAATCACCAAGATCCCTTCAACTTAGGCTTATAATGGTTCTACTTATAATAGCTTAATTATTCATTTTTTCCAGAAAAGTATAATTACATCTTGATATAAATTATTTTAATAATGTTGTCATGTGTTAACTAATGTCTTTAAAATAATTAATTATAGAATTTTTACGATAAATTATATGCAACTAACTAAGATGGCTTAACAAAGATCATTAGAAGGACAACGCTGTCAAATGGTTTAATGGCGCACGGAGCTGACAGTAGAAATCAAGGTAAAATAACATAAATGAAAAGACAAAAATAAAGAAGGAAACTGAAGCGATCATGTAATGCAGCACAAGAGACTTAAGCAGCTGATTTAATAGGAGGTTGGGCCCATGGTTGAAAGAAAATTGCAATGAAGTAAAGATGTTTGCTCACGAACAAACTGGTGGAGAATTGGTGGTCGCAAGGTAATGTCCTTTAATTGGTATGACATGTAACTTTTAAAGGACCTTAAACGGTGCGATGAAAAGGAGGAAAGAAAAACGCCTAACCTATCCAGGCAGCATACAATAAATAGAGAAGTTGAGACACAAAAGAAGAGGTCGCACAACCCAACAAATACGGAGAGTAGCAGATCTCAGAGTAGACGTGATAACCAAGAGCATCTCAGAAAAGGAAGAACAAAATCAAAGAATGAGATTTTAAACGAGTTCAGTCATGCTTTTTCTTCGTATGCTTTAGATTTATCTGTGTTATCTCTATGTTGCTCTGGTTCTTGGATATTGATCATGATTTGCAATTAGGGATAGAGTTAATGATTTGAGAAGATAATTAGAAGATAAAAAGTACAGTTTATTATTATTATTAGAATATGTGAAGGTATCTTAGAATATCTTAAATTACATTATAGATAATACCTACATGATACTTTGATATAGAGAGAATATCCCATTGTTTAGAGTATCTTAGATGATCTCTTAGCATTGAGATTACTTTATTTTATCTTTTATGATTTGTTTCCTTATTTATTTAGGAGTCTAGCATTAATATAAATATAGGTCAGTATATTATGTCTTTTGTATCATAATATCATCACATCATCATTCACACAATCATTCACAATATTATCAATACAATTTACTATTCAAATCATTTATTTTTTCTCCTTCCATATCTAAACCCTATAATTTCAGCTTAATTAATAGATAATCTAAAATTCATTGTTCTGCAGCTAGATTTTTGGGAGATAAACAAAGAAAGCATAATGATTTGATAGTTAATGTTAATATCAATCATGGTGGATTCTAAACTTTATCATCATTCATCTAATAATTCATTTACTAGATTTTAAATTTAATTCATAGTTAATTATTTTATTTCTATATATTAAGCTTCGCATAAGTATAACTAGATCAGGACATGTTTTCAATACTAGATATTAACTATAATCCTATGAGAGATCAACCTCATAATTGCTTGATTATACTAACATACGGCACATGCAAGGGTTTTTAAAAGGTCATAACAACTCGAATCAACCAAGTGTCTCTTCTCTTTTCTGCTCTACAGTCCATACATCACAATTGTTAGAAATTAACATTTCTTCAAATCGAAAAGAACTTCAACAATAAGTGAGAATCATGGTTATCACACCAGACAAAAAAAAAACACAAGATCACCTGAAATGCTGATAGTCCTGTCTGAGGCGCTCAAGTTCCGACACAAGAGCCGGGATCTGCTGTACTTCCGCAAAGGTCCTTTGAAGTTCCTGACTCAACTGATGAGCCTTAGAGGCGAGCTCTTCCCGAGACAAAACCAATTTCTGAGCCTCCGCATGTGCTTTCTGCAATTCAACCTTAACCGGCTCAGCAGCCTGCAAGTCAGCCTCCATTCTTGCAATATTATCTGTGACATCTCGCAGCTGCTGCTCCCTCTCGGCCCTCGTCGAGCCAATCTGCATGTCTAGCATCTGCAGCTCCTGCTGCGCTGCAGCGAGCTCCTGCCTCAAGGTTCCATGGGTAGCAGCAAGCCTGCGGTTCTCAGTGAGCAGCCTCTGCATCTCACCATGCTGGGAAGCAAGCTTGTGCTCCATAACTTCAGGGGGTGGCAACATACCGAATGGTGAATACGGGCCATGTAGAGGGTGCATCTCAGGATGCAACATGGAAGCAGACCCTTGAGAAAGAGGGTGCCTCATATGTTGAGGCGGTAATGGTATCCTACCTTTACTTCCCATGTTGTTATAGACCTAACTGTCACCTGAGCAAAATAAAAATTCAAGATATAACACTAAACAGCTCAATTTTGATTTGTGAGTAAAAACAATGAACAAAATCTCCCACACACACACGCGCACAGAAGGAATTTTTTTCTCATTACCATATTCTACCATTAGTACTACCCATGTTTTTATTGTCCTAATTGTAACCTAGAAATTGAAGATACATAAAATAACTCATTGAGGACATATCAATTCATCAATACCATAGCATTAAAAAAACTCAATTATTGACCTAAAACTGAATAAATACAGATAAATTTTCAAGATCATAACATTAAGAAACTCAATCATGCAAGTATGCAACATTGGGCAAAATCATTGAACAAAATCTAACCCCTCTCTCCCAATTACAGCATTCTACCAATACTACTCATTAATTGATATATTGTGACCTAAAAATAATAATACATAAAATGACTAAATGAGGCCACGTAAGAATTCATGGCTACCATAGCATTAAAAATCAAAACTTTGATGTAGAAAAAGTGAATGAAAAGTGAAATGGGTTAAAGGGCAAAATGGGATGAAGAAGGTGAAAATTGATGCAATGAATAATGGAAGAAGAAAAGATGGTACCGAATAAAGAGAGATAGGAATTGTGAATGTAGTTGGAGAGTGAAACTGAAACAAAATGAAGGGTTTAAAGCGCAATAGAAGAAGAAAAAGAAGAATCAATGTATTCTCATTCTTTCACTATATAAAATCTAATGTATTTTATTATTTTTATTGAACTCCTAAAAATATATTTGTATCCCAATAATAATTATGAATTCGAGGGGAGTACAAACAAAAAATATATAGTAGGTGATTTTTCTTGGTATTACTTAGGGCCTGATAAGAAATTAAAGACTCATTTTTCATGGTATGTTAATGTCGTTCTTAAAAATTAAAACTCTTAATCTTTTGATCATCATGATATTGAATTTATGAAAGCCTTACTAGATTTGAATACTAATGTAAGTAAGAGAAGTATAAAATCTCAATAAAAAAGTAAACTAAATAGAAATTTAAAGTTATTTAAAGCTACACACTTAAAAAATATAAAGTGCAAAAAACTAAAAGAAATGTGATGATTATTTGAAAATTTACATAATTTAATAAAATAATGGGGTGTTACTTTCTCTTTATTTTATTATTCATTTAATTAGTAAAGTATTTGTATTTCAATTATTATTATAATAAAATAGTGAGCATATTACATTGGGGTGAACATCTTCTCTCTTAATAAATGCATCACTTCGTATACCACTTATAAAAATATTTAATTATTAAATTTTTAACTTAAATACATTTTTTTCTTTGTTTTAACTTAAATACATTTATAACATCTAACATGTTATTGGCCCATGTTTTCACTCTTCTTTTCTTAGGATTTAATTTCCCTTTTGCTTTTCTTACACCAAAATAAAGATCTACCTTTTCTGAGTAGAGAAAATTTGGACTTGATGGTTGGATTGTTAATTTTTTTATTTATAAATATTGGGTCTTTTTTTTACTAAAATAATTATAAAAAATCGAAGCTTTGTATAGCAGTACCCCAAAAAAATTAGGTTTTGTGAGCATTAACTAAGATAATTTACCATACTATATAGTTCATAGAAACTACTCCATGGATAATATCTTAATCAATAGATACAATGTTTGAAATGAGAAATCATATTTTCTGAAGCCAATAGATTTCATGTTTGAGGAAAGATGAGTTATGAGTACATACACCCTTCTAGCTCATGTTCTATAAGGTCTAAGGTTTGATGTTAAGCCTCAAAGTTTTTTATAATTTAGTGGAAAAAGTTAAGGGAATTTGAAAAGAAGTTCATTGTGATATGGGAGAATTGAAGTTGAAAGCAGAAAATGAATGAGAAATAAGCCATTTAACCCTTCAAATAATCTCAACCAGAACCAATAGAATAAAGCTATAATTTATAAACAAACAGAAGGATATAGTAATGATACACATGCTTATACCTAAAACAACTTTTCCTACAGGTATGGAAGCTTCTTGTTCCCTCTGTTACATAATTTGCCCATATGAATGTCCTACAAAACTGAAGTCAGTTCTATCAGGCAATTAGATGGGATTGATGGCTGCAAGAATGAATACCCTTCAAGCACCCAAACTGCTTTTATACACAATTAGCCGAAAGCGCAAGCCGATGCAAACCCTTATGACTAAGGATTTCAAATGTGCATTAAATTACATCAGGTTAGCAGCATATCTGCATTTCATACAAGAGTTACAAGTTGTCTTCTATCTCATCAGGTACATGCAATTTCTCAATAGCAGCCTGTTAGAAAATAATAAGAAGCTTTAAGTAACAAGGGAAAAATAAAGTGACAGTAATCAGAAGTTCCAAGGTGTTCCGGAGAGGCCATTCAACAGTTTACAAAATTACGAACTAATTTAACGTTCACCAAAACCAAATCAGAGAGCAGAAAGATCAGTAGTGTGTAAAAAAATTGAAAAAAATTAGAGCAAAGGGAGTGGTATTGTAAACCAAATCACCTTGATGGTAGCAACATCAGTTGCAGATGGTTTCAAATCCAACGCAATGCCATAATGAAGCATTGCTCTGTCATGCATGTTACGTCTCTTGTAGATATTGCCCATCAAAGCATAGACACTACTTTCATTGGGAGAACACTCTTTAAGCTCCTCTAGGACCTCCAACGCCTCATCAAATTTTTCCAAGCTCAGGAGTATGTTGGCCTTTTGATACATGGGAAGCGGATTTTTCTGATCTGCTAAAATAGCCTTGTCCATTATGACCATCGCTTCCTTACTTCTCTGTCAAGTCATAAAAGAATGAGTTCAGATCCTGGATGCTTACAAACAAGACAAATAGAGTTCTAGTTTGTACTACTACACAATTAGTGCAGCAAGAGGTAAACCTTCACAGCATGCAAAGCAGTTCCAAAGTAAGACATTATAACAGAAGATTGTGGATTGATTTGGAAAGCCTTCCGGAATTGATATTCAGAGAAATCAAACTTCTCCTGGCGAAGATATATCATTCCGAGTCCATACCAGGCATTATAATGCCTTTCATCAACCTTGAGTGCACTCTGGTAGCACTTAATCCCATTCTCAAAATCTTCTAGCGCAACATACCTGTAAGTCACAATGAATTACAAGAGAATAAAAAGTTACCAAAACCATGTGAGTACACATGTGACCATTTATTATAAACAAAAGGTCTGTTCATACTCATGCCCACAAAGGGTGTGTGCATATGCAAATCTGGGATTCAGTTGAACAGCTCGTTGGAAATTCTTCAGTGCAGTTTCATGATCTTTCTGCAGGCTGTAGCAATTACCCATGGCGCACCTGCCACAGCATTAAACAGAATGATTAACTAGGATAGACAAAAAAAATAAGGATAAAACAACAAAATACAGCAAAACATAAAAAAAACAAGAAAATACTTTCAAATTTTGACTCTTATGCTCTAGTTTGCCGAAAGCACATTTGTGGTGCTTGAGTAACAGATAGTATTATCATACGAATAATTATGAATAGAAAGGTTTTGCAAGCAGATAGGTCAGATAAGACAAAACAAAAAATTGTATTATGGAAGAGATTATACTTCATGAATAGAAGAGTGCGTGATTTTTTTTTAATAAGAGAAGAGTTTATAAAGTAGGCGGAACCACAAGATACATTTTTGATAGAGTACACACATACACACACGGGCATGCACACACACAGAATATGACAACTAAAAATGAAGTAAGACAGTCATAGCAAATAAAAAGAAGTTGATGGAAATAAATTTTTGTGACTTGTGAGAGAATAAATTTCAGTACTCCACAATTAATTACAATGCCAATTAGGCCTACCAAGATTGAGGAGCTAGGCGATCAGTTGATATCAGTTCCTGTGCCAGGTAACTCAACTTCATATCTTCCTTTAAATGCTGCACCAAAGATAAAGTAGTCTTTTGGTCAAGCAGTAAACATGCAGGTACACCTTTGAAGTTTTAAACTAGAAGTAGGAACGGGAAGCTGAGGAAATACAAGGATATAGTGTTAAAAGCTATTGCTACACATCAATTTGGTTGTTCTTTTGAAATTTGATGATGACGGCCATAAAACAAAGGAATGTTTCTATATATATAACTGATAGCATAAGAGAAATCTTAGCCTCAGACATATTTGAAGAGCAATTATAGGCTAGGAGCCTAAGACAAACACAAAAGAAAAAGTTGGTGAAGGCAATATTCTTCTATGAAGAGAAACAGCAAAAAATGTGAGTCCCAGAGGCAAAAGAGATAGACAAAAAATTTGTTTTTTACAGAATAAAATACAAGTTAACTCACATAAAGGACTGTTGAGTATATATCCATTCCTTCTAAACTATAAGGTGTAATTTGACGAGCAAGACTAAAGGCCCGATCAGCTTCTACATAGTCAACTGATTCAAAGTATGCTTTTCCAACCTGCATGAGAACATATTCAAGTATCATGACAAATAGTTAATCAATGTGCCAAGAATTCATATGAAAGACTAGAGAAAGCAACTTGAGCCACCAAAATTACCTGACAAAGAACCCAGCCAGTATTGTAATGCTCATGCGGAAGTTTCAGATAGGTATCCAGCGCATCCTGTTCCACCAATAAACAGATTTGAGAAATCAAATTCCAATTAAGGAAAGTTTCCTCATTTTTATTTCCTTTTCATATCACTAATAATAAAATATTAATAAATTCAAATGATATCTGGATAGATATAGAAGTAATTAATAAATACCTGGCACCTATACAAGCAGGAAAGTCTATAACCTTCACCTAGAACTCTAAGAAGGGACAGTATTTCTGAAGTACCACTGATCACTTTAGAACTACTCATTACTAGCCCACCAACAGGGAAAATTGCTGCTTCTTGTTCACAAGATTTAACTTCAATAGCATGAGATGAACATGAGCTTGTTGAAGTTATATTTAAACGAGAATCATTTTGAGCATCATTATGAATCCCTAAAAGTAAAGAAATGCAAACTCAATAATTATTTGTATGAAAAAGGAATCTTTATGTAAAAATCAACTCTAAAGCGAAAATGTCTAAATCATCATCACTAATGGATACACAAACCCTTCAGATTATTAGAGTTCAGGATATTAGGCTTCCACCTGACAGATTAATATTTCTATCTGGAATTACCTTTTTAAATTAAAAGGTACCAACCATGCCAGCAAGAGCATCAACACTTCGAATTTTGGTTCGGATAATATCTTAAGAAAGGCAATGGCATAGAAGACAATTGACAAAGGCAATCTAACATCATAAGCTAGGATGCAACATGCACAAGTAAATGAATGGCTTAACTAGGAATGTACCAAAATAATAGTATTTAAGAAGGGAAACATTTCCATATGTCAATAATATATTTTTTTGGGTACTACCAAGGGTATCCCCTCACCCTTTTGGGTAAGGAACTAATCCCTTTCGGGGTTCGTGCCTGCCCTTCCCAACAAGTGTCGCTCCCAGGATTCGAACCCTTGACCATTTGGTCATCCTGTGGATCTAGCGGGACCTTACACCACTAGACCAACATCTTGTTGGTAATATGTCAATAATAAATTGATACAATAAAAGTACATATATAAAGTCTCATCACCTTCATCAATGTTTTCATTGGCCCATGACTGTCCCTTACGAATTGTCATGCTACGAAATTTTATAGGGCTGAGCTTTGATCCCCCAAGATGCTTAGAAGTGTTATTAATTCCATTTCCAGATAAAACTGTTGCATTAGCATTTGCATTTGCATTTATGCTTGCTTCACTAGAGAGTCTTGAACTACGACGAGGACCAGAATCAGAAAATAATCTACCAGAAATCTGGACCAACATGTATTTAAAAAATAAGCAATGGTGAAAAATGAGAGAATATAACATCATGTAATCCATCAAAGTCAAGCATTCAATCTAATGTGCACATTATTGCAATCATGCAAAAATATTTGAAATCTATCACTAAACAAAATATGTGGTCAAATAATTCACATGGCAAATACTTTTAGAAATTCATCTTACAGTGTTTGCCCCATATACACCCATAAGTAAAAATCAGCAAAGCCAAGAATTCAAATAACTGATAGCTGAGTTGAGTTTCAGAAAATTAAGTAAATATATCACAATCATATAAATGATTGTGTTATCGCTTAGTTGTTGCCTGTAAAAAATGCATTGTATCGAAAAATAAACAAGAGTTCCCACATTTCATAAACAGGAGTGGGGGGAAAAGCCAGTTCACGAGAATATTACATTTTGGAACTTGGTAAATTGGGATGCGAACAGGTCAGTCAGCGGAAATAGCTTACATCATAATTAAGAAAGGGATTACTTTTATGCAAGTACAAGAAACTAAGCAGATCAGAAATTAGGCAAAGGAATACGACCTGTAGGGTTATAAGCTTTGGTATATTGGCAAGGTAAAATATAAAAATGAGGTAGGCATAATAGTATATAACAATTCGAAAAGTAGTGTATTCGATGTGAGAAGACAGCCTATGATACGACTTAGTGACATCATCTGATCCATGTAGCTGACCCCAGTTAGTAGGAAAAGGTTGTTGTTGTAAAAGATAACCAATGGTAACATGAAATTGAAAGGTAAATTCAGATGCCCATAAAGTCATGACTAAATGAAAACAAAATTAATGCCCAATATTGGTGTCAGAATAAATAATAGCATTCCTAATATGAAAGGCTCATTCTGCTCAATGCTTGATTCAAGACTGCCTGTTTTCATGTTAGCAATTTGAATTTCAAATAAAACAACACAACCCTGGTCAAAGAAAAATGCATTTGAAATTGCCATGGTAGTTCAGCCTTCAGCTTAAGTCACTTAATCGAATCTATGATTATATACAAAGAAAATGCAAGATAAGGTGACATTTATCTAGTGATGCAAAGGAATGCAGAAAAATAGAATCAACCTTTCGTAACTTTCCTTCACCCACAAACTTTCTCCGTGGAGCTTGAATAGTAGAGTTCAGTGTTGACTTAGGAGAACTGTCACTACTAAGAGTATTCAGGTTTGGACCATTTGGCAGCATATTCCTACACAAAGGGGGTGGAGCAACACTTGACAACTGCAAATGAGAACAAGTAAGTCGACCAGTTGAAATGGAAAATGGACATCAAACGCATATCCATTTGTCCTAGGAATACCACATTATCATGTAAAAGGATAAACAGGACCCATTACATATATTTCTGAATCCTGTGGACCATATTCAAAGTTATAGAAACTACTATCATATTGACGGTATTCAAATTTGTAGAAACTATTACCTAGTCTACAGTTTAGCCATACACAATTTTTAAAGAAGGATTAATATACACTATTTAAAATTACAAATACCTGTGTGGCCTTTGGAGAAGGGGTGTTATAAAATGATATGTTAGATGGACCGCTATTCATAGGTTCAGCAGCCATTCCTCCGAATATGGATGCTCCGTGATGATTTCTAGCATTATCCTTTAGGCCTTGCATTTGTCTTAGTTGCCTTGGACTCACATCTTCCGAAACAGTGTGTCTAGCAGCAACTATGCGACAGTCCTCAACTGATGAATGCAGGCTTGGAGAGGTTGCACAATTTAGGTATTGCTTTTGTAAGCAAAGAGTAGCTGCTTCACCAAAAACTACAGTTGCTTCTGCAGCAGCACCTGAATATTCAGAAAATGGTACAACGATAATGATGATGGCATAATGACAACGGCATAATGAATGAAATAAACAAATGGTATGTAGATTGTTTTTTTTTTAAATGAAACATCCCTTTGTTACACTTAAGTCTAGTTTTGCATTACTTTCCTGGCTTAGATCTGCTTCCTATCGAGTAATATGACAAGTTCAATATTTGGCAGAGCATAAGCATTCTGGAATAAACAAGTTCTTTTTGCTGGTGCTCATTCAGTTGTTTTTAATATCACTAATTTACCAGTCCAGGTCAAACCACAACAAACTTACACCTAATGCTAAGTTACTGAAACAAAATGATTGAACACTATGTGCCTTATTCTGATATCATACAAGGTTTAACATGATTTCTTTGCTCAAAGCATCTTGCTTAATCAAAGCTAAAAATAAGCTCATCCAAATGGAGAACAAAAGACTCAACAAACTAGCAAGCAGCCTTAAACTACTCAACTAGGTTTCCACTTAGTTCATCAAATATTCTTGACTTTCTTTGAGAACCAAGGGAATTCATCGTACAGACCTAATAAGCACAACTCCTCATATGCAGCCCACATTAGAGGATCCATTGAAAGTGCCTCCTTAAAATGATGTATGGCACTTTTCCTTCTGTCAGTATACCTGAAAAAGTAAAATAGTAATTAAAGGGAAAATACAAGGAATATTATGGATCTGAAAATTGCATAATCAAATTAGAAGTTTAAGTAGACATATATTTAAAGATAATTCAATGGAAATCAGTCCCAGGTATAGAGGAGGAATTGTCCACAAAGAACAATACCAAATACTTAATGGGATTCAACCACCAAATGAGAGGGAGAATTGCAGGAGGAAATGCAAGAGATTTGGAAAGGGGAATGCACTAATATTGAAAAGTAAGATCATCCACAATGTTACGGATCCTATGCAGAAGTCTTGAACAATACCAAAAAAAGGGCAGCCCAATACATGAGGCTCCAACCTAGTGGGGTATGGGCAGGATGGATGTATGCAGTCTTACCATCGCAAGCAAAGATGTTGTTTCCTGGATTTGAACCCATGTTCAGGTCACAAGGCAAGCAACCTTACCGTTGCGTCGAGGCTCACCCTCTTCTTGAACAATACCAATCTAAACCTTTTTAGCTCTTAGCTAAAATAGATTCTATAGAAGTGGTTACAATTTAAAATCACACCTTAATGTCTATTTGAAGTATCTCAACAACATGCCTTATGCAATTTTCTACATATACTCTTTCTGTAGTTGTCCATCCTTTTGTAGCAAAGAATATAATTTATTCAACTTTTCAATACTTCTTGGGATGGTCATATAACTACAAGTCTGTAACTCTCTTTAGCTTCTTGTATGCTCCACTTAGAGGTAAGAAAAAAACCATTTCTGATTATCTTTACATTGATGTTAAATGCTTGTTCATATGGATTATTTGATTTAGCCAGGATCGAGTTCCTTCCTATGACACGGTACTAAAACCACTAAAGTAGAGTTTGGGAAAAACAGAAACCAATCAATAATGGATGGGAAGACTGATCAGTAACCTGTAGATGAGCCCTAATAGATAGTGACCAGCTGAACCATTTGGAACCTACATAGTAAGAAAGGCAACAAAATTGAAGTTATTCACCTTTCCTGAGCAAAAGCACCAACAAGTTAGAACAATTAACAACTTAAAACAGAGGGGCATGTCCAAAGTTACGTGATAAGTGAATATACATTTGATAATAACAAAGTGGGGTAGGTATAAAACAGAAAAAGAAAAGAAATTTAAAGTTGTGCGGGGAATGAAATGAAATATTGCCACCCATATATTAGTATAAATGTAATAAAAATAGTTTGGGAGGTATTAATAATATAAAACAGAATCTAAATTGTGTTTTGTACCTCTGCATTAGGCTCATTAGAAGAACATAATGCTGCTTCAGCTTCACTAAGAAGATCCATCTGAAAGCATGATATTGCAAACAAGTACCGGGACTGAGGCGTTTGTGTTCCTTCAAGCAATAAAGAAGAAAGAATAATGAGATATATAATGAAAAGCAAAACTAGAAGATAATATAGCAAGCAAACAAAGGAGAGAAAACGTTCTATTAAAAGAAAATTAAAGAATCAGAAAAGGAATAATGGTATTTAAAAATAATAGGAATGAAACCCTAAAATTTAAAAGGACATAAATAACTAAATATTGCAAGAAAATACCCTTTAAGATATGATATGCAGCATATGCTTGATTACACTGCAAGTAACAGCCAGCTAGCAGTTGCAAGTTTGTCTGCATAAAGTAAAATAGTTACCGAACACTTATTACAGAGATTAATATGTGTCCTTCAGCAATATCAAGGGGAAATAAATAGCCAAAGAAAAGATTTATAAGGGTGCAAAGTCCTTCGTTACTGGTTAGGCACATTCCAATGGTAGTATCATATATTGACAGACACATCCAAATACATGTCTTCAGGACATTCCAATACAAGTATAGCACTAATAGCAGGCATATTCATATACACTACATGTTATTCAGCATGACTAGGTCTACATGCATAATACATCACATAGAGGAAGTATAATCTTCATATTAATGTTTGCTTTTTAAATGATGAGTGCAATTCATATTTGTTGCGAATACATTTTGTCTAGACCAATAAGAGTGTGTTCAGAAGTACAAAATATCGCCGAATCTTAAACCTAAAAACATTGCAAAATGCAGCTTTATGTACGGTCACATTAAAATTCAAAGTCATGCCAAGTTTTCTAGAATTGGATACGATTACAAATAGAAAATAGTCCTCACAATAATAAACCCCTTTGACTTACTACATTGGCAACTAAAAATTTCCAAAGACGAATCATCCAGTGTTATTACTTTTTATCTGCAAAAAGAGTTCAGATTCCTCTATTGTTATTCTAGCATACATACTCCCCAAGCAGGATACTTAATGCATTACTTACAGCACTGCAAAGTTTGATACACATCAGCTAGGACTGTTGGGGTATCTAAGCGGTGTTTTTTCCAATCGCTACGCAATTCATGGCTCCACTGGAAACTCCCTCTACCCCTACAGTACTCCAACTTGGTTACTACACAATTTCATACCTAGGCCCACCAATACTGGACTCCACAAACTCTAGGTTAACTTAATCATCTCAGCCCCACTAGATAACAACCAAATCCCCTAAATACCAAATAAGATAACACCCTATCAATCTCCAAATATCATTGAATAGGAGGATAAAAACAAAATTCCAATAGTAGGAGTTGATATCTCCTAGATGACTTCTTGGCAAGTTAGACTCTCATATAAATAGTCCCCGGTTCACTCAAACCTCATAGTGCCACCTTTAACTTAGCATCATTGTACCATTTGCAGCAGTCACATCCTACACTCAGCAACCTTCACCGTTCTGACTAAGATCAGTTATGTTAAGGGCAGTGCTTCTTGAATTGATAGAGTAGTTAAGGCTATCAAAAAACTTAAAATTTACATTTTCCTTATAAATAGACACAATTTTGAAACAAAAAAAGAAACATAAATTCTTTGATTTTGTCCCCTTTACTAAAGTAGTGTTCTTCTTTGGCCTCCTGAATAAAAATCTTGTAGCTCCGCCCCTAGTTATGTCCCAAATTAAACTCTTTAACAACACAAAAAACAAAGGAAGACCCAAAGAAACTTCAATATTTAAACCCCAATTTAATCACATAATTAAAGTAGCAAACAACAATAGGTTAAAAAAAAAATTAAATCCAAGTCTTTCAAAATAAACTAACACTTCGTAAAATGAATTGAATCAAATTTCAGCGTGAAAACCCAATCATAAATAATCGATCTCAATTCACAAGTAGCGTAGCGAGAACAAGCTAAGAAACATAACCGAAACAGAGAATTATAATTTTAACAAAAATTGAAGTTAATTAAGCTCATAATAAAGTGTTCCAAATAGGTTATTAACATAAATTGAAGGAAACGTAAAAAAAAGGAAGGAGGTTTAACCTCGGAAGGGAAATGAGCACAGAGACGATGAGAAATGAAAATAGCGTTGGAGTGCATGAAATGGCGAAGATTCTTCTGAACACAATCAATGAGAATCGCTTCCATCGTTGCTTTGGTTTGGTTCAGACAATACAGAGAGAGAGAGAGAGAGTGAAGTGAAGAAGAAGAAAAAGTGATGGGGCTTTTGTGGCACGTGTTCTTCTATTGTTTTTCAAATTTGGTCACGTGACAAGGGGTAGATTATCATAGAGCAACTTATTTATTTATGTAATGGTGGAAATAGGTTAGACCGGCTATATGAACCCACTATATAATCCTATAAGCTTATAAATCAAATACAATATTTTTAACACTTCACCTATGAAGTATGGTCAATATTTTCTACTTCCTTGTACTATAATTGCATCACATTTAGATGATGGTGGTGTTAAATATGCCTTTGAGCTCCTTCATCAAATAAATGAATATAATAGTAGGTACATCTACTTTGGGGATTGTTTTATCTACAACTTTCCTTTGAGACTTAATTAATTAATTGGTCATGAGTCAAACATTTACTAACTTCTAAGAACAAAAAAACAATAAATTTTATTACATTATCATTGTATTATATAATATTCATATTTAATTATCATTGATTTTTAAATATAAGAGTAATATAGATGAACGATAGATATTGTTATATATGTGCATAATTTTTTACAGTCGTAATATATATATATTAAATTCAATTTCAATGTAACATGGTTTAACTGTATAAAGTTTAAAGTAAGAGAAAAGAATGTATGCACCAACTATTGCATCACCCATTATTTATGTTTAATCTACTCTTCAAAAAATAATACAATTGAATAATAAATGATGTACTAACTATGTATAAATATTTATACTAATAATGCATAAATATTACACTATTAAAATAATTAAACCCCACTCTTATGTCTCCATTAAGCAGCCACTATAGTAGAACCAACAACACTCTTGAAGCACTTTGCATAAATTATGTGATGAGGCTTTTAGCCCCATGACACACTAAGAGAATTTAATAAGATTGAAATATTTGGCCAAACTCATAATGTGTATCTTGATTAATTTAAATTATTTTTAGAAATAATAGTTACACATTTATAATGACCTAGCTACCATCATATGTCATTTATGTAGAGTTAATGTACTAAAATTTATTGAAAAGGGTATTGATCCAACCATTGTTTCTATTAGCAAAATCGATGGTTTAATGAATGTTGAATCAAATAATATAACAAGATGATTGAAAATCTTATTAGTCTAAAGGATATTGCTTCAAACAATATTTCCTCCTTAAGTAGTGAATTGAATAAGAAGTACTCATTTACCCAATTAGGATCGAGTGATTAATAAATATTAGTGGAGTGTCCTAATACAAAAGGGATATTGGTTTGATAGGGTATTTGTTTTGTTTCCATTAGTTTAGAATGAGATAATTAATGATAAATCTACAAATTACTTATCTCAAAATCTTGTTAAATATTTCATACCCCTTTTGATCTTATAATAATATAGAGCTTATATGATAAATTGGGTAAGATTACACTTTCTCATTACATTTTGTCTCTACTGACCAGACTCTTATTATTTTAGAGAATTATATATTTATATATTTCATTTTAGAGAATTATATCACATTTTTTATAGTGAGTATACATGATATTATAATTTATATAATAGAAAAATGTAATGAAATTTTTTTCTAAAAGATTACATAAATAGCTAACCATCATTCAACTTTTAATGTAAGTTTTTAATAATATCATAATTCATTTTCACATTTTTTTATTACATAAATTATAATATCATATACACTTAATATAAAAAATTGTAATATAATTTTCTAAAATGAAATATGTAAATATATAATTATCTAAAAAGTAAAAATGTGGGTTGGTACAAACAAAATGTAAAACAAGCAAAACTTACATTACACAAAATCTTGTTAAGTCTTTGATAAGACTGAACGAATCTTTTATAAATGCAATGTATGATTTGGGACAAATGTTTATGTAATGGACTTTATATTATAGTTTTGTTTATATTATAATATTCAATGTATAAGGGAATAATACATAATAAACTTTTTCAAAATGCAATATATCATAAACCTATATAATAAAATATAAAAATTAAATTAGGGGAAATTTTCAATGTATTTAATTATTACTATTTAAGTATATAAATGTAATTAAATAAAATTATACAGGTTCGATTACCTGAATGTCATTTAGACATATTTTGCATTTATATAATAGTAAGGACAAAGTTGGAATATAACAATTGTGTCTCTTTAATTACCTAAACACCTTTTAGACATATTTTGTCTTTATATATTAGTATAAATACAGAGTGCATGTGACAAATTGAGTAAGTTTTGCATGTTACACTTTCTCATTACATACAAATATTCTATGAGGAAATAATGTAAACACCGATAGTGTATGAATGTTGTATATTATCATTATATCATCTATTATTCATGTTTTAAAGACATTGATGTAAGATCTTTAGAAAGACCAAAATGTTAAGATTCGATTTATGTAAGTGAAACTTGTTGGAAGGGACAACGACATACTCCAAAATGAATTAGTTCTTTATTAATAAAGTGGGGAATACGAGAAAAAATATCATCCTCAACATTAAAAACTTCTCATAGAACAACAGAATATGAGAATTTAACGAGTATTACAAATTACATCTGAAAAAATCAATAACATGAAGAGGCAATTTATATGCCTAGAAGGCTAGAATTCAATAGAAGTAGCATGTACTTACTTGTCGAGTAAGTTAACAAAAATCTACTCTACATCTTAGTCATTCATTCTACGAATATTTAATGATTTTGATCCACCCACTAATTCAAATTCAGGTACAAACTGAATATATTACTCAAATTTTGAGTTTAGGAATATTGGCTAATGAAGCTTTGACTTGATCATATGATAAAGAGAGATCAACAACATTACCATGCAAATACTTGTCATAAGCTGGTAAGTCAAAATGGCCATGTCCACACATAGCAGTTAAAATAACCTTAGCTTCTCCACTCTCTCTACATTTAAGAGCTTCTCTAATGGTTTCAGCTATTGCATGAGTTGGTTCAGGAGCTGCTATTAACCCTTCAGATCTTGCAAATTGTATAGCACCTGTTACAAAAACAAAACATGCACTATTTTCATGTGTATCATCTTAATATCGTGTAAATGTGAGTTGAAATAGTCTCCATCAGGGTCATAGAAAATGCTAATAAAAAACTAATTTGACCTACATTTGATATTTTTGGGATCATTTTTTATTTTTCAAATTTGCAAGGACCACATCGGCACACGCAAATGGACCGAAATAGGTATTTACTCACTTTTTTCTTCCAATTACATGAAAATGTGAATTACCTTGAAAGCACTCAGTTTGTGGAATTGCAATTGCTTCCATTAGACCCAACTCATAAATATGTGAAATCAATGGTGCCATACCATGGTAACGCAATCCCCCTATAAGTAACCAAATATGAAAATACAAGAGTTACTCTAACTCATTATATAAACAAGAGATCAAAAATGCTATAGCCATAACTTTCTGACACAATGATTTAGAATGATTTGCCATGCATGTTATGAGTGGTCTCTACCAATATATTTTGTCTAAATTTGACTTAATTACACATGTCACATGTCGCATTCTTAAAGTTACACATACCCTTTAAGGAAAGTCGGTGTAATTTCGATCACAACCGATTTTAGGATAGGTAAGTGTAACAATAACATGCACTTAGAGTATTTGATCCAAGTGTAATTAAGCCAAACTTCAATATAATTTATCCATTTTTTGTGGTTGTGTTGCATGACTCATTTGAGATAAACCCTCTCACCAGCATGAATTGGATCAGGGACAAAGTTGTGGCCAAGTGTGTGCATTTTCATCAATGGAGTCAACCCTGCTGCATCACCATAATCATAAGCATATATTCCTTTTGTTAATGAAGGACATGCTGCAGGTTCAACAGCTCTTATGATAGGATTGATTTTCTTATTGAGTTTCTCTCTAAGGAATGGAAAACTAAGTCCTGCAAAGTTTGATCCACCACCAGTGCATCCTATAATAACATCAGGGGTTTCTCCAATAGCTTCCATTTGTTTAATGCACTCTTCTCCTATAACACTTTGATGCAGTAACACATGGTTCAGTACACTCCCTAAACAGTACTTGGTATCAGCATTCTTGGCTGCAACCTCTACAGCTTCTGATATAGCTATGCCTAAACTCCCGGGGCTTGATGGATCGTCATGAAGTATTTTTCGACCGGATTCAGTAATCGTAGATGGAGATGGATGTACCTTTGCACCCCATGTTTGCATCATTAGTCTACGATATGGCTTCGTATCGTACGAAGCGCGCACTTGCCACACCTGCATAGGTTATTTAACTAAACTTCACAGTTTCTTGTATTTTGTAACTGCAAAGCTAAAAATAAAAGGATATGCAGTGAATTAAGGTGCCAGTGATACTCAAGATCAATAGAGGAAGTATAAAAGAAACAGAAATTGATGACTTTTCTGAGCATGGATGGAATTTTAAGTAAATTTACTTGCTAGCAAGAGTTGTCAACATAGATGCACCATAACTTCTTTTTAGACTTTAGACCATAGTTGTTAAGGGTATGTGGTTCTTCATTTTTTACTTAGTTATAGTAAGACTATATTAAAGGTAGACTCATAAATGGTACTTAGAGTGAAGAATTTGGTATGAGATATGCAAAGTTTAATGATTGAAACTGATAACTACGCTTTATACCGGTCGAATAAATTCTTAAAAGGGTGCCCAGTATACAAGGCTCCCACCTAGCGGAATGTGAGAATGGTAGATATACTCAGCTATACCCTGCAAGCGAAAAGTTTGTTTCCGAGATTTGAACCCATAAATGTCAGGGTCACAGGGCAAGTAACCTCACCGTTAGGTCCGAGACTCACTTTCACAAGTCAAGGCCAAATATGCACAGCATACCTCACAGTCAAGGCCAAATATGCTGCATGCAAAGGCTAATGCACTTCCCCATTGTCCAGCACCAGTTTCTGTCACAACATTCTTGATGCCTGCTTGTTTATTATACCAGGCTTGTGGAACAGCAGAGTTTGGTTTGTGTGATCCTGCAGGACTCACACCTTCATACTTGTAGTAAATTCTAGCAGGTGTATCAAGAAGCTTTTCCAACCTCTTGGCTCTATATTCACCAAAAGATATATAAGATTCATCTTACTAAAGTTCCAAATGACAAAAAACAAAGTGCATATATACATTGATAATCAAACCTAATGAGAGGGGTCGGGCGCCAAAGCTTGTACACATCGCGAACTTCATCGGGTATATCTATGAATCTTTCATCGGTCACCTCTTGTTTAATTAACTCATCACAGAAAAGGGGTGACAAATCTTCTTGTTTGATTGGTTCTTGAGTCTTGGGATGCAATTGTGGAGGAGGTTTAATTGGAAGATCTGCAATTATATTGTACCATTGGTTCGGAATTCTAACCGATTTATCGGCATCCAAAGTTGCTCTTATTCTGCAGCCATTTGAACGCGTCGGGCGAGTTGGCTTGACATACAAGGCACAATGCTGAGGCCATTGTTTGTCAACTGAGGGTAACAACGATAACCAAGATGTAATACTAAATTGTGGTAAGTAAAACAAAACCATAAATCTGATTTGGTTATACCATGTAACAAACAAATCTTCATAACAAAGGTAGCCTAAGTTGTCCAAAACTAATATGAACATTGATTTGAAGAAACTTTATACTTGATAACTATTAAAATAGATGTCTATTCTGTAATATAATCGATTAACAGTTAATCAATTATTTGAGTAACAGTTTTTGTTTTCTGTTTCTAGTAGGTGTAATATATAAAGGGTGGTTCCCTTAAACTTTCTATTCACTTCATTCAATTCAATTCATTCTTTCTCATTCTTTCTTTTTATTTAAGCTTTCTTGGCTTATCCTTATTGTTCATTAATAAGATTCATTCATCGCTCATACCACATTTTGACAATAACAAAATAACTAAGCCTTTATCCTACTAGGTAAGGTCGACTACATGAATCGAATGATGTCATAATGCTCTATCGTGGGACACTTTTTACTATATAGTATTAAAATTTATCTTTAACAGTTTCAAGTTTCTCCTGTGGACTAAACAAATCAATAAGTGATAAAGGCTATCTTTAACAAGTATTAAAATTTATCTTTAACATTTAGGGTTTACTATATCGTGGGACACTTTTTACTATATAGTTTTGGTTAAGTTTCTCCATTCTTTGTTTCATATTAAATTATAAATCATAAGAACTGATCTGCATTAAACATATTAAACTAAAGTTGGATTTAAAAATGAAAAATCTAACAAATTCTACTCAAATGAACATGGATTTAATTGGACTAAGATCTGCATAAGTAACTTAACCAAAACTAAGAAATGTGTATAACAAATACTGATAAATTAGTTGGAAAGTAGAATTAGTGAAAGCAAACAAAATAGTACCTTTAGAATGGAAGCAAGTTGAAGTAGGAAATGGATTAGTATAGAAGATACAATGAGATATCATATTATTGTTTTTGTTTGGATCTTCAAAACATGAATGAATAGCATATTTATATTCACTAGCGTGTTGACAGACACTATCGTGCCTGTCAACCCGCTTTCCTATCGTTTATAGAGTGTAGTCTACATGCAATAAATGTGTAATGTAATAAATTGTATTACATATTATAATTTGCATATATTCAATTAGAGTAGTTGTTCAATATTAATGAACTGATGCATATACGATCATGTTCATAATTTAATTATTTATAAGAAAAACTGTCATGTTCCCAAATAAACTGTAATATAAAAACTGCACCACTTAATAGTTTATAGATGAATGAATAATGTACATAGATATTAAGTTATAAATTGTGAAGGGTAAAATAGGTATTTAAAAATTATACCATTGGAAGTTACATGGGAAGTTATTTAAAGTTTTCCCTTTATAAGTAGTATAGATAACAAATAGAAAAAATATAGTATATGGTTGGAAAATTAAAAATAACACTACAAGACAAAGATTCATATTTTTTCCCATTCTTCACCAAAACTAAGGAAGAATATTCAATTCTGAAGGATTCCTACCCACCTACTCAATGTAACACATGGAGATATGACCCAAGGGCCGTGAATATATTAAGTGTGTTCTTATCCACAAACTTAAATATTTATGTAGTATTTTATTCCTCACATGAAGTTATTAACGATAAATATTTATGTAGTACTTAAATAACTACTTGATTTTACTTGTGTTTTAATAAACTTGTTATTCCATTATACATTATATATATATATAAGTACATCTTAATTAACGTCTCTATTAATGACGGTGGAGAAGACTTACTTGGGTTGGCCACATTGGGTTTTGTGAGATATTTACTCCAAGAGTAAGTGGAAAAACACTTACTCCACATCATAACCATTCATTCTTGGGAAATCCAATGGTTTGAATTGGTGAGTACATCTAAGCCATTGAATTTTTTAAGATTGGATGGCTAAGATGAAGAGTAAGTGTTTTTTGGAGTAAGTGGATCCCTCCCCGTATATATATTTAAAAAGTGAGATGAATTACTCCCTATAGATATATGAGATAGATGATACCTAATGTTTTTGTATTTTCCAAATAGTTGGTAAAGTTTGGGTAACGAATATCTATTACTTATATGTGAATGAAGAATTAAAATTATTTTAATGTTACTTCATTAATTGAGTATAGTAATTTCAATATATATTCAATAATTTAGATTGCTCTATATTAAGAACTCAATCATAAGATTCATCACATGGTTTGATAATAGTCTAAAAATACCTATCGATTTTAAGAGGATAGATCTATTCATTCCAAGTCTTAACCATCAATTTTAGGAAAATTTAGATCTACTCACTAATTCAAACCATTGAATTTTCCACGATGAAGTAAATTTAAAAAACTTATCCCTATAGTAAGTGAATTCTCTCCCCAATTTTAATTATACTAAATATGATTTATTTAACATGATTATTGAGAGGAAACATGGAGAATGGGGAATTATTATTATTATTAAATGGTAGGGATCCACTTACTCCAAGAGTAAGTGGAAAAACACTTACTCCACATCATGATCATTCATTCTTGGGAAATCCAATGGTTTGAATTGGTGAGTACATCTAAACCATTGGATTTTTTAAGATTTAATGGCTAAGATGAAGAGTAAGTGTTTTTTGGAGTAAGTGGTCCAATTATTAAAAATATAATATATTAAGCAAAAATAAAAGAAAATAAGAAAATGGAAGAGAAGAAAAATTAAATTACAAAGGTTCTTTCATCTCTGAGTTCAATTTCAGATCTCACCCATACTTCATTCCTCTTCTCAATCTTTATCCCAAAGGTTCATTTTTTCATTCTCACTTTTTCTTTTTCATTTTTTCAATTCTTCAATTCCTTCCGTTTTTTTGCATTTCATGTGAAAAAACGTTTCTTTGCTTTTACATTATCTTATTCATGTTAATATTTCGGCACATTATTGTTAAGGTTAAGAGTTGAGTTATTGTTTCGAAAGATTTTAAATCTGGGTCCACCAATGTTAAAGTTTTGATAGTCTCTTGAAAAATTAAAGATATTATCGTTAATGAACTAATCAATTTCGGCTGCGTGATTACACCTCCCAACAAGTGTGATCACATAAATCGAACTATCGACTTTTTTGGCCTATCTGAGTATGCAATGAGGTTTTACGCCACTAGATCAACGTCTTGTTGGTAGTAGTCCATAATTTTTCTAAAAATAACTGCAACAACGACCGCAACTTAAAACCTTGTTATTGTGTAATGTCTTAGATTTAAGTATTAGGATAAAGATATAAAGGGCGACCTGGTACAAGAGACTCTCACTTAGTGGACTCTGGGGAGGTACATGTATGTAGCCTTACTTGTGTAAATGGAGAGACTGTTTTCATGATTAGTTGAGACCCTTAGTAACATTCCCATACTAAGTGTTAAAACAAACAAAAAAGTTTTAAATTTACTTGTTTTTCTCTTTATGATTGAATGTTTGTTTGTGATGACAGTAAGAATGTATAATGATGTTGGATCAAGACCTGGAGTACCACCTAATTCGATACCATCACAACCTAATCCTTTCGGGAATGCGTTTAATGTTGCTGGTTCGGGGCTCATACGAGGTGGATTGGGTGCTTATGGAGGGAAAATATTAGGATCTAGCTCTGAGTATGTTCAAAGCAATGTAAGTACCATTCTAGCATTGTTTTTGTAAGCAGTTGGTGTATCACCTCAGCAATACTTATGTATTGATTTTCGGAAATGATTGATGTGCACAAGTTATCACCTTAGTATCTGCTTTGTGGAATCAAGTTCTCATTTAAACTTTTGAAGAAAATTTTCAAACATTTTAAATTCTGTGATTTACTTTTAAAATCTGTTTCATGTATTGGATATGCTCTCTGTCAACAATGATTATTTATCAGTGAATTATTATGCTTTACTGATTTTGGAGGAATAAACCAATGCAGGTAAAAAATGATATTAACTAGCTTAGTGGACTTAAGTTTGATTTCTTTGCTTTCCTCTAGGATTTAGTGTAGATATGATCTCAAGGTGTGAGTTCAGTGTTTTCAATTTAAGTTAATATTTTCTATTGAATTACAGATAAGTCGGTATTTCTCTGATCCCCAATACTATTTTCAAGTGAATGACCATTATGTTAAGAACAAATTGAAGGTGGTTTTGTTCCCATTCCTGCACCGGGTAAGCAGTAATGTTACTCTTTTCTGCAATTATCTCCCGGATTTTCGTTGGATCATGTTATTTTATCTTCTTACTGGGTTTATATTTTTTATCTTTTCTGGTTCAGGGTCACTGGACTAGAATTACTGAGCCTGTGGGGGGTAGACTCTCATATAAACCACCAATTTATGACATAAATGCACCAGATCTGTACATCCCACTAATGGCATTTGGCACCTACATTATTCTTGCCGGTCTCTCCTTGGGTCTTCGCGGAAAGTAAATACTCTTCCTGTTTCTCTATCTTAATCCCATAGCATATTATGAGTCTACTGACATGTGTTCTACTTATTTTTCTCATACATAAAGGTAGCAACATTACTTTATTACACCCTGTTTGTGCTTGAGCTTGTGTATATCTATATACTATTCGGTGTGAAATGTAAAATATCTTGCCTTATTATAAAGCAAGTTTTGTTTGAAGTGTGCATAATTGGGATTTTCCTGAAAGTTCCGCTCTTATGTCAGCAGGGTTAAAACTCAGCACATCTATGACAGTAATAGTGTTGTCAACTATATGATCAAGTTAAAGGAATAGACAAATCTGTTTTCGTCCCTCTAACTACTCATTCTGTGCTGTGAATTTCAATTGCTCTGTGATTAAGATCATTGTGTGAAAAAGATTTCTGTGGTGAAGGTAATACAAATCGCCACCTACCTAGGCTATAAAAACACATTATTCTTTGTTAAAATCATGGAACATTGTTGCAAGGAATTTTGGCATTGACAGGCTATGTCTATGATTCACTGTAGTTTCTGCCCCCTTTTTTATTCTGCACATGTGAGCTTTTTCTTTGGTAGCGTATATTTAATAACCTCATGCACTAGGCTGCCCTTTTTCAATAGGTTTATACATTGAGCCAGCTTCGTCTTAGGATATCCAAGATCATACCACAATACATGTTTTTTGCAGATATATAATCATGGTGGGAGAGCCGAGAGGAAACCAATTGAAGGCAGAACTGTGGAGAGAAATTTTGGAAGCTTATGGCTTATGTTTATATAGAAATAAAATGGAATATTTGGAATTTAGAGTTTAGCGAGAAGTGCACGGACACTAGCTTAGATGTGAAAATTGGAGATGAGTGAACAATACATGATAGGATTATTATTAACCAATTAAGAATGAACACATTAGAGAGATTGTAGGGGTCACACCTATTTTAGATCTTGCCTTAAGTGGTATGACCATTTAAGGAAGAAGATCATAGAAGTACTACAAAGAAGAGTAGATTTAGTGTAGGATAACCAAATAGTTAGAGACTTGGAGGTGCAAAGGGGCCAATAAAAACTATAGGTAAAACCATTGAAAAATACTTTCTTCTTGTTGTACTTGGGAGCTTTTTCAGGACTTTAGTTTGAGTCCAGTACTTTTATTTTTATATTTTAGCAGTGATTTCTACCTAAAAACAGATATAAGAGCTATATCGAAAGCCAGAGAAGTATTGACTTTCGTATATGTTATAGAGATTGCTAATTGTATTTTCAAGAATGTTATTTTGAAATTTACACCCTGGGTTTATGCAAGTTACAATGAGATTTAAGTTCAGTGTATGTAACTCATATTTTTCTGTCTATTCCCCCATAGTTATTCAAAGTTTCTTGATGATGCTGTATTTATGTCCAGGTTTAGTCCCGAAGCTTTGAGCTTGTTATTCATCAAGGGATTACTCGGTTGGTTTATGCAAGCTTCACTGCTTAAGGTAACATTGCTTTCTTTGGGCTGTGGGGAAGGACCCCTTCTGGACATTATAGCATATGCCGGATATACCTTCACCGGTATATGTTTAGCTGTTTTCGGAAAAATAATATCGGGTTACTCCTACTACTTTCTGATGCCATGGACCTGCTTATGCATGGGAGTATTCTTGGTGAAAACAATGAAGAGAGTCCTTTTTGCAGAGGTCAGGAGTTATGATTCCAGCAAACACCATTATCTCTTGCTCTTTATTGCTTTGGTTCAGTTCCCATTGTTCACATGGCTTGGTAACATTACTGTCAATTGGCTTTTATAGAAGTGATAGCTTTTACCTTAGTCATATTCTTTGATTGTTGATGCAGAATTTTAGTATATGGGCTTTTTGTTTCCCCATTGTTAGAAATTCATAATTACAATTTAGTGGACTTCTAAACATACATGTTTTTTTCCCTTTAATCTTGATACTTAACAATTGAAACACCATTGTTTTCTAAGGTACTGTTTCTGTTTGGTATGTGACCACAATGTCTGTTCTGCTAGATTAAGATTTGTGGCATGATTTTGCTTCATATTCATTCAAAATGGAGTAAGGGTTTGGTTTTTTCTTAGCTATTGAGCAATTTTAGAACAATTGTATTAAGGGCTTGGTTTTTTCTTTATTCATAACTTTTGTATAAATAATTTTGTACTTAAATTCAATTGGAATTGCCTATATATAGTTGAATGTATAATGATAGAATGTAAGAAAAAATAGTAGTATTATTGGATGCACTGGCCATGTATGAGTTTTATACGGTGTCATTGTATTATCCACCGTTACTGTTTTATTGCAAATGAATGGTAGAGGATGTAGTGTATAGATTTTTATATAGATATTACAGTCTCATTCAAATTTCATTATATGAACACAAATGGAATGTGATAATAATGCACAATTCATTTTATTGAAGACTAATTTGTTTCAGATTACAGAAAAAAGAGCATTGTCTGCATAAAAATCAGGCAAATGTTTCATATGCCACAAGCCAAGAGGTTACTGAAATCTCTTAGTTTCTTTATCGAGCTGAGTTTTCGAGAGAAATAAATGAAAATATAAAGTTTCAGAATTATTTTATAATTGTATTTTTTTGTACCACTAATATACCAAGGGTGTCTCCTTATTCTATGAGTAAAAAATTAATCCTTTTAGGGGTATATGATCTTTCCTAAACAAATGTCACTCCCAGAAATTAAATTTTTTGATATAAAAAATATCATTAATCCCTTTGAGATTTTGTCATGTGATATTCTAATCAATAGAAATATGGATATTCTCCTGAGACTAATATATCTCATTGTATAAGTAAATAAATTATCTCCTTCAGCCACTAAAATTGTGACATGTGCACCATTTAATCGTTTTCTACAAAAATATTTCTAAAACTAAACAAAATATTACACATGTCATTCTTTTACTGGCTGAAGAAGTAAATTATCTCATGAGAAAATAATTTATTCTTTATTCTCCTTTAAAACCAATTCACAAATCTTAGTGCAGTGTCGTGTTAATTTTTTATTGGAATTTCTAAACTAATATTATATTATTACTCTTACCACTATCTTATGAATAAAATATTATTTATGAAATTCACATAATAAGTTGTTAATACTAATGACAAATCTTTGGATTTGAATTATAAATGACTGAATGACCAAGTAGTGGTAAACTATTGTTTTGGAAAATCTAAATGATAAAACATTGATAGTGTTAATTTAGGATTCTAAATGATACCATTTTTTAATAAATAAATATTCAAAATGGATTCAGAAAAGATTGAATAATTATTTGAGGCTATTTGACTCTTTCTTTTTAAAAATCTAAGTGAAGAGGTATATTTTCAAAACATAAATGACAATAAATAATTGTTAATAAACATGTAAAAGTAAATAAATACATGTTCAAATGATTACCTAAATATAGGTGTTCAAATATGAATTAAGAAACGTTGATAAATAATAAGTAAATAAATTTTCAATTTTGAATTAAAAAAAGGTGAACATTCATGTAGTTACATATGATATTGTTTTCAAGGTGAATATAAGTAAATAAATATGATATTGTTTTCAAGTAAATAAGTAAACATTTTGAATTAAAAATGTTTGGACAATAAATTGAAGGAGTGTGGTTTTTTAACTATTGTGGAGTTGATTAAACTTAGGTCTTCACTTTGGTTTTCTGCTTTGTTATATAATAAGAGTATAGACTTTGGTTTGAAAAAAAAAAGTGATGAGTATAGGGATGACAATGAAAATTGAACTTGTGGGTACCCGTCCGAACCCAACTCGAATCTAATGGGGAAAACCCGATGTAATTGGGTTTAGGTTTTATCCGAGTTCAAATTTTGGGTTTGGTATTGTTAATTACCTACTCGAACTCGTCATGAACCCGACTAATATATGTAAAATTATAAAATTACACATAAACACATATATAAAAACTATATATATAAATATATGTTTCGTTCGAATTTTTCGGGTTTGGTGATTGTATCATTGTTTTTAACCCCGCTTAATTCGAATTCGAGTTTAGGTTTTGGATTTTAAGTTCGGGATTGGGTAAGTACAAACTCGACCAATCTCATTGCCATTCCTAGATAAGTAATATGTGGACTCTCATCCGTAATAATCAAAAATAAATTCTAAGTTGTAGAATTGAATGAGAGAAATTGAAATGTTTGGACAACAATTTGAATAAAATTTAAACCAAACACATAATAAGATGCCCTATCTAATCAAATTATTATCCATTAAATGTTAGTTAGTTAATTAATTAAGGAAGAGTAGATGTAGGATTTAATTTGAATGAATCAACTTTAGAAAGAAGAATAATAAATGAATATGAGCTAGCTTTGGCCATTGATATCTTAAATTAAGATCATGATTTGATGGATCCACGCAACCATTCTATCTCTCCAACTCATGTATGCGTGGATTTCAACATTACACGTTTCAATTACTACATTCATACTTTTTATATATATATATATATATATATTACAAGAATGGATCTACTTACTCCGCATCTTAGCTATAATCATATGGAAATTTAATTGTTTGAATTAGTAACTAGATCTAAACTATTAAATGACTAAAATATGAGATAAACTTTTTAAACTTACTCTTGAAGTAAGTGGATCCGTTCTCATATAATACATTAATACTGTAAAGATTTATATACAATATCTACCTCATTCACTATTTGTTTGTATTAATTTTTTTGAAGAGTCGATAATAGTTAAAAATGAATGGTGGGGGATGGACTAATGTCAATATATAAAATTTTTACATAATCATCACATGCATTTTTCCCCTCAAACTTTATAGAGAAACAATATATTATTTGTCATTTGTTTGTTGTAGTATTATTTATATTGTAAGTGAATGATGATTGAATATGAATGATTTATTACGTGATGATATTATAAAAAACTTTATCCTATTATCCTAAAAGTAGGTAGATAATAAATTCTAATATTAATTTAATTTATAAACATGGATTATGTTCTTTAATTTTAGGCAGGATGTCATGTCCAAATTGTCCATGCTTTCCCAAGATAAATCTAGTTTCCACTACTAACCTTACCTACTTTGTTTCTCACACAAACTCTCCCTCTTTTTAACCACACAATTCATTCATTCTCTTTTCAACCACAATCTACACTTATTGATTTGTTAAGTAGGTTCATTAATTATGTTGAGTGTGCTTCCTAAAAAGTTATTAGATAATAAGATTACAAACTTTGTACAATTAGGGCATATGTATAATCTTCTATCTAGACTCAATACATAACCCCTAACAACATATAAACATATTTATGAAATTGTATCAGCGAGATATTGGTATAGTGGTGTAAGACCTCAATAGATCTCAAGATGACCAAAAAGTCAAGTGTTCGATTCTTGGGAGCAATACTTATTGGAAAGGGCAGCCACACAACCCGAAAAAGATTAGTTCCTTAATTAATAGAAAAAGATTATCCATTGCTATGAGGACTTTCAACACAATATTAATAGAACTTTACACCAAAGTTTACCAACTAATACATTCTTCAAAACACTATTATATTCCACATTAAAGAGTATATTCATCACATAACTTATATCAATGTCAACCACATCTTACATTTATCCCTATGCTCGTGTACTAGGCTAGTTAGAAATTACATATTCTTTTATATTATGCCATGGAAACACAAAAAATGATTCACCACTTTTCATTCATAGAAGGCCATCTTCAATGGCCGTGAATAAATAAGAAATTACATATTATTTTCTATAAAAAAATTTCATATTTATTTTCAATTATTTTTAAGAAGGTGTAATAAATAAGAAAAAATAATTCATTCAATGTTTTAACCCACAAAAAGGATACCAGAAGTTCATTTTCAAGAGTGTCTAAAAGTTATTAATTAACTTATAATCTTTAATTTTGTCTTTATGTGTGAGTATATATAGTGATGTATACTTTTTTCCTCTTTCTTTTTCATTCAACTATCACCACTTCAGTCATGTTCATTAATTAAGTTTAATAAAAATAGGCCGTATCTAACTATCAATCCTATATTTGCAATAATAACTATCTTATTTTCATCCAGCTATAGTTTTATTCTAATTATACAACATCACTTATTTCCAAAATTGATTTTGAAAAATTAATTTGATTTATTTGTTCATATAAGTTTATTATCCTAATCAGCTAGGAATAGCAACGAGGTAGGTTGGGGTTATGTTTGTCCTTACCCAAATTCAAATTTAAAATCCAAAACCCAAACTCAAATTAAGCAGAGTTGAAAAAAATGATACCATCCCGAACCCGTCGAGTTTCGACCAACCCAAACCCGATGAAACTCGTCCGAAACATATATTTCTCTCTCCATATATATCAAGTTTATATATATATATATATATATATATATATATATATATATAATTTATAATTTTACATATACAGTATCAAACTATATCAAATCCAAAGCCGAACTCGAAAATTCAACTTGGGTAAAACCTGAACTCGAACCTAATCATATCAGATTTTCCCCGTTAAATTCAGATTGAGTTCAAATATGTACCAATGAATTCGATTTTTATTGTTATCAGTATAATAAACTAGAATCCTTGGGCAAATAAATTTCTACAATTAAAAAAATAATGTTAACTATAATAAGGGAAACTTAAAATAATGAGTATAACTGTAACCCATTGAATTGAATCCTTTTATTCTTATCTCACAGATGCCTTGCATGCACCTCCCCAAACTTAACATTGTAGTGTTGTACTTTTCCTTAGTTAATCTAACCCAACTTTGGTGTCTTCTATAAAAGCCCCTCCAACCTCCCCTACCTCACTACACAAAAAAACATCATATCTTTCCATTATTACCGATTCAGCCCTCTATCAGAGCCGAATAAAAAATCGGAAAAGAATCATCTCCAATACTAGAGAGCAGTAAATCATAATAACATTCTCAACAAACAACCAATCTTTGAATGGCCACCCGTGTGATCCCTCCAAGAATTCTCAAGAATATCCGATATAACACTGCAACCGCGACCACAACCGCGACAACGAAACCACTCAACTACGCTCACCCTTCTATCATCTCCTCCTCCGTTGTTCCCCAACCGTCACTCTACGACAAGGCCAACCAAAAACCACCCTCCACCACCGTCAACCCACCATTGCTGAAATTCGACGATGCCGAAAAACTCTTCGCCCCCGTCTCCACTTCCAAACTACTCCGTTCAACCGCCGTGATCCACGCCACCGCAATGGGACCCATGGTGGATTTCGGAATGTGGATCATGAAGTCTAAGCTTGTGCAGAAGGGGGTGTTGAAGGATTTGGTGATGGCATCAATTAAGAAAACTTTCTATGAGAACTTTTGCGCCGGCGAGGATGCCGCCGATGCTGGCCGGAGCATACGGTGGTTAAACGACGTTGGGTTGCGCGGGATGCTTGTTTATGGGGTTGAAGATGCGCATGATAATGAAGGATGTGATCGTAATCTAAAAGGGTTCATTCACACCGTTGATGTTAGCACATCGCTTCCGTATAATTCTGTAAGTTTTTTCACTTTTTTAGCTTATAATAAAATCACTTTTTTTTGGAAGCGTATCTGTTATCATAATCAGAAAGATCCAACTTATTTTATTAAGCTAAATCATTTGCGCACGTGTTTTGTTATTTTGCCTTACTAATAGGTCAAAATGTATTTTTAGGTTGTGATTTGAATTTGAAATTCGTTTTCAGCTACAGAATCTCTTATTAAATTGAAAAATAACAGCTTTATAAAAATAGTCAAAATTATAAAACTTCTTAATTTGGATTAATGTTTTTCGTGTTAATTTAGTTCCTTATTAAATATATTGTATTTCCTTCTTATAAATTTTGTTTCATATTTGTAGAATTTTATGATTTAGTAATATAATATTTATATAAATAATGAATATAATCCACTATTCATTCCTATTAATTTTATTTAATATTTGAAAATGAATAATGGATGATGTTGTAGAAGGGTAAATAACTCTTACACTGCTGTTAGTATATACATCCTTTTTTCATAAATAATTTTGTGGTGAATAAATTTATATAATTATTTTAACACACACTTTATAACTTATTATATTAAAAATGTAAGACTAATGAAAATTTGTTAGTGCAAGTAGCATATATCGGAAAAAACTCGTCTCGAATACTGGAGAGGCAAATTATGATTTTTGTATCAATCTTGACGGATAATAATGTCATTTTATTATATTTAAAGGAATATAAAATCAGGTTAATATAATTTTTCTTTTGATTTTTGATGTACTCTCCGGTATAGAAGAGGATACTCTGCGGCATATATTGTACTAGGGTTATGGGTTTGAGCTGGAGCTGAGTGTGTTGTTGCTTTTTTGTGTGAATGAATGAGTTGATTATGCAAGTGGGTGACACTGAAGCCAGTTAAGGTCATCTACCTTTTTGTCTTGTATCATGAGTTATATCTTATGGTTGGTGTGGTCCCACCTGGCCTAGCCAAGGACAATGATCTTTGCAATTTGCCACATTAGCTTTCAAAACCTCTTACACCATAAGAAAAGTAATATTTTTCACAAATCGGTATGACATATGTCACTATCTTATGATGTGAGAGGAATCATAAATGCTTAATAGTATGTTTCAATTTGACATGTCAGTTTATAGTGCTTGAAATGGGGTTAGTAGATTTGTTTTTTTCTTTTGCCATTTTGTGACTAAGTGTTTGTATGAATAAGCTAGTCTGTGATTGATATAGTACCTAATATAACTTTTGATGTGATAGGTGAGTTTTGTGATTGTGAAAATCACTGCAATATGTCCAATGAAGCTTTTAGAAAGAATGAGTGACCTTCTAAGATGGCAACAAAAAGACCCATCATTGATTTTGCCATGGAAACAAGATTCCCTTCCAATCTTTGCAGAATCAAGTCCTTTATACCACACTCAGAAAAGACCAAATCCTCTAACACCAGAAGAAGAGAGTGATCTTGAACTTGCAAACCAGAGATTACTTGAACTATGCCAAAAATGTGTACAAGCCAATATTCCATTATTGGTTGATGCAGAACACACCACTGTTCAACCAGCTATTGATTACTTCACATACTCTTCAGCCATCATTCACAACAAAGATGAAAACCCAATTGTGTTTGGAACAATACAAACTTACTTGAAAGATGCTAAAGAGAGGTTGTTGTTAACTGCAAAAGCAGCAGAGAAAATGAGAGTTCCAATGGGGTATAAATTAGTCAGGGGTGCTTATATGTCATTAGAGAGTAAATTGGCTCAGTCTTTGGGGTATGCATCCCCAATTCATAATACTATTCATGCAACACATAAGTGCTTCAATGATTGCTCATCTTTTATGCTTCACAAGATTGCCAATGGACCTGGTAATGTGGTTCTTGCAACCCACAATGTTGAATCAGGTACTTACATATGCAATTTCATAATCATCCCCGGGGGGAAATAAAAGTCAAAATAGTCTTATATCACGTGTCATAAAACACACTAAAAATGACTAATTTGATCCTTATTTGATATTTTTGGGACCATTTTGAGTTTTTCAAGTTTTCAGGTACTAAATTGGTACGCATAAATTTAATCTAGACTATTATTCAAAGATGTATGATATGATGATGTGTAGGGAAATTGGCTGCAGCAAAAGCACATGAATTGGGGATTGGAAAGGTTAACCACAAACTGGAATTTGCACAGCTATATGGAATGTCAGAGGGACTTTCATTTGGTTTGAGCAATGCAGGGTTTCAGGTTAGCAAGTATATGCCATTTGGACCAGTAGACATGGTTATCCCATATCTCCTCAGAAGGGCTGAAGAGAATAGAGGACTCTTAGCTGCTTCAGGCTTTGACAGGCAACTCATGAGGTAAAATAAATATTATTCATCAACCTCCTTAGAGTCCGAGTTTGACCGACCGTAAGTCACGGGCTCAAATCGTATATCAATTTCTCCACTTTTAGATATTATATTGTATACATCAATCATCTTCATACCTACAATAAGTGAGAGCCTCGTATACTATGCCGCATTTTTGTGCTTACTATGGTTTTTTCTTTATATGTAGAAAGGAGCTGGGAAGGAGGCTTAAGGCTGCTGTGTTTTGAAGGCTGTAATAAAGTTTGGGGGCAAAATGTGCACTTTTGTCCTTTTAATTTATTTATTTTTCATTTTTTTCCATTATCTTCTTTTTATCAACTTGATATGTTGAATTTGTTTCCACTCACAAATTTGTGTCCCTATATACTTTTTGTCCCTTATATACTTTTTTTTTGCTATCATGACACAACTAAAAAGAGACATGTGATACAATAAGAAAGAGACATATAATAATAAAAAGTAACACCATGTGATCACAAAAGTTGATGGACAAAAATGAGGAGAAAAAAAAGTTGAGAAACCAAATTTAAAAAAATAAATAGGTTATGAGGGACAAAAAAATAAATGAGTGAAATGAATTGTGCATTATTATGGTTCCACTTGTATTCACATTTTGAAATTTAATAATACTAGTATTTTTGTTATACATCCATAATCATTATAAATTGAACTATATATGGGTAATTCTAATTTAATCTAACTAGATCAACATTGATACAAAAGTTATATAAACAATACATTGTTTATTATGCACAATCAATTCAAAAGTTTATTAATCATTGATGTAATGATTTGAAAAGATAACAAAGCTAAGCCCGTAATGAACCAAATTGGTAGCCATGAGAGAAATTCATTTGTGACTGAAAAAATTCATGCATATAGACAATATATCAGTTTTATATATTATGTTTATATTATCTATCATTAATATTTAATTATCATTGATTCTACAAAAAGGGTAATTTAAATGAAAGATAGATAATATAGTCTATATATAAATCTTTAAGCCGACAGTTTATAAATATATACACTATTAACATATATTATGTACTATGAAGAGATGCAAATAACATTAACACATAGAAATCACAAGTTGATATTTAGGATTAAAAATGATCTATTTTTTAGGATCTAGTAATTAGTTGGAAGAAAAAGAGTATCAAGTTTCCCTTTGTAGCAAACATGGCAAAGGGTCCTTGTGGTTTTTGGTGGCTCTACATTAAGCATCGGAGATATCCCAAAATCAATAATGCATACAAATTGTCATATCTGAATTTCTACTTAGCATTTAAATGAAAATGGATTAGTTTTTATTGTCATATCCTAATTGGAGATATCCCTAAGACCAAATATTCTTTTATCTTATAATTTAGTTGGCATTTCCTTAATAATTAATTATGAACCGTCACTCGGGTAAGAATAATTGTTATTGTGAGAGATTAGTTACTTTGAATCATTTAATCTAATTTGAACGATCAAAATTAAATGAAATGATCCCGCAAAAAATAACTAACTTTTAATCATAACTATGTATGTATGATTATAGGCCTAAATTTATTGTTTTTATATGAGAATTGTTTTCACTTGAGTCATAATCTATCATTTTCAATATATTTTATTCATTATTTTAATTTGACATAAAAGTTCTTATGTTTTTTATGATGATAATGGGGCAGGGAGAATTTTTTAAGTTCTTGTAATTTAATCAAATGGTTTTATTTTAGGAGGCAGTAATGTGCATAATTTTTTTCCACAATACCTTCTCAAACATGTACAAATAATTGAAAATTTTGCAATAATTTTCTCTCTTCCACTCTTTAGTTATTGCTAACATCATTGACATGAAAATCAATTCTATTAAAATGTTGAACATCACATCAATCTCATTCAAATGCACTTTTATTTATTTCATTCCTCTACTTATTGGATCTCTTCTATTATTATATCATATTACTTTATCAAAGTTTAAAGTAATCTTTCTTAGGGTTTGGTTCTTCCTCCACTTGATATATACTAAGTAATAATATAACAAATAAACAATTCATTAAAAATAAATTTCTGTCTTATTCAAAACCAAATGTTAATTTACTTCACGGAAATATCATTCAACATAAAATATAATTTAAATGGTATGCATGCATATCTGAAATGAATTTGTATTTTTTTAAAGTTTAATATATATGCATTATCGGTATAAATATTTATATACAATCATTACATTATTTATCATTCATTTGTATTACTTTTTTGAAAAGTTAATAATAATTAAATATGAATAGAAAATAATATAATGACAATGTAAAATACTCTTATACAATGCATTCATAATTTTCTATTTTTTAATAATTTGATGACCAATTTGTCTAGTTGTGCTTAGTTTGTGCCAACTTTCCACACTAAGGCCAAAAGTTATTCTATTAAATAATTTCACCACCTTCAAATAAATACGAATGATGATGAAATATTGGGTATAGTTTAAGTATAGTACAACGACAACATGAAAATTTTCCACAAAAAAAGATGGCTGGAGAATATAATATTTTCTTGGGTTGAGAATTTGGAATTGGGTACTTAGTAAGTGAAAGTTGTGTTAAAAATTAAAATAATACAATAGGAATATTCTTTAATCAATTTTCAATCACAACAAAAAATAATCAAGTATCCTTAATTCTTGACCATTCAACACTTGAAAAAAATATGCAAACAAATATAACAACAACAAATCACATAAATTTAAACCAAGGTTGGTTGTTACAAAATTTTCCAAGTTTAAAAGATAGTTCCATGTCTAAAAATAAACAACAAAAATAATCAAGTTTTTATTTTACTGGGTAAGATCAATTGTTAAAGTGTTATCTCAAAACTAATCGGCTTTGTGAGGAGTAGTTCAACATGTATTTAAATCATTCCCGAGATAATGAGGTAGACGATGTGAGACTTAATTCTCAACCTCCACATAAGCTTGTTAGATCAGGCGAATGATTACATTTAACTCATAACTAAAAGACATATTTTGACCAATGACAACCGAAAAGAAATTAAGCTCTAACTATAATAACATATTAAAGTTCTATCTCAAAACGATGTTAAAGTTTCATCTTATAAATATATCATAATACTTTATATTCTCATTAGAAAAACATTGATCTCCAAAAGTAACAAAAGTATATAGGACAAGGTAAGTTTACTTTCATAAACTATGATTTCAATAAAATCCAAGTTGCATCATATTCCATTGCCCTAGAATATATAAAAGGAAAGCCCTCTTGTTTGCCACTAACAAGTTGAACAAGTGGTGTTTTGTAATCCAAGATTCTTGGAAGATTTCAATGTCAGAATATGTTGATTTTGTTATATACATAACATTCTAATACCACATAAACAATACTAAATAAATGCCTAAAGTATTATATCACTTTTTCTACTATATCATAATAGGAATTAGCTAGTACTCTAAGATCCCAATTAATTTTGTTTACAAACTAAATTAAAAAACTTGGATACAAATTCTCAAACGTGTAACACTATAATACATAGATTCCCATTTAATTTTTTAGGAACTAAATTAAAAAACTTGGGTACAAATTCTCAAACGTGTAACACTGTCTATAATAAATATATAAATATATGTGTGAACATGTTCTTACGTACACATACAGATAAAAAAAGAGGAGAAACATTAAAAAAGTTATCTTTTTAGCTTTTATGAATTAGCATGAGACATGAACAGCTAATAATATCCTGCAGCAGGATCCTCTAAAGTTGACTACTTTACTTATTGCCAAATTTGATTTTTTTAATTTAGTTGTTTATCTCATTTTCATCTTTCAATTTTTTTGTTTCACTTTGATTCTTCAACATATTTTTATTTTTATAGTTAGTCTCAAAGCTAGTTTTAAACTAACAATAATATTTTGGGTTCGAGGAGAGAGACTATTTTTTTTTATTAGTTTTATAAAATGATATAATGAGGTTAGGTAAAGAAACTAATGTTATAAATTTAAAGGTGCAAATACCAAAGTTTCATGAAAAGGAATCCTTAATGAGATAAATAAACTTTGCCTATAGTTATGAGTTATACCCTCCATTGAACTGGTACCATACTGGTAAAATATAATAATGATACTAATTATGTAATCAGCTAATTTTCATTCAAAATGTATTATTGGTCATAATGAATTTCATTTAAAATTATAAATTTTATATAAAAGTGACTTAATTTTTATTATAATGTTACTGCGGAGAATCAAACACACAACAATTGTATTTGTTTATACTTCTAAAACATGACACGAAACCGAGTAATACATTTTGTTTTACATTAATGTTAGTATAATATATATATATATATATATAATATGTGATTTAATTAGTAAACTACTATATTATTATATTAGTACTTTGACCAATATGGTATTAATAACACTCTACGTTGTTCCATAATTATATTAATTTTTTTTTGGATATTTTAATAAAAGCAGAGTTATAAATTTATCATTGAAAACTAGTAATTTAATCATATTTTTAAAATTCATAAAAAATGTCATACTTTCAAATTTTCTAATCAATTTCAAAAGACCAACAGTTTATATCGGTCTCCTCAACACATATCCAAATCACATCAATGCGATTCTACCATATTTTCCATAATATGAGCTACTTCAACTTTCTCCTAATGCATTTATTTTTAATCCTATGTTGTATAGTGTGTCTAATCATCTAACGCAATATTTTTATCTATGCTACATAAAGTTTATTGTCTTGTTGACATTTCAGCACCCACCATTGAGTCTCATATAACATTTCAGGTCTTATAGTCGTATAGTAAAATTTCCCCTTAAGCTTGAGTGATCCTTTTTTTACATATGACACTAGAAGCACTCCACCATTTCATCTAACCTATTTGAGTCTTATGGTTTACATCTCCATCAATTTCCTCATCGTCTTATATGATTGATCCAAAATACATAAATCTAGTGACTTATGCTATAATATGATCCTCAATCTTTACCTATATAGTAGAGTTTGTCCGTCTCTTGCTAAACTTACACTTCATATACTTTGTCTTACTTGGACTTACACGAAAAAGATGTGCTTCTAAAACTTGTATCTACATTTCTACCTTCCCGTTTAATTCCTCTCTCGAGTCTAAAAAAACATCTATTTATAACCAAACCAGGTGCATTGACAAAGAGATTTGATCAATAAAAGCATTGATGAAGAATCCAAACCAATCTATGGCTATTTTCAAAGAACCTGCAGTGCTTGCACTTTGAAAACAAGACAGTTACATGTAAAGAGAACCTGGTTATCATCTCCTAGAATGTCATGCAACTACTTTACTTATGTTTCAAGCTTCTCCTACAAATATGGAAGCAAAGACAGGATCTCAATTCTCATGATACCCACTTGAACAAGGTTCACATCGAAAACCTTGTTTGCAATAACAAACCAATCCTGTTAAGTACAGACTCCATTGTGTTGCTTCGGTCCCTGGCTATATAACACTAATGTGTAATATATAAGTCGATTGTTATATCGGTATCAGATACATATCATATTAGATACTTCGCACTTCATCGGAACTTACTCGATGCGGCCTAGTGGTGTAGAATGCAAAGCTATGGATGATATATTTCTTGTTTTATGTTCTTCCTTGTGAGGCACTGCAGTGATTTGTTGTTAAAAGGCCTAAAGAAAAGAATAATGTGTACATGGTAGAGCACTAAAGAAAATGGCTTCATATTTTCTACAACCAATGTATTCTTGAACATTATATTATACTAAAAGAAATCAAAATTTCTTTGACACAATGAAATCAAGAAAAATGAAAAGATATAGAATTGATGATGATAACTGAGTAAACTTAAGAAGCAAACCCATTCATGAGCTCAATGATTGGTAACCTAATGGTCCTTGTGGTTCATCCTGTCTCCTATCATTTCTTCTCATCAATGATGGCATCCAAGGGAATAGCTTACCTATCTCCTTTGTTATATTACTAGACCTCAACCGTTTATCGTTGATTCCGAACTTCGCTCTTTCAATAGCTTCCATTATATCTTCTCTTGCCACAGTTTCACTACCTGCAAAGTCCAAATACATGCATATGATGTTAGGAACCAACTTGAAGTTGCTTCAAATGAAAGCACATCTAATTGACTCTGTTGGGTCTAACATGACTTGCTGGTCAAGCTACTGTATTCAATGGACTTTTTTTCTGGATATATAAAACCCTGCCCGAAGTGGTGAATCCGAGATTCGAACCCCTGACCTTGGAAGTAAGCCCTGAGGGTGCAGTCGACTTCCGTTGCCACTAACGGCTATTGGATTCAATAAAAACTCGAAAGTATGCGAGTGTTATCATTTAATGTACAGCACGAGAAAACTTAATAAAGAAGTCTATGAAGGCAGAGGGAGACAGAAGGGATGTCTGGCGATAAGATGTTCGGCAACTAAATCGTATACTTATACATTATATACAGGATTAAGTGTCACGGTTCTCGATATATGACTATATGGTTAAATGTAAGTTAAACTACAATCTACTGAGGAGTGGTAAATTGTGAATGAAATTAGCTTTAGTGACATGAACCAATATTTATGAGTTGATCATACCTCTGCGAGCAGCAAGCAAAGCAGATTCATTTACAATGTTTGCCAGATCGGCACCTACCAAACCAGGAGTTAGAGAAGCGATTAACCGACAAATGATATCCATGTCCTCCTCTAAAGGGACTCCTCTTAAATGTACAGCCAATATTTTCCCCCTTCCTTCTTCATCAGGTTCCCCTACAAATACTTTTCTTGAGAAACGACCAGGGCGACATAGGGCTGGGTCCAAGGCTTCTGGTCGATTAGTTGCTGCAATGACAACCACTCTCATCTCTGATTCAAATCCATCCATTTCTGTCAGCAACTGCATAGAAAAGCTATTGAGAATAATACATGAAAAGACTTTTCAAAGTGTCTTACTTAAGTTCCAATTAGCATATGAAATCTTTGTTTTTCATGTAAAATGTGTATACTGCGAAATAATTGATGAAGAAGTTGGACTTGTAAGCATTTATTTGGCAAGAATGTACAAAGAAAAGCAAAGTGGGAAAGGTAGCAATTTGAACTGTGCATATAAATAAAAGCAGTAACTTGGATGAATATAAAAGTTCTAGATGTCTTAACAATGTTTTGACAGCAGTAATCTCGCGAAATCGGATATTGTTTAGAAGTACAAAACCACTTTTGGAGCTTTTGTTGCCACAAAAGCAATGCAAGATATTGAATAAACTCGCCTGGTTTAGCGTCTGGTCACGTTCATCATTGAAACTTCTTCCTCGCCTGCCTCCAACTGCATCAAGTTCATCAATGAATATGATCGACGGTGCAAATTTCCTAGCTGCTTTGAAAAGGTCTCTGATTCTAGCTGCCCCTCTTCCAACAAACATCTCCACGAACTCACTGGCCGATACAGTGAAAAAGGGTACACCTGCTTCCCCCGCCACTGCACGCGCAAGTAATGTTTTCCCAGTTCCAGGAGGGCCTACCAGCAATACACCTCTAGGTAACTTCGCCCCTAACTTACGGTAATTTATATCCCCTTGCAAACATGAAACTACCTACAAGTAAAGGAATCTGTCAATAAAAAGCAAAATAAAATAAAATAAAGATGCTTGATTATTCAAGATATCTAGAATTAATTAATATATAAATAAACCAGATTAAGAAACATTTTACTCAATCTAGATCCACTGGAAATTCATTTTCACTCCTATACATCTCAACATAACCGAATACAAAACTAGAACATAGCATGTCAGTTTCTCTGCATACTAGGCAAATAAAACAAATGTAAAAATACCATGAGTAGAACAGATTTGGAGGCCGAAAACATAACCATATCCCAAAGGAAGTCTAAAGAGTAAAGACAAACAAGGGCCTGAAAAATTCTAGCAGTCCTATCCAGCCATAAACACAAAAGAACCACAAAGACCGAACATTTCCACAAAATCTTAGCTTCTTAACATGAACTAAAACCTCTAAGTTTAATTAAAAATCTAAGTTTAATTGACCTTAGAGGGAGCTTTAGATTTTCCAGATGGGTTTGTCCCAACGAAACCCGTCTATATAGAGACAATGGATAAGGAATTGAAAATGACATTTTGAAGAGTAGACATCCAAGGAGTCGAGTGCAAATTACTTTCTCTTATGTTTTTGAGAAAATGCAACGATCAAACCAATTGAAGTAATCTAATGAAAATCAATCAGTGAATGCTTAATACAGCTATAACCTTTCAAACAACAATACTAATGTAAGAAAAAGTGTTCATGCGTGTGAGAATAGTGAGAAGAGTGTAATTGAATCTGTTATTAATGATTTCTCAAGCAATTACAATGACAGACACTAGTATTTATACTCGTTGTACTTAAGTTAAAGGACTAACCATTGCCCTTGCGAAGTTAGCAGCAGAGGTGAGTAAACTTCACACATAAACAGCTCTGTACATGTAATACAATACGCCGTGTTTGATTCTATAATCCTAACAAGTCAATTACGCTTGCTGAACTTCACTAAACTTTCCCATTTTTCTTCTTGCTATGTTATAAACTGATAATAGTTAAGGCAACATGACTTTAACGAAGGGACACAATCCACTTTCTAATATTTCTTTGGTCTAATACTTAATTAGCATAAGTACCCCGCATTTTGAACCTTCACGAAAAATAAGTTATGAAGGACTCCTAAATGCATACCCGATTCTTACTTAATAGTTAATACTGTGGGAAACAGTAACCATGTTCGCAGCAATTGCCAGTTCTTAACCAAACTAGCAAGACAACAAAAAACACTTTTATATAGTTATTAAAAAAATTATCGTATGAGAACGAAATGATTACCTCCATGAGTTCTACTTTCGCGGAATCAACACCTTCCACATCATCAAACCCAACTGTCTGACCACGAGGTCTTTGCTTCTTTGCTGGACTATTAGCAGCAGAAAGTTGACGGTATAGAAGCCACATCATTGGCATTAAAGGTATCCACAGTGTTATCACAGTTATCAAAGTACGCCTCATAGACATAACCACTGATTGAGGGGCAGAGCTATAGGTAACTCCCTTTTCTCTCATTAATCCTACAAGGAATTTTCCGTCGTGATCTATTTTTCTTGTGCAATACTGCCACTCAGGAACAGAAGCACGAGGCCTTGAAAATTTACGAAATATATTTACTACTCGAGTTTGGCCAACTCTCGAAGTTTCATCACTTGGAAGCTTATCTATATCCTTATCAATTGAAAGATCTGTTATTTGTGATTCTTCACCAGAAACCTCATCAGTTTTAACAATCTGTGGGTTCATATTGTAATACACGCGCCGAGACCCCTCTTCGACTAAAACTTTTGTAACAACACCATTTTGAAGGCTCGTAATCAAGTCCGAATATGGAACAATTTTTGGAGGGGGAAGTGCAGTCAATTTAAGAAACAGGAAACAAAGGCTGAATACAATAGAAAACGAGGTAGCAAACACAATTGTTTGAATTCTCTTATGATTAAGGCGCATCTCATTCAAAACGAATTGAATGGAAAACTTTTTCATTCTGAGAGCTAATAACCGTAACCTCGGCCGCAATCTCAACGAAAATCTCTTCTTCAACCTATTACTAATTTCCTCTTTACCATAGTGGTTCTTACTGTTTCTTCTACTCCTACTCACAAGTGGCTCAATTTGATCATTACTGGAAAGACCATGTTGTTGTGACTTGCAACAAATAGAAAACCTCAAACTACTTTTTCTATCAGAACACTCAAGCTTTTTGTTCCACCAAACAAACCCTTTTTGATATGTGCAACATTGATTAAACTGAAACCCCAGAGAATGAAAATCAAATGAGCTAGTGCATAAACCTCCATAACCATATAGCCCAAAATATCTTCTTTGTGGCATATCAAGTCCCAAACTTTTTGGGTTAATAAGTGACCCAATACCACAAGGGAAAGAATAACAAGACATGCCTAATCCACAATCAAAGCTATAACCTTCTAGTACCCAATAAAATCCATAAAAATTGAAGCTTTTTCAACCCAAAAAAAATCTTCTAGTACCCAATAAACTGCAGCATCTCAATAAAGTTTGAAGCTTTAAGACATAATATCATGTAACATGAAGATTAAGAAGATGGGTAATTATTACCTGATCTTAAAAATGGTATTGAGAGTGTGATCTATGTGAGTGATTATTGGAGGAGGAAAATGAAAGACATATAGTGTACTTGTTACGAGGTATATCTATCTACTATCTACACATTCAGACATGGGCTATGTTGTTTTGCAGATTCAGCAATGTTGAATGTGCAATTGTGAAAAAGGTCCATTTTTTTTGACCTTATCATCTTTGATAACAAAATCTTGTCACTATAACCCAACCCAATATTTAAAACATGTTACTTGGTGGAGGAATGTTACAATTATTAAACATATATTTCTCCAAAAATATTTAGGCTTTTATGTTTCAATTGCCTCATCTAAACATATTTTACTTCAAACATAAGAGAATATCTTTTACACGCCCCAAATTCCAATTCTCACTACTAAATACCTTAAGCATGTTACATTTTTGTGTAATATGTTTAATTAAGTGTAAAATTGACATTATATAATTGGAATTTCTATTGTTTGGATTTATTGTTGGAATTTCTAATCTAATTTCTCCGCTATGAATTTATATTTTTCATGATTTGCAGATTATGTTGAGTTATAAGGTGAGTTGTGTAATGATTTGCACTATTATAGTTATTGTAGTGTTGAGTCCATCCTATCTTTTCTCACATTCCTAACTTTGTGTCCTTGGTCACTTTATTATTATTAACTACATTGTAACTATATTATTCAACCTAATAATTTCCAAAAGGTCCCCTGATTAAAATTAACATTATCTTTAACCACTTTCATATTATTATTATTATTCTAAAGTTATTTTTGTTATTAAAAAAATTTATATCTACATTCTTTCATCTATTTCTTTTTTCTCATTCTCCCATATCAAATAATACAAAAATCTACTATAATTCTCATGTTTTCATCCATTCCTCTCTTCTATAGAGAGACAAGTGGAGTTTTTAGAAAACCAGCACCGGTTAGAGAACATTCTAGTATGATTCTATCCAAAAAATTATTATGAAGTAAGAACCAAAATAATTATTTTTAAAATAAAAGATAAAAATAAATCAAAACAAAAATAAAGTAAATAAAATAAAATAAATATATTTAAACAATATATAAACTACCCATAAGCAATTTATAGAGAGAATATTGGATTGGGAGAGTGTAAAGTGAAAGTATTAACTGACTTGTACTTCCATTTCTCTAAAATCCATTAATAAAATGAAGTCCATCCCTTTGATTCTAATTGGTTGTGGTGGAGTTGGTTCTCACCTTCTTCACCACATTGTCTCATGCCGTTCTCTTCACTCTAAACAGGTACCTACTTTCACTTCTTCATTTCTCCTTACTTTCATAATTATAATAACTTTCTCATTACCCTCTTGTTTTCTAATCAATTATTTCTTTCTCACTTATTTATTTGCTTCCCAAAATGCATAAAGTATGATCCTTTTATGATATTGATCAAAAAATGGGGTTTATAAGTGTTTTTTTGTTGGTTGGTGATGGGTTTCTGATAACCCATTTATCTTTTAAACAATTATTTGTTCGTCAATTATTTATTTTCTATCCAAAATGCATAAAGTATGGTCCTTTTTAGATATTGATAAAAAAATGGGGTTTATAAGTGTTTTGTTGGTTGATGAGGGGTTTCTGATAAGTAATAACCCATTTGTCTTTATATCAATTATTTGTTCCTCACTTATTTATTTCTACCCAAAATGCATAAAGTATGATCCTTTTTAGATATTGATAAAAAAATGGGGTCTATAAGTGTTTTGTTGGTTGATGAGGGGTTTCTGATAACCCATTTCTCTTTTAAACAATTATTTGTTCTTTCTACTAAAAACGCATAGAGTATGATCCTGATGAGATATTGATTGAAAATGGGGTTTATAAGTGTTTTTGTTGGTTGTTGATGGCAGGGACTCTGGTTAAGAGTTGCAGGTGTATGCGATAGTAAATCTTTGATTCTTGCAGAGGATTTGTTAAATAAGGGCTTGGATGATAGCATTTTGTTAGAAACTTGTCGGATCAAAAGTGCTGGTCTCTCTCTATCAAAGCTTGGTGATTTCGGTACATATTTATGTTTGTCTTGTCTCGGTGGTCATATGAATCATTCCTTTTATGTTTCTTATAATGCTTACATGTTAGTTGTTGGTATTTGAAGGAGAATGCCGAGTTTTTAACCATACGGAGTCCCATGGAAAGATTCTAGATATTGCATCTCAACTTGGTAAAACAACAGGTGTGTTGAATTTTTATCATGTCATGCATCACCGGCTTACCGTGTTTGATTTTTTTAAGAAAATGTGAAATTAGAGTAAACTCTCATGCTTTCAATAACAAGGCAGATGTTGTTACCTCTGAATTGTTGTAGGTTTGGTCTTGGTAGATTGCTCTGCCAGCTCTGACATTGTTGAGGTGCTAAAGCAAGCGGTTGATGTGGGTTGCTGTGTGGTTATGGCTAATAAGAAGCCTCTCACATCTTCAATGGTAAGATCATCTTACTAGCCTGTTTGCGAGTTAGGTTTTGGAGGGGAAAGAAGGTAAATGAAAGGCTTCAGAGCCATCTCACAGGTGCATTTCATGGCTCTCAAGCCTTTCCATTCCCTTAATTACCCTTTAAAAATCAAATCGCAAACAAACCCTAATTGTCTATACGTAATTGTAGTAGATACATAATTTTTGTCAAACTAAGAAAAAATAGGGCCTTTTGTTTAGGCCTTGGGAAAAATCGATTTTTCATTAACATTTTAGGCCAAAGGGATTTATGTTATGTTAGTAGGTATTTTTTGTTTGACTACAAGTCTGAAAAGTGATTTAACTTTGAAAAGGAATTTTGAGGTATTTGGGTGTAATAATGGAAAAGCGAATTTTCTTTTTATGAAATTACAAAGGGATAAGGTTGTGTTAATTTTTGTGGCCATTTTGAAAATTTTGAATTGATACTTACTTTTGCCAAAAAAATTAAAAAGATTTTTTATCATCTCTGAAAAAACATTTCCTACAAGCTAGAATATTCAGTTTCTCCTAAAAAAAATTTATTTTAAGAATTAACTTTGTTAATAAGCCTAACCGAACAACCTTAAAAAATGTAAAAAATGATTATTTTTTAGAAAAAGAACATGGGTTTTGGGGGAAGCCTAAACAAACGGGCTCTTATTTATACCTGATTTTCTCTTTCTTGGTACTCTTGTATATCATGATAAGAAGTCATTATAATTATTTTTTCAAATAAAAGCAAAGGTTTTTGTTCTTCCCCTTCATTTTGTTTCGCAGTTAAGTAATTATGCTTGCCTCATCTAATAAAACTCTTATATGGAGCAGGAGGATTTTGAAAAACTTTTCACATATCCGCGTCGTATTCGGCATGAGTCAACTGTAAGTGATATTGTTTCTTGCCTTAACTAGAGTCCAAGTATGTACAATAGCATAGCAATGCAGCATATGTGGCAATATAGAAAATAGTTATGAAATTATGGGTTCTCTTTAATATGTTATGCTTTTGTCTTTAACTCTCACCTCAGTATCCGAATTAGAGTCTCTACAAGTTTTGGATTTATTGTAGGATTCATAATCTGAAAGCACTTGCTTTGCTAATATTCTCTATGCAATCTTCACCTTGATATGTAAGGAAAATTGAAACCCGTGTGAAAATTAGAAGCTATATGGTCTGGTTTGCCAGTGGTAGTTTGAGCATAAAATAACCTCCTATTAAAGAACTTGGTATTAAGAGAAGCTGAATATAGATGAGATTGAGATAGAGATAGAGATAGAGATAGAGAGAGAGAGAGAGAGAGAGAGTGAGAGTGAGATGTTGAAAAGTGATCAAACACCTCGAGTTTATACCGAAGCTCTTCAATCTGAGGTGGGACAACGATTTGGTGAGTAGGTCAGGTCAGCTACCTGATCCTGGCCAGGTACATGACAGATCACCGAAGACTTGTGAATGACCCTTTCTCTTACAAAGAAGAGGTTGAGTTCCGTATGCTTGGTGTGTGAACTTAGGAACTGGTTATGGGATAGAACTACGATTCTCATGTTTTCACAGTAGATTATAGAAGCCGTGCTATGGACCTGTAATCTTTGAGCAGAGTTTGGAACTAGTTGACCGGGCAACTAGTTTCTGTATACCAGGGGAACTCTTAGACTCCTCCCGAATTCACTCAATAGTCACTTAACCTCACATTTACGAATCCCCCTCAAATTCATCCCACCCTCTCATGATAATAGTAATAATAGAATCATTCGTAATGATTCTAGAATCATTCTTCTCACCAATCATCTCATGACATCTCGCCCTTTTGTCCTTTTTCTCTGCTGTGTAGATATTTCCTCTGGTTCCCTCTTGATGTCTCTCTTCATATTTTCTTCTCGTATGTTAACGGCCTCAATATTTTTAGACTATGCTTCTTAGACGTCTTCCCTTCTCTCTTTCTTAAGACCAAACCTAAAATGTGGGATTTGCAGTTGCCTTAAAATGCAAATTAGTACACGCACTTTCTTTGTTCTTTTAAGCATTTTTATTTTTGAAAAATTGGTCTTTTATAGTCTCTGGCTCAAGATCTTAGTCAATGGCGCACTATACTTATTTATGTAGAAGAGACCGGCAGATATGTAATACTTCGCTCGTTTCATTATTAATCGATTTAATTCTTTATCTCTGTTCAGTTTCTTACTTTCCTACACAATTTTCTGAAACATTTTGTTATTGTTCAAGAATGATGTATACATGCTTAAATCCATATCTCCTTAGAATTGTCCTGTTGTATACTTGCTTTTTAAGTAATCAATTTCATGAGTTCATCTTGATAGGGAAATACATTTTTAATTGGATATATTTATTGTTAGATTGTCAAATAATGGAAGTAGACTCTTTTCTTATTTGATTTAATGGGCATATTGAAATTTCAATGGATCTAGGAGCTTATATTTATCTGGTTGATTTTTTAAAGGTAGGTGCTGGTCTTCCTGTGATAGCATCCTTGAATCGTATAATCTCTTCCGGTGATCCTGTTAATCGCATTATCGGAAGTTTGAGTGGTATAATATCTGCCACGGTCCAATGATTAACTTCTCCATGTATTTTTAATTTCATATTCATAATAGACAGTTTTCACATAACTTTTAGGTACTGGCTATTAAGATCTTACTTTTTGCTGTATAAACTTATTAGGGACTTTGGGGTATGTAATGAGTGAGGTCGAAGATGGAAAGCCTCTGAGCCAAGTTGTTAGAGCTGCTAAAAGTCTGGGCTACACTGAACCAGGTGAGTGGTGCTACATTTCAGATTCTATTCTTTATGTATGAAGCTCATTAATCTATAATATCAACCATTCACATCTGTCTTATCTCCCACTGCTCATCATCTTTACACTTGTAAGTTATCAGGGTTACAGTTAGTACCGTAGTAGCACCCGAGATAATTGTATTGTTCAATATTAGTGATGTTGAATGTCTGTATCAGGAAACCACCTGCTACTAAGGTTAGTAAGGTGCATATTAGGAAAGGACACAGAGGATCCAGTGAATCATGGGAATTGCGATATTTGGAACAGATTGTCAGGATACTCAAAAAAGGTTTTTCCTCAAGGGGGAGTCATCGTATGTTAAGGACTCGCACTTGAGGGAGGAATTGTTTGGAATTTCAAGTGTGAGTGATATGTGAGTAAAAGAAATCCCACATTAGTAAATATTGGATAAGTTAAAGTGCATATATGTGGTAAGAGCAAGATTCACAGACCTAATGTCTTAAGGTTTTGGGTCATGATGTAGTGTCAAGCCCGCATATGTGGTTCTTCGCTTAGCCCATTTGTTGAAGATGTCCTGTTGCTTTGGAATCCCCCGTCCTAACAGTTTCTTTTTGGTTTCTTTGCGGGATGCCTTACCCTCTTTCTTTGTACGTAAGTGTGTGGGTTATTTATATGTACTATCATGTTTTGCAGATCCGCGTGATGACCTTGGTGGAATGGATGTTGCTCGAAAGGTTCAATGTGGTTTAATTTACTCTGAAATTTAGTTTGATAGCTGTTTTTTTTGTTCTAATGTAAAAGCTCACAATGCCTTGCAATTAGAAGAACTTGTCTGGTCTCGGGGCTTTGCACAGATGTACACACTAAGCAGTACTTGAGCATAAAATTGAATGATGCCTATTTTTATAATATGCATATCAGTTTACTCTTGTGGAAAGAAATCCAAGTTTTTGTTGGCCAAAGTTAGCAAAATTCATGCATGTCCTTTTGGTGACTTTGGTCAAGAAAAATTTATTGCTATCCAAAGAAGTTTATGGTTTATGTTCCCTGTGTGCCTAGTGGAGCTTGAGTTTTAACTTCTGAAATTGTGATGTTGGTCTTCATCATTTTTTACGTTGACTATTTCTTATCCTAGGACCTTCAGCACTATAATAATAGTAGTAACTTAGAATGTGCTAAATTTCTTTCTGCTTTTGATGTCAATATTAAAACAGGCTTTAATTCTTGCTCGAATACTTGGTCGCCGGATTAATATGGATAGCATTCAGGTTTCGTGGCATTTGTCGTAAACTACTTCCATGCTTCCCTATTTCTATATTTTTAGGCCACTTTTACAAGTATGTTATGCTTATGTGAATTTTACAGATTGAAAGCTTGTATCCGAAAGAAATGGCGCCTGATTTAATGACTGTTGAAGACTTCCTTGGCCGTGGACTCTCGTTACTAGATAAAGATATTCAAGAGAGAGTTGAGAAGGCAGCTTCAAAGGGAAATGTACTGCGTTATGTCTGTGTGATAGAGGATTCAAAGTATCTTCTCTTTACTCCCTTCATATTTTATGCTCAATCAAGCACTGTTGTTACACCTTTTCACATATAAAGCTCTTTTCCATATTTCGATTCAACCTTTGTAAAAGATTCGGTAATGTTTATTTTTTTAAATTATATATATTTTTCACAAGCCATATCTTCCAAAATCTTAAGGTATTAGTCGATAGCCTACGAGTGGTTTTATATATCTAAGACACCCTCAAACAAGAGCTCTTTCGGCTTGAAGCATGGACAATGCACAAGCCTGTACATCTTGTTATAAAATTTATCTTTTTATTGGAAGAATTGAGGTTGGGCTCCAAAGATCAAATTCTAGACCATTTGGTAGGCTTTGGCCTTTGATAGCATGTCATGAAACATTTGTTTATGAATGTGTTTATATATTTAACAATATTCAATATCATTATGATTCCTTGTGTACCGATTATAATCCTTTTCTCCTTGTAGGTGTGAAGTTGGCATTCAAGAGCTTCCCAAGAATTCTCCCTTAGGAAGACTAAGAGGGAGCGATAATGTGGTAAATATTTTATTTCCTTGGTGTTTGTGCCTATTTTAGAGGGCGAGCTTTGACGTAACGGTAAGGTTGCTTGTCTTGTGATCTAGAGGTCAGGTTGAGTTCAAATCCCGAAAACAGTCTCTTCACTTGCGAGGATAAGACTGCCTACACCTATTGTTCGCAAACCCCACTAGGTGGGAGCTTCGGCTGCCCTTTTCGGTGTTTGTGCATATTTTATTAGGATTCTTTTCCATTTGAGTGGCTTGAGCTGGTTGAAAATATGGCCTTCCTTTCTTTTCCGTTGGGTGTGACCATTTCGTATGTTGATCGAAATGGCAGGTGGAAGTATACACTCGATGCTATAGCGACCAACCATTGGTAATTCAAGGTGCTGGAGCTGGAAATGACACTACTGCAGCTGGTGTTCTTGCTGATATTGTGGATCTTCAAGATTTATTTCCTTGACCGGAAAGGGTTCACGCCTTTCGGTTCGAAGAAAAGTAGAAGTATAGTTGCTAGGTATCCTTTGCTCTGTAATGTAGTTGATGTGCTTTCAATACATGCTCTTCTTGAACTGAGAATTGTTGACTGTAGAAGTTTGTCATTTATTTTCTAAAGTACTTACAAAAGTTAAGGTTGGAAGTTTTGCAACCTTAATGAACAGCTGGTGTATTCATTGGTGGAGCTTAAGCATATTTTTTTTTGGGGGCCAAAATAAATATTTAACATGTAATGTTCAATGTTTTTAACAATTGGTAATAAATTTGAGAATTTCATAAATTTTCAATTCATACATTCAAGTCTAATAAACATGCACACACTGAACTTAAGAAGGGTATGTCACATTGAACTTTAGCCTATATGGCAAATTGGTGAGTAATACAAAATAACATTAAAATGGAATTTTGTTTGTTTACATTGTTATGTCCTTGTATATAGAGGGTTACATGCCTGTTGCCTTTATACATTGTTTTAAAAATATGTTTTAAATTAATGTGAAAAAAATGTATGCATGATTATTCATGAGTTTAATATATTATCACTGTATCATCAATCATTCATATTTAATCATATTTTCAAAAAAGTAATATAAATAATGATATGTTGATTGTATATAAATTTTTACACTGACAGTGCATAGATATTGTGAGTGATATTGTCCCTAAAAGCACATGTGTCATATCATTTGCCACAACTTTTTTTTATTACTTTGTGTAACCAAGAACTTTTAATTTTAAATAATTGAATTACTAAGTGGTTCATTAAATATCCAAAAAAAGTTACTTTCTTTTGGGTTTAGTAAACTTCATCAAATACGCAAAAAAAAATATAGTTAATTGATTTTGGGCTTACTTGTATAATCATTAAGTGTTGGTGTCACACATTAAGTTGTTAGCAAATAACAATCATTTTTTTTTTACTTGTATGCAATAGTTGCTTGGTTATGCAACTCCTACATAACTCTATGCAATTCATGGTTTGGCTCTTATGAAACAGTTGCACAAAACTCTACAATTTATATAACCTTCATTGGATATATTCCAAGGTGTTAATAAATGTGTATTTATCATTCATTCAATAAAGTATATATAATAGTTATTGACTAATAGAGTGCAAAGAGGGTAGATTTACAAAATTGAAAAAATTATGTGACATAAAGAGAGTAGAATAGGAAATTGGAAAATGTCCAACAGTTAGAGAGTTTGTTAATTAAAAGATGAAATCTCTAATAATATATTAACATTTGCCGATCAAAAAAGAAAAATATTTCATACCGACAATCATAAACTAATTTGCACAAATATCTTTAAAATAAATACAACTTTTTCAACAAAATATTTCTTATACATATAGCAAACTTGAATTTATAACACCATGTTTAATAGCTTAAGTACGTGCTTGGCTTTTTATGTTTAGTTTTATAATTTCAATATTAAGAATATAAAACTAGAATAAACATTAAAAATTATAAAAAGAAATTAAAAGCATAATTCATTAATTAATGAATTAAGTCAGAACTACATTCTCATTTGTTGAAACAAGAAAACGAAAGAATTATTCATAAGACTCCTATGAAGGAGTACTACACAACCCAAAAAAAGAAAAAAGAAAAAAGAGCATCTAAAACAATGCCCTAATAAACAGAATTAAAAAAAAAGTGATAGAAAATTTGATGTATGATTCAATTGTGTTGGAATTTCTAACAATTTATGGGTCACAAATATAATTCTATAATTGTGTTATAGCCATTATGTATTTAGCCAATATATATAAAATGGTCTTATGAATTAATTTGGTGGCTAAGGGCATATGTGTCATGAAATATTATGAGTGTAGATACCTTCGGGCAATTTCTAATTTGATGAAGGGACTGAATTAGAATATTGCAACTTAAGTGGTAACCGTTAGTGTTACCTTTATGGGTTATGGTCCCCAGTTGCAGAGCAACAAGTTTTATTGAGTAACTGATGTTATAAGGATATATAAAGGAAAAGAGAAAGGCATAAGGTTAAGCCAAGCACTCTCACTTTTCACCTAAGGCATTCAGAACATCAGAGCACTCACGTTCTCTCTGGATTCCCCTCTAGCGGAGCGAACGGAAAACCATCAGGCTCTAGCAACCGGAACATCCTACAACCCACATACCTCGGAGCATTCGGAATGGCAAACCAAGGTATGCGTTTTCTTCTTCACTATGAAACCAATTGGGGTTTTGTTCGGTCTGGATTAGGATTGTTCCATAAGGGTTTATGTATGGGCATAAACATTTGGTTTCGGAACAATGTCCTAATCATTCGGTTTCAGAGATACGATTAGGATTAATCGGTAATATCCATCAAGTGGTATCAGAGCCACCCCAATTTGGTTCATATGTGAAATTTGGGTTTTTTTTTTGTATGATGTTATTCATGTTTTCCCCAAATTGGGTTTTGTTTTGCAAAATTGATGATTGCTATAACATTATTTTGAAACATTAGCAATCATAATGCTTTTTTGGCTGTTTTTGGGGTGAATTTTGCGAAAAAACCCGATGGAGAACCTTCATCTTCGTCAAAACCCTCGGGTAGACGAAGGGTTCTCGCTCAAGCGAGAAAACTGTCGCTCAAGCGAGAAAACTGTCGCTCAAGCGACATTAAGGCAGTAGCTGCAACAAAATGGTTGGGTTCTCGCTCAAGCGAGAAACCTGTCGCTCAAGCGAGAAACCTGTCGCTCAAGCGAGAAACCTGTCGCTCAAGCGACATTCAGGCAGTAGCTACGACAAAAGGAGTTGGGCTCTCGCTCAAGCGAGACTCCTCTCGCTCAAGCGAGACCCCTCTCGCTCAGGCAAGACCCCTCTCGCTCAAGCGAGATTCAGGGACAAATTTTGGGGTCTCTTTTCAAGTAAAATTTTTGGGGCTTTGGTATCTTTATGCATTGAACATGGTTATGATATGGTTACCCGCTAAGTTGTCTATTATTTCAAGTGAGCCAATTGAAGTGGAATGTCGCCAAAGTGACCTCTTTCATGGATATAACTCATAAGGAATATTAGATGTTGGTGTGTGTGGTTATTCATGCGGATGTTAGCTGGCCCAAAGGAAAGTTAATGTTTGGCCGAAGATCATACACACTGGCGATGATAAACATGTGATAATTATTCAGTTTTATACATGTGACTGATGAATCAATCCAAAGAGGGGTTCGTCAGTTGACATGTCTTATTATCAATGTTAATCATTGCAACAAGAGTACCACTTGCAGTTAATATTACTGTCCAAAGACTTGATATTAATGGTGCGCTAGGTATCTTGATTGGGACATACCATTGTTTATAGCATATTGATGGTTTTAAGTTGTGAGCATGTTTTAATATATTGTCTTTTGTTCTATTCAGCATCTTCTATTGCTTCTATATCTGCAAATCTGAATTCGGTTCCGGTCCTCAATGGAACAAATTTTGAGGACTGGAAAGAGAACATGGAAATTGTTCTTGGCTGCATGGATCTGGACTATGCATTAAGGGTAGAGCAACCACCACCTCCTTTGGAATCCAGCACCTCTGAAGAGAGGAAGGATTATGAGAGGTGGGAGCGCTCCAATCGCATGTGTCTCATGATCATTAAGCGCGGCATTCCAGAAGTCTTTAGGGGTACTGTATCTGAAAAGATATCAAGTGCCAAGTTTTTCCTTGCTGAGATAGAAAAGCGCTTTGCAAAAAGCGATAAGGCGGAAACAAGTACTCTGTTACAGAACTTGATTTCCATGAGGTATCATGGCAAGGGAAATATAAGGGAACACATTATGGGAATGTCCAATATTGTCTCAAAGCTGAAGGCTCTCAAGCTTGAGATGTCGGAAGACTTGCTCATCCATCTGGTTTTAATTTCTCTTCCTGCACAATTCAGTCAGTTTAAGATTTCTTATAACTGTCAAAAGGAGAAATGGACTCTTAATGAGCTCATTTCATTTTGTGTGCAAGAAGAGGAAAGGATGAAGCGAGAAAGGACAGAAAGTGCCCATTTTGCTAGTACCTCTAAAGACAAGGGCAAAAAGAAAATGATTATGGAGCCCAAGAATGAAGCTGCAAAGGGTCCAGTGCAAAAGAAGCAGAAACAAGTTACTGTTTGTTTCTTTTGCAAAGAATCTAGACATTTAAAGAAGAAATGTGATAAGTATCACGCTTGACGTGCTAAGAAAGGTACATTTCTTGCTTTGGTTTGTTCTGAGGTCAATTTAACTTCAGTACCTGGAAACACTTGGTGGTTAGACTCCGGTTCAACTTCTAACATCAGTGTTTCATTACAGGGTTGCTTGAACTACCGAAAGCCTAATTTTGTTGAAAGATACATATTCGTTGGCGATGGAAAATCGGTAGAAGTTGAAGCTATAGGACATTTTAGGTTATTATTAAGTACTGGATTTTATTTGGATTTGAAAGACACCTTTGTTGTACCGTCTTTTAGACGGAACTTAATTTCTGTTTCTTATTTGGACAAATTCGGTTATTATTGTTCATTTGGAAACAATTCGGTTAAATTGTCTTTAAATTCAAATATTGTTGGAACTGGTACTCTTATGATAAATGATAACCTTTATATGTTGAATACTATAGCTGATTATAATGAAACCTTGAATGTGGAATCACGTGGTACTAAACGTAAAATTGAGAATAATAATTCAGGTGCATTATGGCACAAGCGCCTAGGTCACATTTCTCAAAAGAGAATTGAGCGTCTTGTGTCAGATGGGATCTTGGATTCCATTGACTTCACAGACCATAAGGTTTGTGTTAAGTGCATAAAAGGTAAACAGACCAAACAATCGAAAACTGGTGCATATAGAGCTTCAGACGTCTTAGAATTGATACATACGGATATATGTGGGCCATTCCCTACGGCTTCCTGGAATGGTCAACATTATTTCATATCATTCATAGACGATTATTCTCGTTATGCATACATTTTTCTTATTCATGAAAAGTCCCAATCAATGGACGTGTTCAAAACCTTTAAGGCTGAAGTTGAAAATCAACTCAGCAAAAGGATAAAGTGCGTCAGATCTGATCGTGGTGGTGAATACTACGGTAGATATGACGGTTCAGGTGAACAACGTCCAGGGCTTTTTGCCAAATACCTAGAGGAATGTGGTATAGTCCCACAGTACACTATGCCAGGTTCGCCTAGCATGAATGGTGTGTCTGAAAGACGAAACCGGACTCTTAAGGATATGGTAAGGAGTATGATTTGTCATTCTACCTTACCAGAGTCACTCTGGGGAGAGGCACTTAAGACTGCAGCTTATATTCTTAATAGAGTACCAACTAAAGCGGCTGCCAAAACACCTTATGAGCTTTGGACTGGGCGAAAGCCTAGTCTTAAGCATTTTCATGTGTGGGGATGTCCAGCTGAGGCAAGGCCTTATAGGCCTTATGAAAAGAAATTGGACTCCCGTACAGTGAGCAGCTACTTTATTGGTTACTCTGAAAAATCAAGGGGCTATAAATTTTATGATCCAAATTTAAGATCCATATTTGAGACGGGTACAGCCACGTTCTTTGATGATATTGAGTTTGAGGGGGAAGATAAGGTAAGAAACTTTGTCTTAGAGGAAGAATCGGTATCAATTCCAGATTCGATTCATATAGTTGCTTCTGATGAAGCAAATTTGGAACCTCTTCAAGACACTCTCCCTACTCAAGATGAGTTAGTAATTCATGAAGGACAAACTCAAATTCCTCAAGAACATGGACAAGAGTTGCAAGAGCCTATAGCTTTGCGTAGATCCACTAGAGAAAGGAGGAATGTAATTCCAGATGATTACATATGTTTTCTCCTGGAACATGAGGGTGATGGCATTATGGATAACGATCCTTCAAACGTTCGTGAAGCCATCCAAGGTTCCAATTCGGAAAAGTGGATTGAAGCAATGAAAGAGGAGTATAAATCCATGCAAGACAATAAAGTTTGGGAACTTGTCCCATTACCAGAAGGTAAGAAACCCATTGGTTGCAAATGGATTTTTAAGACCAAGCGGGATTCTAACGGTAATGTGGAAAGGTATAAGGCACGTCTTGTAGCTAAGGGTTTTACTCAAAAGGAAGGGATTGACTATAAAGAGACTTTCTCTCCGGTATCATCGAAAGACTCTCTTAGGACAATCCTCGCTCTTGTAGCTCATTATGATTTGGAGCTTCATCAGATGGATGTCAAAACAACTTTTCTCAATGGAAACATTGATGAAAAGATTTATATGGTGCAACCAGAAAACTTTGTGTCGGGAGACCCAAAGAATATGGTTTGCAGATTGACAAAATCCATCTATGGACTAAAATAGGCGTCTCGTCAGTGGTACCACAAATTTCATGAGGTGATTCTCTCATTTGGTTTTGAGATGAATTCAGTCGAGGATTGTGTGTATCACAAATTCAGTGGGAGCAAGCACATTTTCTTGCTCTTGTATGTGGATGACATACTGCTTGCCACTAATGATGTGGGTACCTTGTTGGAAACCAAGTTATTTCTCTCCAGTAATTTTGAAATGAAAGATCTTGGTGAAGCTTCTTTTGTATTAGGAATTCAGATACACCGAGACAGATCTCGGGGTATTCTTGGATTATCACAGAAAAGCTATATAGAAAAGGTACTTAAAAGATTTGGCATGCAGAATTGTAAACCAATGGATACTCCAGTTACTAAGGGAGACAAATTTAGTCTCAATCAGTGCCCTAAAGGAAATCTGGAAATTCAGGAAATGCAAAAGATCCCTTATGCATCAGCTGTAGGGAGTCTAATGTATGCTCAAGTATGTACGCGTCCGGATATAGCGTTCATAGTTGGGGTTTTAGGCAGATATATGAGTAATCCAGGAATGAATCACTAGAAAGCAGCCAAAAGAGTCATGAGGTACTTAAAGGGAACAAAAGACTATATGCTCACATATAGGAGATCAGACCAATTAGAGATCATTGGGTATTCTGACTCCGATTTTGCGGGATGCCAAGATAGCAGACGATCCACTTCGGGCTATGTATATCTGCTTGCAGGTGGTGCAGTTTCTTGGCGCAGTGCCAAGCAAACTCTTGTGGCTTCATCCACAATGGCAGCAGAATATATAGCATGCTATGAGGCATCACATCAGGCGACATGGCTGAGAAATTTTGTCACTGGGCTGCGGATTGTGGAAGGAATTGAAAGACCACTAAAGATATACTGTGACAATAAGTCAGCCGTGTTGTTCTGCAATAACAATAGGAGTACAGCAAAGTCGAAACACATCGACATAAAGTTCCTAGTTGTTAAGGAGAAAGTACAAAGCAGACAGCTTTCCATAGAACACTTAGGCACTAACTCCATGATTGCGGATCCTCTGACAAAAGGTATAACACCCAAGGTCTTTCATGAGCATACTGCTCACATGGGTGTTCTATAGTGTGAGGATCATTTGGTTTAGTGGGAGTTAGAACGTGTATACACTTTTATGTTTTATGGAATTTCAGTATTATGTGAATACTTGTATTCAAACTTCAGTTGATTAATCATTCGGTTTGGTATTCTGTCATTATGCTTTGTACAATAAGGTAATTAAGGATCTCACTAAAGTAAAGTAGGACCAGTTGAAAATTGACATGTAAAGACCATATTCATGTGATTTTCATGCTACACATTTCATGATGTATCTATGTCATTTGGTTGTGTCAAAGTTGGTGATCATTGTTGAATTAGTCATGATTGATATGACAAAGTTCACTATGGTTCGATACGGAGACGGGACTAATGGACGGGATAATTTGGGTATGCCTGTGACATAATGGTATAATAAGCATGCAATAAGGATAACACTTACGGTGAATCATATATGTGACCAGTGGGAGATTGTTGGAATTTCTAACAATTTATGGGTCACAAATATAATTCTATAATTGTGTTATAGCCATTATGTATTTAGCCAATATATATAAAATGGTCTTATGAATTAATTTGGTGGCTAAGGGCATATGTGTCATGAAATATTATGAGTGTAGATACCTTCGGGCAATTTCTAATTTGATGAAGGGACTGAATTAGAATATTGCAACTTAAGTGGTAACCGTTAGTGTTACCTTTATGGGTTAT